>JABFTP020000001.1:9783080-12245249 GCA_013387265.2 Cryptolaemus montrouzieri
ACAATTTCAACGGCTTTTGACTTATTATCAGAGTTCCGAATTTTACTGGCAGTACTGTTTTATTTGAACTTCAATACTTCATTTTCATATTCCTTTTGCTATTCTTATAGAAAGCAATAAATCGTGGCCGAAATCTAGAAACAATAAAGGCCTTGTCTAAAATATCTTCAAGTTTTGCTATTTCAGTAGATTTTCTAAAGATGTATTACATTTTCCAACCTATATGGAAACGTTACCTCAAAAATCGTCTCAAAACGTCTAGAAAATGAATTCCACAAAAAATTCACGTCCTCTGAATCACGACTCACCACTTCAGCCCAATCAACCTGAGATAAAGCTTCCACAAAAAAACGTATTTTTTGTTCACTAAAGCATCGTAATTCAACCATTTGGGGCAACTTTCATTGATCGTTATCTGTACATTGAAATTTTCTAATAACGTGATGAAATTTTTAGTTACCTTGTTATTATAATCCAGCATGTCTACATTGAAATCTTCCGTGATAATGTAGCGAACATTTTCTTTAAACAGAGTATCTAATATTATACGAAAATTTTCAAGGAAAAGATCCACATCAGCGAGAGGTGCTGTATCAGGTCTATAAATAGATATTACAATAAATTCTGAATCTTCAATTGAACACTCACAGGACGCGCATTCAAACATTTTGAGACACTCAAGTTATTTATATCGATTCTTTCTTTACTCACGATTCTATTTAAACAATAAATAGCCACCACCATGCTTCCCTTGCTCCTTGCAGTGACTCGTCGCTAGATAATAATCTTGAAGATGGTAAGCCATGAGTTCCTCCTTACTCTTCCAGTGTTCGGAGATAGTTAGAATATCTACATTATGTTCGTGGCTGAAGAGTTCAAGTCTATTTACTACATTACCAATAGATTGAACATTTAGATGTAAAATACGAATTTTGGGCTGGAACGAAATATCTGATTTTCATCGCAAATATTATTGGTTACTCGATAGTGACATTCTCTAGATCCGATCGAAAAAATTTTCTGAACGAGAATTCTCTAAGGATCACTTCTTTTGGCTAGAAGTCTGGATTTAACGCTTCCTTGAACAACTCTTCAGTTGGAAAGCCGACGCTAAAGACAGAATTACTTCCTTTAGTATTGAGTTTTTTAACTTGAATATACTTCAGAGTATCAATATCTTGAATATAAGATTTGATGTAATCTTCAGTATCTACTTTGCCTGCAATTCTTTCTACATAAACCAGTGGCGCCTGGTTGCCCTTAGATTGAGGAGGGGTTTCCTGCTGTTTTCCACCATTACAAATTACTTGAGGTCCTCCAGATACTTTCGAAGTATGCTTCGGACTATAAACAGGAACCCATTTTCAATCGCAATTTTTGTTGAAGAATGCTCTGTGACGTCATTCAACTTCAGCGCAGACGCTACAGCCTTGGAAACGTCAGATGCGGTCATGTTCGAATAACTGGATTGTGAGTCGTTATCAAGTATAGACATTTATTGTTTTTGTCGAGTTTCCTTATTTTTCGTCTCGATGATCTTTACTTCTGGATCCAGCAGCCGAGGAGTATAAGAGTTTACTTTTAATTTTATTTGCGTTAACTGGAATCTCATTATGTGCATCTGTTTTTACTGGTACCTGTTGTACATCCACACACTTCAATGAAATATCGGATTCTTTGATATCTGTTAATTGCGACTGATATCCTAATGATTCAATCACCGTCTTTTGCAAAATTAACGTATATTCCATTTCAGACATTCTTTTTTGCACTAACGACAATTCTCTAGATAGATATTCAGCCTGACTTTTCAGCATCTTATAATTATTCGCTTCCTTTGTCGTCACACAATTGATGGCCGTTTTTAAATCAACGAAACATAGGTTACAACACCAAAAGATGTTTTCATTTTCTGTTAGAACCTTTTGCCATGAATGGTATTTAAAACAACATACTTTACACACCAACGATTTGCCGTTGATGACAAAATTATCAGCGCACTTTTTACACACATCTGTATCGCAAGACATCTCGAAGACGAATGTCAAGACATAGATAATCATCATGTCAGAAAAGTACTCGGAATTGGTTATTGCCATCAAAATTTTCAACTTTAGAGTTGAAAAAAAATCAACATTTCAAACAAACGTTTGAAATGGTACGAATTTATTCGAGAGACACAGGAAGTAGTTCATTGCCTTCTGTAACATTTTCAGAGATTAGCTCACAAAATTCCATTTTTTGTTCAATATTTTATCCATTATCAAAATCGCAAAATCAGCTTGTTAGAACTGATAATAATAATATAATATAATTATATAAATATTTATTCAACAGAATTATCGCAAAAACACTAGTACAATGTAATACAAAAATTCGACGAACAAGTCACAATAAGATACAAATGATTATTTACGACTAAAATTTTTACAATAGTCGTAAAACTCATTCACACAATACGGTTCACAATCTATTATCAAATTGCGAACCCTTTTCTTGAACAGATTAATCTCACCTAATATTCTGAAAGCTCTGGGTAACGCATTAAAAACCTAAGGCAAGTATATTCGGCCTGCTTTTGGGTAAGCGTCAGTCGACACTTTGGATACCGGTAAGGAAATATTTGTCTAGTGTTGTTGTCCTGAACATGTTGTAAAAATAGACTTTATGCTGTTTAACAAACACTAGGCTTCTATAAATGTAAAGACCAAAAGGGTCATAAATCCTTTTGCTCTGAAAAGACCTCGACAAGAAACCCTACAACCCATTCGATAAATGATCCTCAGTGCCCACTTTTGATCCGAAAAATTCTACTCACATTCGAGCAGCAACCCCAAAAATCAAACCGTAGGCCATCAGCGACTGGAAATTAGAAAAATAAACAAGTAGTAATGTTTCTTCATCAACATGATGTTTAAGGGCATTCAGTGTATAAATAACTGAGTGGTGCCTTTTACTTAGTGTCTCAATGTGATTGATCCATTTCATATTGCTATCCAAAGTAACTCCCAAAATTTACAAGAAGAATTAATAGGTATGTCGATATCATTTATTTTGAGTGTGCAGGCTCTTTCAATTTTAGACTGATCTGTATGAAAATAACACTTTCCGATTTCCTCATATTCAACAAAATATGATTATCAACACACCATTTTTCAATCTTTTCAAATGCTACATTCGCATGAGAAGTGACAGAGATAGGCTCTTCATCTGATACAAGATAATTGGTATCATCTGCAAACATAACAAGAGAGTCGTAAACATCTCCATCAAGAGCGTTGGAAGGTCATTTATATATATTACGAAAAGAAGTGGGCCAAGAATACTTCCTTGGGGACACCCATTACTAATTTCTGTTCAGAGGACGTAAAAATTTGATCAGCTATTGTTGTAACGAGTCTCTGTTTCCGATCATTCAGGTAACTTTTCATAAGAAGTAGTTGGTTATCTCGGATGCCACAGGCTTCAAGCTTTTCCAGCAATATATCATGCTGCACGCAGTCAAAAGCCTTTGAAAATCCAGGAATACCCCAAGTGGGATACAACCCGATTCCAAAGTCTCTGTTACTGCATGAATCAGTTCAAATATAGCAGTATCAGTACATTTCCCCGACAAAACCGTGCTGACAATGAGAAAAACTTTAAATTTCTTGAAAAACTTAATAAACCTGTTAGCTAAGATTTTTCGAATATTTTGAGAAATTTGTAAGCAAACTTATGGGTCGATAGTTCCCAAACTCTTCAAGATTGTCCTTCTTGTAAAGTGGTTTGACAATAGCGATTTTAAGGCGATCTGGAAAAACTCCATCTACAAAAACTCGATTCATTATGAGGGACAAAGGTTCAGAAAGAATGTGAATAGATTTTTTATTAATTTCATAGGAATATTATCATACCCACAAGATGATTTACTCTTCATTTTCATGACAGTATTGCAGATTTCACTCTCAGTTACCTCAAACATGAAGATAGATTTCTTATTTCTTCTTTTGGGAAAACATTGAGAAGGATTTTTCGGAAATTTTTGCATAAATTCGGTGCTATATTGACAAAATAGTTGTTAAGATCCTCTACTACTTTTGAGGGACTACCTGAAGGAAAAATAGCTGGCTTAGATTTCTGACATCTACCTGTGAGTTCATTGACAGTTTGCCAAGCTGCCTTTGATCTATTGTCAGAATTTCGGATCTTCATACCAATAAATGTTTGCTTACTTTTCAAAATTGTATCGTCATACTTTTTTCGCATTTTGATATACACTTTTAAATTGAGGATGGAGCCGAAACACTGAATAAACCTTGTCCAAGGTGTCTTTTAATTTAAGAATTTCAGGAGTTTTTTTATAAGACTTACTGCGAGTACCAGTATTCACCCACTTTAACGGAAACAGATTCTCAAAAACTGAGCTGAAATAATCAGAAAAGGCATTCCACATCAAATTAGCATCCTCTGAAACATGACCTAAGACTTTATCCCAATTCACTCTAGAGATAATGCTAACAAATTCATTAATCTTACAATCACTCATGCACCGTGCTTTCTCAACGAACTATGTGACAGATACTGTCGAGAAAGTAGGGTTATGATCTTTGATCACATACAAAGATTTCTCTTTGAATATATTTAGCTCATCTTTTGGGTAACATTGCATTGCCTATTAAATTGGAATCACATCCTCAATAATCCTCAGTTACAGTATTTTCATCATATCATCCAACTTCAATAATTCAAGTAACGGTCGATCGATGTCAAAAGTCGGCAAAGTGCTCTTGAATCGAATTTGAAAATCCCTTTATTGAAAAATAAAGGATTTCGTTCAGAGCCTATTTTCTGTTCTTGACGAAGCGTTGAATGGATTGCAAGGTTGGCAGAAAATGTGGAACGAATGTTTGAATGATATAATCCAAACGATTGGGTTGGTGTGAATCGCGTGTTAGTTTTATTCTTTCCGAAATGTGGATACTTTACGAGATTTTTTCGAACCAACGGTCTCTCAGAGTCACGCACCTTGTTGGTTGTTCGTGTACAAGAGTTATTTGTTGAATGAGTTGAAGAACAGATGTGACTGAAGGCACATAATGTGAGTTTTAAGGTTTGTTTTCGATCTATGTCTTCTTTCATTTGTTCGACAAGGAAGTATGTGTATGTGTAATTCTGATACAGCTGACTGAGTACGGTTAAAACATTTTAGTGTTTATAGTTCGGAACATCTAAACAGGTGGAGTGGTCGATGATATATTAATTTAAAAATCATATAGAGTCGAACGAGAACTTAACACAACTTAACACACGATTTTCCGGTCTTAAAATGAAAATATGTAAAGTCGCTTGAATCCGTTGATTTCTGATTCGAAGGGGAACAGCTTTTCCGATTTTTCCCTACCGGGGGTGAGCGAAACCCCCTCATTTCGAATAGGGATAAGGGATGTTGCGATACCTCATACTGAATATTTTATCGAGTATTATCTGACCCTAAATTTTCGCTTCAAAATTTTCATCGTTAACGAAATGGCAGCTAACAAAGTCAAAGTCTATTCACTTTTGTGATTAATTTCTTAAATGCTGAAAGTAGGCACCATTCACTTCCATGCACTGAAATCGATTTCAGGTGACCCGATAGAAAAAAGTCCAGTAGCGCCGAATCAGGTGACTGGATCAAAATGAATTCGTAAAAAAATTAGACACAGCCATGGTGCTAAAGGGCTTAGAATTGAATGAAATGACGGGAAAAATAACAAAGAGTATGCAAAAGAAACAACAAAGAGACAGTAGAATACGTGAAGAAACCCCTGAATTGATGAATAAAAGAAGACAGATGAACAGAGACCATAGAGAATGTAGAAGCTCGAATAGAACTACAACAAAAGCGCTCAGAAGAGATCGAAGAACATACAATACGAGTTTGATAAATGAAACAATAGAAAGCCGTAAAAGTTTGAAAATTCTAAGAACGAAACTTAAAGCTTCAGGAAGAACCAAAATAATTAATTTCAAGAACGTAGACGGAGACATCGTTACTAGTAATGTTGAAATAATTAATGAAGATCACGAAGAACTCTATTGGTCAGAACTTCGAATACCTCCTGATGTCAAAGAACATAACAGAAATAAAGTCACAAATGTTAACTCTGAAGAGATTCCCGATATCGTAGCAGAAGAAATAAGATCTGCACTGAACCAGCTCAAAAATGGGAGACCCCCTGGGAAAGACCGCAATACAAATGAAATGCTGAAATTTGGGGATGACGTTTTGATTCAAGCAATGGGGGTGCTTTTCAATCGATGCTAAGGAGAAGGAAAAATCCCAGAAATTACCTCCTGATAAGTCTCCTTTCACATCTCTTCAAACTGATAAGAAAAATAATATCTATACGACTCACGAATAAACTCGACTTTCATCAACACGTCAGCAGACAGGGTTCAGAAATGGTTTCAGCAGCATCGACCACTTACAATCCATTCAGATTCTGATGAAGAAATGTTGTGAATACAATATTAACCCATATCTAGCTTTTGTAGACTTCGAAAAAGCTTTCGATCTTATTGAACGTTGAGCAGTAACTAAAGGTTGAATGATGCAAGGATGGACTCCAGATATACCACCCTCTTGGCGAATATCTACAAAAGTGCCAGATTGAGAGTGAGGGTCGACGAAGAGACGCAGACAAAAGACATTCCAGTTCAAATGGGAGTTACATAAGGGGATACAATATCTCCCAAACTCTTTACTCTTTCTCTATGAAACATCTTTGAAAACTCGAATGGGACGAGAAAGGTATCAATGTAGATGTGAAACACCTGAATCATCTTCGGTTCGCCGATGATATGGTCTTGATTAGTTCAAACGAGGAAGATTTGGGAACTATGTTGTTGTTGACTGTGACACTAACTGAGAAGAGTTTAGAAAAGCTGAGAGGCAAATAAAAAGGAATGACATTTGGAGACATAATCCAGAACGAAGAGATAAGGAGAAGAACCTGTGTTACATATATAATGAAAAGAACTAGTATATTGAAATGGAGTTGGGTAAGGCACGTAGCCAGGAGAACAGAAGAAGAATGGCCGAATAGACTAGTGAACTGGAGACCTAGAACAAGCAAGAGGTGCACTGGAAGACCACAAAAACGATGGGTAGATTACCTCAGACAATACGCAGGCTCAAACTGATATCACCGCGCACAGGAAAGAAAGGAAAAGGTTGGGAGAGGATTACATTCAGAAGTGAATGACAGGGAGCTGATATGATGATGATGATGATTACCGAGTATGAAAAAGGGCCGAAGAAGTGATTTCCATAAATACCTGCCCAAACATTTAACTTTTGGGGGGGTGCTGAGTATGCTCTTCTCGAAGTATATTGAATTTTCATCTGACTGGTACCGATAGTTACGCCTTTTACGCTAAAGCAAAATGAACACTCATCCAAAAAACAGATATTGAACATGTAGTTTGGATAATTGTTAATCATTTCACTGACCACTTCACAGAACATCAGTCGGCGATCAAAATCATTCCCATTCAGTTCCTGAACCAATCGTATCCTGAAAAGATGAAACTTATGTTTTCTTAAAATTTTCATGATTGTTGTGCGTGAAACACCAGATACGTTGGACAATTTCCTATTACTAAGGGTCGGATCCATCGCTACGTGACTTAAGATAGCCACTTTCCTCGCTTCGTCTCCTTCAACCACCCTCTTTCTGTTATCGACTGAACCAGTAGCGTCAAATTTAGCAACCAGTTGCACAACGTAAGCAGCGGATAAATTTTTTTTCGAATGATGTTTGTTAAATAAAGCCGCTGTTAGTTGCGCAGAGTTGTTATTTCTAAAAACTCATTTTATCATTTCAACCCGAGACGAGAGACTAGGGTAAATAAATGAAAACATTGCATACTTCAAGATAAATTCAACATACACCAGCGTTCTTTACTGCATGGAAGTGAATGGTGCCCATTTTCAACACTTAATGAACTAAATAATAATCAAAGAAGTAAGTTGTAGTCTTCCACTTTTTTAGCTGCCATTTCATTAACGATGAAAATTTTGGATCTAAAATTTGTGGTCGGATAGTCGAAAGGATCTTTAAAATGAGGTATCGCAACATCCCTCAACCCTATTCAAAATCATGGGTTGTGCGATCCCCTGTTAACGAATTGAGGTAATGGGGATGAGAATATCGGAAAAGTAGTTTTTGCTCAAATCAGGAATCGACGAATTTGAGCAATTCTCAATATTTTCATTTTGAACCAGAAAATCGAGGTGTTAAGTTTTCGTTGGACCACCCTATATCTGTCTACAAGAGAATATTATATGACATAACTTTATTGCATTTCACAAGTGAAATCAAAATTGAAAGAAGAATGTTATTTGTTTAATGTGTCCCCATGCCAAGGTCAGTTGAAACAGAAATTTGGTTCAGTTGATACAAATGCAAAATAAAAATACTATAAATGAACATGCTTCAGTAAACAAATAACACTTGGATACTCAAAATAGCATAGTTGAATATCACAAACTATCTTCCGCTTTAGTGTTCTAATATAGGTTAACTTGTTTTTTGTAGCTGCTGGATCGGTGCCTATCATATCGGTGATATGGCCGACGGCGTGGGTTGTCTATAGAGTCAACTTATGGTAACGCTTGCTGCAGAGGATCTACGGAGACAATGTGACCTCGGTCAAGTCGGCGAAGGAAAACTGCGCGAGTCTCAGAAGTGCACCGTTATTTAAACTATGGTTGTGAACTCGGTTACATTATCTTCTAAAACGTACGCATCGTTGTTCAGGAATCAATTCTCGAATTGGTGCAGTGTTTTTGTTGATTGAAGTAGAGTAAGACATAAAATGAAAACTCGCATTCACTAAAGTATCCCATTCTAACTGTTCCGCTAAACGATGCAATTAAATTAATTTCTTGCCATATTATGAATACACTGAAGGCTTTATAGCGAACAACCCCTGAAAGCACTTAAAATTGTTATTATTTTAATTATCACTCCTTGATACAAGTTGGAGTCCTAAGCCTGTTGTTTGTAATATTTTCGTTATACACGAAAGGCAAATAAAATGCGATAAGCAAGAAAAGATTAATTATTTAAATTATACCCATTAGGAAGGTCTGGGAAAGAAAAAGAATCCAATCTATTTTTAAAGGCGGTATGTAGGGAATTTGGAACAATTGGCTTTAATTGGCTTTTCATAATTAACAAAATTTATCATTACTTTATCTGCTTCAAGGCTTGAAATTTCAAATTCTGTTTATCCCAGATCTATAACTCCTTGCTTGAATAAAGGAAATGACTATTTTATAGAAAAACGCACCGATTCTGCAACTTAGAAGAAAGAGATAACTGAATGTCAAATTATAAGGTTTTGTAACAAAATAATACACAACTTACCATGGTAGTACAATTCTCTAAGTATAAAATACAATAAAATCCCTACGAGGATTCTGTGGGAACACAAAAGTACATCAATAGTTGCATAGAAAATAAAATGATTCATATTATTGATATCAATCCTTAAGGCTTAGCCTTAGTGGGTAATCCTTGATGTGTTTTGTTCATTCGTCATGGTCATAATTTTTTTTTTATAGTTTGTAATGGGAGGGGGGTTTTCACATTGTGATTATAATTGATTATTATTATTGAGATTCTCCGCTGAAATTAGATCGCTCGAAGATTCTTCATATACCACCAATCAATAGCACGGCACATCGGAATAAAACAGCCACTATCTGCAGACAATCGAAGAGACCATATTTATTTAACTGTTTCATACTTTTAACTGTCTACTGTAGTGTGAAGCTTGCATTTCCTCACATCGAAGTGAAACTATGAGGGTTACATTCTTTTAGGATAAGAAACTCAAATAATTTTAACGAGTTGCCATTTTCATCATAATTGTTAATACAATTTTAAAATGAAGCGCGTTCTTCAAGGTGATAGGTGATAGCAGAGAAAGATGAGTTTAAAATGCAGGAAACTCTTCTCTTACAGAGAAAGAAATATAAAGACGTGATGCCTTATGTACAAAGTTAACAATCAAAATTTACTACATACAGACCTACATGTAATCTTAAGGTTAGTTATACATTCTGTCTGAAAAGTACGAAGAATTGATTACTTGAAAACTTTGATTGTCAACATTTTTGTTGTTGCTAAGTTGGCACAACTATTTTTCAGACGACGCGGAATTTGAACGAGATCTGTCATCTAGTTTATTTACAGTGCCAGATTCTGTCAGTTTTCAAAAGTGTGTTTTCCAATTTTAACAATGGATAAAAATATCGAACATAGAATTTGTCTCATATTTTGTATTTCAAATAGAATTTTGTACGCCGAATCGCTGAGAATGTTACAAATGGCCTACGGTAAATTGACTTCATCAAAAACACAAACATATGAGTGTTACAGTGCATTCAATAGCTTCCATGATATGGTGGAAGATTTGCCTAGCTCTGGTTGGCCATCCACATTCTCAACTGAAATTCTCATCCATATAGTAAAGAAAATGGTAATTGAAAATCGTCACTCAAATTTGAACTTTCTGTGTCTAAAGAAGTAACTCGTTCAATTTTAAACGATTGTTTGGGCATGAAACGCGTTGCCGCCCGACCAGTTCCAAGAGACCTAAATTTTCTTCAAAAATTGAATAGCGTAAAGGTCGCTGAAGACGTGCTAGAGTGAATTCCGACCCCACATTCATAAAACGCATTGTAACTGGTAATGAGACATTTTTTCATGAATTTTACATGCAAAAAAGTGAACTGAAACCGAAAAAAACACTCGTCGAAGTCTATCAGAAGTCAAGAAAATGTTGACTGTTTTCTATTAATATCGCGATGTTGAGTACTCGGAATTTTCAGACGGTGAATTAAGAATATTAACTGAACTTATACGGCGTTTGAGAAAGCAGTTTGTCGAGAAAGGTCAGATTTGTACTGAGAAAAATCATGGATTTTGCAAAAGGCTGTCGTTTTGAATGAATTTCTCAACAAATACCATTGAACAACCCGCGTATTCAGCTGATATACACACGACCAAATTTAAATGCATCACTCGGTATTATATAATAATAATAATATTAATAATAAAGTTTATTACAATTGATTTCATGCATACAGAGTAATAAACTATGAACTTCATTTGTGTGGAATTTCTTATTTTTTCTATTTGAAAGTAAAGTAAGTTTCGCAGCGCTTAATTAGGAAACAAAAGTCACTATGTTCCTTAAATTGTTCGTCACGATAGGTTTATTTTTTTCACGATCGGGCGTTAGTCAAATCCAGTATTTAGTCACAATTTAGGGTATTTCAGTCATAATTTAGGTTTTTTTCCTTACAATTTAGATACTTTCTCCTTCTCTTTTTTAAGTCACTCAACGAAATTTCCGAACCCAGTCTTCAAACTAGGCACTATTTTCCGCTGATTAATTAAGTTGCCTATTTCTGATCTTCCGGCACAAAGAATCCAAAGCTCCACTTTTCTTTTGAAACATTTGTAGTTCTTCAAGTCTACTGCTATACACGAATATACTCATGGTGCCAGATGTTTGCTGGTTCTTTGTCCTATTCTTTTGTTCGTAGATAGATATAATCTTTACTTTTTTTCGAGATTTAGGAATTGATAGTATTGTAGCAGCAGGGGTCCATTGGATCTAACATGATTTTGAAATTGGTCTACGAAACAAAAGAGTATGGGAAGCACTTATGTAGTGTGTAGTGTAGATAGATACAACTATTTCAAAGCCGTCTCTATTTTTAGTATGATGTTACTCATAGTCAAATATTTTACAGCAATGGTTTATATAATTCAAACTGAATATCTCAGTTATTGATTTAACATTTGAATTGTGGAGGCCGTTAATTGATGTAGATCCATGATATAAATGAGATAAAAACACAAGGTTTAACTTTAATCTACACTTCATTTGAAAAAATTCGACGACGTTTCGCTGACACAGCAGCTTTTTCAAGAATGAAAAACAGAATGAAGAGTATGATATTATAAACAAATCGTAGAGCAAGTTGGATGAATAAATAAATACTGAATTTACCTTTATCAGTAGAAGATTATAATAAAGAGTTAAACATCATCAAACAGATAGCCATTAATAATTCATATAATCCGGATATGATAGATCTAATCATTCGTAAAAACTCTATCAGAAAGCAATAAATGAAGTATATCCTATTCATAAAGACTATAAAATATTCAACAGTTTAACATTCTGCGGTTCTGCAAGTACAAATATTAAATCCTTTCCCGTCAAACAAAATCTTAATATAACTTTCAAAACTTCTGATAACTTAGGTAAACATATTAAAATAATAAATCTCGTGTTGAAAAATCAAGTAAATCAGGAATCTATAAACTCAATTGCGGTTCTTGTGATGAAATTTATATCGGTAGGACCTATAGGAGTTTTGGCATAAGAACATCTGAACATAAACGTAGCTTCGATAAAATAAATCTGATTCAAATTATTCAAACCACCTATTAAAAGAAAACCATTCATTCAATAAAAACTTTAACATATTACATATAAAATCAAAAAGTTCAAAATTAGTTCTCCTAGAAGCATTAGAAATAAATAGATACAAACATTCGGACAAGCTTTTGAATGAACAGGTAGATGTGAATTACTCACCTCTACTTAACTTGTTTAATTAGTGTTTATTACCTTTCATACTAACTGTATAATGGCTCGGTGTTGATTTTCCTGTTATTCATCCAACTTGTTCTATGATTTGTTTATAATACCATACTCTTCATTCTGTTTTTCATTCTTGATAAAGCTGCTGTGTCAGCGAAACGTCGTCGAATTTTTTCAAATAAAGTGTAGATTAAAGTTAAACCTTATGTTTTTTATCTCATTTATTGATTTAACATCATTTTCTATTTAAACATCAATTCAGTCAGATGGTGATAAGTCAAGGTAAAGCAATTGTGGAGTTCTTTGAGGCAGATCATGCTTAATTATTCCCGTTTTGAGATCATAAGCCTTCGACACAGGGTTCACAATATCTAACCCAATATATCAGTTGCTTGAAATTTCTTTTTATCTATCAGTTCTTATGCTACTTCAGAGTTTCTTTTGCAATTTAGCGTTGTGCACAAATGAGTAAATTTAGATACTAATTCAACTTAATCTTTGATACTTAAGGGGAAAAATCCATATAAAATTTTCAAAAAATTGTTTTTTTCGATAATCTGAAAATATAGTATATTGAGCGAGTACTGACGTGAGGAAAAAGATGAATTTCGAATATGCACCAAGATATAGCTAATATAATGGAGCGGGCCGGAGTGTGTATTGTAACATTGGCGACCGAAATTCTAAAACGTACAAGGCTATTTCAGATTTATAACTTAGCCATAGTGAGTTACCAGTAGCGAAAAGTGAGTGTATTAGTCATGTCGAAAATTAATGGGTTCTAGACTTAGAAGTCTAAGAAATAAGGAAAAACTTTCAGGAAGAGGAAAACTTACTGATGAAGTTGTGAAAACAACTACAAAATACTATGGTTTGAGTATTGGAGAAATATTTACAGTATCAGTGAGATGGAAAAAGCCATAATGGCTACTTAATATCATATTTTTTCCACTGAAAAAGAACCACGATATGATCACTGCCTAATAGGCTTTGATAGCTGGTGTAAGTGGCAGAAGGCTACTGCTCTAAATAAAGATCCTCGAAACGAAGCTCCTTTAATTGACGAAGAAATAAAATAGTCTCTTCTATCAATATACGAAGATTTATCCAGAGATGTTTTGCTCTAGCCATCCCTTTGTGGTCATACACAAATTGCGAATGAAAGTTTCAACGCGACAGTTTGGCGATTATCACCAAAACATCTGCATTCTGAACTAGAAATTGTTGAAATCTCACCATACATTTCTACTGGAATATTAAATGTAGGTTTCAGTTCAGTATTAACAATAATGAACCTTCTGATTTTAACTAAAGACACTAATGATAAAGTGTTTGCTCATAATACAGACGAAGTGTGGATAACCCGACAGGAGCGCAAGAGTCTTTCAGAAACAAAAGATACTCGTACAGCTCGCAACAAGAACAACTTGATGAAAATCAGCTTTTTGAAGAGAAGGAAAGTTTATTGTATGGTCCTGGAATCGCAGAATAAACGGTAAGTAACCAAAACTGGTATTTTTCTTGTATTCAAACTTTACGCTCGATTATCTCGAAACTGTATTTTTAAAAACTGCTAATGTTGTACTTCGAAAATTATTGAACGATTTGTTTATTATTATGGAAAGGATAAACCTGAAACTTCAGATTCTTCTCGTTGATGAAATACTTTTTTGGGGCCAGAAATGTCAGAAAAATAGCACTGAATTCTGAATCTTTTTCAAGAGCTTATTTTATATAGAATGTTATACTTTTTTTTGAATTTTATTGGTTTATTATTTCCGCTAATACGTCCCGAATAGAAAACACTCTTGTATTCTCATTTCAGATCAATAGTTGATGAGTTACAAACGGAGCAGTTTGGGACCTCGCATCGGAGGCAGCTCACAAAAGTTCTTCTGAGCCGCCATTTTGCGAAAAAGAAAATTTTTGTTGTATATTTCGAAAACTCAATAAAGTTGTGTTGAAATTCAAAAACCATAAAATTATTTTATCACCTTTAAAAAATACCGATTTTGAGGCTTCTATATGGACTTCCCCCTTAATGTTCATTTGCTTTTTGGTTTTTATCATTCAAATTCAACAGACATTATTCACGAACTACTAATTGAAGCTTGCATGACGATGAATTGAACATGCAAATCCTTATGCACTGAAATTTATACTCAATATTTTTGATGAAAAGTAATGAAATTGCTTGAAGCCACATCGGGCAGAATGCCACAAAATAAATTATCTCCGTTGTATATTAGTGAAATAGGTTTGGCGGCCTTTCTAAATTATGCATGAAACACCGAAATAGACTAGAACTTTCATGAAACTGGCATGTAATTTGCAAAGTGACAAATTAAACTCAGTTTAACGGCTTTGGCCAAATTAAACATTAAGTGCTCGGAAATACTTGATATGACTGAACAGCTGGCAGGAGCGTATACAGTTCTTTCTGGTCATTTTCCAATCTTAGCTGATACAAAATATCGATAACACTGATTTTCAATATATGCTAGCAATGATACATTTGTGGACATTCATTCTCGTCATATCGTTAATATCAACAGTTAGTAGGAACAGTCAAGAATAGTTAAATCTATGGATCTATCGTACTGTCTTTCGTTAATTGCGGAGAATGGAAATACATATGATTTTGAATAGTAGTGTGCTTATTTCATTTCAGTTTTCCTGTAGTTATGATTTGAGAAGTAAAGTGTTGATAATAAGAAATTAATCTATATATACAAGAGATATATAGAAAAACAATATTGAATTTTCGGTCTCTCCAACATCTTCAGCAAACAACAAGTATTCAAGTAAAGCTGAAAATAAATCGAAGAAAATTATTATTCAAGGAACAATATTCAACCTTCCGTAGAATGTTAAATATCCTCTTGAAGGAACGAACCGAAACAGAGGTTACCTCACCATCGCCCCGCGAAACGGTGAAAACAAAGGGTACATAAAACAGGAAAACGTTAAGTGGTCACACTAGTTCGATAACATACCGCCATGCGACACTCACGTATCAGCCAGAAGCGGCCGTCGAAGGACCGATGCTCCTCATTCTTATGTGGTTCACAACCAGGCATACACAAACATCTGAAAACAAAAAGTTACTATATGCGAGATTTTGCAATGTGTAGACACATCGAAGAAAATTGCTATTCAAGAAACATTATTCAATAGAATGTTAAATATCCTCTCTTGAAGGAGCTAGTCTTCTGATCGACTCTTCATAATCACCGTCAACGGGGGCCACATAGTAGCGGTACAGCACGGTCAGATGTCACGAAAAGGAACTATGGACTGCAGTTTCGGTCTCGTTTGACCTCGTCAGCATTGTCTACCCATTTGTAACACCAGTCTATGCCGTTACCTACTCATCTCAATTCGTTGGAGAGAAAGTAAGTATGTAAATGTCAGAAGCGGCCGTCGAAGGACCGACGCCCTCATTTCTATGTGGTTTACAACCAGATATACACAAACATCTCAAAACAAAAAGTTACTTTATGCGAGATTTCGCAATGTGTAGAAATGTTTGGGAAGCCATGGAAAGAAGAAGGAAGATCTCATAATATTTTACTTAATAGTGTAGACGACAGTGACATTATTGGACATGATTTTCCTGCTATTATCGTTTTATAACGCCCATTGTATGTTTGAACATAATATATTTTATATGCATATAAACATTCGCTATGCTATTATTTTCTATAATTGTTGATGTCAAAACTTAAAATTCCATGAAAATGATTACAATTAAAAGTGTTGAAAAATATCGAAGTTTTTATTTCAAATGTTGATTAGCTTCATTACTCGCTATCTGTTGAAGAAATTTATGAAGATTTGAAATAACAAAGTGATGACCCACTTCCGGTATAACCGAAAATGGTGTCACTTCGAAAATATTTCACTTCAATTGGAAATCGCTGGTTATGGCTGCGTATAACATTTCAGCATGATATTGTAATTGGAACTTGAAAAGTTTTCAACGGACGGTCCCAGTGGATATCCCTGTATTATGATATGCTATGTGCGTTTGTTTTCTTCTGATTAATCCGTTTATTTTATTTGAGGATAACCATTGTTCTTAACTATTTCTTTAACGGTTGACACTTCCCTGGACATATATTCTTTGAGTAATGGTAGAGAGAAAGCCCTGTGAATCATTGATTCAAACGCAGCGTATTTATAAGATTTTTGATGTGCTAAGTCACAAGGGATGCAAATATCAGTAAAGGTGGGTTTTCGATATATATCAAAACTTTGTGTATTATTTTATGGGTGATTGTTAGGTCTACAAAATGAATCTGATTATCGCCTTCTTTCTTCAACTTCTTCAATGCGAGTTCAATTCTAGGATGAATGTTATTGATGTGAGTTATAAATTAATCCAGTTGTCTAGCGCTTCCTATAAAACATGCTAGTATATCTCCCACATATCTATACAAAAATCTTATTTTTTCTCTAATTTGATTTTAATTTTCGGATGAATTCTTTTGATGTAACTTAAAAATTGATCTAGTGGCCTAGCAGTTTCTATAAAACATGCTAGTATATTGTTTACATATCTATTCCAAAAATGATCGACTCTTGATTTGGAGGAATTGAATATAATATATTCAATATATGCCATGACTATGTCAGCTAGTGAAGGGCTGAATGCGGATCCCATCGGTAGAACATAAGGTTGTTCATAAATTTATTATTGAATTTGAAATAATTCTGTTGTTGACACAGCTTGAGTAATAACATAAAACAATTTGGTACAACCGGATCGATGTTGATTTGTTCAAGATCAATGGAAGGCATTCGTCTCCTGAGATGTTGGAAAAAATGTAATCTACATCCAAACTGATTAAATATGATTTGTTTAGAGTTGGAGCCTGTTTGAATTTTTGTATTAACTGATTTGAGTTTTTTATTGAATATTTAGCTGTACGCTTCTTTTGATTTTTGAATACAAGAATTAGGTGTTTTGCCAATTTATATATTAGGCTGTTCAAGAATAACACTTCTGGCCGCATTGAAGTATTGTCTTTGTAATTTTTTATTAGGAAGTAAAGTTTGGACAAGCTTTGTTTTCATGTTGTTGTGTTATCGGTGCTAAGAACAATAGTTATCCCTTAAATATAATAAACGGAATGATCAGAAGGAAACAAGCCCGAATAAGATATCATTACCTTTAGCCAAGTATAGAATAGGCTAATACAGAAAAATACATTTCTTTAAGATATTTTGGCCCTATAAATGAGAAGATAGCGAAGTCATTTCGAAACAACTTGGAAAAATAGCTTTGAAAACCCATATGAAACTCTTCCAAGAATTTTTCAAAAATAAAGATGAAACTGATAGATTTGACAGTACTGGAGTTTACAAGTTCTCCTGTATAAATTGCGAAGGCGTTTTTAGAGGTCAGACTAGTAATTCTTTCAAAACTAGATACCAAAAGCATCAATAAGTTTACAATAACCAGATAACCTACTAATCTTCTTTCGCTTCAGATCGTTTCGAAAGTGGCCATCATTTTCTTCCATAGATCAACAGGAAATCATTGGCAGAATACCAAAAGGACGAAAGTTAGCTTTTTAGAATCTACTCTATTTCTAAACTCAAAAAGTGCCCATAGAAATATTTTTCTGAACAACCAGAACAGTCCAGCTTATTCGCCCATATTTCATATCTTCAAATAATACCTGTTCTTGACATAATTCTTTTTTACCTCCATTTTGCACCCTTATGAATTTTATATATACTTATTTATGGATATATGTATTTCGACTTCAGTTTACTAATTCCTGTCATCTGAAGGTTGACGGGTACTGAGTTTGCAATCCTGAAAGTGGTAAACTCTTTAATAATGCTTAGTCTAATTTCTTATTAACATCGTTGCTATTTCCACCTAAATCTAAGATTTCCAACGATGAAAAAATTATTCCATTTGACAAAAACAATCACTTTCGATCTGAATATAAATCGAAAATTAATTCGGAAATTCCCATTAGCTGTATGGTACCCGGATATACGAAATTAAATTAAAAGCAACGGAAAGACCGTCATCTATAAGTAACCGACGAGCGCGGGACGAAATGTAGAACTGGAACAAGTTCAATTTACCCGAATAATGGAGACAAACTCGACGAACAAAAAATACAATTTATTACATCTCCGGAATTACGAATTACGAACGTCGTTTCGCAGTCGTATGAACTTACATTACTCTTACATTTCCCTCACATTTTCCGACCGGGACGACATGGCTGTAATTGCGCCGGTACTCCCAGCATGTCAACATTCCAATTAAAGAGATGTTACGGTGGTTGACTCGCGCGTCGAGTCTGACTTACTCCTCAGGAGTTAGCATAACACGTCCCTTTTCGGGGACGGAGTCACTCTTCATTTCCAAGCTAGTCGGACAGCCGCGGCCCGTCAGTTATATTCTTAATTTGTTTAGAATGCTTTCTGGAAAATTATGTTACGAAGGAACAATACGTGGTTTACTCTTTGGAGAGAATGTGAACGAATTCTAAGCACAAAATGACACTCATAAGATGGGGTGAACTTCTTGAAGTAAAGGGGTTTCCATTGGTGGGTTTCATTTGCCGACATTTCGGAACTGTCATTGAGAGATAGTTTGACAAGTGTAAAATAGGAAAATTTCAATTTTGGAAAGATTTTCTCTCTCACAATGCATCGACGTAGTGAAAATTCACTACAAAACCGGTGAAAATTATGCGAACACAGTTCGAAAAGTTCATACTGCATTTGGTCATTATCGAGCACCTACTCACCCTTCTGCAGGGAATTTAATCCACAAATTTAACATCACTGACAAGTTAGTGATGTTCAGCATTGAACATGTGTTCATCCACACAGATCAGCTGAAAATATCGCCATTGTAGCAGAAAATATGACTGAAAATCCAGATGGGTCGTTACAGTTTTGAGAAATGAAAATTCTTTCACGGGAATGCAGAGAACGATAATACCTTTCTTCTTTTGGTGTCCAAAGAAATGGAACAGATTCATTCCAGATCAAAGGCTGTCATCTTTCGAAACACCATTCACATCTGAAATCTCAACTGTTCCATTGTTTGCACTAATACTTGAATAGCTTAGGGCGATGGATGGTCTCCTCTATTTTCAGTATCTCACTCTGTATCTTCTATAGTTTTCAATCAAAATGAAAATTCGTTCACGGGGATGCAGACAAAGATAATACCTTTCTTTCGAGGTATCACTCGACCCATCTACCCTCTTCCAAATTTTCAAGGGTTATCACCCCTGCTCCAGGGGTTGAAATTCGAGATGAGGATGGTACTTGATGATGACTGCATGAATCTGTTTCATTTTACCTCACTGAAACTTGAATAGTCTCAGGAAATAGTCTTCCTATCTTTCAGTTGCTCACCTTCTATCTTTTACAGTTTTTAATTAAAAATCGAAATTAGTTGAAAGCAATGTAGACAAAATATCACCTTTCTTTTGAATCATCACTCGACCCATTGTCCCAATGCAAAATGTTCATGGATTGCAACCCCGCTTAGGGGTTGATATTTCAGGCAAGTATTTTACCCCAAAAGATGTCCTCCTTGAAACAAGAATTGACCTGTTTTTGTGTTCAGATCAGAAATGAATATCTTGGTAGATATAGCCTCTTTTTATTTTTCTTTGAATCACCCTTTATACAGACACAGTACTGTGCAACCATGGTTTCTGAAGCGCTATTTTAAGAATTGTGTTCTGGATGACTTCCAGGTCCTTCAATATCGAACTTAACATACCACCCCGTAGAGTAGTACCGTATCGTAATATTGATTCTACAATAAAATCATGAACCATCAGGACCTGCCCCACCGCCAAAGAGTATCTTAAATAATAAGAAATGTAGAAAAGTCCTCTCAATCTCTTTAGCAAATAAGCAACATGTGAGTTCCATCTCAAATGCTGATCTATAAAAGACCCTACACCAGGATTTTAGAACAAATACATCGAATACCACTACAAGTAGGCTAATGAACGGTCAGACCTGAAAGGAAAAAAGTAAGGAATTTTGTTATATATATATTTAATGTCAGTTCACTCCCACATAACCACGCAAGCACGGTTTAAGATGCCACTTTCTGCTGATCTGTTAACCTTTTTCCAGTCGTTACCAGTGAAGATCACAGCCGTATCATCTGCATAGGAAATTATATCACCATTTACTATGTTCAAATTTGAAAGTTGATTTATGTAAATAAGAAAAAGAACCGGTCCAAGAACAGTTCCGTGGGGAACGCCCATATTGACAGTTTGTGACTCACATTTTGCTTTCATATAATACAAAAGTGATGCAATTCCTTCAGTTATATACCGACAGCTATGTATGCAGCGATATTCACAGTTTTCGAACCTGCCGAAACAATTTTGGTACAGATTGTAGGGCTCGTTGTTGTTCTGATTAAAACTACCTATACATCTTTCTAATGAATTCGCACTCCTGAGGTCTGTGAAAATCTGACTAATAGCCTCAGCAGTATCTTTTGGTAATGGCTCATAATCATCTTTGAAAGTAGATAATTGATTGACAGCTGCAGCCCTCTGCCAGCTGCAACATGAGTTTGGTCCATCCGGGCACTTGTCGCGCTGAGGTTTTTCGTCAACTGAAGAACAGTGATAACATGTGCTCTAGATAGCATTATTGTTTTTCAATGAAATCACAATTTCTCCTTACTGCTAAGCCATAATTAACTGTCAACTTATAGATCATCTCTCCACTCAGCTTGCTTTTTCCACCGAGAGTTTATTTTGTATTTTGAAACTGTTTCAACAGTTTCGACACAATCTCGGAGTCGCATGCCCATTCGTTTTCATATGTGTCCAATACATTGTTTTTCACGGTATTTAAAATTCCCGACTACGTTTTGTCACCGTCACCGTGTTCGATGTAATTTTTGTACATTACAACAAGTTTTTCCTATGAACGTTGGAAAATTTTGACGACTGAATCACGTTCCATTTTTCCAGAAAACCAGAATGATTTGCAGTGCAAGTATTTTCATATTCTTCATACCATTCAGATTATTGTTCGGTATCGACTTTCTGCTTTTGAGTCTCACACAGTTTTCAGTAGGCACTTTCTACAAAATTATCTACATCAATATAATTTTTTTTCAATGAACACCTGCATCAATTTCTCACCAAATTATGTAGAGTGCCGCAACAGGTTTCAGTTTCTTTTATTAAAAACTAAAAACGCAGCAGATGCGACGCTGCTTTATAATCATTTCTTGTATTCAGTGTTTCAAATCAGTTAGTTGGCACTTTATTTCTGTTATAAGCACAAATGAACGATTTTAGTTTTGTACTTCGACCATGGAAAGACGACATTTGACTAGAGAAGAGATGTTACGAACCGTTGGCATGTTCCAAGCTGGGAGCTCACAACGGGAAGTATCCAGGGTTCTTGGAAGTAGCCCAAGTGTCATAAACCGTTTATGGTAGCGGTTCAATGAAACAGGTAGCGGTAGAAGAACGTCATACAGGTCGTTTCAGGATTACTACTGTCGCCCAAGACCGATTTTTGGTTTTACAAGCCAGAAGACATCGTACTACCCCAGCATCTCAATTAGCTCTAGAGCTACACGAGTTCATAATGTACAAATATCCAACTAAACTGTGAGAAATCGACTGCACGAAGGTCAACTCCACTCCAGACGTCCTTTAAAAGTTCCACAACTGACCCATGGAAATCTAGCTGCTCTTTTAGTATGGTGCCAAGAAAACGTAAACTGGGATCAAGAGAGGTGGGCCACTGTTCTCTTCAGTGATGAATGTAGATTTAGTTATTATCCCCATTCGGGAAGAATTCGAATATGGTGGGAACCTGGAAAGCAAAACCGTCTCCAGCATGCTCGAAAATTTGTTAGACAGGGAGGCGGATCTGTCATGTTTTGGGGAGGTATACGCCTTGGTGGAAGAACTTAACTCGTTTTCATACAGAACAACCTCACGAGAAATTCTTACGCAAATGAGATAGTTTTACCTGTAGTGGTACCGTATCTCCAAACAATCGGTCAAAATCAACTCTTCCAACAAGATAATGCCCCTCCTCATCGTGCAAGTGTTGCCTTGAACGTTCTTGAAGAGAATGATATCGATATTCTACCGTGGCCATCCTGCTCCCCAGATCTGAATCCCATCGAGTATGTGTGGGACACCCTAAAAAGAAATCTCCTGCGTCGAAACGTCTTCCAACATGAACAGGAGCTTCGATAAGCAGTTCAGGGGGCTTGGAATGACTTAGGCCAAAATGTAATAGACAATTTAATATTGAGCATGCCGCAACGATGCCAAAGTATCATTAATAACAGAGGTTGGCCTTCTGGGTGCTGAAAAATATAAGTGCTTCCATATCGTTTCGAAAATATTAGTTCTGGATTTTTTTTGTGTTTAACCAAATTTCGTCATTTTCTAATTTCAAATTTTTTTTATAATAGGTGCTTTGGTGAAGTCAAATATCATTTCGTTTTCTTGAGAATACATTATATACAATACATCCTAACAGAAACCGAAAGATTTCTATAAATTCGTATCATCAAATTCATATTTTAAAGATATTGGTGAGTGTTCCTAGACTTTTTGTTTATGCCAAGAGATTTTCTCATTTCTCTTAACTTCAGACTTCATTCTCTCGAAAGAATTACAGAAAGGTATGAACGAACTCACAACTTTATTGCTTGGTATACTTAACTGCTTAGATTGACTACCACTCTTAAATATTTCCCAGGTTGGGGATAAAAAATTAAAATTTACATTTCACGTATGAAAAACCACTAACACACTGTTGCTTTACGCATCTAAATATATTCGAAAGGAGCATTTACAATAGACAGGTGCATAAGAGGGACAGCGTTCCAGGTAGGCGCTGCCACCCATCCCATGGGTCAACAAGGCCAAATGCCTGGGAATCAAACTCGACCGACGACTAACATGGCGTCAAGATGTGGAAGACTGTACGAGCGAGTCGAATGCAGCCCAAGCCTTCCTGTACACCCTGAGAGCAGCGAACAAGCTGAAGCTCTACAGGACCATCATCAGACCCATGATGACATACGCGTCAACAGTCTGGGGATATTCAGCTGCATATGATATCCGGAAACTTCAAGTCGTACAGAACAAAGCAATGAGAATGGCCTTGGTCGCCCCTTGGTACGTGCGAAACTCCCAGTGTGATGGAGTTCATAAGAGAGACAGTGGTGAAAGCATTCCAAGCAGTTGCCGACCACCCAATTCTATTGGTAAACACCCTAGGAGACTACAAGGAAGACGAACCGAGAAAATACAGGAGGCCCATGATGGTGCTTCGAGAATACCCGGATTAGCTTGAGGATCATTATGTTAAGACCCTCGTCACTAGGACGACAAAATGAAATGTACTTAATTTAATTATTTTAGGTTACCTTCAGATCCCTCATATCACGGCTTAGAAGCCATAAAGTGTACTATTTTCCTCTTTATGTCTGCTAAAGAGATGTAAAGTTAAGAGCTGTAAAACTATTACTTAAATGAAGAATATGTTTGCGTGTAACTTCAAAAGTATTCACTGAAACGATATGAAATTTCCTGTGTGTATTTTAAACTATATGTACATTGAGAAAATGAAATAAAATAAATCGATTATTTGAAAATTCCAACGGTATATAACCACTGAAGTAAACCAATACAAAATGGCAAAACTGTTCGAAATTATTCTCGCTTTGGAATCAAGAATTGAATTTTGTATGTTCGATTAGCGATTACTACGACTACACAATGCATAAAAATGATTTCCATTGTTCACACGCTTATCGGCCCAGAAAAATCGCCGCAATTGATTCATTCATTTGACGGGTTACGGTCAGCGTGGTCGAGAACGAAATTTCGATTATGCCCTTATTCATCTCGTCGTTTCGCCGCCACCGATCCCAATCGGCGGTCCCGTTTCGCGCTGTCCGAACGCGAAATTTCGCATGCATAAAATGTGGTTGGCGTTGAGAAATTGGCATTTGGATCATGACGACCTAATCTGATATCAAGTTTCGCAACGGATTGAAGAGATTAGCCGCCATTGTTCCATCGGAACTGATGCGACCGACTATTATTTTGTCGCATTCGTCGCGCTCGAAATCGAATCTGATTCGTGAATGACACGCTACGCTCGCTTTGACAATTTCAAATACTCAATCGCAATTTATTGGATCGCGGATTTAATCCAGATCGTTTGTCATTTTTCAGTATGGGGTTTTTCTTGAAAACCACTTATGACCGTTGTTTGTCATATCTACACATTTGGTTTAAGATTATCCAGTTATAGTCGTTGCGATAGGAGCGATTCCCATAGTGTTAAGGGTGGGGTGGTGGTTTACTCGTAAGCGTCAACAGGAAAATTAAGGCTGAAATATGTCATTAGTACAGGATGTATGGGTGAAGGTGTCAATTACAGGAAATAGGAAACTATTCTTGGGTGTTTGTTACTTTCCGCCAGATATAAAAATGAAGATTTTATCGTCTTTTTTTGACAGTGTGACATCTCTCACGGAGTCGCACCCCAATGATATCTTCATGATAGTTGGGGATTTCAATCTCGGATCATTTTCATGATCTTCAGATGGCAGTAGGTGCGGCTTCATCAGTGGTGTTGTTCGCGGTGATGCGCATTCCTCGTTTACGGATTTTTCTTCTTATAATTTCCTGAATAAGTTCAATGGTATCACCAATCATTATAATAAAATCTTGGATTTGATTTTGTCGAATTCTACTGATGTGTCTTCTGTTCGATGTTGTACGCCTTTCGTTCCAGAGGTCCGGCATCATCACGCCTTAGAAGTGTATGCAACATTTTGTTCGGATAGAACTCCTAGCAAATCTAGATAGATGTACAAATTTCTCAACGCGGACTATGTAGCGATAAATTCGGCACTGTCAAGTTTGAATTGGAAAACTATGTTATGTTCTACCGATGTGAATGAATGTATTGATTCATTTTATTCTGCTTTGAATATAGTTATTGATAAGTGTGTACCTCGTAGATCTGTTAAGTGAGATAAATACCCTTCGTGGTTTGGTAAAGACACTATTAAATGCTGTTGGGGAAAATTCAGTTTGATACTGAAACGGTTCTCCTGTCTTTACGATTGAACTTGAAAGGGAAAAAATATAAAAACAAAAAAAATTTGATTATGAACTGATGGACTGTAAAAATTAATTAAAATAGGCTGAATCCCAACACAGTAAAGAAAGGATAAATGAACTCAAGAAAGTAACAATATTTTCTTACCTGATAAGCAGAAAATAGATGGAAATGGATCTTGTAGTAGTACTCACCCTCCAGGGACAAATTGATTGAGCTCAACAACCGTACCCGAGGTGGAAGATCCTTGTTGTGAAAAAGCTGCAAGGTGTCAATCAGAATCCACTCATCCTTAAAATTGGCACAAAATGCCACTGGTGAACGTGAAGAAAGAAAAAATCGACACGAACCAAAGTCTTTGAAGTCAATATTCAAGGAATATTTAATGTTTTTATGGAAGCACTTTCGTTTTGAACGAAATGAAGTTCAATGAATGAACGAAAATTTCGACTTTTCGAAATTATGAATGAATAATTAGGAAGCAGATATAACAGTGTGCATACAGATGCGTATGTCATTCGACTCACTTGAAATAACAAATTGAAAAATACGGAAAACGTATTTCCTTCTCGGGTGCAGAGAGAGATAACTACATATTTCACAGCTGGATCATAGAAAGAAAAATAAAATGTATGTGTTTATTTACTTTGCGTGAATAAATGCATTAAGGATAAAACTAACTTACATCAAATATCCAAAAAGACTGTTTTCTGTATGAAAATTTTTGTATTTTGCGTAAACAATGTAGAATCTTAATTGAAAGAGATCATAAGAAACATATTGCTTCTGTAGAGGGCGTGAAAAATCCTAAGCTCCTTTGGTCTTATGTGGGCAAGTTGAGAGATAGCCAGAGGATGTCTCAATCCATGTGTCATGGTGAAGAAATCTCAGAAAATAGTTTGGCTATATCTAATGCTTTTTCTAAGCACTTTTCTAGTGTTTATGAAGATCCGTAAACACCTGTTCTTTACCAAAATAGATGTAAATTTTCTTCATCGATTACATTCAACACGATAGATCTGAAGGATGTCAAAGCTAAAATCGAGGGACTGAATGTCACGAAGAGTCCAGGTCCAGACTCCATTCCACCAATTTTTACCCCTAGTTTGGTGACTTCTCTTCAAATTATTTTCAACAAATCTTTAGTACAAGGTGTCTTTTCACATAAGTGGAAGGCGGCAAAGATCGTAACTATTTTCAAAAGTGGTAAGAAAAATGAAGTAAGCAATTACCGACCTGTCTCTATTCTGAGTTATTTCGGTGAAATTTGTGAAGCAATAGTAACTGATAAATTTTTTCATCCGGTTCCAAGTTGATTCAATCTCAACATGGGTTTTCCAAGGGTAGGTCGGTGTTAACTAATTTAACTCCTTACGTTCATTTCAAATGTAGTAGTTTCGATGATGGTATTCAAGTTGATGCAGTCTACACAGACATGACTAAGGCCTTCGATATGGTACATCATGCAACTTTGTTGTGGGTCCAGAGGACTATTGTGTGGTGGGGTCCTCACTGAAATGGATAGAATCGTATCTGTCGTATAGACTGCTGTATGTTGCACTCAATGGCACTCATTCCGGTTTCATTCGTGTCACCTCTGATGTTCCTCAAGGGTCAAATCTTGGTCCTTTTTATTTTCAATTTACATTAATGATATTTCGAAATGTTTTCTTTATAAAAACATGATTTATATGCCCATGATCTTAGAGTGTACAGTGCTATTAGGTCCTATGATGATATTTTGCGTTTTCAGAGTGATCTTGACAGACTCTTCTCTTTTGTCAAAGTAGGTATTTTCAATTAAATATTGATAAGTATAAGCATATAAGCTTTACAGAGAATATCAATGCCTTCGATGCTTCTGTTGATGGGCTTGTAATTGGGAGGGTAAACCTAATTAAGGATCTTGGTATATATCTTGATTCTAAGTTGTCCTTAGAGTATCATATTGATCATATTACTAAAGTTTCAGTGTTCCAAGGTCTTTAAAAATGCTATATTTCTCATTGGTGAGGAGTAATTTGGAATATGCTGTACCTGTTTGGTCCCCTCACTATTTCGAGTATATTGACAGAATTGAAGGAGTCCAGAGAAAGTTTGTCAAAAGTTTCAACTTTAGATTTCTCAGTCCTAACCATGATTATCGATTAAGTTTGCGTCATCACAAAATTTTAAGCCTGGAGCAGAGGAAAGTCCTTTTCGACACTGTATTTCTTTATCGAATTTTAAATCATTATTTTAGTTTTCCGCTTGTTAATTATCTCACTTTCAATGTTCCCGTGTATCTTAGTCGTCGAAATGCAATCTTCTATGTTCCGAAGGCCTGTACTAGTTTATTTTTTCATTCTGTTTTCTTGCGAATCATGCGTCTGTACAATTGGCATATTGCCAGTATAGATATTTTTCATGAACCTCTTTCTTCTTTCAAAAAAAATGTTATTGCATATCTCATTAGATCTGAATCATGCTCATTGTAGTAGTTTTCAGTTTTCTTGATATTTTACTTGATTCTGTAGTCTTTAGTGAGTCTTTTTTTCTCTCCTGAATTTTTATGAAAGTTATAGTTTTCATTTCGTATGATAGTTTCACTTCTGTTTATTTTTTGTTAACATTTCTTGTGAACCCCGGTAATAGGGTCTATCCTGTAGGGGTTCCTATGTTTTGTAACAATAAATAATTACATAAATAAATAAATGAATAGTCTATTTGGCAAAGACGTAGAGCAATAAAAGGTCATTAAGTATGCAAATCCCTTAGAAATGTGGTACCTGGGCAATTCCAAAATTAAATGTAGTTTCTATGATTTTGTCTTGAAACAGACACCAATTTTTGGTTCAAATTCCTGGAAGAAACCAACTACCTTCTACGATCTTCTCTGTCATTTTTGTTGCTGGCGAATATTGCTGTCCTCGTTTTGACCCATTAAAGCATTTTGAGGTTGAATTTGTGGCTCATTTGTTTCAAAGAACAGTAGTTCATTGAAATTTTCAAATTTTTCTGTCAGTTTCAGCAAAAAACGACGTTCCTTATGGTAACACTAGGCTTCAACGTATACATTTTATTATTTTCATAAATTTGACAAACGAATAACCAATATATTTTGTTCTAAGAAAAGAATAATTACTGAATATGAAATTCAAAAAACATGTATTCCATGCCTACATTGCATTTGAAACACATAGTTCGGACACTTGATGATCAGTCTTCTCCCGCACACCTTCTCCTCTTTTTGTTCGTGGTCTCTACCAAGTGGTTGGTTCCATCATATCTCACGTCATCTGAAATTCTATTCAGTGAAACACTTGGCTTCGATATTTTCGGTCTACCCCCGTCTTTGCTTTGGTTCCAAAACTCTGCTTATATGTTGTTGTAATTTCCTTCGAAATTTTAAGTTGCGATAGTCTCCACCACTTTTTTATGTAATTGCCTGGCATTTATTACCGCGACGTCAATGAACCATATAAAATCGTCCACCACCATTTTTACTGCGAATACTTATTCTGTATCTCGATAAATTTTCACCAATGAGGTCTGTGCCTTCCATAAGCAAATTGTATTCGCCTATCATACATGGACGTGGAACCATTACAATTTTCTAGTGTGAAGCACTATAACGTTTTACGTTCAATATTAGGAAATGCCATGACATGTCTAGGCAACTGTTACAACATTACTGTCTACCCAGCGTAAAACTATAATTCCTGTTTCTTTTGGATAGCTCCTTCATATGTGCCCTTTCGCTTTTCGAAAATATTTGTCTGGCAGTCGTGGGACAGTTCTTTGGAATGCGGTTATCGCGAACAGTGCCTGTGCCTTGATTACTTCTTTCTTTTAGGTGTTGAAGAAGATTGAGACCAGTGAACAAATTATAAAAATAGAGATTATAGCATATGTTCTCCATTGTTCGAACCGAATACTAACAGACACTCAATCAACGTCCCACATAAACAAGAATATACCTGCAACTTGCGAACTGAACTAATAACTGCTTTGAAATGCCTTTTAGAACGCATATATAGTGCCATCTACCGTTTAATGATCAAAATTTCAACCAGAAAAAAAAGAATGGAAGCTACGTTTGTCGTTACCATATGGTAACCCCAGGTCTTCATGGGTTAAATAAAATGTTTACTTTAGACGTCGAAAATGTGTAGACAGTAACGTAAACAGTTATGTGTTCGGGTTCTCTTCGAAAATAATATTGAAATAATTGAACCCTGATGTATTTATAAACGATTATAATCTGATGTGAATATCTAGATAGTTACGTTCATCAAAATTTATTATTTCATGAATTTCAGCATACTCAACTTACGCTTGATTCTATACATTAAAATATATAACAATTAAATAATGATAATGAGAACAAGTAATGTTTTCGAGGAATTTCACTGAATAATTATTGTTATTTGTAATGCGTTTTGCTACACCGTAGTTTCTTTAGACGAATTGAATAATGTTTATAATACTTCAGGTAACTCATTAATTTTGGTAAGTTATGGAAATGAACATTTACCTTATATTATCGTAGACTTGAGCTAAATTTTCCACATGAGTTTTAACATAGCCTAACACAATGTTGAACAATGTATAGAAATAATTTCATGACTTTATAAAAAGTCTAGTTGTGAAATTAAACTCTTTCTACACTTTAAAATAGTAAAATACAAAATGATGCTTGTCGAAATGCTCATATATATTTGAAGCTGCAATATTTCCATAAAATAATTACGGTTCATCTTCTGATGATGTATCTACATTACCTAAATTTACTATAACAGGATCTATCATGGGATCCATAATATGATCCAGTTCCCACATTTTATTCTCTTCTCTAATGACGTGGCTATACAATTTTTCTAAAGTTGGGATGTAACACTTATTATTGCACTGTTGAAATGAAGTTCGACATCTTTCATTTTGAAGCTTGTATTTTTCTAGCCACTTCACCCCTTACCTGTATTATTATTATTTACCCATATAAAGAGGCAATCCACTCAGAGCTATCCGTTCTTGAACTAATCTTTTAGGAAATTAATTTAATAAGGGTGAGTTATTTATAGCTACCTGATCATTAAGAATTTCTGGTGAATACCTAAATCTGTTAATTTCAAGTACTTCCAGAAGGTTGAGCTTTATACTTTTGTTCTCAGAATGTAGGATTTTGAATTCTGAATTGAAAGAGTGACCATTTTCCCTAAGATGATTTGAATAATTTGAATCGGTTTTTCCATTGATGAAACTGCGTTTAAGTTCAGAGATTCTAACATTAAAATTTCTTCCTGTTCTACCTTGCAATCTGCACAACCCAATCTATAAACACCTGATTTATTTTCTTTATTGATTGGAGATTCATAATTCCTGATAAATGAACCTAAATTTGTTGATGTTTTGAACGCATAATTTTGAATTTGAATTTTTAAGAAGGATTTCACATTATTGCTAATATTGCTTATATATGTTAAACTATTGAATTTCTTGTCTTGGTGATCACCGATTAGATATATATGTTGTAAAGCTAATTTTTGTTTTTTCATATGTAATATTCTGCTAACTAAATTTGCATCATAACCATTATTTATTCCGATCTGTTTTATCAAATTCAATTCTTTGAAATAATTTTCATTAGACATCGGTGTGTTCAAGAGTCTATGTTTATAGCTATTAAATGCTTCAACTTTATGTTGGTAAGGATGTGCCGATGTATAATGAATTGTGATATCTGTATGAGAAGGCTTATGATAAATTGAAAACTGGTGTTTATTATTTGATCTTGTTATTGTTAGGTCCAGGAAATTGATCGAATTGTTCTGTTCTATTTCAGAAGTGAATTTTATTTTTGGGTGCAGGTTGTTGATGAAATTTTCGAATACAGTGAACTTTCTGTTTGTTCCTGTGAAACACACAATAATGTCATCGGCATATCGATACCACAATATAGGAAATGTTCACGAAGCGGGTGTTTATGAATAGTTTTTTCTATGTTATCCATAAAGATTTCTGCTAAAAGAGGGTTTAAGGGGGTTCCCATTATAAGTCCCTCATCACCTTTATAAAAATAATCGTTGAATAAAAAATGGTTTTGAGATATGCAATCATCTAATGTATTTAATTCGCGGATTCGCCATATTTTGTGTTAACAAATTATTCATTATATTATACTGATCTTTCGGTGGAATACTTGGAAATAAATGCTTGACATCAAAAGAGACTAACTCTGCATTACTTGGAATGACAATATTTTCTATTTTTCTTATCAAATCATTACGAAAAAAAACGGTTTTAGATTACAAAATTTTTCCAGAATATGTATTAAAACTTTGGAAATATTGAATGCTGGGACATGTGTGAATGATACCACTGATCTTATTGGATAACCATTTTTGTGCAATTTAACTGAAGAATAAAGTCGAGGTGGTGAAGGATTCGATAAGATAAGTTTGAATTTTTCGCTATCTAAAATGATGGAATTTGAATTATCAATGACTGTCTTCACTTCCTTATTGAATTTATTAGTTGAATCTCGAGACATAACTGAATAATGAGAATCATTAATGAAATCTAATGTTTGGGAAATATAATTTTGTTTATTTATCGATATAACTGTATATCGATATAACTGTATTGCTGTATCTATTTTTGTGAAAATAATGTCATTCGATGTTGATTTAACTTTTATATTTTTGATTAATATGTGATCTCTAATTGGTCTATTAAGCTCTTTTAGATATTCTTTCTTAATCACGGAAGCAGTTTGGTGTTTCAGGGAGCTATTGTTTTCAACATTTCTGAGGCAAATTTCAGTATCTATTGCTAATTGTTCAAAATTCGATGTATGGTGTTTAGCATAAATATTAGGTTTCATATTTGCTCTGGATAATTTTATTGACTTTTCTCTGATTTCCCGGTTTGAAATATCGAATTCAATTTTATGTAGTCTAAGGGAACCTCTGAATGAATTACCTTAACATAAGTATAACAAATACCTCTTTTGTTATATTGGATTCTTCTGTCTTCTTTCATCCACGACAGCTTTCCTTTCAATGGTCCTTTGATGGCTGCTGCTCTGGTGTGTCTTTTATTCCATGTTTTCTTCAAAAAGTATTTTTATTCGTCAGCCATATTATAATGTGTGCTTTACGCCATGAAGATATTAGCGCTAATTCAATCTGTCGCGAATGTTTGCTTGCTTTATCCATTACTATAACAGATCCTAGTGAAAGCAAATCTAACAACTATTCAAAATATTCTTGGAAAGCATCCGCAAATATATTCTCATGATTGTCTCCTGTGCTTTTACTTTGAAATGATAATAACCCCTCATCCACGAAACCTATATGCGTAATTATTACCAGTCGTCCTTTTTCTGACGGAGCCTGAAATCCTAGAGAATCCTCAGAGGAAGGCTAGTCGAAAATGTTTCATGTTTTTCTTATTTCAAGTTTTCTGAACCGATTACCCTTAATCAACCCAAGTTTCAACCAGATAAAAGATTCTCTCAATTTTAGCACGATATTTTTTAATTTCCCTTAAATAACTCCTTTCTCTGCAGATGATTCTATCTTTATCTATAAGCACTGAGTTCCTGTGGTGCTTTGGCGAAATTCATTTCGTGCAAAACTTGGCACCAAGTCCTGATATTCTACGAGAACAGCGTGTATCTTTTCCACATTGGGAATTTCTTTCTGAGAATAAAATGAATGCACAGTTTTTCGAATGGTATTTCTGAAGTCTTCGTCAATAATCATTCGAAGCCTTCCTGGAGATGTTTTTGGGGGTTTCACAGTAAATCCATTCTCAGACTTTCTTTCCTTGAGAAGCTTGTGGACTGTCCAATTCCGGTCATCTCAGAACAAATTTTAACATTTTCATCGACTGAAGGTGAAATGCCAATTGAGTTAATTTTTCATATTGAGAAAGTGGTATATTTTAATAGATTTAACAGGGATAAGATCAGTGCAGTTTTTCATTATATGTGAAATAATAATATAGTTTATTCAGATTTGAAGAATGTATAAGAAATAATATGAATTTCTTACCTAATAACTATTATAAGTCTGAATAAACGTTTAATCACAGAGACATTACATAATGTCTGTACGTGAATTGAACTCAAATAAACAATATATTTCTCCCATAAGTACAAAAAATAAAAATATAAGCAAACAACAAAAACAAAACCAACATTTCTAATTAGTACCATTGAAATTTCATAGTCACCACGAAGAAAGTTACTATCAATGTCCCTTGATATGTCGCTATCGTTGGGAAAGTCACCATCGGTGTGAAAGTCACTATCGGTGTGAAAAATCACTATGTTAAGTCACTGTCGGTATAAAGGTCACGATCGGTATAAAAAGTCACTATCGGTATGAAGAGAGACTATCAGCATCAAAGTCACTAATTTGGTATTTTATTGTCACATATCTGATTAAGGCAGCTGATTTATAACATTAAAAAAGATTTGCCTGCCACTTCGTTGTATCGAACTTCTTATTTTTCTCTTGAAATTCTTATACATATAGGCTGTTCTGAATTCTTGAGGCAACATGGCATATATTCTTGCCAAATAGGTAAAGGATCGTGGCCCAACTCTTTTCTCAGCTCTCGGGGTTTCAAATCTATTTTTCTTGTTTCTATGAACAAAACTATTGCATAAACTACTAACTGATACATACAAATGATGAAACTACTTCAAAAACATTTCTTAATATATTTCTATGTATTGATTTCCTTTCTTGGGGTTGAATTCGGTGAATGTACTTATTAATACTTTTAAATCCTTATCCGAGTGGCACACCAATGACTTTTCTGTCACTTAAAGATTTATCACTCTACGGCTTCACCAAATCCACTACAGGCGTTTTTGATTATTTTATATTCATTGTTGACTTCTTGATAAGTGTTTGATGCAATCCAAATATGTTTATAAAATGGAGTTTATAAATTGTCAGACTTAAAAATCAGTCAAGTATCTTGTTACAAGCGGGCCTGAGACACTCAAACCCTAAATGAGGATATCTAGATACGTAAGAATCCCCCAAATTTTAGTTTGATAGTTATATACTTCATTTAACATAGGTTATTACTAACCTTCGTCTTTTGGACTACGCTGTATAAAGAAGAGGGTTTATGGAATTATGTGTTCTGCTTATTTTTACAATAATCATTTGTTTACATTGTTATAAGTTTTTATCCACTAAAATCACATTTTAATTACTTTAACAATCTTTCAATTGAGATCAGACTTTCTACTCAGTTGAACTCATTTGTTCCTCTAAATACTTAAATCTTATGAACTTGAAAAATATCAAAATTGAGTAATGAAATCAAGAAAGGAAAGAAACCAATGAATTTATACATTTGTGACAAATGTCAACTTAGTCTTCTCGACTCGTGGTGGCTGGAACGGCGCACACAGTGCCCCTTCACAAGAAACACACGCGTGCGCTGCGCGAGCTGCAGATCGACTGAGATTAGCCGGAAACTTCGTCGTTTCGACGAAGGTTAGTGATCTAGAGTTAAGCAGGCAAACATCACTTAGATAACCAGTTGACCTAATGGATTCAGAAATTAAAAGTCGCTGATTCCCAAAGAAAATCCGTCCTTATCAGAGCATCTCAATAACATTGTGGGCGATCTGGTACTCACGTTTTGCATCCGTGATATGTCAGGTGCTCGCTTTCGCCCATTCGAAGCATCGTTTTCCATTCGCCAGTCTTTATTTCGATTCAATTAAGCGAGAGACCCGGGGCTATCAGTAATTATGGACTAATTCCGATTATAACTCAATTAACAGTTTCCAAGTAACGTGGGATCCGACGGGATGAGTTACGATCCCAATTATTTCGGAATTTCGCAAGCTAACGAGATCCACTAGACGTCCACCTGTGTGCCGTGTTCCCCCAGGTTCGATGTTTTCACTCGGAACGTCGCAGATCGATATCCGGTCGCGTCGGTTGAACCGGAAAATTATATCGCTATAATGATCTCCGAATTGATGATGATTATTAAGGGTAGATGAGGATATCTGCCATATTCCGGAAGTCAGAGGATCTAGAACATTCCAATAAGCGACTAGTGTGATATTTTTTACTTGAAATGATTATTTCTTGTTTTATTGGAACTTTTTTCTAGGTTCATCGCTTGAGGTACGTGGGTCGAAAATGACCACCTTGAGGTTTGTTGATCTTTCTTAAAATTAATATAGATGAAACAATCTAGTCTTACCATTTATTCATGAAGCATAACCAAGAAAAAAAAAATACATAGACACTAAGCGATTTATAGTATTTTCAACGGTTAAAGAACAAACGAAATGGTCCGACGAGTTAGAGATACAGGGTGTTTCCGTTTCAATCTGCCGAAAGGCATAGAATTATAGAAAATCTTGAAATATTGACACTTTCCACAAGAACATACTCTCTCTGACCTGTTGTTTTCGAGATACAGGGTGTCAAATTTTCGGAGAAAAAAGATTTATATTCGAATAACTCGTTCAATTTCACAGATATCGAGCTGAAATTCGACATTCGAATGTTTTTTTTTCAACTGTATGACGACGAATTGAAAATTTGTCAGTTGCTTTACATGGTGATGTATTTTTCGGTGTCCTGCCGTGTTTTTTCCCCCAGAACTTTTTTACAGCAAGCTACTGACCATATTTTCTAATATTTTCAAAATACTCATTCCATTTAAAATTTTTTTGTATTTGGCATTTTTCGAATCTGTCACCGTTTCAGAGGAAAAAATTAAAATTAGATTTATGTTCAGAACTTTTCATTTTCGTGTCGAAACACAAGTCCAGGGTGTTTCCGTTTTAATCTGACAAACTTCACTGGTCGATCGTGAATCAAAATTTCAACTGACTCTCAAAACAAATTATGTCTCATAAATGTTTGTTTTGCAATAATACAGGATGTCAAATTTCGAATTTTCAATAGGAAAAATTGCTATAACTTCCGTAAGTTTGAACATATTACTAAATTAGATATTTTGATGCGTAAGAATTGTCTCAGCATGAAACTAGTGGCGTAGCATGACCCTGTTTTTTTTATCGACGCATTTTTGAAATCAAAGATAAGGAGTTAAAGTTTTTCACCCAGGAGGGATTTCCCCTGAAACAGTAAAATGGCTGTAATTTCTTTTGCATACCCAGTTGAAAACGTATCTATAACGTAACGTAAATATATTATCAGGGATAATTTTATTACGATAAGAAATTTTCTCCATAAGAGACCAATGGCGAAGCATATCCTGTAGCGATTCCACCTCCTAAGCAAAATCTATACGTTACTGGAACTTTTCAGAATTGATCAACCTATTGAGCAATCATCATTTTTGAAAAAGAAAAGAATGTTTTTTAGGGTTTCTATCACAAAATTTTCGTGATAGCTATTATGATGTTCATAAAATGCGTGTGTCATTTGTTAATTCACGGTCCATGGCGTTGAAACACAGACTTATCGATAATATAAAAAGAAAGGGAAGTACGTTTTTATTAAAGTTACAATAAAGAATCATTTAACACAGAACATAGAAGAAATCATGTCGAAATATCTTGAGATGCTAAAGAATCCTTTCAAAGTGTCCTCCGTTCTGTTGAATGCATAATCTACATCATCTTCCAAGCGACCTTATAGATTTTGAGATAGTATTGCCGTTATTACCGCGCAAGACATTGCCCCCATCAATGATCCTATTCCTAAATGTTTCGACATTATTTACATTTATTGCGTACACGAAGTCTTTGAGTGCGCCCAGACAAAAAAATCTAATGGGTTCAGGTCTGCGGATCGCGGTGGCCACGCAACAGGTCCATTCTGAGGAACATCATCAATATTCGAACGATTACATCTAGCTATCAAACTGTTAGGATAGTTTTCGTCTAGCCAATTATGAATTATTCTCGCATTATGAGGACCAGCTCCGCCCATCTGAATTCACTCATGCCTTCTTTGTTCCAACGGTTCATCTTCTAATAACTGTGGCAGTTCATTTTCCAGAGAATTTCCTCGAATTCAATCTAGCTGATAAAAAACCGTACCGATTAGTGATCGATTCCTGACTCGAATCCAAGCATTAAGGCTGTATTTCCGTTGAAATTTGCGGGCTCAAATCTCGCGTGGATTTTCTTCAAACCAAACGTGAAGATTATGAATGGTCATCACTCCACATCTTATGGAAATTCACTCGTTCGTCCATAAAATTCTCGTCAAAAAAATTTCCTTTTTCGCAAAACTTCGTTTTGTCAAAACATGTAAAAATTTTCCTTTCTTGGTAGATCCGTCAGTTCCGAATGTTGAATTAGGCTCAGATGATATGGTTTCCTTTGGTTTCGCTTCAGAATTTTTCTTATGGTGACCCAACTTATATTAGTTTGTTGCTGGGCATTTCGTAAACTGAGAATTTTCGTTTATGAATCAGTTGTCATAAACAACATTATGCGGTTCATGATTTTATTCTATGGTTCGAAACCATTAATTGAAACTTCACAAACCATACACATTCACGCGTTTTTCAATAAGTTTAAACTTATCATTTTAAAAACGCGGTGAATGTGTATGATTTGTAAAGTTTCAATCAATGGTTTTGAACCACAAAATAAAATCATGAGCCGCATTGAATCATGAACCACATCATGTTTTTTTGACACCCTGTATCGCGCAAACGAAACGTCGGAGAGGCTATGTTCTTTGAGAAAAGTATCAATATTTTTCAATTTTCTATCATTCTGAGTGTTTTAGCAGATTATAACGGAAACACCCTGGGCTTGTGTTTCGACACGAAAATAGGCCAGAATCTATTGAAAAGTTCGGAACATAAATCGTATTTAATATTTTTCCTCAAAACGGCGTTAGATACGATAATAATGCAAGAAACAAAAACTTTTGAAATTAAATCGGTAATTTGAAAATATTAGAAAATGTGGTCAGTGGCTTGCTGTAAAAAATGTCTGATGGAAAAACGACGACATGACACCGGAAAATATATCACCCTGTAGAGCAACTGACAAATTCTCAATTCCTCGTCGTGTATCTGACAGAAAAACACTCGAATGTTGAATTTCAGCTTGATATCTGAAAAAATTGAGCGAGTTAATCAAAAATATTTTTTCTTTTCCGAAAATTTCACACCCTGTATCTCGAAAACGACAGGTTCGAGAGGGTATGTTCTTGAAGAAAGTATAGATATTTCAATATTTCATATTGTACATTTCGGCAGATTTAAACGGAAACACCCTGTATGCCCATATACAGGGTGTTACATAATGGTATGTCACAACTTGAGGGAGTATATCTAGGTGCAGTTTTGAGAAACAAATTTCCATAAACAAAGGTCCGCAAAAGCTTTGTAACGGAGCTACAGGGTGTTGAAATTTCCAAAAAAACTTGTTTTTTCTTCACAACTCCTGCAGTTTTAGAGATATTCAGCCCAAATTTAGAATGCGAGCTATCTTTCACAGCCTCCATCATTTCGCATCCTAGATTTTAACTTAAATGTACAAGGTTTTCTCTTTTTCAAGGTCATGTCTCCTTTTGCTCTTTCAAACTTTTTCAGTACACCACTGATCAGCGTATAATCAATTTTCTTCATCTTTATTCAATTTAGAAACTTTTTTAACACTTGTAATTTTTTCGTATCTTCAGCCGTTTTCGAGTGAAAATTTATTGAATTTAAATTGTATCTTATTCGCTAAATAAAAATAAATAATAGAAATACTGAATAGGTATGCCCAGAATTTGCTTTTATTTTGATCGATCGTCTTTTGAGACTCCACTTATACTTCTTCAATATCAAACCAAAAGAAGAGAACAATTTAAAACTAAATAAATTGCAGGAAGTGTCCTCTACCTGCAAAAATACAGGTCTCTGTCCTTCTTCGCATATTATCACGCACGAGATATTCCTGGAGTATTTTTTATCGTGTCACAAGAGGCTATTATTCGATTTCTCAATTCTTCCATAGTGTTCACTGGAATGGTATAAACTAAACTTTTGAGATATCACCATAAGAAAAAGTCTAAGCTATTTGAGCTGGGGACCTAGGAGGCCATGGTTCTGGCCCACCCCGACCTATCCATCGGTCGTTGAATGTCTTATTCAAGAATTCCTTAGCTTCTTCACTAGAATGTGCTGGTGCCCTGTCATGCATGAACAAAGTGGCACATCCTCGAGCAATAAAGATAACTCCTCATGAAGAAATGTCCGATGAGCGGGACCGTTTAATCTGTTTGGCAAAAAAAGGCTCAACCAAATAATTTCCAATTATTCCGACCCAAACATTTAATGAAAATTGTTCTTAATGATAAGTTTCTTCAATCAAATGGGGATTTTCTTCAGCCCAAAAATGATTATTATGAAAATTTGTGATAACAGTTCTCGAAAAGTTAGCTTCGCCTGTGCACATTATTTCTCTATCAAAATGAGCATTTTTTCTAATTTTATCCAAGAACCATCGGCAGAATTCACATGCTTTGGAAACACCCTATATATCGTGATACCTTTAGATTCATTGAATTCTGCTAAATAAACCTCTTTACTCACACCGATCTAGAACTAATCGATACTGAAGGATCTTTAGTATTTTTATGATGCCTTCTAAGAGACAATCAAAAATCGAATATTTCGAATTGAAAAATTAATATCTTCCTTCCGATAGGCAATGTTATAAAAAATTGTTCAAAATTAAATTTCCTACAATAAAAAAATTGAAACGTTCATTTGACTATTCAAAACAACAAATATTGTGTCAACTTCCGTAATAACCGGAAATGCCACATCATTGAAAATATTTTCGGAACTTAGTCCGAATACCGTTCAAGACAACAAAACGGAATTTCTCTAATAGGTCATTCCTTTCTCTATATACTTTTAAGGTCCCATCTCGCATGGACAACCGGTATAGGTCAGACTGGTCGTTGACTCATAACTAGATACCTAGAGCATCAGTCAGATTTCAATAACTAGAGAACCGGCAAATCTACTTCTGCTTCCACCCATAGATCCTCTTCGAATTATTCACAGAAGAATGAAAGTTAGATTTCTTAGAAATCATGGAAATTTTAAATTTTCAACAAACTTCCCAAACGGTCGGCTTATTCGTCCATATTTGATATCCATAAATATTATCTGCGTTTGTCATAATTCCTTGTCTCTAAACGGGTAATTTGACAATTTCGAGTCGACAATTGAAGTATTTCTTTGAGTATTGAGTTATTAAGAAATTATGGAATCGATTATATACTTTAAATCAATCATGTTCATAAAAGTCAATATATTTGATTATGTTAGAGGATAAAAAGCATTGCGTTACGGGCTAACGGAGAAATTGCCAAAGTACCATGCAATATGATAAACCGAAGAAATTGCATATTCTCAATTGAAAGTATAATAACATATATTTCAAAATTTTGATCCATATTGTTCGCATAATGTAATTTAGTTTATGTTCTTTTCTCTCTTTATTACGAAGAAATTTTGCAACGCAGTGATATCGAAATAACGAAACCTACGTTTCTAATGATGTACTCTAAATACTTCTTCCATTATCTCATTTACTTCGATCGGTTACTTAATTTGTTGTGGATATACCACTCAAACACTTTTCTGAATGCTATCGAATTAGCGATTCTTGAACGAATGCGACGTTTTGAGGCCAATCAATTGAGTCATTCAGAGTGGCTTGATCTTTACTTAGGTTGATCAATGCGATCATTAAGCGAGTATCGGTAATATCGATTGACAAATTTGATGGGAAATATGTACGAGGATGTCCAATAGAACTTAAACAGTAGTATTTTATATTTCAATTGAATTTCTTTTGTGTCAGTCGATATTCTCGAAAAGGAAACACTTTGTCGAAATATTTTTATATTTCAGATCCTACCTTTATTCTGGATAACAGAAACATTAGAGAGAATGATGAAAACAGATTTCATTTTACAAAATATTGAATTTGATTGTTCAAGGTTCCAAGCGATTATAGCAGAATATTTAATATATATACATCATCTTTCATGTTACACAACGAAAAATTAAAATCACTCTGCTGCACGACAATCATGTCAACTATTTTTTTATCTTTGGTTTCATTCTCTGTACAGGGTGGACCAAATTTGATGTTTTTTTGCGACACTTATGTGATAGGAAAAAATTATTCCCCCTCTCAATCGAGCTTGCTCTCCTTTCATTGGATGAAATGGATTTTACCTATCTTTTATAGTTTTCAATTGTTCCAGCATTATATATTCTTCGGGATTTCGACATGTGACGATATCTCAAACGTGAAATTATTTTCATACTACTTTTTTCAAGTAGAATACAGGGATGTATTCGAAAAAATTAATTGCCGATCTGTTTCTGAGATATGAAGCAAACTTGATTTTCCACAAACGAACTATAGGTTATTTTGGTATCAATACATAGGTTTTCTTTTCCAAACGCGATCAATTCTCTCAATATTAGTCTTTTCAATGAAAAAATGAAATTTCATATTTATCCAGTCGGAACATAGGTGAATGGGTTCGTCTTTGTGCGTCAAAGATTCCATTTATTCTTTTCTGTGTTGAAAACGATAGAGCTCTAGTATTAGAATATAGATTTTCCTTCTTTTTGGCACCATTTTAATTACTGAATCTTATTGATGTGGATTAATTCAATTCTGCGTTTGAAACAATTGCGTTGGTTCTGAAATAGCCTATTATGTCATGACATAATATGCACAACACAACCTCATGAGGTTGTGTTGTTCTTTTCTATCTGCTTCGAAAATTTCTACTTATAGCCCAAATCTAATAGCTCGTCAATTCCAAAATTACGAAAAGTATATACAAAATGGGCCTTTTTGACATGGCTTACCCTATATCTAAAAGGTGAAATAAGTGGTATATTTAATTCCTTTCAAATTGTAACTGTTTCCTATACCTATTATCAATGATTTTGAAGATGTTCAAAATTTAGTCAATATTAACGATTTTCAAGGAACATTTCAATTTTTCAAACTGATTTCTATCTCAACTTATCGTTGAACTAGAAGTGAAAAACTGAATTAGATGAAACCATTCATGTGTTTAATTTTCATGAATCGTGAACATCCAACTACTATTGAGTAAAAAATTGACAGAAAGTCGAGTTCATAATATCACATTAATTCAAACTTCAAACCAAATATTAAAAACGAAACGAAATTAATATGGAAAGACTTAAGATACCATCTTTCACATATGATGTTCAAAATGGCCTCCATTTCGAACGATACACAATGTTAACATTAAACATACCGAGACCTAATATAAAGGTACATAATAGTATGTTATAATTTGAGGGGTGAATCTACGTGCAATTTTGAGAAAAAAAGTACATATAAACTTAGGTCCACAAAAGCTTCGTTACGGAGCTACAGGGTGTTGAAATTTCCGGAAAATATTGTTTTTTTCTTCAAAACTCCTGCAGTTTTTGGGATATTCATCCCAAATTTGGAATGCAAGCCCCATTACAGCCTCCATCATTACAAGTCCAAGTTTTCTTTTCCGGAGGCATGTCTTCTTTTGCCATCTCAAAATTTTTTTTCAGTACCCGACTGATCAGCGTACAATCAATTTTTCGTCATCTTCGTTCAATTTAGAAGCTTTTTTGGCACCTGTAATTTTTTCGCATCTCCAACCGTTCTCTAGCAAAACATTATTGAACAATTGTATGCATTCGCTGAATTGAACGCACTTCTACTTAAAAAATGACTAGTAGGCTTTGATTTTTTTCATTTATTCATTTGTTTTTACAGTTGCTAAATTCGAACCAGTGTCTGCTTGAATTGTTCATTAAATTAACGATTAGTTTTAAGACTTTTGAAGTTATTGCTGTAAGAAAAAATAGCTTATTTTATGAAGCTATTTTATTAACGCTCAATTGGCTGATATCTTTACATGCACGGTCTGGCTGACCGAAGCACAACAGAAGCTAGGCGATTATATCAGGTATGCTTTCCAAATCGAGTAACACCAGATAGGCGAACATTTTCTAATATCCATTGAAGGTTGAGGGAAACTGGTACTTTCACTGCAAATAATCATTTAAAAAGTGCAACTCAAACTATGAGAACTCCAGATATTGAGGAAGCAGTTGATAATTGTATTGATTTGAATCCTCATGTGAGTACAGAAAAAATTGGAAATTGAATAATTCACATGTTTTAGTTTGGAGAATTCTCCTCGACTTTTTTATAGTACCCGTTTCATATTAAACGCATCCACACTTTATTTCCTCAAAAATTTCCTCCAAGACTGAATTTTTGCCGATGGCTCTCAGATAAAAGTAGAGCTCATTTTGATAGTGAAATAATGATCATAGACGAAGCTAACTTCTCGAGAACTGCAATCACAAATTTTCACAATAATCATTATTGGGCTGAGGAAAACCCCCGTTTGATTGAAGAATCTCATCATCAAGAACATTTCTCACAAGATGTCTGGGTCGAAATAATTGAAAATTATTTTATTGGGCCATCTTTTCTGTGTAACAGACTGAACGGTCCTGCTTATCGGCAATTTCTTGAGGAGGAGTTACCTTTATTGCTCGAGGATGTGCCACTTTTGGTGAGAAACATAATGTGGTTCATGCATGACGGAGCACCAGCACATTATAGTGGAAAAGCTAGGGAATTCTTGAATAATTCATTCAACAACCGATGGATAGGTCGCGGTGGGCCAGAACCATAGCCTCCTAGGCCCCAAGACTTAAATAGTTTGGACTTTTTCTTATGGGGATATCTCAAAAGTTCAGTTTATACCACTCCATTAAATACGGTAGAAGAATTGAGAAAGCGAATAAGAACCTCTTGGGACACGATATTCCAGAAAGGTCGAATGTTTTTTTTCCAACGAGTCCAGGTTCTGTCTAGTATCAAATGATAGACGCATGCCTCAGCAATGCAATATTCGGCAAACCGAAAACTTCAAAGGGGCTCAGTAATGGTGTGGGGAAGCGTTTCTTTCCATGGTCGAACTGAGTTAGTCCTAGTGAATAATGGAAGAATGACAGCGGCCAGATACATCGCAGATATCCTTGAACCCCATTTGGCCCATTGATTGGCGAAAACTTCATTTATATGCATGATAATGCTCGGCCTCATGTAGCTAGAGTAGTTATAGAATTTCTGCAAAATCCGAAGTTGATATTTTAAGATGTCCAGCCAGAATTTCCGACTTGAATCACATAGAATGTTTGGAATAACATGGGGTGGCAAATTCGGCAACGTGGGATGCCTTGTAGTGTACTCCAACAACTAGAATATCTGCTTCCTAAAATTTGGAACTCAGTGACTCAAGAGTACACCCAGAATTTGTTTGAGGGGCTTCCGAGACATATACTGGCAATAATTAGGGCCCAGGGGGGAAAGACTCGATTTCGAAAATGATTAGTAACTATTCGATGCTAGTTGATTGGGCTCTTCGCGAATGTTTGAAGATGGTAGAATTTTTTAGTTTTTTATTAACTCGAAAATTGTTGATATTTTCTTCCATCATAAACTTATCTCCTTTGAATGATATCTTCTTATTTTACACTTGTGAAAGTTACCAAGCGATTCTTGAATGACCAACCCAGAAGTTTATAAATTGTTGTCGTAAGAGTAGGGTGATGCGACAATTTTTGTGGGGAGTGTATATAAGGAATTGTTGAATTGTTAATCTTGTATTTCAGTTTTAAACCCATACTTGTCTGATGAAGAGCGAAACTTTGAAATACCTACAACGTTGAATAAACTTTTCTCGTAGTAATATTCGCAATGCACGTTATATGTTGAAATTGTTGAATAAATTTTAAGCAATGTCGTATTCATGAAAAACGAGCTATGTTTTATGGTAAATAATTCAGTTAAATATTTCCACAGTTGGTGCTTTCACCCTGGATGAATTAATACTTCAATAACGATTCCATCCGACTCATTTCATGAAACTCACAACTGTTCCTTATGTTTCAGACGTTGTTGTTGTCATTATGTATATAATTTTGCTCCAAAATTGTTAGTATTCAGCGTAAAAAGAAGGTGTATCGCACATAAATATTCCCCTAATCCAGGAAACAAGACAACTGTGAAATTTATTCACATATTCAAATTTATGACACGAATTGCAACTTAACATGTTAATAACATAACCCTCCAGCCTGGTGGAAGGATATAGAAGTGGTATACGAGTAATGAAATAATTTAGAACAGGGTAAATCCTCTTAGGCGAGAGTAGTCGAGGCGTAAAAGCTTTCTCAAATACAAGGACACTTTGCTTCCATTAGGTATAACAACTAGCCTGTCACACGATAAACATCACCCATTGTTCCCGGTCTGGATATCTCCAGCCCCGGTGTCTTATTATATTATCAAAGATGTTTGCTACCTCCGGCAGGCTACGTTTCAAGTCTTGCATTTCTCGGAATCATTTCGGATTTGATTTTAACGACGTCTTTCAACTGCACAGGACGAATGACAGCCACGAGGGATCTTAATCAAGGAAAAGTGACTTGTCACAGATGCGTTGTCGTGTTGCGAATTGAGCTAACTACTTTTCTGTCTTGAAAACTTATATATTGTTCCAATGCATCACTCACATCATTTCGTCGATATATAGGACTGGCTGAATTGTAAGCGACATCGACAAAATTTAGGAATGATCTATACTTTCGATCAACAAAGTACCGGAAATCTGCTCAAAACAATAGTCGAAAAAATTTATGATGCTGCTAAGTTGCCACAACTATTTATCATACTGACGTGAAGTTTGAACGCGATTTGTCCATTATTTTGTATACAGTGCACGATTTTGTCAGTTCTCAGAAGTGTGTTTTGCGATTTCTACAGTGGATGAAAATATCGATTAAAGAATTTGTCTCAAAGTTTGTATTGTAAATGGAATTTCGTGTGCCAAAGAGCTGAAAATGTTGCAGAAGTCACACGGTGATAGAGTTCATTAAAAACACGTGCATATGAGTAGTACAGTCCATTCAACAGCATCCGAGATATGAGGGGAGATTTGCCTAGCACTCATCCGCCATCATCATTTTCGACTGAAGTTAACATAAATGAAGTGAAGAAAATGGTAATTGGAAATCGTCATTCAAGTTTCAGAAAGATAGGTGTGTGTCTCACGAATGCCTTCGTACTAATTTGGCATTGAACGCTTTGCTGCTCGACAAGTTCCAAATGATCTGAAGTTTCTTCAAATATTGAATCGGAAAAAGGTAGCTGAAGAAATGCTAGGACGAGTCAATTTCGACCGCACATATATGAAATACGTAGTAACTGGTGATAAAATAAGTGTTCATGATATTTGATATGCAAACCAGTGAACAAGATTCCAACTGAAACCAAACCGAAAACACCACGTCAAAGTCAATGAATAATCAAGGTAATATTGATTGTTTTCTTTGACTATGCATGTGTTGTGTACTTGGAAATCTTGCCGGAAGGTCACTCGATAAATAAAGAAATCTAGTTAGATTTTATTGAGATAGCTCTCTTATATCTAAACAGCTAATATACTACTCGCCTAATATAAAAAACGCCTAATAAACTAAACTACTAATATACTATACGCCTAATATACTTTACTCCCAATATACTGAACTCTTTTGCATATCCAACTCTATATTTACGAAACGCCTCATTTTATTCAGTGATACTCATTAGTTCTTTAGGTTATATGAAACACTCTCACTTTCATATCCTTATGGTAAGGCAGCTTCCAGTATTGTTTCATGAATACTGCCCATTCCAATTCAAAAAGATACATTCAATTTTTAAATCTCAACTTCCTCCGATTGAGCTAGCAAAAGATAAAATTAAAAAAGCTCAAACATTGATCCAAAAAAAACAAATTTTTCAATCCCCCTTTAGGTTAGAAATTTAATCATCAAGAACTCAAATAAACACAAAATCACAAATCATATACTTCAGAAAGATCAATATAGATAGATCTATGGTTTCAAATTTTCAATTTGGACTTAACTGTGCTGATTCAAATAAGAATCGAATAAGAACATGAACTATAATAAACCATAAACATGGACTTAAAATAGCAAGATCGAAGAATTATTTCTCAAGTATATTAATGAAAAAGAAAATAAAAGTTCTTTTCAGATTAAAATTACTCGAGATTATCCAGAAGACAAAGGCGGGAAGATAGTAATGCACTAATGGAACACTTTTGAATTCATTGAAATTTAACCTTATGTGATTGCCCTTTACATAACTTCTTCGAATAAATTCAAATTTACCAAATTTCACACAATTTGCTTACAAGAAAGAACAAACATCTTCTGAATTGAAGTGTTTTTGTGAAAAGCAGAAATGAGATTCAAACCTCTAAAAATTCATGTTATGAACCTTCATAAACAATACAATGATGTCGATGATATATCGATACAACTGTTTCTTGTAACTAATAACTTCCTATTGCTAATTGCTTTTTCATTCTTAATTTTCCATTTCTACTTGCTTTATTCTCTAAAACTATATCTCATTGATGGTAAACTCATCTTTGTCATTGGGCTATGTACTTTTGTTTTTGAATTCTAGTCATATCTTCTCCACATATCTCTCTGTCTTCTGATTTTCTGCCTATCTCTTCTGTTTTCATATTATAAATCTGAGAAATATTGAAAATATCAAGACTGAGTAAATAATAATCTGTGTAAAAATGCACTCATATTTGAATTTTCTATTCTTCAATTATACTTTTCTTTCAATTCATACATTCGTGAAAATTTAAAATATAATCGGAAATGTAGATGAAAGGCAAAAGTTGCATAAAACACTTTTATAGTTTTATATTACGTGATGAACCTACACATATTACATTTATGTAAAAATATCAAGAAATCCTAAATTACTTCTTACAAAAATTATCAAATATACAGAGCATTCTTCAAGTAGTATTTGAATTTTCCCATAAACAGGATTCACATAAGTAGCAGCAAACTTTCTCGTGACTTTCATAACTCTTGGATTCAAAGTTATGGTTGTACAAAACGAAATTTCATATGCATCTAATTCAGATTGGAACATCATGATTCACACAAATTTCAAATAAATTTCCTTAGGAACAGAAACAATGTGCTATGAATCGAAGAAACTCACAATAAATAATTTTGTTGTAATTGAGATGATACACAGAAGAATATCTGAGTATTCAGAAGAGTCCCTCTCGCTTTTTTGCAACGTCCCTTCTTCTCCGCCAGATTCAAACTACAGTAGTCCCCTCGGATAATTCCCGAAAAAGGCCTAACGACTTTAATATTATATACTAGTGAGCCCATTAAGATCACCTCTTATATCTAAATAGCCAATATATTAAACCCCAAATATACTGAACGCCTTTTCAAATCCAACTCTATTCATATTGAACACCTTATGATATACACTTCATTATTCATGTTTATACTCAATAATTCCTTTTGTTACATGGAACTATCTCATATATTGCCTCAGTGATCCTTAGGGTAACGCAGCTTTCAGTATTGTTTTATGGATACTGAATCATCAACCACACGAATTTCAAAACTATTTACTACTATCCCAATTCAAAGAGATACATTCAATTTGAAAATCTCAACTTTCTTCAATCGAGTTAGCATAGGATAAAATTAAAAACATTCCAACATTGATTGAAAGAACAAATTGTTCAATCACCCGCATAAACAATTCTAATAACAGACACATTATTCCAAATGTTTAGTTCCAAAAGTATTAAATATATACTTCAGAAACATCGATATATGCAGATCTATAGTTTCAAATTTTAATTTTTACTCAAAAGTTTTGATTCGTATTATATCAGATAAATATCGAATAAGATTCATGAATTATAATAAACAACAAATATGAGCTTAAAACAGCAAGATTTTTCTCAAATTAAAATTTCTTGGGAGTATCCAAATGACAGAAGCGAAAAATTAGTAATCAAATAAAGGAACACTATTTAATACAGAAATTTCACCTTATGTGATTGAGATTACGTAACTATTTTGTATAAATTCAAATTCACACAATGTGCTTATCAGAAAGAACAAACATCTTCTGAATTGAAGTGTTCTTGTGGAAAGCAGAAATGAGATCCACAAATTTGTAAATTACATTATGAAGCCTCATATACAATACAATAATGCTAACTATATACCAGTTTTAGTGAAACTGTTTCTTTGAACTGTTAATTTCCTAGATCCTTAACTGTCGAGTTGGCGGTTAGTTGCGAGCAGTCAGCTTCTTATAAACTTGCTCTCTAGTAATTGAAACTTCAATTCTTCAATTTTACTTCTCTAAAATTCATTTTCTTGTGAAACTTTATAATATACTATGAAATGAAAACGAAAGGAAGAAATTGCATTAAAACAAATTCATATTTCCATATTACGTGATGAACGTAATCATTTTACAAAATTATATAAAATACCTATAGTAAAACTACCTATAACAAAATTGTCAAATTGCATAATTTCTCCAAGTAATAGTTGAATTTTTCCCAACATATGATTCACATAAGCAGCAGCATTTTCCTGTGACTTTCATAAACCTTGATTGAAAGTTGCAGTTGTACAAAATGAAACTTCTTATGCAACTTCTACATATTTGAACATCATTTTTCACACTATCAGACACCTCTAACAGAGAAACTTTCAACTTCAATTCAATGAGGAATTTCCTGTCATTCATTCAACAACCTTGATAAAATTTCCTGAGAAACAGTAACTATGAGTTATGAATAGAAGGAACTCACAACAATTACCTTTTGTGCAAATTTGAGATCTTATTTTCTTTGGTTCAAACTGGAAGATTGTCAAGCACATTGAATCTCATTTACTTTTACATTTGGATAATTGTAGAATAGAAACATACTTCCTCTTAATTAAACTGAAACGAAAATTCAATTTGAATTGGCATGGTCTAGTTGACATCCAGTTTGAAATATTCGAAAACAGATATAGCCTTTAGTTGATAGCTTTCAATATTTACATGATACATACTCTACATGACCAAACGAAAATTTTATCGAGTTCCTTCAGAGAAAAATATTATTATACAAAAGAACTCCATATCTATTAATAGCAACTCAGAGGATATATGAATAAATATGAAATATATAAATTCTGGATATGCATGGTGTGAAAAAATCAAAATACATAAATGAACCTCAAATTACATTCACTTACCTTTCAAACATTATTGTTAGTCTCCTTAACTCTTTTTTATTATAATATTCCTTCGAATCACATTGTTTAGGTTAGAATAACTACAAAATGGTAAACTCATGAAGTTTGAAAGTTTGTCGTTTCTTTCCTTAAACAAAATAAACATAAAAGTGGATAGAATAGACATCAAACTTCGTTCACTTATCTCTAAAAGTTTATTTCAAGTTTCGTCAGACAAATAAAATTCAGAAGTACTTATTTTGACAGATCGAATATAAGACATATTGAAATAAGGTTAGATTCGATTGTCGTTCAGAAGAGAGAGAGCACTATATTCTAGATGTTGGTAGCACCGAAGATATGTTGGTGAAAATAAAAGCTACTAACTAGTTCCATCTCAATATTTTCATTTAAAAGAGAGAGAGAGCATTAAAGTTTACACGTTGGCAAAGCTCACTTCCGACATTGAAAAGTGATCTAAGAGGCGGTAGAAGAAATGACCGGCTCCGCCCACGTGTTTCCGGTCTTTTTCCCGAAAATCTAGGCCTCAAAAATTGTAATTCGAAAATTAAGTCATTGAGTAACGATTTCCCTTCGCGGATGCGATCTCGAGATATGTAGAAATCGTTCGATACCCGAATACATTCTCCTGGTAACCCTGTATGAGTAGGACGGATGCAAGAAAACCACTTATTTCGACAGCTCGACGTTTGCTAATTTCTGGCCGTCAGAGATATTCGGAATGAGGAAAATGGAGCTAAAGTCCGCCAATAGTCTTTGTTGAATCGAATATTTTCCAGTTTTCCCGTCTTTTAACGGGAATGAAACAATTGCGGCGCAACATGCGAAACTCGAAGCTTGCTCTTTGTTCAGGTTTTGAAACGATCGAACACGATGAAAAAATTTGTATATACATAAAAGTCCGACGAATATATCCCCCCACTCGCGAAAAATCGGGAACCTTTTTCATGTTTGCTTTTTCGGGGCTTTCTTCCTGAATTTTCGGTCGATCGATCGTTCCGATCACCTTCCGAAAGACCGATATTTCCGATTCCGAAAAAATCTCGCCGTTTCGACTTTCCGTTCGCTCACGGCGTCGTTTCGGCGAAAATTTTCGAAGAATCCTCAGGGCTCCGTCGTTCGAGCTTGGGGCTCCAAGTTTGGCACGGACCTTCCTCAGACCCTTCCTCTCCGGAAAAAAAATAATCGCGGGGGCCTTAGGCCGCCAATTTTTCGCCGCGTCGCTTCTTCTCTGCCCGGTTCAAACTACCGTTATCCCCGGATTATTCCCGAAAAAAGCCTTACGACTTTAATAGTATAGATTACGGGATATACTGTGTTTGAAAGAGCAAGTTTGTCAAAAAAGAATAGATTTGTAGAAAGGAAGCTCATGAATTTTACAACACGATAATGCACCATCTCACAAGGCTATCATTGTGAGTGAATTTCTAACGGAAAACTCAACAAATAACATGGAGTAACAATCGTGTTAACATGATATGTCTTTCTGACCAAAACTCAACAAATACCATCGAACAACTAGTTCACTATGTGGGGCTGCGAGAACCAGAAAAGTACCAAATATAATTGTGCAATGGATTAGGAACATGCTGAATTCCAGAGTCATCATTCCTGAAAGGAGAAGTTAATCAGTATTGTGGGTGGCACGGGCTGCCCTCAGGAGAGTATTATCTTTACATATTGGTTTTTAGTGTAACTGTAGTGTATAAATTGCTCCGAGTAATTGTGTACTTTGTTTTATCACGTGGGATTTATAAAATAGCATTTATTACCTAAGGCCACATCATTTCCATTTTAATTATCTTAATTGTAAAAAATATCGTCGACACCCGATGCTCATGATCGTCAACTTATCTACATATTCCGCGATATGTGTGTCGGACTCATCCTTTTCTAGCTTTCATTAGACAACAGACAGAATAAAAAAACGGAATAATAATCCAGATTGGCTCTCTCAAACTGTCAATTTTCTCGAATGGTATTCAATGTTCGTTCGATGATACTCAACAAATATAAACTAACTCATCAACAAGGTTCACTTCTATACACACCCCATACGCTTAGAAAGGGCACAGTCCCCCCAAATCGGATCGGAAACGTTAGTAATCGAACGAGAGGGTCGAAATTACAGAGCACGAAAAGCTTTCTACCGGACGATGGGTCAAAATTCAATTCCGGGATCGTCGTTGTTGATGAGAGACTCTGATTCAGATTACTGTATTAGTTCGTTCGAGCATTCGCGTCGCATAATCATATCGGAAGGGATGCAGTCGACTGGAAAAGGTCGAAATTGAATTGGCAATATGTCGTCTTTGAATGAGTTACAACGAGTTGTGAAAAGTCAGTTTTGAATATTGGCTTTCACGAGTCTTTTTGTGCGCGTCGGAAAAACCGGACGTCTAGTTCCATATCTGATTTGAGGTTGAACGAAAATTGAATATTTATTCCGCTTGTTTTGGAAGATCTTCGAATAAATGAGATAAAAACACAAGGTTTAACTTTAATCTACACTTTATTTGAAAAAATTCGACGACGTTTCGCTGACACAGCAGCTTTATCAAGAATGAAAAATAGAATGAAGAGTATGGTATTATAAACAGATCGTAGAACAAGTTGGATGAATAACAGGAAAATCCACCCCGAGCCATTGTACAGTTAGTATGAAAGGTAATAAAACTAATTAAACAAGTTAAGTGGGGTGAGTAATTCAAATCTACCTGTTCATTCAAAAGCTTGTCCGAATGTTTTTATCGATTTATTTCTAATGCTTCTAGGAGATCTAATTTTGAACTTTTGATTTTATATGTAATATGTCAAAGTTTTTATTGAATGAATGGTTTTCTTTTATTAGGTGGTTTGAATAATTTGAATCAGATTTATTTTTATCGAAGCTACGTTTATGTTCAGATGTTCTTATGCCAAAACTCCTATAGGTCCTACCGATATAAATTTTATCACAAGAACCGCAATTGAGTTTAAAGATTCCAGATTTACTTGATTTTTCAACACGAGATTTATTATTTTTAATGTTTACCTAAGTTATTAGAAGTTTTGAAAGCTATATTAAGATTTTGTTTGACGAAAAGGATTTAATATTTGTACTTGCAGAACCGCAGAATGTTAAACTGTTGAATATTTTAAAGTCTTTATGAATAGGATATACTTCATTTTCTGATTTGATTATGTGGATTCAATATTTCTGATTTGATTATGTGGTTAACATGATTCGAATTCAACATGTTTTCGATTAATATTTTGACATCACCTGGAGGAACACTTGGGTATAAAGAAATATTGAATCTGTTGGACGTTTGCATTGAACAAAATTATTTTTCTTTCAACAACATCTATTATAGTAGTGAAAAGGGTTTGATCATGGGAAATCTTTTGAGTCCACTTTAGCAGAGATTTTATGAATAATATTGAACAGAAAATTCATACACATCCACTCATTTCCAAATTTCTTTATTGGTATAGATATGTTGACGACATCTTAGTATGTTTCATTGAACTACTCGTCAATTAGACTTATTTGTTAATTTCATTAATTCCATCCATTTGAACATTAAATTCACGATCGAAATTGAACAGAACGATTCCAAAAATTTTGGGACTTAAAATCACTAAACAAAATAATAATCATGTTTTTCGGTCTTTCGTAAACCAAAACATACTGATACAATTATACATAACTACTCATTACATCCAATTCAACACAAAGTTGCAGCTTTAAACAGCATGGTACATCGGTTACTCAATTTACCTTTATCAGTAGAAGATTATGATAAAGAGTTAAACACCATCAAACAGATAGCCATTAATAATTCATATAATCCGGATATGATAGATCTAATCATTCGTAAAAACTCTATCAGAAAGCAATAAATGAAGTATATCCTATTCATAAAGACTTTAAAATATTCAACAGTTTAACATTCTGCGGTTCTGCAAGTACAAATATTAAATCCTTTTTCGTCAAACAAAATCTTAATATAGCTTTCAAAACTTCTAATAACTTAGGTAAACATTAAAAATAATAAATCTCGTGTTGAAAAATCAAGTAAATCAGGAATCTATAAACTCAATTGCGGTTCTTGTGATAAAATTTATATCGGTAGGACCTATAGGAGTTTTGGCATAAGAACATCTGAACATAAACGTAGCTTCGATAAAAATAAATCTGATTCAAATTATTCAAACCACCTAATAAAAGAAAACCATTCATTCAATAAAAACTTTGACATATTACATATAAAATCAAAAGTTCAAAATTAGATCTCCTAGAAGCATTAGAAATAAATCGATACAAACATTCGGACAAGCTTTTGAATGAACAGGTAGATTTGAATTACTCACCCTACTTAACTTGTTTAATTAGTTTTATTACCTTTCATACTAACTGTACAATGGCTCGGGGTGGATTTTCCTGTTATTCATCCAACTTGTTCTACGATTTGTTTATAATACCATACTCTTCATTCTATTTTTCATTCTTGATAAAGCTGCTGTGTCAGCGAAACGTCGTCGAATTTTTTCAAGTAAAGTGTAGATTAAAGTTAAACCTTGTGTTTTTATCTCATTTATATCATGGATCTACATCAAGTAACGGCCTCCACAATTCAAAAAAGATCTTCGAATGTTTGTTATATTTTTCTTCAAATTAATGTGAACCGTAATATTTTGTGTCAAGGATTTCATTACAAAGTTGTATTTCTAATACCCTCTCGAAGGTTTTCAAATATTGGTTGTTTTTTTCGAGGATACTTCATTTTCCGAATAACGATTTTCTCAGAAAATATTACAGAAATAATTTTCCGGAACCATTCCGATTCGATTTAATATTTTATCATAAATCGTTTCAAACAATATTATTTATAAAACAGCTAATAATATACAATAAAATACGAGAATTCTGTACTTGTTTACTTGTCAAAAAATTATGATTAGGGATTGTAATCCAGCCGTATTTTTGCTGGATTGTCCTGAATCCAGCTGAATCCAGCTGCATCCAGCGAAATGTGGAACTCAAATAAAAGGACGGCATTTTTAAGACTTCCTTCATTAATTTCTACTTCTTACGATAGTCTTTGAAATCTTTCACTCATTTGGTGATACCTTATATCAATTTGTTTCCATTTGAGTTCAAAAGAATCAACTTAAAATTGAATACCATATAACCTCATATAACATTTATGATAATGTTGCTAAATAAGCAATATCTTATTATGTTTATGTTCAATGATAGGACGTCTAATCAGTAGCAATCAGTCTTACAAATTCTGTCAAAATTAACTACGAAATAGGGGCGCAGTAGTATTATCTATTTTAATCTGCAATCTATTTTTTTATCAAAAGAAGTTCAGAATAATCTTGCCCGCACTCAATAGTGACCTATTGAACGTTTATGGAGAACTCATAATTCTAACATTCTGAAACTGTGGTAGTTGATTCAGCTGGTCTTAAACTCGATTTCTAAAATATTTTAACCTCAATGGCATTTCCGGTTATACCGAAAGTGCATACCAACTTTGTTATTTAATATAAAATACACTACCTATTGATTGACGGCTTCGATAACACTTGTTAATCCAATAACAAAACACCTACCACGTAGCTTTACTCGAAAATTATCGATTTTTCACTGTTTGAAAAATTGTTATATCTCGAGAACGTCGTAAACCACCAAAACAATGAGAGGTGTTTTTCAAACAAGAAACCATGCGGGACAGAACTCATTTCCGACTGAATCTCAGTCAGTATACAAAGTGGTCTTTTTACCGCCTCACATTTCGAAACGAAGAAACATCGAAAACAACGTAAAAAATAAATAAAGTTCCCCATATATACCCTTACCTGATATTTCAAGTTATGACGAAAAAATGAATTTCTTATACATACCTGAAGCTGGCAAAGGAGGCTCAGATTTCTGTGTGCATAGACATATCTCAGAGCATAGTAAAGGCTCCTGAGCATAGTCAACAAACTATTATTGTTTCAACTATCAGTCGAATTAGTTCGACCAAAATGGTTAGCTATACAAATGAGCAAATATTCATGGAGATGAGAGACAGAATGTGAGTAGAACTTGTAAGAGATTTAACGAATTATATCCAAATATGCCGTTTAGGACAGCTAAGAAATTCAGGAGATACGTTGCGATTTTTCTTTTGAGTGGAACGGTCCAGAATGAGACATCATTTTCATCGCCTGTAGTCAAAAATGAAGACAAAAAATTGACTTTCTCTCTTATTTTGATGGGAATCGACGAACATAATTGGCAATAGCAGAGCATGATCAGCATTTACCTCATAGTAGTATTCACAGAATTCTAATAAAAACATAAACTGCACCCTCATTAATTTTCATTGCTCCAAATACTACTCGCTGGCGATCCACAGCTTCGAATAGAACTGTGTGAGATCCTTCTTATCAGAATAAAGGGGGATCCCGATTCTCAAGATGATTGGGATTATCTGGACGGATGAGGCCAAATTTTCTAATCTAACCTAACCTAACCGAAATAACTCACACTTTTGGCAACCAAAATCCTCATATTACACAATAATTTAGTTTTAATGTGTTTGCACTTTTGAAGAACAACAGAATTTCGTATTTTGTCTATGATATATATATATATATATATATATATATATATATATATATATATATATATATATATATATATATATATATATATATATATATATATATATATATATATATATATATATATGGAGATTTTGAGGAGCGTAGTAAGTGACTTCGTTAACACTTTATCAGTAGCTGAATGAGGGCGTTGTTGGTACGAACTCGATGGAGCGCCAGTTCATCGTACAAATGATACTCATCGAATTTCGAGTGATATGTTTGAAGATAGATGGATTGGAACGAACCGTCCGTCTATGTGTCCTCCAAAGTCACTAGGCTTGGCGCCTATGGATTAATATCTTTGGTCTGATAGATTCAGTGTGAACCTGTGACTTCAAGAGATGATTCACATAATAGACTGCAAAATGCTTTCATGAAGTTGGATGTGGAGGAACTGAGGCGAGCCACATCGCAGGGTGTTTTGCGTCATGTAGAACTATGTCTAGAAGTGAAGTCATCACTTCAAACAATTAATTATGAAATTTTGCAGAATTGACTTTATTTCGTTTTGATATTTTTTGAATTGTCTTTGGAAATTCTACAACAACTGCAGTTTCGATCTTCTTTCTCCTCATTTATAAATTATCCAATGACAAATGACAAACTTCCAGAAGGTTTAGTTTTATACCTCCATTCTCAGAATGTATGAATTAATGTGAACAAACAGAAGGTTCATATAACAAACAGAAGGTTCATAGAACAAACAGAAGGTTCACAGAACAAACAGAAGGTTCATAGAACAAACAGAAGGTTCATAGAACAAACAGAAGGTTCATAGAACAAACAGAAGGTTCATAGAACAAACAGAAGGTTCATAGAACAAACAGAAGGTTCATAGAACAAACAGAAGGTTCATAGAACAAAAAAGAGGAGGATCTCCATTTGTGGGAAGTTTTTTTTTGCATAACAAGTTGGGGTAAAAATTGAGCAGCAACATTTCTGTCTTTATTGACATAAAAATAGTAGTAGGAATTCTTGTTAAAGCCCTTTGCATTGGCTGGGAAGATGCTTACCGCAGCTAGAGGTTAGGTTAGTTGGCAATAGCAGAGCATGATCAGCATTTACCTCATAGTAGTATTCACAGAATTCTAATAAAAACATAAACTGCACCCTCATCAATTTTCATTGCTCCAAATACTACTCGCTGGCGATCCACAGCTTCTAATAGAACTGTGTGAGATCCTTCTTATCAGAATAAAGGAGGATCCCGATTCTCAAGGGGATTGGGATTATCTGGACGGATGAGGCCAAATTTTCTTATCTAACCTAACCTAACCGAAATAACTCACACTTTTGGCAACCAAAATCCTCATATTACACAATAATTTAGTTTTAATGTGTTTGCACTTTTGAAGAACAACAGATTTCCGTATTTTGTCTATGATGAAAACATGAATGGTGAACTTAATATGGAGATTTTGAGGAGCATAGTAAGTGACTTCGTTAACACTTTATCAAGGCGTTCTCGGTACCAAATCGATGGAGCACCAGTTCATCGCACAAATGATACTCATCGAATTTCAAGTGATATGTTTGAAGATAGATGGATTGGAACGAACGGTCCGTCTATGTGTCCTCCAAAGTCACTAGGCTTGGCGCCTATGGATTAATATCTTAGGTCAGAAAGATTCAGTGTAACCTGTGACTTCAAGAGATGATTCGAATAATACTGTTTTATGAAGTTGGATGAGAAGGAACTGACGCGAGCCACATCACAGGGTGTTATGCGTCAAGTAAAACTATGTCTAGAAGTGAAGTCATCACTTTTAACAATTAATTATGAAATTTAGCAAAATAAACTTTAATTCGTTTTGATATTTTTTAATTTGTCTTGGGAAATTCTACAACAATTGCAGTTTCGCTTTTCTTTCTCCTCATTTATAAATTATCCAATGACGAATGACAAACTTCCAGAAGGTTTAGTTTTATACCTCCATTCTCAGAATGTAGGATTTTAAATTCTGAATTGAAAGAGTGACTATTTTCCGTAAGATGATTCAAATAATTCTAATCAGTTTTTCTATTGTTGAAACTGCGTTTATGTTCAGGGATTATAACATTAAAATTTCTTTCTGTTCTACCAATATAAAGACAATTGCAATCTCCACAATCCAATGTATAAACCCTGATTTATTTTCTTTATTTATTAGGATCTATAATTCCTGATAAATGAACCTAAATTTGTTGATGTTTTGAACGCTATATTTGAATTTGAATATTCAATAAGGGATTTCACATTATTGCTAATATGGCCTATATATGTTAAGTTATTGAATTTCTTGTTTTGGTGTTCACCGATAGAATATGTATGTTGTAAAGCTAATTTTTGTTTTTCTTATATAATATGCTGCTAACTAAATTTGCATCATAACCATTATTTATTGCGATTCTTTGAAATAATTATCATTAGACATCAGTGTGCTCAAGAGTCTATGTATATAGCTATTAAATGCTGCTACTTTATGTTGGTAAGGATGTACCGATGTACAATGAATTGGGATATCTATATGAGAGGGCTTATAATAGACTGAAAACCGGTGTTTATTATTTGACCTAGTTATTGTTAGGTCTAGGACATTGATCGAATTGTTCTGTTCTATTTCAGAAGTGAATTTTATTTTTGGGTGCATGTTGTTGAATTTTCGAATACAGTGAATTGTCTGTTTGTTCCTGTGAAACACACAATAATGTCATCGACATATCGATACCAATATAGGAAATGTTTACTAAGCGTGTGTTAATGAATAGTTTTTTTTTATATTATCCATGAAGATTTCTGCTAAAAGAGGGCTTAAGGGGTTTCCCATTATAAGTCCCTCATCGCTTTTATAAACACAATCGTTAAATAAAAAATAATTTTGAGATATGAAAACATCTAATGAAGCCATAATGTCGTATTCAATTCGTCGATTCTTCAGATTTTGTGTTAACAAATTATTGATTATATTATACGGATCTTCCGGTGGAATACGTGGAAACAAATTCTTAACATCAAAACAGACTAACTTTGATTTTCCTGCATTATTTGATCTATAGCGATGAACTCAAAGGACGCATATTCAGACCAGTACTGCAATTTCTATTTTATAACCGTTCCTTGATTCATTCCCAAGTTTTTTCCTGAACAGTTAGGATTTAACGCAGAACAAAAGACCAAACTTTTCGAAATTCACTAGCTTTATATTCCGTCGTCGAAACATTGTTATCTCGACGCGTAAATCCCGAAAAATATGCAAATTCATTTCGCCATATCGAGGGGGCTTTTATAAATCCGTCAATATTCATCCTCCCTGCAAAGTTTCTATCCTCTTCAATCTCTTCCAAAATTCAATGAACGAAACAATTGACTTTAATGAATTGGACATAATTGGCGTTCAATGCATTCGATTAAAATGCAAATTATATTTCCTGATTGATATATTGCGCTTATTGTATTCATGTTAACAACTATTAAAGTAATTTTGAAATTTTAGATGTATTTTTGGGGAAAACTAAATTGCTGATTCTGTTCCTTTTCATTTTCACCAGAGAAAATTTCAAAATATGTATTATACTATTTCAAGAGATTTATTGAAAATAAGGATTGCAATTTAGGTATCTCGACCATCTTCAGCTGACAACAACTATTGAACTAAAGTTGAAAATATATACATACAAACATAAACATGTAGATGAAAAAATTAATAAGGATACGAACAAGATGTAATAAACGAATTATGATAAAAGCTAGTACGAGGTATGTCAACTGTGTTCGCGGAAGTTGGCAATGCTGCGACGGTTGGTTACTCTGCAGTATTCGCATTGGTTTCATTTGGAACAAAATTCATTTTTGCACCACCCTGTGCTGATTTCGTGTTGATCGGTTGTATACTTCGTGTTTCATTGTCCTTTGAACATCGACATGTTCAGACCCACCGTCGTGAAGATGACTGATAAAATAACTGAGCAAAGAATAGTGATTAAATTTTTGGTGAAACGCAGCGATAATTCCATAAAAATTATGAAACAGTTAACCGACATGTATAAGCAAGATTATCTGAAAGAATCAGCTGTCTGTGATTGAGCAAAGCGGTTTAGAAGCGGCAGAGAGTCAGTGGAGCATGAACCGCGCGAGAGAGCTCTCTCCACCTCTCGAAACGCACAAAACCTCAATCGGCTGCGCTCGCTAGTGCTTAGAGACCGTCTGGTCAGCCTTAGTATGTTGGAAGACGAGTTCGGCTTCAACAAGGAGTCAATCTGGCAGATGCTACACTAAGATTTAGGGATGCGTAAGCTGTGTACGAAAATAGTTCCTAAAGTTCTCACAGTTAAGCAGAAAGAGCTCCGATTGTCCATATGTAAAGACATGATTTCTTGAATTGACGAGAGTTATTACTGGTGACGAGTTGTGGGTGTTCGAATACGACCCTGAGACCAAAAGGCAGAACGTGCATTGCGTAGAGAAGGGGGGTAAACGCCCCACGAAAGCCAGAATGTCAAAATCGAAAGTGAAATCTTTACTCATTGCATTTTCTATAGTAATGGAGTTGTACACCACGAATACGTTTCAGCAGGTCAGACAGTCAACGCAGTATTCTACATTGAAGTTTTGAGACGTCAGAAGGTCCGTGTGTTTCGTGTACGACCTGAATTGGCGGAGGGTGGATCGGTGCTTCATCATGACAATATTGCGGTCAACTAGTCATTCGCAGTTCGTGATTCTTTAACCAAAAACGGCACTCCAACACCTCCACACCCCCCTACAGTCCAGATCTGGCACCCTGTGACTTCCATTTGTTCCCACAGTTGAAGTCGTACCTCAAAGGATACATATATGACGAACTTTCGGAAGTCCAGAGCATCACGACGGAGGTTCTGAGGGACCTTTCTTCGGGGGGTTCAGGGTATGCTTCCAACAGTGGGTTCAATGGTGGCGCCAGTAAATCGAACTCGAGGAGACTATTGCGAAGGAATGTAAGGTATTTTCCGGATCGTCTGGGCACTTTTACGCGAACTTCATTAACATACCTCGCATTATATAAACATATCTTCAGACGAATCTGTTGGAATTCGTAAAATTCTATGGATTTTAAGACATCTAATCTAACCTAACTTTCATCCTTTAGGTCTATGGGTAGAAATGATGGCAATTTTCGATACACTGCAAAGCGAAAGTAGATTCGTCGGTTCTCTGGTTAGTGTAACCTGATTGAAGCTCTTCATATCTTGTTTTGAATAATCAACCAGAATGACCTATAACGGATGTCCATGCCAGATGGGACATTACAGGTATATGGAGAAAAAAATTTTACTAATACCATCTTTGTTATTTCAAATGACATAATGTATGTTTCTATTTTCTTCATTGTAGCAAAATAAGTTCTGAACAACTTTATCACATCACTGCCACCTGAGATCAACCGAAAGGAAGATATAAATTTGTTAACCCATTAATGCCTGAGTAATTTTTTTCGCGAAAATTGATGAAATTTAACATACTCCTTCCTCTATTGGTACAAAATACGGGAACAATATTTTGAGATACACCATTCTACTGAAAGTACCTTTTAATTAACATATGATATACCATTGGCGAGTCTAATACAAAAATATTCTTTTGAAGAATTTATAACAGAACTAATGATTAGTCATAATTAAAAACTAGGAAAGTATTCTGAAATGATGAAGACAACATTCAAGGTCGTTTGTGATATAACATGAAACAATCTTTTCGGTGAAGTCCAACATTGCACTCGGAACAAATGAACTTCGTACATTTTGTACACTGAGCGCATTGTCTCTGAGTTAGAATCCAAGAAACCAAGTGATCTACCCCATCAAACCCCACTTCTGTCAAAACATTTCGACTGCATTTTGGTTTTGGTCCAGACATATGTTCAGGACTAGGAATTGATTGAACGATTCTTCTGGTGAATTCGACTAAACTAATTTCTGGAAAAGCATGTCGATAAAGGATTCACATATTCATCATTGCTCCGTTTATACAAAAACGAAAAAATGGCCAATTCCATTTTTGGAACGTATAGGGATACGGTAAAGTCCCTCATTTGGTCGAAGATATCGACCCCGCCCATTCCTTGGTTATATATATATATATATATATATTTATGGTGGTAGGTTGTTCAATCTGCGTATATGATTTTTCTTTTTGACCAACGCTTACATTTTACCTTACTTAGGCACAGCTGTTCGTTATTTATGTTCGTTGCGATGTTGACAACATTGTTGTCGTTCCACTTTATCAATGAAAAGGACTTATCAGAACTTTGTAGAACATGGAAGCTTCCTCGTGGTTCTTTCTTCAATTCTTTCAAGGGTGCTTTTTCAACTCTATCGGAACGAATGGTACCTATGCAATTTATGTTTTCTTCCTTCAATGTATCTAGCAACTGTAAGGAGTTGAAGAAATTGTCCATGAAAACAGTACTACCATGGGGCAAATAGTGTAGATATAAATTTTCTGATACCGACGAACCCAAAGTTTTCCCCTCCTTTTTATTTCCTGCACCACAGTATGGATCGAATTTCAATAAATAGCCTTCATTTGTTGTTAGGCACCAAAATTTGAAACCGTATCTAATTGGTTTCCCTTTTATGAATTATTTCATATGATGGTGACCGAAATATGGCTTCATTGCTTCATCTAAGAAAAAATATCTCCCAATGGTATAGCCAAAGTCTGAGAAATATGGTTCTGTTAATCTATCAGGGGTTGAACCTTATACAGTTTGTTATTTTGATCTATTGTGTTGTTGTCATTGAAGTGTAAGTAACGATGTATAGCTTCAAATCGGTCTCGTGATATGCTGTTACTCACTAGGGAATTGAAAGTATCAGACTTTGTTTGCCAAAACAATCTCCTGGACGGCAACCTGCAATAACCAGATAAAATCAATATTCCCAAATAGATATACATTTCTCGTGTGTTAACAGAAAACTAATGATTACCTTTGAAGATCGCATACCTTCGTGTTTCGTCGCAAATTTTTCGAAGAAATATTTCAGAAAAAACATTTTGAATAAATCAAGTAGTATTAAATTTTGATCCTTTATAGTATTGACTATGTTAGGCGCCGGAGTTTTTTCGAGAGAAGTTCTCTCTTCGCGTTCGTTCAAAATGTAATTATGCCAGTTCCTCTTCTTTCTATTCTTTATTGTACGCTCACCCTGAACGTCGTTCGTTTGGTGGGTGCTCGTTTGTATTCGTACCCTTTTTGAATTTATTTGCTAACTTTGTCCAAGGTAAGTTATCATCATCACTATTCTGAAGATCATTCAACTCAACCATTTCAGTGCCATTATAACCACCAACGGCGTATATTTCCATAGTTTGTCTCAGAACTCCTTTGCCAATAAATTTTAATCTAAAATCTCCTTCTTTGTCGCTTGGACCGTCATCTCTATCGCTGTCTTGTACATCTTCAGGTGGAAATAACACAAAGTCGGGATGATCACAATTTTTTACATTTGAATAATCTTCATCCACTTCGCTCAATTCGAAAATATAATTCATCAGCTCCTCGGTATCTCGAGGATCCTCTGGGTTATACTTGCGTTTCCTGCAATAGAACGAACCCATTACTTCCTATGATATGATATATCATGTGCTACAATTGCGAGCTCCTAGCTCATACGTATATCCAAAAATGAACTTTCTGAGCTCGTAATCTGATGAAATGAACCTTCATTGTTAAAATTCCAGAATGGAAATGAAATGAGATCAATTTTTGCAGGAAAAAATGAATCAAATCTCACTTAGCGGCATCGTTGAAGCTAAATAAGATCTCTCCTCACTTCCTTGGGGTGTAAAAACTTTTCCTACACATATACTTCCCCGTCCCGCACCGAATCGAAGACAGACTTGTACTAGTGCTAATTCGTTACACGAATATCGAACACAACGGATGGTTAAGACATGTCGTCACCTGTAAAGCGGTCGTCTCTGGGATATGATATATCATATCATAGGCATTAATGGGTTAATCAGAATTTTACGATATTTGGTTGTCTCTTAAAAGGCATTATAAAAATACTGAAGATCATTCCATATCGACCACTTCTAGCTCGATGTAAGTAAAGAGGCTTATTCAGTAGAATTCAATGCATTTCTAGGCTTCACGGTATACAGGATGTTTCCAAAGCGAGTAGCAAACCGTTGTACATCCAAAGTTACAAAAGTCCGTTTTTTTCAAATTCAACTACCTATTTTTGTACACACTTTCCACTCGTTATATTAATAGGCATCGATTTGTTAAATGTTTCCCTATACCTCAAATGTATCGTTTCCGAATTATTCGCGATATTATCCCAAAAATTACGATTTTTCGCGCGAGGACCCTGAAATTCGCAAATTATATGACCGGAAATCTTTCAAATAATGCTTTTCAATCTTTTAATACGGGACCCATCTCAAAATCTTCATAAAAGTATTTCTGGTAAGAATAAAGGTGCGAAATCAATTTCTACGAATCTGACTTCTCGTTTTTCTTCTTTTCTAGTAGGTATTCTCCAATACATCAGTTACTTGTTAGGAATTTCATCTTCGAATTATTATTGATTCTAGATCTAGCCGTTTGGAAATCCATAAGTTGTCCTGAACAGAATATTTTAAATATTATTTCACAAATTAGAACTCTAATATTTTTAACATAATTGAAGGAATAGGTCTATTTTCTTGGGTTAGGTGAGTGCGACAATGAGGTGATAATTTCGAAAAGTCATCTTTAATGATTGACAATAAAAACCAAATCTGATAAAATTATTAAATCAGGTTTATAGATTGAAATGCAATGATTGTAATAATTTCTAGTCTGATAGAACACATAGAAATTTCAATATTAGAATATCGTAACATGAACGCAGTTTTTCAAATGAAAAATCAGATTCAAATTATGCGAATCATGTCCTAGAAAATCACTCTTTCGACCCACAGTTTGGAATTTTGCATACAGATAATAAATATTTGAAAGTAGATTTTCGGAAACTTTAAAAATTAACAAACACAAACACTCAGGTAGACTCATTAATGAACAAGCCGTTAAGCTCTTCACCTCTTCTGAATAATTTCAGGAGCAATCAATTCCTTAATTTTATTGGAAATACCTGTCATCAATAACCACTTAAGAAGAAGAAACTCAATAATATTTTGAATACTTAAGAACATGTGTATTTATATTCTCATACTTATCTATATATAGATGTCATAATTTCTGTACATTCATTCGTCTGAAGAAGCCACGGTGTATCGAAACGCGTTAAGAATCAAACATTACTAGTTTTTAACATTTATTTTACTGGATGAAAATGAGTGAAACAATATTTTGAAATAACTTATTCAGATTGAAAATTTCGGTAACCTAGCTCTAGGTCGAAAATATGTTGAAACAGTTTCGTGTTTGATTTTTCCATTATTCTGTATATGAATTTCAATACAGATTATAAGAATTTGTTGATTTTTTCAACAAATATAGTAAATAGTTAGGGGAAGGGCGGGTATTTGGAGTCAGCGGGCAATCGGAATCACACGCATATCTACAAAACTACGCACCCGAAACCCCGGAACATAGTCTTTACACCCCCCTGTACACCCGCCGGCCTCGCTCCAGTTAACGCTGCACGTCGCTGAGTGATACTAGTGTTTTGTTTTCGCGCGTCGTCATTATAAATTTACGCAAAAATATCATTAGAGGTGAGTGTCGTTTTTTTAAGTGTACCATATTTTGTTCATTATAGAAAGGTAGTTTGTATGTTTAAATTTGTGATTAGCATCTTATATTACAGTTCAAACTTAGATTGTTTTTGTTTTATTATTATTTCTTTGGCAGTATAGTAGCGGCTTATGAGAGTCAAGTGACCCCCATTGTCCGCATTACCCGCAAAAGACTAATATTAATATTTTTGCTTCTAGATGCAAAAAGTACGAGTAAGGACAATTGGTCATCCGAGTCTCTCCAAAAAGCCTTACTTCTTATTGAACAAGAGGGTTATTCTATAAGAAGAGCTAGTAAATCTACTGGTATCCCATTTTCGAGTTTACAAAGAAGATTCAAAAAGAAGACAATCCAAGAACCACGTCTTGGAAGATGTACAGTATTTACTCCTGAAGTAGAAGAAAAATTAGCTGATGTGATAAAAAAGAAGGCTAATATATTTTATGGTTGTACCGCAACTCAAATAAGAAAAGTGGCATTTGATTATGCGGAAAGTATGAATTTAAATCATAACTTTAATAAAGTTACAAAAATGGCTGGTCGAGATTGGTTGAAAGCTTTTATGGTTAGAAATAATATATATGTGAGGAAACCAGAGGCAACCAGCATAAATCGAATAACAGCGTTCAATAAAGAGGAGGTGTTGTTATTTTTTAAGCTGTTGGAGGGAATTATGGAGAAACACATCAACCAAAAATATATACAATTGCGACGAAACCGGAATGACAATTGAACAGAATCCAGGGAAAATACTAGCAAAAAAAGGACAGAAGAGAGTGGGATCTGTCACCAGTTGGGAGAGAGGAAAAAATATAACTTTGATGTCTGCGATAAGCTCCGCAGGTGGCTTCATCCTACCTTTGTTTATTTATCCCCGCCAGAAAGTGACTCCTCTACTTGAGAAGGATGGTCCATCAGGAGCACTTTATAAATGCTCCGACAATGGTTGGATAAATCTTTCTTGAGTGGCTCGCACATTTTAAGAAAGATGCTAAACCTTCTATGGACGAACCTGTTCTCTTGGTTTTAGACAATCATGCTAGTCATTCTTCCCTCCCTTTCTACGAATTTTGCAAAAGCAACTATATTCATATGTTATCCTTGCCACTACACACATCTCACAGAATGCAGCCTTTAGACGTGTCATTCTTAGGACCTCTTAAAACCGCTTTAAAAAAGGAATGTGATTTATATATGAGAAGTGATCGCCTGAAACACATAACTCCTTATGATGTAGAATCATTGGTGAGAAAAGCATATATTAACAAAGCAGAATCGGGATTTAGGGCAACAGGTTTTTTTCCTATAAATCCCCAAGTATTTCCTGAAGAAGATTTTATGGCTGCTGAGATTCTCCAATCTGACTCCATAGTCGTTTGCAATGAATCTATTACCATTTTTCTTGTGACATAGAACAAGATTCAATTGTCATTCCCAGCACATCTAAACAATTAGATTTATCACCTGTAAGTGAATCAGAGCAAATAGTTATCGCATCCCCGACATCAAAGGTCAAAGAGTCGTCTGATCCTCCGTCAAATGTTCAACTATCCGATTTTATAAAATTACCAAAGAAAGCACCTGTGGCTAAAGAGAAACAACTTTACTGAAGAAAGATTTGATAAAAATGGAAGATGAAAAAGATAAAAAAGTACAGAAAGAGCAAGAAAAAGAAAAAAAAATTGAAAGGTAAGGGTCAGGAGAAGAAGACTAAGGTGCAGAACGGTGATGGTCCCGAAAGGGCAAAGAGACAGGTTCTTCAGGATTAAAACGATACATCAGTCTCGAGCACTAACACTAACGACTTATGACAGGATGATGAGAATGATGATGCAGAAGCCGCAGGAAATAGATGTTCAATATGCAGTGAATTTGGACGAAACAACGAGATGTGGTACCATTGTACCACATGTGGATTGTGGCCACACGCAGAATGTACTGGATGGGATTCTACCGAAGGGTACGTCTGCGATATGTGTTAGTTTTGCTGGATCCTCATTTCCCACAGGCTGACCACCATTGCCCCGAAGTAAGTGCAATGGGAGTCAAACCTACTTTTTTTTTAAACTTAATTTTTTCCCAAAGTTGATGTACAAGATGATTCAAACTGATCTCAATTATTAGACAAATCAGTGTTTTTTGTTATAAAACATTAGCAATAAATATTTAATTTTGAAATAAGCTTTCATTTGAAAACTTGCTTAAGTGACTCCTATTACCCTTTTCTACCCTATGCGAACGCGAGAATGTCAATCGTTAGAAACAGATTCAAAAGTTGATACGAAACGTTTTATTTACTCATTTCACATTGTGGTAAAGGTAAAATATCGCCCCCTTGCCTCTAATAAACGGGAACGTCGCTTTATCTGTAGCAACATACGAATATGAAAAATAACCGAGCCCGCATTTTCTACCGACCTCTCGTTTTTATAATTCAACCGACTGCAGCCACAAATGCAACACAACCGGGGAAAAGATTAAAAATTATAGCCGCATTTCTTCCGTCCGCAATTGCGCGATAGACGAGGACAAGTCTCGTAATACGAAATTGTCCAATCCTGCGGTCGAACGGACGTTACCCATGCCGAATATGTAAATGAGTTGTATTTTCCTCGAATGCCTCAATTCAGGACTATGGGAACGCGTGCTACGTCCCCCACTAAATTAGGTTTTGTCTCTCCGGCACGGACTCTAATCTGCGAAATGCACCGCTTGCTGCATTTTTACAATGTGCAATTCCACGCATTCTTTTGCAGATATGAAACGTATGGAATTTGATGGCTGGAATGGAATGAAAGCAATGACGGAGAACTGCACAGATATACACATACAATGTCGTCTGTCGAATGGTCTCGAATCAGACGTAGATATTGATGTGGACAAAGTCCCCAAATAGAGAATTCAATTGATGAGGCTCCATTAAAATTATAATGAATAATGAAATAAAACAAGTTACTATGTTTTAACTATCACTAATTTATTATGTAAAGAATAAAAGATTACATTGGTTGGGGCGGTTTCGGACATATGTCCATTATCAACAACAAGCTAATGAAACTGAATACTCATGTGCAATACAGGAACTAACATCAAGATAATAATAGTAGTGATCACAGCACTTTGAATAATGGTGATTGGTAGGTGATTAAGTCTAACTGGTCATTAAGGAGCTTATCTCTAAATGAGAAAAAAAAACACAAGGTTTAACTTCAATCTACACTTTATTTGAAAAAATTCGACGACGTTTCGCTGACACAGCAGCTTTATTAAGAATGACAAACAGAATGAAGAGTATGGTATTATAAACAAACTGTAGAACAAGTTGGATGAATAACAGGAAAATCCACACCGAGCCATTGTACAGTTAGTATGAATGGTAATAAAAACTAATTAAACAAGTTAAGTAGGGGTGAGTAATTCACATCTACCTGTTCATTCAAAAGCTTGTCCGAATGTTTGTATCTATTTATTTCTAATGCTTCTAGGAGATCTAATTTTGAACTTTTGATTTTATATGTAATATGTCAAAGTTTTTATTGAATGAATGGTTTTCTTTTATTGAGTGGTTTGAATAATTTGAATCAGATTTATTTTTATCGAAGCTACGTTTATGTTCAGATGTTCTTATGCCAAAACTCCTATAGGTCCTACCGATATAAATTTTATCACAAGAACCGCAATTGAGTTTATAGATTCCTGATTTACTTGATTTTTAAACACGAGATTTATCATTTTTAATATGTTTACCTAAGTTATTTGAAGTTTTGAAAGTTATATTAAGATTTTGTTTGACGAGAAAGGATTTAATATTTGTACTTGCAGAACCGCAGAATGTTAAACTGTTGAATATTTTATAGTCTTTATGAATAGGATATACTTCATTTATTGCTTTCTGATAGAGTTTTTACGAATGATTAGATCTATCATATCCGGATTATATGAATCATTAATGGCTATCTGTTTGATGATGTTTAACTCTTTATTATAATCTTCTACTGATAAAGGTAAATTGAGTAACCGCAAATGGTTTGATCATGGGAAATCCTTTGAGTCCACTTTAGCAGAGATTTTTATGAATAATATTGAACAGAAAATTCATATACATCCAATCATTTCTAAATTTCTATATTGGTATTGATATGTTGACGACATCTTAGTATGTTTCATTGGAACTAAGCGTCAATTAGACTTATTTCTTAATTTCATTAATTCCATCCATTTGAACATTAAATTCACGATAGAAATTGAACAGAACGATTCCATTAATTTTTGGACTTGAAAATCACTGAACATAATAATAATCATGTTTTTGGGTCTTTCGTAAACCAACACATACTGATACAATTATACATAACTACTCATTACATCCAATTCAACACAAAGTTGCAGCTTTAAACAGCACGGTTACTCAATATTCCTTTATCAGTAGAAGATTATAATAAAGAGTTAAACATCACCAAACAGATAGCCATTAATAATTCATATAATCCGGATATGATAGATCTAATCATTCGTAAAAACTGTATCAGAAAGCAATAAATGAAGCATATCCTATTCATAAAGACTATAAAATATTCAACAGTTTAGCATTCTGCGTCTCGTCAAACAAAATCTTAATATAACTTTCAAAACTTCTAGTAACTTAGGTAAACATATTAAAAATAATGAATCTCGTGTTGAAAAATCAAGTAAATCAGGAATCTATAAACTCAATTGCGGTTCTTGTGATAAAATTTATAACGGTAGGACCTATAGGAGTTTTGGCATAAGAACATCTGAACATAAACGTAGCTTCGATAAAATAAATCTGATTCAAATTATTCAAACCACCTAATAAAAGAAAACCATTCATTCAATGAAAACTTTGACATATTACATATAAAATCAAAAGTTCAAAATTAGATCTCCTAGAAGCATTAGAAATAAATAGATACAAACATTCGGACAAGCTCTTGAATGAACAGGTAGATGTGAATTACTCGCCCTACTTAACTTGTTTAATTAGTTTTATTACCTTTCATACTAACTGTACAATGGCTCGGTGTTGATTTTCCTGTTATACATTCAACTTGTTCTTCGATTTGTTTATAATACCATACTCTTCATTCTGTTTTTCATTCTTGATAAAGCTGCTGTGTCAGCGAAACGTCGTCGAGTTTTTTCAAATAAAGTGTAGATTAAAGTTAAACCTTGTGTTTTTTATCTCATTTATATCATGGATCTACATCAAGTAACGGCCTCCACAATGCAAAAGCTTATCTCTTTCTACCCTAGATGCTCTAAAATTTCCATCGATTCAAAGAAACTCAGTTTATTAGATTTATCACAAGAATGAAGAATTCCTAACTGTTGAAGTTCTGGAAGAGGATGACATTCATTTAGATTAGACAATGTGCAGCTAACGCTGAGATTTATTTCTGATGTAGGAATGACCGGAAATGTTCTTTAAATCTAACCTTGAAAGAGCGTTCTCTTCGATTTATATAAAAGGAATAGCACTCAGAACATGTTAATTGGTATACTCCAGACCTTTCAAATTTATCGGTTTTATCTTTTGTTTTGAAAAGGAGGCCTGCCAATTTGCTAACTGGTTTGCACACTTGTATTATTCGGTTCGTGTAGGCATTCAGTAAGGGCAATAACAATCGAAGCACCAAAACCCATGTCAGACTCTGTTTCATTCAGTTCATTCATGGTTCCAAGGTGTTCAAATTTAGTGGCACCCTGATACGAAATGAAATCCAGAACTTAGCCACAATTTCCCTCAACAACAAAAAACTTATAGCCCCAATTTATTAGGCTTGTTTTTTATATATTGCCGAAGAATGGTACCGCTTTAATCTACCGAACATTTATTATTGGTATGAAAGTAACGAAAATTTGATCGAATCTTCTCAAGGTAAGAGCCTACTTTGAAATATCTGTCATTATTATTTTCCGTCAGGTCTTCGTTTTTATTGAAGTGGATATAACGCCTAAGAGCTTCAAATCTCTTGAAGGGCATAAGCGAGACTACCTACTCGATACGCGTACCTCTTGCCCAATAGTCTTTTCATGATGGAAGATCAATTATTCCAATATACAACAGGATTGATAAAAAATCTGTTATCTCATTGGCATTTGTGCCAATACATGTCCCGGTAGATTAAGTACTGTAGTAATTGGTTTGCTCAATTATATTCTTCAATATATCGACAGACAACATTTTCGTGAAGTACTCAATAGAAAGAAGCACATCTTCATTTACAAGTGGTGTGGAATTGATAATTCTCCCATTATGTTCAGAAAGATCTTCCTTGATCCAACTGAATATTCTTTGTGGAGTTTTCTTCTTTTTCTTCTGGAGGGGTGGCAAAACTTCGAAATCTGCTCCTTTTTCTGATGGTACAATGGTACAACAGATAACTCACTGAAATCAAAAGATATATTGTGCAACTACTTCACCTTCACACAGAAATCTGGAGGGTCGAATTTTTTCTTGTATTATTTTCAACGTTATTTCTTCTTCGTCATCTGATGATTCAAAATTCTCCGATACAGCAGGAGGTGGAAGTACCCGACTTTTTGTTTTCCATAGAATGAGCATAAATGAATCTAGAGCAGATCATTTATAATATCATCATCCATGACAATAAATATTCCAGAAATCTGATATCAAGTATGTGGGTAATGTAACAAATCGGACACGTTCATGTTTGAAACATTTTTTCACTCAAAATACTGAGAACTGTACTGTGATGGAATAAGAAAAAGCTCACCTGATGCTTTCAGAATACACCACCAAATTTTGGAAAAACACAAATCACTTTAACCTTTTAGCACAATATAATTTGTATGACTTTGTATCGTAAACTGAGAAACCGGTTGATTCTTGCACAAATTCGTAACGGCAATGACTCGAGAGAGGGCTCACGTCATGTCGCAGATGTGTTTCCCTTCTTCTTCAATATGGAAACCCCTTGGCACTTCAGTTCACGTCTTGACCGATGTAGGGTTAACGATTTTTCTGATTTGGCAGAAAATTAGTTTTATCATTCTGCTGAACAAAAATGTTCGTGTATACGCTTGAGGAACGCGTGAAAATAATGCAGCCTTACTTTGAAAATCATGGTAATTATTTCAGAAAATTACGTGCGGAAATGGAAAGAAATGTGGTATTCTTAGTGTACGTTTTCTTTTGAAAACATTGAGAGAAACTGGCACTACTATTAAAAACTCAACGCGTGATAAGCCAAAAACACTGCGCATAACCGAGAATATCGCTACTGTTACCGAGAGTGTGCGTTAGTCGCAAGGAACATCAGTGAAGCAACTTTTTCAAGAACATTTAAGAGACATCGTTGAGACAGATTCTGAGTAAAGATGACGCCGTGCAAAGATAAGTTGGTTCAGGAACTGAAGCCACTAGACCATCCGTAGCGTTTCAACTTTGCCAGTAGCGCTTGCGACCAGGTTGAAAACGACACCAATTTTCACCGAAAAATCTTTCCGGATGGGGCGTATTTTCATCTTGGCGTCGAAAAGTCGATGCATCCTCAGAGAGTGACGGTTTGGTGCGGGTTTAGGTAAAGAGGCATCATTTGACCATTATTCTTTGAAAATGAGACAAGAGCCGCCGTTACGCTCAATAGCGAGCACCACTGTACCATGATTAACGATTGGTTCTCCCCGTTACTTGAAGTGGAAGTCTTGAACAATATTTGGTTTCAACAGGACGGCGCTCAGTACCTCAGATATGGCCAACGTTACGATCGTTCTTCAACGCACAGTCTTTGAAGATCGAATTATCAGTCGAAATTCAAATGTCGGTTGGCCACCTCGGAGCTGCGATTTCACGCCGTTGGACTACTTTGTGAATGTACTCAAAAATTGGATGGACTGTATGGGGTACTGAAAGGCCAGCTGAGGATGCCATATGAATGAAATTATATTCCACAACTAACTGTAAGGATCAAACTTCAATATGAAAGAGTAAATTTCGAGATCGTATGAACCTTTTTCTTCTCATTGCATTCAAAATAGAATTAAGAGGCGGTTACTATACATTCTGTCAGAAAACTAGTAGAGACAGATTATTCAAAAAATCTGCCTAAAACGATGGACAGAGTTTTCATAGTCGTTAAGTTGGCACAATTGTTTTCTGTACTGACGCTGAATTAGAACATGATCTGTCATTCAGTTCGATTATAGTAGTTGATTTTGTCAGGTCTTACAAGTGTTTTGCGCTTTTGACAAATATGTATGGTACAAAGAATTTGTCTCAAATTTTGTATTGCAAATAGAATTTTGTGCACAGACTCACTGAAAATGTTACAGAAGGCTTTCAGTGAATCGACTTCATTCAAAATACGTGCATATGAGTGGTACAGTACATTCAACAGTGGCTGAGATGTGATGATAGATTTTCCTCGCCATTGTCGGCCGTCACATCTTCAACTGAAGTTAGTATCAATAAAGTGAGGGAAATGGTAATTCAAAATCGTCATTTGAGTATGTAAGAGATAGCAAATTAACTTTCTTTATCCAGAAAAGCAATTCGTACCACATTAAACGATTGTTTGGTCATGAAACGCGTTGCAGCTTGATTAGTTTCAACAGATAGCAGAAGTCATTCAAGAATTAGTCAATTCCAACCGCACATTGATGAAACTCATTGTATCTTGTCAAGAGACATGGGTTCATTGCATTCCAACTGAACAGAAAGCGAAAAAACTACGTTTAAGTCGATCAAAAGTCAAGGTAATGTTAACTATTTTCTTTGATTATCGCGAGATTGTGCACTTGGAATTCTTTCCAGAAGGTCATACGGTAAATGAAAAATATTATCAGATCGCTATGCAGCGTTTGAGAAAGCAAATTCCTCATAAAGAACAAGATTTGTGGAAAGATAACTCATGGATTTTGCACCGCACACGGCTATCATTTTGAATGAATTTCTGACCAAAAACTCAACAAATACCATCCAATAATAATCATGTTAACATGAGATAGCTCCTGCTGACTTTTTCCATTTTCCAAAACTCAAATAATGTCTTCGAGGTACCTGTTTTGAGTCGATAGTTCACATGAAAGAGAATTTGTAGCCAGAACTGAAGTCGATTCCGGAAAAAGCGACCGAAAAGTGTTTTGATGCCATTTTCGACCAGTCAATATTGAACTGCCATTGCATGGTAATTTGACAAGTGAAATTTAGGAGAATTTCAATCATAGAAAGTTTAACTCTTAAAAAGCGCATAGAAATAGTGAAAAAGCACTACAAAACCGAAGAAAATTTTGTGAACACAGTTCGAGAAGTTCGTGCTTATTTCGGTCTTCATTAGGTACCTACTCGCCAATCTGTAGTGAATTTAATCCTCGAATTTGAACGTTGCGTAAACATAAGTAATGTGCAACATTGTGGATGTGTTCATCCGGCCAGATCAGCTTTAAATATCGCCGTTGTAGCAGATATTGTGGCTGAAAAGCCAAATTTGTCAATTTCGAGACGACCACAGGAATTGGGAATTTCTCCAACCACTTTGCATCATATTTTGCATCTTGATCTGCATCTCCATCCCTATAAGGTGCAGTTAGCACAAGAATTGAAGCCAACTGGCCACAAACAACGTCGAATATCTGCTGATTGGATGCTGGAAATATATAATCGAGATTCAGCTATTGCGAACCGAAATATCTTGTGTTATGAGGCTCATTTTCAACTGTCTGGGTAAGTCAATAAACAAAACTGCCGCATTTGGGGATCCGAAAACCAAGAAGATAACTGGAACAGCTTCTTCGTCAAAAAGAGTGACTGTTTGATTTCGGTCGGGAGGCGTCATCGGGCCACATTTTGTGGGAAATGAAGTTGGCAATCAATGCAGTGAATGCAAAACGTTACAGAGCGATACTGACTTCATTTTTTCCTAAATAGATGCTTTTGGCTTGTAGGGTATTTCTTTCAAACAGTATGGCGCTACGTGCCTCACAGTTGGTGAATCAATTGCTATATTGCATTAACAATTTCCTGAATGTGTTATTTCTCGCAATGGAAACGAAAATTGGATCCTGGATCATGCGATTTAACACCATCTATCTTGTTTCTTTGGTGCTACTTCAAAGATAAGTTTCAGCAACGATTAGAGTAGAGTACTCAAAGACAATATTTGAGCTGTTAAAGACAAATTACGATCGCTATTATGCGAAAATGTAAAGAGAAATTTCCTACAGAGAATGATCATTCGTGAGAAGGCCCGAGGTCGACACTTGTCAGTTATCATGTTTCATTATGAACCTTAGAGTTTGTACTTTGTATTAAAATGGAAATATCACCACTTTTCTTAAGAATATGACGTTTTATTAAGAACTGAAAATGAAGCCTACCAAAAAAAGATCCTTCATCTCAATTTCGCTCACAGGCTGTCAAAAGACATAGTTAACGTTTGAGACGTAGAAATCGATCAAATTGGACAATTCAAGCGAAGAGGAAAGTTTTATTCATTGAATGCCCAGAATCAGTTAGCCCTACTCCCCCTAAATTAGGCACCCAGCCTAGGGCTGAGCGCGTATCAGGACCAATTGAACCGTTTAGGAAATTCAATGGAATCGAAATTCAAATCTTCTTAAGTCAGGTAAAGTATATTTACCTAATAAGAATTTATACGGGTTGCAGCGAAAAGCTTTTATTGGAGTCGGGACATTCCCCTTCATCTCTCAGGAGCCCAGAGCGCCGTTAAAATGCAAATTCCGTCGAAATCCTAAAGGAATATGCAGTAAACTCGAGTTAATGTAATAGATGGTATCTCGAAGTTGGGAGCTATTGGTAAGATTGAAATTGGAATGGTAACTATGCCGGTGTGTCTCTCTGGGGACGCGAAATATATTTCTGATTCAATAATTTCTGATTTCGCTCCGGTATTCCTCAGACAACTCAATTATCTGATTTGTTGGAAACTGCTTATTTCGCTCAATGGATCGCAGTCTCCACGAAGAAGTATTAATCGAAAAATTTTCAGGGAAGGATTCAACAGAAAGTTCTTCAATATTGCTTACATTTTATTTGAACTCTTCGATTTAATTTATAATTACGATACCGCTTGATAAGTTTTCATTTTTCGTCTAATAAAATCTTAGAGAAATCTCCTTTCTGGAAAAATGCACTGCATTCAAAATTTTTTCTGACATATAAATAATCGAACCCATTCGCATATACTTCAAAATCTATTTTTTCGACAAAGTATGTAAGGTAGTGTATATTTGATGATAATAAGAAATTAAACTATGTTTTGATTTCAATTACAAATAAAACGTCAGTTTTTTTAGAAAGGAGGTTACTTTTATTCAATTGCAAAGTATGATATCTGGAAAGAGTCAATCTCGGACCAGATAAAAATTAATCTTAAATAATGAAATCAGAGGTTGCGAAAGGAGAGTTTCATATATCATTATATCTAATTGGGCCCCACTTTTTCGACGGACAACTCAATAGTGAAATGTATTTAGATTTTCTGTGAAATCATCTCATCAACGTTAAATGTTATGAGAATATATCAATCTACCAGAATTTATACGTACTATAGCATCATCAGACAATGATATCAATGTACCAACGAGTAGTGTCAGAGGCTTTCTCCCCGGAATAATACAGTGTACGGACCTTAGTCAAGTAACACTGAATGTTACTCATTAATAGTTTCCTTTGTGTGAAGTGGTAAACGATCGAATAGAATACTGCTCTGAATATAAATGGGACAAAATTGTCATTTAATTATATTACATTTATATAAACAAATAAATAAAATATGAAACGATATTCTGAGCAGTATGAACTAAAGAGAAAACCTATGACTCTACCTCATTATTTTTTCGGAAAGAAACCTACCAAGAATATTACAAGATTTGATGACTGTTATCTTTTGTAACTGTTCAAACAGATTTTTCTTCAGACCCAAAATCTCAACACTTTTGTGAAGATTCCTGGGAATAACACCAGTTGTGGAAATAATAATCGGTAGAATAAAAAGTTTTTTTTTCCACATTTTTCAATCTCGTCGCCAAGCATCATATATTTAGAAAATTGTATTTATTTTGTATATTATGTGTGTCGGGTATAGCAATATCAATTATATATGTTATTTGATTCTGTTTATCAGTAAGAATGATATCTGGTCTATTGTGTTTTACAGCTCTGTGGCAAAGAATTGTTTTATCAAAATAAAGTTTATATTTGTCATTTTCACAAATAATCTCAGGTTCATATTTGTAAAATTTTTTCTTTTAGGAATTAGGTCATGTTTGATTCCTAGATTAAAATGAATAATATTAGCGACGGCATTATGTATTTCTAAATAATCTGTTGAAGCAAGGACCGAGCAAGATGATGATATATAAAAACTGTTTCTGAAGAACAGAAACATCTACTGCAAGAATCATGTATATTTTGTTTGATGATGTGTTCTTTATAATTCCTCGTGAAAACAACCTGATCCTGGATCGCAATTGCCAAGCCTTCTGTTTCAGCAAACAATTCTCCAGATACTAACCATTTATTCGTTGCGATTTCATCAATATAATCATTTTCAATTCTTTAGGGTGCTTTGCGTGTAATTCCTTCTGCATCCAACTTTCTCTTTTAGAATTATCATCAAATATATCAAAATCTACCTTTTGCATTTTCAAGTTCAGAGGTGTAAGATTATAATCTGAAGCAACAACAATATCATGTAATTTAGACGTTCTCTGTTTATTATGAAAATGGGAATATATATATATATATATATATATATATATATATATATATATATATATATATATATATATATATATATATATATATATATATATATATATATATATATATATATATATATATGCTATTATTCATCCGTCAACAACTTTATATTTCATGACAAGTCAATACTTAGAATTAATTGAACTTGAACTAATGAAATTATAAAATTACAGTAGTAATGATTATTTAAATTTTAAGTTTTAAGGAATAATGAGATTTAAACGCTAAGACGCCTAAAGCGTAGGGAATATCAGTGGACATAAACTCATCGACATTGCAAAAACATTGACGGAACATGAAGAATTTGTGAGAAGCTATACATTGATGGTAGACTCAATTTAAATATTCTCTCCGAACTCGGAATGGTCCCACAGTATGACAACATATGATATGACTGAATGGAACAAGGCAAAATACGTAAACCTAACTATTCTATGATCGAATTGAGCAAATCGAATTTTCACGATTAGGAAGATGATGGAGGAGAGTATTCCAGTTAGTAAGTCTGTATGTGGCTCCCAGGTGAGAGAATCATCCATTGTAAATCCCAGAAGATTCTTTGTTCGAGGTAACGAGGCGCGATCCCAGAAGGCATCATGATTCGATGATGAACCGCATATGCGCCTTCAAAACCGCGACCACTCTGGAATCAGTCACTAACCGGACATCAGTACCAGAAACTATGATCGCGGCTTCGTCCGCGAACAAAATGCAAACAAAGGGATCAAAAAGTCCGAAAGATCATTAATATAAATGAAAATAGTAGGGGGCCCAGGACATAACTTTGGGGAACCCCGTAATTTACTGGCATGAATTCGGAGACGGCATCACGAACCGACACGCGATAAGACCGACCCGACAAGTAGGAGGCCACCAGCCTCAATGGTATTCCTCTGAAGCCACATCCCTCCGCTTTTATTGCGAGCCCTTTGTGCACAACCATATCAAAAGCTTTCGTTAAGTCGCATAGGTCCAGGTCAGTGATCGAACCATCGTCCAAGCCAGACACAATCTTCTCGATAACGCAGAGAACAGCTCCAATTGTAGACCGACCACATCGAAAAACGAATTGAGCCAAGGCGAAAACCGAACTCTTTCAAGAAAGTTCATGAATCTAGTTTTCAATAGATGTTCGAATACTTTTGCGATAGTTGGTATTTTCGCTATGGGTCTATAGTTGTTCAGATCATTAGGATTGCCTTTCTTGAAAATCGGGATTACCCTGGATCTTTTGAAAACCATAAGGAACACCCTCCTCCATGCACCGATTAAACAATGTACAAAGGAGAAGCTCTATGATCTCGCACACGAATTTAATAATCTTACTATTCTTTCCATACCCATCTAGCGATGAAGAATTTGAGAGTCTCATAATAGCACTCCGCAGCTCCTCAACGATAATAGGGTGAGGAACAAGGTGGAATCCGTAGATTTTGTATATTCGTTGAAATCTAGAAGTGATTATCCGGAACCAGATGCTGTTGCTTTCTCAACCAACTGTTGACCTACCTTAGATTCATTGAATTCCCTTGAAGTAAGAGAATCTGGAATTATATAACAGCTCGAGTATTGCCTTTGAGCGCCTTAATCGTTGCTGAAGCATTGGCGTAGACCTTATCTTTGACGTTGCTCCAACGAAAAAGGTCTAATGGTGTCAAACCGAATGATTTAGGGGGCCAACGGTTGCCAGCCTCATTTTCGACAAAACGTGGCCCGATGACACCTTCCGACCAAAAACCGTACCATTTAGTCACTCTTTTAGGATGAAGAGGCGTTGCGAGTGTTTCTGTTGGATTCCTGGATCCCCATATGCGAAAATTTTATTTATTGACATATCCAGACAGTTGAAAATGAGCTTCATCGCTCAGAACAATGCAATTCAAAACAGCAGGATCTCGACTATTCATAATCCAGCGCCCAATCAGCAAATATACAGCGTTGTTCGCGGTTAGTTGGCTTCCATTCTACTGTTATTTATAGAGGTAGAAATGCCGATCAAAATGTAAAATACGTGGATGGGGAAATGGCCAATTCATATAATATTATAAATGCGTTTAATTCAATGATTTCCTCACTTATATAAGCAACTTATACAGATGAATATTTTTCATTATCATATTTTGGACCTTTCACTGAAAAGATTGCAAATGTCATTTCAAAACAGGGTAAGAAAGTAGCTTTCGAAATATTCATGGAATTCTCTCATATTTCATTATTAAAGATAAAACTGATAAATTCGACAATATTGAAGTTTGCAAGTTGTCCTTTTTGAATTTTGAAGGCGCTTATATAGATAAGACTGGTCGTTCATTCGAAACTAGATAGAGAGAGCATTACCTAATCAGATTTCTTAGAATCAAGCGAAATATTTTCAAACTCAATTCCATTAATTTTTGGACTTAAAATCACTAAACAATATAATAATCATTTTTTTCCGTCTTTCAAACTCCTCAAAGAAATAATCTTCTGAACGACCAGTATGGCTCGGCTTATTCGTCCATATTTGATATCTTTAAATGTAACCTGCATTATTCGTTTACTATCTCTTGGGTGCACCTTTATTAATTTCGTATGTACTTATTTATGTATGTGTGTATTTCAAAGTTAGTTCAGTACATGTCTGCCAGTTAAACCTTGTGTTTTTATCTCATTTATTAATTTTGTATGTATTCATTTTTGTATGTATTCATTTATGTGTATTTCAAAGTTAGTTCATTACATGTTTGCCAGAAAAGATGGTCGAGAGACCGAAATAAATAATATAATTTCTTATCATCATCATAATTATCTTTCACGTAGTAACAGTAGAATCAATTAACTATTTGAAATGAAATCCTAACAACAGCTAATTCATATATGATTCCTGTCACTTAGTACTAGGTTTCAACACTGTCGACGATGAGTTCGAAATCGCAGTGGTCTATTAATTTGATTTATTTCTTTGTAGTAAAAACGTATTAGATAATTCTATTTGTGTTTCAATCATGCTTAACTACCTAATACTATCGACCAAATCGATATAGAGTAAATATTGAATTAGAATAATAATTTACCTCATAATTTCAGAATTTCATCGTCTATTATTAAGTATCATTATTGCAAAGATATATAAGCTATTTCAACTGAAGGCGAGAAAATATTATTTTGTACATCATTAGAAGATATTTTGAAGAGAAGCAGGAGAAACGAAGGATCTTACAGAGAGCTGAAAAAGATTTTATAGTCGAATATTTTTCAACCGATACGTAGGAGGAAACTGGCAAAGTTATTCCTTTGCCAGTTTGTAATTGAGCTTGGAATGCTACAAAACTGACTGATAATTTGGATCTGTTGCCTGTGGTCTAATTTTACACATATTGTGATTTGTGCAATTGTCGCTTGGATCAATTCAGATTATCAACTGACTCACATATTGAATATTTTGTCTTTATGTGCAGCTTTAGGCGGCAGGTGAAGCATTACAATGTCAGTGTTTTGGATACATAAATCGCAACCCTCGTTAGTCTTTAATTGGAACTGTCAGAGAGGCACATCTATTGTTGTCAAACATTAATTGAAATGGTGTTGATGAGTTTAGTCTCGATGAATAGATCCACTTCTATGGGTTATCTGGCAATGGTGGTTGCATCGAGGGGCTGTTTTTCATTGTTTGGCTGGTTCGAGCGTACTTATCAAGTCCTATCAAGCACAGAAGCGCTCAAATTGTCAGAGTATCGTAAACAAAACACAGTTCGCAACAATATACTTTCCATTACTGGCGGAAGTCGGAATCGAGATAAGTTAATATATAGGAATGTGGCTTTCCGTTGATGCTCGTATATTATTGTTCGAAGTGATAAGGGCATTAGTAAAACTCGCATAAATACGTAGGGCCGCTCAACTGGTACGACGTGTAATTGAATCGACTTCACAATTCCTCTTTTGAATTGAGATTAATCCCCATTCTATAACGAATCGCGCTTGAATTGGGACGACGAACAGGTTTGGAGTAGAAGCTACGTTATCTGAACTCTGTCGTTGCTACAACAATACAATTGTTCAAATTGAATGGTTTGAATTGGGGAGGCTTTTACTTGGTAAAATTCCATTACCAATAACAAAAAAAAAAATAAAAAACAAGTACTGTACTTTAAGGAATTTTGGAATTTTACTTAATAATTGCGATTCGTGACGCGTTTCACTACACCGTAGCTTCTTCAGAAGAATGAATATACAGAAAAATATAAATGAGAATATAACTATAAATGTTCTTGAGTAATTAAAAGCTTATTGGGTTGCTTCTTCTCAAGTGGTTATTTATGACAGGTATATCCAATAAAATTAAGGAATAGATTGCTCCCCGAAAAGATTCAATAGAGGTGAAGGGCCTAGATCGACTTGTTCATTGATAAGTCTACCTGAGTGTTTGTATTTATTGATTTCTAAAGTTTCCCAAAGATCTACCTTCCAATATTTATTATCTGTATACAAAATTTCATACTGTGGGTCGAAAGAATGATTATTTTCTAAGAGATGATTCGCGTGATTTGAATCTGATTGTTTATTTGAAAAACTGCGTTTATGTTCCGATATTTTAATATTAAAATTTCTATGTGTTTCAACAATGTAGAAATTATCACAGTCATTACAATTCAATCGATAAACACCTGATTATTGTTTTACCTGGTTTGGTATTATTATTTTTTATATATTTGCCTAAATTATTATTAGTTTGGAAGCTATGTTGAAATTATTGTACTTAAGAATGATTTTAGTTTCTCACTTGTAATGCCAACGTTGGTTAAGGTGTTGAATTTTTGTTTCGTCGATAAATTGAAACAAAATTCAGCACCCTCAACAAATATTACATTAGCAAGTCAAAACTAAAAATGTTTTTAATGAAAATCTATTCCTTAAACAAGAATGTATTAACAAATCACTTAAGAAAATTTAAAAATTCATTTAGTATATATTCTCATTGAAATAAAAATCATTCATCTCATTTAATTCGTAGTGAAACGCGTCACGAAAAATTAAGTAAAATTCTTAAACACAGTACTCGTTTTTTATTTTTTATTACGAATTGAATGGACTTAAATTCATAATCTAAATGTTCTAAATTACATTTTCTCTTTGAAACTTGTACAAGGATCGTTTGTAAATTCCGTGTGAATTCACAGAGATAGCACTACTGGTGCATTTTAGTACCACCCTTTGGAAGAATACACACCAAGTTTCAACTAGGTCGGTTTATTTGTTTGTTTTGGCATTTTTTGAATCGAAGATTTTGGGTGGATTTCAAGAAATCTAACCTTACATATTTCCATGGGTTTATGCGAATATGTCGTATTCCTATGAGAAAGGGAGTTTGACAACGAGTTACCATCTCTCTGAAACTCTTTACTTCGATACCTTCAAAGAATTAGGGTGGACCAAGAGAAACTCAAACGTAAACAGAGTGTACCTGATTTATTTGAAATTCACCAGTTATGTAATAGTTATAAGTTTTGACTAATAAATTATCAACAAATCAATACATATCAGAGTAATCTGAATCTCAATATACGAAAATCATTAACAATATGCTGCATTAAATGTATATATTAGGGTAGGTCAAAAACATTCTAATTTTTTCTTTGGATACCATGAAAATATCGTCCGAAATGATGAAATATAATCTGGTAACATATGAACTCTTAATATAACCATAAACAGGTGTTGATTCGTAATTTTTCATTTCCCATTTAAATAACACAAGAATTTTTTTCATTTTGCTTCGATTTTAATGCATTCAAACAAATAAATTTGTAGTAAATACAAATACTCTTTCGCAGGAAATTTAACGATATACAGAACAGGTTTTAAATGATATTTAGCTACGTGGACTCTTTTGAAATTTATACGATGTTAAATTTCAACCTTGAATCGTGAACTATAATTTTGCAATTCTTTATGTTCTATCATCAAAAGTGACTCAAAAACATTGAGCATCTAGATTTTGATGTTTTCATTCGATAAATACAAAAATTTTATTTTCATCCAGCATGATTAAAAAAAGCATTGAAAATTATTTTGTACATAGGATTCTTGAAAGTATTGAAAGATTATATATTTTATTATGTTATGCAATCGATGATTATTATAACTTTTTCATATTTTACCGCTAAAATGGCTGTGGTCGATTTCAGCACCAGATATTATTTACATTTAAATCACATTTGAAGTTACATCAATCTTCTACAACTTTTTACTGAAGGTGAGGTTAGGTTAGGTTAGATGTGTAGTTTGGTTTGTATTCAATTATTTTATCTCAAAATAATAAACCTTACTGTTTCAATATTTGATTTTTAGTTTCGATTAACAAAACTTTTATTGTCACTTAAATTGAGTTTCAATTGGTTCTCTCAAACGGAACGTCTTTGGCCGTAAGTTACCTAGCAATTCCTTTCCATAAAAAGTTTGTAAATATCATTCAAATGTTAATGTTTTCGACTCATTTTTGATGATAGAATATAAAACAACTGTCAAGGTAGTCGATTTAGCAGAAAAATCGTTTCAAACCCTTTTGGTAATTTTTGGATTATTTGTTTGAATGCATTAAAATGTTGAAATTATTTGTGTTATTTGAATGGAAAATAAAAATTTATTCATCGTCATCTGGTAAAATCATTTTTCATACATTATCAGAATTTTTTCGACAATTCGGATGACATTTTAATATAATCTAAGACGCAAAGATATATATATATATATATATATATATATATATATATATATATATATATATATATATATATATATATATATATATATATATATATATATATATATATATATATATATATATATATATATATATATATATATATATATATATATATATATATTTTCCGCGACAAACTTCATGAGGAGTCTATATATGGAAACTTGAGACAAGATGAATTATTCAAAATCCGTAGATCAATGAATAATCCTTCCTGATATTCGTTGATCTACGAGTTTTTGAATGATTCTTCTTGTCTCAAGTTATATAGACTCCTCGCAAAGTTTATCGGGAAAATATTCGTGTCATCAAATATTTACGAACAGGAGGTTTAATCTTGGAAACAGAGCACCAGGGATTATGCCGCTCGTTTTGAACCGTTGAAGTGATTCACGAACCGTTGAATGATGTTCCTCAACTGTTGGAATCTACAACGTTCTCTCATCTGTTTGTTATTGTTCGTATTTTTCTCGAAGCTCGGTAGCGGGTTCACCGTTTCGGTCCATAGAGGGCGACTCCTTTCCCTTTCTGGAATCGTTGAGGTACCCCGATGTAGCTGGTCAGGATGCTGAAGACCGATATGCGACACTGATGAGCTCCTAATAATAACGAAACTACAGTCTGCCGCTTAGTTACTCGGCATCCTACTTAGTTGCACTATTGTGGCTCTTGGAGGCTGCGTGCATGGCGGGAAGATTTGAGAACTAGCTCTTGTCAGGTCTTCAAGTCTTTGAGCAAAAAAAACGTTGAAATGAGAAAGAAGAGAAAGTCCATCATAGTGTATTTTAATTCATCATTAAATAACCTATGTTTGATATTTAGTTTTATTCTAAGGCAAAGCAAAGACTTTGGAGCCAATATTTCTTGAAATATGAGAAAAGCTGTTCAAGGTTACTGCTTTTAGCTCGGATGCAAGATTCAAGTATTCTCCCCATTGATTGACGAACTCCTTCAAAATCACTAGAATCTGTTCTTATCGAATTACACACAGCGATAATTCTATTTCTTAAAGCCTCAACATTTGCCACAGCGATAGTGTGAACCAAAAACTTCAAATAACTCCACATGCATAAATCGTGGGAGTTTAAGTCTGGGGAACGTGCAGGCCAAAATTGAGGTCCATCTCGACCAACCCAGCGAGTTCATACTCTTGAGTTAGGAAGTCACGAGCAAGCTGACTAAAATGAGCAAATGCGCCATCGTGCATAAACACATCGTTTCGTTCAACCTTCCCCGTAAGGTTAAGACCCTTGTAGAAATACTGGTCTAATTAGGCAGACACCCACAATGCCGATCGAAACGTTCAACGAGAACTGATGTTGAAATCGGTCTTCGTATGTTTGATGTCGATTTTCTTCACAATACATATGATTTTTATAAAAATTCCTTACGGAATTCCTTGAAAAATTTGCTTCATCAGTGAACAGGTTAGATGATGATCAGCATAAGAAATAGGTAAATTTGAATCAACTGATGCAAAAGCCATTGACAATACGCAATACGTTGAGAAAAATCGGTAGAAAGTATTTGTACGGGTTGTAGGTGGAATTGAAACAACAAATTTCCATGACGAATTTGCCGAATAGTTTCATTGCTGACACCTAAAGCGTCAGCAATTTTTCGAGTGGAGATACCAGGTTAGAACCTCATTTTCCAGCCCAGTCGTTCTTACTTCCCTTGGCCTTTCTGTTTCTTCATATCTTCCCAAATGTCTTTTTTATATAGACGTCAATGAATGCTATCAAAATTTTACTAATCGAGAACAATACGGTTCGTGCTTCTTTCAATGTACAGCCGAGCTTCTAATGCATTTCCGTCATCACGTTCATACATGAAGTGCATGACCGTCATCTCAGCATTCATATAACAATTCATGATAGCCAATTTGAAATTCAAATTCAACATATTCAAAACCATTGCATAATAAAATCACTCAAATGACACTGACGTTCATCAGTTTTGAACACATCTAAGACTAGGCATAGTACAGGTATTATCAAAGGATTCGTAGAAAAATTTTCAACGTTTTTATACTCAAAAATGGGCGTCGTACAGAAAAATGTCAGGAGAGCGTTTTTTTGGAAATTAAATGGAAAATTCAAAATTATTTCTAATTTTTGCAAAATCAGTAGCGTTCTAGTTTTTTCTTCGAGGATAACCTGCGTTGTACCCATATGTGCGCCACTGGTAACTTCAGAATATAGCTTCGCATTGAAAATTATGCGATTTTCAACATCTCAAGCAGTTTACGAAAAATTCAAATGTAACTGTTTTAAATTAGATCCTCTACATCGTTAGGCAAGTATTTGAACCAATATATTTATGAACTTTTTTCATGAAATAACTTCAGCAAATTCTCAATTCTCGAATATTGCCATGTCTTTTTTAAATACATTGTATATTTATTCATTAAATAACGCTCAACAACATTAGTGCTTCTAATTGAGACTTTGAAAATACGGATCTAAGGTGTCATTTCATTCGATAATAGGAGAATGACAGCGAAGGGTCATACATATTCAAATCACCCTTTTTATTCATTATTAATGAAGATCTGGAATCTGTTATAAGGCAAAAGCAACACGAGTTATTGATTACAAATGTAAACTATTCTAATAAACCCTTCTTCGTTAATCTCTGAGACAACGTTTGCAGTAACATAAATTTAATAATGAAATACCAGGTTCACAGTGACTCGGAAACAGGCTCTAGAGAGATAATCAATACTCCCATCTGATGAACTTACTTTTGACAAGTTGATTGCCCATTAAACTGACGTTAATTCAGTTTTCAAACTAGGAGAAAATAACAACTCCCAGTGAAACAACATGGAATCAAGCTTTACTATTTTCACTGAATGAAATAGTTTTTTAAAAATCGTCAGGGTGACGGACTCTGATGATAATTTATTTTTTCGAATAACTGCTAATACAACAAAATGCCGCTGAAAATTCAACGAAAATATTATATAATGCGTAAATTGTTGACTTTGCAGGTATGTTTCGTTATAGAAAAGTATTTCCTACTATAATATTTTATTATGATTTCCAAATAAACAGGAATCGAATCTAATATCAAGCGCTAGTGATCATAAGCCAACATTTTATTTTGGAGAATTATCAGTCCTTCATAAAAGCCACCTATGAGAAGTCGCTGCTGTTGCAGCGTTAAGTGTTATGAAATTATATCAATCCACCTCAATTTACTTAAACTATAGCATTATTAGCCAATGACATCAATATACCAATGAATAGTGTCAGAGGCTTTCTCCCCACAAATATCCAGTTTACGGACTAACAAACCTAACCTTACTTAAGTAACACTGAATGTTATTCATTCATAGTTATATTTGTGATGAACGAGCGAATAGAATACTGCTTTGACTATAAATGATGAAATTTGAGCTGATTATATTCCATTCATATATACAAATAAATAACATGAAATAAAAAGGATTATATATAGGGGTTTCACCCCGACGAGTTGCCCATATATCTGTTCATGCAATCAAACTGATTTCATGAAAAATATAAATCCACTACCCGGTAATTAATACCATTGCCAGGCAATGATTATAATCAAAACATATCTTGGAATAATTATATATTAGGATAACGTTAAATGTGTTTTAGTATTCCTCAAAATATTTATATTTTTCATGAAATCAATTTGATTTCACGAAAAATATAAATCCAACACCAGTAAATAATACCATTGCCTGGCAATGATTATAATCAAAACATATTCTGGAATATTTATATAAGAGAATATATCAATCTACCAGAATATATACATACTATAGCATCATCAGACAATGATATCAATGTACCAACGAGTAGTGTCAGAGGCTTTCTCCCAGAAAAATCCAGTGTACGGACCTTAGTCAAGTAACACTGAATGTTACTCATTGATAGTTTCCTTTTGTGAAGTGGTGAACGATCGAATAGAATACTGTTCTGAATATAAATATGACAAAATTGTCAGTTGATTATATTACATTTATATAAACAAATAAATAAAATATGAAATGAGATTCGGAGCAGTATAAACTAAATAGAAAACCTATGACTCTACCTCATTATTTTTTCGGAAAGAAACCTACGAAGAATATTACAAGATTTGATGACTCTTATCTTGTGTAATTGTTCAAACAAATTTTTCTTCAGACCCAAAATCTCAATACTTTTGTGAAGATTCCTGGGAATAACACCTGTTGTGGAAATAATAATCGGTAGAATAAAAATTCTTTCAATCTCGTCGCCAAGCATCATATATTTAGAAATTTTTTCATTGTATTTATTTTGTATATTAAGTGTTTCGGGTATAGCAATATCAATTATATATGTTATTTGATTCTGTTTATCAGTAAGAATGATATCTGGTCTATTGTGTTTTACAGCTCCGTTGCAAAGAATTGTTTTATCAAAATAAAGTTTATATTTGTCATTTTCACAAATAATCTTAGGTTCATATTTGTAAATTTTTTTTTTTGGGATTAGGTCATGTTTGAATCCTAGATTGAAATGAATAATATTAGCGATGGCATTATGTCTTTCTAAATAATTTGTTGAAGCAAGGACTGAGCAAGATGATAATATATGAAAAACTGTTTCTGAAAAACAGACACATCTACGGCAAGAATCATCTATATTTTGTTTGATGGTGTGTTTTCTATAATACCTCGTGAAAACCCTGATCCTGTATCGCAATTGCCGAGCCATTTGTTTCAGCGAATAATTCTTTAGAAACTAACCATTTATTCGATGCGATTTCATCAATATAATAATTTTTTAATTCTTTAGGGTGCTTCCCGTGTAATTCCTTCTGCATCCAACTTTCTCTTTCAGAATTATCATCAAATATATCAAAATCTACCTTTTGCATTGTCAAGTTCAGAGGTGTAAGATTATAATTTGAAGCAACAACAATATCATGTAATTTAAACGTTCTCTGTTTATCATGAAAATGGGAACGTAGATGAAAATCTGTTTACTATGAAGATTATTCATATCAATTAATCCACGACCTCCAAGATGTCTAGGTAGTGTAACTCTGAACAGCTGACTTTGGGTGGTGCTTATGATATTTACAAAGCATTTTCCTCGTTTGACATTGTAATTCATTTAGATCAGTTTTAGACCATTCAATAATTCTAAAAGAAGATGTAGGAACTGCATAGGAATTGATAGCTCTGAAAAGGTTTTCACTAGTTAAATGACTCTTGATGATAATTTTAAGTCTTTTGTAATATGAACTTCTATTTTATTTAGTGCTGGTATGGTTAATTGTCTTCTCTTGACCAAATCCAAGATATTTATATGTATCTCCTTGATGCATTGGCTCGATTTCGATATTTGAAGTCTTTATATAATCAGAGGTGATCTTTCCTTTTCAATAGAAAGATTTTTATATTTTGGAAGCCCAAATTTCATATGAATATCATTGGAATAGTTGAAAGTAATCTCAAGTAGACTTTTGAATGAGATCTGGTTCCGGCATATAATTTAATATCATCTAAACAAATTGAGTGACTTAATTTGAATTCAGTTGATAGACTCTTTATTTTGAAGCCGAAACTAGTAGCATTTAATTCATGAGGTAGTGGATTAAGGCAAAGACAAAATAAAAGAGCACTTAAGAACCACCTTGAAAATGCCTCTTTTGATTGGAATTACTTCAGATTTTAGCGATTGTTTTGAAATATTTAAATGAAGATTGATTCTCCAATTTTCGTTTCAAATTCAAGAACAAGACGAAGTGTCTTATCAAATTTATAAATTTCAAAATTTTTCGAAGCCATGAATGGGTAGAACAAATCAAAAGCCTTTTGGTAATCAATGAAGGCTGTATGATTATTTCTCTTCTTAGTTTGAGCTTGATTCAAAGCAACAGAATCAATTACAAGTTGCTCTTTAGTACCAAGGTGTCTTTTTCTACATCCTTTTTGTTGTTCGGAAAGAATATTATAATTCCCAAATGTGCTTAAATTTTTTGGGTAATACATGCAGTTAGAATTTTATATATTGTTGGAAGGCAGGTAATTGGTCTATATTGACACGGATCAATAGTACTAGCACTTTTCGGTTTTAAATATGTAATTCCTTGTGTGAAATATAAAGGAGTAGCTGAGGGTGCTTTATTATAAATGAAAAATATTCAGCCAATTTTTCATGAACGCAAGACAATTTCTTGAACCAAAAGTTATGAATATCATCAACACCAATTTCCAATTTTTTGTGTTTTTTGATGTTTTACCTTCGTTTGAAAATTTTTCAAACTGCATGTATTCTATTTTAGAAAATCGAGACCATTCATTTAAAATCCAACTTGCATTGGAATTGTGTTTCCTTGGTACTGCCCAAATTGAAGACCAATATTCAGTTAAAACATCAATTTCAGGAACTCCATTTCCAGAAATATTTTTGATTTGAACCTGAGATAACTTTGTTAAAATGTTTTCATTTATTTGAATAGTTTGTTTTGGAATTTTCTATCTGAATTGATTTTATATATATATATATATATATATATATATATATATATATATATATATATATATATATATATATATATATATATATATATATATATATATATATATATATATATATTTATATATAAGGCTATCTCCCCAGTAGAAAGGTAAACACCTATGATGATAATCACATCATACATTTAGATATAGATATAAAACACTATTTGAACTGTTTCCTCTTCTTTCAGGTGAAGGACTACCTTGGTGACAGAAACTAGAGCCCATCGACGCCCCTGTGCATTTTCGTTCACGTCATCCTCTTCCTGGATCTTCAACCTTGTACGTACATACTTTAATCATCAATTTTGAGAACATTTTAGCCTTCGCTCAGTCAACAGTTTCCTTTTTTCGTACTTCACCCCATTTCTTTTATGATTCAAAAAGCTTTTCTCTTTTGAAAGGAACTATCAAATATTGTGGTCTCTTGAATACCGTCTAATATTTAGGTCCCTTCTCTTGAATCTGAATAAAAGCATGGTTGGGTTGCTTTTCCGACGTCTCAACCCTATAATAAGATTAATCTTTCCAATTCACTGATTGATTGGATCCTTTGGCATCAAAGAAACGGACGTCCGAATAATTTGTGAACTCCGCTTCCAGGATAATGAAACGGACACAGGAGGCATCTCTGAAAATCGAAGAACCAATAGAGAAAGAATTCATCAGGCGAGTTATTCCGGGTCCGCCATTTTTCCGAGACGTGATTTCTCAGGTGAAAATAAGAGATCGTTGCGATTCGGGGTTTCCAGATAGGAATAATCATTTTCTGTTCTTACAATTCTGCTTTCGAGTTGGCGAATTTCAGGATGTTTCCATCCTTCCATATAGAATGGTCCCAGAAAAATATTTAAACGCAGAAGTTGCACGTAGCGTTTAATGGCACGAGAATTCATGAGGAAACGTTTGCCTTCTAACAAAATAATAAATTAAGATTGAATTTGAGTAGTGTTGATTGTGACTCGGTCTACCGTGAATGATATATGTGTTGAAATTTAGCGAAAATATTCATATATATATATATATATATATATATATATATATATATATATATATATATATATATATATATATATATATATATATATATATATATATATATATATATATATATATATATATATATATATATATATAATTAAGTTGACATTGAAAAATAGTTAAATTACTCAAAGAAATTGAGGTTTGCATTCTAAGGTTATTAACTAGCATTTTTGTGATGAGTATCTGCACATTAAATTGCTCTCATTTAGCCAAAAATCTCTATTCAGACTATGCACGTGTAGTTGTTTTGACAACCGGAAATTTTTCTCTGACAAGTGCTATGTCTGTCACCCATGACATCTGTCATCAAAAGTGATGGATTTCTTACAAATGATCTACTGAGTAGTTACCGTGCCCCGAACTTTCATAGAGCTACTAACAAGGTGAGTCATTAATTAATGAACGCCTGAATAATTTCTAATTAGCTCTGTGATGTCTTGTATGGTACGATGGGAAAGCTTTGAAAATTTTAACATTTTACTCAGACACCTTGTCTGTTTTATTCAGATAAACAGTGATGTATTCAGGAAAATTTCTATGTTGTCATGTTGGTCCTTTTCAACACTACATAGTGTACAGATTCATTGGAACAATTATCTGTAATTGATGTTAAATAGAATTCATTTCGGAAAAAAGACAATTCGGTGACACACACTTCGGTTGAATAAAATTGCACGTTCTTTCTTATTGTAATTCCGAATAACATGTGTCACTCCTATGTTAGCCCTTTTAGTAGATGCTTGTTATCAATGCTGTACAAAATTTATCCCCATTTGAGGAAGAATTGGTCTCCTGTATATTTTTCTTTCTTGATTTTCTGACACGATTACGAAATTATGCAAAGTTACGTATGATTTTGCTAATTTTGAATTTCGAAAAAAATCATTTTTTTTACCCTTCATGCGTTTGAGACTGACTCAACCAAACTAATTCTTGTTTTTGTGCCGAATTATCTTGGCACAAATAAAGCCCCTCGAATTTTTCTCACTGACTTAGAACTGATTTCTATAGAACACATTGAATAACGAAATACCATTGCCTATGACTGATCGTTGAGAAGAACTGCCTCATCAACTGCACCCTGAGGATGGGTTTCAGAAATTGAATCACCCATATTCGTAGAACGCATTGTAACTAGTGATGAGACATATTCTTTTTATGAGTTCGACAGGCAAACTAGTCAACAAGCTTAAGAATGGCGCCTTCCAACTAAACCTAAACCGTAATGTTTGCAGTTTTTATTGATTATCGCGGAGTTGTGATTCGAAGTTTTTGCCAGAGGGTCAGACCGTGAATGACGAACATTACCTCAGCTTTATGCAATATTTTTGAGAACGAATCCGGCCAGATTTGTGGAAAGGAAATCTCATATATTATGCACCACGATAATGCGCCATCTCTCAAGGCTATCAATTAGCATAAATTTCTGACCAAAACTCAACAAATAGTATCGTATTCACCTGATATGGCTTCCAGGCTATATTTGTCAAGAATTAACATTGAATGTTGAATAGAGGTTTGCATTCTAAGGTTATTAACTAGCATTTTTGTGGTTAGTATCTACATTAAATTGCTCTCATTTAGCCAAAAATCTCTATTCAGACTATGCACGTGTAGTCGTATTGACAACCAGAAATTTTTCTCTGACAAGTGCCATGTCTGTCACCTATGACATCTGTCATAAAAATGATGATTTTGTTACAAATGATCTAGAAGTTACCGTGCACAGAATTTTCACAGGTGAGTCATTAATTAATGAACGCTAAGTACTATTCTAGTCAAAATTGAATTCGAAAAGGAGCAGAAGGTCCCTTATACGTTAATTCAAGATTACCTAAGGAAAAAGAAAACAAAAATATATATGTCAAGATCACTTAAAACGTTATGAAACACTAACAAATTCCTACTATTACTAATATTTCAGGAAGGGAACTTTAAATGTAAGAGAAGAAAGAAAGAAATGGGCTTCAGTTCGCCCAAAATAGTTAAATTCTGATAATGAATTATTTTTAATAAATTGAAATTTCTGACTACCTGAAGGGTAATTATCAAACGAAGTTCAATTTATTTAAATAGTTCATTATCAGAACTAACTGCTATCTGAAATAAAGCCTATTTCTTTCTTCTTCTTTGACTCCTTCTTGAAATATTAGTAATTTTCTAAATTTGTTAGTGTTTCAGTTCAAGTAATTTGACATATATAATTTTTTTCTTTCTTAATGTAATCTTGAAGTAACGTAAATGGAACTTCTTCCTAAATTTAGTGCGACTAAATATAGCGTTAACGTTATGTAATGAGATCATTATAACAAAATCACCTGATATAGCTTCAGGCTATATTTGTCAAGAATTAACATTGAATGTCGAATAGAGGTTTGCATTCTAAGGTTATTAACTAGCATTTTTGTGATGAGTATCTGCACATTAAATTGCTCTCATTTAGCCAAAATCTCTATTCAGACTATGCAAGTGTAGTCGTATTGACAACCAGAAATTTTCTCTGACAAGTGCCATGTCTATCACCCATGACATCTGTCATAAAAGTGATGGTTTTGTTACAAATGATCTAGAAGTTACCGTGCACAAATTTTCACAGGTGAGTCATTAATTAATGAACGCTAAGTACTATTCTAGTCAAAATTGAATTCGAAAAGGGCAGAAGGTCCCTTTACGTTAACTCAAGATTACCTAAGGAAAAAACAAAAATATATATGTCAAGATCACTTAAAACGTTATGAAACACTAACAAAATTCCTACGATTACTAATATTTCAGGAAGGGAACTTTAAATGTAAAAGAAGAAAAGAAAGAAATGGGCTTCAGTTCGCCCAAAATAGTTAAATTCTGATAATGAATTATATTAATAAATTGTAATTTCTGACTACCTGAAGGGTTTTATCAAACGAATTTCAAATTATTAAAATAGTTCATTATCAGAAATTTAACTATTTATACGAACTAATGCTTATCTTTCTTTTTATTACTTCCTGAAATAGTAGTAGTAGAAATTTGTTAGTGTTTCATAATTGTTTTAAGTGATTTTGACATATATAGTATCTTTTTTTTCTTTTGTATAATCTTAGTAACGAAATGGGACCTTCTGTCCCTTCGAATACTAGAATAGAATTTTAGCGTTCATTATTAATGACTCACTGTAAAAATTCTGCACGGTAACTTTAGATCATTTATAAACAAATCCATCACTTTTATGACAGATGTCATAAGAGACATTTGTCAGAGAAATATTTCTTGGTTGTCAAAACGACTACCCGTGCAAAGTCTGAATATTTTGGCTAAATGAGCAATTTAATGTGGATACTCATCACAAAAATGCTATAACCTTAGAATGCTCTATTCTACCTTCAATGTTATTTTTGACTAATATGGCCTGACAGCCATATCAGGTGAATGCGATACAATTTGTTGAGTTTTGGTCAGAAATTTATGCTAATTGATAGCCTTGAAAGATGGTGCATTGTCGTGGTGCAGAATATATGAGTTTTCCTTTTCACAAATCTGGCCTTTTTCGACGGATTCGTTTTAAAAAACACTGCATAAAGCTGAGGTAAGGTTTGTCATTCACGGTCTGACCCTCTGGCAAAAACGAATCACAACTGCGCGATAATCAATAGAAACTGCAAACATTACGGTTTCTGTTCAGTTGGAAAGCGCCATTGCTAAGCTTGTTGACTAGTTTGCCTGTTGAACTCATGAAAAAAACTATGTCTCATCACTAGTTACAATGTGTTCTACCAATATGGGTGATTCAATTTCTGGAACCCATTCTCAAGGTGCAGTTGATGAGGCAGTTTTTCTCAACGATCAGTCATAGGAAATGGTATTTCGTTATTTAATGTGTCCTATTTAAATCAGTTCTAAGTCAGTGAGACAAATTCAAGGGGGCTTTATTTGTGCCAAGATAATTTGGCACAAAAACAAAAATTAGTTTGGTTGAGTCAGTCTCAAACGCATGAAGGGTAAAAGAAATGATTTTTCTCGAAATTCAGAAATTAGCAAATCATACGTAACTTTGCATAATTCCGTAATCGTGTCAGAAAATCAAGAGAGAAAATATACAGGAGACCAATTCTTCCTCAAATGGGGATTAATTTTGTACAGCATTGATAACAAGCATCTACTACAAGGGCTAACATAGGAGTGACACAAGTTATTCCGAATTACAATAAGAAAGAACGTGTAATTTTATTCAACAGAGTGTCACCGAATTGTCTTCTTTCCGAAATAAATTCTATTTAACATCAATTACAGATAATTGTTCCAACGAATCTGTACACTATGTAGTGTTGAAAAGGACCAACATGACAACATAGAAATTTTCCTGAATAAATCACTGTTCACCTGAATAAAACAGACAAGGTGTCTGAGTAAAGTGTTAAAATTTTCAAAGCTTTCCCATCGTACCATTCAAGACATCACAGAGCTAATTAGAAATTATTCAGGCCTCGGGTTCCGGGGATATATCTGGGTGAAGGCATTCGCAAGTAGAATTATTCTGCTTTGGTTTCGTCCAATTACTGCCGAGTAGAATTGCAATTAGTGCAGTAAAATTTAGCCTATCTGCTTTGTGCAGTGTACAGATCCTAATTCCGAAACAAGAAACTACACCTCTAGGTTGCCGGAGATAACTTGTTCATTTGACCAAAGTCGACCTAATATCCGTATAAATGAATATGGATACGGCACATAACAGTTCGCTGTTGCTGCTAGATTGGCTTATACAATTATCGCGTAGCTTAATATTACAATTATATATACGGATTTTACGTTTTCCCCGAACTCGAAGTTAGTATGAAAGTTTATATTGAGATATGTATCTCCCTTTGGTGCAGTTTATGGATAATATTAGAAATAGTTAATTTCAATAAACGAATGTTAGGGCATTAATCGAACAAACATATATAAAGCGATACACTTTTGTCTGATTTCCACAATGAATATTTTATATACACACGAACAGTTTCCACAATTACGTCAGTGTAAAGTTTCTAAAGCTAACATTTATGAGAAAGAATCTACAATGGATACCTACTTTCGATATTATGTAGTGCGGAAATCTTTGAATTCCAGTAGACTATGCACAATGACACTAGAATTAATTCACTCTCCAACACTCAACATTTGAAATAGGTATAGTCATCACATTATTTTTTATAGCTGGTAGTTCAAGATACTTGAAATGAACGTAATTGTCGGAACCGGTTGCTTGAAAATATTTCTCATTTAATACACTTCATCTAATTCACCAAAGTTTGTATATCAACTCCATCAATTGAATTTCAAGCTTTATAACCTTATTTGAAGTAGTAATAGTTGAGTGTTTGTTATTCCTCAAAATCACTCATGAAATCAGTTTGATTTCATGAAAAATATAAATCCAGCACCGGTAAATAATACCATTGCCAGGCAATGATTATAATCAAAACCTATTCAATCAGACGATTACATCAATGTACCAACGAGTAGTGTCAGAGGCTTTCTCCACGGAAAAATCCAGTGTACGGACCTTAGTCAAGTAACACTGAATGTTACTCATTAATAGTTTTCTTTGTGTGAAGTGATGAACGATCGAATAGACTACCGCTCTGAATATAAATATGACAAAATTATCAGCTAATTATATTACATTTATATATACAAATAAATAAAATATGAAATGAGACTCTGAGCAGTAAAATCCAAAGAAAACCAATTACTCTACTTCATTATTTTTCGAAAACATACCAAAAAAGAATATTACAAGATTTGATGACTGTTATCTTTTGTAACTGTTCAAACAAATTTTCTTCAGACCCAAAATCTCAATACTTTTGTGAAGATTCCTAAGAATAACACATGTTGTGGAAATAATGATCGGTAGAATACAATTTTTTCATTTTCCACATTTTTTAATATCGTCGCCAAGCATCATATATTTAAATTTTTTCATTGTATTTATTTCGTATATTATGTGTGTCGGTGTCAATATCAATTATATATGTTATTCGATTCTATTTAGCAGTAAGAAAAATATCTGGCCTATTGTGTTTCACAGCTCTTTTTGCAAAGAATTGTTTCATTAAAATGAAGTTTATCTTTGTCATTTTTACAAATAATCTCAGGTTCATATTTGAAAATTTTTTTTTGGGATTAGGTCATGTTTTGAATCCTAGATTGAAATGAATAATATTAGCGATGGCATTATGTCTTTCTAAATAATCTGTTGAAGCAAGGACTGAGCAAGTTGATTATATATGAAAAACTGTTTCTGAAGAACAGAAACATCTACGGCAAGAATCATCAATATTTTGTTTGATGATGTGTTTTCTATAACACCTCGTGAAAACAACCTGATCCTGGATCGCAATTGCCGAGCCTTCTGTTTCAGCGAATAATTCTCCAGAAACTAACTATATATTCGATGCGATTTCATCAATATAATAATTTTTCAATTCTTTAGGATGCTTTCCGTGTAATTCCTTCTGCATCCAACTTTCTCTTTCAGAATTATCATCAAATATATCAAAATCTACCTTTTGCCTCTTCAAGTTCAGAGGTGTAAGATTATAATCTGAAGCAACAACAATATCATGTAATTTAGACGTTCTCTGTTTATCATGAAAATGGGAACGATGATGAAAAATCTTTTTACCTAGATAGTCTAGGTAGTGTAACTCTCTGCATAGCTGACTTTGGGTGGTGCTTATGATATTTACAAAGTATTTTCCTCGTTTGACATTGTAATTCATTTAGATTAGTTTCAGAACATTTAATAATTCCAAAAGAAGATGTAAGAATAGGAACTGCATAGAAGTTGATAGCTATGAAAAGGTTTTACTAGTTAAATGACTCTTGATGATAATTTTACGTCATTTGTATTATGAACTTCTATTTTATTTAGTGCTGGTATCGTTTATTGTGTTCTGTTAACCAAATCCAAGATATTTATATGTATCTCCTGATGCATTGGCTCGATTTCGATATGGGAAATCTTTATATATATATATATATATATATATATATATATATATATATATATATATATATATATATATATATATATATATATATATATATATATATATATATATATATATATATATATATATATATATATATATATATATATATATATATATATATATATATATATATATATATATATATATATATATATATATATATAATCTTACACCTCTGAACTTGACAATGCAAAAGGTAGATTTTGATATATTTGATGATAATTTAAAAGAGAAAGTTGGATGCAGAAGGAATTACACGGAAAGCACCCAAAAGAATTGAAAATGATTATATTGATGAAATTGCATCGAATAAATGGTTAGTATCTGGAGAATTGTTTGCAAAACAGAAGGCTTGGCAATTGCGATCCAGGACCAGGTTGTTTTCACAAGGAATTATAGAAAACATATCATCAAACAAAATATAGATGATTCTTGCCGTAGATGTTTCTGTTCTTCAGAAACAGTTTTTCATATATTATCATCTTGCTCAGTCCTTGCTTCAACAGATTATTTAGAAAGACATAATGCCGTCGCTAATATTATTCACTTCAATCTAGGAATTAAACATGACCTAATTCCCCAAAAGAAAAAATTTCAAAAATATGAACCTGAGATTATTTGTGAAAATGACAAATATAAACTTTATTTTGATAAAACAATTCTGTGCAACAGAGCTGTAAAACACAATAGACCAGATATCGTTCTTAATGATAAACAGAATCAAATAACATATATAATTGATATTGCTATACCCGACACACATAATATACAAAATAAATACAATGAAAAATTTCTAAATATATGATGCTTGGCGACGAGATTAAAAATGTGGAAAATGAAGAAAATATTTATTCTACTGATTATTATTTCTACAACAGGCGTTATTCCTAGAAATCTTCACAAAAGTATTGAGATTTTGGGTCTGAAGAAAAATTTGTTTGAACAGTTACAAAAGATAACAGTCATCAAATCTTGTAATATTCTTCGTAGGTTTCTTTCGAAAATAATAATGAGGTAGAGTCATAGGTTTTCTCTTTAGTTTATACTGCTCAGAATCTCATTTCATATTTTATTTATTTGTTTATATAAATGTAATATAATTAACTGACAATTTTGTCATATTTATATTCAGAGCAGTATTCTATTCGATCGTTCACCACTTCACACAAAAAACTATTAATGAGTAACATTCAGTGTTACATGACTAAGGTCCGTACACTGGATTTTTCCGGGGAGAAAGCCTTTGACACTACTCGTTGGTACATTGATATCATTGTCTGATGATGCTATAGTATGTATATATTCTGGTAGATTGATATATTCTCATAACATTTAACGTTATCCTAATATATAATTACTCCAGGATATGTTTTGATTATAATCATTGCCTGGCAATGGTATTAGTTACCGGGTGGTGGATTTATATTTTTCATGAAAGCAGTTTGATTGCATGAACAGATATATGGGCAACTCGTCGGGGTAAAACCCCTATATATATATATATATATATATATATATATATATATATATATATATATATATATATATATATATATATATATATATATATATATATATATATATATATATATATATATATATATATATATATATATATATATATATATATATATATATATATACGCAGCACTAAGATTACAAGAGACTTTCGGAACTTGAACTCACATAGACGACTTCTGCCTGATCTGTCTCTACAGGACCAATAATCTTGACTATCACCAAGATAAGTCTTATTAACTGTACATATAGAAAGAAGTATTTGTTTGGTATTGTTTGCTATAACTTTTAATAATAATTATAATACGTAATTGAATATCTGAGTAGAACTCCCTAGACTTTTTCTTCCAAAACCTCAGTGACAAATATTGAACTAGAGTCTCATTGCTCAAAATTTCTCTGTGCTTACCCAGTGGGGTAGTCACGTTTCAAGATTATCTCCATGTTTGTTCTGCAGATTGAAAATTTCGATTGAATTCAAGAAACCTAACTTTTGTCCTTTAGGTATTCTGTGAAAAATTTTTAAATTGATCTATGGGTGTAAAATGATTGCCATTTCCGATACAATGTGAAGCAAAAGTAGATTCGTCTGTTCTCTGGTTATTGTAATCTGACTGATGCTGCTTAAATCTTGTTTTGAATGAACAACAAGTTCGATCTATATAGACGCTTTCACAATTCATACAGGACAACTAACAAACTCCAGTATTGTCAAATTTATCAGCTTTTTCTTTACTACTAAAAAATTCCAGGGGGAGTTTCATGTGGGTGTTGAAAGCTACTTTTTTATTCTGTTTTGAAATTACATTTGCAATCTTTCTGCTTTTACTGCCAAAATATGTTAATTTATTTTACAATGTTTTGGAATCGATTGCATTCAATTCTGATGAAAAAAGACCGTTGATCAATTATAGTAAGTTTCACCATCAATTTTGAACAGAGATTTAGTTTCTAGCACCAGTGGTTACTGAGATGTGCATGAATTGGAATGCCTTATTTATGAATGGGCATAGTACCACAGGTATGCTCGATGACTGAGCAACGAATCGTAGTAATGGATATACAAAGTTATGGTCTCCACAACATCAAATGCTTTTCATCCAAAGATGAAGTACCTTCTATGCAGCTTGGAAGGATTTCTTTCAATAACTTTGAATCAGAAGTTTCAGTTGAAAAGCGTTTGGATACTTCGTTGAAGTAGGTTACATTTACAACAATAGATTTTGTAATAATTGTGTGAAAAGTGAAGAAAGTAGTACACTCCCTTATCTTAAATATTAATAACAAAAATTTTTCTGTATTAGTGGATTCTATACGTGGGATAATATTATGACACGCTATTTGTGTTTGTTTTTTTCGAATCATTTTGTTCATTATATTTGAGAGATAACTGTTGTTCTTAGCTATTTCATGAATAGTTGACACTTGTCTAGACATATTTTCTTCGGACAATAGCAGAGAGAAAGCTATCATTGAATTATATGCAGCGTACTCATGAAAATTTGTGCGCATTAATGGAAGTTAGTATCAGTAAAGTTGGGTTTTCGACATATATCATAACTCAGTGTGTTATTAATGTGAGTGATTGTTAGGTCTAATTGTTGATTGCTTAGACCTCATAATCACTCATATAAATAACACACTAAGTATATATATATATATATATATATATATATATATATATATATATATATATATTCATTCATGGCTTCAAGAAATTTTGGAAATTTATAAAATTGATAAGACACTTCGTCATTTTCTTGAATTCGTAATGAAAAATTGGAGAACCAATCTTCATTTAAATATTTCAAAACAATCGTTAAAATCCGAAGTAATTCCAATCAAAAGAGGCATTTTTCAAGGTGATTCTTTAAGTGCTCTTTGGTTTTGTCTTTGCCTCAATCCATTATCTCATGAATTAAATGCTACTAGTTTCGGCTTCAAAATAAAGAGTTTATTAACTGAATTCAAATGAAGTCACTTAATTTATTTAGATGATATTAAATTATATGCCGGAAACAGATCTCATTTAAAAAGTCCACTTGAGATTACTTTCAACTATTCCAATGATATTCATATGAAATTTGGGCTTCCAAAATGTAAAAATCTTTCTATTGAAAAAGGAAAGATCACCTCTGATTATATAAAGATTTCCAATATCGAAATCGAGCCAATGCATCAAGGAGATACATATAAATATCTTGGATTTTGTCAAGAGAAGACAATTAACCATAGCAGCACTAAAGAAATTATTAGAAGTTCATATTACAAAAGACTAGGAATTATCATCAAGAGTTATTTAACTAGTAAAAACCTTTTCAGAGCTATCAACTCCTATGCTGTTCCTATTCTTACATCTTCTTTTGGAATTATTAAATGGTCTAAAACTGATCTAAATGAATTACAATGTCAAACGAGGAAAATATCATAAGCACCACCCAAAGTCAGCTGTTCAGAGAGTTACACTACCTAGACATCTTGGAGGTCGTGGATTAATTGATTTGACTAATCTTCACAGTAAACAGATTTTTCATCTACGTTCCCATTTTCATGATAAACAGAGAACGTCTAAATTACATGATATTGTTGTTGCTTCAGATTATAATCTTACACCTCTGAACTTGACAATGCAAAAGGTAGATTTTGATATATTTGATGATAATTCTAAAGAGAAAGTTGGATGCAGAAGGAATTACACGGAAAGCACCTAAAGAATTGAAAAATGATTATATTGATGAAATTGCATCGAATAAATGGTTAGTATCTGGAGAATTGTTTGCTGAAACAGAAGGCTTGGCAATTGCGATCCAGGACCAGGTTGTTTTCACAAGGAATTATAGAAAACATATCATTAAACAAAATATAGATGATTCTTGCCGTAGATGTTTCTGTTCTTCAGAAACAGTTTTTCATATATTATCATCTTGCTCAGTCCTTGCTTCAACAGATTATTTAGAAAGACATAATGCCGTCGCTAATATTATTCACTTCAATCTAGGAATTAAACATGACCTAATTCCCAAAAGAAAAAATTTCAAAAATATGAACCTGAGATTATTTGTGAAAATGACAAATATAAACTTTATTTTGATAAAACAATTCTGTGCAACAAAGCTGTAAAACACAATAGACCAGATATCGTTCTTATTGATAAACAGAATCAAATAACATATATAATTGATATTGCTATACCCGACACACATAATATACAAAATAAATACAATGAAAAAATTTCTAAATATATGATGCTTGGCGACGAGATTAAAAAATGTGGAAAATGAAGAAAATATTTATTCTACCGATTATTATTTCTACAACAGGCGTTATTCCTAGAAATCTTCACAAAAGTATTGAGATTTTGGGTCTGAAGAAAAATTTGTTTGAACAGTTACAAAGATAACAGTCATCAAATCTTGTAATATTCTTCGTAGGTTTCTTTCCGAAAATAATAATGAGGTAGAGTCATAGGTTTTCTTTAGTTTATACTGCTCAGAATCTCATTTCATATTTTATTTATTTGTTTATATAAATGTAATATAATTAACTGACAATTTTGTCATATTTATATTCAGAGCAGTATTCTATTCGATCGTTCACCACTTCACACAAAGGAAACTATTAATGAGTAACCTTCAGTGTTACTTGACTAAGGTCCGTACACTGGATTTTTCCGGGGAGAAAGCCTCTGACACTACTCGTTGGTACATTGATATCATTGTCTGATGATGCTATAGTATGTATATATTCTGGTAGATTGATATATTCTCATAACATTTAACGTTATCCTAATATGTAATTACTCCAGGATATGTTTTGATTATAATCATTGCCTGGCAATGGTATTAATTACCGGGTGGTGGATTTATATTTTTCATGAAATCAGTTTGATTGCATGAACAGATATATGGGCAACTCGTCGAGGTAAAACCCCTATATATATATATATATATATATATATATATATATATATATATATATATATATATATATATATATATATATATATATATATATATATATATATATATATCGATATACAGGGTGCGTCAACGAAAACCAAACAGAGACTATATCTACCAAGATATTCATTTCTGATCAAAATGGAAAAATAGGTCAATTTTTGTTTCAAAGGGGACATCTTTTGGGGTACAAAACTTGCCTGAAATATCAACCCCTTAAGCGGGGATCGCAATTCTTGAACATTTTGAATAAGGAAGATGGGTCGAGTGATGACTCAAAAGGAAGGTAGTATCTTTGTCTAGATTGCCTTGAACGAATTTCCATTTTATTTGAAAACTGTAAAAGATTCAGGGTGAGCAACTGGAAGATGGGGAAGACTATTTCCCTGAGACTATTCAAGTTTCTGTGAGGTAAAATGAAACAGTTCCATGCTGATCAATGGCAGTCATCATCAAATACCATCCTCATCTCGAATTTCCCCCTAGAGCAGAGGTGACCACTATGAAAATTTGGAAGAGGGTAGATGGGTCGAGTGATACCTCGAAAGAAAGGTATTATCTTTGTCTGCATCCCCGATCAACTGATACAGATGAAATATATAAATATAAATATAAATATATTTTATCAACATATTTTGGCCCGATTAGCAATAAGATTGCAAATGTCATTTCAAAACCGAATAAAAAAATAAGCTTTCAAGACCCACAGGAAACTATCCCTTGAATTTTTTAAAGGTAAAGATAAAACTTAAATTTGACAATACTGTAGTTAATAAGTAGTTCTGTATGGTTTGTGAAGGCGTTAATATACGTCAAACTGAAATTTGTATCAGATGCTGTAGGTTTGTGATGTATATCTGATATAATCTGCACCAACTCAGCAGAATGTGAGTTCATATTGTATTGACTTGCTATTTCAGTAGCTAATTTCCCAATGTTTTTACATAAAAAACGGATAACTCATAAATGTTCTATATTTACCGCAATCATAAAAACGCATTTCGAATTGTCCCAAAATATTTGGTAATTCAGCAACATACGTATCATATTTCAACTAGAGGAAGCCTTACTTTCAAAGACGCAAAAAGTTTCAGATCCTCTCTCATCAGTTGACCTGTCATAAGTGGTGATTTACTTATGAATGCGTTTAATGCGCCAATCATCACAATGAATCCAAATTAATGGTGTTTAAGTGCATTGTGATGTCAGTCAAAAATGCCAAATCAGTCAATCATTTTTCGATTTTCAATAACTGAGTGTCATCACCTCTTTCGTCTAGAAAAGCTGTTATTTCGGGCAATATTTCTCGAAACCTTTCTAGGAATTTTCCGCGACTCAACCACCTGACGTCCGTGTGAAGAACTATCAGTGTGTTCAGCTGACCCCCCCTATTTCCCAACTGCAACTTAAAGAGCTACCGTTGCATGCTTCGACTACGGATGGAATTCACAATTTATGTTGCAATTCCCATAATTTTCTTCGTGTTTAAAAGAGTTGAACACAAAACATGTTAATGTATAATGCAATTAATTAAAATAAATGAAGAAAATCTGCATTAGCTCGACACAATGCCACAAAACCGTTTTTGTTTCCAGTCATTGCTGGTGCTGCATCAGTTGTAATACACTAATTTATATATTGGTACTTTTTTGTTTTTTACAAAATTGAAGAAAACGCCAACATGCCATTGAATACCTTCCGAATAAAAATATACAGCTGGGCACTGTCTGTCATATTGGTGGATTCGTCGAACTGTAATGAAAAGTAGGTACATTTCATGATATCATGTTTTAGTTTCTCTGCCATGTCCTGACTCATGACTTCAATACGCCTTGTGACATTCGGACGAGAAAACTGAAGTTCTCTAATAGCAGACATGATTTCTGTTTTATTTATAAAATCTCCAAATGAAGTCTCACCTGCTTCAATAAATGCTTCCTTCACAACCGATGCATTTTCGAATGGTTGCTTGTGTTTCACCTATACATGAGTTATTTTAAAAGACGCGATCGTAGCAGCTTTTGATTGTTTGGCTGGTCTTGTGAACATGATTGTTTTTTTCAAACAAGATATCAAATCACGTACTTTCAAATTTTCTTAATTCACTCTGTGGCGGAAGATCCTTTGCATAGTTTATAGGAACCGTTTTATAATGCCTCTGTAAGTTATCACGCTTAGGTATTGCAACTGACTCACGACAAATAGGACAAATGCACTTCACACATACAAAAGAATTCGTCCTCCTAGTAGTTATTAAAATGATCCGTTTTAGATTTCTTCACTGCACTAATATAGTACTAGGTAATTATAAACTTTGTATCGACGTAGTATTGCCTTCAAGTTACTATTCAGAATGACTCAAACACCTGCAGGCGCAACATTTGTATCGGCGTGAACGAAAGTCTCGAATGTTCCAGTCAAACGCGCCGCCCAAAATTTCTACAAAGCGGCAAGAATAAAAAACGCGGCGTTCCTTTGATGAATCTGCCTCTTGACGCTAGCAGAGTGTTATTTTATTACGTAATAAATTTTTAGTTTAGTTACCTGCTTATTGAAAATGTTTTTCTTCTCGAGATCTACTCAAAAAGCACACGCGATCGACCGTTTGAGCGCCACTGCACGATAGTTATGAGCCATATATACCTTCAGGCCTACATAATTCCTGAAAGAAATGGAATTCCATTGCTATGGTGAGAAAACGTGATATTTGAATATAAAGTTCTATCCTTAGAAAACGGAAACATTTTACATCGGGTCGAATCGATGTACAAAAATTTCATTGAATTTGCAATAACTGCTTATGATTTAAGGCCACTTACATTTATCTTTCGAATAACTGAAAACAGCCTGTTTATACAAATGGGGGATTCTCAAAACTAATAGCGGACTGACAGGTATGCGTGCTATCACACGAAATATTTTACAATGCTCATGAGGCACCATGTATAAAAAACGAAGCAGCTTGAAATAAACCTACAATCTACAACCTGCAATCTTCAACTACTCATCAAGGTCTCCAATCTGTATAAAAAACGAAGCAGTTTGTTCATAACAATACCGGAACAGCCAGTCAGAACAAATCTCGTTTGTAGGTAAAGTTCAGTTCAACAATTCATTCATGTTGTTGTAGTTGTCATATAATTGATTCAATTCAGTCATGCCTGCATATGTCCTCGATGAATTTATTGGTCCATCTGGATATTATGCTGTTTACTGTCCACATAGATGTAAGCATGATCGCATTATTGCTCTATTGGTCTTGCAGCTGGTCATGGGAAATTGAGATAAACAATCAATAATCGGAACATATTCATTAGCCATTATATATACATTAACCTATATCAAGCTGCTTGGTTATCAGCCGATTTCCCTAAATTCATTATAATCGGAAATTGTAGTTCCTGTCCGATGCAAAAGCTATGTCTAGGATAGATTTGCATAATGTTTTACTATATAGAATAATGGGTTAATTAAGTCTCGTCTACTCTCAGTTTACGAACACGCCGTGTTGTGACATGATAAGGCGTCGGTTATGCAAAACGAATAATTTAGATAAAATTAAAGTCCGTATGAACAAAACTTGTGCAAATAACACTGTTTTTCAATTAACTTGAGTTGAGAGAATATAACAAATGAGGCACTCATTTATATCATATAATTATAAAAATTGAGTACGAAAATATATCTTTTCACCTCGCAAACTAGTGTAATGACAAAACTATGCATTTTGAGTTGTTGGCCGATATGGGTCAATTAGTACGAGATCATCGACGGCTTCCTAAAATCCAATTTTTCGCAAATTTATGATTATGAGAATATGTTTCTACCAGGTTGATTATCAAAATGTGAGCACTCGTCGAAGCCAGGTACATAGATATGATTCCTTCACATTTATACGCTCATAACGTATATTTATTAATTACATATTGTAACGTTACCAAATGGCTCTGCCACAAATATTCAATACTTTCTTGAATTATTTCATTTCATAGATCTCCAAGCATCAATCTAGTTTCATTCAACGTTGACTTCCAAAGATATATAGATGGTGGAAACAACAACAGCACACATCATATTATAACAGGCGACATAAACATAGACATTTTGTCAAACTCTGATATTTCCGAAGAGTACAAAAACATCTTTGTTACTTCTGGGTACGTATCGTATATAAATGATATTACACGACCAGAAAATGGAACGTGCCTAGACCATTTCTTAGTTAAGTCTAAACCTAACTTACAGCGGTCCTCTGCATCATCTTTCATTATTCAAACAAAAATCACAGACCATTTTCCAATTGTACTGAGCCTGTGGAATGAAAAATATAAACCGAAATCCTGGAAAAACAGATAATTTGAAAAAGTACATAAATTATACGGAGTTGAAGAAGAGTTTGATGCGGGAAAATTGGGAGGCAATATATAAAACTAAGAATATAAATGAGGCTACAAATTTGTTTCTGGAGACTTTGAGAATTTACATCGAAAAATACAGCTATATAACCCAGTCTAATAGATGACCCTGTAAAAATGGATTACGCCAGCACTCCTGAAGAGTATATCCGATAAAATAAATTATACAAAATCTACTCAATAATCCGAGCGATGAGCTAAAAGAACTTTATAATACATCTAAAATGAGCTTACTAAATTAATAAAAGAATCAAAGAAAAATATATTCAGTCATTTATAGAGACGAATAAAAATAAATCTAAGGCAGTTTGGGACTTTGTGAATGACATTTGTGGCAAAACAAGAAACGAAACGAGAATGAATAAAATCATCGATGAGGAAGGAAAGAATCTAAACGATAAAAAGTCCATTGCAAATGCCTTCAATAAACATTATAGCGAACTCAGCGCAAAATTTGCAGCGAAAATAGAGTCCCCAATGAATTTCAATGATCAGGTGAAATCTACCGATAAAACGATGTTTTACATCCACAGATTTTTTGAGGTGCAAAAAGTCATAAAGGAATTAAAACCTAAAAAGCACCGGGTTATGATGCTCTGCGAAGTGAAACTTTAAGGGAAATCGCACAGGAAATTTCAGAACCAATTGCACACCTGATCAACCTTTATTTTGAGAAGGGCGTTTTCCCGATGCTCTGAAACTTGGTATAATCAAACCACTATACAAAAGTGGTTCAAAATTCAATGTGGTAAACTATAGGTCAATAACAATTATATCTTCTATTGATAAAATAGTGGAGACAATCATGGCATATCGAATAAATTCGTATCTCGAAAAGTTTCATATTGTTTCTCCTAATCAATTTGGCTTTCGACCAGGAAAATCTACAGAGGATGCCATTAAAAAGATCACTTCGAATGTGTATAAATATATGGATAAAAGTTGCCGTCATTATGTGTGTTTATCGATCTGTGGAAGGCATTTGACACCGTATGCCATAAAAGATTACTGGAGAAGCTGAATAATTACGGATTTCGGGGCTCCTCTTATGATTTGTTGAAGAGTTATTTGTCGAATCCTGAACAAGTCGTCGATATTGATGGGCAGGTGAGTGAAATTCGACATATTACTAATGGGTGCCACAGGAACTGTTCTTGGACCCATTCTTTTCACCATCTACATCAACTCGCTATTGATGTTGAAAATTGAGGGCGAAATTATAGCTACGCAGACGACACTGCTATACTATATCAGGCTAGTAACTGGCTAGATGTAAAGGATAAAAGAGAACGACTTAAAATAATAAAAAAATGGTTTCAGTATAACAAGTTAACCCTGAATTCTGAGAAAACAAAATATCTGCCTTTTACATCTTACAGCAGCGGATTACCTGAGTTGGGGCCTCTTTTCATTGATTCTGAAACACAAGTTAGCGAGGGAAAATCAATCAAATATCTTGGCATTGTTTTGGATCAGCATTTGAGGTGGGACCTTCAAACTCAATTTATAGTTGACAAAATAAGACCTTTATTGAGTACATTTAAATATCTAAAGGACTTTCTTGACATGCCACAACTGAAAATACTCTATTACTCTCTTGTCCAGTCTCAATTAATATATGGTATTCTAGCATGGGGTGGCGCATACGACTGTCATCTGAAAAAAATTGATGTTATACAAAAATGGTTCTTGAAACTAATGATGCATAAGTGTAGAACTTACCCAAGTGATGCATTGTTTGGGGAATCTGGTATACTAGATGTAATACAACTGTATAGTTTCAGGATAATTTGCGATTTGAACAGAAATGGAGACACTATGTGTTCTGTTGATCATCATTATGGCACGAGGAATAAAAATATGAACTATGTCACTCTGCGAGCAGATAAGACTATCGGAACAAGAAATTTAGATTACTTGGGACCTAGAATGTACAGAATCATTCCTGTCCATATTAAAACCATTAATAACCCAAAAACTTTTAAATATGTGCTGAAGTCTTGGATATTGAATAATGACCGTAGTGTTTTTCATAACATTATAAATGCATCGGCTATATGAAATTAACCTTGGGCTACATGAACTACTGTAATATACCAAACTGTGACATTTATACCAGATTTTGACAAACAAACTCGATTTTGACTTTGAAACCCGATTGTGATATTGAAACCCGATTGTGATATTGAAACCCGATTGTGATATTGGAACCCGATTGTGATATCAAGTTAATTCAACAAGACTGCATGCCAATATCCTATCAAAGGCTTCAGAGATGTCGAGGGCTATTGCTTTCGATTCCCCATGCTATTCCATCCTTGATGTACAAATAAGAGTGACGTAGCAGATCTCCTGTCGATCTTTGAATGCGAAAACTATACTGACGGTCGTTAATATTTCCTTGCAACTCAAGATATTTGATGAGTTCATCGTTTATGATTCTCTCCATCACATTGGACATAATGGGAAAAACATGGCGGTAGTTTTGGGGTAAGAATTTTTTTCCTCTTTTTGGAATCGGTTGAATTCTCTCTTATTCCAGTTGCTCGGAAAAGTCTGGATTACATGAGAAATCTGAAACGGACGTTAAGAATGGGTGCCAGTTCGGGAGCACACTTTCTCATGGCGATAGGTGGTATTTTGTCTAGACCAACTGCGTTCTTGCAGTTTAGGTGCTCGAGATCCCGGAGGAATTTGTAGGTGGAATTTTTGGTGGTATTGCGTTAGATCTTTATATCCCAATCCTTGTTTCACTTATGTTATAAAGGATTTGGTTGAATCCGTACGTATTTTCATTATGTTAATGTGTAAACCATTTGAAGCTTTTGGACAAACTGGACTTCTACAGTCTCAGGGAATCTATGTATAGACTCCTTGAACCATACCTGCAAAATAGATATCAAGGCGTTGATTTCAATAATCGAGGATCAGAAAAAAGAAGAATTAGATCTGGACCTCCCCAAGGATCCATATTGGGGCCCATCTTATCTGTAATTCACATCAACGACTTACCTGAGGAAATAAAAACGTTCATTTCATTTTCGCAGATGATACGTGTACTGGAAGAGATAATTATCAAACAGAAGAAAGTTCTCGTGTATCGATTGAAGAGGCAAATCATTGGCTTCAAGCAAACGACCTGATACTTAATAGGGAAAAAACGCAAAGTTTATTAATTACAACTAAATACAAACCTGACTCGAAACAACTGTCTTTGCTCTGTTTCGCTTTGAAAAATGCACTCTCATGGTCTAGTAACATCAATTCCATAAGCAAAAAACTGGCTAGTGCAATTTTTACGATACGCAGAATCAAGCAACTGATTGGAACTCAGGAGGCATTGCTCATTTACTACGCAAATTTTCACATTATATCAACCTTGTGGGGCTCGTCTTCAGATGGACATCTTCTTTTCCTGAAACAGAAAAGAGCCATACGAGTATTGGGTGGAGTTCCATGGACCGAAAGCTGCTGCAAATATATATTCATGTTTCGTATACATCCAACAAAATAAAAATAATATCACTAGGCAAACAGATGTGCACCACCACAACACCCGGTTTTAAGAAAATTTACGAACACCTCTGAACCGTATTGAAAGGACAAGAAATAGCTTATTAGGCAACGGTATAAATTTTATAAGAGGCTCCCTAATGATTGGCGAAATTCTAGCCTTTCATCTATCAAGAGACAGATTTAAAATATGTTGATCGAAGAAGCACTTTATTGAATAGAGGAATTTTGAAGCCAAATATTATAAATGTATATTTATTTCATATTTTTAACTAATTTATAAACAACCAGTTGGTCCATTTCAGATGTTTATTGTATGTAAACAGATGTTTATTGTATACACAGGTATCTTAAATCTATCTATCTATCATTTTAAACTCCGACAAGCTGGAAATGAATCTACAAATGAATCTACTTCTATAGATACTTGCCTTATTTGATATCAAATAGTGGAGAGATTTTAATGTTCAGCTAGCTATTAAGGGTGACCTCACTTCCGTTTTTATAAAGTTTATTGATTTCCAAACGATTTTTTAGAGGTTTTTGAATGTTCACATATTGGGGAAATATTGTCAGAGGCTATGTGTTCTTTAAATTTGATTCCGAAATTTCTACCTATTTACCCAAAATAAAAAAATAAAAACCGTACACTCATTGCGAGAAATTGCGTAAACTCTTCAATTTTTGAAATTTTCTGTTTTTTGTTCAGGTTTACCTGTTAGCCCACGTTTAGATGATATTCATGGATAATTTAGAAAAAAGAATGATATTAAATAGCCGCTTTGAATTGATGAATAATTTCCGAAAGGAATATGACTTTGCTTTTTATAGTATAAACAAAATATGTGCTCTATATTCCTGTGTTCTCGAAAAGAGTCATCAAAAATCGTATTACATATTTCTTACTATAGTCTTTTATTAAAAATACTTTTCCATTATCAGTGGTCTGTCACTTCAATCGTCACAATCGACAGACTCATGCATATTCATAATGTGTCCCGTCACTGATGAATATTTGTTTTTGATTCACTTCATCATGAAAATTACGCATTGGCAAATATTGCTCTCTTAATAATTTGGCGTATCAGAAAGAATATCCGCTTTGAAGTAGACACTTCGAAAAACGAACTAAACGAACATTACTCTTATGGAATATCAAGTAGTCCAATTTTCTTCGTTTCATCATTTGTCTACGTTTCCACCTGCCGCAAAGGGGAGACTTTCCCGTAATTATGACGAGGTGGATGATAAATTGGACTCACCAGCTATTCTGTTCATCTTCTCCGAAATGTTGCGGCAGAACGAGCAAGCTGATACTTCAATTAGGGTTGTTTACATGGATGATGTGGAAATTAGATCAGCCTTTTTTCCAAGTCGCGTTACAAGATACTCAGCCATCTGCCTATTTTACCTTGAGGGGGAAATTCGGGCTCGATGTAATTTGTAACGGAGAGCGTTGGGGTTAAAGTTTTCGATAAAATATCAGTTGTAGGGATGACACGTTATTTCGTTTTAAACGGATAGCGGTGAGACATATGGGGATGAAATTTTCGGAGAATCTGAAACAAGGTCATTGTTCAGACCTGATCCCTAAAATAATATAGACATAGCAAAATACTATTTCACATTGAAGACTAAATTTTTTCTTAACTTGATAAGTCTTCTGCTTTTGCTCATTTGGTAATTCCATTGCTGGAATGAAAGTGATAAGAACAGATTTTTCAATAATTCTTTCATCAGGTTCACATTTTTGGAGTCCAGGAGAAAAAGTACACCGGAAAATAAACTAATTTTTGATAAATATCGGTATACAGGGTGCTTCAACTGAAACTAAACAGTGGCTATACCTATCGAGATATTCGTTTTTGATCAAAACGCAAAAATAGGTCAATTTTTGTTTCTAGGGGGACATCTTTTGGTGTCCAAAATTTTCCTGAAATATCATTCCCCTAAGCGGGGGTTCTAATCTTAGAACATTTTGAATAGAGAAGATGTGTCGACTGATGACTCAAAAAAAGGTGGTATCTTGGTCCACACTGCCTTGAACGAATTTCCATTTCTAATTGAAAACTGTAAAAGATACAGGGTGAGAAACTGAAAGATAGAGAAGACTACTTGCCTGAGACTATTCAAGTTTCAGTGAAATGAAATGGAACAGATCCATGCTGATAAATGGCAGTCATCTTCGAGTACCATCCTCATCTCGAATTTCAACCCATGGAGCAGGGGTGACAACCCTTGACAATTTGGAAGGGGGAAGATAGGTCGAGTGATAACTCGAAAGAAAGGCATTATCTTTGTCTGCATTCCCTGAAAACTGTAGAAGATACAGAGTGAGCCACTGACAAACTGTTCAGTTGCAGTTGAAGCACCATATATATATATATGTATATATATATATATATATATATATATATATATATATATATATATATATATATATATATATATATATATATATATATATATATATATATATATATATATATATATATATACGTATTTTCTGATAATGTCGTGAAAATTACAAATGCAATAGTTAATAGGTGTATACGACAAGGGCAAAATGATAAGCTCACACTTTCATACTTCAATCTCTATATTTCGATCCTAGTTTGGATCTTCCTCAGGAGCGCTAAAAACGAAAAACAGTGGAAACTTACAATTGGACACACTAAAAGTACCTAACTTATACAAGAAAAACACAACGAATTGTTATGAATGACCATTACACAAATTAAAAAGCCTTGATTGTAGTCACTTACCGTATTCACGATGAGAAAAAGGCACTGCAAACCAGAAAACCATAGAGACAACCTCGAGAGAACCCCATTCACAGGAGCATATTTTATATTGTCTTAAGTAGCAATTATCGTACAATAATATATAACATATACCACATAACAGTTTTTTTTTCCTCAATTAATAAACTGTGCCAGACTGAATCAGTAAGAATAAAATAGGTATGTCACAGGACTACACCAAGAAAAAGCAATTGACAGACTAGAAGTTAGGTTAACACAATAAGCGAGCACAGAAAGCAGACAATTGTCATGGTATCATCAGATCACAGAGTCATACAACAGTAATGTGAACAAAACACAGTATGATAAAACTTAAACTCTAAACAATCAAAGCTTTAGAAATCAGAATTGTAACTGAACTCACAGGATTTCAATATCTAGGTAAATAATTAATTATTTTCTTCTTATAAGACTATTACAACATGCACTTGTAGAATTTAAAACATATGAAAAACACATTCATAATGGTGAATCAATCATACCACCATGGAATGAAGGAATATCAAACTTCACCCACAAGACAATGCATGACAACCAAAATGAAACAGGACAACATTCAGTCTGGCACAGTTTATTAAGAGGAAAATATATGTTATATATTATTGACAGGAGTGCTACTCTACAATGTAAACTCGAGATGGGTTCTCTCAAAGGTTCTCAAAAATTCCTCTTTGTAAGTTTCTTCTCAGTGTCCAGTAGCGCTACATAAAGTGATGCAAAACTAAGACCAGATAGGTGTGCGCTTTGCAACATGTATTTAGTACTGGACATAATATATTGCTTTGATAATGTCTGGACACTGAGAAGAACTTACAAAGAGGAAATTTATATATATATATATATATATATATATATATATATATATATATATATATATATTTATATATTATATATTATATATATATTGATATAAATATACTTCTTCGCGCCAAACTCATGAGGAGTCTACATATGTAAACTCGAGACAAAAGAATTATTCAAAAATCCGTAGATGCATGAATAATCCTTCCTGACAAAAGGTAGTTCCCAAATATGCCCGTCATGCACGCGACCCCCAAGAGCCACAATAGTGCATCTAACCAGGATGCCGAGAAACGAAGCGGCAGACTGTAGTTTCGTCCTTGTTAGGAGCTCATCAGTATTGCATATCGCCTCTCAGCATCCTATCAAACTACATCGGGGTACCCCAACGATTCCAGAAAGGACGCACCTCGTACATACGTACGAGAGTCGCCCTCTATGGACCGAGACGGCGAACCCGCTACCGGACTTCGAGAAAGATACGAACAATAACAAACTTGGGAACATTAGAAATTAAAACACTTGGAAACATCTTCCGCCGGTCCGTGAATCTCATCAACAGTACAAAACGTGCGAAATAATCCCGTTGAAATGGTGCTCTGGGCCTCTGTTTCCGAGATAAAACCTCCCGTCGATAAATTGTTGATGAGACAAATATGTTCAGCGACAAACTTTGCGAGGAGTCTAAATATGGAATTTTAAGACAGAACGAATTATTCAAAAATCCGCAGATCAATAAATAATGCCTCCTGACAAGAGCTAGTTCCCAAACCTGCCCGCCATGCACGCAGCCCCAAGAGCCAAAATAGTGCAACTAAGCAGGATGCCGAGAAACGAAGTGGCAGACTGCAGTTTCGCCCTAATTAGGAGCTCATCAGTGTTGTGATCTACGGATTTTTGAATAATTCTTTTTCTCTCAAGTTTATATATGTATACTCTCTCTTGTAAAATAGGTTCTGATAGAAATTGAAGCGAAAAGTGGGAATATTTCTTGAAATTCGATAAAGAATTACTGAATTTTCGAATATCTTGGAAACTGTAGAAAAAAAAGGTATAATACTAAGTACCATTCAAGAGGTATTAAATTATACCACCCTCTCGACCCTTTAGTTTTAGGGTATGCCATTAAGAAAACAGTGGAATGAGATTTGAAGAAGTCCCAACTTCAAGAATCAATTTTGAACACACTATCACAGCAGTTGTACACCTGAATCTCTGAAGTTAACATTGAGGGTAAAACACTTTTTTTCTAAAGTCTTCAAATTTCAGAAGAAAATCAAATATTTGAGTAACTATGTTAATTATGTATAGGGAATTTCGAAGGAACTCACCTTCATTTTTCCTCACAAAGTCAAAATGAAACATGAGAAATCAAATGATTTGTATGTTCATGTGAATATATTGATATATTTATTCCTTTCATTTTCTCAAGTTTCCACTTATAACCGACTCCAGAAAAGAAAGAGAGGATTTAAGCTGAACAATATGAACTTCATTTTTTCGTATGTTCTTCTATTTCTCCACCGATATTTCTATCTGGTTGGTATCACGTTGTTGAGCAGACGATGAAAGGTACAACTTATTAAGCATTTGGAATCACAGGAAAATTGATGAAATATTAGTCACGTATGGATTTATCTATTTTTTAACTGTGGATATAAAAATGAATATGGAAGTATGATATTAGTAACTTATTGCTTATATAGCTATTCAAACTGTTAATATTGATATTATATCATATTCACTAAATTAAAGGAACTGGATCCTCAATTGGGTTTCAAGTGGTTACTATATGTTCGTTCTAAATCGCCTGTTGTATTCTTCAAAAAGCTTTTCAGTTTTTTATCTGTTTTATATTCTTCTTATTTCAAAAGAAGTCGAAAATTTTTGATTCGTTTTTGGGTTTCGTTTCTGTTTCTGTTGTGGAGATTAATGAATGTTTGTATAAGCAAATATAATAATAATTATAATTATTATTATTATAATGGTGAGACACAACTTCAAAACGGTGATAAAACCGACGAGATACCCATACGTCAAGGAATTTTTCAGGTAGACTCTTTGAGTCTGAGACTTTGAGTCTACTATGGTTCTGTTCAGCTATGAAGCCATTGTCCTCAATGGTCAATGCTGAAAACTGTCAGTAAGTTCTCGGCAGATGTTCATATGAAATTCGGCATTGAAAAATGTAAGACCCTGAACATTCAAAGAGGGAAAGTCATAGATGATGAAACACAATTTCCAAACGGTGTTATTATAAAGTCCATGAGGAATGGCGAATTATACAAATATCTAGGATACCAACAAGTCAAATTGCTAGACCAAAAACAATCAAAGGAGAAGATTCCTTCAGAATAGTGTCAGCGTCTGAAGACTGTGCTGAAATCAGTGTTGAACTCGAGGAATCTAGTCGAGGCAATTAACACCTACGCCATTCCAGTGTTCCTCTGCTCATTTGGAATAATCAGATGGACTAAGACAGAACTGGATGATATTCAAAGGCCGACCCGAACAACAACCATCATCCAAAATTGTCTGTGATACGAACAACTTTGAAGCATAAAGAAGGAGGACGCGGATTAATAGATGTTGTCAATTTACACACCGAACAGATAAAACATCTCAGAGAATTCTTCTCAGCAAAAACTCTCACTTCTTTCCTCCATAAAGTGGTATCGTTGGCTGATAAAGGATACACACCTCTAAATCTTGCTACCAGAGATGACCTGCTGATTCTATCAGATAACGAAAAACAATAGCAATGGTCAAGAAAGGAATTGCATGGACGACATCACCAAGAGATTAATCAACCACACATATTACGTCCGGATGCGAACAACTGGCCAATACGGACAATCTTCACAGGCATAATCAAGTGTGCAACATTATCCATCAGAAACTTGCACAAAAGTACGGACTTATGAATACCTTCCAGCCATATCACAATTATCAACCGGCGCCTGTATTGGAAAAATCAGATTATACTATCATAGGCCTGTTATCACAGATAGAATGGTATAACGAATAATAGGCCGGACATAGTGATGTATGATAAGAGAGTCAGAACAGCAATGCTGGTGGATGTCGCCATACCAAATATTAATAACGTGCTGAACAAGTTCCAGGAGAAAAAGTCCAAATACACAGACCTTGCTATTGAGATCAAGCAGATGAGACACCTCGATAAAATTGATATTGTTCCTGTCATCGTATCCTCGACTAGGTTATTACTCAACACTTTGCATGATAGCCCTAAGAAATTAGAATTGCATAAGAATTCCTATATAGAAATGCAAAAATCTGTAATTATCAATACATGTACGATAGATAGGAAATTTATGTGTAGTATATTGTAATCGAGCCTATTCCATTTGATTGCTGAATCTGGAAAAAGTAAATGATATCCATCTGACAGCTGAGATAGTGCATGAGTCCACGATAATAATATCTTTATTAGTATTACCTAAGAACAAAGGAACTCACAAAGGTAATACCTGTGATATTCTTTTGTATAGTAGCATTGAGATGATTCTGTTGATAAACAATCTCAAAATTTTAACAGAACAATAAGTAGGAACCTCCCATTGGGCTCTATTTTTCATTTCCTCAGCATATACCTACAGAAGCAATCGTGTATCAAAAAAAAAATTTATAAATGAATTTAAGCTTTCCTCCATATTTTAATTTGTCGTGATAGTTCTCCATGTCATTTGATCACAGTCTCTAGTTCAACGTATTAAATATCTGATTGTTTCTTATAGTCTATGCTCTTGACTCGATTTTAGAACTACATAACTCATAGAAATCTAACATAACCACCGATAAGCTGGGAGGAAAAGCAAGAATTTTTGGATTATGATTGTTTTCACCAGATATTCTAAAATCTTTATAAGCAAAAAATTCAACTGACTTATTGGATTTTCAATCAGTTTTATAATTATATATCCAAACTTTTACTTCCTTGGTTATTTACTGAAAATATGTACATTGTATTTATTTTTGAAGTTTATCTTCATGGGATTGAAAATGTAGTGAAATAATAGTATGGACAGTATTAAGGCTAGGCTTTTTGATTTCGATTGAATCGAACGATTATTGTAGAATTTTTCTGATATAATAGACGGAAAATTATGGATTGAATGCGTTTTGCAATAATCACGATGAAACAATCAAGGCTTGGATCACGTATCATCAGAGATTATACAGTATTAAATTTGACTTTTAAGACTCAAATGGCAACGAATTACTGAATGGAATTCTCAACATTCATTGTCGTAGAGAATTGACAATTATCGCACCAAGGATAGGAAAGGTGTAGACCATAGATTGGTTTGGTATTAACGACCTGTATATTATAGAAGAATTTTCTTGAAGATGAAATTATTAGTTGGGAAAGCTTGTCATTGTATATCCAGTAAATTAAAATTTGAAAACTATCACGGCGAAGCAGCACTCTTGAACGGAAACTAGTATTAATGCAAAATTAAAAAATAAAATATTCAATTTTTCCTTAACAACCTATTACGAGCATACTATGGTCTGCTTCATATACAAGGAGTATATGATCTTCGATTACTTTTGGAGAGAAGAACATATACCTGAATAATATCGATGTGGAGTCAATCATACTTAGTTTCACCTTTGTGAAGAAGAACAAACATTAAGAGTAATCTCTAGTTGATGATAATAATAGATCAAACTGTGCAGTATACTAACTCAAGAGATTTGGCTAACAAGTACTGAACACAATTCTCTCTCTCTCTCTCTCTATATATATATATATATATATATATATATATATATATATATATATATATATATATATATATATATATATACCGGGTGACAAAGGTCATGGTATAGTCCTCACATTTCTATATTTCTGCAGGTAATTCATTGAAATTTTGTGATTCGATCAAGCTTATGACAGGCCATGTTTTAATATTTGAATAAATATTTTTTTCCACTTCCTGTGTCGCCGGAAATGACCTTCAACGAAGATTTTCAAATGGAACAACCTATAAAATTTGCATAGTTGGTTTCCCAAATCTGTACCATACTTTTGAGTATCCAGGGTTTCATTTCATACGATCACCCATGTGCCATTCAATTCTCCCAAAATGATCGGTAGGTACGGGAAACGGGTAGTCATGAAAGGAAACTTGTGCTAGGATAACCTCGAGCAACAACGGCGATCCATGACAGTTATTTCAGAATTTTTTCATTGGGCCAAGTTAGCTATTGTTAGTTAGGTTAGGTAAGGTTAGAATTCCTCAAATTCAACCATACCTCACAATTGATATTTTGGGCTTCGAAACTATTTTTGTGTCGGTTTTTATTTTACAATCTAGGTGCCATGAATATTGACAATTCACCATAATAGATCGAAGCAACACTAAAAAAAAGCAACTGACGTCAAAATTTCAGCTTTGCTCCAGGCCAGATAATATTCGCCAAAATCATTTTTCGATGATTCGATACACCATCTTGTTGATAAAACATTACCCTCTCAATCGCCAACGGTAGATTTTCCTAACATCCCTCAATCTTATCCTGAATATTAACTTCATACAATTATTCTGGTACCAATCACACCTAACAAAACATTAACACCGAATTGTTCCTGAAAATTACCCTGGTTGAAAAAATGTTGATTCTCCTGAGACGAATATCTTGTGTTTTGTCTACTGAATAACCCTAGATTATTCTAATCTAACCTCGATTCATCTATAAACAAGATTATTTTCAGGAAATATTTTTGTGGTTGAACATTATTTTGCATCATCCAATTGCAGTATTCCATCCTGCTTGCGTAATCACCTTCATACAAATGCTCATGCATTTGATATTTGTATGATTTATAATTATACTTCTTTAAAATTCGACGAACCTTTTCACGACTTATATCCAGCTTAAAAGCAACTCGCCTTGTGGAAATGGTTTCATCAATCTTCACTCGCGCTAACACTTTAATTTTATTGTCTTCTCCAATGATAAACTTTTTTTCAAGATCATTATTGACTTCTCTTATCAATTGGTCCTTAAGGCGACTAAAATAATTTCTTTCGGGGCATTGTCGATGGTGGTATCTTTCGGCATACAAATTGACAGCGGCTACTGCATTCTTTTGGCATTCCCCATAAATAAGTAGCATATCCACTTTCTCATTCCTTGTGTATTTTTGAGGCATTATAAAAAATAATAACGCTTCTTCTAACTATATTCGAGTGAAATCGACCGATGCAAACTCTACTATCCGGATAACTTTTATATTGGAAACGTCAAAGTTGTTTGTTTTCATAGCCTTCTTTGTTCGAAATATAAAAATGCCCTAAAAAATAATTCTGATTCCTGAATCATCCATTGTGAGGTATGATTGAATTTGTAAAATTATTTGCAATCCACATATGCTAAAAAATACAGGGTGTTTGAAGATCTCCATTGGCCTACTGGATTTACTTGCAGGAATTGAAATAAATTAATGAAGATTTTTACATCATCATAATTTGTCAGCATTCAAAAAAAAGTGTTTACATACTTTGTTCACCCATAGTATCAAGCTTCTAATATACCTCGGTACGAATATGGTGCCATTTTAAAAAAATTGTTTTTAATTCAAAAATGACTTTGGACAACATTAATCTGGTCTGGACAGAGCAAATCTGAAATTTTGACGTCAGTTGCTTTTCTAAAGTGTTTCTTTCATCGATTGAGGTAAATTTGCAATATTCATGGCAACCTAGATTGAAAAATAAAAACCAAAGCAAAAATAATTTTGACGCCCAAAATATCAATTGTGTGGTATGGTTGAATTTGGAAAATTATTTGCAAGCCAACTATGCAAAAATAAACAGGGTGTTCCATTTAAAAATCTTCATTAAAAGTCATTTTCGGCGACACCGGAAATGAAAAAAAATTGTTTCAATAGTCAAAAGGTGGTCTGTCATAAGTTTGATCGAATCACAAAATTTCTTTAAATTACCTGCGAAATATAGAAATAAGAGGGGTGTACCATGATCCTGTGTCAACCTGCTTTTCTCAAAATCAAGAACGAACTGGTTGATAAAAAGTTTCAGTATTCAGAAGAAGCTGTTGATATTTTTCGGAAGGCTATTTTAAATGTAGCATCAAACAATTGGAATATCTGCTTCCAAAACGAATGCAGAAGTGTAATAATCTTCGTGAAAAATACTCGGAACAATTATGAAGTCTTTAACAGGTCTCATTTTGTTTGATTCATTCAAGCTCTATATGCAAAACTTTAAAGACATCCCTCGTATTTGGCCAATTTCGTAATTCCTAAAAAACATACTGATCTATTACAAACAGAAAACTTAGCTCACAATTTCCGAAATGTAACATTTCATTGGAGGCACGCTCTTAAATTTTACAATTCCACATTCAAACCCATGCATTTAGAATTTCATATTCAGCGCCGAAGGAGGTATTGACAGAAAATTCAATTCCATCAAAATGCGGAAATCTTATATCGAATACACTGCAGGCAGAATGACATAATGCGAATGATGGTAGGTGAAAAATATCTAATTTGACTTTGAAATTCCCGTTCAATCGAATAACTTATTATTCATGGGGTAAACTTGGCGTTATTCCTTAAACCGTTTCCCGCCATGCGAGCAAGTGCTTCTTTCCTTTTTGCGTCCATAACAATTTCACTTTATATTTATTAGGGAACCATTCGTTTTTATTGACATCCAGTTTAAAATATCAATTCAATAATCCGAGGCACGTAGAAATTTTAGTGGGAGCTCGTTTCACAATGCACGGGAAAAGAAGGGAGTATGAAATATGGCTTTAAGGCCCTCGAGGGTGAAAACTTCCTTATTTACTGGATTCATTATATTTCTTGTCGAGTCGTATTTTCAAGTTGCAATTTCGCTCTGTTCCCTCTAGCCCTGTTTGCGAAAGTAGAAAAGACCAATGGATTTTTTTTTCTTTTTCGCCAAAGCGTTCGAACTAGTATGCGCTTCCTTCTCCATATTTCACTCTTTTTCATATGGAAACTTCTGACCAAAAACGATTATTTTTATCGTTGCACTCGTTTCGAATTCCGAGAGAATTCTCAAAGAGAAAGAGTAAGTTTTCATTCGAAGCGAGAAGTGTATAACAATGCTCAACAATATTGGATGCAACCTATTTATGATTGTTCCACTGTTTCTATTATAGATGCCTTATGTGTGTGTGGTTTTCTCACTCATTCGTCTAACACGGCCACGGATATGTGGAGTCTTATAGACCCTACGTTAATACTGAATGCCTCTGCTGTCTCATTTTGACGTTTGCGTAGCTTAACGTTTTTAGACGATTCTGATAAGACATCCCTCTGGACAATGTGACTCGTAATTTAGTTGATGTGGCTTGTGTACATCATCTGGGGTCCAACGAACCCCGCCTAGCTGCGTACGTAACATATTTCTACATTTATTCGTCAAGTAAATCTTCAATGTATGGAATGTTCGACATAAGTCCTCAAACCAGAATCCCTGAAATTTGTCGTATCGTTTAAGTTATAATTCCTTCTTCACAGTTCTATTGAAGTTGACTTCAATCAGGTATCTAACAATAGCGAACTTTGACCAACGAGGAAATTCCAAAGTAACGGTCATGGATCGCCGTTGTTGCTCGAAGTGGTCCTAGTACAAGTTTCCTTTCATGACTACCAATCTCCCGTTCCTCCTGATCATTTTTGGAGAATTGAATGGGACACCCCTAGCCTTTAGCTTATTCTTGCAAAAGGTCTTCCATCGGCAGGTTTTATTTTAAATTTGCCGCCATCTCTGAACTCTCAACACAGAAATGTCATTGCATAGTGATTTGACAATTGAAAACTAGGAGAATTGCAATCATAGAAAGATGTTCTCTGGCACAAAGTATGGAAATAATAAAAATTCACTACTAAACTAGTGAAAATTTCGTTGAAAGTTCGTACAGATTTTGGTCATTATCAAGCACCTACTTGTGCGTCTGCAGTGAATTTCGTTCATGGATTTGAATGTTGCGGACAAGTTACTGATGTGCAGTGTTGAACACGTGTTCTTCTGGCCAAGTCGACTACAAATATTGCTGCTGTAACTGACAGTGTGGTTGAAAAGTCAAATTTGTCAATTACGAGAACATCACAAGGAATGGGTATTTACCCAACTCTATTATATCATATTTTGCAGCTTAGTCCGCAACTCCAGCCCTACGAAGTGCAGTTAATACAAGAATTGAAGCCAACAGGCCACGAACAACGCCGTATATTTGCTGCACTGGAAATGCATAGTCGAGATCACTCCTTTTCAAACCGAATTATTCTGTGGTGAGGCCCATTTTCAACTATCTGGGTATGTCAATGAACAAAAATGCCACATTTTGGGATCCGATAACCACGAAAAAGCATCTCCATTCAAAACTACTGACTGTTTGGTGCGGTTTTGTGGTCTGAAAGTGTCGTTGGGACACCCCAATTTGAGAATGAGGCTGGCGCAATCAATGCAGTGAATGGAAACCGTTACAGAGCAATGTTGATTGACTTCTTTTGGCCAAAGGGGATGCTCTTGGCTTACAGGGTGTTTATTTCGACAGGATGGCTCTACGTGCCACATAGCTGGTAAAACAATGGCTCTCTTGCAACAACAATTTCCTAGACGTGTGCTTCCTCGCTATAGAAACGTAAACTGTCCACCTAGGTCATGCGATTTAACACCATAAGACCTTTTTCCTTACAGTTTGTCAAAAGTGAGGTGTACGGCAATGCTCATGCAATGACCGAGATACTCAGAGGCAATATTCGAGCTGTTATACGTGAAACCGTACCGCAATTATGCAAAAATGCAATGAAAATTTTTCTACACAGAATGACCATTTGAAAACGACCCGAGGTGTACACTTGCCAGATACCGTGTTCCATTAAAAACCTCTGAGTATTTATTCTGCATTTAAATGAAAAATTTTATCACTTTTCTCAAACGAATGGCATTTTATTAGGAATTGAAAATTAAACTTGCTTAACGAAATGGAATAGTATGATTTTCAGCTCATCTTCGATGATGAGTCAAGTAGCAATTTCCACTCTGCCCGAGAGAATTTCTATTCAACCCATATCTTTGTTCGTGTTAAAGAATGTAGCATCAGTACCTGTAAATGGTGAAATTTCATTTGATTCTACTCACAATTAGCAGAGATCAGTGTCATTGTCGTTGATTTTCAGCTTTCTCAATCGGAAGTCTTAATCGAACTTCAAAATAACTGATACTGGAATAATTCTTCGAAACCGGTTAATAGTGTCCTGACACGGATACCTCCGTTATGCGGATTGAATGCAGCTGAAAATTTAATCTTAAAAAGAAACTTCATAAACAACTCTGCATCCAGAAACTAACGCTCTGAAGAAGTTTTATTCAAAGAACAACATTCAACATTCTGTAGAATGAATATTGTTAAAAATGCTTCCTTGAAGAGGCTGGTATTCCAATCCACCCTTCATAATCATCGTCAACCACAGCAGAGGTACAGCTCGATCGAATGTCATGAATAGAATCAATGGACTGCAGTTTCGGTCTCATTTGACCTCGTCCTTATTGCATACCCATTTACAACATTAATCCAGACTGCTACCAACTCATCTCAATCCATTGGAGCGCAACAAAACCTGTAAATATTATTGAGCCATCCAACGAACTGAAACAGAGGCCACTCATAATCGCCACCGGGAAGGATATTAAACATTCTACGAAAGATTGAATATTGTTCTTTGAATAAAATTTCTTCAATGCGTCTATACATAGAGCGATAATTTCGCAAGTTGGCATTGATGAGATTGTAATTCCTCTCTCCAGATAGAAATAGTTAGTAACTTTCAGTTTCACCAACATAGAATATAGTGCACTCTCTCTCTTCTGAATGACAATATGAGACGGAATGAAATATCTATGTGTTCTGACCTCATTTTAATTAGTCCTATATTTGATGTGTCGAAATGAATAATTACGAATTTTATTTGAATGAAAAGTTTGACGAGACTCGAGATAAATGTTCAAAGGTACGTGAACGTAGTTTGATGTTTATTTCATCCATTTTTATGGAAATTCTGAAGGAAAGAAATGACAAACTTTCAAAATTCATAAATTTGACATTTTGAGGTTATTTTAACCTAAATAATGTGATTCGAACGGAATGTTATAATAAAAATCAGTTAAGGAGATTTACAATAATGTTTGAAAGGTGAGCGAATGTAATTTGTTTCATTCATGTATTTAATGCATGCTCAAGACATGTTTGCAGGACTTATATATTTCAATTTTCTTTCATGGTTATTCTAACCTCTGTGCGTTGAAAGATTTCCTGGAATTACTAGGATTCTTGAACAAATAAATTGAGACTATCTTACAAAATGATGGGATATCCTTCGAGTAGCTATTAGTAAGTATTGAGCTCTTTTGTATTAGTATATTTTTCCTGGAAGGAACTTGATCAAGTTTCTGTTAGATCATTAAGAGAATGCATCATATGAATATTGAAAGTTATTAACTAAAGTCTATATCTGTATTAAGATATTTCAAACCGAATATCAATGAGACTGTGTTCATTTTAAATTGAGATTTCGATTCCTATTCAAGAGGAAGTACGTGTATATTCTACAATTATCTTAATGTAGCAGTGAATGAGATTTAATTTGTTTGACAATATTCAAGTTTGAAAAAGGAAGTAAGGTTAAATAGTTGATTGACCTACAAATATATATGGAAAATAGGAAAAATATATAAGAAACGTGAATTATCTATCTCTCAATTGAATTATCATTTCGTCAGAGGTTTGAAGGTGAGGTTTTATTTTCAATGCATATTTAGTAGTTATTGTATTTCAAATACTTATTTTAGGTTAGAATCCACCCGATGATGAGGAATATATATAATGGATCACCTGTTAGAAGATGGAAAATTAAATTGAGAATACTATTCAACCTATCATGTGGGACTCTCCTGAATACTTAGATATTCCTCTGTGTGTCTTCTCAATTTGCACAAAAGATATTCATTATGAGTCTCTTCTATTCATAGTATATGGCTACTGTTTCCCTGGTAAATTTATCGAAGCTGTTATTCCTCATAGATTCGAAATTGAAGGTTTATTTTTTGAAGGTGTCTGAAATTTGTGGGAAACATGATGTTCAAATCTAAATAAGTTGCATACGAAGTTCCATTTTGTACAAACCCAGCTTTCAACCCAAGAGTTATGAAAGTCACAAGAAAATTCTCTGTTCTTATGTGAATTCTAGTTTTGGGGAAACTTATTTACTACTTGTCAATGCTATCTATATTTGAGAATATTTGTTAGAGGTGATTTATGGTTTCTTGATTTTTACATAATTGTGTATAATTTGTATGTTCATCACGCAATATGAAAGTATGAAAATGTTTTCATGCAATATCTGCCTTTTATTTTCATTTCCGATTATATTATGAAATTTCACAGAAACATGAATTGAAAAATAGAAAATTCAAATATGAGGGCATTTTTAAACAGATTTTCATATACTCAGTCTAGATATTTTCAATATTTCTCAGAGTTAAAATATGAAGATTGGAAAGACAAGCAAAAATTAGAAGACAAAGAGATATGTGGAAGATATATGACTAAAATTCAAAAGAAAAGTATATAGCACAGTGACAGAGATGTGTTGAACATTCGTCGGAGATGGTTCTATAAAGTCAAGAAATTAGTAATGGGACATTAACAGTTACTATAAATAGTTGTTATCGAGACTGATATATCTTCAACATCATTGTATTGTTTATGAAGGTTCATAACGTAATTTACAAATTCATGGATATTTGAATTTCATTTCTGCTTTTCACAAGAACACTTCAATTCAGAAGATGTTTGTTCTATATGATAAGCAAGTTGTGTGAAATTTGGTTAATTTGAATTTATACGAAAAAGTTATGTAAAGTGCGATCACAGAAGGTGAAATTTCTATTCATTCAGTAGTGTTCCATTATTTTATTACTACTTTCTCATCTTAGTCTCCTGGATACTCTCGAGTAATTTTAATTTGAAAAGAAATCTCATTTTCTATTTCATTAATATACTTGAGAAGTAATTCTTTCATCTTGCTGTTTTAACCTCATATTCGTTGTTCATCATAATTCATGAATCTTATTCGATTCTTATCCTATCTTATACGAATCAGAATAGTTAAGTACAAATTGAAAACTAGAATCCATAGATCTGTCTATATCGATCTTTCTGAAGTATTTAAATTGTGATTTTGTGAATTATTATTTGAGTTCTTGATGATTGAATTTCTATGCCCAAAGGTTTATTGATTAATTTTTTTTTTGAATGAGATTTACAAATTGAATGTATCTTTTTGAATTGGGATAGTCAGTATTCATAAAACATACTGGAAGCTGGCTTACCGTAAGGATGTGAGAGACAGTATGTAAGAGAGTTGTATATAACATAAAGAACTAATGTGAATATCATTGCATAAAATGATATTCCGTAAGTATTAGGCGAATAGAATTTTTGTATATAAAGCGTGAGTATATTAGCTGTTTTGATATAAAATCTCAAAGGACTCACTAGTTGTCAATAATTCACTTGTGTCGTATAATAAACTGTTTGATTTTTCATTATCTTAACCATATTTGATTTTTAATAAATAAGTGAAAAGTCATATTTGATTTTTTTCACGTAAAAGCTTTGAAAACTCTCGACTACAAAACCGAACGTTTATTAAAAACTCCTCTTGATCTATGAACTACGCACCTCGTTCAGTATAATCGGAAATAATGATGTCACCAGTGAAAACTTAGGGCTCCTCGTGTAGCTGGAAATCTCAAGTTGACTCAATTAGGCCATCATAACTCCTCCGACGGCATTATGGCACGAAAACTTGTCTCGGAATATAGCGTTCGAATGGAACACTTCCTGAGGAATTCAAATTAGTTAAGTCGAGAAAATGGCGACGTTATCATAAGAATGCCACATCGTACAAAATAATTTCATGCATCCGCCTCCAGCTTGTCAAGAAATATCGTTCATGATATCTGAAACGATTCCACCGGTATACTGCCTCAAATACTGTGCTATACTTTAAATGTCAGCTTGAACTCTATTTGTGGAAATTGCAGCACACAAAAGTCATATAACGATTGTTGTTATAGCTACTGTGGAACTTTTAAAGATATTTGAGAGATCGTAAGTTTTGTCTTCATAATCTCAAAGCAGAGTAATTTACATTCTATCAGGGAAGAAGTGGAAATTGGTCAATGAAACACAAAATTTTTATTTTTCATTCGAATTTATTCTAGCGCTTCTAAAGTAGGCCCTTTTCGAAATAATACATTTACACCAACGAATTATCCAACCATCAAAACAATTTTCAAACGCTTTTTCCGGAATCATCTTCAATTCTCGACTCAAATTCTCTTTTTTCCTTCTATCGATTCAAAACTGGTACCTCAAATTAATTAGAGTTCTCGAAAATTAAAAATGTCATCCGGAGCCATATCAGGTGGAAACGGTGGCTATTTGATAGTATTTGTTGAGTTTTTGGTGAAAAATTTACTCACAATTATAGCTGTGTGAGATAGTAGATTATTGTGGTGCGAAAATAATGAGATTTCTTTTCACAAATGGTATGTAAATACCATTCAACATATCTTTGAAATTTGTTGCCCTCTTAACAGGAAAAACTGGATTACTCCAGAAATTGTTTTGGCCAAATGTGACCTACAAAATCTTCATTGGTTACATTCTAATATAAAAACTCAATCCTCTAATGATTTATATAAGAAAGCCAAATCCTATTATAAATCCTTAATCCTAAGAACCAAATACAATTTTCACAGTGAACTTATTGATAAATCTGTAAATAAAAATAGAACTGTGTGGAATCTAGTAAATACTATGACTGGTCGAAAACGTATGGAACAAAATTCTATTGCACTGGTTATTGATAATGTTACGCATAACGATCCCAAGGATTTGGCTGAGATTTTCGCTAATCATTTCACTACAGTTGCCGAATCTTCCCTCAACAGTTATTATACAGACTCAATGTCATCCTCATGTACCACGTCACGTATGTTAGACACAACCTTTTTCTTCCACCCAGTCCTGGAGCATGAAATCCATGATGTTATAAGATCACTCAAAAACAACAAAGGTTCTAGTGTTGATTTCATCTCAGCACGAATTCAGAAGATGATAGGTACCGATATCAGCCGACATTTCGCTCATGTTATTAACCTGTCAATTAGCACAGGCGTATTTCCTCGTATTCTGAAAAAGCAATCGTCATTCCTATTCATAAAAAGGATGATGTACACGATATCTTGAACTATAGACCTATATCTATCTTAAGTGTCTTTTCCAAGGTTTTTGAAAGAATAGTGTTTGATAGAATGATGAAGTACCTAGATAAATTTCAAATACTTGATACTGCACAACATGGTTTCAGAACCGGCCGCTCGACTCAAACTGGAGCATTGCAGTTCGTGGAGTTCGTCTATCGTTGCCTTGATAATGGTCAATATGTTGCTGGATTGTTCTTTGACTTGTCTAAAGCGTTTGATAGTCTTGCTATCCAGTTTATATTGGATAAATGTTATAATCTTGGATTCAGAGGCGTGTTCTTGAACTGGATTCGTAGTTATCTGGAGGACAGAACTGCCTCAATCAGGGTTCACGACTCGTTCTCAAATGAACAGTACTGTAAATTAGAGTACCCCAGGGTTCTGTCTTGGGGCCACTTCTATTTCTGTTATTCATCAACGATCTGCCACTAAATTTGAAAAAAATATTCTACAGAAAATCTAATATTCGCAATTTATTATCAATAATAATCTGGTTGATACTGTTCGCTGATGACTCCTCCATAGCTATTACTGCTGAGACTCTTGAGGAGCTTCAAAAGTTATGCGAGCTGCTGGTGGAGAGTTTCGTCGAATGGTGCCATTTTAATGCGATTATGATCAATGTCAACAAGACGGAATGCATTCACTTCACTCTGTCGTCTTGTGATCAGGGTAGCATAACAATAAGGTATTTAGATACAGTCATCTCTTCGAAGGACACCACTAAATTCCTCGGCGTTCACAACGATAGGAATCTGAAGTGGAGTGCACATATCGATGCGATTTGTGAGAGGCTGAATAGTTCCTATTATGCCCTAAATAGAATCAAGAGTTCACTACCTCTGAGTTCCCTTGTGAACGTTTATTAGAGTTTGGTATATAGTCACCTGTCCTATAATATCTTACTGTGGGGAAATTCCTCAGACGTAGGTAGAGTTTTCATCATCCAGAAAAGAATTCTGCGAATGATGTTCGATACAGCTCCACAATCTTCATGTAGACCGTTATTCCTGAAGAATGATATCCTCACATTGGCGTCTATTTTCATTTTGAGATGCCTCGTTTATATTAAAGAGAATGAAAGTAACATGACTAAACTTTCTAACTTTCATTCCCACAATACTAGAAATAAGGAAACATTATGTATCCCTAAATACAGAACCTTTAGATTTGAAATGTCGCCCCTGTACCAGGGTATAAGATTGTTTAATCATCTTCCACGGCATATACAGGGTCTAAGTGTAAATAGATTTAAGGTAGCAGTTAAGAATTTACTTTTAGCAAAATGTTTTTATACTGTGAATGAGTTTCTATGTGTTGATTTAGATAATGTCTAAATGTCTTTTCTATTGACCTGTCCTATACATACTTGTGATGTCTTAAGGGATCAATAAATTATTATTATTATTATTTTTCGACAAGTTTGTTCTCTCAAACGCCGCATAACGCTCAGGTAATATTTTTTATGTACCGTCAAATTTTTTGGCAAGAAATTTGGAGTGCACAGTACCTCGCCAATCAAAAAAAATAGTCAACAATACTTTAACCTTTGATCGACGTGTTTTTTTTCGGTTTTGGTTCAATTGGGAGGCGCCATTTCGAAGTTTGTTGACTGGTTTGCATGTTAAACTCATGAGCCCATGCCTTGCCACTAGTTACAATGCGCTTCATGAATGTGAGGTCAGAATTAGCTCACCTTGCACGTCTTCAACGACCTCTACTCTATTCAATTCCTGAAGAAAATTCAGGTCCTCTGGAACTAGTCGAGCGACAACGCGTTTCGTGCCCAATCAATGGTTTAAAATGGTTCGAATTGATTTGTGAGATACACGAAGTTCATTATCCATCTCTCTCAAACTCGAATGACGACTTTCAAGTACCATGTACTACACTTTATTGATGTTAACTTGATAAAAATCATGAACCGTAAGCCTTTTGTAACAGTTTTAGCGATTCGGCACACGAAACGCCATTTGCAATGCCAAATCTGAAACAATCTATGCGTTGTAACAATTGCAAAACACGCTTGTGAGAACTAACAAAATTCGGCACAGTAAACAAACTGAATGACAGATCGCGTTGAGACTCCGCATCGATTTAGAAAACAGTTGAGACAACTTAGCAATAACGAAAAATTTAACAATCGTTTCAAGCAGTTTTCTTGAATACTCAATTTCTGTTATTTTTTCAAAAGAATGTATCCTGTGAATACCAGTAAGATTAAGTTGACGCTTTATATTTGCTAAAAGAAGTAAGAGTTCATTTAAATTTCCACAAAATAAAAACACTTTAAAATTCAGACTTGAAATAACGTAAGAACTACTTGTAAAGACTATTTTTCGAGTTATGGTGAAGACAGTTCCGAAACCTCGCTGGTATTTCGGATTGAAGACTCAAACTTTGGTTGAAAAACCAGGTGCCATCAGATGTAAATCAATTTTCGCTCGAAAACGGTTGAGATTTCGAAAAACTTCAAGAAATGAAAGAAAATTTTAGATTAGAAGAGGTGTTTAAAAAAGATACGGATATATTTGATGAAGTGATTGCTGATATAATTACACGAAGAGAGTTCATATCAACCTTGGTTTCCCAATACTTCCTCATCGAAACACAGGGCGTTTAAGTTTAATAGAAATATGCAGGTAAATTTGAATACTTCGAAAATTGGTTGAGATATTGAAGTCAGAATTTGGGAGTGTCGAAAACTTTCAAAGACGCATAATTTTCAGAACGAAAAAATATTCTGGAGTTACCGAACAGGCGCGTATGATCACAATGCATGTTTTTCTCAAATACTAGGACACTAAGGCTTAACCTCCTTTCTACTAAAATCAATGGAGAAAATTCTTGACGACCACTTGAGAAGTTTCATAACTCTTCATGAAAAACAAAATGCCAACCAACCGGGCAAGTCTACAATTGATGCCTTACATGCTTTAGTCAAAGAAGTGGAAGGAGCACTAGAGGCTAAAGAAATAGCTTTAGTTTTATTTGGGGATATACAAGAAGCCTTCGACAATACCTCCTATACCGGATCATAACGGCCACTTTTGGAGACACTGGAATATCGGTGTCAGCAGTGAAAGAACGCCCTCAAAGAGGTGTCCTATCGCCGCTACTATGGTCAGTAGTTGTTGATGACCTCTTAGAAATACTGAAAAAGGCTGGCCTTAACTTACAAGGCTATGCTGATGATCTAGTCATCATCATAAGAGGAAAGCATGATGGAATCTTATCGAACCTGATGCAAAAAGCCCTTAACATCGTAAATAAATGGTGTGCTGAAGAGCGGCTCTGCATCCATCCAGACAAAACCTTATCTATTCCATTCACAAGACGTGGTAAGTTGAACTTGAAGAACCCCTTTCTGAATGGACATCCTTTGAAATTATCGGAAAAGGTTCAGTATCTAGGGTAAACCCTATATCGGAGACTCAACTGGAATTCACACATTGACAAAACTCTTTCCAAGGCTATATCGTGCTTATGGGCATGCCGTAGACTCTTCGGAAAGACCTGGGGGCTACAGCCTAAAATAACCTACTGGTTATACACAGCGGTTATAAAACCCATTGTCACATATGCATCGTTCGTATGGTGGACGAAAACATCAAAAATAACTACGCAAAACACGCTGCAAAACAGCAGCGGTTAGCGTGCGTGAGCATAACAGAGGCTATTAGAAGCACCCCGACTACTGCCCTGGAGGTAATCCTAAATCTCCCTCCTCTTCATATAAAATTGAAAGAAAGAGGCGTTGATGGCGGCATTACGGCTCCACGATACAAAAAAAAACGATTATCTGGTGATCTGAAGGGACACCTGGAGATTCTGAGTTATATAGCGCAGAAATCTCATCACATCCATCGGATATAATGCCACTCAAGTTTGATTTTCACACACCCTTGGAAGTGGCCTTAGAAGACCGCACCATTGTGAAGGAAAAAATAAATCAGTTAGACCAAAAATCCTCCATCTGGTACACGCACGGATCAAAAATGATTGATGGAACAGGAGCAGGTATATATGGACCCAAGTACACGTCATCAGTGCCTCTGAGCTCTCCTCCCATAATCATGCAAGCAGAAATACTTGCCAAAAACCTGTGCTGCCAGGAAAGACTACGAAGGAAACTCAAAGGTGCACAGATTTACATTTTAACGGATAGTTTAAGCTCTAAACTCTTACAGTTATCCGAATATCTCTGTCTGGGAATGCCGTCAATCCTTGAAGCAACTTGCTGAGAGGAACAAACTTTTCCTGTTGTGGGTGATTGGCCACGAAGGCATACAAGGAAATGAAGCCGCTGACAAACTGGCTAGATCAGCTGTTGGAATCCCACCCATTGGACCTGAACCGTTCTGCGGTCTAAGCAAGCCGCACAGGCGACAGACGGGAAACGGTGGGGAGAATCTATCAAAAAAGAAAACTGGAGGAAAACTCCAGGCCGATAGCTAGCGAAAAAGTCCATTGACTATTCGCCAAAGAAGACAAAACAGCTTCTCGTCCTCTCTAGAGACGAGCTGAGGATTATAACAGGTCTACTTACTGGACACTGCCCACTAAGATAATATCTCAGTAAAATGGGCAAATCGGAAACGGCAGTATGCAGATTGTGTAAAGAGGGGGACGAATCTGCCGAACATATTTTTTGCAGTTGCATCGCAACTGCCCGTCAAAGATATATACACTTCGGTAGCGACCAGTTAAAGCCGCACGAAGTAGAAGCGAAAGCTCCCAGGGAGATTCTTAATTTTGTAAGCGAAGTGCATCTACAGGGAAATTAATAAAGAAGGGTTACGAACAAAAGATCAACTTGGTCGCAGTTCAGAAAGGCTTGTAAGGCCAAGCGACCCCTTCCGATGTAATATAATGTAAGGATTTCTTCAAAAATAAAAAATACTCTTGCATTTTCCGATCATTTCAACAAAAATGGTCTCCTGAAATTTTTTTGTACGTAGCCTAGTTTTTGAGTAGAAAATTTTGTGAAGTTTTCTAAGAATCCTTGCGATTCTATTTATAATACCTGTTTTACGCTCAGTCATAGATGTAATTGAATAAAGTCAGTTTCTCAGTATCATTTGAAAAAAAATGGCCGACATGCGTGTATGGACGTGCTGATGGAGAAGCATTAGAAGCTCGGCGGTAATACCCAATTTCTAGGAGAGCCGCCAGATTATTACAAGTTTACTTATGAGGTCCCTAACTAACCTTTGACCTCCAGAGACATAGTTGCGTACGGAGCAGTCCTTTACTCATTATTGGAGAAGGGCGTGGATTCTTTAACTAACTCGATAACTAATAGGGTGCCACACAACTTGATCTATTTACACTATGCACATCAACAGTAACTATGCATGTAAAGCTATGAACCATGCACTGAATGGAATGTGATATCACTCTACAAAAATCTCTGTTCGGGCAATCAAAGTCATACAACCTCCTTGATATTAACGTAAGATGAACATGATTCCCTGAGTGTCAAATCAACATGCAATACCAGATAACAATTTGTGTTACCCCTGATGTAGCTGCTATATCAAGTTCACAGTGGTCTTACAATAAATGAATTAGGTTACCACCTTAAAGTGAGCTGTATTTTATTAATTTCTTATCACAGAATTTGACTGAATCTCAAATTGATATTACTCTTACATAGGCTGGCAATGGTCTTATGGACCGAGAATTTGACTGACTCTCAAATTGATATTTCTCTTACATAGACTGGCAATGTTCTTGAGGACTGATTATTTGTTATCAGAAGAAATGAATAAGAAAAGTACGACCTTATCGTCAGGCATGCGATGGAAGTGGGCACTAGCTGCTGCAATGACGTTGCCGTATTTAGTGTACCTCACAACTGCTGGGAAGATTTCCGATATTAAATAGAATGTAAGCAGGTTTGGTAACAGAGTTGATAGTCAAGTAGGTGGCAGTGTAAAGTTTGCTTCGCTGACTTCTCCTTAGGACCTCAAATATCGTAGTATCTCCAACACAACAATCGGTCTGCTCCCACAGTGGACTACTCAACCCAGTGTAGAACCTATTTCCTAACAAAAGGATCTTCTACTTCTACGTAGGATTTTTTACCCAACAGTAGCACCCTGCAGAAAAAGAACAAACGATTTCTCTCACAACCCATGATTTAAAACCCGAACTGAATCAAAACGATCAGAAACTCTGACAACACTCACCTTCAGATGTTCGAAGGGCTCATGTACCCAAAAATGGCGTGCAGATAAATAGGTTCTTCCGAATAGTAGCCGGTTTTACGTTTCACACAATACTCGAACGGTCTCGACCAAACTACGAGATTGAAATACGTGAACCGAGCAATAAGAGTACCTCTGATGCGTACAATTACTCCTCCTACCGATATTTCTGCTCGAATTGCGTATTGTCAATGGCTTTTGCAAGAGTTGATTGAAATTCCTCAATTTTTCATGCTGATCCTGTTCACTTATGAACAAGTGTTCGAAGAAGAATTTTTATAATACTCATATATGGTGAGATGAAAATTCACATCAAACATATTACGAAAATATACAGACAATGGGCCATCGAGCTTGAGTATTTCAGCCCACGTATATTTTCAACTATGTGTTTGATTTCCTTGTAATATTTCATGGACAAATGTAGTTAATTTCGATTTCACACCACACGAGTCCATAGATGGACTTCTTTTTGAGTCTTACCTCCAGAGTCCACGCCAGTCAATCAGACTACAAGCTTACTACACAACACAGAACCATAAGATAATATAAAGAGTTTATGAAAAACAACTATTTTGCAATTGATAATCGATGATTTCAATAAAATACGCATTGCTTCATGAAAAGCTCTCAAGAAAAAAATATACTATACTACATAAAAGACTGGATTCAAAGATGCATCAGTTCAAGTACGTGCCATATTATTTTATATACAGAAGCAAAGGAAACATTGAGATTGGAGTCGAGTCTATTTGGGCCCTGCACTCATCTCGCGAAGAAAACCTGAAAGCATTATTCGTAATTGGTCAGCGAATATCTTTGATTTACAACATTGTTGTCCGCAGAAAATGTCCGAAGTAACAGTCAATGGAGCAATTATGTCAAGACAAACGACGACCGAATCGGGGAGGGAACGAGATCGCCCTCCATTCGTTGCCGAGTAATGGAGTAGTTGTCGTTGGATCAATTAAACATAAAAAGTAATAGTTACGGGGGGATGGAGACGACGGCTTCGCCAAACATTTACGCTTCTCGAATCAGTTTCAATAAAACGTGAAATATCTTCAATTCCGCTCCGTGTAATGTTTCCGGTGGAATCGAATATATACCTTCCGGAAACGGACCGCCATAAATTCGGCAAAGTTTCAAGTCAAAGTCGGAGCCGAATACTTTTTGTTCAGTAGATTTATCAGGAAGATTGGAAATAGTGACCAGGCGTAAAACTGGAAAGCGAGAGATATGCGGCAAAGAAATTGCATTCGAAGCACTCTTAGGAATTCAATACACTCAATCTATAGCTTAATTTTTATTTGCACAGGTGGGACGAGAAATAAAATGTACAGAATTCGCCTATCTTTCTTCTACGCTCTTTGGCGAAGCAAGATGGAGTAATGTGAGAGCCCTTACTTAATGTTATCTGTTACCTGGGTTGTCTTTTGAACTGAATTTCAAAGTATGTTCATTTATTTTCAATTCTCTTCATGAATTTTTCCTAACATCTGTTGCTCATTGTACTAGGCACTAAGTAAGGCAACATGGCAGGTCATAAATAAATATACAAATAAATTCACGAAAGAGCAGTGCGTTCTCGTAAAACTGACGAATGGAAGTGGCATTGCACCTGTAACGTTGCATAATATTAACCATTGATATATGTCTACTGTTAACCCAGAAGATACTGTTTAATCCGAGCGACAAAATCACGGACGGTGCTGCGATATTTCTCTATCCTGCAACGCACCTACAGATGTATAACACCACAAAACCCCTCAAGAATATAGCCTCCGTAGGACTCGAAGAAGTTCCAGTTAATACATAAAGCACGTTGTTAACATCACATCGGATCCTCTATGTCATATTGTAAATCTGAGCCAAGGGTGCTCTAAATTGAACTGCTGGCGATCTACCTCAATATTTTTCGACTACATTTGAATTACGGAGGCTTTTACTTGGTAAAATTCCATTATCAATAATAAAAAACAAGTACTGTGTTTTAAGAAATTTTACTTAATAATTGCGATTCGTAACGCGTTTCACTACACCGTAGCTTCTTCAGACGAATGAATATAGAGAAAAATATAAATGAGAATAGAACTATAAATGTTCTTGAGTAATCAAAAGCTTATTGGGTTGCTTCTTCTTAAGTGGTTATTTATGACAGGTATATCCAATAAAATTAAGGAATAGATTGCTCCCCGAAAGGATTCAATAGAGGTGAAGGGCTTAAACCGACTTGTTCATTGATGAGTCTACCTGAGTGTTTGTATTTATTGATTTCTAAAGTTTCCCAAAGATCTACCTTCCAATATTTATTAACTGTATGCAAAATTTCAAACTGTGGGTCGAAAGAATGATTATTTTCTAAGAGATGATTCGCGTAATTTGAATCTGATTTTTTATTTGAAAAACTGCGTTTATGTTCCGATATTCTTATATTAAAATTTCTATGTGTTCTACCAATGTAGAAATTATCACAGTCATTGCAATTCAATCTATAAACACCTGATTTATTGTTTTTACCTCGTTTGGTTTTATTATTTTTATATATTTGCCTAAATTATTATTAGTTTGGAAATCTATGTTGATATTATTGCTACTTAAGAATGATTTCAGTTTCTCACTTTTAATGCCAACGTAGGTTAAGGTTTTGAATTTTTGTTTCAATTTATCGACAGGGTAAACTTAATTCAATGCGATTCTACTTTGTTTTTATTTAAAATATTATTTATTAGTTTGGGATTGTAACCATTATTTATTTAATCAAATTCAGTTCCTTGTTGAAATTTTCTGGTGATAACGGAATGTTAATCAATCTATGAATAAAACTATTGAATGCTGACATTTTATGTTGATATGGATAACACGACGAGTTATGTATTATAATATCTGTATGTGACGGCTTATGGTAAATTGCGAAAACATGTTTTCCATTTTCATTCGAAATTGTTACGTCTAAGAAATTTATCGAATTATTGCTTTCTATTTCGGTTGTGAATGCAATTTTTGGATGTAATGAATTTATATGATTTTCGAAAATTTTCAACAAAACAATATATCAGGTGTTTATAGATTGAATTGCAATGACTGTGATAATTTCTGCATTGGTAGAACACATAGAAATTTTAATATTAGAATATCGGAACATAAACGCAGTTTTTCAAATAAAAAATCAGATTCAAATTACGCGAATCATCTCTTAGAAAATAATCATTCTTTCGACCCACAGTTTGAAATTTTGCATACAGATAATAAATATTGGAAGGTAGATCCTTGGCAAGCTTTAGAAATCAGCAAACACAAACACTCAGGTAGACTCATTTATGATCAAGTCGTTTTAATCCCTTCACCACTTTTGAATTGTGGAGGCCGTTACTTGATGTAGATCCATGATATAAATGAGATAAAAACACAAGGTTTAACTTCAATCTACACTTTATTTGAAAAAATTCGACGACGTTTCGCTGACACAGCAGCTTTATCAAGAATGAAAAATAGAATGAAGAGTATGGTATTATAAACAAATCGTAGAACAAGTTGGATGAATAACAGGAAAATCCACACCGAGCCATTGTACAGTTAGTATGAAAGGTAATAAAACTAATTAAACAAGTTAAGTAGGGTGAGTAATTCAAATCTACCTGTTCATTCAAAAGCTTGTCCGAATGTTTGTATCTATTTATTTCTAATGCTTCTAGGAGATCTAATTTTGAACTTTTGATTCTATATGTAATATGTCAAAGTTTTTATTGAATGAATGGTTTTCTTTCATTAGGTGGTTTGAATAATTTGAATCAGATTTATTTTTATCGAAGCTACGTTTATGTTCAGATGTTCTTATGCCATAACTCCTATAGGTCCTACCGACATAAATTTTATCACATATACTTGATTTTTCAACACGAGATTTATTATTTTTAATATGTTTACCTAAGTTATTAGAAGTTTTGAAAGCTATATTAAGATTTTGTTTGACGAGAAAGGATTTAATATTTGTACTTGCAGAACCGCAGAATGTTAAACTGTTGAATTTTTTATAGTCTTTATGACTAGGATATACTTCAATTATTCTTTTCTGATAGAGTTTTTACGAATGATTAGATCTATCATATCCGGATTATATGAATTATTAATGGCTATCTGTTTGATGATGTTTAACTCTTTATTATAATCTTCTACTGATAAAGGTAAATTGAGTAACCGATGTACCATGCTGTTTAAAGCTGCAACTTTGTGTTGAATTGGATGTAATGAGTAGTTATGTATAATTGTATCAGTATGTGTTGGTTTACGAAAGACCGAAAAACATGATTATTTTTTTGTTTAGTGATTTTTAAGTCCAAAAATTTATGGAATCGTTCTGTTCAATTTCTATCTTGAATTTAATGTTCAAATGGATGGAATTAATGAAATTAACAAATAAGTCTAATTGACGAGTAGTTCCAATGAAACATACTAAGATGTCGTCAACATATCTATACCAATAAAGAAATTTGGAAATGAGTGGATGTGTATGAATTTTCTGTTCAATATTATTCATAAAAATCTCTGCTGAAAGTGGACTCAATGGATTTCCCATGATCAAACCAGTTGAGTCAGAAAGCAATAAATGAAGTATATCCTATTCATAAAGACTATAAAATATTCAACAGTTTAACATTCTGCGGTTCTGCAAGTACAAATATTAAATCCTTTCTCGTCAAACAAAATCTTAATATAGCTTTCAAAACTTCTAATAACTTAGGTAAACATATTAAAAATAATAAATCTCGTGTTGAAAAATCAAGTAGATCAGGAATCTATAAACTCAATTGCGGTTCTTGTGATAAAATTTATATCGGTAAGACCTAAAGGAGTTTTGGCATAAGAACATCTGAACATAAACGTAGCTTCGATAAAATAAATCTGATTCAAATTATTGAAACCACCTAATAAAAGAAAACCATTCATTCAATAAAACCTTCGACATATTACATATAAAATCAAAAGTTCAAAATTAGATCTCCTAGAATCATTAGAAATAAATAGATACAAACATTCGGACAAGCTTTTGAATGAACAGGTAGATTTGAATTAATCACCCCTACTTAACTTGTTTAATTAGTTTTTATTACCTTCCATACTAACTGTACAATGGCTCGGTGTGGATTTTCCTGTTATTCATCCAACTTGTTCTACGATTTGTTTATAATACCATACTCTTCATTCTATTTTTCATTCTTGATAAAGCTGCTGTGTCAGCGAAACGTCGTCGAATTTTTTCAAATAAAGTGTAGATTGAAGTTAAACCTTGTGTTTTTATCTTATCCTTCACCACTATTGAATCTTTTCGGGGAGCAATCTATTCCTTAATTTTATTGGATATACCTGTCATAAATAACCACTTAAGAAGAAGCAACCCAATAACCTTTCAATTACTCAAGAACATTTATAATTATATTCTCCTTTATATTTTTCTGTATATTCATTCGTCTGAAGAAGCTACGGTGTAGTGAAACGCGTTATGAATCGCAATTAATAAGTAAAATTCCTTGAAACACAGTACTTGTTTTTTAATTTTTTTTAGACTACTTTCGATCTACTCTGAGAGCTTGCAAGTATGATGCAGGGTTGTCGTACATACACGATACACCCTACCTACCAACCTACCTACCTACCTACCTACGTAGGTAGGTGTACCGTAGCATATATAGATTTTTTCTATAATTTCAATGAAAATTCTCAATGATATTCAAAATTGCGAGTTTATTGGTGGTCACAAAACAAAAGAGTTATATATGTTTTTAAACTTGACTAAGGAGTGACTTTGGATGTTGAAGCGTGGCACTGCATATCCTCAGCATAATTTTAATAAGTTGGTACGTAACCATCCAGTGCTAATCTCAAGCGTGCTGACATTAGATCGTCAGTTAGTCGTTTGCGATAATTTGACTTAATTATTTTCATTTCTGAAAATGTAGACTCGCACAAGTAAAATGACCCAAACATTGCCGTCAGTTGACGAACGATGTGCCTTAGATTCGTATATTTCCTTCAGATAAAAAACACCAGAAATTCGTATCATATGTTGTAGCCCTGAGATGTATATATGATACAATCTGCACATACTCATTTTCAATACAACATCAGTTCATATTAAACTGACTTGCTATCGAAGTAGCTAATTCCTCGATGTTTTTACATGAATAGGATAACGGCAATCATAAAAATGCATTTCGAGTTGTCCCGAATTATTTGATAATTCATCCTCATACGTATCATAATTCAACTGAGGAATCCCTGTTTTCAAAGACGGAAAATGTTTCAGAACCTTTCTTTTCAGTTGATCTTTCACGAGTTGCAATTTGTTTTTGAATGCGTTTACTGATCGAATCATCTCAATAATAGTTTTTTCTTCACCTTGAAGCTCCAAGTTAATGGTGCTCAAGTGTATTGTGATGTCAGTCAAAAATGCCAAATCAGTCAACCATCACCTCCTTCGTCTAGATAAGCTGTTATTTCGGTAATAACACTTGAAACATTTCTAGGAATTTTCCGCGACTCAACCACCTGGCTTCCGTGCGAAGAACTAAATCAGTGTGTTCAGCTGACTCCCAATCTTTCAACTACAACTTAAAGAGCCGCCGTTGCAAGCTACGTGCACGGATGGAATTCACAATGTTTGTTGTTATGCCCATAATTTTCTCCATGTATAAAGCTTTTGAACACAAAACTTGTTCATGTACAATGCAATGGGATGAAAAACATGAAGGGAAATCTTTATTAGCACGACACAATGTCACAACACCGTTTTTGATTCCAGTCATTGCTGGTTCTCCATCGGTTAAGATGCACACTTATTTATATATTGGTAGCTTGTCGTTTTTTACAAAATTGAAGAAAACTTCATACATATCTCCTCCACATGTCTTTTCCTACAGAGGAATGATTGAAAAAATTCTTCTTTAGCCAACATATCATTGAATACCATCCGAATAAAATACACAGCTGGGCAAAGTCTGTCATATCGGCGAATTCGTCAAACTGTAAAGAAAAGTATGTACATTTCATGATATCATGTTTAGTTTATTTGCAATGTCCTGACTCATGACTTCAATACGCTAATAGCAGACATTTTTGTTTTATTTTTGAAATCTCCAAATGAAGTCTCAACCGCTTCATTAAATGCTTCCTTCACAACCGATCCATCTTGGAATGGTTTGATGTGTTTCGGCAATATATGAGATATTTTGAATGACGCGATCGTAACAGCTTTTGATTGTTTGGCTAGTCTTGTGAACATGGTTTGTATTTTTCCTAAACAAGATATCAAATCACTTACTTTTCGTTTTCATAATATAATTCAGTTTTAATGAACCGTTTTATGATACCCCTCTAAGTTACCATGCAGGTATTGCAACTGACACACGACGAATAAGACAAATGCACTTATCCTTCACCATACAAAAGAAAAACTCTTCCTCCCAATCGTTATTGAAATGATACGTTTTAGATTCTTTAGGATATGCGTTTTCTGGGTGTAACCATAGATTTTGGCTCGACTGGACCAGCCATGTACAGGGAGGGCAAATTTCGATGTATTTGTTCAACAGCTATGTGAAATATTGCAGATAGAGAAAAATGAACACCCTTCTCTTGATCTTATTTTCAGGGACTAGTTTAGTGGTGCCAAATTTTGCTGATATCTATTTCCGTTCTTGACTTAATAGAAAATTTTACCTCTATAGGATGCAGCAATTTTCTTCCTTCTCAGGAGTATATAAAACTTGTAGTCAATTATTGCATTCAATACCTTTTTTCACAGAAAAACCTGAAATTTCCACAATTCCATTCATTAATTGCATGCCCATCAACGATTCATATTGTTTTATCACTGAAAACCACAGATTTTAAAGATCATTTTTAAGATCATGGTTATTTCTATGGTTTGATTCGATTTAGACCATAATAATCAACTGTGGTGAACATTAATTCTTTTGAAATTCGAAACTTGCCAACACCAGGAATCTACGTAACATATGAGTCCATGCATGTTGCTTTGGTAATATTTTATTAGAATGATGAGAAAGTTATGCGAGTAAAAAAAATTATTATCATGAAAAACAAGACCTATAACATTAAACTTTTCTGGAACGAAAACCAAAAATACGTACGAAAATCTTACACAGAAATCATAAGTCCTAAATATACAAATGGGAAAAAATACTTTATCGCAAATAATCAAAAGTATTGCCTTTGTTTTCAATGCATAAATTATATCACCGAGAAACACTACGGCAGGCATTGTAAATATGAATATTGCTAACAGAAGCAAGATTTTCCCTGAAATTTTATTTTATTTCTTCTAATTCGTTACCCTTCCTATTGTGGAGTGAATCCTCGACATGAATACAAAGAAAGAAATATAGTGGCGTCAAATCAGGGGAACAGGCGGCCATCTTACAGGAATTTTAGTCCCTATCCAATTATGTCCAAAATTCAAATTCAACAGATCCGTGATGGGTTATTTGGTGGGAAGCGGCACCATCGTGTTGAAAATAAATTTGATCCTTGTGCTAACAGAAGTTGATCGAGATATCCTTCAATGATATTATATTATATATTGATGATTCCTTCATAACGTGCTCCATTCGAATTTTCATCAAAAATTTCAAACGCCAAAACGCGACTATCTTTCAATGCCTACTACACTATTGTTGAGGATTTCTATCGGACCCCAAATGTTCATTAAGGCGGCTAAATATCCCATCGATAGTGATGCGGACTTCATGTGTCCATATGATTTCTCTAAAAAAGTCTGCTCCTATTCATGATAGCCGACCGAGCTGTGTGGCCCTTGTTGACGGTGATTTTCAAGAGTGGAATGGGGAACAAGCTCCTTCAGGGAAGAATATTTAACATTTTATGGCAGGTTGAAAATTGTTCCCTGAATGAAAATTCTTCAATGTGATTAGTACTGGTTTGGTACATATTTTATACCTGCCTCAAAACAACAAAACTATGAAAATTATTGTTTTGTGAGATTCATTTGAAATAATAGTCTGAAATGAAAGTTAAATAATCATTTTCTGTTTTAACGCGAACCGAATGAAACAAATTCAATCTAGATCCAACTTAAATTGAAAATATTCCTTTCTCCTTCTATCTTTGTGTTTCTGATTCAATTTTAAACCAACTGAAAATTGAACTCGCCTTCTCTACAAGAAATATTTTCTGCAAACGGACATTTTACTTACGACCCGGGAAAAATTAATCCCGAAATAAATTCCACAAACATCCAACGGTAAATGGATTTCTTTAACACAGGGCCGTTAATTAAAGTTCCACATAAATTCATCACGGTCACGAACGAAATGTACCCACCCAGTAGGAAAAAAATGAATTATGATCTTTCTGTTTGTTTCAGAACGCAGCAGTGATAAGGTCTCCTTCCAAGTAACAAATAAATTATGTCCAGGAATTGATAACATCTGAAAAGTCAGCATGGTTACCCGGATATTTTTTTTCCTCGTGGCTCAGGCCGTTATAGGTGAGTATTCAGTAAAAGTTGTTTGGGAGAAGGACTGAATATAAGTGGCATTAAATAACTGACCTATTTGACCCTTGAATTATGTGCTATTTATATAGCATTGTTGTAATTATGGAATTTCTAAAATACGCATATTTGTCCTTATGTGTATTATAACCAATAATGAATGTTGTCAAAGCTTAAGTATGAAACTCCACATATTTCGTTCATTTGGTAGATCGCTCGATGAGAAATTTGATTTTTTCGATTTGAACAATATACCTGTGGCATATTAAATGGAAAGCGTTTTAAGCAAAAGTTTACAGAACTTCTCGTAGACATGATCAGCAATGCCAGCTATTAATTCGCTTACGGGATCAACTCATTCAAGACCACATTGCGTCGGATGTTCGTTGATTGGTTACAGGATTTAAATCCTGTTCGTTCATCTTTCATACTAAATTTTGCTCATTCACAAGCTTCATACTCTCTTCACTATTTTGAACAATAGGGATGTTAATAATCAAAATTCTTGCATCAAGACCAAATGAGGAACGCCTATAGTTTCTTCCTAAAGATTTATTATGGTTACTAGTTTCGATCTCTATACATCAGAGCATTTTCAGACCAGTGTCTACAAAAAAACAAATATTAAAAGTATAACGTAACGAATTATACTTTTTGAATATCCTACACATTCTCAGCAAGTAAAGTCAATTATATTAAAATTGAAAACAATCAATAGGACCCACATTCCACAACAAACTAAAATGGTATCAATATACCTGTTAAAATTACAAATTAAAACTCAGAACAATTCAAGCCACCTATGATTTTATGGCAAGACAATAACGAATAAAATTCAAACAGAAAGTGTGGTTATGTCAGCTAACCACAGAACACAGTATCAAAGATCTTATAATAGTAAGTCATCTTCTTTTTCAAAAATAGCAGACATAGTGAAAACATTAATCAATTAAACAATCCATAATTTGCATGTGTCTGAAAATCACTTGACTATTTATCAATGTCTCATTTAAATTTTTATTATGTTTCACAATTTCATATTTTTCCAGAAAATCTATGAGTCCAATAATATGAGATGTATGCAATGACTCAAAATAATTTAAATGGTTATAATTATGATTGAATTCTAGTAGGTGATTACCGAAATGTGCCTCTTGACTTTCTGCGTTTAGTCTTAGAGGTTTCAGATGTTCACTCAATCTTTTTTGAAAACTTCTCACTGTTTGACCTGTATAAACTGCTCCACAAGTTTCACATGTTAACTTATATACACCCTTTCTACCTGGTAAAGGTGTAGTATCTCCATTGTTTAGTAACAATCCACCTAAAGATCTATTTGACTTGAATGCTACTTTGATGTCTTTTTCTTTTCTAATATTTTTTCAATTTTAACCGAAATTCGACTTATATATGGCAATGAAACATACTTACAACTTGGTTTCTCACAAACTGATTAATCAACATCTTAATGTACTTTTTCAAGAGAACTATATTTTATTAAAAATTCCATAAATATATTTATATTTCTGCCTTAACACTGAAATTGAGGATTTCTTAGTCCTGTCCTGGAATTTCCGAATTTTCTTGCCAATATTTTTAAGAATTTTACATTGCGTTTCATAACGCGTTTGAGGATTTCTGACGTGATTATGCATAATCATTCGTCTCCTGAATTTCCGAATAAGTAAAATTTCTACTTGTTTTTTATTATTGATAATGGAATTTTACCAAGTAAAAGCCTCCCAAATTTAAATGACAATATGATACAATCAATGCCAATAGCGTCTCATAAATCGTTCGATTTCCAAAAGGCAAGCTGTAGAGCCATGTAAAATTAACTACAAGAGTTTTTCATACAGGATCTTATTTTGCCTCACCGAACTGCATCCACCATAGTAGTATGTAGAGTTCATCCGGCATCACCCTGTACGTAACAGATGTGAATAGTTACTTCAAGATTTTCGAATCTGAAGCCCTCAAAAGGGAATTTTCTATCAACGTGAAGAATCCAGCTTATTCTTTTCATTTCACATTTGTGGATATCCACCTCAGAACGTATTCATTCCGAATACAATGTCTGATCTACGTCTTTTCAAACTTTTTATTCAACCCGTCCGAACTTTTATATGCTCCGGCAGTGTATTTTTCCGAGCTTAAGTAACAGATAAATATATGCAGAACGTTCTTTTAGATGTATCTATCGCCTACATTTCGTCCTCATTTATATTCATCGCCCGAAATATTTCACTCGCTTATCGTTCAAACATACTGAATTCCTGAATTTCTTTATTTTTGCGCCTATTCGTTCTCAGATTCGAATTCGACGAGGCATAGGTAGAAGATTTCGCGAATGAATCGAATCAAAGGAATGTGGAGGTTCAGAATCGTATATTTTTATGAAGGGCTCTCAATATTAATTCGAGTATTTTTGGCAGCGTATTGTTGACAAACAAATGAAGGAATAGTTAGATTATTCACAGTATAAAGTTTGCAGGAAATGTGATGCCGGTGTATCATTACTAGATATTTCGTTAAGATATTACAGATTTACTGATATACATTCTGTCGAAAAACTACAGGGAGTTGACTACATTTGAAATCAGCTTGAAGCAATTGTCAAAATTTCTGTTGTTGCTAAGTTGTCTCAACTGATCTCTATACTAGCGCATACTTCGAACGCGAACTGTCATTCAGTTTGTTCACTACGCTCAATTTTATGAGTTCTTGAAGATTTTTTTTACGGTTTTCATAATAGATGAAAATATCGAACGAAATTTCGTCTCAAATTCACTGAAAACGTTACAAAAGGCTAACAGTGAATCGCTCCATCAAAAACACATACATATGATTGGTACAGCATTCAACAGCGAACATCAACATCTTCAACAGAAGTTAATATCGATAAAGTGAAAGAAATGGCAATTGAAAATCATCTTTTAAGTTTGTGATACGTATCATTTTAAATGATTGTTTATGCATGAAACGCGTTACCGCTCGACTAGTTCCAAAAAAACCATTTAAAATAGGTATAGGTAGCCTAGGTACCTGTCGAAAGGTTTTAAAATAACCTATTCGACCTTCAAATATAGGGTATGCCTTTTGAAAAGGCTGTGAAATGAGATTCGAATCAGCCACAATTTCAAATATCTGTTTTCGAACACCTTGTGTAACATAGATAAACAAATTGTGTCATATGAACAAGCAACAACAATTACCTTCACAATAGTTGTACTTCTGTAGCTCGAAATCAAAATTGAGACACAATTGCGGTTCTTGTGATAAAATTTATATCGGTTTTTTTAATTCGTCAGGAAATGTCAAATATTTCTGATACTATTTGAGATAGACTTAGAGAATTTCGAAGAAACTCTCACAACTTTGGCAAGTGACTTTATTATGGAACATCTATATAGGTTAAAATTCTTTTAGGTTGCAGTCACTACATCAATTCATTTTACAGAGCAAATAAAAATTCTAAAATCGACCGTAAAATATGCCTAATCTTCCGTCGTGAATGAGGTTTGCCACCTGGTACAATATTCTGAAAGGTTTGGTTCAATCAGATTCTGTAGATTGCTATCTTATTCAGTGGCAGCCTGTATTTATTAGTGAAGAATTATCGTCGAAGAGGTTCGTGCGTACATTGATGCAAAATGGCGAATGCGCCGGGGAATTTCATATTACGAATGTCCAACGTTGGAAAGAGAAATAATCAGTTAATTTAATTTATGAAGATCCTTAATTGACGGATTATCCATAACAAAAGGATTTTGTCATATCAGTTAGACAGTTTCATAGAGTAGCGCATCTAAACGAACAAGCAAACTCATCACCATCAACCTAATTATATTTGTATAAATTTCACCCCTTGGCTACAGCAAAAACTTGTTTTCGAAATAATTCACGATTGATAAATGCCTTGTTGTCATTTACAAATATCGATTAAGTAAAAAACCTCCTCTCTTTCCGTTCAATTTTTTGATTACCCAATAGAAAGTAGACGTTCTTTGGGATTTCAAAGATTTCCTCTGACAAAGGTTGACTAATTTCCAGTCGAGAGAATCGGAACAGACCTTTGAATATTCCACTCTCAATTTACATGCAAATTAATTGGGGCGTGAAAGACCTTTGTGAAATTAATCATTCGAAAGAAAATGTTTGCCTTCCGGCCGATTGTACACTGCTCGATAACTGCGATGTGATAAGGAAAAATATACGACTGCTTTTTATCTGAATTATTATTTGGTTGCAAACGAATATTTCACGCTGAGTGGCAATTAGATATTCATAGGATATTCATGAGTTTTCTTCAGTAAATGTCAAATTTAGTACTTCGTACGCTTCAATCCTTAGGTTATTTGAAAGTGGGCACCTTGTAGGAAAAATTCTGTAATGTATAATGGTAGGACAATTTTCGTTGCGCGACAACACGTAGATGTATTGTGACTTATTCGATGTACAGATCTCGTTTGCGTAAACATGGTCTTTAGGTGCCATTAGATACAGAGCTCTCGTAAGCTCTCTTTCAGATGATTTAGCATTTCAAAATCCATGTATATGCAAGAGTTTCAGCCATAGTTATGGCAGAATAGATCCTAATCCATGCAGGTTAAACGTATATTCCCAATGAATCGGAACACGCTTTTCATCTAAAGATTCTTTCAATCTTTTTTTCTATTGGATAGAAGCTTAGAGCAGCTGCCCTTTTGTAGACAGCGCAGCGCAATAAGTGAAAAACAGTTTCTTCTGGCCAGATTTGTGGAAAAAGAACTCATGAATTTTGCAACACGATAATGCACCATCTCTCTAGACTATCAATATAAATGAATTTCTTACCGAAAACTCAACGAATACCATCGAACAAACACCATATTCAACTTATATGGCTCCGGCCGATTCTTTCTTTAGACTTCCGGTACTTTTCTGACAGATTATATATGCAAGGCATGTGACCATTTAGCAACCGCAAAGAACTTCAAGATCCTGCTTGTTCCAATAAATGACTCAAATTCATCACTTCTAGCTCAAGTCCATGTATATGAATAGCAGCTTAGGTATTTGATTCATTTTATTGGAGCCTTTATTTAAGAAGTTCATCCGCTATTTCATTAATAATGGCACCCACTTGACTCGTAATACAGACCGTTTCGGTCTAGCTTACGACTCGTCGTTCTTCATTGGGGCTTTCTAAGAATCACACACAACTAAGGTTTTTGATATGGCCTGGCTATCGAAGACGATTGTTATCCTCAATTTTTTCAGAAGATAAGCGCTTAAAATTTTGACATCTTCTTAGAATACGAAAACTTAAGTTAAATAAATCATTAAGTTTCGATAAAGAACTATTCATTCATTCGTTTATTGGAATATTGGAAAGGAAGTGTAAGCTCAAGAATTTGAAACTAATTCTGCGAATTATACGGAATTCTTTATATGATTGCTGGAAACACATAGAAAAAAATCTCGCTCGTCATTGATATAGGGTACCAACTGATCTGTGAGTGTGTTGTGGATAAAACATGGAATCTGAACTATTGTCTAGCAAGTTTTCCAATTTGCGTCATCTGTGTACCAGTTCTGTGTAAAATGTATTGCTGCAATACTTATCAAAGCAAAATGCTAACTTTCCCGGCAGCATCTTCTTTCATGCGGCCAAAGTATAAACTCAATAGAATAGCTCATAAAATGCTTAAACATACAAGTGTTTATCATGACAAGTTGTTTTCAACAGGAGCTGAACTGCGTACTTTTCTACAATACCCATATGGGTTGACTGGTCTGACCAAATAGAAGTAGAGATTATTTTATCCCAAGCGAGTCTTTTATTTAGGATAATACCAAGATGTGGCATCAGAAGACAGTTATTGCATGACGTATGAAAGGACATCAAGCTTCTTCCTTATGGTAATTGGAACAATTGTTGATTTTGGGGATTTTTTTCTCTGTATATTTCCTTCTACAATGATAGGCAAATTTTGGAGCCATTTCCATGAATTCACCGTTTATATTCTTAGTTTTGGCCATTCTGAAATCTGCATATCTTGAGAACTCTGATTTTGAGTGGGGCAAGACCATCGATGATAAAAGAACAGAAAGACAAATCTCTTTGCTACGAGCATCCCTTCACATCTTGATTATCGCAGTAGAATTTCCTCTTCTCGCTTGCAACTTTTCATTGATTTGTTTCTGGCGTTGTCAAAGATGTCTTTTATTTCAGAGTCAATTTTTTATCTTATATGCAAATTGTTTGATTATATGATTGAATTCCCGAATTTCGCTTTCCCTGTTATACTGAACCAATAATAGTCGTTTAAGCTGTTCATCTCAATCGAATAGTCAGTTCCATAAGAGCCTTGAATATTTCAACATCAGTACAATTGTATGCTGATCCTTATTTGAATTGGTTAGTAAAATAATGATTACTCAAATAAAACCAATGAAGTTCAAACGTTATTTACATTCGATATTTATGCTCGCAAACGACAATAGTTTGAAACTGCAAATGCTGAATTCATCTCGTCTTTAGAAATATTAAATATCACTTTTATAACTTTAAGAGAAACTGAGTTCATCTGCTACGTTTTTTTCGCGTAGTGTAAGAAATACAAATTAGCTTCGGTTAGTAATTAAAAGTCTCATCACAAAAGGCTTTTCGAAAGTACGTCTGGTCTTGCTCTTGCTTTCTTTGATATTCAACGTTTGATTTTTTTCCCCTTGATTTTATTTCTAGTAAGTCACTTTCAAGTATTCTATTTCTTAATTTCTTAGGACTTATATCGTGCAGTTATTTTAATGGAATTTGAGATTATTTGGCTGGATATCATCCCCAGAGTTCCGGGAGAAATAACTGTTGAGATGGGATCATTAATATAGGGCTTTTTCGTTGAGTGAAATACTGAATGAATATGAAATTGTATCAGTTATTTTTGAAAAACAATGAATAAAATGGAACAAGCTTTATATACAAAAATTCTCCAACCAATGTTCTTATCATTTCAATTCGCTTTATTGAATAAATGTCCAAGCGAATTTGTCATATATGAAAAAATATTAACTCGGCCGTGAAATTGCATCAGTTATTTTTGAAAAACAATGAATGAAATGAAACGAGCTTTATATATAAAAATTCTCCAACCAATGTCCTTATCATTTCAATTCACTCTATTGAATGAATACCGAACCGAATTTGGTATAAATAAAAAGATATTAACTCGGCCATTTTCGAATTGTGAATTCTAACATATTTTATATTTAAGTACCAGTTTTACAACTTCTAACTTTACATCTCTTGTTCGTTTGACTGGAGAAATTTTTGGCATCGTCCTAGTGACAACGGTCTTAACATATTAATTTAACAAGATTCTTATAGCTAATCATGGTTTTCTCGAAGCACCATTCTGGGCCCCTAAGGTATTCACCAATGGATTTGGGTGGGTGTCGACTGCTTGAAACGCTTTCACCGCTGTCTCTTTGATGAAATCTATCACACTCGGGATCTGCAGATTTCAATGTAGCTGGTACTAACGGACGTACAGAAGGGCGTCCACAGCCATCCTTAATGCTTTATGCTTTTTCTTCTCGACTTGGAGCTGCGGATATGACATACAGCTGCATATCCCCAAACTGTTGACCAATATGCCATCAAGTCTTGTGGAGCTTCAACTTGTTCGCTGCTTTCAGGTTGTTTCGCCTGTTCATTACGGGAGGCAAGAAGGCTTAGGCTGCTTTCGCCTTGCTGGTGAATTCTTCCACACGTTGAGTGTAACTCTCAGGTATTTGGCCTTGTTGACCAATGGGACATTGTACTCTTCTGGACAGATAGTACACCGAAGTCTTCTCAGGATTGATGGTGATCAGCCACTTGGTAAACCATTCTTCCAATAGGTCTGTGGCCTCTTGGAGTCTCCTTGTTATCAAGTGGGGGTAGTCGATCTGGTCATTATGGCTAAGTCTTTTCCGTAGAGGGCTAAGCTTGTATTGGGAGTCTCTGGGACGTCCGAGGTGTTGATGTTCAACAGCAACGGCGCTGGTAGAGATCCTTGTAGTATTTCTGCTTCTAACCTCTTAGTGGATGAGCGGGTATTTTCTTAGCGTACCACAAGAGTTCAAGCTAAGTACAATTTGTCTCAAATATAGAAGAACAGGTATGCAATATAAGGATAGAGAGTGTTTAGTTTTGAAAATTTTCAGATATTCTAATCTTGATGCAAAATTTCGACCTGCATGTTTTACGTTAGGCATTAATTTTATTCGATTATGTATCTTCCAAAATGTTTGAATATATTAGTTTTGATTTGGTATTGAAAAGTATTTTCCTTACGTTAGGTTAGAGGGAGAGAATGAGGTTGGTAAATTTGATTTGTATAGATGTAATTAGAGAAGGGACCAATGTAAGTCAGACATGCGTATTTGTTTTGTAGTTTTTCTTTAAAAGTATACAGTAATTGAACATTTTGATATTCTTCTTTGGGTTTCATTTTACTCTTTATTTGGGAAACTGGAATAATAGAAAAATCGTTGACAATTGGAGTCGCACAGGGTCTCTGTAAAATCAAGCATTTGTCATTCGAAAAATATGCCAAAAATAAAGATTTAAATTCAAACAATAGTATGTGAAGCTGGAACCTCGGAATTTCATTATAATAGATGATTTTTATCACTTTTCATAGGAATGTCAACAAACTAAGAAAATAATTTTAGCTGACAGATGGTGTGTTAGTACTAATTTTTGAATAGCAATTAACAGACTGCGAAGTGATCATAATATTTGTTCTCGAAACCGAGAAGATTACAATGTTGACTACTAAATAGCAATCGAACATTTGGGAGCCATTGCGGTTATGAATTAAGTAAACCGCAATTAATTAGGAGTTCCGCACGCAAAACTTCTGCACCTCTAGATATTTATGAGACTGCTGTGGTCGGAGAATATTTATCACTGAAACTTATGATTATTATTACTATTGTCTCTGTCTTCAATAGAGGAAGAGTCAGGAAAGTGTTTTATTATATTTGATTCGGCTTTATGAAATATTGTCTAATGTATTCTGGCGTGGATAAAGTCTGTCACGTGACGCTGCCAACTGATTCAAATGCAAAAAGCTGATGGGAATATTTGGGAGAATACTCTCGACACACAAAATTAACTTTTGTGACGAAGGGAAAGCTAAATATATTTTATACTTTCCGTAATTTCATTCTTAAAAAACTCGGGCGTTGCGAACGTGAAGTCATTTTCAAGAGGTCAACTACTGAAAATGAACTGTAGATATTAGCCTAATATGATAATTAGTAGTGAAGAGGTATTAATGTTTATATATGACATTCGTCATATTTTCAAAACGACTGTCAACTTTTTTTCGGAAAATTTTCTTCAAAGTAAACAAGAACCACGAAAAAATAATATATGGGAGATGTCAACCCAAACTATTGAGTTCATAATAATTCTAGAGCATCTATAGATCATAATCGGCATCACTTAGAGGACTGAACCTAACCAACTGGGCTCTCTCGGTCGAACAGAAAGGGAATTGTTTTGTTGAGTTTGAATATTGAAAGGATTTAGCGATTATTCTTCAAACTATGCAAGTAAGAACAAGGAAGTGATAATGTTTCAGGAGACTCACACTGCTACGGAAGAACATCTCCGCGAAAGAGGAAATATCGCAGGTTATGTACTTTTTGATTATCTCCTTAGTCATTTTATGGCCTTGCTTGCTATGTAAAATCTTTTCTTAAATTTGAGTTTATTTGGACAGAAAAGAGTCAGATATGATTGTTGAAATATTTTTCTGCTTGTTTCCCTTCACCATTGTTACAATTCCTGTCCCAAACCCTCTTTCTTCCACCATTGTCTTCGTCTGAAAATCATGTGCAAGATGAGAATTGAAGCTGCTAAGCAGAAAAATCTTTGTTGTTCTTTATGTACACACGACTTTAACACAACATAAACAGTCAAGCTTTTGTTAGTACAAGAACGACAGGGAAGCGAGTTTTTTCCTCAGGTTTTTTCACTCGTTTATTGAATCATACGCAAAATAGGATGGTTCCCCTGTTACATTTTTCAGCCCTACTCTGTCCACTGCTGAACATAGGCCTCCCCTTCTAGCTTCCATCTCTCTCTGTCCTGTGCTATATTATACCATCCTCTTCGTACCTTTTCCTCTTTATATATATATATATATATATATAATATATTCAATAACTTTATATATATATATATATATATATATATATATATATATATATATATATATATATATATATATATATATATATATATATATATATATATATATATATATATATATATATATATAATGTTTATCTGGCTTCTAGGGATGATTTCACTTGGCTTTCACAAAGTTTATTAATTTCCAAACATTTCAACAGATTCATTTTTCTCCTCAATTATGAAGAATTTTTATATTTTTAAAGTTATTGAATATTTTGTTTTATTTATATGTTCAAATATCGAAGAATTACTGAGTATAAATGTTCTTTAAATCTGTTATCGAAATTACTACCAGCTACCGTACACTCATTGCAAACAATTATGTATACTTTTAATTATTTAAATATCTCTGTTTTTGTTTAGCAATGAATAATAATTTTCTCATATTCGCACCACTTGAGGATACATAATATTTCAAGCCACTATCGTTTATGGAATATAATAATTGCGTTATTTAATGTTTTTCTTCACATCAGATAATTTTGTTTATAGAAACTAGGGAATTTTGTTTTTAAGGCAATTCTGAAGTCTGTTGGTGACAGTGAAATGGAAAAATGGATCATAGAATTAAATCCTAATATTTGTCTCTCACAACTAAACAAGCAAATATACCAGCTGAGAGGGTTCATTAGGAAACTTGAAGTTGTATTGGGTTCTACAATATCAAAAAGTCGTAATGCTCTGAACTGTCATAATTATTGAAGCCTCTCCGCTTGGGAATGTCATCAATCCCAAAGAGTCTTTTTGATGGGAAAAACTTGTTCTTCAGTGCAGGCTTAGCCTCAGAAATATTGAGCGTAATGAATATACAGATGAATTAGTTAGGCAACTACCAAAATTATTATAGATTATTCACGGTTTTGGAGTGGGGCAACTTAAATGAAAAAGATTCAATAACTGCTGAACTATTCGTTTCAGGACAAAAAGCAGAAACAGGTAAGTTTTTGTCTGAAGAAGGACATCTTTCAATACACGGTTATTTTATTTTACATCAACCCCCTAAGCAGGGGTGCACAACACTCAAGTTTTTGAATAGGAAGATAGGTCGAATGATACCACATTGGAAAGCTCCTTTGATTCTCAACACAAATGTCTGATTATTTTTGAATTTTGACATATTCAGAAGAAGATACAGGCTGGTTCGACAATAGTGGAATTATTTTCAGTAGTTGCAAAATCTGTCGGTTTCGAATGAACATTCACCGTAATGCTCTTGTGTTTTGGAGAAAATAAGGTTGTAGCTCATTAGATAGGTATTTAGAATTATTTGATCTCAGTGAACGAATTTTCAAATTCGAATAAAATTCAATGAGAATACAGGGTGGATCGTGGGGAAATTCATACACGGTATAAAAGCCTCTTCACAAAGAAGAGATGATCACTCCGTGTCATCTGTTAAATCGCAAAATATGTTCCCCATCGGTGGACTGATGGAACGCAGACATGTGAACACAATCACTAGGGTAATGGCCCGCACGCCTCCCGACCGCATACACAACCAAACCGTATGTGAAAAGCAAACAGCATGGTTAACAAGGTTGAAATGAAACGAATTCAAGTAAAGTTCTCATTACAGAAAAATATTTATCCGAAATCACACAGGTGTAATGCAGATTTCTCAACAACAAATGCGTCAATTTTTGTTTTTGTTTCCAGATAGCTTGTATCTGATGAATGAAATTCGAATTAGTTTGTTTGTTTATCTAGCTGCTTTTCACGCTCACGGGTTTAATCCATACCAGTAAAATGGTCTATTCAATACTTGTGCAAATAAGGCAGCTGCTATTTTTAATGAACGCCATGACGACAAAGCTGTAAGTGCCAAGTATATGTCGGAGAAACTAGCTCTGTTCAGAATAGGAAAAGAGAGCATTAAAGACCCATACAAAATGAGAAAATGGAAACTGCGTTGCTTGGGCAAGTAGTGATTGATCCCACTCTGAGTACAAGAAAATTGAAAAGCGAAATTGGTGTGAGTCAAAGAACTATTTCAAATAATAATAATTCCATTCGTATAAAATGAAGATAGTCCAGGAATTGAATGAGAATGACTTCGACCACATAGTGCAATTCTGTGAAATAATAAGTGGGCGAATCGCGAACAATCCCTACATTCTCTTTAATATTTGTTTCTTGGATGAATGTACTTTTTTTTGTGAATGGCACTGTGATTTGTCATAACTGCAGGTTCTGGTCGGACTCTAATCCCAGAATATTTCGTGGAGTATGTACCCAATATCCCGAAAAATTGAATGTTTGGGTTGGCATCTAAGAGAATCATCTGACTGGGCACTTTTTCTGACCAGGAAATCTGACAGGAGAAATGTATCTCCAACTACTTGAAGAACTAATCTGTCCGGCCATAACTGAAATTTTGGAAAATGATCCTAGCTATTTAGAAGAAAACGTTTTGTTTCAGCAGGATGGTGCACCCCCGCATTTGCACTTTCTGTTCGACAATATCTAGATCGACAATTTTCAGATCGATGGATCGAAAGAAGAGGCCCTACTGAATGGCCCTTATGTTCTTCCGACTTGTCACCATTGCATTTTTTTTTGTCAAATTTATAAAACTGAACCAGCAGATTTAGTGGATTAACGACAACAGATTTTAGTCAGGTGTAATCGTATAATCCTTGCTATGTAATGTCCTGGTAAGTTTCGAGCAAAATCTGTATTTGTATTAGGAAGTTGGCGGCAAACACTTTGAACATTTGGTCGATTGATACCGAGTTGACCTATGAAATGTGTCAGTTAAAATACATTCAATTGTTTTCTCAATTTTCCCTACTCACCAACTAGTAGGTAATTCTAGGAATAAGCCATATCATCTGAAAACCAAACAGACATGTTCTGAATCTCCATCCAAAATCAGCAGACCTTGCAAACACTGTATCGCTTTCTATTAATTCACCCTGTAACTTTATCACAATGTAGATGAAGAAATATTTTGTCTACAATATTCTAGGAATTATAAGATCTTTTTATAAGTTATCACTCAAACTAGCTGTTAAATTCCAAATATTTGAGGGGTTGACACCCTCATCGGTTGGGGTGTAGTAAAAGCACCACTGCTTAAAGATATTTCTCCCCAAAATACAACAGTATTTCGGTGAATGTTCATTCGAAATTGACAGATTTTGCAATCATTGAAACTAACTTCAGACTATCCAGTCTGTATCTTCTTCCGAATATATCAAAACTCAAAAATTATTTCACATTTGTGTTGAGAATCCAAATATATTTCTAATGAGGAATCACTCGACTTATCTTCCCTATTCAAAAAATCTAGTTTTGTGCACCTCTACATAGGGAGTGGATGTAAAATAAAATCATTGTATGTTAAAAGATGTCCCCATTTAGAGAAAAATTTACCTGTTTTCGAATTTTGTCCAGAAACGAATAGTTTAACAGTTATGGAGTCTTTTTCGATTTAGTTGCCCCACCCGGTATAGACAACTGGAATACTAGAGTAGAAAGAAGGGTCATATGAGACCCATCAAAATGGGTTAGTCAGAAACAAAAACATAAAGAATGCGCGTATGGTGTGGCGAATCCCATTAGTACCATTTTAGGCAAAGGCAGTAGCTCATAAGAGACATGCACACTTCAGCAGAGCGGTAATGAAGTATTATTGAGGGAAAATGTATGTTCCTTCGTAGCTTACGTTCTTTGGGGGGAGGGGGGGTGGCTTGGTGTTGGAGGGCATCAACAAAATTTCTCCATCTGACCCAGTTTGAAGCCAATTTCTTTATCGCTCCTAGGGTCTTTTCATTTTCTGAAATTTACTTGTCAATAGTTCTTCCCACGTTGTTCTTGGCCTGCATGGTTTTCATGCTACTTGAGGATTCCAGTCTAAATCCTCTTTGCTGATGGTGTCGCTTCTCCACAAGGTTGCAGCCATCCATACTTTCTATCTTGAGTAACTTTTCCTATAGATTTTTCATTTGATATCTTCATAAACACCTGAAGAAAGTCTAGGGAACACTAACCAATATCTTCGAAATATGAATTTGATGATTCGAATTTATAGAAATCTTTCGGTTTTTGTTAGGATGTATTGTATATAATGTATTCTCAAGAAAACAAAATAATATTTGACTTCTCCAAAGCACCTATTATGAAAAAAAATTTGAAAATTGAAAATGACGAAATTTGGTTAAACACAAAAAAAATCCTGAACTAATAATTTCGAAACGATATGGAAGCACTTATATTTTTCAGTACTCAGAAGGTCCACCTCTGTTATCAATGACACTTTGGCATCGTCCCGGCATGCTCAATATTAAATTGTCTATAACATTTTGGCCTAAGTCATTCCAAGCCCCCTGAACTGCTAATCGAAGCTCCTGTTCATGATGGAAGACGTTTTGAGGCAGGACATTTCTTTTTAGGGTGTCCCACACATGCTCGATGAGATTCAGATCTGGGGAGCAGGGTGGCCACGGTAGAAGATCGATATCATTCTCTTCAAGAACGTTCAAGACAACTCTTGCACGATGAGAAGGGGCATTATCTTTTTGGAAGAGTGGATTTTGACCCATTGTTTGGAGATACGGTACCACTACAGGTAAAGCTATCTCATTTGCGTAAGAATTTCCCGTGAGGTTGTTCTTTATAAAAACGAGATCAGTTCTTCCACCGAGGCGTATACCTCCCCAAAACAACACTGATCCGCCTCCCTGTCTAACAGCTTCTCGAGCATGCTGGAGACGGTTTTGCTTTCCAGGTTCCCTCCATATTCGAATTCTTCCCGAATTGGTACAACAACTAAATCTAGATTCATCACTGAAGAGAACTGTGCCCCACCTCTCTTGATCCCAGTTTGCGTGTTCTTGGCACCAAGCTAAATGAGCAGTGCGATTTTCATCGCACTGCTCATTTAGCATCCTCCATCGTCTGGAGTGAAGTTGACCTTCGTGCAGTCGATTTCTCACAGTTTGGTCGGAAATTTGTACATTATGAGCTCGTGATAGCTCTTGAGATAATGGAGATGCTGTGGTAGTACGATCTCTTCTGGCTTGCAAAACTAAAAATCGGTCTTGAGAGACTGTAGTTATCCTGAAACGACCTGTATGGCGTTCTTCTACGCTAACTGTTTCATTGAAACGCGACCATAAACGGTTTATGACATTTGGGCTACTTCCCAGAAGCCTAGATACTTCCCGTTGTGAGCTCCCAGCTTGGAGCATGCCAACGGCTCGTAAAATCTCTTCTCTAGTCAAATGTCGTCTTTCCATGGTCGAATCACAAAACTTGAATCTTTTATCTGTGCTTACAACAGAAACAAAGTGCCAACTAACAGATTTCAAACACTGAATACATGAAATGATTATGAAGCAGGATCGCATCTGCTGCATTTCTAGTTTTCAATAAAGAAAAACTGAAGTCTGTTGCGGCACTCTACATAATTTGGTGAGGAATTAATGCAGGTGTTCATTTCTTTAAAAAAATCATCCATATTGATCGTTCTGGATACGATATATCGATATTCAGAAGTGTTCCCTAGACTTTTTTAAGGTGTTTAGATCTTTGTTCGATATCTTCTCGGGCCATCTGATGTTTAAAATTCTTTCCAGACTGGAGTTAATAATGGTTTGCAATTTCCGGGTGAGAGTTTTTGTCAGTTTCTATGTTTGGCACCCGTACAGAAGGACAGATTCGACGTCGGTTTGGAAGATTCAAAGTTTGGTTTTCCTCCTCAGGTATGGTGATTTCCAGATTGAGTTCAGTTGAATAAACGGTACTCTAGCTTTGTTTATCCTCTGTGTGACGTCTTCAGCTGGTCCCGCGTTGGTTGTAATGATGCTGCCGTGATACTGGAAAGATTCAATGTTTTCCATTTTCTCTTTATTCAGGTGGATGTCTTGTGTTATTTCGAAGTTGAAGGTCGTATGTTTTCTTTTGCCGCCGTTGATCCTTTACCCCAATTTTGTTGCTTTTTGCCTGAGTTCTTCTGTTTTGTTTCTCATATCATTCAGTATTTGTGGTAAATAAAGTCAGCTAAATATTATTCGTCGCTTTGAATCCACACCTTCACGATCTTGTCAATATTTCATCCATATGTCTACTTATCTTATTCATTATCTACAATTTATGGATCACACTAAAATTAAGGACACCTAGACCATAATCCCTTTCAATATCAGCTTTCGAAAACTTGAATGAATATTCATTTTAGTGTCGTATTTACCTTGGTCTTGTAAAGGCAATAGGAAAGTTTTTATTCTCTCATCGATGTAGTCTGTTCGTTATTCGTAGAAAGCGGCTTATTTTAATGACTGTGGATCAGCCAGACTTGATGCAAACACAACTGTGTTGTTTTGAACTCTAATGTGTTTTCTATGACGTGAGTTTATTGAAAGTTGTAATTGGATGTATTGTTTGAAGTTTCGAGAACTCCTGAGTGTGCTACACGTATTGTCTTGAAAGATTAATCGAAATTATATCATCAGTAATGAGTAAATTGGAATGAACAGAGTATATAAGACGTTATATCTAACTCCCGTAAATGTACAGATAAACATGTTCATTATCAGCATGAAGGAATACCATTAATCATTTTGTAGCTAGTTGCTGTTTGAAAGCTTTTGTATATACATCTTGTTAAGAATGAGCATACTCATTGGTAGCAAGTGAAATAGAAGAAAATTCATCTATCCTACTTGCTACAGTATGTCTGCTTCTATTGCTTTGAAATCTTACATATCCTGTTTTGAATAGGAGGTTTGTAACTTATGAAGATCAATCACGATGACCACAGAAACGCATCTGATTACTACTATTAAGTATTCTGCTTTGCGATGTCTTATCGACGAGGTTGCATGCATAGTCTTTCTTTCCGAAGGCACTGGTGGCTTTTGATGAGTTAAATGTACTGCGTCTTATCATTTTTATTTCTCAGTATGTTTCTTTTATATCTATATAAAAACATAGGGTAAATTTACCATTAAAAGAAATGTTGACTTCAAAAATGTATTTGGGTGTGGCACATTAAGCTATCAGCTGAGTTTCACATTGTTTCTTGATATTATTTCATCAACGAAGATCTTGATCTTATACCATCGTCAGTGGGCGATTATCTTCCTTCTAATGCTTCCTCTATTCGTTTGTCATAATTTTTTCTTGACTCAGTTCAGTTTTTAAAATGTTGGTCTTGTTTTAGGAGACGACCTACATTTGGGAATATTTTGCAGTCTTGCTGTAACTCCGAAACTAATTTTAGTTACTGCTAGGTATTATGGTTATACGGCTTCGAGGTCTCACATGTTTCTATGTAAAGCCTACATTGGTTTTCGCCGCCCAATTCTCTATATGGGTACTTTGAGCGTATACGGACGAGACTTTCCTTAAATGCTATTCCTTGTTATAACATCTTTCAAATTGGAGAATGCCTTTTCACAATTTTCATCCCAGATCCAGTGACTATTAGATTTCAATAAATTTCGAAGAATTTCTGTTTTTTGCGACAGATTATTGATAAAAGGGCCTAAAAAGTTAATCATTCCTAAAAATCGTTGAAGTTCTTTAGTATTAGAAGGAGAAGGTAAATGTTTAATAGCTTCAATTTTTTCATCATCGACTTTAATACCATCTTTACTGAATATATGACCTAAAAAACGTACTTCAGTGACAGCTATTTTACTTTTTTCTCTATCAAATTTAAGATTGAGTTCTCTAGCTCTTTGTAGAACATTTCTAAGACGATTATTATGTATCTCTAAAGTAGCACCATATACTAAAAATTCATCCACAAAAATCAGTACACCCTCAATATCACCAAATAAATCATTCATGACTTGAACAAATTTTTCAGATGATGAGCATATACCAAATGGTAAACGATTGAATTTGTATCTACCGAAGGGTGTTTGGAATGTGCATAGATCTGAGCTTTCATCATATAATTTCAGCATCCAAAATCCGGAGAATGCATCCAAATGCGGAAAATATGCAGCATTGACTAATTTTGACCTGACTTCATCAAAGTTTTTTAGAGGAAAATATTCTCTCATAATATTTTTATTTAAATTTCTTGGATCTAGGCATATTCTTAATTGACCTGTATTATCGAAATCGAGGAAATCCAACCCAACTCGTTCCCACGGAAAATAAGTTATGCTATAACTTTGTAGAGGCTCTGCTTGATTAGAAGATCTAAATTTTGCACATACTGAGCATTGATCAATGAGATTTTTCAATTGAGACGACATATTAGGCCAATAAAAGATTCCCTAGCCAAATTTAGACATTTGTTGTGGCCCTGATGACCTTCATGAATTTTTTGAAGCATTTCATTTTGCATTATTACCGGGACAATCAATTTAGTTCCTTTGAAAAGTAAATTTTTCATGACATGTATTTCATTTGAAAATTCCAAAAGGTTTTGCAAGCACATTAGTTTTATCTTTGGAATCAGGCCATCCTTCGTAATAGTATTTTTGAGAATTTTGAAGTTTCATCTGACTCAGTACTTTGACTTATTTTATTATGATAATTCTCAGTTATTGCTATATTTGAATAAATCATATTAATATGATATGGCATATCAGACTCATAATTTGGAATAAAATTATCCTGTAATGCTGCTCTAGACAATGTATCAGGATATACATTTGTTTCCTGGTACATAAATAACATCTAGATCATAAGATTGTAAAGCTAACATCATACGTTGTAATCTAGCAGGAATATTGAAAAGAGCTTTTTGAAAATATATATCAATGGCTTATGATCTGTATGGACTATGACTTTCTGGCCAAATATATACTGGTGAAATTTAACACAACCAAATTGAATGGCAAATAATTCTTTCTCAATTTGTGCGTAGTTCTTTTGTGAGGAAGTTAAAGTTTTTGAACTATAGGCAATAGGACGATTATTTTGCATTATGACTGCTCCGATAGCGGATTGTGAACTATCAACAGATAAAATTAAAGGTAAATTAGGATTATAATGTGTTAATACTGGAGACTTCGTTATTGTATTATTATAACATGGTGTCAGGTGTGGGGTGTTCGTGAAATATAAATACAGAAGATATCAAATTAAAAATATTGTTATCTGTTCAGAAGAAACACATTTCACGTTCACAAAATGTCCGACGATGGTGAAGCGAGAGTCGACCATGTGCCGCATTTAAAACCGATCAACGAATTGATTATTTCATCTAGTGAAAATAATGCATCGAATTGAAAATTGACATTTATCAATGACTGAATCTGGTAAATTTAATTTACTGAAGGTTTGAAATGACATGACATTAACATCAGCACCTGAATCAAGAATAGACTTAATTATGAAATTATTGACGAAAATATTCAAAGACCAAGAATCTTTTTCCTTATTTATAATAGTATCTTCTATTATACCGACAGAAGGAAAGACTAAATTAGAAGTTGAATTATCTTCTGATTCTAAAGTTTTGACTGACTTTGTATTTTTAAAACATAATTTTGCAAAATGACCTTGTTTTTTACATAACCTGCATTTGACATTTAAAGCTGGACACTTGTATCTATGCTGTTGTCCACATTTTCCACATATAATGTTGTCACTTGGCGATGGTCTTCTATTTTGGTATTCACGTCTGGACCCATTGGATGACTGACTGAAACTTCTGGATCTTGATTGTCCAAATTTATTGTAGCCTGATGTAGAACTTCTTTTATTGATGTATAAGACTTGATCAGAACTTCCTACATTCTCCTTCTGGATTTTATCTGAATTTTGCTGAGCCATAACTACAGACTTGGCTAATTCGACGGCTTTTTGTAGAGAAATATCGACTTCTTGAAGTAGACGTTGGCGAATATTCATCAGATGGGAATTCATGTTTGCAATGAATATATCTCTGACTAGAGATTCTCGAAGGTCCTTAAATTCGCATTTCATGCTTAAGTTCTCGAGATCAGTTATGAAATTTTCTATACTTTCATTAACTTTTGTGTTCTAGTGAAAAGTATGACGTAACATCGTGAGATTTTTTGAGGTTCAAAGTACTTATCGAATTTGGTTTTAACATCTTCTAGTGTTGTGTTTGTGATTTTCAAGTTGAATGAGTTGTAAATTTGCCTACCTTTTGAACCAATTGAATGTAACATTACTGCAATTTTTCGACAATCTGAGGAATCAATCAATCCTGTTGCTATTAGATATATTTCAAAATTTTTCCACCATTCTTTCCAATTCGATGCATTATTTTCACTAGATGAAATAATCAATTCGTTGATCGGTTTTAAATGCGGCACATGGTCGACTCTCGCTTCACCATCGTCGGACATTTTGTGAACGTGAAATGTGTTTCTTCTGAACAGATAACAATATTTTTAATTTGATATCTTCTGTATTTATATTTCACGAACACCCCACACCTGACACCATGTTATAACATTCCTAATCCTAGTAACAGGAGGGCATTATGTTTTTATAAGCTTCTTATTAACGATTTCGATTGTCTCAAGCCATCGTGACGTAGCCAATTAGAGCTGAACTCGAGAATCAATCTGTTGATTATTGCTCATTCAATAGTTCCACTTGGTATTCTTAGTCAACTTTCTGATCCATCATGCGGGATTTAGGTACAGTTAATTGATCTACTTGATCGTAACCTGAGTCTTTTCAATAACTCCATTTCTAGGCAGTTTTCTTCGGTTGCTCATTCTAATTTATCATGAGTAATGTGGCATTTCCATGCCTTGATTAAAGTATATTTTGACATTGACTGGACATTGATCATTTAAAAAATGTGCCTAAAATGATTGTCAAAATTTTTGTTGTTGCTAATTTGACCCAACTGTTTTTCATACTAACTCGGAGTTTGAACGTGATCTGTCGTTTAGTTTGTTTACAGTGCTCGATTCTATCATCTCCCACAAGTGTGTTTTCCTATTTACCCAAGATACAAGGTATCCCGGAATGAGGTAGCGATCTCTCGGAATTTGATAGATCTCGTCAATATAATGCCATAACTTCATATAATTATTTTTCCAAAAATTCATCCCTGCTGAGATAGTTACTCCCGAATTACAAAAAAATAAATTGTTTTCTCACGACTAAATCTCTGGCTTTCAACGAAATTTTCTGATATTCAAGATATTACCCAAAAAAATTATATTTTATGAGATGTTGTTTTTGGTTCTACAATTTCGCCCCATATGTGTTCACGGTGAACTACCCTAACAAGCTTTACCCTCTAAATTTTCAGGCGATAAGTAATTTGCAAAACTAATGAAATTTTCGACTTGTCAAAGTTTTTTACTTAAAAAATCTACAGTTGTTACATCTCGAAAAAATGAACCAGTAACGAGAAAAACCATCTTAAAGAGCCAACGATATTATTGAAAATATTTTTGTTCATTTAATTCATTTAATAATAAAAATTTGAATCCTACTACATAGACACTATTTACATTATCTGTTGAAATTTATGATCACTCACTTTTATGCAAGATCTAGCTATTGAAATAAGAGATCTTTGTATTTCGATGTGAATTTGAAGAATGTTTTTTATGTCATTAGAATAATGAATTATTCTCTAACGCAGCATATCTCTATCTATTTCCTAATCGTTGAGCTAAAATCTGGTGGGGGACCATTGTGCATAAGCCTCATAAGGTGTTATACTAAAAAAGTTAATGATATCTTGCAAAATATTACCCTCTTTCCTCAATCAGCGATTAACATTTATAAAAGTATGCCAATTAGACACCACATACAAAGTCATAGATGGAAACCTTCATTATTGTTTTGATATTTGACATCACACGCATTTAATTTTTTGTTTCTATCATATTCTTCAGATGATTGAAATATGGATTACACATTCGAATAATATGCAGATATGCATTTAATGCTTGATTTAGCATTTGGCATTGCTTCGCATGGAACGATTCCCAAACAGAAGTCTTCACTTTTGTGAATGTGTATCGCCGATTAAGGGAAATGGGTAACTTCTGTATGAAATCTTATTTAGTTTGCCTTAAGAGCTTGCATACAGTTAAACTAGAAGAAAGCATTTTAGAAATGGTTGCTGAGGAGTCATCTGCCAGTACTAAAAAACTATCAAACCAATTTATGTCATGTGAAAGTACGGTTCACAGAATTTTAAGGAATCAATTGCTTCACACTTACCATTTTTAAAAAAATCATAATTTACATTTTCGGGCCGATGGAAACCTATATGCCATGAAATCGACACCAACAACAGTTACAAACCAATTTTTGGGCTGGATATGTTGGTTAGCATTTCGTTGGGCCATTTGTGTTGCCACCTTGTTTAGGCGGCGCAAGTTATTGAGTCTTTCTTTCAAATAACTTGTCAGAACTTTTGGAGGATATTTTACTGGCCTGTCGGCAGAATATGTGGTTAAATTACGATGGTGCCCCACCACATTTCAGTTCAACAGTTATAGATGATCTTAAGGTGACGTATCCCACGTATCAATGGATAGGACGAGGTGGACCTATCGCATGGCCACCTAGGTCACCAAACCTGAATCCTTTAGATTTTTATTTCTGGGGCCATCTCAAAAGCACAGTTTATACTGTACCCATCAGAGATAGAGACATGCTGCTTGAGAGAATAATTTATTATTCTAATGAGATAAAAAACAATCGTCAATTTTATATTGAAATACATATATCTCTTATTTCGAGAGGTAGATCTTGCATAAGAGTTGGTGGTTATCAACTTGAACAGATAATGTAAGGAGTGTCTGTGTAGTAAGGTTTAAATAATGAAAATAAAAAATATATTAAATAATTAAAACATTATTATTGAAACTGTCGTTGCTCTTTGAGTCCGTTTTTCTCATTACTGGTTCATTTTTTCGAGATCTAACTGCAGTAGTTCCTTACGTAAAACACTTCAAAAAATCTAAAAATTTTATCAGATTTGTAAGAGACTTATTCCCCAAAAACTAAGAGGGTAAGCTGTCTTAGGGGTAGTTCACCCTGAGCGCATATGGCGCGAAATTAAAGAACCGAAAACATCTTATACAATACTATCTTTTGAAATTTGAATTTAGTCTTGAAATTCAGAAAATTCCATTGAAAGACACAGATTTTATTGTAAGAAATCAATTAATGTTTTTGATGTTTAGGGGTAAATATCTCAGCCGGGATGCATTTGGAGAAGAAATTTCATATAAAGTTGTGGCATCTATAATAATTATCAAATTCCGAGAGGTTGCTACCTTATTCTGGGACACCTGTATAAATATATCGATCAAAGAATTTGTCTAGAGTTTTGTGTCTTAAATAGAATATACAAAAAGCTCACGGTGAATTAACTTTATCAAAAACACGTGCATATGAGTGGAACAGTATATTAACATCAGCCGGGATGTGGTGCAAGATTTTCCTCATACTAATCGGCCATCAACATCTTCGATAGAAGTTAACATCGATAAAGAGAAAAGAGTGGTGATTCAAAATAATCATTTAGATATGAATGAGATAGGCAATGAAATGTTTTTGTCTAAGGAATCAATTTATACCATTTAAGACGATTGTTCGGGTGTGAAACGCATTGTCGCTCGACTAGTTCCAAATGACAAAGGTTGCTGATGACATGCTGGAACGAGTCAATTAAGACCCCGCATTCAAAAAACGCATTGTAACTGGTGATGAGACATGAGTTTATAAGTTTGACTTGCAATCCAAACTAGCTTCGAAATTGTGTCTTCTAACTAAACCGAAAACGAGGAAACCACTTCAAAGTTGATCAAAAGTCAATGTTATGTTGACTGTTTTCTTCAATTATTGCAGTATTGTGCACTCAGAATTCTTACCAGAAGGTCAGACGGTAAACAAAGAATATCAGCCGAGCATGATGCAGCGCTTCAGGGAGCACATTTGACGGAAAAGGCCAGAGTTGCAATGAGAAAACTTATAGATATTACATCATCTCACAAGACTATCATTGTGAATGAATTTCTTACTAAAAACTCAACAAATATCATCGAATATCCACCATAGTAACCTAATATAACTCCGGTCAATTTTTTCTTTTCCTAAAACTCAAAATACTACTTCGTGGTACCCGTTTAGAATCGATAGAAGACATAAAAAACAACTTTCCTTGAGGACTGAGGTCAATTATGAAAAAATCGTTTGAAGAATGTGTTGTTAATTCCAATTCCCGTTGTTTTTATGACAGAATATATAGCAGTTACAGCATGGTTTCAGGGGCGTTAGATTATGCCTGAAATATAGATCCCACTTTAGTGCAAGCATAATGGTGTGCTGTTTCCAGTATTGTTCCTGTTCCTATAACATCTGGACATTTGGAACCAGCTATGAATAGACCCACATCGGCATCTGGGAAGGCATCAGCCCATTTTCTGATCATTTATAGTCGAAAATGCTGATCTTGGCCGTTAATTTAGGCAATATATCTGAGAGCATAGTCAGGACACTGTGTGCCCTGTGGTAAACCCAGCAGTACTTAATCTCTCTTCGTCTTCGGCATGTTTATATACGGAGGCAAGGAGGATCGATAAGGAATTCCATGGCTATTGTTAGCGTAGTATAGAGGGCTCCCGAAGGCAAGCATACCTATGTGAGCGAGTGTTTTTTTGTTAGCCAACTATTCTGATTGATCTTTCTCCACCATACTACAGACCACCTGTTATTTATGAATAGATATATATTCTTTTGAAAAAGAGAGGATTTACAAAAGTTCGAATATTTGTATTTACAATAATTGCTAATATCTATAATTTTGGTGTGTGTCAGAAAAACACAAGTGTGAGCTCAGGAAAATGTAACAGGGGAACCATACTATCTCGCGTATGATTCAGTAAACGAGTGAAAAAATCTGAGGAAAAACTCGCTTCCTTGTCAATATTGCACTAGCAATAGCTTGTCTGTTTATGTTGTGCTAGTGTCGTGTGTACATAAAGAGTACCAAAGATTTTTCTTCTTAACAGCTTCAATTATCATCTTGCACTCCATGATTTCCAGACAACGACAAGGGTGAAAGGAAGGGGGTTCGGGTACAGGAATCTGTAACAATGGAAAAATAAAACAAGCAGAAAAATATTTCAACAATCATACCTGACTCTTATATGCCTGAACTCACTTGAGTTTAAGAAAAGACTTTACATAGCAAGCAAGACTATAAAAAGGACTAAGGAGAAAATCAAGAAGTACATAACCTGCGATATTTGCCCTTTCGCGGAGATGTTCTTCAGTCGCAGTGCGAGTCTCCTGAAACATAATCACTTCCTTATTCTTGCTTGCCAATTTTGAAGTATAATCGCTAAATCCCTTCAATATTCAAACTCAACAAAACAATTTCCTCTCTGTTTTACCGAGAGAGCCCCGATGACCAGGTTTGGTCTTCTAAGTGATACCTATACCATCTATAGATGTTCTAGAATCATTATGAAACCAATAATTTAGGTTGACATCTTCCATATATTATTTCTTCGTGAATCTTGCCGAATTCAAAGAAAAATTTGCGAAAAAATTTTGACAGTCGTTTTAAAAATATTGCAATGACATTGTATTGTGTATGACTAGGGTATTGATTTTGGATTAATGCCCTATATCTCGCCGCAGATGCGTATACAGATACAAATAGATGATGTTTTTGTAATAAGCGTTCCATATAGATGTCTACTCCAGGATTATCACAAGATATTCAGCTTCGTTCGTGAACCTCATAAAGTTAGTGAATTCTATCCGACTGGATTCATTTATCTGATGAAAAGTGCTATAAATAAGTTTTGAGGGATTAGAGTGATTTCTGAATTATCACTCGTCTATTATGTTTGGAACCACTTCGAAGACGTTTAATATTGTTTCCTCAAATTTTTTATTTCTATTGACTATTATAAGTCGATCATATTATGCTAGTCGAGAATATGTGATTGTTCTTTCTGTTCCTCATTCTATTTCGTGATACTAGAATTTGGTGAAGCCGAGGTTATCTCTGTATGCGGGTGGATTTTTATTGACCAATTATCTGATCGATCTTTCTTCATCTTACTACAGGCCACACGTAATCTATAATCTGATAACCGTTGAGTAAAACCAGCGCACCAATTTTGTATTGATGACCCATATCTTACCGCAAATGAGTCTACAGATGCAAATGGATGATCTTCAATAGAAATGCTTTCCATCTAAATGTCTATTCCAGGATAACCACTAAATATTCAGCTTCGTTAGTGAGTTTCATGAAAATGACGAATTCAAACCGTCTAAATTGATTTGTCTCAAGAAAAGTGCTATAACTACGTTTTGAGAGATTAGAGTGTTTTCTGAAACATTATTCGTCTCTAATGATTCAAATCTCCTGGAGGATGATTGATATCCTCGACCCAAATTTTCTCTTGTCATTGATTGTATTATATATAATTGTTGTTTCTGTTTCTTCTTCTACTTCCTGATAGTAGAATATGGTGAAGGTAATGCAGACAATATCAAAAATCTATGAACATTAAATTAAATGTAAAGTTTACAAGGCCTTTTATCAATGAATATGTATAATAAGTTGAATATAATGAGTAAGCCTGGAAGCTCGTTTTCCGAGAAAAAGTGTTTCAGATAATTCAACACAAACGCTATTCACTTTCTCAATCCCTTCGATAAATTGTGCATGTCAGACCTGAAAAAAATGGATCTTCGGATGCAAGCTTATCGAATAATTTACTGAACATCGAATCCCAAAACGAATATTGTTAAAACGCCAGTATATCTCACAATGTTCATTTTACGACACCCCTTACGAACGCCAACTTTTCACCGATGTTTTACAAGCAAAAAAGTGGAAATATCTACGCTGAAACTGCCTACCAGGCCTCGAGAGGCCGACGAGCGATTTAGAACATGATTTTTCTGCGATATACGCCGTTCGTTCGTTCTCATTCAGGCCAGAATAAAAACTTCCTCGCTCGAAAAGATGAAGAAATGTATAAAAAGAATCCTCTTTGTTTTATTATTTCGAAGTCGCATTCCCAAGTGTATGAAACGGGCACTGTGGCGGCCCTGTAGTGTGGTATTTTATAAGCTTCGTGTTTTCTCAAACCCTATTTGCGACATAAGGCATTTCGAATCACATATCGCCAGGCTCGCTCGTAAGTCCTTTCTTTATCGCCAACATATTTTTCGATTTATGTTTTCCACATGTTTCCGCGTGACATTAGAAACTGATATATGAATATTAGGGTATGTCAATTTGAGGAGACTTACGGCAATACGGAATGAATTCGCGTTGAAATTCGATAGTTTTATTAGAATGCCGTTTCACGTAATGAATGGATGTTTAAATCAAGAAGATCACATTCAATATTGGTTGTAGTTTTGCGTCATTGGTTCTTGCATGTCTACACTAAGAATAATGGATAATGAACGATATTATTTATGGATTTATTTTACGGAAATTGATTTTAATGTTCATCTTCAACATACACTACCGGTTGATCGCGATCGACTAGTCTATCGCGAGTGCTTTTTCAATAGATCTCGAAAAGAAATAATCAGTAGGTAACTAAACTATAAAAATTCATTAACTAATAAAGAAGAACTCTGCTAGCGGCAAAATGCGGCTTTTAATTTTATTTTTATTTTTATTTTATTTTATTAAACAGGAACCCCAACAGGTGATACCAATTACAGGGGTTCTCTAACTAGAAACAATAATAATACAATTTTTAACGAGTTGTCCTCGAAAACATGTTAACACTATTCAAGGTTATAAATGAAAGGAAAAAGAAAATTTAAATTCTTCACATGTAACACTACTAGGTTTATGAAATTCGGCTCATAACATAACCTAATTGTAATTTCTCAAGTAAGCAAATAAAGTTTTTTTGAAATTGTGACGGCTCACTGAAAACAAGTCTACATTATTCAGGTGGAAATTAGCAAAACGTATTATTCTCAGAAACACAGAGTTTCAATAAAGGGCAGTTTGAGCTTTTGGGACATAGAAAAGTGAAATTCGACGATTATTATACGGGGGAACGTTGAAAAGCAAAAAAATTGATGAGAGGATAATTGAAATGACAGTTCATAGAACGGTACAAAATATTACATCGAAAAGCATCCTTCTATGCTCCAGACTCAAGATATTGAGGTGTTTTGAAGATACATTATAATCACTTGCCGGTCCACATCGATTGAATCTGAAGTTAAGGTTTTTGAAAAACTTTTTTCGTACTTTTTCTATTCTATCTATATAAATATAAAAATGGGGAAACCAAATGGGGGTTGCATACTCCAAGCTGCTTCTCACTAGTGTGAAATACAATTTTATAAGTAAAGTCTCGCTTTCGTAGTTCTTCGTTATCCTTAACACGAAACAGAGCATTTTGAAAGCTTTTGATACCACATAATCAACGTGAACAGAGAATGATAGTTTTTATCAAGCATTATGCCAAGATTGATGCAATTTGTTCTTGCTATATCAACGCCTCTAAGAGTGAATGTTTTCCGTATGCTGTTAGTATTCTTGGTAAAAGTGATATGCTGACATTTGTCAATATTATGTTCCAAATATATGGAGGTGCAGAACGTAAATTATCGATCTGAGTCACTTAAAAATGCATCTATATCAGAAAAAGATTCCATACGTCCGTATATTTTGGGATCGTCGGCATATAACTCGTGATCGGTATTCAAAAAGCACTCAGAGATAACATTTATAGGGACTAAGAAGAGGAGTGGTCAAAGGTGAGACCCATGCGGTTCTCCAGAAGTAACGTTGAAGACGATTGAGTAAATTCCATTCACTACGACAAACTGCAACCTGTTATTTAAATACGAATCCATCCATTTCGTGAGCGATACGACGAAAACAAAGTCAGACAGTATCTGTACTAATGCACCTTATCAAAAGCCTTCGCCATATCAGTGTATATAGCGTCCTCTTGAACGGCTTTATCAAAGCACTTTGATAAAAAATTGACATATGGGGCTAGGTTCGTCAAAGGTGATCTTCTCCTAAAGTTTTTATTAAAAGGGAAAAGCTTTATCAAAGGAACGCGCGGTTTCTTATTCTTGCCACTTTTCTGGAAATTTTGGGCGGCGCATTTGACGGGAACATTCGAGACGTTCACGCCGATATAAGTATTGCTTCTGCAGGAATTGGAGTTATTCTGAATTGTAACTTGAAGCCAATACCACATCCATACAAATTTTATTATTTATTAGTACAAAATGAGTTCAGTGGAGAAATCTAACACGTATCATTTTAATAACGATTCGGTGGAAGAATTTTTGTTTTGTATGGCAAAGGATAAGTGCATTTATCTTATTTGTTGTGCGTCGGTTGCAAAACCTAAGCGTGGTAATTAAGAGAGGCATCATAAAACGGTTCATAAAAACATGAAAAGATTTTCCGCCACATAGTGGATGTGGAAAACGAAAAGTACGTGATTTGATATCTTGTTTGAAACAAGAACAAATCATGCTCACTAGATCAGCCAAACAATCAAAAGCTGCTACAATTACGTCATTTAAAATCTCTTATCCATTGGCGAAACACAAGAAACTGCTGTATATTTTTATTCGGATGGTATTCAATTATCTGTTGAATAAGTAAGAATTTTTGAGTCGTTCCTCTGACAGAGAAGACCCATGGCAAAGATATATATGACGTTTTCTTCAATTTTGTAGAAAACTACAAGCTACCAATACATAAATTAGTGTGCATTACAACCGATGGAGCACCAGCAATGACTGGAAACAAAAACAGTTTTGTGGCATTGTGTCGAGCTAATGAAGATTTCCCTTCATTTTTACATTCCATTGTATCATACAACAATAAGTTTTGTGTTCAAAAGTTTCAAACACGGAGGAAATTATGGGCATTGCAAAGAAAATTGTGAATTCAATCCGTGTACTTAGCTTGCAACGGCGGATCTTTAAGTTGCAGTTGGAAGAGAGCTAGTCAACTGAACACACTGATTTAGATCTTCACACGTACGTCAGGTGATTGAGTCGCGGAAAATTCCTAGAAAGGTTTCAAGAAATATTGCCCGAAATAACAGCTTTTATAGAAGACGATGTGATGACACTCAGATGTTGAAAAATGAGAAATGGCTGACTGATTTGGAATTCTGACTGACATCACAAAGAACTTAAACACCATCAATTTGGAGCTTCAATGTAAAGAAAAAACAGTTTTTGATATGATTAGTGCAGTAACCGCATTCAAAAGTAAATGGCAACTTATGATAGAACAACTGAAAAGAAAGGATCTGAAACATTTTTCGTCTTCGAAAGCAAGGATTTCTCAGTTGAATTATGCTTCATATGAGGCTGAATTATCTAATATTTCGAGACAATTGGAAATGCGTTTTTATGATGGCAGTAAATTGGCAAATATAGCATCATTTATGAGTTATCCTTTTTCATGTAAAAATATTGAAACATTGGGGAATTAGCTACTGAAATAGCAAGTGAGTTTAATATGAATTCATACTCTGTTGAAAATGATAGTAAAGATTATATCAGATATTCATCTCAAAGCTACAGCATCTGATACAAATTTCTGGTGTTTTATATCTGAAGATAAATATCGCAATCGACAAAGTCACTCCTTAGTTGAGTTTAATACCATATGTAGCTCTTTTGTTTTGTAACAACCAATAAACTCGCAATTTTGAATAACTATGAGTTTTTTCATTGATATTATAGAGATTAACCTAACTTAACCTAACCCAAACCTCGACTAAAATAATGTTTATTGTGCGGAAAGCAAATATCTATGTATGCTACCTACCTACTTAGGTAGGTAGGTAGGGTGTATAGTGTATGTACCACAACCCTGAATCACACATATTTGCAACCTCTTAGAGTCGATCGTATGTAGTCAAATAATATTGAGGTAGATCGCCAGCAGTTCAAATTTGAGCACCCTCCGGTGCAGAGCTTACTGTTACTAGAAAGAATGTGGTGTCTATTCCTATTTTCAACCTTGAGTAGTGGGGAGTTATTCAAATCTACAAGATTTTTGAGAGTAGTGTGCTAAAAAATTAATTGAGTTTTTAAATTCTATTTTTGCTGCAAACTTAATGTGGGTATCAGCTTCATTCACTATATCTTGGTAGGTTTCCATGGCTCAAATAGGCAAATTGATAAATTTCTACAATTGTTGAATGAAGTTCTTCTAGATTCGAAATTTTCACCTGTTCAACGTCGTTAGACGTTTATTGTACTCACTTCCGTATATTCCAGACTTTTGTAGTCCATTTCTCATCTGTTTAGAATTGAAATAAAATTACCATATGTTAGGATCAATAGAGAAAGAGGTTGCTAAATAAAATTTGAGAAGATAATAGCTAATGTCATCAGAGAGAGAGCTCGTGTAATTTAGGCATTCATTTTCCGGTTTTTCTCTAATGTATCAAAGAATGTGTGAAATTTGATTTTCGTTCTCCGTTGTTATACGTTTAATGATACTGTTTATGTGGGAGACAGCAATATAGTTATTTGATGCAATTCTCTTAGAGACATTAATTTCTGTATTGAAGTCTGTTATGAATAGGGGTCTGGAAAACGCTTCATCAATCATTTATTTATGTGCAATGTAGTTAAAAGTGTCCATTTGGATTATTGAGTCTGTAAAACTTTCTCTTCTAATTTATTTAGAAAATGTAGAAACCAGCCTGCATAAGGATAACTGGAACTTTTTGCTCTAAACCCACTGCGGCCACGGAACTGATGCTGTACCTTAACATGGTGATTATAGGAGCAGCTAGAGAGGCTTCCTACAGATATCATAATTTTTTCTACACAAGTATGGGTATGTACAACCTTACAGTCTGCACTCGAGGACTAGATCTAGAGCATGAAGTCTGACATAGCAATATCTAAAACCAACAGGGAGCTCTCATTCTAGGTCATTATTCCTAGCAGACAGGTATTGACCAGCTCCAAAGACCGCCTATTTGAGCGCCTCTGTTAGTATACAGAGAGTTCCAAAACTACAAAAGGTATTGGAGCTAGTGTCTATCGTTGAGGGGTTGTCAAGGAACAGTCGATCTATCTTGGCAGGCTTCCGACTGTTTTTCAAGCAGAAAGATTGGCAATTTACCACTGTGCTAATTTCTTGCTCGCAGGGGGATTAACAAAAAGGTCAATGAATATCATTATGATAAACAAGCTGCACTGAAGGCAAATCCGATACCTTTACTTCACCTACGTGCACGAATGCCAAACTGGTACCCGTACACTCGGGTATTGGGAGCAAAGAGAAGGCGGACTGATTGGCCGCTCAAGCAACATGCTTGAGAGATATCGGAGCCTAAGGTTGGAAATTTTTCTGGAGACTACAAGGACGGAAAATAACCGGTGATCGGACCTGAAGGTATGTGAGCGCTGCATGAGTGTCTCACGTCTCAGACACTTTCGACTTGCCATTAGTGGACCTTCCACTGCGAGCGCCAAAGCTTGGTTTAAAGGCCTCAAGCTGGACAGAGTTCTAACTGCCGTACTAATGCGCCACTGTCGCCTTAAAAATCACTCAAACAAGTTAGGGTTGATTGAGCGTCCTTCATGTAGACTATGTGAAGAACAGAAAGAATCAGTGGAACATGTTATATGCGAGTTTCCATCTGGGGAAAGAGTTAAGATTGAGAATCTTGGATCTGATAAACTGAAGCTGACTGAGCTGATTGAGCTCTTTCCCACAAAGATTTTATTATTCAAAAGAATGAAGTTTGTGGTTGAAATTTGGGTTAGATTTCACTACAATAGACCACTGAGTCGCATTTGCTGGACTGCTAGGCAGCCCTTAATCATAATCCATATATCTATCTACATCTATTCAAACAACCATATTCGTCTCATACTGCTTGCTGGTCAACTTGATCAGATGTAACGAGATTGCAAATAGATTGGCCTGTCGTCCAGGACCTACAAGTTCGGATTTCAGCCTTTGATGTGATGGCAAAGCTACATGACTGGCTGGTGAAACAATATGCAGAAAACTGATTCAATTCTGAAAGTTGTCCCAGTTCAAGGCAATTCTGGGTACATTTCCTAGTAAAACCTAGACATGGTCAGCTTTCGAAGGCAGTGAAACTAATGAACAGCATTTGGCATATATAGTAACTGGTAGTGATAAGTTCAGATATCATACATTCAAGAACTGAAGGTGGTGTGGAATAGGTGTCAGAAGACCAATTCATTTGATGAGCAATTACAAATGCAAATAAATGCAAAAAATAAGGGAAGTGAATAACCTGTCAAAGATAACCTCCCTTTTCCGCTCTATTAGGTATTTCTTTTAAAGAATTAAGCAAGGGATGTAGTTACAAGGAATGGGGACATGAAGGGCCATAGGTCTAGGTGCCAATATTCATGACGGACCCTTAAATATAATCCCAACTACAAGTTAACTTTTTGGTGCTTATACTAGGAAGTTAAAGTCAATGAAATCTATAAATATTCTTAAAACTTCGTACAAAATATATCAACATTTAGCTAGAACGCCTCTTATTATAATCAACGAAATTCCGAATTAATTAAATTAGTTCTCAGTGCATCTTACGAGCCCATCTGGGATTGTTCATGCCCGAACTAAGTTCAAATGGACCCATAAATGATACCGTTAAGTTATAAAATTAATAAAACTCCACACCTAAACGGAGCAATTCCGGTTGTTTTGAATTGTTATTGCACACATAACCTGCCTTATTGCTTTATTGTTTTCAACTCTAAACTCGTATGTAGTCCAATCAAACTTCAAAACTTTGGCAGCGCTATTTCAAAAACTTCCCGAATTTATTGGTAATCCCAATTGATGGGATCGTAATCTTTTTCCGGTCGTAGTTTGTAAATCAAACGACGTCGTAAAAATATTGGACTTATGTATGGTGGTCTAACTCTAAACGCTTGAAGTTTCGGGAAATAGACTCGTTTGTTCATTTACTTTTATCAGTTTGAGAAGATTCATGGACTTTTTTGATAATTTTTAATAGATATGTCATTACTGCATATGCTCATAAACTAAGATTATCAATTTTTAAATTTTTTCAATCACCGCCAAACTGACGAATTTGATTATTTTTTGAAATATTTTCATGATGTTATCTATAATTTCTTAGACTCATCTGTGACTGATCGAATTCATACTGAAAGTGGAGAGGAATTGATCACATCGTTTTCAATGCACGAAAGTCACTTGTGCTTAAAATATCTAACCCAGCGATCATTTCAAGAAGCAGAAAAATATGCAGACATCAAAATGAATGAGGCGAAAATGATAAATGAAATTGATCAGGTTCTAATAAATAAAGATAGAAAGATCATTGAAAATGTCTTATGCTGAAGAACAGTGATTTAGATTCAATTCTTTCAGTTTATTTAATCAAATGAATATATAAAATACGCCATTTTCAACTGATCCTATCCACTTACATCCATATAATACTGAAGCAGTAAGCCTTATTTCGAGGAAAGTGGATGGAACGGTTGGAGTTTGAACCGGGCGGGAAGAAAGGGTCGGCGCGGAAGAGCGGGGTCCGTAGGCCCCGCAAATAATTTTTCCGGTAGAGAAACTGAGGAAGATCCGAGCGAAATTCAGGTCCCTAGCTCGAACGTCGGCGGCGCGACGATTTTTCGAAAAATTTAGCCGAAACGTCGCCCCGGACGAACGGAACGTCGAAACGGCATTTCTTCGGAATCGATAACTCGGATCTTTCGGAGGGGATCAAGTCGATCGGGCGAAAATTCCGGCAAAAGTTCCGAAAAGCGAAGATAAAATACAAAATCTCCGGGATGGAGGATAATTTCTATGGACTTTTGCAGCTATACAACTGATCCTCATCCACTTCCATGTTTTAACCATCCTACTTAAACGGGGTCACCGGGAGAAAGGATTCGACCTTCGAACGATTCCTACATATCTCGAGATCGGGTCCCCGACGAGAAATCGTCATGTCACGACTTAATTTTCGAATTTGGGACGGTTTTTGAGACCTACATTTTCGAAGAATAGAACGGAAACACGGGGGTGGAGCCGCTCCTTCTGCCCCTTATATCGCTATTCAGTGTCGGAAGTGAGCGTTACCAACGTGTAAAATGTAATGATCTCTCTCTCTTCTGAACAAAAATAGTGAGATGGAAATAGTTAGTAACTTTGATTTTCACCAACATAATTTCGGTACTAACAACATCTAGAATATAGTGCTCTCTCTCTTCTGAGTGACAATCGAATCTAACCTTATTTCAATTAGTCTTATATTCGGTCTGTCAAAACAAGTGATTCGAATTTTATTTGTATGAAAAGTTTGACGAAACTTGAAATAAACTTTTAGAGGTAAGTGATCGTAGTTTGATGTTTATTTTATCCATGTTAATGTATAATTTGTTTAAGGAAAGAAACGATAGACTTTCAAAATTCATAAATTTAACATTCTGTGGTTATTCTAACCTGAACAATATGATTCAAACGAAATGTTATAATACAAAGGAATTAAGGAGACTTACAATAATGTTTGAAAGGTAAGTGAATGTAATTTCAGGTTTATTCATGTAATTTAATGTATATTTTTTAGGCATGCTCAAGAAGTGTACTCAGAATTCACATATTTCATATTTCTTTCATGGTTATTTTAACCTCTATGCATTGAAAAATGTCCTGGAATTACTAGGATTTTCAACAAATCAATTGGAGGATCTTTCAAAATGATGGGATATCCTTTGAGTTGCTATTAATAGGTATTGAGCTCTTTTATATAATAATATTTTTTCTGGAAGGAATTCAATAAAGTTTTCGTAAGGTCATTTAGAGTATGTAACATATGAATATTGAAAGCTATCCACTTAAGGCTATATGTGTATTAAAATATTTCAAGCTGGATGTCAATATGACCGTGCCATTTCAAATTGAATTTTCGTTTCAGTTTATTCAAGTGGAAGTAAGTTTCTATTCTACAATTATTCCAATGTAAAAGTTGATGAGATTCAATGTGTTTGACAATGTTCAAGTTTGAACCAAAGAAAATAAGATCTCAAATTTGCACAAAAGGTAATTATTGTGAGTTGCTTTCATTCATAACTCATAGTTACTGTTTCTCAGGAAATTTTATCAAGGTTGTTGAATGAATGACAGGAATTCCTCATTGATTTGAAGTTGAAAGTTTCTATTTTATAGGTGACTGATAGTGGGAAGTGTTCAAAAATGTAGAAGTAGCATATGAAGTTTCATTTTGTACTACTACAACTTTCAATCCAAGATTAATGAATGTCACAGGAAACAGCTGCTACTTATGCGACTCATAGTTTGGAAAACATTCAACTACTACTTGGAGAATGCTAAGCAATTTGACAATTTTTGTAATGGGTAGTTGTACTATAGGTATTTCATATAATTGTGTGAAATGAGTATGCTTATCACGTAATATGGAAATATGAAGTTGTTTTAATGCAATTTTTTCTTTCGTTTTCATTTCATAGTATATTATGAAGATTCACAAGAAAATGAATTGAAGAGAAGTAATATTGAAGAATAGAAATTTCAATTATTAGAGAGCAAGTTTATAAGAATCTGACTGCTCGAAACAAACTGCCAAGTCGACAGTTAAGGATCTAGGAAATTGACAGTTACAAGAAACAGTGAAACTGATATATAGTTAATATTGTATTATATATGAGGTCCATAATATAATTTACAAATTTGTGGATCTCATTTCTGCCTCCATAAGATCACTTCAATTCAGAAGATGTTTGTTCTTTCTGGTAAACAAATTGTGTGAATTTTGGTCAATTTGAATTTATACAAGATAGTTACATATAGGGCAATCACATAATGTGAAATTTCTATGTGTTCAGTAGTGAACACTCAAATTTTAATTTGAGAAGAACTTTCTTTTTCCATTTCATTAATATACTTGGAAGTCATTATTCCAACTTGCTGTTTCAAGCTCATATTTGTTGTTTATTATAATTCATGAAACTTATTGGATTCTTATCTGATCTAATACCAATCAGAACTATTGAGTAAAAATTAAAAATTTGAAACTATAGATCTGCTTATATTGATCTTTCTGAGGTATATATTCAATACTTTTGGAACTAGAAATTTGGAATATTGTGAATTAATATTAGAGTTGTTGATGATTGAATTTTTATGCCTAAAGGGTGATTGAACAATTCGTTTTTTGAATCAATGTTGAAATGATTTTAATTTCATCTTATGCTAGCTCAATTGGCGAAAGTTGAGATTTTCAAATTTAATGTATCCCTTTGAATTGGGATAGTAGTGATAGTGTTGAAATTTGTGTGGTTGATGATATCCATAAAACAATACTGGAAGCTGCGTTACCCTAAGGATGACTGAGGTAATATATGAGAGATTTCCATGTAACATAAAGAACTATTGAGTAAATATATGAATAATGAAGTGAAAATAATAAGGCGTTCAGAATAGATCGAGTTGGATATAAAAGGCGTTCAGTATATTACGCGTTTAGTATATTGGCTATTCAGATATAAAATGCAATTTTAATGGGCTCACTAGTATAATCTATTTCCGAACCGGTGTCTTGAACTAATTCGCCAACATTATTTTCGGTTTGAATTTAAAGTTCTTCACCAATGCGTCCAGAACTCTTTCATCAGCAGTACTCACACTTTTTCGAGCTTCTAAAAAACTTTGTATTTTTTCTTTAGCAAAATAATCTGTGAATGTATGAGCATCGATGAAACCATGACTAGCTCTGCTGTATCTGGTTGTATCAACGCAAATATCTACCGCTGCAATAGTGTAACATCCTTGGCTTGTCTTTGGTCCATGGCATCCAAATCTTATGTGCCCGGCAAATAACGTATGGGGCTACAAAAATGATCAGTAATCGTCAACATCAAGAGCTGGCGAAAATAATTTTTCCCTAATGATCCCAATGTTGGGTGATTCTGTTTCCATTAACATAAAATACCTCTCCTGAATCATTTGATAGGACGGTAAAATCTGACGTCCAAAAACTGAGTTAGATAGGTAGAGTTTCTGGGCAAGCAAACAAAACTAATATCGTTTTCACACAGGTTCAGTAGCTCGTTTATATAGTGTGGGGAAAAGATATTTTCATTAGAACCTCATTTCCAGGAAGTGACTTTGCATGGGATATAGATGTGTCAGCAAACTAATCTGTGAATGTATGAGCATCGATGAAACCATGACTAGTTCTGCTGTATCTGATTGCATCAGCGCAAATCCCTACCTCTACAATGGAGTTTTCTCCTTGGGTTATCTACCCGACAAATAACATATAAGGCTACCAAAATCATTAGAACTGTTTGTGTTGATCTCAGTATTCGTCAGCTTCAAGAGCTTGCGGAAATATTTTCTTTCTAATGATCTCAATGTTGGGTGAGTCTGTTCTCACTCAGTAAAATACCTCTTCAGGATCCAACAGGACGGAAAAATCTGACCTCCAATGGCTGAGTTAGATGGGTAGAGTTGCAAGCAAACAGAACTGATATTTTCTTCACACAGTTTCAGTACCTCGTTTATATAGTTTTGGGGAAATTATGCTCCATAAGAACCTTACGTCCAGGAAGTGACTTTGCATAGCGTATAGATGTAGCAGCAAATCAATCTGTGAATCTATGTGCATCGATGAAACCATGACGAGTTCTGCTGTATCTGGTTACATCAGTGCAACACCTTCTGCTGCAATAGGGTTTTTCCCCTTGGGTCATCTTCGGACCATATCATCCATATCTTATCTACCCGACCAATAACATATGAGGGAACCAAAATACCTGAACCAGACCTGTATATCCTTAGTATTGCAGAGGCCTTTGAGAAACTGCTGACACGAGTTGGATAATTGGTCTCACAAGTGAATTTGATGATTTGTTTCGTCATAGTTGAATATATTAGTGGAGAGAATGCCAACGAGGATTATTTCAAGGTGTCAAAGTATTTAACTATAACATTTGTTAGGACTAGAATGAATCAGCCATCTAACAGATTCTTGTCAATTTCAAGTTCTTCAAGATAAGCGAAAAGTCTCATTCATCTCAAGCAGATGCTTATGCTATCATTGTATCCTCTTCTATTGAACTGAACAACGTTTGGCCCCATTTCATCCTAGGTATCTATCGTGATATCACTTGTTCAAAGTTCCAAACAAAATATTATGATTGAGGATTTTTCGAGGAGCCAACCATTGTTGCATTCATTGAATTCAATTCTGTATATTCTAGTTTGTCCGAATTTACTAGTTTTTTGTTTCACATTAAATATAAATTTTCTCATCTCTAGACCACAAGAGAAGGAGGTAGTTTGATTAACAATTTTATTTTCAAAATTATGCCAAAACTACCTAACCTACCGATATAAATTTTATCACAAGAACCGCAATTGAGTTTATAGATTCCTGATTTACTTGATTTTTCAACACGAGATTTATTATTTTAATATGTTTACCTAAGTTATTAGAAGTTTTGAAAGTTATATTAAGATTTTGTTTGACGAGAAAGGATTTAATATTTGTACTTGCAGAACCGCAGAATGTTAAACTGTTGAATATTTTATAGTCCTTATGAATAGGATATACTTCATTTATTGCTTTCTGATACAGTTTTTACGAATGATTAGATCTATCATATCCGGATTATATGAATTATTAATGGCTATCTGTTTGATGATGTTTAACTCTTTATTATAATCTTCTACTGATAAAGGTAAATTGAGTAACCGATGTACCATGCTGTTTAAAGCTGCAACTTTGTGTTGAATTGGATGTAATGAGTAGTTATGTATAATTGTATAAGTATGTGTTGGTTTACGAAAGACCGAAAAACATGATTATTATTTCGTTTAGTGATTTTCAAGTCCAAAAATTAATGGAATCGTTCTGTTCAATTTCTATCGTGAATTTAATGTTCAAATGGATGGAATTAATGAAATTAAGAAATAAGTCTAATTGACGAGTAGTTCCAATGAAACATACTGAGATGTCGTCAACATATCTATACTAGTGAAGATATTTGGAAATGAGTGGATGTGTATGAATTTTCTGTTCAATATTATTCATAAAAATCTCTGCTAAAAGTGGACTCAAAGGATTTCCCATGAGCAAACCATTTTCACTACTGTAATAGATGTTGTTGAAAGAAAAATAATTTTGTTCAATGCTACTATATCAGTAATCTTTTAATTGGTTTTATCTAGAGTCTTTGCAGCGTATCGTTACCAATAAGACACTGCCAGACATGCATTGGTGTTGACGGCTTTATAGCAAGGGTAGAGTAACATGAGTAGTTTTTGCCCATTTGAATCTGTTTAAAAATATCTAATTAAAATACTAGTACTGTTATTTCTTTCATCACTGTCCCTTTTATTGCTTTCTGAGTTACTTTCTAACCCAATTTCATTATTTTCGTCACCTTCCTGTCTCATGGTCACTACGGTCACTTGCCTGGTTTGAAAATTCCCTACCACTATCTAACTCATATCTCATTATATTTTCCATCTCAATCTGTGTTAATACCTTATTATCTTTATTATCACTTGTCAATTTCCTAAACAATTTTGTAACACTCAAGACATGATAAGATCAAATTTGATCTGACACGACAAACACGTCAAAAGACAAATGCTGAATAAACATTATGGTTGCTACGCGACAGAAACCTAACCGGTCGAAGATTGAACATAACCACCTAAACCGCCCTCTATGTTTAGGTAGTAAGAACAATGATTAAAATTTGATGGGGTCAAATTTGACCCGGTCATGATGTTTGAGTCTCAAACTAAACCCCGATTTTTTTTCAGTGAGTACGGATTTCCTTTGTTATTCATATTTTTTTGCGCGCCCATTAGGTACTCATCACACTTCGGTTTACAACAAGTGCTTCACGAGGCAGTAATCTCTAAATAGATACAAGACTTATCAGGAAAATCATACTGCAAGAGCCATAATGTTTTCTTCTTCCAGTAATTCACTAATAAAATGGCATTAAACTCTAATCTAAGTATATTGGCAGAAAAAAATTATGTCTGATTTAAATAGCATTTGTGAATTTGTTACCATGGTGGTTATAACTATGTTCTCTACATGGATTAGTTCAAGTGTACGTACGGGATAATAGAGCGAACAACTTTCGTATTTGTCTGTTGTAGTCGAGACAATAATGTACATTTCAGTCGAGTTTCTGAGAAATATCATTCATCCCTTAACTTCCGACAGTTTCAATGCAGCTAATCTCATGGTTTACCCGTAGTGGCATAAACTTACACTTACGCCGAATGTTGAATTTGCTCTCATTATTAAGTCAGTAGACTCCAAGATGTTTTACCGCTTGTAATTACTGAATATTCTGCAGCAATATCGCTGTTCGCCTCCCTGGATTCCTCCTGCAAGATAACTGCTACTACAAGGGGCATTACAAGGAGCAAACAGCAGGTTGAACACAATTTATAGTCCGCTGAAAGTGTCGCATAAATCATTCGCAAATATCTTGGTATGTGATGCGTGAAAACACAGGAACACGTAGTAGGCGTAGCCTACTGCACCAGATCCGGATTCTGGTAGTGCGTAAATTAACGGCAACATGTTTCAATTAGACGCTATAATTGGTGACCCTTGCAAATGTGGGGGAATCTTAATGGCCGCCGTAAAGTATCATAAAACGTAGCTTTATTAATGTCAAGTAGGGAGCGACGTGGGGATATTCGAATCTTTTTATTCCTCAATTTATAAAGGGCTGCGTAAATGGAGTTAATATTAGCATATACGAGACTTCACATGAAGAATAATGCTATTAAAATTCCGTGTATATGTATAACGAAAGCAAAATTTGGCGCAGTAGGCGTTGGCTCGTGTAAAATATGTTCATGACTGTATCTCTTCATTTACAATTCTATGAATTATAAGGTACACTTTGGGCGTTACCGTATATTAAAAGTTCGTTTTACTTCTAGTTCTCATCGATTATGAAGTGACTGTGAGTTTGCACTGTAAAATTTCTATATCAAATTGAAAATTACATTATTATACTATGCTCGTCAATTTTTCTGACGAAGATAAAATATTTATCAGACAGGCTTTTGAATATTTGAAACATAATTCAATTTAATATGAATCAATTTTAAAGCTAATACTAGTCATCAATTGATTCAATTTTTAACTGTAAATATTAAGATTTTAACCCTCCAAGTACCATGAGGTCCTCGGAAGACACTAGCGCTTAGAATTTTCACGAAAACCTAATGAAAAAAACATACGGATCGAAATGGACCTTCATGACTTTTCTATTCGTAACGTTCGTTACTCGGATGCCATTTTAAATTTTTATGAATTTCACAAATTAAAGCAGCAATAATGTATTAATTCCCGAAAAATAGGGCTTGGGGTCCTTCGGAGACCCCTTGGTATTGTATATGTAATTTCTCTCCACAGGTACTCAGAGGTCCCACCGTGGTAGTCTAAGTTTGTCCTGACCATGGTACTTGGAAGGTAGAAAAATCCAGAATAGAAAATTTTCCAAATTTTATCGTTCAAACCATTAAAATTCAATGTTTTCCGAATATTAAATCGAGCTGATGGATCATGAAATGTTTAGTAATAGTATTATTAAATATTCAAGATCGGACTATGAATTGAACCCTTATACACATTAAATAACAGTCCGCAGACCGATCATTTACAATCACTAAGAGTAAGTAATCTTTGTTATCGAAAATTGGACGATCTGATGTGTACTTATCTGTTTAGGTATTGAAGACCTTTTACATTGTCTAGTGTAGTCGTCCACTATCTTTCAACTTTGAGTTTACGAATCATGCCATGCTTAAAATCGTCCTTGGGAATGTATTGATTATTTTACAGGCTCGACGATTTTCTTCGTATTGAATATGTTTTTGTGACAACTACTTGGTGATGTCTACTTTTCACTCGGGAATTCGTTGGTGTCATTTCCTGTTGCCGTATTATTGGCCATGTTTGCGCTGATAGCCTCATATAATCGATGTTATTTCTGTCAATTGATTAAAGATCAATCCCTATAAAGAAGAGATACACTACTCAATTGGTTGATAAGAACTCGAAAAGATTCCATTTAATCAGTACACATTGAAAGGTTTATAAATTTATGCGAATGTGATATATCTCGACCGTTTGGGCAATGTGTAAACTATGGAGTCAAATGTATTAGATAGAGCATATGTAACAATATCACATTTACAAATATGCTAGCCCATGTTAGTTAGCTTCTTCGAACTGTGCTTTATATCATTCTAAATATGCCAATATGCTATTTCTAAATTAGAAACTAATGTTATGTGATGGGTGTACCGCGATAAAGAAATTCACACGTAACTTATTGTAAAATCCATGTTTCGGTTGTGACAAAAATTCAATAATATAAATAGATACCTTCTGAGCTTACTGGAGAGGTCACAATACTATAAATCAACTGAAAACTGACGAGGCTGTAAAATGAAAAATATCCCTTTTTATTATAACTTTTGCTGCCCTTTGATATTGATGCTATCTAACTATTCATGTGTACTTGAAAAATTCATTATTTACCGATAAGGAAAACTATGCATCAAACATTAATTTAGGTATTTAATTTAAGTTAGGAAGTAAATGATTAGATCAAAGCTTATAAGTATAGTGCAACTTGTCATTTCAAATGTAATTCTAAAGTAAACCATAGACAAGTGATTACCACAAAGAAAAAGACGAAACGCCATATCCGTTACTATCCAGTATAAAACCGTTGGTGTACGTAGAACTTCCTCTTTCTTTCGCTTTTTACCGTGAAGGGAAGATTACGACGTAAGTATAAGTTGCAATATTTAGTGATTTAGTGGTATCGTATTATAATAAGAACGTAAAGAGTGAGCGTAGACAAATAGCATAATTCGGTGGGGGAAAAAAAGGAAGGCGATTTCTTTGACGGAGTAATTATTTTTCAAATAGCGGACAATTTTCTCATAGGGATATCAGGCAACCGACGACGCCCAGCTCGCTCACGAGAAAATACTGCGGGCGCTGCTAGGACTCTTCGAAAAAATGCGCTGGCGCCGCACCAAGTCAAGTTGAGAGAAAATTCGGTTGGAAAAAGAAAATTCGATGCTTCTGAATGGGAATAACTCTTTTCAGCAGGTCAAAGAATAAGACAAAACCCGAGAGTTCATCTGTTGTAGTAGTCTCATTTCGATATTCTTAACCGTTTCGAAGAATTCCGCCACCAAAGTTGGTATATTTCGACCGCCAAAAACGACAAAAACACCAACTTTTCCCAGGCCATATAGAGTGCCGTTACGGGACCAACTTTCGCCCTGCGAAATAGGCGGTTTCGAGTCGTTGGAACACATATTTCTAGATCGAATTTTTCGTGATATCCTCCGTTGACATATGTTTCGCTTTTTTCCATTTTAGATAATGTACTCGTTTCTTTGCGAAATCCAACTTTCAATTGATAAATTATCGTTTAGTAATCTCTTCCAGAAATCTGAATCATTTCGAAGTTATCACCGCTACTCAGTTTGTCCAAACATCACGTCAAGAAATTGACGAAATCAACAATAGTCGAGCTGTCAAAATCGGGGTTTTTCTTTCATTCGTCCTACTTTATGTCGTTAGCGGGATATATGAACCGCGTATCAAAAGATTTGAACATATCTCGTGAGAAGAAATCGTCGTCTTTGGACCTCGTTTTCCGATTTACGATCACTTTTGAGATCAAGATTTCGAATCGGAAACTCATCAAACTTTTCCCCGCTAAGTCCTTATATCGTCACGAGCCGAGAAGGATAATAGAAGAATAATATCAACATAAACTCTAGAGTCATACAAATATATTCCTTCTGTCAAATATCAAAATATGATCTAGAGGCATAAAAGTGAAATTCTCACCGTGGGCACCTCGCCAGAGTCTTACTAAAGGCTCCAGCACTAGGTCCACGTAATATCTAGTCATTACACTAACAATATTCTTCGAAAAAATGCGCTGCCGCCGCACCAAGTCAAGTTGAGAGAAAATTCGGTTGGAAAAAGAAAATTCGATGCTTCTGAATGAGAATAACTCTTTTCAGCAGGTCAAAGAATAAGACAAAACACGAGAGTTCATCTGTTGTAGTAGTCTCATTTCGATATTCTTAACCGTTCCGAAGAATTCCGCCACCAAGGTTGGTATATTTCGACCGCCAAAAACGACAAAAACAACAACTTTTCCCACGCCATATAGAGTGCAGCGACGGGACCAATTTTCGCCCTGCGAAATAGGCGGTTTCGAGTCGTTGAAACACATATTTCTAGATCGAATTGTTCGTGATATTCTCCGTTGACATATGTTTCGCTTTTTTCCATTTTAGATAATGTACTCGTTCCTTTCTGAAATCCAACTTTCAATTGATAAATTATCGTTTAGTAATCTCTTCCAGAAATCTGAATCATTTCGAAGTTATCCCTGCTATTCAGTTTGTCCAAACTTCACGTCAGGAAATTGACAAAATCAACAACAGTCGAGCTGTCAAAATCGGGGTTTTTCTTTCATTCGTCCTACTTTATGTCGTTAGCAGGATATATGAACCGCGCATCAAAAGATTTGTACATATCTCGTGAGAAGAAATCGTCGTCTTACGACTTTGTTTTCGAATTTACGATCATCTTTGAGAACAAGATTTCGAATCGGAAACAGGGAAGCTCATCAAACTTTTCCCCGCTTACTCATTATATCGTCATGAGCCGAGGAGGATAATAGAAGAATAATATCAACATAAACTCTAGAGTCATACAAATATATTCCTTCTGTCAAATATCAAAATATGATCTACAGTCGGTCAACTAAGAGCATAGTCATTGTAAAGAATGAAAATACAAACATTCTTTGAAATATTTTTTATTTGTTCGTGAATAAAATATAATAAGAGACTCTTTCCACATTTTCGTAAAAGAATTGAAAACTGTTTTCTCACAGAGTAGGTGTTTTTTCTCGACCTCAGTCTCTTGTTTTACCTTCTCTTGCCCTGATACAAGCCTGAATCCGTTTAGGCTTTATGCTTTGGATTAGATTTTCGACCTCCTCTGGGGTGATCTTCTGACACACTTCTGTGGCGGATTGGATGGGCTGTTATGGGGTTCTTGTTTTCTCCTGGCGCGATCTAATTTTCCTTCAATAGGATTAAGGTCTGGAGAGCAAGATAGCCAGGCCAAAATAGTGATTCCTTCTGTTTCAAGATCATATCGCGCGAGGTTTTATCTTGCATAAAAGTAAAATTCTCACCGTGGGCACCTCGCCAGAGCCTTACTAAATGCTCCAGCACTAGGTCCACTTAATATCTAGTCATTACACTTGCAAGATAGGAATTCAAATCTGTTTTTCCTTCCAGCATAATGCCACCCCAAAATATCTCATTGCTCAATTGTTATTTCCGAATTTGTTTTGCTGCTCGGAGTCTAGCTTGTCTTCCACGATCCCTTACAACCCGAATCCGTAGGTCATCTGATCGAAATCAAATTCTGGTCTCATCCGAAGAAAGAACATTTCGCCAATTCCCCATATTCCAATTTTGGTGCTCGATACACCAATTAAGTCTGTTAATTTTTTGTTGTCTGGTTAGCTCTGGAACTCTCAAGGGCCTTCTGCTGTATAAACCCCTTGAACGAAGTCTTTGACGTATCGTTTCGACTGATTCACTGATACCTGTTGCTTCCAGAAATTGCCTTAGGAGTATGGGGTTTGACGCACTAAGTTCTCTTCCTGCAATTTGGCTCAAAAAACGATCTTGTTCTTCATAAGTGAATCGCCTACGACTTCTTTTAGGCCTATTCCACAAAGATTGTAGCTCCACATTTTGCGCGAAGGTTTTTGAAATCACATCCTGTTACCCCCATTGTGGTGGCTTCATTCCTCTGTGTCACCCCTTCTTCAACGTGACCAATTATTCGATCCCTCTGAAGATCGGACAGTCCAGCGTAAGGCATTTTCAAATATGATTATAGGCTTTTAAAATTAAGAAATTCACAGTTTCAAATATCAGTGACGACTGAGTACATTATCCCAAAAATGTGGTGATAATTCAACATTTCTTATCATACTAATCAGTTTTTTACAACAAAAATTTCATTCTTCACAAGTAATCAAAGATCCATGGTTAAAAACATCAATAATGTGAAATACTGACTGATTCCATATAAATTTGGTTGTGTGTATATATAAGTATATGTTAGGAAGATATATTTGTAGTGTTCATTTGCTCTTGACAAAGATACTGTGTATCGAAACGCGTTGAGCGTTCATGAATATATTTAAGTAGAAATTATCTTTTACTCGTGTTTGTTTTGCTCATTTCTTGCTGTAGTATTTATATATAATCAGCAAGTACATTTTTTCTGCTGCTCGTGATGTTCCATCCAAATTTTTTTAGAGGAGAAATTTTATCTTAAGTTAAACATAAAAAATCAAGACATTGCATTGGCACATCAACCGGCAGAAACCTGCTATTGCGTTGTATGCAGTAAAACCCTTAATGATTACTTCAAATTCGTGTTCAGCGATAAAAATACTTCGGAAAATCTTTATCCGATACCAAGCACAGACCACCTCATATTCTCGTGATCCTGTGTTTTCAATTACCATTATCTTCACTTTGTCGATCTTAACTTCAGTTGAAGGTGTTGAAAGCCCTCCAGAGCGGGGTAAATCTTCCACCACATCTCCACCGCTAGTGAATGTTCTGTTCAAACCATATGCACGTGTTTTTGGAGAAGTCGATTCACCGAAAGCCTTCTGTAATATTTTCAATGATTTGGCCCACGAAATTCCATTTTCAAATACAAATTTTGAGAAAATTAATTCTTCGATATTTTTGTCCATTGTAGAAATGGCAATGAACACTTGTGAGAACTGCAAAATCGAGCACTGTGAACAAACTAAATGACAGATCGCGTTCAAACTCCGCCTCAGTGTATACAGTAGTGCCAACTTAGCAAAATTCTATTCTAATTCTTGAGATAATCAATTTCTGGTACTTTTTCGACAGAATCTCAACACCTCAGAAAAGTGCAGGGAACACTTACCAATATCTTTAAAATATGAATTTGATGATTCGAATTTATAGAAATCTTTCGGTTTTTGTTAGGATGTATTGTATATAATGTATTCTCAAGAAATCAAAAGAACATTTGACTTCTCCGAAGCCCCTATTATAAAAAAAATTTAAAATTTGAAAATGACGAAATTTGGTAAAACACAAAAAAAGTCCTGAACTAATATTTTCGAAACGATATGGAAGCACTTGTATTTTTGAGTACCTAGAAGGTCCACCTCTGTTATTAATGACACTTTGGCATCGTCGCGGCATGCTCAATATTAAATTGTCTATTACATTTTGGCCTAAGTCATTCCAAGCCCCCTGAACTGCTAATCGAAGCTCCTGTTCATTATGGAAGACGTTTTGACGCAGGAGATTTCTTTTTAGGGTGTCCCAAACATGCTCGATGGGATTCAGATCTGGGGAGCAGGATGGCCACTGTAGAAGATCGATATCATTCTCTTCAAGAACGTTCAAGACAACTCTTGCACGATGAGGAGGGGCATTATCTTGTTGGAAGAGTGGATTTTGACCCATTGTTTGGAGATACGGTACCACTACAGGTAAACTATCTCATTTGCGTAAGAATTTCCCGTGAGGTTGTTCTGTATGAAAACGAGGTCAGTTCTTCCACCAAGGCGTATACCTCCCCAAAACATCACTGATCCGTCTCCCTGTCTAACACCTTCCTGAGCATGCTGGGGACGGTTATGTCTTCCAGGTTCCCTCCATATTCGAATTCTTCCCGAATCGGGATAATAACTAAATCTATATTCATCAATGAAGAGAACTGTGGCCCACCTCTCTTGATCCCAGTTTACGTGTTCTTGGCACCAAGCTAAACGAGCAACGCGATTTTCATGGGTCAGTTGTGGAACTCTTAAAGGACGTCTGGAGTGGAGTTGACCTTCGTGTAGTCGATTTCTTACAGTTTGGTCAGAAATTTGTACATTATGAACTCGTGATAGCTCTTGAGCTAATTGAGATGCTATGGTAGTACGATCTCTTCTGGCATGTAAAATCAAAAATCGGTCTTGGGCGACTGTTGTAATCCTGAAACGACCTGTATGGCGTTCTTCTACGCTACCTGTTTCATGGAAATGCGACCATAAACGGTTTATGACACTTGGGCTACTTCCCAGAACCCTGGATACTTCCCGTTGTGAGCTCCCAGCTTGGAGCATGCCAACGGCTCGTAACATCTCTTCTCTAGTCAAATGTCGTCTTTCCATGGTCGAATCACAAAACTCGAATCTTTTATTTGTGCTAACAACAGAAACAAAGTGCCAACTAACTGATTTCAAACACTGAATACATGAAATGATTATAAAGCAGCGTCGCATCTGCTGCATTATTAGTTTTTCATAGAAAAAACTGAAATCTGTTGCGGCACTCTACATAATTTGGTGTGAAAACGATGCAGGTGTTAATTTCTTAAAAAAATCGTTCATATTGATCGTTCTGATACGATACGATATATATATATATATATATATATATATATATATATATATATATATATATATATATATATATATATATATATATATATATTCTTGAAACAAGGAATTATTCAAAATCCAAAATCCGTAGATCAATGAATAATCCTTCCTTACATTCGTTGATCTACGAATTTTTGAATAATTTTTCCTGTCTCAAGTTCCATATGAAGACTCCTAGCGAAGTGAGAATAGGAGGTTTTTTCCTGGAAAAAGAGGCCCAGAGCACCAAATCCAACGGGATTATTCCGCTCGTTTTGAACCTTTGATGTGATCCACGGACCGGCAAAAGATGTTCCTCAAGAGTTTGAATTCACGACGTTCTCTCATCTGTTTGTTATTGTTCATATTTTTCTCGAAGCCCGGTAGAGGGTTCACCGTTTCGGTCCATAGAGGGCGACACCTTTCCCTTACTGGAATCGGTAAATTGGAGAAATTGATGCAGGTGTTCATTTCTTTAAAAAAATCATCCATATTGATCGTTCTGGATACGATATATCGATATTGAGGAGTGTCCCTAGACTTTTTTGAGGTGTTTATATAAAAGAATAAACTCGCAGTCTGATTTCCAGTTGCTAGCAAAATCGTCGTTTTTGCAAACATTCAAGTCTCTACACTGATTAGAAAAATGAATTTCCTAGATTTCTCTTCACACAGAATTAACTGTATACAAGTATAGTGGGTTGAAAAAATATCATAAAAAAAGATTCACAAAGTTATAAAGAGAGTGGCATTAATCCTCGTGTAAGTAGCCATTCAAGCGCGGAACCATGTTCCGGTCTGTCGACCTTTTCAGGAAACAGTGTACCCTCATTGCAGAGAGTGGCATCCATTAAATGGAATACCATTCGGTAAATACATTATATACTTCATAATTTGAGCGTATAGTGTAAATGCCGACTGATTGCGGCTCTATACTGCATTTGCTCCCTCGCACATCGTTGCTCTGCAACCGGAAAAGGTATTAAAGCCCCAAAGGGGCAGCCTATATTTTATTTTAATCAAGCCTCGCTTCACAGAAAAGCCGGTGCATTCAATAAAACGCTAATGGATTTATTTTAGATTATGCAACCAGAATTCGCATTTTCCGGAGAGTTATAAGTGGGCTTTTCGAAGATATATCCAGGTCAACACTGGGATTTTTCACGGTAACATCAAAAGTATTTTCGCATGTCAATATTCGCTCAAGAAATTTTTTCTATCGTTTAGATCTGAATTAGTTCACGTTTTATTTCAAATTTAATTTCAAAACTAACTATATCTCATAATTTTTAATCAAAACTGTGTTTAAATTTTAAAGAACTTCTTGTTTTGCTCGACTTTCTACTAATTTCCAGTGAATTTTCTGAGAGTTCCCATATGAAATTCACATCTAACACAATCTAACGTATCTACTTGAGTTAATTGAGATATAATTTTACCTCTTTCGCTTATTCTACAATATCTCATCATATGAAAGGTATTCTGACTTTCAAAGTCATCTAACTTAGTTTTTACTTGACGTGATTCTCTTCGATTGGAAATAATTATTCGTTTTGTTTTCGAAGATGATTTATCTAAAATTATGTATACATGGTTTCTTCTTTCTTCCGGTTCCTCTTCGGTTCATCCTGGTAATGACCATTCGTTGATAGCTGGATTGCAGCAGCTATTTGCGAGTCGAAGTATTATCCTACTACTGCCGCTGCATGCTGATTATTATTGGTCGATGACTTGACCTGCGTTGCGTGTTTGGCTCTATCCTAGGTGTTTCTTTATTGGCGCTTAGTTGTCTTGTACGTACTGTTAGAGGTTTCGACATAGTTTTCATTGTTGTGTGTTTCTTTATTTCGCTGCCTCCTCTGATTCTTTTTCGGAGTTATTCTATGTTGGCTACTTGTGTGTCCGAACCTCCATTCCTCTGTTTATATCCTCAATGAGGAAGAGCCATCAGTCTGTGCATGGAATTTCATAGACTCCTGGTTTTCAAGTGGTATCTTATCTAAGAAAGGGGTTGAACCACGACGAGTTGCCCATGTATCTGTTCATGCAATCAAATTGATTTCATGACAAAATATAAATCCACCACCCGGTAATTCATACCATTGACAGGCAATGTCTATAATCAAAACATATCCTGGAATCATAAATGTTATGAGAACATATCAATCTACCACAATATATACAAACTATAGCATCATCAGACAATGACATCAATGTACCAACGAGTAGTGTCAGAGGCTTTCTCCCCGGAAAATCCAGTGTACGGTCAAGTTACTTGACCTGGTTGATTACATCTTCAGGGTGCTGAAAAATAACATTTACAAGGATGAAAGTTTCTTCCGACATACCGGCTTTGAGGTTATTTTGACATGGGCAATGTCTTCGTTACAATATCACAATAAAACACGTCTCAGTAAATTACCATCATTCTAAATTATTTTGGTTGAACTTTTCTCTATTTCTAGTTTCGTCAAGAGGTGAAAAGACTTAATTCTATGCAAGAATGTTAAATTAATATCAATGTATTTTGACAGCAGTCACTTATTTGTCAAAACAGTCAAGTTCTCTATCATAGAAGTTTTCTTCCTCTTCTTGTATGTTTTATAGATATGCACATGCAGATTTTTGGAGCTTTAGAAAGGTATGCGATTATTAAGCCACTGGGTTGTATGCCCAAAATATTGACTCTCACAGCCCTTACAACTTACTTGATTCACCACATCATAAACTGAAAGCACTCTTGGAATTTTTAACTTTCATTCCTGAAATAAGTGATCCTACATGCATAATTCAAACAAATAGTAAATATTCATCAGCAATTTGTTTACTAATATCTATATAACATTTGATGGGGCGAATATCTTCCGCGATAAACTGCGCGAGGAGTCTACATAAGTAAACTTGAGACAAGAAGAATTATTCAAAAATCCGTAGATCAATGAATAATCCTTCCTGACAAGAGCTAGTTTCCAAATCTGCCTGCCATGCACGCAGCCCCCGAGAGCCACAATAGTGCAAATAAGCACTAACGTTTCCACATCTGTTAGTTATTGTTCGTATCTTTCTCGAAGTCCGGTAGCGAGTTCGCCATGTCGGTCCATAGAGGGTGACTCTCATACGTATGTACGAGATGTGTCCTTTCTGGAACCGATAGGGTACCCCGATGTAGCCTGATAGAATGCTGAGAAGCGATATGCGACACTGATGAGCTCCTAATAAGGGCAAAACTGCAGTCTGCCGCTTCGTTTCTTGGCATCCTGCTTAGTTGCACTATTGTGGCTTTTGGGGGCTGCGTACATGGCAGGCAGGGTTGGGAACTAGCTCTTGTCAGGAGGGATTATTCATTGTTCTACGTATTTTCAAATAATTCTTCTTGTCTTAAGTTAACATATCTGTATAACATCCCAAGAAGCCAAAGAGATGAAGACCTATAATTTAATCTGCCCTAGGATATATGGTAATCCAAAAATACACCAAGAATTCAACCATGTACAACCTATGATTTCGAACATAAATAGCTCAACAGCTTCTCTATCAAAATATATTGCCACTTTACTTAAGACAACATATGAAACTGATGACCAATATTACTCCAAAGACACATTTACATTAGCAAAATTTTCTATTGGTTTTGTTTTACCAAATAACTATAGATTAGCATCCCTAGATGTGATAAACAGATTTGGCAATCTAACAAAGATGGAAATTTTCAAGGTTTTGGAAATGAAGTGGGAACGATTCAGTCAACAAACTGTAGTCTATAACTTTCCTAGAAATGATTAATTTTATACTAGACCACAAATTTGCTGTACATATCGGGATGAATACTATAGGCAAGTCTAAGGGTGTGCGATAGTTTCGAAATTGAACCCGATTGTAGCAGAATATGCCATGTATCAACCAGAATATAATTGCTTACAACAGCTACCTTCTTAAAGAGTTTTGAAGATGACATTGTTTTAGCCATTGCGTCGTCCTTGGAAAACACAATTCTGCAGGCTTTCAATTCAAATAGGGAAAGCATACTATTTACACTAAAAAAGGAGGATGATTTGACTACATTCTACTTTTAGTACAGCAGGGTTCATAAGATTGTTAAATTAATCAAACCAGATTGGTACAGAAAGGAAACTTGCTCGAACAAATTTATCAACTTCAAATCAAATCATGCTATTAATGTAAAAAGAAAAATTCTATGAAAGCAATGAAATTAGGAATAGAAAAGATTTTCAAGAAAATTTGACAAAGTAAGTTTGAGGTAACTTCATAATTGGCTAATAGAAAGTACATGTCCTCGATCGACGATAAATAAACTGCTCATTGCCACGAACATTACCACTATCCAGAATCAGAGGATTTCAGTGAACTAAACGAAAAAAAGTTCTTACCTATTCATACTGTATGGTGCTTTTTCATATATTCCCAAACTTACAATAAAATCAGAAACATTTTCCAAGTTGAAAATGTCAAAATCTGCACCTAAAATTCAAAAACCTTGTTCTCCCTATATTCTAGATGAAAGATACTACTACATATTGATGTGGTGTATTGAAAAAGTTGTCAGGTGTGAGAGGATCAATATGTTGGGCTCACAACACAGGGGAATGAAATCTGCATAGCTATCCATAAAAGCATATAAACACCATGACAGATATGCATTGACTGCACGTCAGCAACACAAACTATGTAATAGATTTGAAAACCCAATAATACTAGAAATCAAATATAACTACAACAAGATAGTGTTTTTAGGAATGATTGATATAGATAAATTAAAGACCCTAATGAATAAGAAAAGTAATACCCAAAATCTTAGCCAATATATACATCTCTATTAAAAATACCCTAAGACGAAGAAAACTTCTATGATGGACAACTTGTTTTCACCTCACTATCGATACTGAGTGTGAGTGTAGGTATATTCCAAGATAAATTTATATTTCTTAACGCCCTGAAGATGCAACCAAACAGTAGCGAAAGCTTGGCCACATAGATCAAAAAGTATCACTTATCACCTTCCCAAGTCGCAATAATCCTTAACTCAACCACATTCAACAATGAAGATAAAGAAAAAATGTCGAAACCATTATTGTCTCCAATCTTGCGACATCAATAAATACCACCTAATTAAATTTGAATTTCCGTGATCAATACTCACAACGAAGATTGTAGATGGACCTATCAGATTAACAAAAACAAAGAAAAACGAAAAAGTTAACTTTGTTTTGAGTTACCCAGAATTCTCGTTCCTTTAAATTCGAATAGACTGAACAAAGTATTCAATGAATGAACGAACAGCTGCAAATAATATCAATGTATAATAGTAACCTTTGAACTCAATTTTAAAACCTTGCGAGTTATATTGTGTAATAAACTGCGCTAAACCTTGGATAACATTTTACTTTATATTCATACACTTATTACGTTATTTCATACTTATGTAAATAATAAGTTTACACGGATGTTAATGGTTTAATGGTACGTCAAAGACCCTTGAATATAATCATTATAGCGACTAAGGTGGATATTCATATGCCACTCTACCTTCTTGAAATGTGACACCCGCTAACAGTGGCGGCGATGCCGAATATTAGCTCAGAATTCTTGAATAATAATTTTAATTTACTCTTCTCGATATCAGATGGATATTGATACTTTTCGATGTGGTATCAGATACTTTTTATCGGATAATTTATATCTGATGGTTAGGTTTTCGATATTATAAAGCAATATAATTATGTGAGTATGTAAAATCTAATAAAACGAATATCAAGTAAAGTAATTGCAAGCAGGTGGTTTAACTATACTGTATAGTATACGCCTTCATAAACTAAGGGAAATTTTGGGGTTTTGAGAGATTTTAATGTCAAATATTTAAATACACGATTTTATAACATCTAAATGTGAATTTGTGCTGAAATGATATCTAGCGTAGTATTGACTCTCTTGTAGTATCGTCAGTCTTTCACGAGAATTTCATGATTTTTCTATACAGGGTATCTACTATAAAAGGTGCCAAACTTCAGTAGTCGATAGTACAAGTCATTTGCAACAAAAATTGTCCCAAAATATTTTTTCGAAAAGTTGATGATTATCGAGTTATTTAACACTTCTTGATTTTACGAAAGTTTTTGCTTCTCTCTATAAACACAAGAATATCTCTGGTACTCTTACAGCTACATCAAATCTGACCATACCATCGAAAAGAGCATTAAATTTGCTATAAGACCGATAAGCTCTAATAGTAAAACAATTTTGTATACCGGGTGATGTAAAAGGCTAAATGAAAAAATTGTGAAATGAACAAAATTAGTGGTATTTTCTTGTTAGCTGTACCACTGAAAACTGAGCGAAAAGTAGCGGTTTTTATTTTCGAGTAAAAACTACTTCATTTAACTAGCTTTCGAATGGTATTTCAACTTTTGAGTTAACTATTTTTTTCCAGTATTATCATGTATAAGAGTAATGAGAATATAACATTCGAAAAGGCAAATATCTTATATAACTTAATGAAACATGAACAGGAACTAAAAAATTAATGATTCATATTTTCACGAAAGAGATTTGAAAACGATAAGAGGTTTTTAAAATGTCTTCCTCTTTCTTGAATGCACTTAACACATCTTTTTCATAAACTATCAGCTACTATTATCAATTGATTCTTCCTGAGTATTAAAGAAAATTCTATAAACATTAGTCCTTAGTGAGCCCCACACTTAAAAATCAAGCGGCGTAAGGTCAGGGCTTCTGGGTGGTCATCTCACCGGCCCGAATCGGCCTATCCATTTCTCTACAAATCTCTTAGTCATCCAGTTCTGGACCATTCTATAATTATGAGCCGCCTTCCATTTGAAACAAAAGTGATTATTATTTCGTTATTCAATGGATCTAAAAATTTGTTTGAATTGAGACGATCGAGAAGTATAACTGGACCGGAAAGTTGACCCTTCCTTAACCCCAACCACACATTTACTCTAATCTCGTGCTGAGAGTGTGACACAATAGTGCCATTAGGATTTTTTGTATCCCATATCTGGGAATTCATCAAATCTACCATACCAACTTTGGTAAAAGTTGCCTCATCCGTCCATAGAATTTTATATGATCTCCAATCCTGTAATTCATTCATGTGCCACCTATAAAATTGCAACCTCACCCCACTATTCACTGGCAATAGGTCTTGAACCCTACTCAAATGGTAAGGATGTAAATTATTTCGCTCTATGAACCGTAGAATGATGAAGTCTCAATGTAGCACCAATTTTTCGAGTACTTGTTGTAGGGTTCTCGCGAACAGCCTGCAATATTGCAGGTGCTTGTATCCATTGCTGATAATTTCCACCACCTTCTTTAATTTTTAAACCACTGAATGAACCGGTTGCACCAGAGCGCCAAAATACTTCAACAAATGTCTTTCTGCAAGGTTGCTGTCTGTTTGGAAAGCGCAATGCATACTCCCGCACCGCTGCACGGGAGTTTTCATTCGCGAGGCCATAAACAAATAACATATCTCGATATTCAATATTTGAGAAACTAGGCATGTTTTCTTCTTTTCGAAAAAGAAAATGGAACTCTGAAAGGGGAAAATATAAACTTCAATTCATTGATTCATTGAATGACAGTTCCTTTCAAATTCTAAATAATTTTATTTGTTTTAAAATCTAGTAATACAAGCCTTCTGTGTGTATTTATTCTTTTACGATACTTTCTTTCTAATTTTTTTCTTCTAATCCGAGAAAAATTAATTATTCCTGATTTCTTAAACATTCAATATCCAGATATGTTATTTATTACCGCTTATTATTATTGCAAAGTCATGTGTGGAATTGTTTAGACGCTCCGTTGAAACTAGCTCATTTGTGATCGAAGGATAAGAGAATTTAATGTTCTTACTCTTACTCTTACCCCAATAGTAAATTCAAAAATTGATATACCGTTGTTTAAAAGCCAGACGAATGTAGTAGTTTTTACCAAAAAAAAACTACTTCGATCAGTTTTCAGTGGTAGAGCTAACAAGAAAACACCACTAATTTTTTCATTTAGCCTTTCACAACACTCGGTATACAAATTTTTTTTACCATAAGTACTTATCTATTTTATAACAAATTCAATGATCTTTCCGATGGTATTGTCAGATTTGATGTAGCTGTAAGAGTAACAGAGATATTCTTGTTTTTTATAGAGAGAAGCATACGAAGATTCTTCTTTTGGCCGATAAAAGTCGCCAAATCCAAAGATTTTTTTTCCTCATTTTCAAATAATTCGAGAACAACTCGATCGATAGAAACCATATTTGATATGCGTAATCGGGTGCGTTATTCAGGTTTTTTAGTGATACACTCAATTACCTTGACGTTTTATCAGTGTCCCTAAATACTCGAACGAGTTTTTAATCAACAATAATTATTCAACTCTCTGCGTTTCAGGAAAACTGGTTCAGACAATGAATATCTAGACTAATTATCGAACTCTTCTGTATCTTGAGAAATTTTGATATGATGAGCGGTTGAATCTCAAAATACAATTTTTTTATTTCATGGTTTCATTTAGGTGCCGATACGCTATGATTGAAGAATGCAAATAACTCAATTCTCATTTCTTTAATTGACGCTTTAGACTTCTAGATGAACTATAATAGCAAAAACGAATTAATAATAAACATACCAGTATATTACCAATAAGCCGATTCCGCAGTAAATGCCACCATATATATGTCAAACACTTTTGAAAAGAGACATTATTAACGAAATATACACAGTGATTATACATACCTTAACTGTTGTTAAAGTATACCAAGAGCAAATCGAATCGTTACTTAAAATATAAGGTAACGCTATTTGTTTTCGATGTACAGGCTGTTTTATGGCATTAACTCTTGAACGCATATACCGATTTCCTCGATATTGAATACCACAAATGACACGGTTGATGTTAACAATACTGCTTTATGACAAAAATGAGATTTCAGAGCTGGACTAATTAAATGGGTTTTTCTCTCGAAATAACTGGACACCCTGTATGTCTGTTCGAGAACTCTTTGAAACGATCTTAAGCAGCAACAAATTCTTTGTGGCACAATTATGAAGATATCTCTCTTTTTTGTTTTGCAAAAACTTAACGGTGTCCTTATGTAATCTTAACTTCCTACTAACAATTCAGCATTGGGTATTTATCGTTCTTGTCCAGGAAATATTTTAGCTAATCCTCTCCCCACAAAACGCGGTCAAGGGGGAATAACATGGGCGTGTTCCCCCACCAATTTGTTTATTGAAAAAATAGAGTGTGCATCCATGTCATCTCTGAGAAAATTTTTCTATCCTATCAGGTGAATTCATTGTTCTGTTTTTCGATTCCCTTTTGTATATTAACTATAAAAAATGAGGTTGGAACTGGTTATAATTTTTTACGTTTTTCTTTTGATATACGATATTTCAAAATCTCCTGGACGGATTCGGCTAAAATTGGTACTACCCATTTTCTATAATATAACCGTAAGTGTTGCGTAAGATTTTTTTTTGAATGATATTGCAATCAAAATTAATACATAATAATAATGGAAAACCTCGATGCAATTCAAATTCTTCTTTCAAACTGGTGTAAGTTTTCCTGAAATAATTTTCTGATATTTTCATATATGAGGAATGTCAATTAAGTTCGTGGGAGTTAGCTACGCTGCGGCGATTGGTAACTCAGCATCGTTCATTCGAAACAGTATTCATTTCTGCGTCAGCCTGTGGAAGTTTCATGTTGATCAGTTTCATACCTCGTATTTTATTGTGCTTTGAACGTCGACCTGTTTTGACCCACCGCCGTAAAGATGAGTGATAAAATAACTGGGTAAAGAATAGTGAAACGCGGCAGAACTTCCGTGGTAATTATGGAAAAGTTAACCGACGTGTATAAGGAAGATTGTCTGTAAAAGTCAGCAGTCTATGATTGAGAAAAGCGGTTCAGAAGCGGCAGAGAGTCAGTGGAGGATGATCCGCTCGAGGGAGCTTCTTCCACCTCTCAAAACGCACAGAACCTCGAACGCTGCGCTCGCGAGTGCTCGCAGACCGTCGGGTTAGCCTTAGAATGTTGGAAGACGAGTTGGGCATCAAGAAGGGGCCGATCCGGCAAATGCTACACAAAGATTTAGGGATGCGTAAGCTGTGTGCGAAAATGGTTTTCAAAGTGATAAATGTTATCATTATCGACGAGTCGTGGGTGTTCGAATACGACCCTGAGACCAAAAGGCAGAGCATTCAGTGGGTAGAGAAGGGAGTTAAGCGCCCCACGATGTCCAAAATGTTAAAATCGAAAATGAAATCTTTACTGATCGCATTTTTCGACATTAATGGTGTTGTACACCACGACTACCTTTCAGCAGGTCAGACAGTCAACGCAGTATTCTACATTGATGTTTTGAAACGTCTGAAGGCCCTTGTGTTTCGTGTACGATCCGAATTGGCGGAGCGCAAAAGGGTGCTCCATCATGACAACGCTTCGGCCCACTCGTCATTCGCAGTTCCTGATTTTTTTTACCAAAAACGGCATTCCAACACTTCCACAACCCCATACAGTCCAAATCTGCCCCCTGTGACTTCCATCTGTTCCCACAGTTGAAGTCGTACCTCGAAGGAAACAGATATGACGGAAAGTCCGAAGACGACGGCGGTTCTGAATGACCTATCTTTGGGGGTTCACCAACAGTGGGTTTAACTCGGTGAGGGAGACTCTTGCGAAGGAATATGAGGTATTTTGAAGTATTTATATACTTTCCGGACCGTCCGGACACTTTTCCGCGAACTTAATTGACATACCTCGTATCACATTCTAGCTTTTATGTTTTTGTAAGAGAAATCTAAACCAATCTCTTCTTTTGCCAAACAATTCTGGACGGAAAAATGTCGAAAGAGGCTACTCTAAACAAACCATATCTATGTCATTCAGGTTTTAACTTTTTTTTTCAAGTAGAGATGTTTCATATCTCTATTAAGTTCAGACATGGAAGACGGAAAAATTCAAAGTTTCTACAGATGAATCAGAGAAAATAGTTTATTCGAACTTTCTGATTATATTATTTGATAATTCATAGAAATCCTAATAGCGAATTTTGCGAAAATGATAATAACCTAATCTAACAAATTTTCACATTTATAATAGTGATAGAAAAATTTTTCAGTAAATTGGGCAATACTTTCACAATTGATATGATGTATTGAAACATATTTAATTTAAACACAGAACTATCGAAATGTTGGAAACGAAAGTAATCTGATTCTATTTTCTCACTACAGTTACTATTATAATAATTGCAGAATGTTGCATGACAGTTTCAAGTCGAGAAGTATAGAATTATTATTCATCCTCTTGGTTATCTTCATCGCTGGAAACATATATGTCTAGCAAAGTGAACTAAAAGTGAACGAGACAGTCAAATTATCCAAAAAATAATTGTGGTGCCCTATTTCAAGGTAGGTGTTTCCGGGCCTTACATCAGATATTATCTTAGCGAAGCACGAATATTTCCATCCATCAAATTAACCTCAGAGAAAAAAATTCAATAATTTTGTGTGTTATTTACTGGAATAGTTAATTAGAAGAATCGTGGAGCTCAAAATGTATGAAAATTATATAGGCAAATCGATAAAAGAATGAAATAATTTCCATTTATAATTCAATAGAACTTGTGCTTAAAATGCATATATTTGAAGTACAAATTGAATGAAGAAAATATTAAGTATTTCTACATCAATAAATTTTAAACCGTATGTGTCACTCGTTAGAAGAATTTGATATTGAAACTGTTTCTACGATATTTCTGGAAGATTAAGGAAGACATGTGATATAAAATTATGGAGTATTTAATTTTCTCTAAAACTAATTTTACATTTTCATATTCTTCTTTGAGTTTCGTTGAATGGGCATTTGGAATTGATGCAAATTTATTTCCATTGTGCAATAAGACGCATTTTAAACTTCTTTTGCAACTATCAATAAAAAGGCGCCATTCAGTAGATTTGTACTCTTTTAAACCCATGTCTATAAGCAGCTTCGCGATATCATTACAATACACTAATCCTTCATTTTCACTAAAAATTGTAATAACTCTTTTTCTCGCGTTCTGTATGTTGTAATTGTTACTGTTGGTGCCAAAAATTTTTTCTTTCAATCGTGAGGCTAACAGTTCTGATCCTTGTTTTGATAAATTGAGATCACGTATTAAATCACTGAGTTCATTTTGAGAAAATAACTTTGGCGTAGATGTTTCACCTTCCCATTCACTTCCACTAGTAGACGGTCCCGATCTGTGAATTCGGTAACATCATTGTTTCTGAGGGCATGCGAATTACTTTTGAAATGTATATGGGCCGAGGGAGATTTTCACTGTGTAGAACCGGACATTTCGTAGACTGTAAGTCTGGGTATCTCCACGTTTGTGATATAAAATTATGGCTCCATAACGGACTCAAATGCATTGATGATGAAGTTCAAATGAGAATAAAATGAAAGGTTATGGTATTATATTAGGAAATATATTACAAGCATCATGTATAATCTGCGTCACTGTCTTCAATTCATAAAACTCGCACAAAGTAACATTAACCTTGCCTTAATTGTTACCTTGTAATAGCATTTGTGCAAAACATATCTTCGGATGCATATAAACAGAAGTAACCTTGAGATTGTTGAGTTCTATTCTCACTATAGATACTGTTATAACGCTATCCCAAGCGAGTTATTGCACAAGACAATGAAGCGGCAGTTTCAAGGCGGGAAATTTATTTTTATGGCATCCTTTTATGGACCCACCGAGGCATCGATGGAAGCAAATTTTTCCTGAATCTATCGTAAACGATGAGTCGACTTATTACATCTCCACCTACGAAAATATCGTATGAATTGTGAATCGAAATCGAAAAGGGGCGACGAAGATTTTCATTTTGAAGAGGTTCTGGAATTTTCGTTCTAAAATAGAATAAGTGAATTAGTGTTTCCGTCTGTTACACCTTCCGTCTTCAGGTTGACATATGAAATTGTTTATTTGTTTGTTGAATATAGGAATTATCTCCGGAAGTACTACAGTGGATTCACTCTTTTATTAGTAGAAAGCTTAGTAGTAGTAGTAGTAGAAGTTTATATAAGCTGCAGAAATATTTCTCCACTAGGGAATGCTAGTGAACAATCCAAATGAGAATGGTACTAACAAAAATTGAGATAAAACTGAAAATGAAAGATGTAAGACTCTAATAAAAATCTAATTACCTAAAAACTGTTAATACCGGATATTTCCAGCTTTTAAGGAGAATTACTGTGTAATATCTCATAGTTAATTGATTCCACCGTTACTACGTGATAGTTCATTATGATGATAATGAGAAATTAAACTATCTTACAAAACGATTTTATGTTTTTACTCAAGTTGTGAATACAACAGAATTATTATAAATTGAAGAACAATAGGAACCGATGAACTACTATATATATATATATATATATATATATATATATATATATATATATATATATATATATATATATATATATATGGTTTGGTAAAGACACTATTAAATGCATTAAGGATAAAACTAATTTACCTCAAAGATTAGAAAAATTCAAAGCCCGTTTTCTTTATGAAAATTGTTTTTTGCGTAAACAATGTAAAATCTTAATTGAAAGAGATCACAAGAAACATATTGCTTCTGTAGAGGGAGGAATTGTGAAAAATTCTAAGCTTATGTGATCTTATGTGGGCGAGTTGAGAGTTAACTAGAGGATGCCTCAATCCATGTGTCATGGTGAAAAAATCTTAGAAAATAGTTCGGCTATATCTAATGCTTTTTCTGAGTACTTTTCTAGTGTTTATGGAGAACCGCATAAACCTGTTCTTTACCAAAGTAGATATAAATCTTCTTCATCGATTACATTTAACACGATAGATCTGAAGGATGTCAAAGCTAAAATCGAGGGACTGAATGTCACGAAGGGTCCAGGTCCGGACTCCATCCCACCAATTTTTATAAAATCGTGTTTCGCTAGTTTGACGACTTCACTTCAAATTATTTTCAACAAATCTTTAGTACAAGGTGTCTTTCCACATAAGTGGAAGGCTGCAAATATCGTACCTATTTTCAAAAGTGGTAAGAAAAATGAAATGAGTGATTACCGACCTGTCTCTATTCTAAGTTATTTCGATAAAATGTGTGCAGCAATAGTAACTGATAAATTTTTTTCATTCATTCGGTTCCAAGTTGAATCAATCTCAACATGGGATTTTCAAAGGTAGGTCGGTATTAACTAATTAAACTCCTTACGTTCATTTCATAAGTAGTAGTTTCGATGTTGGTATTCAAGTTGATGACGTCTACACAGACATGGCTAAGGCCTTCGATAAGGTACATCATGCATTTTTGCTGTGGGTTCTAGAGGACATTGGTGTGGTGGGATCCTCACTGAAATGGATAGAATCGTATCAGTCGGATAGACACTCAATGGCACTCATTCAGGTTTCGTTCGTTTCACCTCTGGTGTTCCTCAAGGGTCACATCTGGGTCCCCTTTTATTTTAAATTTACATTAATGATATTTCAGAATGTTTTCTTTATACAAAACATGATTTATATGCCGACGATCTTAGAGTGTACAGTGCTTTTCGGTCCTATGATGATATTTTGCGGTTTCAGAGTGATCTTGACAGGCTTTTCTCTTTTTGTCAAAGTAGGTATTTTCAATTAAATATTGATAAGTGTAAGAATGTCAATGTCTTCGATGCTATTTTTTCTGTTGATGGGCTTGTAATTGGGAGGGTAAACCAAATTAAGGATTTTGGTATATATCTTGATTCTAAGTGGTCCTTTGAGTATCGTATTGATCACATAGTTTCTAAGGCTTTCAAAATGTTGGCTTTCGTTCTAAGAAATACTTAAATTTCAGTGATCCAAGTTCTTTAAAAATGCTATATTTCTCGTTGGTGAGGAGTTATTTGGAATATGCTGCACCTGTTTGGTCCCCTCACTATTACCAGTATATTGACAGAATTAAATAAGTCCAGAGGAAGTTTTTCAAAAGTTTCAACTCTAGATTTTTCAGTTCTAACCATAATTATCAATTATGGTTAGTCATCACAAAATTTCAAGCCTGGAGCAGAGGAGAGTCTTTTCGACACTGTAATTCTTTATCCGCTTATTAAATATCTCACTTTCAATGTTCCCGTGTATCCTTGTCGTCGAAATGCACTCTTCTATGTTCCGAAGGCCCGTACTAGTTAATTTTTTCATTCTCTTTTCTTGCGAATCATGCGTCTGTACAATTGGCATATTGCCAGTATAGATATTTTTCATGAACCTCTTTCTTCCTTCATAAAAAATGTTATTGTCTATCACATTAGATCTGAATCATGCTCATTGTATTAGTTTTAGTTTTCATGATATTTTACTATATTCTGTAGTCTTAGGTGAGTCTTTTTTTCTCTCTTGAATTTTTATGAAAGTTATAATTTCCATTTCGTATGACAAATTCACTTCTGTTTATTTTTCTTTCATCATTTTTGTGAACACCGGTAATTGGGTCTATCCTGTAGGGGTTCCTATAAATAAATAATATATATATATATATATATATATATATATATATATATATATATATATATATATATATATATATATATATATATATATATATATATATATATATATATATATATATATATATATATATATATATATATATATATATATATATATATATAATAAGGGTATAAACCTGACGAGTTGGAATTAAACCCTTTTTTATGAACTAGATGGTCATACCGTGTTCAAGTTACTTACCGTAAGACAAATAGTATATCAATACTTCATTCAACCTAGCATTAAGCTGTGACTTAATCAGCGTAAAATGCATCCAACATTTCATTAGAACAGGGAAGCCCTGCGTAGCTCCAAATTCTTCCTCTAACATAACAATGAGCTATCGAATGACACGGACGGTCGACTTGACAGGCGCCTCCAACTGACAGATGACAAGAATGACAGGACCTCATTTCAGAAATTTCCAGAAAGACTTCTTCATCTAATCAAATATGTTTATCCAAAACTATGCCACAAAACCTCGTACCAATGTGTTCCAAAATGTGTGCACAATAAATCCATATGAAAACGGCTAAGAAGGTCACGAAACAATGAAGAAATACAAAGTGAATAAAAGTCTCAACTTACTAAAAAAGTTAGAAAATAGACCCCAGAAATATATGATCAACTAGTTAGAGAAACACAAAACAAGTACACTAGTTGAAAGAAATTTGAGACCGAATCCAGATCTATCTTTCAACTTAGTCTTTTTCGTCATTCACGCAGGAAGTGGGCAGAGTACTTTGTCACGATCCTCTATTAGGACGCATGATCGATCAACCCTGATGCGTTACCTACCGAGTACGGACTTCTAGTTACCTTCCGTCTATGTTTTACAGTTGCTTGAAGTCTTAACTCACGCTAATAGATATCATAGCATGTATGATTCCATAATTACACGATCTATGATTAATATAAATTTTGGGAAAGCTTCAATACTTTGGCCCTATCAGCGAACATATTGCAAATGTCATTTCCGAACAGCAAAGAAAAGTAGCTTTCGAGACTCTCATGGAACTCTACCAAGAATTCTTCAAGAGTAAAATTAAAACTGATATATTTGACAACATTGGAGTTTACACGTAGTCCTATATGGATTGTCGAGGCGTTTATATAGGTCAGACTGTTCATTCTTTCAAAGCTACAACAAAAAGTATCAATGAGTTTGCAATAACAAGAGTACCGACGAATCTACTCTCCTCCACATTGTATCAAAAATGGCCAACATTTTTCCACATATAGATCAACTTTAAAGTATTCACAGAATACCTAAAGGACTGAAGTTAAAATTATCAGACTCCATCTATTTCCCAGAGAGATATTTTTCTGAAAGACCAGAATGACGAATGGCTTATTCGTTCATATTCGTTATCTTTAAGAATTCCCCTCTTCAACATAAGTCGTTAATCACCTCTTGTTTGCTACCCTATTAATTTCACATCTTCCTGTTTACGTGTATCAGTTTTTTAACATTACTGTACTCACGACCATCTTCAGCAATCCTGATTTTCAATAATCTCTTGTAATATAATAATACATAGTTTAATTTCTTAATATCAGCGTAACATCAGCCTAGGAAAATGCATTTTCCTTTGAAGTTAGATTGATTTCTTGTGCCTTGGCCATTTTCTTCGTTTTAGTGTTCCCGACTTCATTAGTCCTTCTCCATCTCACGTATCTAATTGAATACTCCTCCAGTTATACTAAGCCACCTCTTCAGGCTCACTTTCCATAATGAAGGACAATTTGTGAATTTAAGTTGGTTTAATTGTTACCTCGTTATTTGAGATATAATTTTTTTAAACTTGATTATTCATAAATCTTAGAATATTTTTTATGATTCATGTCGCCAAAACGACATCTTTTTAGTTTGAAGTGAACAAACGCTGATCCTTTAAGTTTTTATGATTTATGGACGACAGAATTTGATTCCATTTTTCTAATTTATTTTCTGCATATTGGTCCTAAATTCAGTTACTTTTCGTTATATGCTCTGCAAGTTCGACTTATTATATATTGACTTCAATCATAAAATTCTTGTAATGTTATTTATTCGTCATTCTATTCAACTTAAAGAATATACACAAACGAAAATATTGTTGTTTTTTTTGTAGTAATTTACAAATGTCTAAGTGAGGCCAAAATCCAAAAAACCCTACATATAATATTATGTGGTATAGAAACTGACATCGGAATTCTATCTACTCAGTCTGTTTCCATATTCTCCGGCCTTATGATTCAGTTCTTTGAAGAAACAGCAGATTTTTGATAGAATCGCGAAGATAATGAAAACGAGCTGTTTGGAAAAAAGGAATCCCAATATCAATCAATACTAATTTCAAATACGGTTCTAATGAAATTAAAAAGAAAATAGGTACTCCCATTAGGAAAAAACGTTTTTGACAATTTAGTAGACAAGTTATTTGTAAGCACCCTTTGTATAAATAGAATCGGAAAGTATGATGCCATCAAAATTGTTGTTTTTATATTAAACTAAAAAAATTTATATTCCTACTCAAATCTGATTCAATTTTTTGTAAAAAACTAGATTAGAATATAACTTTGAGAATTTTGGTCCAAGTTATCATAGTAATGATTGTTAAAACAATTTGCAAATTGTAGACCAGTATTTACTTATTCTAACAGCAAAATTAGAAATTGATCGATGAACTTTTTCTCCAGAAATTTCTGATGGTCCTTAATCGTGATAACCCTGTATAAGACATTTCTTCCTAACCGAACTGAAGATTACTTATTATTTTATTATCCAAGAAGAATTTCCTCCAAATCTCTAAATTTATCTAAGAAAAAATTGGTAGCTATCCTATTGAATTCCTTCAGTTATTTAATTTACCAGTATGGAAAAAATTAAAGTTGTTGAATTCAGCATTTAGAGATTTATGTGCCTTAAAATAAGGTTTTTGTATAGTATCACTCCGATTGTAAATACAAACTTTGATTTATCTAACCTTTTAATTTCGAGAACTCCTCGTCTTGTTGCGAAATTTCATATTACAGTTTCGAATGGAACTTATCAAACATTTGATTACCTTTGCAAGTTTCGAACCTTTACCATAAAATAAATTAAATTGTATTCACGCTGAAGCTGCAAGACTTTAGACGTTATGCATGATAAGATTCTCGTAGAATATATTTGGCTCATCGAGAGCAAAATGGATAGTTCAGCTAAATTTGCCAGAACATCTGACTTGGCTTAGTGATCTTAATGAACGAATTTCTCTTAGGGATTGCCGGTAATCGGCGATACGGACCGTAAGCATGTGAACTTTCTAGTTCAGAGCCCTTTATTATTGGCATCTGTGGCCACTGCTTCCAAATTTGCTCATTAAGGATACATGGCCGTCTCAGATGAACTAAGCAACCCAGGATCCTGTTTGTGATTAAATATTAAGCTTGCATTACTTTCATTAATTATCCTGTACAGGGCGATTCTATGTATCTTTGCCTAGGGAAATTGGAATTGAGGAACATAGGATAGTTCAAAGTAAAGTTGAAAGTAAATTCCATTAGCGTTAAAACGAATTGATTCAATCGAAAGAGTGAAACCAAATTTTCAGGAAACAGTATGCTGATCGGATTGCGTTTCAAATGTTAACTAGTTGAGGAAGATATTCGTTTATCATCAACAATATATTCATCATGCTCAGGTTCATGGTTTCAGTCTTAGCTTAATTGGATACTTTTATTCATGGACCTTCCATAGAATGTTAAATGAATGTCCTCCTTGAAGGAGGTGGATTTACAATCTACTCATCATGATCATCGTCGATCAGGGCCATACAGTAGTAATACAATCCAGTCGGATGTCATGAATAGGAGCAATGGATTTCATTTTCGGTCTCGTTCGACCTCTTGAGTATTGCACATCCATTCACAACACCAGGTCAGACTGCCACCTACTCATCTCAATCAGTTGGAATGCATCAAAAACACGTTGGCTCCGTCCATCGAAGTGATACAGAGGCTACAATCATCGCCGTCAAAAAATGATGAAAATAAAGGATGGCTCAAACAGAAAACTACAAGAAGCCATACTTGTTCGACTTTCTCCTCCAACGTTACACACTGTGTCTGCAATATGCGATCTTTCGAAAAGCTAACGTTCCTTGTACTTGTCTCGCTATTAACTAGGTGTAGAGCAGGCTTACTGATTTCAATGTCTTCATACATACAACGATAAATGTTGCAGCTTATCATTATAATGATAAGAAAACTTTGGTGACCTCATAGCAGTTCATATAGTATGAAACTCTGTACATTGTCCAATTTGCGAGAGTGATGAAGCGGAGAAAGTTATAAGTCATTTATTCCTGAATTATTCTTTATTGCGATTTCCATATTGTTTTCAATGTACCGGTTGCGTTACCACAGATTAACTACCTTTTAAGGCCCATTTCGAATTGTTTTTGTGCATTAATACGTAGTGCTGTAGTGACTGAAAAATAAGAATATTTCACTATACAGGGTGTTCCATAACATAGATACATACCAAAGCTTTGATTTTTTAAATAAGACATCTTTTATTTTGTTTCAATTTTGACTTTGTGAGGAAAAACGAAGGTGAGTTTGTTCGAAATTTCCTATTCTTATCTTGAATATTTTCCGAAATATTTGACAATTTCTGAAATTTAAGGACTTTGAAAAAAAAATGTCGTGCCCTTAATATTGATTTCAAAACTCCAGATGTACAACTCTTGACATAGTTATTGCCGTTGCTTGAATATATGACACATTTTGTTGATCTATATTATATAGTGTGTTCGAAAACGATTTCTGCAATTGGGACCCATTCAAATCTTATTTTACAGTTTCTTTCAAATAGCATATCCTATATCTAAATGGCCGATTAGGTGGTATATTCTAATACCTTTCAAATGGTATCTGGCTTCCCTATACTTTTTCTCAAAGGTTTCGAGGTTATTCCAATTTTTATCGAATTGCAAGAAACATTACAACTTTTCACTCCAATTTCTATCTGAACCGATTGTTCCCTCAAAATAAGAAACCGAATTAGATGAAATTATTCCTGTGTTTAAATGTCATCTAACCTAACTATTCAACAACTATTGGTTCATTAATTGATGCTTCAAACCCAACATTAAAAACGAAATATTCGCGAATTAAGGATAGAAAGACTTTCCATATCATTTCTTACATAAGAGGTTCAAAAGGTCCTCCATTTTGAACAATACAGAATGCTACCCTGTCTTCAAATGATCTTCTAACGTTACTGGTACCATGTCCACTACAGTATCAAACCATATATCGCTCTAGGCCCCTCCGAATAAGCGTGTTACCGTGTTAAACACGCTTTCCTAATCACAGATCGCCTAGTAGGCCCTTCAACAGGGCTAGGCACAGAACGTACTCTGGGCTTAACTGGACCGAGGGTTTTAATATCCGTGCATCGGAGACTCACGGCTTTTTCTCTTCAAAGACCTCTTCGAATTCACACTGTCTTAGAAAACCGGCTGCAGCAAGCGTTGCCGGCTTTCCGTACCCACGCCATATTGCCAAACCGCCGTTGTTTGCCAACGAACCACGTGTTTTTATTTCATTCTGAATTTACGTTTACAAAGAGTGTTTGTGTTAACCACAGTGTTTCCATCGTGTGTGTGACCCCATCCCGCTAGCATTACTTATCGTGTCTGGTGTCACTGATCGAAGTGTATCTCTTATCCTGTCTTCCATATCTTCAGCCGTCATTGGCGGAGTTCGAAATATAATTTCCTTGACATACCTCTATAAGAAAAGTTTAAGGCAAATTAGATCAGGTGATTTAGAAGGCCAATTTCGAAATCCACCTCTGCCGATCCATTTATCAGGAAAGTGTTTCACATCTTCTAATAATTCTTGTAGATGATCAACCAGAAACCTCAAAGAAATATATTTTCGGTTAAGTGTTCATCGACAACAATATTCCGATGACATGCGGGCCTATGATTGCGCCTCAAGTGTTAACCGCCCATCGATGCTGCATGTACGGCAGACGAAAGATATGTGGATGTAATCAAAATTATGCTGGTTCACCAGGAGTTATTGAGGAGATTGCGGTCATTTGAGAAAAAAATATTTTCTGTGCAATTTTCATTTCATCCGATCATTTCCGACATCTATAAACAGGACTCAAGCCGGTTTTAAAAATGTCCTTCAGATGGGATGGTGGACCTGAACATAATACGGATGGATTCCGTGATATTTTGGGATTCTGCATACACTTCTTCGACGAATTCTCGCTTCATGAGCAATCTTCTGCTGACTAGTAGTTGGATTTACAACGTCGATCGCTACAACTGTCATTTCGTTTTTTCCATCTTTTGTCACCCACTTTTGTCAGATTATTTTTGGATAAGCTACAATAGAGGTTTGCCGGTATGTTTATAGTAGTTTTTGTAAGGAATTTCTGTCTGGTATCTTCGATTCTGGTATCTTTCGGAGTATACACTCGACACTGAAAAACAGTTAGTTGTCATTGGCCGATGACAAAAATCAATACGTTCTTGGATTGGATGAGTCCTCATTTTGAAAAGTATATCAAATAGCAGAATTGCTTGCAATTAGAATTTTCCAACCAATAGTACACAAAAAAAAACTGTTGAATATAGGTACAAGGAACCTAGGTACCATTCAAAATGTATTAAAATATACCACTTTTTTAACCCTTTAGGTATATTGTATGCCATTTGAAGAAAACAGTGAAATGAGATTTGAATGAGCACCAAAAATCATTTTCGAACACCCTGTGTAACATAGATCTACAAAATATATCATATTTTCAAGCAACTACAATTACTGTCACTGTAGTTATACATCTGAAGCTATGAAATCAATAACAAGGCAAAAAATTTTTTTGTCCTTAAATTTCAGAAAATGTCAAATATTTCGGAATCTATCAATGAGGGGTGTAAGGAATTTCGGACAAACTCACCTTCGTTTTTCCTCACAAAGTCAAAAACGAAACCAAGTATAGGGTGTCCCATTGGAAAAACCATAGCAGTATTAGTCTAAAATATTTTTAGCTTAATGCCAAATCTTCCGTCGTGAATGTGCCGAGCCACCCGGTATAGGTACATATGGTATCAGATACTTTTCTAGTTTGGGTTGAAATATTAAAATTCATTCAGTATTACCAACAAGTTGTTTTCTGTTTCTATTAAGTAACCCCAATCCCATCATCCTACATCAACCTATCGAAGTTATAGTTATAGCCAAAAATTAAACTTCAACACAATCATACTCTTTCTACTTTTTCAATCTTGCAGGTAGCTGCAGTTGTTGTATCAGCGACGGTTGAGACAAGGATCTTCCTCAGGTTTTTCTTTGCGTTCTCGTCAATAGTAAAATAATTACTTCCTCTTCATCTGTTTCACTTCATCTTCCTGAACCTTCACTTTAGGGGCGACTGTGGAAGACTCAACGTGCTTTAGATGATTATGCTTTCTGCATATTTTCCACCAAGAGTGTTTCAATTCAAATCAAAATTATAGTTTCTCTTTTATATCTGTAACCCTCTCTGCTTTCAATCGAATAAAAAGTCAATAAACATTCCTTGTGGAATAACAATCAAAATATTAGAATTATCTGCCTTTGTGAAAACCAATGAAGTATTGGAAATTATTTGGTTGAGATTGATAATTAGAAAATTACTATTTCTACACGCTCAATTTCTATTAACATCCTGATTTGTTTGGATTTTTCCTTGTTCGCGTGACAATCTCCAATTTATCAACCAAGGTTTCTATTCCTTAATTGAATACCTGAGGAACGAAGTCAGACCCTTTAAGAAGTGAAATAATTTCATTGCCGTTAAATTGAAGTTCGGATAAATTTATGGCTCTTGGACGAAATTCAGTGAAATCTAAATATGAGAAATCTGCAATGGTTGATTTAAATAATCGGTGATTTCATAGTTCGTTTCAACTATAGTATAGGTTGTATCCACATCGTTTTTTCTCAAACTACTTTCGACAGGAATATTGAACTTACAATGTGTCTACAAAAAAAAGTGTTGACTGGTCCACTTAAAGAAGGGAATATCCGCAACTAGTAAGGCAAGTAAGAATAGATCTTCATTGAAAACTTGTTGATCTGCATCAAACCTCTATTCGATTCATTTTGGTGACATGCAGAGAGCCGTTCTAACGTATTAATCAAAAACAAATTTCTTGTTCACAAGATCTGCAAGCAGAAGTAAAATACAATCGAACAATATTTTGCCGTATTTGAATTTTGGAACATGGATAAATGATTCGAAATACCAAAAAGAAAGTTTGAAATGAGAAAAAGTGCAAAATAGATGAAAACCTATTTTTCTTAGGAGCAGCTTTCAAATTTCTTAGAATAAATTTATGAATAGATGATTTAAAATTTACATAGACTTTATTTAACTTTTAATCAGATTGATTTGTAAAAATCAGATGTTTATGCCAAACTCCTATAGGTCCTACCGATATGAATTTTATCACAAGAAACCGCAATTGAGGACCTATAGAAGTTTTGGCATAAGAACATCTGAAAATAAACGTAGCTTTGATAAAATAAATCTGATTCAAATTATTCAAACCACTTAATAAAAGAAAACCATTCATTTAATAAAAACTTTGACATATTACATATAAAATCAAAAAGTTCAAAATTAGATCTCCTAGAAGCATTAGAAATAAATAGATACAAATATTCGGACAAGCTTTTGAATGAGCAGGTAGATGTGAATTATTCAATTCCCTTACTTAACTTGTTTAATTAGTTTTTATTACCTATCATAATAACTGTACAATGGCTCGGTGTGGATTTTCCTGTTATTCATCCAACTTGTTCTACGATTTGTTTATAATACCATACTCTTCATTCTGTTTGTCATTCTTGATAAAGCTGCTGTGTCAGCGAAACGTCGTCGAATTTTTTCAAATAAAGTGAAGATTAAAGTTAAACCTTGTGTTTTTTATCTCATTTATATCATGGATCTAAATCAAGTAACGGCCTCCACAATTCGAATCATAAATAGATACTTATAATTTAGAGAGAAGAATCTTCGAAAAGATGCACCCTGGAAACGGGGCTATTGTCAGATTTCTACCGACTGAAATCCTCCTCTTGGGGTACCAGTTCGAAGGCTATAGACCCCAGATGAAAAATAAAAATTGGAGGAAGAAGCAGGATAATTCGTATGGGATGTCCGAGGGGATGGCTGGGCGGGAATGTTCGATATTCCGAAACTCGTTGAGTCCGCAGTGAGACTGGGCTTATGCCCGATGATGTCCAGGAACTTATGTAATTTCCTCAATCGACGTTGTCCACTTCATTAAGCCGTTAACAGAAGTGCACAGGTAGACGCATAAAGTGGTCCTGCGCCGTTAACTTGTTTCAAAGCTCTGCTAAGCCACGCTGAACAGAAATCTAAGCTAAGCTGAAAGGAATCTGCTGACGCTGATGGCATCTGCAGCGCATAAAATGGAACTGCGTAGGTATAATTCCTAAAGTCCCGCCTAGCGATCCAGAGAAATGTATCCACTGGAGCAGATGAAACGACTCTGGACGGCTGCCGGCTGCTGAGCTCAGGGTTCTGGGACTGAAATTTCATATTGCGAGATAATTGAGAAATTTTGGTTACTTTTATCGTATTGGTAATTAGTCTTTGGCGTCAGGTAGGCTCACTCACTCAGACGCCCGGAATTTCCAAACAAGGTATTATAATCGAAGAACGAATGGTTACAAAGATTTCAATATATTTATAGAATTAAGAATGAATAGAACAGAATTCCTTCATTGCATCACTTTGACCCTTAGATGTGCCATTATGAGTATCTAGGTAGGTATTTGATAGGATGAGGAACGGTTATTGGTCTATATCTGCTAATGACTCCAAGAATAGTAAGGAAACCCACCGAAAATTTCAAAGTATGTGAAAATTAACATTCATATGCTGGATATGCTAAGTATCAAACTTTAATGGAGGAATACTGTAAAATGCATAAACTATTTTTTATATTTCAAATGAAATAACAGCATTTATTGGTGAAATACATTCTGTCACAAAAGTACCGGAAATAGATTATTGAAAAATCTGCTCAAAACGATTGTCGAAAGTTTTGTACTTGCTTAGTTAGCGCCACTGTTTTCTATACTGACGCAGAGTTTGAATGCGATCTGTCATTAAGTTTGTTTACGGTAATCGATTCTGTGCGTTCACGTAAGTTTGATTTGTGATTTTCACGATGGATAAAAATATTGAAAGCGGAATTTGTCTCCCATTCTGTATTGCAATGTTATCTAGGGCTTAAAGTGAATCGACTCCATCGAAAAACTCATGCAAATAAGTGATACAGTGTATTCAACAGCGGTCAAGATGTGGTGGAGAATTTACCTCGCTCTGGATGGCGATCAACATATTTAACTGAAGTTAACATCGATAAAGCGAGGGAAATGGTAATTGAATTGGTTTTTAAGTTTGAGAAGAATAGTTTACGACTACAACGAACTTTATATGCTTCACGAATAAATTCGTACCATTTCAAACGATTGTTTCAGAATAAAACGCGTGGCCGCTCGACAAGTTGCAGAAGACCTAAAATTTTCTCAAGAATTGAATCGCGTAAAGGTCCCTGAAGACATGCTAGAACGTGTTAACTCCGACCTCACATTCATGAAACGCATTGTAACTAATGATGAGACATGGGTTCATGACTTTGACATGCAAACCAGTCAACAAGCTTCGAAATGGCGCCTTCCAACTGAACCATAACCAAAAAAACCAAGTCGAACGAAAGTCAAGGCAATTTTGACTGTTTTCTTCGATAATGGCGGTGTTGTGCACTTTCTATCTGTTTCTGCGAGAACACTGATTTTGATATTGATATCATAGTATTTAAAAAACCGTTATTCTCAAAATTTACAGAGTTAGAGGTAGTAGTGTTTGTTTTTGTGAGAGTAAATACTCAATTACGCTGAAGCTGTTTGCTAGACAATAATTAAATGAAATTTGTAGATAACTGTGCCACTGAGTTCCAATTTTTTGTCTTGAAAACTTCGTTCATTCATATCCTATTGAAAGCATTTTTCCAGAAGAATGAACCAGTCCTTATAACGTCTGACTTGGTATTTCCACCTATAAACTTTTATACTCGTATAAAATGAATAGCATTTTGAATGAAGGAGCACAATTTATATTTAATGAATTCCTTCTAAATTAATTTGTACGAATAAGGATTCCCTCTTGGGCTTAGAACAACAGCTTGTGTTTTTCCACACAACATACGATGGGTCATTAAAATTTATAATGGAAACACCCTTATGTTTTTACTATTGAATTTTTTAATTAGAAAAATACGACGTCGTTCTGGGGAAACGGAGTCTTATGTAACAATACGTTCGGTTCTTCATTTTGAAATCCCTTTAGTTGCTTTTGAATTTTCGTTTGAAATATATAGTGTAAGTTATAGGAAGATAGCCAGCCGAAATGTTATAATTAATATGAACTCACCCTTCCCGGGTTTTTTATTGAAGAACATATGGTCGTAAACAATTTCCAGTCAGATTTCTTAGTTATCTGTAATTGAAATCGAAGTCAGTCGATACTCAAAATCTCGGTTGTTCTTCAAAAGACGTAAGAATGATTGTGACTCCTGGTACTTCTCTTTTAATTGAATCCAATGACGGAGGCAATTCGATGTCCCTCCAAGATTGAAGGAGGTTCTCCAGTAGTGACTTTTCTGGAAAAAATTGTTGTCTCTCTTTGAAAGTCGAGAAAATATTTTTGCAAAGAGATCCGCCTTTGCTCTAGGTGATGATGCGATAGAGCAGTTATATCTAATTGAAAGTGAAAGGATGGCTTGCAAAGGTTGTTGCTGACTGCTTCCGCCATAAACCAGAACTGACAATTTCCTCTGGTCTGCTTCAAGGGTCTTTTCTTAGTTCTTTCGTTGAAGTAGGTTTTCGGCTTATCCATCGTTGAGTTCTTGAAACGCACATATTTAGTTAGTTTCATCTGTTGGATTTCTCTTCCAGTTCTTATAACCTCTGTTCTCTGTGACAACTTTTTGACAGCTCTTAGTAAACCAACTCTTTTGTGCGAATGTATTTTTTTGTGGAAATTGGAACGTAGAGAATAACTTCAGTGACAGATTTAGTTCAAACATGGACGAAAAAACTCGCGCAGATGTAACTTCCTCCCGGAAGGCGATAGATCTAAACTACGTGGCTGTTCAAAGTAACCAATTGCAGGAACAAGGTTGTGATCAGAGTTGTCCAAGGGTGCTGAAACCTGTGAACGGGAATTATCCGGATCTGAAACAAGAACTCGATCGCGAGTATTGGAAAATCGGTTATATTGTCAAGAATTCATGACAGCTCATAAGCCAACTTGCAAATTATCGGAAAGGTCTCCGCTTGCCTTCGTAGTTCATCGGTTTAATTTGAATATTGGCAGATCGTATTTACCTTATCGCCTAGATACTGAAACCACCTAGAATAGTTGTTATCGTAAGGAGATGGATACAGACAACACAGAAACATGAATTGTTATATAAACAGATTTTGAACCACTCCATTTCAAAAGTGTATTCCTTCAGCGTATCTGTGAATGCGACATCCGATGTGGCAAAAACAAATTCCTCCTCTAAACCGAAACGTTGGGAGCAACTCATTGCCATTGAAACAGAGATATGTGGTGTTGGTGGCATTATTTGAGTTTTCGTTAGAGCTAAGACATACATTTGCGTGACTTGTATGTACTGATGTACTACACTCATGTACGTGTGGTACGTGTGTCCTCTTATGGTACAAAATGAATTAACTTATCGCAAAAAGCGTTTGAAAATTTTTAGATTAATGGATTATTTGAAGGGGCGAAAGTAACAGTGGAAAGAGTAACATTTTCTCTGTTTTAGGTAATTAGAATAACGGAAGTGATAATGGAATAAATTCTGCAAACAATATTTTGTGGTGGCATTGTGTTAGAGGAACTACGTAGGTCTCAACTTAAATTTAAGGCTAGATTTAAAATATTTTTCCTCAAAATTTCTACCTCGCATAGTTACCTAAAATGACTTACACCACTGTGCCTTACCAAAACCAGACTTCCACCACTGTATGACCAAAAACATAAGTGTGGATATCAACAAAATGGATGAAAAGTTGAATTGCATTCCTAAAAACATATGTATCGAAAACAGTGCAACGTGGTTTTTGAAAAAGGTTATTTATTTATTCATTAGTGAACAACGCAAAGTATACGATTCAATTTGGTATCATACTAAAGGGGATTCATTCTTTTCTTCATGGTCTGGTGTTGTGGTATTCACAATTTCCAGAGGTCCAATATCATCTTCAAGCTCCTCACCTTCTTCAATAGTGATTCGCAGCGAAATGAAGAAATCTTTTCTCAGTGGTGGTATGTAAAGTACAAGATCCTGCATGTCAGTCTTCTTAGCCTCGGTAACTGGCCTTCCCCATCGGATTCAAACCATCCTGACAAATGTTGGCCAGAGATTTTCGCCTACCGACTCTTGCTGCATTTTGATCTAGCTCACAAAATGGAATATCATCATTCACAGTTTCTTTGTACATGAGAATGTGAGGTTGATCTTTCAAAATTCGTATATTTTGAATTTTCAACCAACTAACAGCATCATTGTTCTCTTCTACGCGTGATACAATTTCCCAACTTGTCAACAGATCTGAAATACTTCCGACACATTTTTGTCAACAAGAACGCGTTCTTCCTTGGGTACTTCATTATTTTACTGTGACAATCGTCTGCATCATAAATCAGTTTATTTTTGGCGTACTCAATTGATCCAAATTCAGTGTCGTTGGGTGGAAAGGAGTGGCCACTTATTCTTGATCGATAATTTCCTCATTACTTTAAGGGCTCTGTGTGCGCTTCATCAGGTATAAAGATAACTTTATGTCACAATTTTGGCCAGTACTTGCGTCACTGTATAACACTATATGCTTAGCAGATAACGCTCTTGCTTTAAGATATTTGATGATATAGGAATCAATCTCTTGGAACCCACGAGTAGCGAACGCTTCATCCCAGTAGTACATGAAGCCTGAACCTGTTTTGAGTTCATGGCAGCCCAGGTTGTAACAATACATATTCCGCTTGTAGTAAGCCACGGAGATCATCAAAACAGGAAATGGTATAGCCTTTTCAAGGTCAAATGTCAAACCATAGAAATATTCATCTTCTCGTGCTTTCACTGTGCCCCATCTCTTGCTTTCCTCACCTTTTAGGTTTTCTAGATTCGTCTACATTTCAACACACTTCAATCTCCTTATCAAGTCCATCGCATTTGGTGCGCGTATCTTTAAGAGGCCGGTGGAAATGAAAGTTGAACTCATAGTTGGAGATTTGACAAAAGATGGCTTCAAATACAGGAAAATCATCTTTTGCCATGCTATTTTCTATGCAAAGTCAAACATTGCACGTACATTCAAGTCAGGTGAAAGGTATTAATAGGCTTGTCTGATCTGATTGATATAATGAGATAGATGCTATGTGGTCACTCACATTACTCATGACAGCCTCAAGTGTTTCATTTTTGGGGGCACGGCATCCTCGCCATCACTTCCAGGTTGTTGACCCTTTTGTATTTGTTGTTTTGCTCATGGCATATGCCCTGGAGTGTTCTAAAGAAAATACACTCGCACACAGTAACGCTATTGCCTCTGACCTGAAATTTGAAAATGTTTTTCACAGGCTTTACAATTCTCGATGCCCGAATGCGTCTTGTTATAGATTTCTGTTGCACAATCAAACCTCATAAAACACGTTTTCTTCAGAAAAACTGTTCAGCTTCCAGAAAGTGTTGAAATGCCTTGCCTCGCTGCTTCAGGTACGCTCTCCGCATACTTTCTTTTACGTTCACAATCAAAGTTCTGATATAGCTTACCGGCTACTGCTTGTCCTCTGGAAGACTCGTACGACAATCCTGCATTTCGAGCTTTCTTTCACTTTTCAGCTTTACTTCTTTTTGTCTTTTCTCGTTTTCTTGATTCTCAGAAGTGCCAAAGGTAGGAAATTGGCTGGAAAGGTTAGTCTCTCGACCGCCGTCTACCTACTCATCTCCTTCTGACTCTGAAACACCAAACATCTATGTAGTTATTTAGATCTTACTGTACTCACAACTTAAATCACGAAATACCTAGCCTACCTGAACTTTCGATAAATTGAGAGATACTTTCCAATAATCTCTTCTCCATTTTCCAAAGAAGACCTTAGGTACAGACTCAAAGTTGCTACAAGCAGATACATAGATACTCATCATCATCTTCAGTTTTTGATGTATTTTCTCCTGGTTCATACTCCCAATCATCACTAGTATCCAGCTCATCCAACGGACCACTAACACATTCATCACAATCCATGGTTTCTACAAGCTTATGCGCATGCACTCAATAATTACACGAAAATCGCCAACCATTCACCACCAGACTGGTGTAAGTCTGACTCACGCCACTTTAGTTTTTAACCGAACACCTGATCCATTATCAGTTTAACTTGAGCTGGCATCTGCCCAAGAAATGAGTGAAGTTCTGACTTACTCCACTATTTCTATGAACAGTTTTCAATATTTACATTGCATTCCTATGTCTAAATCAATTTCTCCCGAAAACTGACTTACACCACTGTGACTTTCACTCCTTCATTTGTAGGTGTAAATGTATTATTTCGAGAGGCAATACAATTGATTTAGATGAATAATTAATATTTTGTGCTCCATTGACCAGTTCCCGGTACTTCATCTAAGGCAGTATGGCAGGCGAAAAGATTGAATACATCTAAGAGCTCTCGTATAATACCATGTATTGAATTTAGTTGCGGTAATTGTATATATGTATGACATGTATATTGGTAGAACCTACCACAATTTTAATATAAGTGTCAATGAACATTGTCGTAGTTTCATCAAGATAAAAAATAATTCCAATTTTGCCAACATATTAATGAAAGAGACTCAAAATTTCAACCAAAAAACTTTCTGAATTTTACTTTATTCTCATGAAAGCTTAATCTAAATTTTTAGGAATCCCTTGAAATCGATAGATGTGAACTCTTCAACATGTTATTCAATGAACAAGTAGATTTTGACGATAATTCTCCTTCATCTTATTCGTTTCCGGCTGAATTTCGTCTTGTTCACGTTGACATTGAGCAGTCACAGTGAAAGAAACTACTTGGTTTGGAGTCATATGACGAGCCGAAAACTCTATTGGTGCATTGATGATAAATTGATCAAATTGGTGAATTGAACGCATATTATGGCTTCAGAAGATCGCTGTGTGAAGTGAGAGAAATTTCGTTGTCCAGAACCGAAACCTACTGTTTACTAAGAATTATCGAATAACCCCTGTAGTAAATTTGTTGCTGAAACATAGACGAGTCACAGCAAGAACAAAAGATGCACGCGATGTAGTTTGCGATGAGTGTTTTCAACTTGAGCTTGGCGAGTCACCACATTAAAAAGAAGTTATTTATCAAGGAACTCTATCGGAATTTCTACGTTCTTGAATTATGAATAGACGTGGTTCTGGTTTTCAAGACTTCCTCCATCGCGAATTCTATAGGCAATTTCCCTCTTTTTACTTTCAAGGGGCTATTAAAGTAGGGCCTCGAGTACCATATTTTCTACATTATGTACTAGACTCTCGGGAAGTAGAGTGCATAGCGAAGTGAAAACCTTTTTTTCTGTTCAGATTGAAGTCTGTTGTCGTCCGGGAGGTTTTTGTCATCTATTTCACTTCTTCTGTAGGAAAAGCGAATATTCTACGTCGTTTATATTTAATAGGTATTCAAACTGCTTACAATGAATATTTCAACTGAATTAAATGATACTTTTATTTCTTTTCTTCTAAAATATATTTTAATATGAAGTTTCGTTTTAAATATTTATATGTGGAAATGATAATCTACAAGTATAGAATTTTTCATTTCTACTGAGTAACAGACTGTGTTTTCTCCAAGATCGCAAAGTATAAATGAAAAACAATAAATTGAATCTGAAAATCAATGAAACAAGTTATTTATTGAGACACTTGTATTTATATTTTATTGATATTATTATGTATAGCATTCGAACAATTGTTGAAATTAAAATTGGGTGCATTGGTCACGTTTTCAGTTATGTTTTTCAAAACGGACTGATTATTCGAGGTAGATTGAACAGTCGTGTAACATGATGAACTGGAAGATGAAAGAATGATTGCTGCCGAATTATCACTCTTATTAAATTACGTTATAGTTATTTCGAGATTTCTTTCATCATGAGACGTTTACGTTTAGTAAAAACGAAGGTATAGATGTACAATTTGTCTTAAATATAGTAAAAGAAGTATGAATTTTTTTTCTTTTGAATTTGATTTTTTTTGGCACCTCGTTTAAACATTGGCCAGCAGGTTATCTGATTACTTTAGTAGTGAACAGGCCCTTTTGCACTCTCCTTATCCAATCAAGAAACACTATATAGTGTGATACCAGAAGATTTAACATGGAAATTGATACGCTTAGGCGTTTGTCAAAGTGATTTTTTCTTCTTACACACACAGGAGTAACCACGGAAAGAAAAGGGTTAAATAGTTAGGTAAAGACACAAATGAAATTCGACTTTTGACCTGCAGGGTCATGGTGAATTCTCAAAATGAACATTTATTAATTTCTTGCCCCTTTTTTTATTTTCCAATTATTATAAGTAAGGATGTATTTTTTCTTTCTTTTATTATAAAGTTAGATTAACTTATTTAATGAACGAATAAACAATTAAATATTCTTCTAGATTCTGTGTAGCCAGAATAATTATAAAGAAATTCAAATTTAGTTAGAAGTTGGATTTTTGAAAGCAGGGAATTGCATTCATCTCGATAACTTGAGCAGTAAAATATAATATGATCTAGTGTTCCTATTTATCCACAATCACACATGAGATCAGCCTCCTTATTTATTTTGTGTAGATATTCAGGATCTAGCACGTGTCCGCTTCTCAAACGAGAAATCGTACGTATATAATCTCTATGAAATTTTAGGAATTTCGGGTGCGTGGAATAGACTTTCAGTAAGTTCTTGAACCAGTTGTTCGGAGGGCTTGGTTGTATAGATTTATAGAAATATCCTCTTTTGTTAGATTGAAAGGAGCTGCACCATCTGGATTTTATATGACATTTGTCATATTTTTCGAACGACTGTCAAAATTTTTTCGCAAATTTTTCTTTATATTAAACAAGTTCCACGAAGAAATAATATATGGGCGATGTCAACCCATATTATTGGGTCCACAATGATTCTTAAACATCTATAGATAATCGGCATCACTTGGAAGACTGAACCTGGCCATCGGGGCTCTCTAGGTCAAACAGAGATGGAATTTGAGTAAATATCGCAGGTTATGTATTTTTTTATTATCTCCTTAGTCCCTTTCATGACCTTGCTTGCTATGTAAAATCTTTTCTCAGATTTGTTCAGACATATAAGAAGTTTGATTGTTGAAATATTTTTCTGCTGGTTTTCTTTTTCCATTGTTACAGATTCCTGTCCCAAACCCCCTTCCTTTCACCCTTTTTTTCGGAAATCATGGAATGCAAGAGTGAATGAAGCGGCTAAGCAGAAAAATCTTTGGTATTCTTTATATAAACATGACACTAACACATCATGAACAGACAAGCTATTGCTAGTGCAATAGCGACCGGGAAACGAGTTATTTCCTCAGGTTTTTTCACTCGTTTATTGAATCATTGAATCATATACAAGATAGTATGGTTCCCTGTTACATTTCCTGAGCTCACGCTTGTGTTTTTTCTGACACACACCAAAGTTATAGTTAGGATTGCAATTTCGGTCCATTGTTTATCTTCAGCTGATAACAAGCACTGAACTTAGGATGAAATTTATACATACACGAAAAGTAGATACGAAATTAATAAAGGTTTAAATAAAAGGTAATGAACAAATTATGACAAAAAAGAAGGTAAAGACATCAAATATAGATGAATAAGCCGGCCGTACAGAAGATTTTCTTTATGGGGGCTTGTTGGAGTATGAAAGTTTGGATGGATTGTAAAAAATCTAATTTTTGTCTTTTGAGTTTTGCTTTGTATAATTTGGAGTTGATCTATGGAAGGGAGATTATGGCCATTTTTGAATCTGTGTGAAGCAAAATTAGATTCGTCAGTTCTCTAGTTATTGTAATCTGATTGATGCTCTTTGTATCTAGATTTAAATGAATGGCTAGTCTGACCTTTATAGACGACTTCACAATCCCTACAGGACAACTTGTATACTCCAGTATTGTCAAATCTATCAGTTTTATCTTTACTATCGAAAAATTCTTCCAAGAGTTTAGTTTGGGTTCAGAAAGCTAATTTTTCATGCTTTTTTGAAATGACATATGCAATCTTTTCGCTGAACAAAATATGTATTTACAATAAATACTTATATCTATAATTTTGGTATGTGTCAGAAAAAACACAAGTGTGAGCTCAAAGAATGTAACAGGGGAACCATACTATCTTGTATATGATTCAATAAACGAGTGAGAAAGACCTGAGGAAAAAACTTGTTTCCCTGTCGCTATTGTACTAGCAATAGCTAGTCTGTTCATGTTGTCTCAATGTCGTGTGTTCATAAAGAGTACCAATGATTTTTCTGCCAAGCCGCTTCATTACCTTTTGCATTCCAAGATTTCCAAACGAAGACAAGGGTGAAAGGAAGGGGGTTTGGGACAGCAATCTATAACAATGGAAAAACAAAACCAGCAGAAAAAATATTTCAATAATCATACGTCTAATATGTCTGAACAAAACTGAGAAAAGATTTTACATAGCAAGCAAGGTCATTAAAAGGACTAAGGAGATAATCAAAAAGTACATAACCTGCGATATTTCCTCTTTCGCGGAGATGTTCTTTCGTCTCAGTGTGAGTCTCCTGAAACATAATCACCTCATTGTTCTTGCTTGCCAATTGTGAAGTATAATCGCAGAAACACTGTTCAATATTCAAACTCAACAAAACTATTTTCTCTCTGTTTGACCGAGAGAGCCCCGATGGCCAGGTTCAGTCTTCGAAGTGATGTTTTAGAATCATTATGGACCCAACAATTTGGGTTTACATAGCACATATATTATTTCTTCATGGATCTTGTTCAATTTGAAGAAAAATTTGCGAATAAATTTTGACAGTCGTTTGAAAAATATGAAATCTAACTTTCGTCCTTTAGGTATTCCAAGAATAATTTGAAGTTGATCAAAGGGTGGAAAATGATGGCCATTTTCGACACAATGCGAGGCAAAAGTATTGTTATCTGATTGATTTTCTTTGTATCTAGTTTTGAATGATGCTTCTAATCTAAAGTCACAGCTAATTAAATATTACAGAATAATAAATTTTAGGTCGAAATTTTCACAATTATCGGAGGAACGAACGTTTTGAACAGAAAACACCCTCGTAAGTGAAGATAGTATCTTAATTTCGGAGAGAACCAATAGCCTATATTTCCTGTTGCTTCACATTTTAACATGCGACAATGTTTATGTGTACACGCACAAGTCACGCAAGATAGATAGAATCAAATGACGTGCGTCAAGGAGGAATTCTAGGCGTGCCATCAAATGAAACAACGATCTCGTATAAGAGGTGCCAACCATAATAAAACCATCAATAAATTCAGTCTGGTCATTCAACCCCCCATTTGGCGTTTTATGGGGCCACCTTTGGTCCCCAGAGAAATTCGAGTGAATATAAAACGCATGGGAAGATGAAATGGGGAAAGCAGTTAATGGACTCGTTATTGTGTATCTATAAACCTCCCGATGTAAGCCCCGTAATTTATTGGCTCGTTAAAATGTTGCTTTATATCATATCGTATCTCGAGTTTTTCGAAGTGACAGAGAATTCCTTCTGCACCTTCGTCGCCAGGGAAACTCAAATACTTTCGCTGAGATTTTATGAGAAGATTGAATTTTCGACACCTTCTATAATTACTTCCAGATATGAGGAATTTCGAGGCACAAAAGCAAAGAATTTTCTTGGGTACTTTATGAAGAATGTCTCAGAAATTTGATCTTTAATCATTCCAAGATATTTTTATGAATGGCTTCAATTTTATTTATTTAAAAAATACTTTTTTACTCTTGAAAGGTGGTTGTTGAATGAAATACATAATTTGAAATATATTAAAAGATTCATTGATAATGCTAGATATCAACACTACCCATCAAGTAAGAGTTTTATATAATATAAAAATGACAACTTATATTTTCAAAAATAGAAATGGTTCGGTGAATATTATGGATATGTATTATTACCACGTGAAAACTATCACTGTTTAAAATGGTAAAATTCATTCAACGTTATAGCTAATTCTAGCTTTCGCTAAGTATCAGACAAGTATGAGCTTAAAACTAAAATTACCAATTTTCTTATATATAGGTACAAAGAAATGGGTTAACAGAACTGATATTTTTCATATAAGAGATTACTATCGTGCACTAATATATAATTGAAAATTATCTGAAAATCTCAAATATTGGGGAATAACATAAATCTGTCAGGTCGTTAAGTAATATTTGATTATTGTCTATATGGTGTTTGGCTTGGTATATTTCTAAGTATTCAAACTAATTAAGTTTTATCCTTTTTTATTCTTGGTATAGGATCTGTAGATTGTCTATTGAAAAATATGGTTGTTTTCCATGTATGGTTTTCGCAGGCAAAGATCGACAGGAGATCTGCTCGCCTACGTCACTCATATTTGTATATCAACGATGGAAGCATGGGGAATCTAGAGCAGTAGCCTTCGATAGGGTTGGGCATGCCGCATTATTGAATAAACTCGCTGCACATGGGCTTCCCGAAAATTTTCGGGGTTGGATGAGTAGCTTTCTTTCAAATAGATCAATACAAGTTGTGGTCAACGGTATAACATCAAATTATTTCTGGTTGCAAGGCGTACCTCAGGGATCCATTCTATCGCCAACCTTGTTTCTGTTGTAAATAAACGATCTTCTGTCATCTACAGAGAACAAGATCTTCAGCCGATTTTAGCTGCGAAATCTCAGCGTCAGAAATATCAACAAATCAATGACTTTGACTCTGACTTACAGAGGATATCGGAGTGTGGTCAGTTGAACCTGGTGTGCTTCAACGCGAGCAAGGCGCAAGCAACTGCGTTTTCTAGAAAGGTCCCCGCTGGAGAACTTTCTCTAAAGATGCAAGGCCAACAAATTACATCCAAAGATAAAATGCACCTTCTCGGAATAACGGTCAACTCCAAGTTTTTCTGGCATGAACATGTATTTCTGCATCAGCTCAAATTAGCTTTCTTTTCAGAGCCAAGCGATACTTCAGGTCATCTCAGCTGTTGCTTCTTTATAAGGCGCAGATTCGAGCTGTTTTGGAATATTATTCCCATGTCAGGATTTCTGCGCCCAAACATTCGTTGTAGATGTTGAATAGTGTGCAAAAACGGGTTGTGTTCCTCATCAATCACCCGCAGATAACGATCTCCAACCACTGGCTCTTAGAAGACAAGTTGCTGACCTTTCTCTGTACAAATACGTCCACAAAAGATGCTCCAAGGAGCTGGAAGAACTTATTTCGGGAAAACTCATGTTTTGTAAACAAACACCGCAATTTTTCCCAGACACCTATTCACGTGGTGTAACAAATTTACCTAAAGAGTGGAAATCTGTTTTGCAATTACAAAAATGTGACTGATGTTGCTTATATCTAATTCTAAACGAATTGCCAGTTCGATCAACATTCCAAGTGCGACATGTTAGTTACTACACCCCTGACTTATCTGATTTTTGAGTTTTATCTTTGGCATTGAAAAATGTATCTGATAGGAAGGTTGTTGGATTAGGGATAATTTTTCATTGAAGTATGTAAACTTGAGACAAGAAGAATTATTCAAAAATCCGTAGATCAATGAATAATCCTTCCTGACAATTGCTAGTTCCGTAATCTGCCTGCTATGGACGCAGCCCCAAGAGCCACAATAGTGCAACTAAGCGGGATGCTGAGAAACGAAGTGGCAGACTGCAGTTTGCAACTTATTAGGAGCTCATCTGTGCCGCATATGGCTACTCAGCATCCTATCAAGCTACATCGGGGTAACCCATAGATTCCAGAAAGGACGTACGTCGTACATACGTACGAGAATCGCCCTCTATGGACCGACACGGCGAACCCGCTACCGGACTTCGAGGAAGATACGAACAATAACAAACAGATGTGGAAACGTTAAAAATTCCAACATTTGGGAGACATCTTTCGCCGTTCCGTGAATCACATCAACGGTAGAAAACGAGCGGAATAATCCTGCTGGAATAGTGCTCTGAGCCTCTGTTTCCGAGATAAAACGGGAGGTTTTATCTCGGTAAATATTTGATGGGACGAATATCTTCGGCGATAAACATCGCGAGGAGTCTACATATGTAAACTTGAGACAAGTATATTTATCGACGGGAGGTTTTATCTCGGAAACAGAGGCTCAGAGCACTATTCCAGCGGGATTATTTCGCTCGTTTTCTACCGTTGATGTGATTTACGGAACGGTGTAAGATGTCTCCTAAATGTTGGAATTTTTAACAATTTCACATATGTTTGTTATTGTTCGTATTTTTCTCGAATCCGGTAGCAAAACGGATTATCCTTCATCAGTCTCGGGGGACGATATAAATTTGGAGGTTCGCAACAAATTTCAATGTCATTTGTTGAAGGACAGATAGGAACTTTAAACAGATGTATTTCGTATGCGTGTCTTGGGGTAGGAGGCAAATTGAGCTTGTAAAAGGGTGGAATAGCTGGTATTCATAGGTTAGGATAATTGCCATGTGCCCTTGAGAATATGAATGTGAACAATGGGTATATCTTACAATGTTAACAACTATATGAAGGCGTTAACTATGCCAAAACGACTTCCCCTATAATTGATGCTCTAGATAGCTAACAAAATATTTGGAGCAGCTCAGATGATCTAAATTATCTCTCGCATAGTTACGGAGTTTTAAATACTTCATCCTTCATAACATCATAAGAAAATAATTTGAAGTATGCAGTATGTGAACGATTGTTTGGGCATGAAACGCATTGCCGCTCAACTAGTTCTAAAAAAACACTTTTGTCTCTTTTCCACAATTTATTCAATATTCACGACCGGTTAAGACCTTATAGGTATTTTTTAAGTGAATAGCAATATATCAGATGAGTAGGTAAGGTAAGTACAAGTACAGAGTGAAACTTATCCTAGATATTGAGTAGTAGGGATGCATTAGTCTCTAGTTGGCTGTTCAGGGTAGTACATTGTGGGTTTTTACATAGTTTGTTCAGGGTAGTAAATTGTGGGTTTTCACATAGTTTGTTTGACCGAGTGACTGCTGGTATAAGCAGTCCCCTGTTATCAGCCAACAGCTTAGGGTGGAGGAGCTGTTAAGAGTCGGGGCACCCTATTGCCCTGGGATCGGGAAACCGACCCCGAAGGCGGAAGAACTTCTTGTAAGTCAATGGCAATGGGATGTAGAAGGCAAGGAGAAACCACTACATTAAAGATCCTCGAGATATCTCTAGTACAATTATCATGGCTGAAAATCAGGAACTAACGGCCCTCAGTCCCCGGCAGGTCTTCAGTGATCAGAGGGTGCTAAGAATCACCGGGTCAGCTATGAAGATTAGTACGTGAAATGTTCAAAGTATGTACTAATCTGGATAGATGCACAATATTATGCAAGAAATGGACAGACTAAAAATTAATATCCTAGGTGTTAGTGAAGCTAGATGGCCTAGCTCAGGGCTACTTACAACAAACAACAAAACAGTCTTTTACTCTGGAAACAAAGACAATCAACATATACATGGAGTAGCTATCATACTAGACAAAACATCCTGCAAAGCAGTCGTAGGATTTGTCCCAATTTCTGCCTGCTATGCACGCAGCCCCAAGAGCCACAATAGTGCAACTAAGCGGGATGCTGAGAAACGAAGTGGCAGACTGCAGTTTCCAACTTATTAGGAGCTCATCTGTGCCGCATATCGCTTCTCAGCATCCTATCAAGCTACATCGGGGTAACCCATAGATTCCAGAAAGGACGTACGTCGTACATACGTACGAGAATCGCCCTCTATGGACCGACACGGCGAACCCGCTACCGGACTTCGAGGAAGATACGAACAATAACAAACAGATGTGGAAACGTTAAAACTTCCAACATTTGGGAGACATCTTTCGCCGTTCCGTGAATCACATCAACGGTAGAAAACGAGCGGAATAATCCTGCTGGAATAGTGCTCTGAGCCTCTGTTTCCGAGATAAAACGGGAGGTTTTATCTCGGTAAATATTTGATGGGACGAATATCTTCGGCGATAAACATCGCGAGGAGTCTACATATGTAAACTTGAGACAAGTATATTTATCGACGGGAGGTTTTATCTCGGAAACAGAGGCTCAGAGCACTATTCCAGCGGGATTATTTCGCTCGTTTTCTACCGTTGATGTGATTTACGGAACGGTTTGAGATGTCTCCTAAATGTTGGAATTTTTAACAATTTCTTATATGTTTGTTATTGTTCGTATCTTTCTCGAAGTCCGGTAGCGGGTTCGCCGTGTCGGTCCACAGAGGGCGACTCTCGTACGTATGTACGAGGTCGCCCTCTTTCTGGAATCGATGGGATACCCCGATGTAGCGTGATAGGATCCTGAGAAGCGATATGCGGCACTGATGCTTGGGTTGACACGAAAACCAATATCTGAATAAGGAAGGTCACTAAAGTTTGTAATGTTAGGGAGGAGATTGCCATAGTCAAATGGAGGTTTGCCAGACATAATGGAAAACTAAAATACCATGGTTAGGCAATAGAGCGTTAAGTCGACCACAAATGAGATGGGGACAGGTTGCATAAAATAGAAGCCTATGGAGAGAACTGGAAGAGATCTATATCCGAAGTTGGATGGTAGAGAAGAACATATGTAAACTTCATTACAATAAATTTAAGTTTTGATTTAGTGCATTAATTTCTCATAACAGTGTAGTACACGTAGTTGATTCTTGACATTAAATACTTCTCTGATCATAATCACGAATTAAAACCCGATCGGAAAGCATGAATCACTGTCTATTTCTAACAGAATAATAACGTCTAACCATATACAGTTATAGGCATAAATTTTCCACACGGCGTGAAATATCATTGAACTATTCAGATGATTATGTGAATATTCAAGAGGCACTCGTGTAAAATGGATGTGTAGCTTCGCCTTGCCGAGTGGAATGTAACTAATGCACATTGAAATAAATTACTTTACAGTTATGAGTCCACGTGAGGAAAAACGTGCGGGGTGTAGATAATTGTAGCCTTGTGACAAATGAGATGCAGCCGAGAGAGAATAATGGCTTTAATAATGGTGGAACAATAAGTACGCACCCATAGCTGACCATGTATTCCGCAACTGAAACAAAACGGACTCGTTGTTTCATTTAGCTATCTGTTACTCTTGAAATTTAATTTGCCTTCAAGTATTCATCTGCTTTTTGCCATTCAGTGGACGAATGAGGCAGAATATTTGTTCTCATTCAAGATGAGAGGAATTTTTTAATTATTGGTGAAGGCATTTAGCTGTTTCGGAAGTGAAGAGAATCCATTGAAAGATCGTTCGATTTGGACAAAATTGAAACCACTGAAGAACATCTACTTGAGGGGTGCTCGAACTTGAACTGTTGGCGATCGACCTCAATATTTTTAGACTACTTACGATCGACTCTGAGAGACTGCATGTATGTGTGATGTAGGGTTACATTATTTTAGTCAAGGTTTGGGTTACGTTTAGTTTGGTTCTTCTATATAATATCATTGAAAAAACTCAAAGTTATTCAGAATAATTTATTGGTTGTTACAAAACAAAAGAGTTACATATGGTGTTAAACTTAACTAAGGAGTGCCTTTGCATATTGAAGCATCCTTTCCATAAGATGGTACGTAAGCACTGAGTGCTAATCGTAAGCATGATAACATATGATTGTCTGTTAGTCGATTGCGATATTTTGATTTAACTATCGTCATTCGAGAAAATGCACAATTCGGGAAATGATTATAATCAAAACATATCATGGAATAATTATATATTAGGTTAACGTTAAATGTTATGAGAATATATCAATCTACCAGAATATATGCATACTATAGCATCATCAGACAATGATATCAATGTACCAACGAGTAGTGTCAGAGGCTTTCTCCCCGGAAAAATCCAGTGTACGGACCTTAGTCAGGTAACTCTGAATGTTACTCATTAATAGCTTCCTTTGTGTGAAGTGGTGAACGATCGAATAGAATACTGCTCTGAATATAAATATGACAAAATTGTCAGTTAATTATATTACATTTATATAAACAAATATATAAAATATGAAATGAGATTCTGAGCAGTATAAACTAAAAAGAAAACCTATAACTCTACCCCATTATTTTTTCGGAAAGAAACCTACGAAGAATATTACAAGATTTGATGACTGTTATCTTTTGTAACTGTTCAAACAAATTTTCTTCAGACCCAAAATCTCAATACTTTTGTGAAGAATTCTAGGAACAACACCTGTTGTAGAAATAATAATCTGTAGAATAAATATTTTCTTCATTTTCCACATTTTTTAATCTCGTCGCCAAGCATCATATATTTAGAAATTTTTTCATTGTATTTATTTTGTATATTATGTGTGTCGGGTATAGCAATATCAATTATATATGTTATTTGATTCTGTTTATCAGTAAGAATGATATCTGGTCAGTGGATATTGTGTTTTACAGCTCTGTTGCAAAAATTGTTTTATCAAAATAAAGTTTATATTTGTCATTTTCACAAATAATCTCAGGTTCATATTTGTAAAATTTTTTCTTTTGGAATTAGGTCATGTTTAATTCCTAGATTGAAATGAGTAATATTAGCGACGGCATTATGTCTTTCTTAATAATCTGTTGAAGCAAGGACCGAACAAGATGATAATATATAAGAAACTGTTTCTGAAGAACAGAAACATCTTATTTTGTTTGATGATGTGTTTTTATAATACCTCGTGCATTGTCAAATTCGCAAGGTGCCGAGCCTTATAATCTCGGCTCACAAATATCAATATATATATATATATATATATATATATATATCAATATATATCATATATATATATATATATATATATATATATATATATATATATATATATATATATATATATATATATATATATATATATATATATATATATATATATATATATATATATATATATATATATATATATATATATATATATATATATATATATATATATATATATATATATATATATATATATATATATATATATATATATATATATATATATATATATATATATATATATATATATATATATATATATATATATATATATATATATATATATATATATATATATATATATATATATATATATATATATATATATATATATATATATATATATATATATATATATATATATATATATATATATATATATATATATATATATATATATATATATATATATATATATATATATATATATATATATATATATATATATATATATATATATATATATATATATGATTCTCCAGTGGCGCGGTGCTCTGTAGCTCGTACACTCTTGAAGAATTCATTTTTGTTCGAACTGTATTGTAAGAATCTACTTCAGCTATTTATTTTGCAGTAAACAGGGTGTCCCAATTTTCTACCAGTTTATTGTTCAAGTTTCCGGAGTGGCCTAAACTCTGCTATAACGTCTTTTGAGTAATGAGTTTTTCTGGTAAGTAAATTCGTTATAATATTTTTCTCCGTAAAAATTCATGATAATAGGATCTCACTCATCGCAAGCTCCTTCAGCCAGAGAGGATAAATACTTCTTTACTTTCGTTTTTTCATTGCCCAAGGATAGCTTTATTGATGAATCGAAATAGATTATCCTCATTTTATACAGGAGTGACTCAAATAAATTATTGCATATTGTATTTTTTTTAAATATCATATCTTGATTTCTTATAATGGAACACATTGTATTTTATCATTCATCTCAACGCATAGAATATTTATATATTTTGCAGAAGTAACCTCATCTTTATCTAAGATCATTTTCGAAATATTCGATTATTTGTAAAAATTTTGATGAAAATTCTACAAACCGTATCAAACTCATCAACATGCATCATTATTCGCACAGAAGTTTTTTCTTCTGTAATGATTCAGGTAGTAAAAATAAAACCTAAACAAGATAGTTCCTTCAAGGAATAATAATATCAAGATGACTAAAACTTAAATCGAGGTATGTATTGACATTTTTTTATTTCTGCCTTCCGTCAGGTGTCCGAACATATCATATTCTGTATATTACATAGTGAATCTATTAGTATTTCGTTATTAAACATTGTTAAAGTGAGGTTTGAACCCAATTTTCCCAATTGACTGCCATGAAGCTCTCCAAAGAAGAAATGGTTGATATGATTTTTATTTTGGGTGAGTGTGATAGAAATTCTTTAATAGCAAGTAGAGTTTATGCACAAAGATTTCCTGAAAAGAGGCATCCTGATGCAAGATGCTTTGAAAAACTTCCAATTAGATTTATCTAAACGGGTCATATCGCTTAAAAAAAACATGAGAAATCAAAAACTGCTACAGCTGAAGACAACCAGTTTTGTTGACAGTGACAGAGGACCCATATAGAGACCAAAGAGAGATTTCTCAATTAACAGATATAAGTCAAACTTCCGTTCAGAGAATCTTGAAAGTAAATACATTTCATGCATATCATGTTCAGCTGCACTAGGAACTAAACAATCAAGACTATGAAAATCAAATCAATTTTTGCAGTTGGGCAAGTAACAAAGTAGCGGAATATCCAAATATGTATGTAGCAGAGATTTTATCCCGGACGAGGCAATTTTCCACAAGAATGGGCTTGTTGAGAGGCACAACTTTCATTATTACTCCACAGAAAATCCAGACCTCATGAGAGAAATAGATCACAAACATCGTTGGTTTTTGAATGTATGGGCCGCTATAGTAGATGGATATCTAATTGGGCAGCTCATTTTCGACGGGCACCTCAATAGTGAAATGTATTTAGATTTTGTGCAATCATCTACCAAAGTTACTTGCCGACGTACCAGAGCACATAAGACAAGATTTTAGGTTTCAACAGGATGAAGCACCGGCACATTACTCACATCAGGTTAGGGAGCATTTGAATCATGTAGTTCCAAACGAAAGGGTAGGACATGCTGGGCCCGTTAGATGGCCAGCTAGGTCTCTGCAGCTTACAAGCCTAGATTTTCTCTTGTGGGGTTATATTAAGAGCATCGTTTACCAGATTCCCTTCACAACACAGTTGGATATGAGACAGAGAATAGTTGACGCCTTTCACACAGTTAATCCTCAAATGGGGTCGAGAGTTCAATGGTCTTTCCTCAGAAGGATTGAGTTGTGTCTACAAAGAAACGGGCAACATTTCGAACATTTATTGAAATAGTTCAACACCTTGTAGATCATCTCACCAGTCTATTACGTATTTCATACACGACTACCTTAAAATATCCCCATTTCTCTGATCAAGTATAATAAATTCGTCTTCATTTTTTTTTAATTCGAAAATGGTCAAAGATAAAGATAAGGTTACTTCTGCAAAAATATGGCGCAATATTTTATGCGCTGACATGAATAATCAAATACAGGCTGTTCAATTTGAAAAAATCAAGATATAATATTCTTAAAATTACAATATTCAATAATTTTTTGAGTCACTCCTGTATAGAAAGAGAATAATCAATTTCAATTCATCAATAAAGCTATCCCTGGGCAATCAGAAAATGAAAGGAAAAAGTATTCATCCTCTGTGGCCGAAGGAGCGTGCCATGATGTGTGAGCCTATTTTCATGAATTTTTACGGAAACAAAATACTGTGACGAAACTACTTACCACAAAACTTTTTACTTGAAGACATTATAGCAGAGTTTAGGGCGCTCTTGAATATTCAACAAGAAAGTGGTGTTCCAATCTGAAAGAAACCTCCCAAGATTTTTTTATAGAAAATTGGGACACCCTGTTTCATTCAAAATAAATTGCTGAAGAAAATTATTTTCATTTTCAAAATACAATACCGTTCGAACAAAAATGAAATTTTCAAGAGTGTACGAGCTACAGAGCACCGTGCCACTGATGAATCACCCTATATATAAATATATATATATATATATATATATATATATATATATATATATATATATATATATATATATATATATATATATATATATATATATATATATATATATATATATATATATAAAAGAATGAAATAAGAGTGGCAGAATATCACCCCAGAGGAGGTAGTAAACCTAAACCAAAGCATGCCTAGACGGATTTATGCTTGTATTAGGGCAAGAAGAGGTAATACAAGCTACAGAAGGCGAGAAAAAACACCTTTTCTGTGAGAAAACAATTTACGAATTGTTAATTAATATTGCTTCGTAGATCTTGAGTAATTCATAGAAAAATTTGCGAAAAATTTTAAAATTCGTTTTAAAATTATGAGAAATAAAATAATTATAAAAACCTTAAATAGATACAATTTATGATTGGTGTTTTTTGGTAGATATTAGTATTTTTCTATATTTTTGTATTTGCTGCCATCTAAAAGGATTTCGGGTGGCAACACTGCACAAACAACAGAAATAATACAGGAGAATACCCCACAAGCGAATAGAAGTTGAAACTTATCGGGAATTTCTTTATATTCCTTAACTGAATTGCCATGATTAATGTAGTGTTGCAAAAAATTTGCAACCTGTTTAATTTAGATTCCAAAAGTGGGCAAATTTTTCAGTAGTTCAATAAGAGGATAGCTAATAAGGTTTTGGGGCTTCACGGAAATAGGGGCCCCGGGGCACTGCTCCTCCTAGCCCTTAGGTAGATACGATAGTGGCTAGTGCAAGATTGTTGTAACATATATTGAAAATTTCGACATAGTACTCAATATTTTCATTCAGGAATTTGAATTCAGGTTTTCATTTGCACTTCAATAAAAATACAGTCATATAGTTCATGATTTTATTGAAATGTTAAAAAAGATTTGTCATCATGTTTGAGGCCTCTGTTTGAAATTTGGTATTTTTGAAGCTATAAATATTTGTTATCATAGTAAATAATTAAATAGAATAGTGGAAGTATCTAATATATTTATGATACCGTTCTAAATAATATAATTTTGGATATAATGTAACATTCTAGTATAAGCATCAATAACGTCCTCAAGTATGTACAGGTACCTACTTTCTTAATTAATTATCGAATTTATTGCAAACTTCGCAGTTGACAGTTGAAAAGATATGAATCATTGTTATATTCTGCCCGAAACTTCGAAACAAACTCAATAGAGTTTTGTTGCCTCTCTAGGCAGTCTATAGAAGGCAAAGTTTTGCGAAACGATCCTCCGAAGTTGCCTGAATGGATCAACTCGAGACTATCATATTTCATGTAAACTTTTCTCCTTAATATTTAGCAACATTCCGGACCGTGAAATTACAGATAGCGTTATTATGGATCCGATATTAATTACGTCGTTTTCAGGAAAGCACAAATTCTCGAAAGTTAGATAAAAGAAAGGACAACATGAAAGAGCAGTTAGTATGATTTATGTTTGTGTGAAATTGATACGTCTAGAATCATTTGGACGATATTGTAACGATCCTTAGTTCTTGAAATCATTTGTGTGCTCAAATCAAACACTTCAACATTACAAATCTCTAACTAGTTTATTTACACGTAGACTGAACAATTATATCACTAAACTAAATGACTAATTTATATAACTCAATCGATACTGCTGAATTTATCTCTTAACAGTTTGTCCACTTATTCGAGCTCTGTATTCAAACTTAATTCTCTGCGCTTCGCGCTCTCTTCTTGTATACAAGTACGGATTGTTCTAGAACATTTGCGTAACTTCAGCTCTTTTCCAGATCTTCGTTCGAGAACCTTCCGGAAACAGCAACACTGATTTATTCGTAATACGGAGCGCTGAAACCTTTAAATCTTTCTCAAATTCTCCCGAAAGTGCCCCGTACTAGTATTTCGCCGGGCCGTGACAGGTTTGGCTTCAAGGATGGATATCGTTACAATATCTTTGTCGTGGATAATCCAGAGATTGTGTGACATGTTCAATATATCGAATATATACATACAATTTTGGCTTATATTATATATTATTAAGATGTTGCCGATCCTATTGATTTCAAGTGCGAGGATTTTCTGTTTTAATCTCTAGAAGTTTTTACGCTTGTAACAACGCTAGAAAATACGACACCACTTTTTAACGTCATATCAAAATCGCTGGACGCTTTTCTGAATTGCTTTTACTACACCATTTGTATGGAAGATCAGGAAGCAAGCAGATTGTCACATTTATAGGAACACAACAATTGTGATACAGGTAACATCAATAACCACTTCTCTTTGATCATATATGATCGTCTATTTTCTGTTCTTAAGTTTACTGGATGATTAATCCACACAAAGATTTCCAAAAGGATGCGGTAAATAGAGCCACAAGAAGCATTTAAGCCTATGAATCAGATTTCAGAAGTATCAAAATTTCAACTAGAAACAATTTTGGGGATACCAGGAAGATGTGATTAACCTATAGAAATATTTGGCAAAGCAAACTCAGGGATTTCTTCATTAAATGACCAGTGTTCTTTATAGCCAGCCCTTGACTTCGAAATCGAAGATTTGTAAGGTCCAAGCCTTGATTAAGGTAGAGCTCCATATGGCTATTGTTGAAACTCGAACATATGGCGAAGTTGACTCAGGAACTTTTTCGAATGGTGAGTATTGGTATAGAGATTCTCATCTATTTGATTGCTGAGCTAAGCAGCAAGAGGCACACTAGTATCAAAGAAGGCGTTCTTACTCATAGTAGCGTTTTATAACATTAGAGTTTCAATAATTGCGGCAACTAGTGGCTAAGTCTGTCGCTGTATATCTTCGATATTGACTGAAACTGGTGGAAGTTGACATAATACGAACATCACCCCCTAGTGATGCGCTTCGCTCTCTCTTCTTGTATACAAGTACGAATTGTTCTGAAACATTTGGGTAACTTTGGCTCTGTTCTAGATCTTCGTTTGAGAACCTTCCAGAAACTGTGACACTGATTTCTTCGTAATATAGTGCGCTGAAACCTACAAAACTCCTGAAAGTGACCCGTGCTCGCCATCTTGCTGGGCCGTGATAGGTTCGTCTTCAGGGACGATTGGATATCGTTACAATATCTTTGTCGCGGATAATCCAGAGATTGTGTGATATGTTCAATATCTCGATGATAAACATATAGTTTTGGCTTATATTATATATTATTAAGATGTTGCTGTTCCTATTGATTTCAAGTGAGAGGATTTTCTGATTTAATCTCTAGAACTTTTTACACTTGTAACTACGCTAGAAAATACACCACTTTTCAACGTCATATCAAAATCGCTGGACGCTTTTCTGAATTGCCTTCACTACACCATTTGTATGGAAGACCAGGAAGCAAGCAGATTGTCACATTTATAGAAACACAACAATTGTGATACAGGTAACATCAATAACTACTTCTCTTTGATCATATATGATCATCTATTTTCTGTTCTTAAGTTTACTGGATGATTAATCTACACAAAGATTTCCAAAAGGATGCGGTAAATAGAGCCACAAAAAGCATTTAAGCCTATGAATTAGATTTCAGAAGTATCAAAATTTCAACTAGAAACAATTTTGGGGATACCAGGAAGATGTGATTAACCTATAAAAATATTTAACAAAGCAAATTCAGGGATTTCTTCATTGAATGACCAGTGTTCTTTATAGCCAGCCCTTGACTTCTCTTTGAACATAACGGATCGTCTATTTTCTGATCTTAAGTTTACTGGATGATTAATCTACACAAAGATTTTCAAAAGGATGCGGTAAATAGAGCCACAAAAAGCATTCAAGCCTATGAAATTTACAGGAATTAGATTTCAGAAGTATCAACATTTCTACTAAAAACGATTTTGGGGATATCAATGAGATGTGATTAACCTAAAAAAATATTTTCCGAATGGATAGGTCAAATGGCAAAATCAGCTTCCACGGCCTTACATAATTCACTTCTTCTTTATTGACAACAGATTCATTCCGTATAATTTCGGGCTATGCATTTAATCCCTGAATACAAATGGCAAAGCAGACTCAGGGATTTCTTCGATAAATGACCAGTGTTCTTTATAGCCAGCCCTTGACATCGACATCGAAGATTTATGAGGTCCAAGCCTTGATTAAGGTAGAGCTCCATATGGCTTTTGTTGAAACTCGATCATATGGCGAATTTTTGCGAATGATGAGTGTTGGTAGAGAGATTCTCATCTATTTGATTGTTCAGCTAAGCAGCAAGAGGCACACTAGTATCAAAGGAGGCGTTCTTACTCATGGTAGCATTTTTATAACACTGTAGTATCAATAATTGCGGCAACTAGTGGCTAAGTCTGTCGCTGTCTATCTACGATATTGACTAAAACTGGTGGAAGTCGACATAATGCGAACATCACCCCCTAGTGATGCGCTTCGCTCTCTCTTCTTGTATTCAAGTACGAATTGTTCCAGAACATTTGGGTAACTTTGGTTCTGTTCCAGATCTTCATTTGAGAATTTTCCAGAAACGGCGACACTGATTTCTTCGTAATATGGTGCGCTGAAACCTTCAAATCTTTCTCAAATTCTCCTGAAAGTGATCCGTACTCGCCATCTTGCCGGGCCGTGACAGGTTCGGCTTCAGGGACGATTGGATATCGTTACAATATCTTTGTCGCGGATAATCCAGAGATTGTGTGATATGTTCAATATCTCGATGATAAACATATAATTTTGGCTTATTTTATATATTATTAAGATGTTGCTGTTCCTATTGATTTCAAGTGCGGGGATTTTCGATTTATTCTCTAGAACTTTTTACGCTTGTAACTACGCTAGAAAATACGACACCACTTTTTAACGTCATATCAAAATCGCTGGACGCTTTTCTGAATTGCCTTCACTACACCATTTGTATGGAAGACCAGGAAGTAAGCAGATTGTCACATTTATAGGAACAGAACAATTGTGATACAGGAAACATCAGTAACCACTTCTCTTTGATCATACCGGATCGTCTATTTTCTGATCTTAAGTTTACTGGATGATTAATCTACACAAAGATTTCCAAAAGGATGCGGTAAATAGAGCCACAAAAAGCATTCAAGCCTATGAAGTTTACAGGAGTTAGATTTCGGAAGTATCAAAATTTCTACTAGAAACAATTTTGGGGATATCAATGAGATGTGATTAACCTATAAAAATATTTTTCGAATGGATAGGTCAAATGGCAAAATTAGCTTCCACCGCCTTACATAATTCACTTCTTCTTTATTGACAACAGCATTCATTCCGTATAATTTCGGGCTATGCATTTAATCCCTGAATACAAATGGCAAAGCAGACTCAGGGATTTCTTCTATAAATGACCAGTGTTCTTTATAGCTAGCCCTTGACATCGACATCGAAGATTTATGAGGTCCAAGCCTTGATTAAGGTAGAGCTCCATATGGCTATTGTTGAAACTCGAACATATGGCGAATTTTTGCGAATGATAAGTGTTGGTAGAGAGATTCTCATCTATTTGATTGTTCAGGTAAGCAGCAAGAGGCACACTAGTATCAAAGGAGGCGTTCTCACTCATGTTAGCATTTTTATAACATTGTAGTTCCTATAATTTCGGCAACTAGTGGCAAAGTCTGTCGCTGTCTATCTTCGATATAGACTGAAACTGGTGGAAGTCGACATAATGCGAACATCACTCCTAGTTTTGTCATTCCGCCTTGCCTCTTGACACATCCCAAAGACTCGTGTTGAACTGTAAAGGCATAGCAGTCAATGAGGAAACAGATACTCTTGAAAAAGGTGGAGATAGGGCTTATAGGCAAAGATACATGAAAAATAGACTTATAATGAAAACAAACTCTAAGGAATTAATATGAGAAAATACCGTCATTCAGGGTGACTCCTGACAATTTTCTCTATATTTTGTACATCAGGAGCACAATTTTCCCACAAAATCTTCGAACAAATAATTTAAAATATCACATGTTTCCTCTTTCATGTTCCGTGCTGAAACCAATGAAAAATAAATTTTTTCTATTTTTTTTTATATTTGAATAGTGTCCACTTTTGCCCCTATCTGTGGGGTGAGAACGAATACTCTGTTTTTAGTCAAGAACCATTCGCTTGGTCACTGTTGAGGGGGAATTTCGGACATAAATATTCGAAATAATATATATTTGGTCAGGAAATTAAATATTTTCGTTAAAAAATACTGGTGGGTGTTAAAATAATATATTTATTTCAAAAATATCAAAACAGCTATCTCTCATCGGTTATGTGATGAACTGACATTTTTTTCGTATGAACCATAGGTAGGTATTTGAAGAATGGAAACTCATTAACTTACGAACAACTCAGAAACAACTCTCAACTGAAAAAAACTATTTAGTTCTTAAAAATTCACTCCACTTTGATACTTTTCAAAGTGGATAAAATAGAGAATTTAAATCTTTGGCGCCTCAAATCTGTAACATTTTTAAGAACTCTGACTATTTGACTTCGCTCAACAATGCTTTCAACCTTAACAGTTGGATAGGTAAAATAATTTTCCGTTTTTTCTGTATTTTGTTTTTCTAAAAATTTCACTAAAAATATATTCTTAACTTTCTCTATCACCACCTCAGATACACAGCCAACGTAATATCTATTGAAATTGCTCTTTCAGCAGCAAAACTCGACGAGTACATAATTATCTGCTTCTATTTAATCGATACTATTACTGGAATCTCATCAGTTCTTAGAAACAATATGTTCATAATACGTTTCTACAGCTTCTTCATCAATCTCAATTTCAATCTCACGTCTTCGCTTATAACATCTATAGCTACCTACTGCTCACTTACAGATGGTCCCATGTCCTTTGAAGAACTGCTTTTACCAGCAGGAACATTAATTTTTTTCCAAGTGCCTTCTTGACGTATTCAGTCATAGAAAAATTACTTTCATGGAGGAAGTTTTTAAGGGTGCTCCCCCAGTATTCCTCGTTGTCTTCGTTTTGATTTTTCTCGTAATCAGGATTTTTTTTAGGACAGCCTCTGGTGCTAATGAAATGATCCCGCAAGCAATAGTTTGCTTCAAAAGTGCAGGAAATTCGAATTCAAAAATGCAACTTCCGTTTTTCAATTGCCATATGCCAAGCATAGATCGCCAAACAATTTTACATGGGACATGGGGCGAAAGAAAAAACATCTAAACTAATGGTTGTAGGTGATGGGTTCCATTAGTTGGTATAAGCACAAAATCGATACGGTTTTGCTTGTAGCATCTCAGAGCGTGCATTGACGCATGGGCTGCCAGGTTCTCCCTATAAGAACCTATAAATGTGTATGGCAGGAGAATCTTTCCAAACCAATCGTCGAAGGTGACGAATCAAACCAACCGGATTTGATTCGATTGAAGACTGTGCTATCATGACCTCCTTCTATCAAGGTAGCATACAAAGGAACCGACTCATAAAACACAAAAAAGGGTAGGAGGTTCTCAGAGCCAATAATAGCCATCATGATCGAAGAGCAAGATTTACTGGAAGTCAACTTTTCTTTTTACTCTTTTTGATCTTCTACAAAGAACTTTTACTCTACCCGGATCATCTGTGAGGTTGCTCCCATAGTAATTGACTATAGTTGCTAGAGGGACATTTTCAGTTGTTATTTTCAAATTTTCAAACTATGTCTGTACTAATTTCTTCGTGATATTAGCTCTGGATCTCATTATATTCCTAGAGATAAAAATATAGAACCAATCTACCCCGGAATAATTTTCTTTGAATGCTTCAACTTTTTCGCCTCTCCTGTCAAAGTACCCTTCAACCAATAATCTCATGTCGGTTCTCGTCAAAGGAAAACCCCATTCGGAAAATTTCACAATCCCGTCAGCCAACATTATTTCTTCTGCAACTGAAATTGCGCATAGACCACCATGCTTTTCAATCTGTCATGTAACGTGGATTTTGGAACCTTAGAAAACATTAAGAGAGGCAGTGGAACATTTTAAGGTTCCAAAATCCACGTTACATGACAGATTGCAGAAGCAAAAATGTAAGCAGTATAATGAGAAAATTGGAGGCAATTTCATGAACTACAATACTTCAAACTTGAAGAAAGCTCTGTAAGATGTGAAAAGAAAACAGAAAACTTTAGGAGAGGCAGCGGAATATTATGTTATCTTTTGACATGTTACAAAGATTTCTTCAAGTTTGAAGTATTGTAGTTCATGAAATTGCCTCCAATTTTCTTCTTATACTGCATAACCATTGTGTCCGTGTTCACCCCAACAAAATGACTTCTTTTACTAAAAGGAGAATATTTTCAAAACCGAGAATAAAATTGACCCTTTTCTAAGTGTATTCACTCATCATAATCCACGTTACAAGATAAAATTAATCATGTTTCTTCATTTTCACTACAGCCCTCTCTACAACTGTAACTGTAACTTACTCACGAGCTCTGCGAAAATATCTCTGCCACTTTTGTATACACTCCCTCATGTCCTAGTAGTAACTGACGAGAATATGCATGCTGTTTCAATTTCTATGAATCCCCACTCGGATATTAGATATAAACGTTCACCATTAACGGCCGGTCCGAATCCACCCCTACTGTCCGAAGTCACCCCGAGTGACGGCATTCAACTGAAAATATTTTTCACTAGCACGAAACCATATGGAGGAGACCGAGAAGCTCAATCTTATAATGGAAAGAGATATGTGGTGGCCGAGACATGTAAGGTTTGAATATGATACCTTAGGTCATGCCAGTTTTGCAGAAATCTTGAGAAAGGCCATAATAATGTGTCACAAGAGACATCTACTAAATTACATTGTATATACAAAGTGTTTTTCTACTGAAAAAAAAACGAAGATATAAATTTAAGCGACGACTATAAAACGCTAAAAGGTTGAATGAACCAGGCCTTAATAGACACCGACAATGATAAGAAATATAATGAATACAAACAACAGAAAAATTGTCGCATCTCCTGGTATTCTGAATTTCACAATCGATTAAGCAGCTCGATCACGTCTGAAACAAGAATGAGTTTCTTTGACTATCAGTATTCATTCAATTTCTCTTCAGTTTTCACGCTGAATTAATGCAAGTTTTCTGTGTTTCTTGTTGATATTCGAATCTTTGAATTTATTGTAACGGCTGCTGAACATCCTGGACGCTTCTAGAGGATAGGCGTGGCCATTGTTACGTGGCTAACTTTGTTGAATGTTAACCAAAGCACTATTTCAAGAGCAATTAATCGGTACCACGAAACAGGGAATATGGAAGAAGGGCCGGACAGGAAAGAAATCGAATAACAACACCAGTTGATGATCGTTGGCTTCATTTAACTGCACTAAGAGTGCAGCACTGTACGGCCAGAATGCTACAAAATTAACTTGCACTTACCAGAAATGTGCATATTTCATTCCAAACTCTTAGGAACATGCTCAGAGAAGACGATATCAGACCAAGGGTGGCTTCTACCGCATCTCTACAGAGAGCATCGAGATCAAGTCTTCAGTTTGCGAGGAAACATGCAAATTGGATTATTCCAGAATGGTCGATTGTTTTATTTTCTGACGAGTCCAGGTTGTGTCTAGTATCAAATGATAGACGCATGCCTGTATGCAAATGACTTGGTGAACGGTATTAGCAATGCAATATCCTGCAAACCAAAATTTTCAGAGGAGGCTAAGTAATGGCGTGGGGAAGCATTTCTTTCCATGGTGGAACTGAGTTAGTCCTAGTGAATAATGGAAGAATGACAGCGGCCAGATACATGACAGATATTCTTGAATCCCATACTTTACCCTCTGGCCAATTGATTGGCGAAAAATTCATTTATATGCATGATAATGCTTGGCCTCATGCAGCCAGGGTAGTTACAGAATTTCTGCGAAATGCCGAAACTGATATTTTAAGATGGCCAGCCAGAAGTCCCGACTTGAATCCCATAGAACATGTTTGGAACAACATGGGGTAACAAATTCAGCAACGTAGGATGCCTTGTAGAACACTCCAACAACTAGAAAATCTGCATCCTGAAATTTGGAACTCAGTGACTCAAGAGTACATCCAAAATTTGTTTGAGAGGCTTCCGAGACGTATACTGGCAGTAATTAAAGCCCGGGGAGAAAACACTGGATTTTGAAAATGACTAGTAACCATTCGATACTAGTTGATTGGTATCTTCGCCAATGTTTGAAGATGGTAGAATTTTCTAATTTTTCATTAACCCTAAAATTATTGATATTATCCATCATAAATTCACCTTTTTTGAATGATATCTTCTTATTTTACACTTATGAAAGTTACCAAGCGACTCTTGAATGACCAACCTAAAAGTTTATATAGTATTGTCGTAAATGTAGGGCGATGCGACAACTTTTGTGGGGAGTGTATTTAAGAAAAAATGATTACTCACAAATCACAGAAGATATTTCGCTGAGAATTCATTGAATTATGAAAAATGTCCAAAAGTTTCATATTTTATCGACCCATGTAGCTCAAGTGAATTCAAAATTTATGGCATATTTGAAATAATAGAGGATTGAGGAATCCCTTTCAACTTCTCATGCATTTTGATTAGCTTCTGAAGTGAAGGGGGATCGTTAGAAGGGGTTTAAATAATCAACAGAGAAATACATTAGATTCTCCTAGAAACGAATAATTGTTTTAATAATGAAGGTTTCTGGTCAGTAGGTATATTAGTGTCGTTTAGGGATACTGATACAGTATTCAATAGTAGAAAATAAAGATTTCGTAGAGTGGTTGTTGTATTTGTATTGGATACTATTTCTCTATAAATTGTTGTCTATTCTAGCCATAATGCTAAAGCAGTTGTTTGTTGAATAAAAACTGTTATTCAATATATCTATAGTTCTTTCTATATTAAACAATTTGTGAGGTAACATCCTGATATTTCTTACATTTCACAAATATATAACGCCTGAAAACAAGAGAAAAATTATAAAGGATACAGATTTAACAATAGAGATAACAGTGAAAAATAATCTTGTATGTGAAACTACTTTGAACTTTTAATAAGTTCTGATAATTTCCGTTTTCACCTCGAATTTATTACCATACTATGATTTTCGAGTTTTTGTAGAGCTTCAATCTGGCTACCGCTAGGAGAATATATAACACTGCCATAATAATCGAAATGTGGCTGAATAATGTATTATATACTGTGATTCTCCTACTTCGTGATACAGTGTCTTAAATTCTAGTGAAATAATGTATACTTGAAAGACTATGAATTATATATCACAATTATAGAAAATCGATTTAAACATTTTATTTGCATATACTATTTAAATTTGCATATCATTTTTCTTCAAGTCCTTTTTATTAGAGCTTATTCTTTCAACTTTAAAATCAAAAAAACAAAATCTGGAGCTCAAATAGAGACAGAGTTATGAAGTTTCTAAATGTGTACTACAAGTCTCAAAAAAAAATAAAAAGAGAAAAGGAATCCTCGAATAGGCATATCTTCTTGTAACAACTTTTTTTTATGCGCGCTTCCCAGGAATAGGCGAACCTGTTACACCACATGAGTGGGCGTTTGGGAAGAATTGAGTGAGGTTTCCACGCTTCTTGAAGAGGGCCAAATTGTAGGAGGTCGGGAAGATGATGGACGGAAGCGAGTTACACATCTCACCAGTAAACGAAGGAATGAAGGAATTCTAATAGAGAGATGTTCCAGAGGTAGTTAGATTTACCGCCATATGATGACAACTCCTTGCCAGCCTAGTGTTAAGGAAAAACATGAGTTTTTTCCGGAACAAGGTTTTTCAGCTCCTAGGAACATCTTCCGTGGAAGTATCTGTAAAACAGAGAAAGGTCAGCAACTTGTCTTCTGAGAGCCAGCGGTTGGAGATCGCGGGTGATCTCCGGGTGGTCGATGAGGCGCACAGCCCGATTTTGCACACTATCCAACATCTGCAACAAATGTTTGGGCGCAAATCCCTATACATGGAAAGAATATTCCAAAGCAGGTCAAATCTGCGCCTTATATAGAAACAAAAGCTGAGATGACGTGAAGTATCGCCTGGCTCTGAAAAGAAAACTATGTTTAGCTGGTGGCGACTTAGCTATTGCTGATACATGTTCATGCCATCAAAACCCGGAGTTGACCGTTTTTCCAAGAAGGTGCATTGAATCTTTGGATGCAATTTGTTAGCCTTGGATTATTAGAGGAGGTTCTCCAGCGGGGACCTGTCTAGAAGACATAGTTCCTTTCATCTTGCTCGTGTTGAAGCTCACCTGGTTCAACTGACCCCACTCCGATATCCCCTGTGACTGAGAGTTTGAGTTATAAATTTGTTGACATCTCAGACGTTGAGATGCCTCAGCTATGATCGGCCGCAGACTACTGAAAGACGAAACCAGGGTACAATCGACTGCAAAATCGAAGATCTCGTTCTCTGTGGATGACAGAGATCTGCAAGAAAAGACAAGGATGGCTAAAGAATGGATTCCTTAGGTAACTCCTGCTTACAAATGGAAACAATCAGATGTTATACCGTAGACCACAAGTTGTATTCATCTATTTGAAAGAAAGCTACTTATCCAACCCCGCAATTTTTCGTGAAGTCAATATGCAGCAATGTATATGTAGAACTTTGCCTGCGAAAACCATACTGACGGTCGTTAATAATTCCCTGCAACTAAAGATATTTGATTAGTTCATAATTTGAGACTCTCTCCATCACTTTGGACATAATGGGAAGAAGTGCAACAGGGTGGTAGTTTTGGGTAAGGACTTCTTTCCTTTTTTTGAGATCGGTTGAATTCTTGCTATTTTCCAGCTGCTGCGAAAAGTCTGGCTTTTATGAGAAATCTGAAACAGACGGAGAAGAATGGGTTCGGGAGCACAATTCTTCAGGAGGAATGTTCGGTGGTATTGCGTTAAATGATAAAACACTTAAAAGAAGTTTTAGTTAAATCAAAAATGCGTCGTTCAGAAAGGTGTTCGGTTCATTGAAGAACTTCCCAATAATTCAATTAACTATCACTATTGTTAACAAACTTTCTCAAAATTACTTATGAAAACTGCAGAACTGGAGCTAAGACAACAATGTAATACACCCATTAACATTTTAACATGTTAGGGCTTAACTTATATTTAATACAAATATTATTTCGCTGATATACCTTTTTTTTCAGCTTATGTTGATGGAGGTGCAAGCATCGTTTCTACCAACGCCCAAAACAATTTAGTTACTCAGACTGTTTACGGTTTTCTGGATTTTACAACGACGATAGGAAACACTGTTATGGTTTTCTCACCACAAAGTACAACGGTGAAAGTTGGTGAGTCTACTTATTATATTAATAATTGATTTATGAATTTTAAATGCAGACTATATATTTTACCTGTTTTAATATTACTTGATTCGCACAGAAAATCCTCTGGAGAATATTGCAGAACTGATAAAAGTGATAGCTTATAAAAGTTATAACTGATTCATGAAGTCAGTATTAGCCCAGATTCTTATGCTGTTCGGTAGAACCATTCATAATATAAGACGAAAATATACTAGTTCCCATCTGATTTTGTATTTATATATCCTGCGCATTATATACTAAACGCCTGATAAATTCAACTCCTAGTATACCAACCACCTAATATAGTAAACGCCTAATATACTAAACAGTCTTTCATATCTAACTCCATCTATACTGAGCTGACATAGAATGAAAATAGAAAGTTTTAGCGTATATTAAAAAATCATATCATTCAATCACACTTTAGGCATAGAAATTTTTTCATCAAGAAAGAAAACAATAATTCAAAACCACTCATATTATTCTAAGAGCATGAGAAAAGGTTTTTTAACATCGCCAGATAAATATTCTGCCAGCTGTCAGCACTCAAATGAGCGAAATATGTAGTACAATTAACAGAGAAAGAAGAAATCGGTTCTTATTTTTCAAGAAAATTTAAATTACTTCTTAGTGGTTATATAATTTAGGGAGTTCGACGATTTCAAATCAAGAGTTTCAAACTTTTTGATTTTCCTCCGTACTTAGCTGTCCTGATTCAAAAATAAATCACAAATGTTAATTTTTCATCCGAAGTCGATAGAAGAGGATAAACACCGTAAGATGACGGAAAAACCAATTACTGTGAAGCTAAATCTCTCACATTTCGGATATTTAGTGATTACTAATCTGAAATCCGCAATATACTCCATAACTCTGAAAAAAAATTAGGAGGATTCTGTAGATTATTTTGAAGTAAACAGGATGTCCCAATTTTCCATGAAAAATCTTGGGAGGTTTTTTCAGATTGGAAGACCACTTTTTTGTTGAAGATTCAAGAGCGTCCTTAACTCTGCTATAATGTCTTTAGATCATAAGTTTTTTTGGTCAGTAGTTTCGTCACAAATTTTTTTTTTCCGTAAAAATTCATGAAAATAGGCTCTCCCATCATCGCATGCTTCTTCGGTCAGAGAGGATAAATACTTTTTTCCTTTCGTTTTCTTATTGCCAAAGGATAGATTCATTGATGAGTTGAAATAAATCGAGGTATGTGTTGAATTTTTTTTTATTTGTGCATTCTGTCAGGTGTTCGGACATATCATATTCTGCATTTCACATGATGAACTTATCATGTTTCGTTATTAAACTTTATTAAAGTGAGGTTTGAACCCTATTTTCTCAATTGACTGCCATGAAGTTCTCCAAAGAAGAAATGGTTGATATGATTCTTATTCTGGGTGAGTGTTAGATTTTATGCACAAAGGTTTCCTGAAAGGAGTCATCCTGATGCGAGATGCTTTGAAACACTTCAAATTAGATTTATCGAAACGGGTAATATCGCTTAGAAAAAACATGAAAAATAAGAAACTGCTACAGCTGAAGACAACCTGTTATCTGATTCTTTGACAGTAACAGAGGGCCCATATAAAATTCAAAGAGATATAAGTCAAACTTCCGTCCAGAGAATCTTGAAAGTGAATGAATTTCATGCGTATCATGTACAGCTGCACCAGGAACAGAACAATCAAGACTATGAAAATCAAATCAATTTTTGCAATGGGCAAGTGGCAGAGTAGTGGAAAATCCAAATATGTTTAGCAGAGTTATTTTCTCGGACGAGACAACTTTCCACAAGAATAGGCTTCTTAACAGGCGCAACTTTCATTGTTACGCCACGGAAAATCCATACCTCATGAGACAAATAGATCACCAGCTTCGTTGGTCCTTGAATGTATGGGCTGCTATAGCATATGGATATCTAATTGGGCCGCACTTTTTCGATGGGCAACTCAATAGTGAAATGTATTTAGATTTTCTGCAATATCATCTACCAATGTTACTCGCCGATGTACCAGAGCATATAAGACAAGATTTGTGGTTTCAACAGGATGAAGCACCGACACATTACTCACACCAGGGTAGGGAGCATTTGACCATGTTTTTCCAAACAAATGGATAGGACGTGGTTGTCCTTTAGATGGCCAGCTAGGTCTCCGGACCTTTCAAGTCTAGTTTATTCATTTATTTGTGAGGTTATATTAAGCGCATCGTTTACCATATTCTTCTACAACACTGTTCGATATGAGCCAGAGAATAGAAGACACGTTTCAGTCTGTTAATCCGTAAATGTTGTCGAGACTTCGAAGGTGTTTCCTCAAAAGGATTGGGTTGTGTCTACAAAGAAACGGGCAATATTTCGAACACTCATTGAAATAGTTCAACACCTTGTTGATCATCTCACCAAAAACAAATCTGTTACGTATTTCATACACGACGACCTTAAAATATCTCCATTTGTCTGATCAAGTATAGTGATATGTACTAATACGCTCTTCTTTTGCAACCTCTGATTTTTTATTTTAGTTTATTTTTTTTATTTCGAAAATGTTCGAAGATAAAAATGAAGTTACCTCTGCAAAAATATGGCACAATATTTTATGCGTTGACATGTATGATAAAATACAGGATGTTCCATTTGAAAAAATCAAGATATGATATTTTTAAAATTACAATATTCAATTATTTTTTTGAGTCACTCCCGTATAAAATGAGGATAATTTATTTCAATTCGTCAATAAAGCTATCCTTGGGCAATAAGAAATCGAAAGGAAAAAAGTATTCATCCTCTCTGGCCGAAAGAGCATGCGATGATGTGAGAGCTTATTTTATGAATTTTTACGGAAAATAAAATATTGTGACGAAATTACTCACCAAAAAAACTTATTACTTAAAGATATTATAGCAAAGTTTAGGATGCGCTTGAATCTTCAAAGGAAAAGTGGTATTCCAATCTGAAAACATTTATTTATAGAAAATTGGGACACTCTGTTTACTTCAAAGTAAATTGCTGAAGTTGATTTTCACTTTCTTAATACAATACCGTTCGAACAAAGATGAAATCTTCAAGAGTTTACGAGCTACATAGCACCGCGGCACTGGTTAATCACCCAGTTTATGTCTATGACTGCCTATTTTAGATTATTGAATTTGATTTAACTTGACAGTAACATCAGAGTCATATAGTGTTTTTCAGTTGTTTATTGAAAACTCACAGACTAAAACGAATAAAACAAAATGTCCTTCTTTACTTTTATGGAGCTTACTTGTTCTGTATGTATTTGTCTTGATTATTCGAAGCATGACATATTAAACTATATTTCGTCTATTGATTTAGATTTCCTCGATTTGAATAGTCAAATCACCATGAGCTCCCTGAAACATATTAAATCCTTATTTACACTTGAATTTGAATAATTGAAGAGTATGTTTCCTGAATGAACTGAAACAAAATAACTTATTTTTTCTTGGTTCCGACTTTCTTCGAATTTAGAAAAATAAAAGATATTTACCTGCAGAAACAGATAAAATGTTGCTAGTTTGAAATCATTTGAACACACCGCGTATACTACTACATTCATAATGAGGAAATTTATGTAAGTTATAACTGGTTTAACAATAGTTAGACAAGAAATTTTCGGTTCTGGTGATATTAATTTTGGCGTTATCGTCATCAATCTTTTATGGCGTCGTAAACGCATTTATCGTAAGCTCTCCAGAAAAATCTGTAAAATATCAGAAATTGAAATACCAAGAAACTGTTCGAATAAAAATATAATATTCTATTCATACGACTAAACATTCAATTAACGATTAAATCTTTTCAGAGCCCCAACCAACAGTTTCATCAGTTCCAAAAGAGATCATAGAGAGCAAACCATCGAAACCTATGAAGAAGGTTGTTGAAATCAAGCCGTCTAAAACTGAGAAGCCACCAGAAAATAAACCTTCCAACCGGAAGATCGAGACCGTAGTAAATGTAATTCCTCAGTCTGTCAAAGTTCCCGAAAATAAGCTAACCAAACCCTTGCCATCTTCGACAGTTAATATAATTAAAGCATCGAGTGTTGTAAATGTCGTTTCGTCTCCATCGATAATTTCTAGCAAAGTGGAAGTGGTCGAAGCAGCCCAAACGAAGTTACCTACCAACAGTATAATAACTAGAGTGGAAGTTATAAGTGGTTCGGTCCCTTCGTCAAAGGTCGACATCATATCGAATAGCGATCCAGACTCCGTTCCAGAGGTTGCTGATTCGTCCCTAATATTCGGAAATAATATCATGGAGCCGGAATATGAGTTTCTGTCGCGGCAGCCTTCGGAGGTCGTCGAAGAGACGTACAAAGTAATAAACTTCAAGCCACCTAGCTCGAAATTCATATTGAAGCCGAGACAGTCGGCCGATGTTAAAAATAAGGGCGCCGCAAAGAAAACAAACTCGCTACATCCGACGGGTCTTGTGACGAGACTCGGCGGAACTGTTGTTAAAGATGGCCTTACGACTGTTCATGAAACTAGCGTTATTGGTACATATATTTCCGGCAAATACGCTCAAGTTCTGCAAAGTACTTCGCATGTTCTCGGCGCGTCGTCTAAGGGGAAAATAAGTCCCTCTCCAACTCTGAGAATACTCAAAACTGCAGCACCGTCTCCACATAAGAGCAATAAGAATCGCCACTTGGAACCGACGCCTGCAGGATCGATAAGCCAGGAAACTGCTGTAGATTTTGGAGTGCAGAACGCCATCAAGTCGACGAAAAAAGCAGGCGGACAGCAGTTTAAGTTGAGGTATAAAAATAGGCAAAACGAGAATTCAGGTGAAAACGTTGAAAATAAAGAGACCACTCCTACTCCTTCCTATAAGAAGAAATCTAACAGAAACAGATCAAACTCGAGAAGTTCCAAGTGAGTATTGAATAAATTTTGACAAATTTTACTGTGAAATAATTTGTTATTCTTTTAAATGCTTCATGTTCTCTTATTCACATGACTCAGTTAGATATTTTAATGGTGGTATATGGAGAAAATTATTCAAGTAAACTTTGTAACTGATGTTCACAGAATGAATATGGATTTTGGGATAAACTCTTTGAGAGCCTATGATTTTGTTTCAAATAAATTGTAGATCAAAGTTAAACCTTGTGTTTTTATCTCATTTATATCATGGATCTACATCAAGTAACGGCCTCCACAATTCAAATTCTAGAAATCTTTCCATAAGGCTGATCCTCCAATTCAAGTTATTTATGAAATTTCGGTGAATGTATATATCGGTAAATTGATTTTTAAACTATTAAAGACAGCTTAATTTTGCACACTTAATACAGTTCATGTTTGAAGAAATGCAAGGCCTTATCAAGTCAAATAAAAATCACAACTCAACCATACTTTTCGCAAATTATCGACATATTAAAATACACTCCCCACAAAAATTGTAGCTTCAACCTACCTCTACAACAATACTATATAAACTTTAAGATTGGTCATTCAAGAGTCGCTTGGTAACTTTCAGAAGTGTTAAATAGGAACATATCATTCAAAAGAGATGAGTTTATGATGGAAAATATCAACAATTTTTGAGTTAATGAAAAATTAAAAAATTCTACCATCTTCAAACATTGGCGAAGAGACCAATCAACTAGTATCGAATGGTTACTAATCATTTTCAAAATCGAGTGTTTTCTCCCCGGGCTCTAATTACTGCCAGTATTCGTCTCGGAAGCCTCTCAAACAAATTTTGGATGTACTCTTGAGTCACTGAGTTCCAAATTTCAGGATGCAGATTTTCTAGTTGTTGGAGTGTTCTACAAGGCATCCTACGTTGCTGAATTTGTCACCCCATGTTGTCCCAAACATGTTCTATGGGATTCAAGTCGGGACTTCTGGCTGGCCATCTTAAAATATCAATTTCGGCATCTTGAAGAAATTCTGTAACTACTCTAGCTGCATGAGGCCAAGCATTATCATGCCTATAAATGAAGTTTCCGCCAATCAATTGGCCTAAGGGTAAAACATGGGATCAAGGATATCTGTCATGTATCTGGCCGCTGTCATTATTTCATTATTCACTAGGACAAACTCGTTCGACCATGGAAAGAAATGCTTCCCCACACCATTACTGAGCCTCCTCCGAAGTTTTCGGTCTGCTGGATATTGCATTGCTAATACCATTCCCCAGGTCGTCTGTATACAGGCAGCGTCTATCATTTGATACTAGACAGAACCGGTGCTCGTCGGAAAAGAGAACATTCGACCATTCTGGAACACCCCAATTTGTAGCCATCTAGCCGTACAGTGCGGAACCCTTAGTGCAGTTTAACGAAGCCAACGATCATCAACTGGTGTTGTTATCCGATAGCTTCCCTGTTCGACCCTTCTTCCATATTCCCCTGTTTCGTGGTACCCATCAATTGCTCTTGAAATAGTGATTTGGTTAACATTCAACAAGTTAGCCACGTAACGTTGGCGATGCTCATCCTCTAGAAGTGTTACAATTCTTATCACTTCTTGATCACTCAGATAGCGTCAGGGCGTTCAGCAGCCATTAAAATAAACTCAAAGATTCGAAATCAACAAGAAGCACAGAAAGCTTGCATTAATTTAGCGTGAAACTGAAGAGGAATTGAATGAATACTGATAGTCAAATGAACTCATTCTTGTTTCAGACGTGTTTGAGATCATATGGAAACAAATGTTACTACATAGATAAGATTGTTTCCCCTTATATGTCTTAAAACATATGTTGGCAAAGAAACTACGATCGAGCTGCTTAATCGAATGTGGAATTCAGAATACCAGGTGATGCGACATTTTTTGTGCTGTGTGTAATTTGTATACAGGTGCAGCTAGAAGCTTGAATTTTGAATGACCTGTAGGATATACACGGTGTTTAAAAGAAACACAGCAATATTTAAGGAGGTGATTACTGATGCCATTTCATGAGAAAAGTTCATATAAACATACGTCCGCAAACACTTCGTTAACGATTAAAAGGGTGTTGAAGTTTCATCGAAAGATGCAGTTAAGTTTGATTTTTCGTGAACTGCTAGAGATATTGAGATGGAAATTTGCGGGTGTCGGGAATATTCAAAGAGGCATACATTTCAAATCGAAATAATATTCTGGACTCGACGAAGATGCCCATGGCTTCATCACACGTACTTCTCCATTTCATTTTATTCATAACTGCTCCCGTCCAGTCCTTCACTCCTAGCTCTTCAATATCTTTCTCCACCATCTTGATCCATTCTGTGCGTGGTCTTCCCCTGCTTCCATTTCCCGTTTTTCGCCTTGTCAAAACTTGTCTTGCTGTTTTATCGTCTCCTAGTCGGAAAACATGGCCAAGCCATCTCATTCTTCGTGGTCTAGCCACATTTGTTATTGAGAGTTGTCCATACAATTCTTGAAACTCGGCGTTCGTTCTCCTTTCCCAACGATTTTCTTACTTTTTTCCACCATATATTCTTCTGAGTATTCTTCTCTCGAAAACTTCTAATGTATATTTTTCCCTCTGATTCAACTTCGCAACCGTATGTTACCATAGGCCTGATGATCTGATAAATTTTCTTCTTCGCGTTTTTCGACATATTTTTGGACCTGAGCACTCTGTATAATCCTCCTAAGCAGTTTGTTCCTTCAGCTATCCTTTCCTGTATTTCTACTTTCTCCTCCCCTGATCTCGTCAATGTTTCACCTAAATAGTTGAACTGTTCTACCTTTTCAAAGCAGTATGTCCTATCTTCACTAATTATTCGCAGATTTGAGTGCCTTTCATTTTCTTATTGTCCTACTATTATATACCTGGTTTTATTTTCATTTATCATTAAACCCTTTCTTCTTGCAGCGGTTTCTAACTTCCTGAATTCATTCCCCAAATGTTCTCTTGTTCTGGTCACAATAACTATGTCGTCTGCATACGCTGAAACTTGTTTCTTTTGACTGTATATTGTACCTTTGCTAGCTATACTGCTCTCTTCCATAATTTTATCCATCGCGATATTGAAAAGTGTAGTAGAAAGGGGATCTCCTTGTCTCAGGCCTTTATCAACACAGAATGATTCTGACAAATGTCCGCTCATCTCAACCTTATAGGTGGTATCCGTCAATGTCATTCTCACCAGACTTATTAGTTTTAGTTCATCCATTGCTTCATATATATATTTTCTTATTATTCTATCATAAGCCTGTTTATAATCGATGAAAAGCATATGGAGTATCATGTTTTGATCAATAGTATTATCTATAATTTGCTTCAACACAAAAATCTGATCCATGACTGATCTATTTTTTCGGAACCCACACTGATACAGTCCTAGCTTTGGTTCTATTATTTCGTTTAGTCTATTCTTGATAGATATCGCCATAATCTTGTAGATAGTGTCCATTAAGGCAATCCCTCTATAGTTCTCGCAATTGGTCGTATCCCCCTTCTTGTGCAACGGACAGAGCTTCCTTCTACCTACTTGGCATTTTCTCCTCTTCCCAAACTTTAGATATTATAAAATATATATTGTCCTCCATTTCTTGTCCCCCTACCTTCAACATATCCGCCGTGATGCTATTTCCACCTGGCGCTTTGTTGTTTTTAAACAATTTTATGATTGATCTTATTTCTTCCTTATTTGGTTGTTCCTCATACGCTTCATTTAGGAACGCCCCTTAATCGTTCGCATTTTCACTAGTCTCTTCACTTTCTTCGTCTTACAACTCTCTGAAATACTCACTCCATCTCTTCAAACTTTCTTCTATTCCTCCTACCAACTGCCCGTTTTTGTCTTTGCAGAATAATATTTTATTTTGCTCATAGAGCCTCCTCTGATATTGTATATTTTTCAAGAATTGTCTCGTCTGTTTTCGCATATAGTTGTTTTCCAGATTTTTCATTTCAGTCTCTATATATTCTCTTTTCTTTCTCCTGCATGTGCTTTTTGCTTTTCTTCTCTTTTCTCTATAGAGCTTCTGGTTCTCTTTTGTATTGTTTTTCATCATATTTATTCTGGATTCTTCTCTTTCGAGTACTGCTCTTCTGCACTCTTCATCATACCAACCTCCTTGATCTGCTTTGCTATCATCTTTTAGCAGCATATCTGCTCCTTCTTTCATCATCTGTTCAACTATCTCCACTGATCTTCAACGCTTTCCTCTTTATTACTGGAAATTCTTTCGTTAATTTTGGTCTGAAACTCCTTCCTAATATTCTCATCATTCAATTTTTCCTTGCATATTTGATAACTTTATTTCTTTTACTTTCCTGATGTTCTGGTTTCCTATATTTTATCTTGGCTCTTACGAGCATGTGGTCTGTGTTCACGTCTGCTCCACGTAAACTCCTAACATTCATTACATACTTGGCGTGTTTACTCTCTATAACCATGTGTTCTATTTGGTTAACTGTTCTGTTATCAGGTGATATCCATGTACCTTTATAGACAACCTTATGCTGAAAATAGGTTGTGACTACTCAAAGATTCCTCTCTGTTGCTAGTTCAATAAGGTTTTTCCATTCTCATTACTTTCTTCGTGCTTACTGTAGTTGCCTATAGCAGGCCTGTATATTTCTTCTTGTCCCAGTTTCGCATTGAAATCTTCCAGAATAATTTTCCCATCATATTTAGGGTCTTGTCGTATTCTTCTTCTATCATTTCATAGAATTTTTCCTTTATTTCATTCTCTTTTTCTTCTGTGGGACAGTGAACATTTATAAGAGTCAACTTTCTGTACTTGCTTCTTACTCTAATTTTGCCTAATCTATTCGTTACTGGCAGGAATTCAACTACTTCTTGTTTTAAGCTTCTATTAATCAAAAATTCTGTCCTTAACCTCCTATCTTGTCCACCGCTATTAAAGAATATGTAATTCCCCACTTCTTTGACAAAATAACCTAGTTGTTTGGTTTCTTGTAACGCAAGTATATCGATTTCGTATTTTTTCATGATTTCTGTGAGTCTTTCTTGTCTGTGTTTCTATGTTAGATAAATTACACTGGTCTACAATGGTTTTGTTGCCCTAGATATGAAAATGATTTTGGGTCTATTTATGCACACAATTCGTGAAACTATTAATGATTTTGTAGGATTTGCTCTGATTTCTTTTTAAATCTTTATTTTCATTTTACATAACAAAAATCGTAAAACAAGAAACAAAATAACAGATATATTTATAATGTCAGTTATGTTTTGAGAAATTCGGATACATCGAAGTAAATAAAGAGGAAAATGTCGAAAATATATTTCATATTTCCATAAAACGCCTTTTATGAGCTTTTCTCCTATAATTTTTCAGGGGACAATCTCTTTTCAAAGACCAGCAGTAATCTGCCATCATGTGACAATCCCATCGACCTTGATACCTTTCTTCCATCACTTTTAGATCTTGATGAAACCGCTCTCGCTGTTCCTCACTATAATTTCCTAAATTATCCGGAAATTTATCTAGATGATTGCGGAGATAGTGTAACTTAATACTCATATTTGCTCCTAAGGTCTGAAAGTTTGTCAGCATATTTTGCACAATTTCTTCATAATTTGCTGCTTTATGGTTACCTAGGAAATTTTCGACAACCAACACAAAACTTTTCCAAGCTTTACTTTCCGGAACAGTCATAACTTTGATAAAATCTGAGTCTTTCATCAATTGCCGTATTTGAGGACCATCAAATATTCCACCTTTCAATTTTTCCATACTAAGCTTCGGAAATTTTCTGCAAATGTAATTAAAACAATTTCCGTCTTTGTTCAACGCTTTTACAAATTGCTTAATCATACCTAACTTAATATGTAATGGTGGAAGTATGATTTTGTCTCTGCTCACCAGCGGCTCCTTATTACGTTGGCTTTACCGACAGTTAAAGAATTTCTTACAGGCCAAACATCTTGTTCCCAATGAAGTTGCTTTGCTCTACTATCCCACATACAAATAAAGCAAGGGTATTTTGTATATCCACTTTGTTGGCCCAGTAAAAATTAACCATTTTAAATCCACACAGATCGGCCATTGATGCTCAGAGTATTTAATTTTCTCTAAAACTAATTTTACATTTTCATATTCTTCTTTGAGTTTCGTTGAATGGGCAATTGGAATTGATGCAAATTTATTTCCATTGTGCAATAAGACGCATTTTAAACTTCTTTTGCAACTATCAATAAAAAGGCGCCATTCAGTAGATTTGTACTCTTTTAAACCCATGTCTATAAGCAGCTTCGCTTCATTTTCACTAAAAATCCTTCATTTTCAATAAAAAATTGTAATAACTCTTTTTCTCGCGTTCTCTATGTTGTAATTGTTACTGTTGGTGCCAATAAATTTTTTTCTTTCAATCTTGAGGCTAACAGTTCTGATCCTTGTTTTGATAAATTGAGATCACGTATCAAATCACTGAGTTCATTTCGAGAAAATAACTTTGGCGTAGATGTTTCACCTTCCCATTCACTTCCACTAGTACATGGTCCCGATTTCTGTGAATTTGGTAACATCATTGTTTCTGAGGGCATGCGAATTACTTTTGAAATGTATATGGGCCGAGGGAGATTTTCACTGTGTAGAACCGGACATTTCGTAGACTGTAAGTCTGGGTATCTCCACGTTTGATTTCGATTAAAACCTTCAACATCTACTACGCAAAAGTAACAATCATCTAAATGATTCGTAGGCTCCATCCAGATCATAGGAATACCAAAGTCTAATCCAGAACGTTCACCTTTTTTCCACAACCATAAAGACTCAACACAGGACTTACAAACTTTATTAGGAACCCATGGTTTACCTAATTTGTCCATTTTGAAACCAAAATATTCAACATAAGTCTCCTTGACAAAGTCTGAGATATTTCTTTTTTATTTTTTTGGTATATAAACATCGCAAATATAAAAAAATAAATCACTACAATATTTACACTTTCTTCGTGACGAACTCATATTTTTGACTAGAAGACAAATATATAAGGATGGACTTTCAGTATTTGAAACAAAATATTAATCCATGACACTTTATCAAGATTTACGTGTATATGTACTTCAATATTGTCAAATAACTGAGATCTCAGCTGTTCTGTGGAGCAAGGGGTCTGAGAGCTTATAATTGTTCAAAATATAAGAAATGCAAAAATCATGAAATTCGAGCACATTGAGAACTTTCATGAATATATTCGTAATCTGGGCACTTGAAAACATAAAAATTTGCGATGATATCCAGGGCAACAATAAAAAATTTTTTTTTTGTAGAGCTGTGTTATGAGTCTATTGAATTTGAATTTCACATCATGAATCGTTAAACGAATGCTGAGGTGACCGACCTGCACTTCATGTATGGACGTGCTGACGGAAATGCATTAGAAGCTCGGCGATTGTACAATAAAAGATTTCCAAACCGTATTGCTCAAGATAGAAAAACTTTTGAAAACATTCATCAAGGCTTATATGACGAAAGGCACCTTAAGACGATATAAAGGAGCTGGAAGGCCAAGAGGAGTAAGAATAATAGAGCTGGAAAATGAGGTTCTTTCAATAATTCGAGGCGATCCTGGTACCTCCACTCGAAAAATTGCTGTAATTGTACCAAAAATGGAACTGTTTCGCAAATTCTACCTGAAATTTTGTTGTATCCACTCCACGTACAAGCACTTCTTCTTACCGATTTTCCTGTAGTATTGCGTATTGTCAATGGCAATCAGTTTAGTCTTTTTCACATTGACGAACATATCCTGCAACCACTGGGATACTCTATCACGCTGTTCGATTCAAACTTCAGATAAGAATTTTCTACAAGACCGTTTTCGCCGCCAGCATTCACGATAATGAGTCCTGTTTTTGTGAATTGGCGAACAAAGAATTATAGGCCGATTTCCTTGTCTGAACTCTTTCATGTCCCTAAGAAATATTCTTCTGAGCATTTAGATTTCTGGTTATTCCATAAGCAATTTCCTATTATTTTGGGTTTTGTTTCAGCGAAATGTCTCTAATGTCTTCAATCACTTTCCTTAGAGATTCATATGAACCAGAATACCATTATCAATACGTCTTAGAGTTGGAATTTTTTTCCATTATATAATAGTTTATTATCATACAACGAAGAAACCTTTTATCGAAATCATCTAAATCAGTCGATGTAGCAAATCTTTTCCTTTCGATCGGTGTGGAGAATCAGGACGACTCTCCTTCTTCAACAGATCTCATTTCTGCAGAATTCTTTCTTATTGTACTCGAACTCACACCTGTTGCCTTTGAAGCATTCTCCTGAATTTATTCAATTTACATTAATGATTCATCATTTCTTGCCTCTTGCTACATGAAATGAATCACATTTGGTATCACTTTACTAGATCGTTGTCACAACACTTTATTCACTACTTTCGTTTCGAATCCCATTTTCGAATACCAAATAATTTTTGCACAGAGGGTATTTCACGATGTTCACTCCGCCAGAGCTTTGATGAACTAAACATTGAAAGGCGCTCTCCTCTGAGCAAGCTATTAGAAAGTATATCTAAAGGAAGGGAAACTTCAGATATGTTTGACGGCCTGTAGGTTTCCTTGAATATTATGTCGCAGGTGGAGACAGGAATTAATGGGTATAATAGTGACGGCATTATTTCGTCGTTTCCCCACGGCGGGTACACAATAATATCATGATCCTAAACTTATCGTTCACTTTATATTTTAAATGTTGAATATTTCTTGTATCAATTAAACTTTGGGCAACGCGTCTGCATGTAGAACTTTTATTCAACTAATCGATAACAGTATTCTTGCGCTATGTTGATATCGAAAATTCCTCGATATGGAGCATTGCCGATCGCTACTTCTGAACTAGGCTCTTTCAGTAGCATTTCAGAAAATTAACGAATTGTTCACAGTCCATATCCTCATAGCATTTACGAGAATAATAACGATCCATTGCCAAAAATCTGAATTTTGTGTTGTTTATTGTATAATATAATGTTTTATTAGCTGTACTTTCAAACCCCTTGTAGAAATATCAACCCATAAATACTCAACAAAGTTTTAGGAGAAAAAATCCTGCCAAACTGTAAAACTTTATGTCTCCGAGTTACCACGTTTCATCCAAGTAATGTGTCTTTCTTCTTTAACCCTCGACGTCTAGACCAAGGTCTAGAATTTTACGAATTTATCTAAGCGGGGTAACCGAGTTACCCCATATTGGATTATTAGTTATAGTTGTTTCATGAATTAGAAATTGTAACTTGACCTTATTCATGAAATAAAATAACTTATATTAATGTTATCCGGTTTATTGGCATCAAAATATAATGGAAACGGCGAAAATGAATGTTTTTTGGAAATTATAACAGAATAACATGAGGAACTTAAAATATTTTTTTTGATGAGAATGCTTTCGAAATGGATCCAACCTTGTCATGTGAAAATTAAACATATATTTCTAAATTGAAAGATGATAGTTGAGAAGTGTAATTATTTAAAACTTCCTTGCTCATAACGTAATATTAAAACCTTTTATTTGGGCATAATTAAAATACTATGTAGATTAGTGCCCGCTTGCAAAATAAGATGCTACACGAGTAAAAACAATCTTTGTTGTTAAATAATCTAATAAAACATAAAAGTTATTTATAAGTTTCTTCATTAGATAGCAAGCAATGAAGCTAATCAACATTTAATATAAAAATTTTGATATTTCTCAACACGCACAAAGTAACTTTAAACTTTTAATTGTATTCATTTTTCCCAGAATTTTCGACATCAACAATTAAAAAAATAATAACATAGCGAATATTTATATGCATATAAAATATATTATGTTTAAACATACAATGGGCGTTATTGAACGATAATGGTCAATAGCGCCCTGAGTTAGCAGGAAAATCATGCCCAATAATGACTGTGATCTACACTATTAAAGAAAATATTCTGAGATCTTCCTTCTTCTGTCCATGGCTTCCCTTTTTTCTACTCGTCGGGCTAGGTGGTGTCATTCTGATGTTCTGCAAAATGAGTACATACTTATTAACAAAATACTATTAAATTAAGTATCTACTACTTTTTCAATGAATGGCAATGGCGCCCAACGGTCATTTGACTGAGCGTTAATACCCAAGTTGAGGTTTTCGGTATTCAAAAGTTTTTGCATTAAACTATGCAAATTCTGTTTAAAATATGAACAAGATATAAGGAGAAGAACCTACACTACATGACAAATATAGAAACAAAAATGTACAAGAAACCATAAGGAAACTTACAGTATTTGGAGCAATATTTTACAACAGTGGCGTCTCCGACCAGAGTCTCGGAAACACAGCGGGTCACTAGTAAGATGGCGGCGGGAGCGGCTAGCGCTAGCGGTTGTTGTGTTCCTGTTGGTGTATTGTAAGTGTGCGTAAGCGTTGACACGAATGAAACTAATTGAAGTGGGTTTTCCGTAGATTGTGCGTTATTAAAAAGAGGGCGTTAATTGCCTCAGCTACATTACCTTCAGGAATTTCAATTTATATACTGTATTCATTGATCATCATTTCGACAGTCAATGTAGAGAAACTATTACACTACTATTCTGTTTAGGTTACACACAGGTGCGCTACATTTAGAGCATTTGATTCTTGATTTCCTATCTTCTTTTCCTGGACAAAGCTGAAATCGGTTGCTTGAGCCAAAGACGTTTCTATGAGAATTCCGTTTTTGCTTCTAGAGTAGGTTTCTGCATGCCTCGTTTTCACATTCGGAAATGCGAGTTCTTGACATAGTAATTGAGAAAATTTTCTTCGCCTTCCTTTATATTTACACTATTCAGAATATCTCTCAGTGAATATTATGAAAGCATTCCGTGCTGCCATGTCTATGATTTCTAAGAAACTTCTTAGGGCCATCGTTTAGTAGCTCGAACACAAGAATACTCTCGCGTCATCTCGTTCCCAGTATCCACAGTACCTTTGGTGGTGTTGTAGTGCAAATTTATGATTGGTGTTTTCTTCTGGGTGTCGAAGGCTGTTTCAGCATCGCTAAACTGCGTTGATAATGAAATGACTACCTTTTTCTTTCAGAAACATGAGCAACGAGGGTCATTTTATCGGCGAAGCCAAATACAGAGGAGTACTTTTCACGCCTACATTTTCCAAGAAATTATTGCGGAATGTCTGGCTTATTCGTCGAAGACATACGTACCATGTTGATCTCATGAAGGTAGCGATAGAACTGAAGCGATACATTGTACGTCAAGGCGCACACAACCAGTTTCTTCAGGATTTGACTTCTTCTAGCCTAGAGCTTCATTGTTGAGCAACAGGCCAAGCTGCTTAACAAGCATACCCCATTCCACACATTGTCAATAACAACCAAAATGTATTGAGATGAATATCAAAATTGGAGAGAAATATATTAACCGAAATATTTTCGAGGATTAGCTGAAAGGAGGAATTTAAAAAATCCATGGAACAGTAGCGAAAAATAGAAATTTGAGGTAACTCAGTTAACCCCTTGGTCACGCAAAGGTTCACGTCGATAATTCCTGGTTTTGATATTCGAGGGTATTCATTATGCTACCGGGATGGGGTCACACACACGATGGAAACGCTGATGGTTAACACAAACACTCTTTGTAAACGTAAATTTACAATGAAATAAAAACACGTGGTTCGTTGGTAAACAACGGCGGTTTGGCAATATTGTTGGTGGCGTGGGTACGGAAAGCCGGCTCGTGGCAACGCGTGCTGCAGCCGGTTTTCTAAAATAGTGTGAATTCGAAGTGGTCGTTCAAGAGAAAGAGCCGGGAGTCTCCGAAATGCACGGATATTTAAACCCTCGGTCCAGGTAGGCCCAGAGTACGCTCTGTGCCTAGCCTGGTCGAAAGGCCTACTAAGCGATCCGTTACTAAGGAAGCGTGGTTAACACGGTAACACGCTTATTTAGAGGGCCTAGAGCGATCTATGGTTGAGATACCATAGTGGACACGGTAATACGGCCTCCCTCTGAAGATCTCGGTTAGGCACCACCATATTGCCATACTGGGTAATAAATCCATGTTGTATCTTTACTAAAGACATGTGCATACGTGTACATCTTACCATTGAAAATCAAAAAAAAAAGAGTTTCATCAAGTTATCCTACTTAAATCTAATACGACCCTATGTGCAGTGCGTCTGTGTCCGTCTTACTATCTTACGCGCCATTTGGCATCGACGCGATGATGACAAGGGAAACCACAGAAAACCTTGCCTCATGTAAGCGAGTCGTATAGTCTAGTTACTTACATTATGGGAGCGTGGTGCAAGCCTCTATTTAAATTATTTAAATCTGAGATATGTACAATGACATATCTGGGGGAGGATGTTGAAACGCATCTACTTCGTATCTTCATTAGCCAATCACACATAAGACTTAGTTATTAAAAGTACCTAAAAAAGAGGAGAATAGTACTGAAAAACAACAATTTACCAACCTCAGGCGCATAGGAGACATGATGAGTTTATCAAACGTTGAACAACTGCGACTGTGAGTAGGTTCTAGATTCTTCAGCGCACTCGTCGTTTTACAACACTACACTCATACACTCGTCTTTGAGCGCCACTTAGTGTTGTCTTCGGTTTTTCGGTCCAAGAACCGGATGCTTCATTCACATCTGCTGCGGTGGTGGATTAATTCTGCGGTAGATGAATTAGACGAATAATATCCACGTGCGTCGTTGCTATTGTTCGCGTTGGTCCTACCACGTGCGTCGGATTCACCTCGTGTGCTGAAGTAGCGGAATTCTTCACTTGGATTTTCGTATCAATATTTATCGGCTAACTCAGTCGGTGATGGGTCCTTTTTCTCATTGGAGAAAACAATGTCCCAATGCACACGTTGGGCTCCACTTGCTACCGGGATGGGGTCACACACACTATGGAAACACTGATGATTAACACAAACACTCTTTGTAAAAGTATATTTAAAATGAAATAAAAACACGTGGTTCATTGGAAACAACGGCGGTTTGGCAATATTGTCGGTGGCATGGGTATGGAAAGCCGGCTCGTGGCAACGCGTGCTGCAGCCGGTTTTCTAAGACAGTGTGAATTCGAAGAGTTCGTTGAAAATAAAGAGCCGGGAGTCTCCGAAATGCACGGATATTTAAACCTCTCGATCCAGGTAGGCTCAGAGTACGCTCTGTGCCTAGCCTGGTCGAAGGGCCTACTAGGCGATCCGTTATTAAGAAAGCGTGGTTAACACGGTAACACGTTTATTCGGAGGGGCCTAGAGCAATCTATGATGAGATACCGTAGTGGACACGGTAACAATTATGCTTGTTGTAGAATTTATGTAAATAGCTACTCATTATTGCATGATTGAGGATGTAGCTATGGAGTTATGTTACTTCTGTTTCGTCATTTTTTTTTTCGATCAACTACAAATTTACTCCTCTATGTTTGTGAAATGATTTATCACGTTTCTGTTGTATTCCTGTAAGTTATATTTGTTACATACTATCAAAATTGATTAATTCCTTGGTATGTGATTGATCCTAAGAGTTCAAGCAGCTTCATACTTGAATTAAATCTATGAAATGCCTTCAATATGGCAAAGACATGCTTTCATTGCCGGCCAACATCAACATTCTATATAGTCTACAATTTAAAATGAAATTCCTTTGAACCTTTTCACGGACCTGTATACTAAACATTCCACGATCGTTGCACAATTGATGCCGAGAATATATACGGTCATAATCGGATTATGATTCATTATGTGCTTTAATTTACAAGTAAGAAATTTCCCTTCAGGCATTCCTTAGTACGGTAAGTTTCCTCTAAGTAGAATAAGTGAAAAACGAAATTATTCTAATGGAAAATCTCTTCTGAATTTATCGGAATAAATTTACGTAATGCGTTTTCATATTTTACGAGAAATTATAATCGCATTCCCGTCTTATCTTCTGAATTATTAATGAATGCTTATCGGCTTGTTTTGAAAGTGTTCAAGCATAGAACAAATAAACTAAGATCTCTTGCTGGAGAAAAGTAAGAATAATATAGATACATCATACATTAACCTTCTGTTCAACTAAATAGTGTATACTCAGTCAATTTTATAATTCATTTGGATGATTGTGCATGAAGAATATATATCTTTTGACGAAATATTTTATGAATCAAGCTCAAAGGCACCTCATTTATAGGGACTAACACGCTATTATCACTTTGCAAGAAAAAATTCTGATTAGAAGAACTGAAAGACAATATTAGGGACTGCCTACAGACGTGTCAATTCGAATTTATGAAAAAGCATAATTAACAGATACTTCTTCAAACTTGAAATCAGTATACTTTCTTTTAAATATTGTACATTTAAATCATTAAATGCCTTATTTGCAATTCAAAATAGCGCATACCTACCAGGTTATCAGAGATTGAATGAGAAAAAGAAAATTTTTGGGGACTGCCTACAGACGTGGCAATTTGAAAATATGAAAAGCATAATTTACATTTTTTCTTTTATTGGAGCTATAGAACCCTTCAAGGGTTATTAGGCTCAACTTTAATAAGCACAGCAATAATTAACTTTTGTCCTATGGTAAGAATGACAATTCTGAAAATACATGTATTAACAAGTGTATATTACAGTTATCTAAGAAATTAAAGACAATTCTCATACCTACGATATTAGGTTCAAACAATAAACACTTAATGTGTTCTTCTTCTTCTTCTTATTCTTTTAAATACACCTATTGGTCTGTTGCTTGCCGAAGCCGTCTCTGGATGGTTTCTTGCGAGGCGGACTGCCAGCTTTCCTGCCACCTTTTTGAGGGTCTTCCTGGTGGGCGCTTTCCATGTGGCTTGCTCTCTATCATTATGCGCGGTAATCTGTATTCGTGCATTCTTCGCACGTGCGCATACCATTCTCTTCGTCTTTGTCTGCCCCATCTGACTATGTCTACTATGCTGTATGTCAGTGTTTCTTATCCTGTCCAGTCTGGTCCTTCCGAGGATAGTTCTTAGGGTTTTCATTTCAGCCGCGCGTAGCATACTTTTAGTTTTGTTTGTGTCTTCGCGTGCTTCTATGCCGTAAGTCATGATAGGTATGATGCAAGTCTTATAGATCTTCACCTTGCTATCTGTTCCCATGTGCTGGTTTGACCATATCACATCTCTAAGACATCCTGACAGAGCTGCTGCTTTAGTTATGAGACTTCTTACTTCCTTCGCCGGATCGTGGTAGCTGCAGATGTCCATGCCTATATATTCAAAGACATTGACTTGCTCGATTGACTTGCTCGATTGACTTGTCTTCCACAACCACTTTACACCTGACAGGTTCTCTGGAGAATGTCATGGCTTTGGTTTTTGATATTGAAATTACCATGTTGAGTTGTTGGCTGACTTGGTAGAATTTAAAAAGCTGTCCCTGAAGATCGTTCTCCGTTTCTGCTATAATAGCTGCGTCGTCAGCATAGCAGACCACAGATTTTTAGAGTGGCCCTTTTTGTATCCCAAATCTAAGGATGTGACTTGTTGTATTATTTAATCCATCAAGAGGATGAAAAAGAAAGGGCTCAGGCTGTCACTCTGTCTAATTCCGCCTGGTGTTTTTATGTTAGGTGTAGTATGTTCGCCTGACTTGATCTTTGTCACATTTCCGGTGTTTAAATTTTTAATTAGTTTGGTGATTTGGGACGGGGACTGTCTTTTTATTAGAATTTTTAGGATGTCTGCCAAGCGCACTTTGTCGAATGCCTTTGTTAAGTCTATAAAGCAGATGAAAGCAGGCTTGTTGAACTCTATTGATTTCTACTTCAGTTGTTTCATTATGAAGAGGGCGTCCGTTGTTGATCTATTTGTTCGAAATCCAAACTGTTCCTCTCTATTCTCGATACGTGATTCCAATTTGTCTTTCAGGATGCCAGTGAGCAGTTTCATGGTCGTACTTAGCAGGGTTATACCCCTGTAGTTTTCAGGTGATGTCTTTTGCCCCTTTTTGAAGATAGGAATAGTGATGCTGCTGCGCCATGCTTCAGGAATCTGGGATGTCTTAATGTCTTAATGTCCAAAGGTAAAAACAGCCATATGTCTAACAACTTTCTGATAACATTGTTCCTTTCATTATCGTGAGGTGCACATTGGAACACTTTATGATTCAAAGTTTGAAACTCGTGTCCACAATTACACATGGGACTGTCTATGATATTTTTCGAAAATAAAGATTTATTAAAATTAGTGTGTCCCGAACGGCATCGGTTTATCACGACAATTAAACTTCTTTCTAGGTTCTCCCTGAAAAACCATGGATTCTTTTCAACTTTAAAACATTTTTGAAATGGTTCTGGCCCACCCCGACCTATCCATCGGTTGTTGAATGTATTGTTCAATAATTCCTTAGCTTCTCCAATGAAATGTGCTAGTGTCCCGTCATGCATGTACCACATTATGTTTCTCACCAAAAGTAGCACATCCTCGAGCAAGAAATATATCTCCTCCTCAAGAAATTTCCGATAAGCGGGACCGCCTGTTGGGCAAAAACAATAAATCAATCAGATAATTTTCTGTTATTCCGACCCAGACATCTAGTGAGAATTGTTCTTGATGATGAGATTCATCAATCAAGTGGGGGTTTTCTTCAGCCCTATGATAATTATTGTGAAAATTTGTGAAAGCAGTTCTCGAAAAGTTAGCTTCGTCTGTGAACATTGTTTCACTATCAAAATGAGCAAACTCTCTAATTTTATCTAACATTTATCTTCAGAAATTCAGTCTTGAAGGAAAATTTCAAGGAAGTAGAGTTTGGACGCGTTGAATATGAAACAGGTACAATAAAAAGTCGTGTAGAATCCTTAGAACTAGAACATGTGAAATATTCAACTGATTTATAATTTTTCTTGTACTCACATAAGGATTCAAAAATTTACAATTCGAAACTGCTTCTTCAATATCTGGAGTTCTCATAGTTTGAGTTGCTCCTTTTAAATAATTTTTTGCTGTAAAAGTACCAGCTTCCCTTAACCTTCTGTGGATATTTGGAAATGTTCGCCTGTCTGGTGTTACTCGATTTAGAAAACGCACTTGATATAATCGCCAGACCGTACATGTAATAGATATCATTCGGCGTTAGTAAAATTAGCCATTTTTCTTATAGCAATAATAATAACCTAATCTAACATAACCTTCTGTGGGTATTTGGGAATGTTCGCCTGTCTGGTGTTACCCGATATGGAAAACGCACTTGATATAATCGCCAGACCATACATGTAATGGATATCAGACAATTCGGCGTTAGTAAAATTAGCTATTTTTTCTTATAGCAATAACTTCAGTAGTCTTAAAACTAATCGTTAATTTAATAAACAATTCGAGCAGACACTGACTCTACTTTAGCAACTGTCAAAATAAATAAATAAATGAAAAGAATCAAAACCTACTAGTCATGATTTTAATTGGAAGTGCTTTCAATTCAGCGAATGCATACAATCGTTTAATAATGTTTTGCTCGAGAACGATATGAGATACAAAAAAATTACAATTGACAAAATAGTTTCTAAATTGAACGAAAATGACGAAAATTGATCGTACGCTTATCAGTGGCGTACTGCAAAAAATTTTTAGAGGACAAAAGAAAAGAAAACACCTGGTAGATTCTAATTGAAAACTAGGACGTATGATGATGGAGGCTTTAAAAAATAGCTTACGTTCAAAATTTGGGCTGAATATCTCAAAAACTGCAGGAGTTTCAAGGAAAAAACCAATTATATCCGGAAATTTCAACACCCTGTAGCTCCGTAATGAAGTTTTGCGGACCAATGTTTATATGCACTCTTTTTCTTAAAATTGCACGTAGAGATACCTCCTCAAGTTGTGACATACTATTATGTAACACCTTGAATGCGATAATTGCTAACTTTATATCAGTTTCAAACTCATACTTGTCTGAAGAATAGTGAAAGCATGAAATAGCTATAAAGTTAAATAAACATTGCCACCTTAAACAGTGATATTTTTTACGTAAAAATATTTGAAATTCCCATAATATCAATAACATATCACAAAGTGAAGGCCGAATCTAATACATTTTTGATATGACCAGAATTATGAGTCGAAAAATCAAGTTGTCCATTCATTTACGTTCTAGTTCTACGCTCTATGCTGTTGAACTACGATACTGATAATTAGCTGTGTATACCTGACGCGCTTTCTAACCCTTACACCAAATGAATGCACTTTTAGTTATTATTCTTTTAAATGTAATTTTTAAGTGAGTATTAATTCTTAAACAGTGCGATTTCATTTTCCCATTATCTTCAAGTAACTGGTCCCCAGTTGAGAGGGTAGTTCTTTGTCGCTTAACATCGTATTTATAACTTGGTGCTGTATTTATCATATTTCAATTCAAGACTCTATTCACAACACGGCAGAGACAATTCAATTTTCTCCTGTTCGCCATTCGGTGATTCAACAGTACGAATAGAGTAAGATTTTTCTTTCCAACAAACAGAATTGCAGAATAAAATAATAAAACATAAGTACTGTGTTTTAAGGAATTTTACTTAATAATTGCGATTCGTAACGCGTTTCACTACACCGTAGCTTCTTCAGACGAATGAATATGCAGAAAAATATAAATGAGAATATAACTATAAATGTTCCTGAGTAATTAAAAGCTCATTGAGTGGCTTCTTCTTGAGAGGTTATTTATGACATTTATATCCAATAAAATTAAGGAATAGAAGGCTCCCCGAAAAGATTCAATAGAGGTGAAGGGCTTAAATCGACTTGTTCATTGATGAGTCTACCTGAGTGTTTGTATTTATTGATTTCTAAAGTTTCCCAAAGATCTACCTTCCAATATTGATTATCTGTTTGCAAAATTTCAAACTGTGGGTCGAAAGAATGATTATTTTCTAAGAGAAGATTCCGTGATTTGAATCTGATTTTTCATTTAAAAACTGCGTTTATGTTCCGATATTCTAATATTAAAATATGTGTTCTATATATCATATTCAATCGATAAACACCTGATTTATTTTTTTACCTGGTTTGGTTTTATTATTTGTTTGCCTAAATTAAGAAAGCTATGTTGAAATTCTACTTAAGAATGATTTCAGTTTCTCACTTGTAATGCCAACGTAGGTTAAGGTGTTGAATTTTGTTTCAATTTATCGACAGGGTAAACTTCATTCAATGCGATTCTACTTTGTTTTTATTAGAAAATATTATTTATTAGTTTGGGATTGTAACCATTATTTTGGCTATTTGTTTAATCAAATTGAGTTCTTTGTTGAAATTTTCTGGTGATAACGGGATGTTAATCGTCGTGTCATCCATAAAACTATTGAATGCTGACATTTTATGTTGATATGGATGATTAACATCCCGTTATCACCAGTAAATTTCAACAAAGAACTCAATTTGATTAAACAAATAGCCAAAAATAATGGTTACAATCCCAAACTAATAAATAATATTTTAAATAAAAACAAAGTAGAATCGCATTGAATGAAGTTTACTATGTCGATAAATTGAAACAAAATTCAACACCTTAACCTACGTTATGAGAAAATGAAATCATTCTTAAGTAGCAATAATTTCAACATAGCAATAATTTCAAACTAATAATAATTTAGGCAAATATATAAAAAATAATAAAACCAAACCAAGTAAAAACAATAAATCAGGTGTTTATCGATTGAATTGCAATAACTGTGATAATTGCTATATTGGTAGAACACATAGAAATTTTAATATTAGAATATCGGAACATAAACGCAGTTATTCAAATAAAAATCAGATTCAAATTACGCGAATCATCTCTTAGAAAATAATCATTCTTTCGACCCACAGTTTGAAATTTTGCATACAAATAATAAATATTGAAGGTATATCTTTGGGAAACTTTAGAAATCAATAAATACAGACACTCATCAATGAACAAGTCGATTTAAGCCCTTCACCTCTATTAAATCTTTTCGGGGAGCAATCTATTCCTTAATTTTATTGGATATACCTGTCACTTAAGAAAAAGCAACTCAATAAGCTTTTAATTACTCAGAAACATTTATAGTTATATTCTTATTTATATTTTTCTGCATATTCATTCGTCTGAAGAAGCTACGGTGTAGTGAAACGCGATACGAATCGCAATTATTAAGTGAAAATTCCTTAAAACAAAGTACTTGTTTTTATTATTGATAATGGAATTTTACCAAATAAAAGCCTCCCAAATTCAAACAGAATAAAATAACTCGATAAATTACGAAGCGCTGAAATCTTTTATATTCTTTCATTACTTCGATATAGTCGCAAAAGTACGGAAAAGAATATATTACAAAATATTTTGAAAGTCAACGTTCACCCTAATTAAAGTACGATGATCTTCGATTGCATTTTCTAGCACATATATTAAAGTTTTATAAATATAAATATTCACAAAATAATATGAGTAGATGAAAAAAAATCCCTTAAATGGCGAAGGTAACAAGATAAACATAAGAATCTATAGGTTCTTTAATTTCAATTCAATAGTTTCCACAATAGTCTGATCGTTGTTACCAACGCTCAATCCTGGCCATTCTCGCTTTAGCTGTGACCCTATTCAAAAGTACAAATACACATGACGATCCAATTACATCAAATTTTTTTCATCTTCTCATTCAAGCCTGCAATGTCCGATTCCATAAAGAATAATATTAGCGTTTCTGTGAAATTAAAAAACAATGAATCTCTTCTGCATGTACGAACTGATTTCACAACCAATTACGAGTTTTCCATATTCCGTTCAACGTATATCTCAAATTATGAGCATGTAAATAAGGGAACATGAAATGCCTACACATGAACGAATTTATCTGTCACATAGCATATACGAGTAGTCAGATATCAACACAATTCACTAACACTTGTAAATAAATACAGACAAAACACATCACACAGAACCAACAAAATCGGTCGAGGTAATAGAAAAAAAACCACTACAACAACCACCTCGTCTGTACACAGCGATGATGAATTCACCACGTCCCCCTCTGGCGCGACAAAGAGATACCCATCCAACGGTAGACGCAACAAACAAAATCGATCCGGTTCATCGGAATTGGCAAACAACAGCGGAGGATTCAGCAGAAGAGTGTACAAGCCGAAAATTCAGACGTCGACGGTGGATGTCGGAGCATCGACCAGTTTGTACAAGTTCAAATTGAATCGGTCGCCCGGTAGGTGGCAGTACAAGACGACGGCCAAACCCAGGGTGACAATTAGGAAGCAAAACAACAACTTGGCAGACGAAGCGGAATATAGAAACGAAACTCTGGCTCCTCTGTCTAACCCGCCGCATCCTAATGATACTACGTCTTCGTCGAACGAGGTGTCCACCCCACAATCGAGGCAACAGGACGAAACGGATGGGTTGGAAGGATCGGAATCAATTGCTTCAATTATTGATGACGATAGCTCGATTGAAAACAAACTTGACACGCCGTCCTTTCCTCTAGAGACCATCAAAGTAGAGATTTCCACACCGCCGGACTTCAAAGATATTTACTACGAGATTGCGACTATCAAATCGCCCTACACTTTCCAGGTAAGTTCTTTACACATCTAATTGGGTATGCCAAGTTTTACTCGTAACAAGAATTATCTAAAAACTTATATCTTATATTTATTATTTATTTGTTTCTCGATTTTTCTGCATATGTTGAAAATTCTGTTTTTAACGGAGTTAAAATACTTCACCAAATCAAGGGTCTTCCATCGGCAGGTTTCATTTCAAATTCTTGATAAAACGCCATTTAAAAAAAGAATGATGAAATGTTTACTTTAGTGCAAATAACAAACTCTTTGGTTAATACTGAAACACAATATCTGGCAAGTGTCACATCGGGCCTTTTTACAAATGTTTATTCTTTTTGCAAAATTCTTTTCGCGTTTCCATTGCGAAATCACAGGTTCAAGAAATTGTTGTTGCAATAGATTCATTGTTTCACCAGTTGTGAAGCAAGTTGCGCCATCCTGTTGAAAATAAACACCATGCAAGCCAAGGGCATCGACATCGGCTCAAAAAAAGTCAGTCAACATTGTTTTGTAACGGTTTTCATTCACTGCAACGGTTGCGCCCGCCTAATACTCGAAAAATTGTGACCCGATGATACATCCCGACCAAAAACCGTAATAGTCACTCGTTTCAAGCTATTCGAGTATTTGTTTTGGTATTTCGGATCCTCAAATGCGCCAGCTTTGTTTATTTACATACCCAGACAGTTGAAAATGAGAATCTTCGGTTCAAAATAGCAGGATCTCGAGTATGCATTTCCAGCACCCAATCAGCAAATAAACGGCATTGTTCATGACTAGTTGGCTTTATTTTTTGTGTTAACAGCACTTTATAGGGATGGAAAAGCAGATCCAGATGCTACATACGGTGCAAAGTGTTTGGAGAAAAGCCCAACTTCTGTGATCGTCTCGAAATTGACAAATTTGGATTTTTAGCCACACTATTAGCTACAGCGACGATATTTTCAGTTGGACTGGACGGATGAACACTGGTGCGATTCTGCACATCACTAACTTGTCCGCAACGTTCAAATTTGTCGATTGAATTCACTACAGATGGGCGAGTAGGTGCTTTCTGATGACCATAGGCAGTACGAACTTTTCGAATTGTATTCGCAAAATTATGACCAGTTTGTAGTGAATTTTCACTATTTTGATTCAATGTGCTAGAGTAAATTTTTTCATAATTGAAATTCTCCTGGTTTTCAGTTGTGAAATCACCATGCAATGACAGTTCTTCATTGACAGTTCAGAAAGGGCGGCAAATTTTGAATGAAACTTGCCGATGGAAGACCCTTTATATATTTCCAATCGTTAGTTATAATCGACAGTTTATAAAACCATATTGATTTTGTAGTTTGACCAAATTGTTTCTTGATTTAGTTTGAAACTCGATCGAATTTTTCCCTCTCCAAATTTATCCAAACCATCACTTACAGAACAATGAGGGAATCATTCAAATATGGCAATCACATGGTGAATCGTAATGAGACGATTCTGATGTTGCGGTTTCTCGGTTTTGCGGTTTAGAACGAACAGAACGGAAATCAGTCAATTTGACTACAGTTATAATCGTCAATTATGATTCCGTATAGATATAACGTCTTCCACAATTTGTTCATCTTGTTTCATTTTTCGATTGTGAAAAGTTTTTTCTTCAAAATGTAAAACGAACATCATTGAATAAATAATCAAGCAACCATATCATTCAATTCATGAGTGAATCTCTGAAGTTCATGCTAATATATAATTTTTGTACTTTGTGCAAAATTTCCAACAATCTCTTGTTATCAATCCGAATTACTCTAACAAAATCTCTTCATGAACCATTACGAATGAAACAAATATAAAATTAGTCAAATATTCTGGGTGTTCCTCTACACGAAGAACCAGGGTGAATAAGAGGTAGAAATGACTAAGGACAAAATCATACCGCAAATTAATTCTCTTTCAGGCCTTCGTGTCAAAGTGGTTCAATGATATCTGTTCAAAATTTATTCACTCGTCAGTTTTCGTCTCGAAAATGCTACACTAATGAGATTGAGCTGAAAGTTACCAATCAGTCAGCCGTTTCTGAAGGTGTTATTTAAATTTTTTTAGGTTGAAAATATAACTTACCTTGCAAACTTGACAAATTGATTGTTTTGTAAAATCTCTAATTCAAAATTTTATAGCAAAAGAGCAACTTCACCGAACGCAAGTAATGAATAAGCGAACCACTAGCAAGAATCTTCGCATTAACGGTGAATACCCGTCAAGGGTAAACATGTTTTCATGGGTACCTCGAAGTGGTATTTCTTCTTCTTCAAGTGCTCGTCTCGGTCCCCCAAACGTTGGCGATTACTGTGGAGAGTGCATCTCTATCTTCTGCCCTTCTAAAAAGGTCACCTGCACCTCTTATTTCACTAAGCCATGACATCTCTTTGCGACCTACACCACGTTTTCCTTATGTTCTCCCCTTCATGATCAACTGAAGAAAGCGGTATTTGTCTCCTCGTATTATATGACCCAGATAAGATATTTTTTGGCATTTTATCGTTGTGAATAGTTGTCTTTATTTTCTTGCACGACCAAAAACATCTTCGTTAGTAATTAAGTCGGTCCAGCAAATACACAGCATTGTGCTGTGGATCCACATCTCTCTCCATACGATTAATCGTACGTACTTTGAGGGTCTAGCTCTCTGAACCGCACAGAATAATTGGCCAGATGTAGCATTCGACCATTCGTTGTCGAAGCTTGAGGTTAATGATGTCATTACAAAAGAGAGTTTTCATGATCTGAAAGCAATTTCTGGCATGTCTCAATGAGACACTTTTTTCAGTATCGGATCTAATTGCTCTGTCAGAATACTTCCCAAATACTAATATTTCTCAACTCTTCCAATTTGAGAATTATTCACAAACAGCTTGGTGTCTTTGTGTGGATCGCAGCTACATAGAATTTTGTTTTATTGGTATTTATGTTAAGACCATAACTTGTTCCCACTGTATTGATCTCATTCAATAATTCTTGAGCATCCTCAATTTCGTTACTTAAGTCAACTGTGCGTCTGCGTATGTAATTGTATTAAGCAGGCCGCCATTTACCTTCACTCCATGGTCCACATCCTCCAAAGCATCCTTAAATATTTGGTCTGAGTAGAGGTTGAAAAGTAGGGGTTACAGGATACAACGCTGCCGGACTCCCCGTCGTATCTAAAGACCAGATGTTATTTTTCCTTCTATACGAACCTCCGCCGTCTGTCCCCAGTATAGGTTCTCAATTATTCGTATTTCTCGGCTGTCCAATTGTTTTTCCGGAAGCACCGACATCAGCTTAGAGTTAAGCACTCTGTCGAATGCCTTCTCCTAATCTATGAGTTAGGCGAAAACATCTGTACGCTGATCTCGACATTTCTGGAGAAGGACGTTAATACCTAACAAAGCCATGTATAATTCTTAAAAATGTCTTCAAAAGATGACGCATCAGACTTATCAAGTGAAAGTCACTGCATTTTTTAGGTCTGGGTTTTTTGAGGATTGGCACAAATGTGGATCTGAGTCAGTCATCTGGGATCAACCCAACAAATAATTTTGTGATTAGTTTAAGAGTACTCTCGTCTATGAGTTTCAGTATCTCTGTCGGTATTTAGTCTGGGCCTGGTGATTTTCGGCTAGGTGCCACAGGATGGCATGTAGTACTTCCTCGTTAAGTATTTCTGGGCATTCCATATTCTCTTCGTTGTTTGGCAAGGGGGGTCTGTCGTCATGAAATAATTCATTCATATAGCTTTTCCATGCGTGTCTGTTTTCCAGTTCATCTATTATAGGTAGATTCGATGAATTAAACAGAGTAGTTGGTTGTGATTTCTTGTGTATACCATAAATATCTTTTAGTTTTTTTATGCATTCGTAAATAATCATGCTTTTCATATAGTTTCCTCATTTCTCGGTACATTTCTTTCATACATCTTTCCTTGGCTTTCTTGACTTCGAACCTTATGATCTTCTGCGGTTTTTTAAATTCTTGTTTGTTACTTTTAATCCGTCTTCTCCTTCTCATCACACCTTTTTCCTGATTTTCTTTGATGGTTGTAGGTGACTTCTACATGTCTTGGTCTGTGTGCTCTTCAGTCCCTCCCACAGCAGTCGAACTTCTGCTATGTCATTGTAATTCAATTTGCCGAGTTCAGCATTTACGTCTTGCTGAACTATTTCTTTTACGGTTGTTCTAGTTTCTAAAGATTCAGTGCTTTGTTCTTAGTTTCACTAATTCAAGCTTTAGTTTCATGTGTACATAATCCGAGCCAACATTTCCAGAGTAGGTTCTTACTCTTTTCTGTTCTCACGTTTATTAACCAGAATGTAGACGTCTTTTAGGAAGTTTTGTATTCCAGATGTTTCCAGGCAAAATTCAAACAGTCTATCACCTCGTCGATTGCTTGAGCAAGTCAGTTTTTCGGCACAATCTTTGCGTTATTCGACGAGTAAAGTGTCGACCTAAGTTTCTTGAGGTCATAACGACTATCTGATGTTGGGGTATAAATTTAAATTATGTTAATCTTGAATGGTTGTCCTTGAATCTGAATTAATATGATTTGGTCTGCTGTGGGAGTATAACTAATAATATTTTTGTTGTAAGGGGAGGAAACAAAGTGCTATTTCAGTTTGAAAAAGAAAGAGGCCAGGGAAAATGTTTAGATTTTAGTCAGAAATTCATCTACAATAATAGCATTGCGAGATGGTGCATTATCGTGATGATAAATCCATAAGTTTTTCTACCACAAATCTGGCCTTTTTTGACAAATTTGCTTTTTCAAACGTTGCATAACGCTCAGGTAATATTCTTAATTCACCGTCTGGCCTTCTAGCAAAAATTTCGAGCGCATAACACCGCGATAATCAAAGGCAGTCTTGGTTTCGGTTCAGTTAGAGGAAGTCATTGAACATCTTGTTGGTTTGCTTGTCAAACTCAAAAACCCGTGTCTCATTACCAGTTACAATGCGTTTTATGAGTGAATGAATGTATGCGGAACTGACTCGATCTAGCATGTCTTCCGAGGCTTTTACGCAATTATTGTTTGAAGAAAGTTCAGGTCATTTGGAACTAGTCGAGCGGTACCGCGTTTCATACCCAAACAGTCGTTTGAAATGGTACGAATTGACTCGTGAGACACAGAATGTTGAGTGCCTGACTCTCTCAAACTCAAATGCCGATTTTAAACTACCATTTTTTTCACTTTATCTACAAAAATTTTCAAAACGCATTCGATAAAGTAAATCATCGTATATTGTTATGGAAACTGAAATCCAGATTTGGTTTCTCGGAAGCCTTAGCTGCTCTTTCGGAGTCTTACTTGGTCGGCCGCTGACAGTTCGTACAGATCGAAAGTTTCGCTTCCTCGAATTTGTTGCTACTTCAGGTGTCCCGCAGGGGTCCAATCTTGGCCCATTATGGTTCATACTGTTCATTGATAATATCATGGACATAATTAATATAGCCAATTGGTGTATGCGGATGATCTGAAAATATATCTGAAGATAGCGTCAAACGCGATTGTGAGGTATTGCAGGAAGTCATATCAAACTGGTGTGTGATTAATCGTTTGGACTTGAATGTATCTAAGTGCCCTGTCTTCACTTACTTTGGCAAGAAAAACATCCTTTTTTCTGATTATGTTATAAACAAGGGTTTATTGAAACGTTCCACAGATATTAAAGATCTTGGTCTTATAATCGAGCAAAAATTCACCTTTGTTCATCATATCAACTATTTATTTACATCAGCCTCGAAATTATATGGGTTCATAATTCGAAATGGAAAGCACTTTACGAAATTGAATACTTTAATTCGTCTTTTTGAGACTATTGTTGGGAGTAGGTTGGAGTGCGCTTCGATTATTTGGCATCCCATCTCTTATTGTCATGATTATCATTTGGAGGCAATTTAGAGAAGATTTTTTAAATACCTTGTCTGGCGAGAAGATGGTGCCTACCCTGTAAGAGGGTATGATCATGGTGCACTCTTGAGTAGATTCAGAGTGACATCCCTGAATATAAGAAGAGGCTTTCTGGCCTTAAAATTTTTGTTTAACCTCCTGAATAATCGTTCGGTTTGTCCCTCTATTTTAGCTCAACTGAAAATTTCAGTTCCGAGACTGACCTCAAGAGGTGGGCGTCTGTTTTTCCTGAGCACATCCAGAACAAACTCATTCACACAATCTCCAATATTATTTATGTGTACAACTTATAATTCCATCTCGAGATTGTGAGATATTACTTTCGACTCGTTTACCACTATCAGTGGTGTATATCTGGACAATGTTCTCTGAAGCGCATCTGAGGTATTGCATACTCTTCTATTTTTCTATTTTTCAAATTTTCAGTTTAACTCACTCCATGGGTGTTTTCTTTCTATTTTATTTTTTGCCATAGCATTTTTTTTTTTCTCTTGATTTGTTCATTTTAATTTTGTCATTTTCTGTACCGAGTAAGTTTCGAATAGCTGCATGGTTTTTACTAATATTAAATCATCATTTATGATTTCTAAGTTGTTGATTTGTTATATAAATATTCAAATTTTCCTGTAATTGGGTTCCATGTGTAGGAAATAAAGAACTTATTATTATAAAAACTTATTATCATTATTGAGATAGAGATATAGCTCTAATTTTCACTGGAGAACTCTTATAGAATTTAATTATTCTAAATACAATTAAAAAATAATTGTCAACTTGAATTCATCAGTTTGAAAGTCGGCAGAAAAAAGAGGGAGAGTGAAAAGTGAAAGTTCTAAAGCCGGTGGAATATAAAATGTGATAGCTGACTATACAGACCTCTCTCAGGTCGTACTGTCGAACTTAGGTTCGATGATGACGAGTGATAGCCAGTAGCCAGGTTATTCAATAATAAACATTACAGTGGTACTTTTAATCGATGACTACGTGTCGTACAAGTAACGTTCTTTTCTTATTCTTTTAAACATATTAAAAAATGTGACGAGAGCTCTTTTCTTGAAAAATATTTGGAACATTTAAAAATACTTTTTATTTTCGAACGAATCAGTGGCGTCCTAGTTATTTTGTTTGAGAATAAAATGCGTTGTGCCCATACGCGCGCTACTGGTGTGTACAAAATATTATTTCGCGCAGTTATGCGCCTTTGGAAGTTTTCGACTCCCCCAAAATTCAAATTGAACTGAATCTTTCGATCGAACTTACACCCTGTAATGTTTTTGCGGACCTATGTTTATCAATCAAATTCATATCATTCTCAACAAAAGGCTGAATAATTCTGTATCTTACATTAGCTGAATGGAGACGATTATTCGAATATCGATACTGAATGAAAAATAAATTGAATTTAATTTTGAACGTGATTGATAACAGTTTGACGATTTTGAATACTTACCAATAGAAATCTACGAAGTTGAATGCCCAGCTTTCTCGAAATGGAAATTATCGAAAAAAAATGTATATACTGAATGCAGTTAACTTACAGAAGATATCTGAAGGACCTCTGGTTCAACTAAATCAAAAATTGAATACCCTGTATCATACTCGTATCATACTAATGATCACTCTAAAACCAGGCTGATGCTGAACTAGTCATAAAAGTTGAACAGGAAGTATCTATTGAAAAATTGAAATGCCTCGCTTTGAAATGTAATAAATTTTATAGATATGAGATACAAAATTGAAAAATTATATTCCTTTTGTCTGTATATATAAAACTACAAGTAATAGTTATAGCTTGAACTTGATTACTTTATTTATACCACCCTGTATGTTTTCAGATTGAAAGTTTGCAACTGCATTTTACATTTACCTCCAAATGTCTAACTCTATGTGAGACTCTGCCTTTCAAATAAACTATTCATTTGATTTCCTGGCATAAAACGTCAGTATTTCGACCCCTATTTACGGGTTGTCGCTTCGTAGCTATCACTAAACGTTTTATAAATTTATAGGTTGGCAGCGTAAAAAACACGAGATTTATCACCGTAACGTCAACGTTCGAAAAAAGCCTGATCAATACAGAAGAAGCAACAACAGCAACTGCGACGCCTTCGGCGCCGCTGACGGAAAATATTCTGGCTACCTCCAGCAATTACGACAAAGATAACAATTTCCTGGATTCTAGTGTGGCCACATTACCTCCTATTTATCTTGCTTCGGACATGGAAACACCGCCTCTAGAGACGTTAACAGAGACGTTCAGCACGACAGAGACTATGCTGAAAACACATATTCTGCCTATTATTCACAGCCCGAATGATACCTCCGTCTCCACGCTGGTGCAAACTTATTTGATAACTCGATTAGTAACGGCTACTAAAACTCTGCCCCCAATGGAGGCTTATCATTTTATTCCCAGTAAGACGCTTAACGAGTTTAATAGTCATCTCGACGAGGCCGGATCGGAATTGCACTTGGAACTTGAGTTTGGAGATCAGAACGATCAAGACGACGGCGTTTCAAAACACCGGGTGTTTCCGCCAGATTTAGACCTTGCAAATATCGGAAGTAAGTTTGACTTGTTAGAGGTGGACAAAAATAGGATACCTGAGGGTCACTTGAGGTTGAAAAAGGCTCATTCGACATCGTCTAAGAATCATGTTTTACCTGAGCCTGTACCTACTCCTGGTTTGAGTCCGGAGCAATTGCAACAGTTGGCTTTTCTTCGTTTGTTGAATCCTGCTGCTGCAGCACAACCGCAAGTGATAACAACTTCGAAACCCGTACTACGTGTTGAAACTTTGTATGAGTCACATGTGATTCCGATTACAAATGGACCAAACACGTTTTCAACCACTTTATCTAAGATTGTTGGCACCATAACTAAAACTGATTATGAGTTTGGAACTAGTACGATAGCACCTGCATTACCTCCAGCTTTGCAGTTTCCACAAGCTCCAGTGAACCCTTTGTTTCCTCCTGTACCACAACCACAACCTCAATTTTCTGTCACGTCGTCCCCTGTCGTGCAGAGTACAATTGTAACACAAACTACAAGCAAGGTGCTGAAACTAACGTTTGGTGCTAAAACTGCATATACAACTGTACTTTCAACCACAGTTGTTCCTACTGTTCTTACTACTTACGTGACTGCTTCTGTACCAGTTCAACCTACAGCAGCTTTTCCAGGATTCTTTCCAGCACCTTACGCTCCGTATCCATTCGTTGGATGAGATGTGTATTAATTATAAACAATGTTGATGCTCAAGATAGGAGTGAGTGTATATATTGAAGAAAGTTGTACAAAGTGGACATTTTTTATTATTGTAAATAGTTTTAGTCTTATCGTCTATACCGAGTAAAAAAATCTGTTTTCATATTTCTTTGTATAAATTAAAATATTCATCATTGAAGGGAAATCGTTGGTGTTTCAAGGGAAGTGCTACTCTTCCTAATGGTTAAAATTGAAACTGTTGTGAGTGACCTGAACAAACCGAACGATTTTCTCATAACCTCTCTTTATAGGAATGGATAAAAACATTTTGTTGAAAACATCTAATACCTGAATTATTCGTTTATGTCACTCTAGAATAAAGCTATATACCCATGTTAAGATAAATCATTATGCCATCTGAACTTTAGGAATTGATGAAAATCGTATGGAAAAATGCAAAATATTAAGATGTTAAATAAATATGTTTTGAATTTGTATGTTATCATATTATTCTCAAACATTCCTGATAGGAGATAATGTATTGAATGCTCAGTTTATCTCTAAGTCGAAACACCAACATAGATTATTCAAACAATTATTTAATGATAACCAAATGACATGGATAGACTCCAAATTTATCTCAGTTAAGTTTTTCATTTTAGTTTATTCCAGAAATATTTATGTAAATATTCTTATTTAAAACAGATGTTTCTGTTGACTATTAATTGCCAAGTATTTGAATTCGGAATGAGTTAGATTAAAGAACTGATAATAATGTAACGATATTATATTTTGTAATTTTTATATTATAATTATTAAAAAAAGCTTTAATAAAAGTTTGAAGGAAAATGTTTGTTTTAGTCTTCACACAGAAAAGCTGTAGGTACAACGAATAGGGGTGGGTCCATTGGACTACAGAGACACACAGTGTAGAATTTCGATTTGATAGTTCGTCAGGTGAAATTTTATAGTTTTTCTGATTAAAGTTACATAAGCATAAGTTTTAAATTCTACAGGATCTTTTTTGAGTATAATTCAGTGATCCGGAGACAATTTTCGATTGTCTAACTTATTTTCAAATAATAGAGATGTTTCTTTTTATACTTATTTATACATCTAGTTATTCTCCAATTAGAAAGTCACACAGGTGAACTAACACCAGAAAAAGATATTGAGTTGGCTGTTACTAAGTGATGTTTGATCATCATAGGGTGATTTTGGTTTACTTTGTGAAGAATGTCACAAAATTGGGTGGAAAATATTTGATTAACATACGTGAAGCTATTTCGATGTTTCTATCATCATTGGAGATCTACAAATTGTGAGTTAGAACTATGGTATAGTTGTACAATTTGTCTTAAATATAGAAAAACAGGTATGAATTATAAAAAAAGAAAAAAATAACAAAATTTTCTTGTATTGGAATATACATAGATATTCAAAAGTGCATTCATAATTACTTGAAAATCCCAAATATTTGGGAATAAAATAGATCTGTCTTGTCGTTAACTCATTAGTGGATACAGTTCTTTTAAAAGGATCACAATATAAATGCATGTCGTAAATCTTCAGAGAGTGATCGGGAGCCGGAAACACGATCATCTTCTCATTAGACCTTTCTCAGAACCATTTATGTCTTTGGCACGACGTGAAATACCCACCCAGTTTATATTCTACTAAAAATGGCGGGTAAGTAATATTCAATTCCTATTCAATAAAAATATTTTTGGAACTCTATTGAAAAATCCCGACGCATTATGGTGTCTTGTTTACAAATTCGATGTTATTTTCACATTTCTTACCAAGTTTTTTTCTAATGCAAGTTTTTCTCGTTGATGCGCTTAAAAGTACTATATGCACATGAATCATTTCTGTTATCATTTCAGATTATCTCTGAATTAATTTTTGGACATCGTAGAGGGCGATGATTTCTATGAAAGTAATACGAAAATATATATTGAATCTCCCAATCAAAATACAGCAGAATATGAAGAAAGACAGCGATGTTTCAGATAGCTGGCGATATAAACCACCTACCCAGAGATATTCTGGGTCAAGGAAGCGAAACTTCTTTCGAGAATAGTGAAGATGAGGAAACTCATGAAGAAGTTTCAGCTAGAACAAGTTAACTTCAACCTCAAGCCACCACACTTTCCCATTCATCGGAGAGTGACGATGAAGAAAATATACCACTTTCTGTTATACAACTGCTTTCCAGGAAGAAGAAACGTAAAGCTGTTTAGAAAAAAACAAAAATTCATAAGTGGACGGAGGATACACCCAAATATTGTATGAACACCATTTGTGATCCTGTGCTTTTGCCGAATCTCCAGCCGATTTCTTCAAACTTTGATTCACGGAGGCGAGACTAATTTGTATGGGTCACAAAAAAACATTTCTTTAAATTTTTCTATGGATGAACTGTATGTAATCTTTGGAGCTTCATTGCTCAGTGAATATGCCAAGTCTCCTAATAAACGCATGATTGGAATGCCACTAATGATACTTCGGGACTCGATGAAACTCAACCGTTTTGTGCTTCTCTTACGTCATCTTCACTTCAATGATAACTACAATGTTTGACAGACAAACTTCACAAATTGAGAACACTTATTGACGGATTGAATCAAAATTTTCGAGAGCACGGTGGCATAGATGAGCATCTATCGATTGACGAGAGCATAGTACCATACTATGGAAAGCATTATGCCTTTTACTTTACTGGTATTGATTTAATGTCCCATCTAGCGGATGGAATATTTGTGCTACTGGTACTATACGCCAAAATCGTTTAGGAGGATGTCCTTTTCCAGAGAAGAATGTATGGAATAGAGAAAGAAGAAGATCTTTTCAGTTTTTGTCGAACGAGAAAATTCTGATGTCCATCAATTTCGAAGATCAATCTATGATGAACGCTAGACGTTGGTGCAAAGAAGCCAAATCCAAACACAATGTTCCCCAACCAAAATTGGTATGAACTTACAGTAAATACATGGGAGGGGTTAATAAGATCGATGGATTAGGAGATGCGTGCCGATCGAAAATGCGGCAAAGAAAATGGTACTGGCCCATTTTTCAGTATTTGTTCGATGCGAGTGTGGTAAATGGCTGGATTTTGATGAAAAAACTGAGACCTGAAGATCCAAAATGTGCAAATCTTGTAACATTTAGACGTCGCATAGCCGTGAGCTTTCTGGAAAAATAAAGGACCAGATCAGTAAGAAACTTCTCACAGTTTGTCAACAATAACGATGTTAGATTCGATAATGGGGGACATTTGGTCAAATACTTTGAAAGTGACAGAAAATGTAAAATGAGCCATAAAAATTTGAAGTTTACTAGTGTTACTATCTTCAATATTTGATTCGTAGAAAAAAAGAAATGAATCTTCGAACCAAATATGCTCTTATGCGTATAGTCCTATTAAACGGATCCCTTTTTTTCTAAACTGTGAGAGAAAATTTAAAAATAGCGAAAGAACCACGTTTCAACAGTAAAATTGAATTTCAAGAAAAAATTATAATCAAATCTAAATTTTTTTTTCCACGTGCACTAATGGGTTAAGTATGGTTAATTTATACAGAGATTCTGCGATGATGGAGTCACTTCTATTTTTATGAAAGGAAGACTGATGTTTTATATATCTAATGCGAAAAACTTCTTGTCTGGCCTATGTATACACCGTCAAAATCAGGGCAACACAATCTGTATACTCCTGAGATGTTTAATTTGTGACTTTTGTCTTCTGGCATTAAAACATGATTGTGATAAGTTACATGAGGGATTGAAGGCAATTTTTATGTTGTGACTTGATGTGAGATTGGACCAAAATAAGTTAAGGGAGGGAATTTTTGAATATCAGTATTTGGTTTAACATGGGGTTATATACCTGAGCTTACTTGGTTTGTTTTTAAGAACTATTTAGTCTACTATGGTAGGAAGTAACCGTTATTACAGGCTATAATTTTATGACGTAAATTTTGTTATTAATATTTTCAATAAATATGAAAATACTCTATGAACCATTGAGTTGAAAACGACTATTTCATGTCGCAAGGGTGATATGCGTCATGAGGAATGCAAATATCTGTGAAACTAGATATTCGAAAAATCTATAATACGAAATATTTATATTTTCTTCAAATGGATGAGTTCAAACAATTTATTCGATTTTCTGTTTCTATTTCTAACTGAAATTGGTTCTTGATGGAATTCAGATAAATATTGAGTTGTCTTCATGAACCAGTGTTGGTTAAAAAATTATTTGTGAAGCTTTGGTACTATGAAAAATTATTTTTCTTCTATATGACACATGATTATTTCAGCAAAAAAATTTGAGGGTGAGCCCTTAGCAAGGCCTAATGATTGTTCAAAAAATTCGTTATTATATTGGAAGTAGTTTTGATGAAGAGGAAGGTTGAGGTCAAGAATAAAATTATTGTGAATAAAAGGATTGAAATTCGAACGGTCGAAAGTGCTGGAAATTAATGGTAGACAATCATCTCCGGAGATATTAGAGTATTTATCATCGATGTCTAGGGAAAGTAGAAAAGCATTTATAGGAACTGGAACATTTTGGTTTTTATCGGAAAATTTTAGGGAGCTCTTTATGGAATATTCAGGAATAAAATTCGTAAACTCTTGAAAATATAATTTAGCACTTTTCAAAGTTTTTATGTTGGAGAACTAGTGTAAGAGGCAACGGTACGGATAAGGGAATTTGTTTGCGAGTTTAAATAGGTCAATAAAATTGATTCTGAAATTCCAATCATCCCTTAAACACTTCCTCTATGAAATTTCACCCACTTTCTGCAATAAACGAAAATTGTCCCTCATTGATCTCTTCAACAAAATTATTACCGATTTAATAACAATTTCTTTGAACAGTCTGAAGGACTTCCTATGGGCTCTCCCTTAAGTCCACTTCTTGTTGAAATATTAATGAGGCATATAGAAGAAAAAAATTTACGAAATCCCAGAGCTCCGCAAATAATTTTATGGTATCGTTATGGTGATGATGTTGTAGCATGCTGCACTGGTAGATCAAGACAACTTGAACTTATTCATTATACATTAACAGTATCCACCAAAAACTCAATTCCAAGTTAAAACAATAGTAAACCAAGATCACCGATGATCAAATATCACATAGTAACGGACGAGTCAATATCATTTTTGCCTCTGGAAAACCCATGTTGTTCATATATAACTTGCGTTTTTACGAAATTGAAGAAAATAGAAACTATCATATGCAATTTTACTCTCGTTTGATTCAGTATTTTTGGTTTTTTCATGTTGTTTCTCGAATAAATTCTGACCTTAGTATTCATGTTTTCGAATTTGACAGTCGTTCAATATTTGAATTTTGAAATATAGCAATTTTACCAAATATCAAAACCATATAGTTTGCTTGTTGTATGCTCGAAGTTATCTCGTTTAAAATTCATTCAACTGCTGTGCGGTTTCTTCAAGACGCAGAAAATCCTCAATACGAAAATTGTGAGGAATTAATCGTGATAGAATGTTATAATGTCTCAGCTGCAACAACCGATTTGAATCGGTTTCATAGGGATTTCTCTCTGCCATTATCCGAAGAAAATATATCCAGGGAAGTGTCAACTTTTGAAGAAATAGGTAAGAACAATGCTTATCCCTCAAATATAATAAACTAAATGATCAGAATGAAACAAACACATGTAGCATATCATAATATTAAACTTATATATAAAAACTAAACGAATATAACCGATTAATATATTTCGTTAACATATTTCGCTCCTATCAGCAAAAGGATTACAAATCTCTCTCTGAAAACCCAGAAGAGACTTTCTCAAGAATTTTTCACAAGTAAAGATAAAATTGATAGATTTGGCAGTATTGGGGTTAACAACTTGTCCTGTATGGATTTTATGGTGTTATCTATAGATTAGACTGGTCGTTTATTCAAAACTAGATACAGGGAGCATCAATCCGATCCCAAAAACCTGAGAATTGACGAATATACTTTCGCTTCACATTGTATTGCAAATGGCCATAATTTTCATTCCATAGACTTCAAATTAATTACAGAACAGCTGAAGAACGAAAGTTAGATTTCTTAGAATCCATCGAAAATTTCAAACTCCAACAAATTCCTCATAGAGTTAACCTTCTCAACGACCAGTATGGTCCGATCTATTCGTCCATATTTGATATCTTTAAATAATACCTGCTATTATAATAATTCGTTTATTACCTCTTGTTTGCTCCCTCATTCATTTTGTATCTAACTGTTTATGTATGTATTTTCAACTTTAAACCAGTTCCTGCTGTCTGATGAAGATGGTCGAGGGACCGAAATTGCAATCCTGATTTTCAATAAATCACTTTTGATAGTAGAATACATAGTTTAATTTCTTATCATCATCATCATGTTCTCACTGCTGATGTAAAGATAGCCACTCTCTTCATCAACGGTCGTCATCCATGGTTTCAAGTTGGCGAAAGCGCATTGTTTCAGCGTAGGCATTGATTCTATTCACCGTCTCGTGCTCTCACTAATTTTCAGCTCGGCCACTGCACCCTTTTAAGAAAATTGACTAATTTTTTGTATCGTAATCGATTTATCTATTCGTATTTCATCTGCTTCAAGAAAGAGCCCTGTATTTCTTCAATTTATAGTGCCTAACGCAAGAAATATATTGTTTTTCGAGTTTTTTCTCGATGTTTTCCATTCCAAGTGATGTGCATTGTATTTATTAGAATATTTTCTTCTGTGTTATTGTTTTAGTAATAGTTGAGCAATTTTCAAAGTCACCGATTTGTGAAATGAATTATGAACTTTCATAATTTATTACTCTACCCGAGAAAATATAAGTATTCAGGAGATTTTCAGCGATAATTTCAAATTCAAGAGATGTGCTTGATTTACGCTACCAAACTATTTTATTTATGTCAGTCTTCTAACAAAAATAAGAAAAATTCAGCGACACCCATGCGAGAAATGATGTAGATTTTTTTTGGTTTATTATATGGCGTACAAGAATCATATGAAGTTTTATTATTATTAACTTTTATCTAGAGTGAGGTTACAGAAATCTATAAAACTCAAAATAAAACAAGATGTGGAAGAAATCTAGTACAACTAGTATTAGGAATGTATAAACAATCAACAAAAACTTGAACTTCTTACAACCAAATATCAAAAGGATTCACCCCGAGATCCACCAGTGTACACTTCTGTGTGGAAAAAAAGCTATCCGATATAACCGTTCTCAGGAGAATCCACACTTGGCGCCCGCACAACCTCTTCAGGCAGCGAACACAACACCACGAACAAGATTAGGAAGAAAACTTTCTCTGCACGCAGAATAAAATCGTTCGCGGCTCAATTTCAAATTGTGACTGCGTAGGTGAACGTTTTCACTGAGTTTGAAAATGTCAGAAAGATCGACGGAGAAATCTTCCTGCAGAACGCGGTAGGTTGTTATTTGCCATCCTATCTCCAAACTGTCAAGCTGTTGCGGTATGTTGAAAACACATAATCGTTCTTCATAAGATGGGCTATTGGCAAAATAAGACAGACCATAAAGCAATCGTGTAGCGGGGCCTTGTACAGACTCAATTTATCTTTATCGCGCGCCGGTATGGGACACCATATCGCAGAACCACATTCCAATCAAGGTCATATAGGTTTTGACCAACTGTACTGCTATATCTTCGGAGGGCTTCGAAAATACTTTTTCAAGTAGAAAAGTTTTTCTTTTTGAGTCATGGCAGGCTTTTTCTATATATTAAGACCACGAGAGGTCCCTCGACATAATGACGCCAAGATCACAATGTTCTTCAACACTTTCCAGTGGGAAGCCATTCAAAAAGTAGGTTAGATGTTGGGGGTTGTTCCTTCCAAAACGCATTTCGAGGTATTCGATGGAATGAACCATTTTCCACTCCATTCAGAGATAATGTCCAGATCATTTTGTAGCTCATTAAAATCAGTCAGATGATTAGCGTAAATGTTTGAATCATCTGTATACATGGAGAGTGCAGGAAAGTAGTCCAGGAAGGTCTGCTATATATATTCGAAAAGAAACAGGCCCCAAGACGCTTGGTGTACGCCACTGGCAACCTATTTCGATTCTGAATTTTCTGTTGGATAAGAACTGCTTGATCCATTCGAGCAAAGCACCTCTTATTCAAAAATGTTTCATTTTTTTGATGAGCCGTTTATGAGGAATTTTATTAAATGCTTTTTGAAAATCTAGGTATATTATATATACTGGAAACCACTATCGACAAGTTCATCCAATTTTGAAGACATTGCAACAAATTAGTAGTGATGGATCTCCCATGAAGGAAGCAATTCTGTGTTTTGAAATTATTGTTTTTCAGAAGAAAACGTACTAGTAAGTGAGCAACTATTCTCTCCATTACCTCGACCCCGTACAGGTGAGACTGATTTGTCTGTAATTCTCTTTAATTCATTTGTCACCCTTCTTGTGGATTGCTATGACATCTGCCAGGCGTCGGGAAAAACTCCGAGTTCGAAGGACTTTTGTATAATCATCGATAAGGGCAGAGAAAGAGAGGAGGAGCATTTTGAGAATTTCAAGTGGCAAACCACCAGGCCCCGCAGAATAAATTACTTTCATTCAATTCAATTTTTTTAAAACGATATGCTGGTTAAAAGTGACAGAACCAAAAATTCGTTAAGAAAAAAGCACATCTATGACGGGAGTCGGACCAAGTGGTTCCTCGGAATAATTTGTGGTAAGAAGATCACCAAATATCTTTGCAGTATCAGAGTCTATTCTAGTTAATAGACCGTTCTGCGCTCTCACTAGGAGAACGGTGACAGAAGAGGATAGAAATCTTCTCACATAGCCAAAAAAATGTATTTTATTCTTCGAACTAATTAACTTGCTTTCATATTGTAATTTGGCATGATAAATTCTTCACCTTAACTGATTGGGGAAATGTCTGTGGGTAGCGAAGTCGTTGACATCACTCGAACGTTTAAACACATCCAGAGTATTTTTTTATATCATATTAATTGCCAAATATTTTTACCTAACCAGGGTTTTTTAGGATTCTGTTTGAAGAAAATTTTTCGACTTTTTGAGTGAACGATATCATTGACAACTCTCACAAACGGTTCCCAACAGTCGTTTACAACATCTTCAAGACTTTCATTCACTACCTAGAAATCAATTTTTCTACTAGTTTTCAGAATCGTATTTGGTGCTTCCATATGCAATTGTAGTTCAACGGTGAGGGTCAAGATATTAGTGTCTGAAGTCCGTATAAGGTCCAAGAGAGAGGGCTGCTGGTTAATGCGATATCTAGTCATGTCACTAACAATATGGCGTAGAATTGCGTTGCTTACCATATCCAGAAACAAATAGCTACTAGAAATTCACATTATAGGGCATAGGTGGGCCATTTGATATCTTGGAAATTAAAATCACCAAATATAACGATATCGCGATAGCGGTCTGCAAGCTACATGAGAGTGTTGAACAGAATGGTATCGTTCTGAACAGGAGATGACGGTGAATGGTAGATGCAGGAAAAAACTACTGACTTACCGGAATATATGACATTCGGAAATGTTGATTCAAGTCCAGGTACTGTAATGGAAAGAATATCTATAGAAACATTCGCGAAATAAGACTTATTGAGATAAATGCACGTACCCCCACATTGTTGATCTAATCTGTCATTTATGAAAAGAGAATAGCCGTCCAATTCAACTGTACCATCAGGAGTTTCTGGTTTTAAATGCATTTCGTTAATAAGTATAGCAGAAGGTTTCGAACTCATAATGGTAGCAGAGAATTCATTAAAGTTTGCTGACAACCAGACAATGTTTGTTTAAAATAGAGGATGAATTGACAGCTCAACGGTGGAAATTAGTATTTTGAAATAATAGTGGGATTGGTTTTGATGTATTTTATCGCATTTTTGGTCTCTCTTGAAATCTACCAGGCTTTTAGTTCTTCTTGCAGTGATCTCAAGTATTTCATTTGCTTGGTGGTTTTATCGTCCATAATTGACGCTGTTGAGAAATTTCCACCCGACAAATTTTTCTTCAATCTTAGGACTTTTTTGATTCAGATTCATCACGGAAAGAAACTTTTATACGCATTGGTTTGTTTGTTGAAATGGCTTTTTTTCCTTAACGTGAGCTTTTAACAATATCAACTGAGTTGTTTGTAACAATTTCATTGATAGCTATTATCGATGGCTTGGAATGGCTTAGGAGAACCTGTGGGTTCTTTAAGACTAGAAACAATCATATTCTTAGCGCAGTTGTGTGGCTCTGAAACTACCATTACTATATTTTCTAAGTTTTTAGGGGTAGGCAGCTCAGCAATTTGCTACTCAAGGCATTAATTTTTGCGTTAAATTCTTCATAATAAAAAACGAGTAATGTGTTTTCAGCAATTTTACTTAAGAATTGTGATTCGTAACGCGTTTCACTACACCGTAGCTTCTTCAGACGAATGAATGTACAGAAAATAAGAACGAGAATATAAATACAAATGTTCTTAAGTATTTAAAAGCTTATGGGGTTGCTCCTTCTTAAATGATTATTAATGACAGGTATATACAATAAAATTAAGGAAAAGATTGCTCCCTGAAGAGATTTAGTAGAGGCGAAGGAATTAAATCGACTTGTTCATTGATGAGTCTACCTGAGTGTTTGTGTTTGTTGTTTTCTGAAGTTTCCCAAAGATCTACTTTCCAATATTTATTATCTGTATGCAAAATTTCAAACTGTGGTATTTAAAAATACTACTAAGAAGTGCAGTTCATACTCAGAATATATGGTTCTACTTAATGTGCTTGAAGAACAGATTGACTCCCAATTACATACGGTTGAGGACACATAACAACAGTGTACCAGCAAGAAGAGCAGTCGAGAAAGATCAACGCATATGGATCAAAGAGGAAATGAAGATCCAGTACAACAAGAAGGACGTTGCCAACATATATTTGAAGGTAATCCATACAGAATTATTGTTTAGATTGCACCCTGTTGAGTTTGATATTTTATACTCTGAGTTCATAAAAAGTTTCACAAACGAAAGAAAAAGCTAAATTCACTTAAATTCAAAATTTCTCCACCCAAACCTTCAATTGATAAATTTTCAGACCATTCATTTTCTGACAGATTCACTAATTAAACTGATACCGATTTCACACAACCACAAAAAGATCTATTACAAAAAGGATTCAAACATAATTTACATCCAAAACATACTAAAACTAATTTTGAACAGTTAGGCATAGACTCCAAAATCATTTTCAAAACTCCTATGATAATATTTTAGCCAAACATCAAATAGCAAAAATCATCAAACAAGACTTTTCGAACATATCACCTCATTGCAATTCCGATTATAAAATAATAAAAACCATTTGTGAAAATAGTACCAAGAACGATTTAGTATTCACTAAAGCAGATAAAGGTAACACCGTCATCGTGATTAGTAAAACCGATTATATTTCAAGAACTGAAGAATTTTTAACAGCCGGAAACTATATTAACTCAACTAAGGATCCTACCGCTACATTTCAGAAAGACGTTAGAAAAGTTATTTCGACAGCAAAATCTTTGATTACAAACCACGAAAAATATAAATTCATTAACTCCAATCTACAATTCCCCGAATTATATGTTTTGATAAAACTTCATAAACCTAATTACCCTATTAGACCTGTTTTATGTAACGGCAACTTCATTCAAACTTTCAAAATTCCTGAACGACTTGCTAATGAAAAATTGCAATTTTAAATTTAAATTTTTGGTCAAAAATTCATACGAACTAATTGCAAATATTAAAGATACCATTATACCACCTAATTCCAAACTCATTTCTTTCCATGTTAAGAATATATTTTCCAACATTCCTCTGAAAGATACGTACTACTTAGATGAAGAATTATTAGAAATGAATCATGTCAATATGATCATTAAATCAGATATATCATTATTACAAATATGTTCAGATCAAAATTATTCCCATTTCAATAACCAATATTATACTAGTGAAGACGGCCTGATTATGGGCAATCCGTTGAGTCCTTTGTTAGCAGAAATATTCAAGAAGAATTTAGAGAAATTAATTCATAATCATCCACTTAGTAATTATTGCTTATACTGGTATCGCTATGTAGACGATATCATTATTTGCTTCACAGGAATAGATAGACAGTTGAAAATTTTCGAAAATCATATAAATTCATTACATCCAAAAATTGGATTCACAACCGGAATAGAAAGCAATAATTCAATAAATTTCTTAAACGAAACAATTTCCAATGAAAATGGAAAACAGTTTTTGCAATTTAACATAAGCCGTCACATACAGATATTATAATACATAACTCGTCATGTCATCCGTATCAACATAAAATGTCAGCATTCAATAGTTTTATTCATAGATTGATTAACATCCCGTTATCACCAGAAAATTCCAACAAAGAATTAAATTCGATTAAACAAATTGCCAAAAATATTGGTTACAATCCTAAACTAATAAATAATATTTCAAATGAAAAACAAAGTAGAATCGCATTGAATGAAGTTTACCCTGTCGATAAATCGAAACAACCTATGTTGGTATTACAAGTGAGAAACTTAAATCATTCTTGAGTAGCAATATTTTCAACATAGCTTTCCAAACTAATAATAGTTTAGGCAAATATATAAAAATAATAAAACCAAATCAGATAAAAACAGTAAATCAGGTGTTTATAATTTGAATGACTGTGATAATTTTTACATTGGTATAACACATAGAAATTTTAATATTAGAATATCGGAACATGAACGCAGTTTTTCAAATGAAAAATTAAATTCAAATTACGCGAATCATCTCCTAGGAAAAAGTCATCCTTTCGACCCACAGTTTAAAATTTTGCATACAGATAATAAATATTTAAGGCCATCACCTCTATTGAATCTCTTCAGGAGCAATCTATTCCTTAATTTTATTGGATATACCTGTCATCAATAACCACTCAAGAAGGAGAAACCCAACAAGCTTTCAATTACTTAAGAACATTTGTATTTATATTTTCAATCTTATTTTCTGTACATTCATTCATCTGAAGAAGCTACGGTGTAGTGAAACGCGTTACGAATCACAATTATTAAGTAGAATTCCTAAAAAACCACTACTTGTTTTTTATTATTGATAATGAAATTTCACCAAGTAAAAGCCTCCCAAATTCAAACGTTAAATTCTTTTCTACGAGCGCTAAGTGTTGATATTAATATTCAACTCCTCCCGCAGCGCGTTGATGGACTCTTGTATCAGACCGAAATTATCCATGTTGGTGGTGGACTTGTTGCATAAAACCTTTAGGCTACGAACCTGGGTACGCATAATTTTTATTTTATCTTCGAGACCGCTACAGCCTCGGTGAATACCTCCTCATAGTTTCCGCAATAATTTTCAATACATGTAATGTTTATGGTTTTCGCTATCACAACATTGTTCTCTATGTTATTCTGCCCACTTCAAAATAGAATTTCAAAACCCACATGAAACTCTCCGAATAATTCGTCAATAGTGAAAATAAAACTGATAGAGATAGCAAGTTATCCAGTATGGATTGTGAAGGCGTCTTATAGGTCATACTGGTCTTTCATTCAAACCTAGATGAATACAAAAAACTAGATACAAAGAGCATCAATTGGATTACAATAATCAAAAAATTGACGAATCTATCTTCGCTTCACATTGTATCGAAAATGGCCATAATTTTCCACGCAACTTCAAATTATTCACAGAATACCTAAAGAATGAAAGTTAGATTTCTCAGAATCTATCGAAATTGTCAAGCTTCCCTTAGAGATAATCTAACGAGTATGGCCCGGCTGATATTTGATACGGTCAAATAATATCTGTATTCGACTCCAAATGTCCCAGTTGACACTTAGTTCCCATATTCATTATATGTTTAAAAAACTTTGTAAGAAAATTGGTTATTTTCGCAGGATATCCGGGAGATTATCTGATTGATCAAAACGAATTGTCTATAATATGATAGTTCAACCCCATTCAACAAATTGCTGTTGGGATGCAATCAAGAAGATGAAAACAGACTGCAGATTTTGCAAAACAGAGTAATGATGGTTTACTTAGGGTGCAATAAGTACTTGAGGATAGACGACATGATGCTTTCTTTGAAGTTCATTGAAATCCAAAATATGATAGAGGAAGCTAGTTTAGTTTTCATTTATAAAATAATTAATGATTTGGCAGCACCATGTCTTTCTCATTTTCTTATAAAAATATCAACCATGATATCGTATGACCTGATTACCGGGTAGAAATATAATATCGGTAAATTTGATTATGAGCACTTCTCCTTCTTTAAGGATCATTTATATCAAGAGAGTTCTATTCAGTTGATTAGTTGATAGGGTGGTATAGGTTTTATTTATTTATTATACTTCAATACATCATAATTGGCATTATATGTGTATAAAGTTAAACAGGAAACCTTCCTAATGTCGAATAAAAAATCATAACAATAATTTCAAATATTGAACAAAACATAACTTTATATAAAACAGCATCAGAAATTTTCAATGACAATCCATAAGACGCGAAATAAAAACAAGCAATCAACAACGAAAACATGAATGCCACCGCTACAAAAGGAGTTCCAATCGCCTTTTGAATGAACGCAGCGAAACGGCAAAGAGATCAACCTCAGTGTGTATTTTATTCGCAATAGCAACCGAGCAATCTGTGAAGAAGTTCCTTGAGTAATTCGTTCGTCAAATTCTTTCCCTAATCAATGGTGTAAACCTAGTAATTCTAATTGAAACATTCAAGTTGAATAATGTTAATAGTTCAGGACAATCTATTAGACCATTAAGAATTTTATATAAGAGACACACATCAGAAATGCTTCTTCTACATTGGAGTGATTTCAAGTGATATCTTTCACTCATCACAATTATCGAAACGCCAAGTATCGAATACATCTTCGCTGCACCATTTCCAGGCAATCTATGGAAACTGAGGTATGTGAGGACCAAACCATGCAACCATATTTTAACACCGAACGTACCAAGGAACAGTATAGCAGCTTCAGAACATCGGGAGAGAAATCGTCAGAGTTACGCGGCACAAAACCGAGCATTTGTAATGCCTTCTTCGTAACATTTGATATGTGTTCGTTACAATTCAGAGCTTCATCGAGTGTGATCTCCACATCTCTGACCGAGCTGCGTGGGCCAAAATCTGTCCTCCAACATCATACCGATATTCAATTTTGTCTTTGCATCGTGTATATGTGATAACAGAGAACTTGCTAAGGTTGAGATAGAGATGTTCCGTCCACTCATAAAGACTGTCTAACTGACTCTTCAGATACTCAGCATCAGAAACACTTTTACCAATCGAATAAACCTTCATATCTTCGGCAAAGAGAAGGAAATCAGTTGACAAAATTCGTCCAATGTCGTTAACAAAGATGTTAAATAGAAAAAGCCCAATGTGAGATCCCTGGGGAACACCGGAGCTCACACAAATCTCTTTTGAATAAAAGTTTTTCTACCGAACTATCTGCTTCCGACAGTATAAAAATCTTCGAATCCATTCCAGTTATGACCCCTTTATCCCGAGTGCAAAGAGTTTACCAATAAGCAGTTCACTTTATCAAACGCCTTGGAAATGTCCGTATATATGGCGTCGAGCTGGTATCCCCATCGGAGCATTTCACGAAATCACTGGTGAAGAGGAGTAAATTAGAGATTGTGGAGCGTTGCTTACGGAACCCATGTTGTTTTTTTATGATAACTGATGTGCACACCCAAGATAAATATTTGCTTATCATGCACTCTAATAATTTGGGCAACGCAGATTGAATGCATATTCCTCTATAGTTAGAAACAACTGATTTATCGCCTGATTTGAATATGGGAACCAAAAAACTCAACTTCCAAAATGATGGGAAAACCCAACTTCTCAACGACAAATTATAAAGGTCACATATCGGACCAACCAAAGTGAAAATACATTTCTTCAAGATAAAAGTTGGGACTCCATCGGGTCCAACTGAAGTTTTGAGCTTTGACCCACTTATCAACTCAAAAATTTCGCTTTGTGTGAACTGTATTGACGATAAATCCACCACATTATCATATTCAATATAGGGTAGCACGACATACTCCTTACTATACACTTTAGAGAAAAATCAGCAAAACAATTAACTATTTCACCTCCGTCTGATGGGTTTACACCCCCGTAAAGTATTCGGTAATTCATGCGAATACTTCTCATGATTGATATATCTCCAAAAGTTCTGGGGACTCGACCTGATATCAGCCTCAACAGAATCAATATACCTGGAATACAAACAAGATCCAAGCTCATGACAACCAGCTCTAAGCTCCCTGAATCGCCAATAATCCTCACGAGATCCCGTCCTCTAATACTGCCTATGAGCTCTATTTTTGCGTCGCACCATATGTATAAGCTCTGAAATAAACCATTTTGGATATCTACTAGGTGCAGAAGTCTTCAGAGGTATAAATCGATACATTGCCTCGTGCACATTATTATAAAACTTACATACTGTCCTGTCGATATTATTGTTGTCCACAGACCAATCACAAGAGCCTAAAAAACTATTCATTCCGATATAATCACCCCTGTTGAACATAAACTGTGATGGGATATACATTTGTATATTTTTTTTGTGAACTAAATAATTATTTGTTATTGTTCTATAGTAGCAGAAGCTAATTAAATATACATTCATCAGCTTGGAACATAATTCGTTTAGTTTTATTACCTATTGTTATTAGTCTTGTATTTACTCGTTTATGTATGTATGTTTTTCAACTTTAGTTCAGTACTTGTCAGATGATTGAGAGCCCGAAATTGAAATCCTGATTTTCAATAAACTCTTCTGATGGTAAAATACATAGTTTAATTTCTTATTATCATCCTGTAAATGAATAAACTAGCGATAGGTATTTTGGATAATATCATAGGAAATGTAATTTCATTTTGTTAAAATGAAATACTAGTATTCGTTCGTGTGTTATCACAAATAGAATAGAGGTTGTGAATTTTCATGAATTGCAATCACTTCTGTAATGCTCGAGATAAAATTTCAGCAGAAACACAAGACAATGCGGAAGTCGTAGAAAAATTGAAAATTCAACGTTCGTATCCAATTTTGTCTAGAATTTGTCCGGAACATTTAAATGTAAACATTCTAGAGAGAACTCAATTTGGAAACAATAAACGAGATAGGTTTTTTTGAGTCTACCAGTACGTCGTTTCAATTTCAATTTGTTCAATCTATGGAAGAATCTTTATATTCCCGAACTATGGAAAAATAAAAGGCAAACACACACAGTGCAAAATCGGAATAGAATAAAATCTCCAATAAAATGCGAGGCGGGAGTTGGAATGTCAACCATCAGATGAATGCCAAACAGATTATCGATTTCCTATTCTACGAGCAAATGGGGCGACCATTTCAGAATTTCCCGATGGGTACGAGGCTAGATCAGCTGTGAGTGGAGCGAAATTGACATCGAAAAGTGGTTTTGAAGGAAATCCCTACATTAAATACACATTACCAAGAAATAATGACGATATGCATCCCCATAAACGGCGAGGTATAACTTCCAAGACCGACCGTAACAAATTGAATCTGGAAAACATTTTTCAACAACAGCTGCTGCCTTATTTTGATGGTGAAAATCCCCGGTTTTCATAAAGGAATAAAGGGTATATTTATAGAATTATAAAATACCATTACCGATATATCTACAGTTCGAGAAATGTCGAGTGGAAAACGTTCTACACAATTCTGGATAAAAGAGTTTCTTATTTGCTGCAAAACTGCTGGAAAATTCAAGGGATACTATTGTTGAATTCTCCAGGGAAATTGGAATATTTCTGACATATTATACTTGAAATTTATAGCTGTAATATAAATTCATCTTGATTCCTTTCTACTATTACATCTACAATACTGCCCTCCTTTCATTAATACTGGTAAGAATCAAATTATACAGGTATGAAACATTTAAAGAAATCATGAAATAGGCTTTTTGCATTCAATTCGCAGAAAACGTCACTTCTTTAAATTTCTGAATGAGGGATATATAAAAATGATATTGAGTCAGTCGTTGCTAAGTGATATTAGTTTATCATACGGTGATTTTGAGTTACTTTGTGAAGCATATTACCAAATAAGGTGTTAAATATTTTATTAACAAACACAATAGCTGTTTCCATATTACTGTCATCATCAGACGTTTACAAATTGTGAGTTAAATCTAAGGTACAGTTGTACAATTTGTCTTAAACATAGGGTGTTACATAATAGTATGTCATAAATTGAGGGGGTAAATCTACTTACACTTCATTTCGAATAGAACCTTCAGTGTTTGGAACCGTCTAACGGATAGTGTAGTTAGTTCTGTATCAGTGAATACCTTTAAGAATTCTTTGGATAATTGGTTCACTAATAATAGAGTTGCAAAGTTTATTTCAAATCGCCCAATAATTATTTCAGATTATTTTCTTTAGCATTTAGTTTTTCGTTTTCTTTTACTATTGATTCTCATTTTTTCATTACACTTTCATTTTTGTCACTGAAGATTTAGTGTATTATTTGAAGTTATAGATTCCAAAGTTTTAACTCTTTGTGAAACTTAATAATAATAATAATCATAATATAATTTGCCCCTCAGGGGCTCAGGAACATTGTTTCTGAGTAAAGGCTTAGCGAACCTGAGGTACCCAAGCTGAACCTGGCAGTAGGTATAAAATGCAACTTATCCAATGATGTACAATCTAAGGAATAAACGGGTGAATCGACATTGTACCACCATAACCTCTTGTCGCGTTCAAGATTTAGGAAGAGGGTCTTGTTCGGAAAGTGAGTCACAGTCTCCCTCGGTTAGGGAAGGAAGCAGCGTGATATCGAGTAGGGATACTGCAACACAAAACCAAGTGGAAAACAACATCAATACCTCCCAACCGACTCTTGATGTTTCAACGGCGGCGCAAGCCATTATGCCTACGACCACGAGAGCCGGACTCCCTAGGAAACGCATGAAGTGGACCCCAGAAATGAATGCCTTCATTATGCGTTCCTATTACAAGATTACAAACTTGGAATCAGAAATGACAGCATACAGATACGCGTTACATCTTGCGTTCATAGAAAAATATCCTGAATTACAGCACATATCCGAGCAGAGAATTTCGGATCAACGAAGAACAATCGTTAAAAACAGGCTACTTTCTTCAGAAACGCTGCAAAGCATACGAGAAGAGGTCATAATGGAACTCAGAAGCGAAAATGATACTCATAACGGTATACCTGCTGGAGTCAATGAAAATGTTACAGATAACATCGAAGCCACGGAAACGAATATTAACATGGAACGCCCTCCTGAGCCGAATCAGCAGAACGAATATATGTATTTAGCAAGATCAGAACTCAACAGAGCAACAACTGAATTCAGTGGTAGTAACCCAACTAAAAGACCTAAACTGCCCAAACTCAAGACGAACAAGAACACCAATATCATCCTAGCAAGCGTAAACTCAGTGTTTGAAGAATATACCGACCTGAACACCTTGGAGAAGATTCACACTTTGATTTACTGTGGAGCAGTAGCGGTTCTCCGACTTCACAAACAACAAATCTCCACAACTCTGATTCAAGCTGAGCCAAAAAGCGTCAGAAAACCACCATGGCAAAAACGACTGGAGAAGGATATTGATAATATTAGAGCAGAAATCGGTCGCCTCACAGAATTCCTGAGAAACAGAAAACCCTCAAGGCGCTTGAAATCACATATACGCAAAATATATAGGAAACTTGGTACGAACACAAAACACCCTGATCACAAACAACACATCGACGTTTATATGGACACTTTGAAACAGAAACTCCAAGCAAAAGCAAAGAGGCTTTCAAGATACGTCAAGTGTACTGAAAGGAAACACCAAAACTAAAGGTTTCTCCAAACCGCGGCCAATTCTCATAAGGGAAATAACAAAACTGCGACCAACAATAACAGAGAAGTACCTGACGCACAGTGCTTGACCGACTATTGGTCATCACTATGGTCGCACCCCAAAGAACACAATAGAGATGCGGAATGGATCACGAATGAAAAAGAACGCCTCGATATCAGACATATGGACTTCGATGGAATAACGAAGGAAGAAATCACAATAGTAGTTCGAGCGACCAACAATTGGAAGGCCACAGGTATAGATAATATCCATAACTGCTGGTACAAGAAGTTTGATAAGCTCCATGGAGCCCTAGCGAAACAGCTCACGTATGCTCTTCAACATCCCAAGAAAACACCCACTTTCCTAACGGAAGGCTTAACATATATGCTACCTAAGAGCGATAGAACACATGATCCGTCCCAGTATAGGCCAATCACTTGCCTGCCAACACTCTACAAATACTCACCTCATGCATATCCAATTGAATATACCAACACCTTGACGACAACAATATATTAGCAGAGGAGCAGAAAGGATGCAGAAATAAACATCACGGGTGCAAGGAACAACTCATCATCGATTCTGTGATAATGAAGCAAGCACACGTAGGGCATCGGAATGTTCATTCGGCTTTTCTCGATTATCTGAAGGCATTCGATAGTACCGCCCATTCTTGGCTTGTTGAAGTATTGCAGATATACAAAATTCACCAGCCCTGGTAGAGTTCTTGAAGACAACAATGACACACTGGCGCACGTCTCTGCAGGTCAACATGAACAATAAATCAATTAAAACCGACGAGATACCCATACGTCGTGGAATTTTTCAAGGAGACTCTTTGAGACCACTATGGTTCTGTTTAGCAATGAACCCATTGTCCTCAATGCTCAATAGAACAGGATACGGTTTAAGGATAAAAGCAGAAAGGAATTATCATACAATCTCCCACCTGCTGTATATGGATGACATCAAATTATATGCTTCGAACAAGAAGCAATTGGATGTTTTGCTGAAAACTGTCAGTGAGTTCTCGGCAGATTTTAATATGAAATTCGGGATTGAAAAATGTAAGACTCTGAACATTCAAAGAGGGAAAGTCATAGATGGTGAAACACAACTTCCAAACGGTGATATTCTACAATGCATGAGAGATGGCGAAACATACAAATATCTGGGATACCAACAAGACAGATTGCTAGAACAAAAACAATCAAAGGAGAAGTTTCGTTCAGAATACAGTCAGCGTCTGAAGTCTGTGCTGAAATCGATGTTGAACTTGGGGAATCTAGTCAAGGCAATTAACACCTACGCCATTCCAGTGTTGCTTTACTCATTTGGAATAATCAGATGGACTAAGACAGAACTGGATGATATTCAAAGGCAGACCCGAACGATGCTGACAAAGTACAACAATCATCATCCAAAATCGTCTGTGATACGAACAACTTTGAAGCAGAAAGAAGGAGGACGCGGATTAATAGATGTTCTCAATTTACACACTGAACAGATTAAAAATCTCAGAGAATTCTTCTCTGCAAAAGCTTTCACTTCTGGCCTCCATAGAGTGGTATCGTTGGCTGATAGGGGATATACACCTCTGAATCTTGCTACCAGAGATGACCTGCTGAATTACCGTTCCTATCAGATACTGAAAAACAAGAGCAATGGTCAAGAAAGGTTTTGCATGGACAACATCACCATGAGATTAATCAACCACACATCGACAAAGAAGCCTCCAACAAATGGTTGATGAAAGGAAAATTATTCGCAGAAACAAAGGGGATTCCTTATGGCAATCCAAGACCTAAGTGATCGCTACAAACAATTACAAAAAATTTATAATGAAGGACGGAACATTACAAACAGATAAGTGCAGAAAATGCCATATAAGATCGGAGACTATACAGCAAATTACGTCCGGATACGAACTGGCCAATACGGAGTATCTTCACAGGCATAATCAAGTGTGCAACATTATCCACCAGAAACTTGCACACAAGTGCGGACTTCTGAACACCTTCCAGCCATATTACAAGTATCAGCCGGCGCCTGTATTGGAAAATGACTCTATCAGATTATACTACGATAGGCCTGTTATCACTGACAGAATGGTGACGAATAATAGGCCGGACATAGTGGTGTATGATAAGAGAGCCAGAACAGCAATGCTGGTGGATGTCGCCATACCGAATATTAACAACGTGCTGAACAAGTTCCAGGAAAAAAAGTCGAAATACACAGACTGTGCTATTGAGATCAAGCTGATGTGGCACCTCGATAAAATAGATATTGTTCCTGTGATCGTATCCTCGACTGGTTTAATACCCAAAACTTTGCATGATAGCCTTAAGAAATTGGAATTGCATAAGAATACCTATATAGAAATGCAAAAAGCTGTAATTCTTAATACATGTAGAATAGTTAGAAAATTTATGTCAAGTATATTGTAATCGAGCCTATTCCCTTTGATTGCTAAATCTGGGAAAGGTAAATTATATCCAGCTAACAGCTGAGATAGTGCATAAGTCCACGATAATAATAATTTTGAGAAAAAAAGTTCATAAAAGCATAGTTCCGCGAAAGCTTCGTTACGGAGCTACAAGGTGTTGAAATTTCCGGCAGTTTTTGAGATATTCAGCCCAAATTTAGAATGCAAGCTATTTTTCAGTCTCCATCATTACACGTCCTAGATTTTAACTGAAATTCACAAGGTGTTTTCTTTTCTGAGACCATGTCTCCTTTTGCCCTTTCAAACTTGTTTGAAATTTTTTGTATCTCCAACCGTTTTGGACTGAAAAAATATTGAATTTGAATTATTTGAAGTTTATATTATTCGCTAAATGAACAAAAATATGAGAAATACTCGATCGGTATCCCAAAATTTGCTTTTAATTACATAGCTCGTCTTATGACTCAACTTATACTTGTTCAATATCAAAAAAAAAAACAATTAAAAACTAAATAAATTACTGGAAGTGTCCTCCACCTGCAAGAATACAGGCCACAGGGCACTGTCCTTCTTCGCATATTATCACGCACTCTTTGAAATATTCCTGGGGTATTTCATTTCGTGTCACAAGAGGTTATTATTCGATTTCTCAATTCTTCTACAGTGTTCACTGAAGTGGTATAAACTAAACTTTGGAGATATCCCAATAAGAAAAAGTCTACTATTTAAGTCTGGGGACCTAGGAGGCCATGGTTCTGGCCCACCCCGACCAATTCATCCGTTGTTGAATGTATTATTAAATAATGCCCTAGCTTCTCCACTAAAATGTGCTGGTGCCCCGTCATGCATGAACCACATTGTTTCTTTTCGAAAGCGGCACATCCTCGAGCAATAAAGGTAACTCCTCCTCAAGAAACTGCCGATAAGCGGGACCGTTTAGTCTGTCAGGCAAAAAAAATTGCTCAATCTAATAATTTCCAATTATTCCGACCCAGACATTTTGTGAGAATTGTTCTTTTTGATGAGATTCTCAATCAAATTGGGGGTTTTTCTCAGCCCGATGATGATTATTGTGAAAATTTGTGATAGCAGTTCTTGAAAAGTTAGCTTCGTCTGTGAACATTATTTCACTATTAAAATGAGCATTTTCTCTAATTTCATCTAAGATCATTCGACAGAAACTCAGTCTTGAAGCAAAATCTCGAGGAATTAGAATTTGGTCGCGTTGAATATGAAACGCGTACAATAAAAAGTCGTGGAGAATCCTCCAAACTAGAATATGTGAAATATTCAAAACTGCTTCCTCAATACCTGGAGTTCTCATAGTTTGAGTTGCACCTCTTAAAACTTCAAAAGTCTTAAAGCTAATCGTTAATTTAATAAACAATTCGAGCAAACACTGGTTTAATTTAAGCAACTGTCAAAATGAATAAATAAATGAAAAAATTCAAAGCCTACTAGTTATTTTTTCAATTAGAAGTGTTTTCAATTCAGCGAATGCATACAATAGTTTAAAAAATTTTCCAGCAATTTATTCAGTTTTTACTTGTTCTTTTTTTTCAGTTTGATATTGAATAAGTATAAGTTGAGTCGCAGAAGACGAGATATTGAAATGAAAGAAAATTTTGGGCATACCTTTCGAGTCGGTATTTCTTTTATTTTTTTATTTAGCGAATTACATACAATTGATATTCAATAATTTTCCACTCGAAAAAGGTTGGAGATACGAAAAAAATGTTCTAAATTGAACGTAGATGACGGAAGTTGATTGTACGTAATACATTGAAATGTCAGGTAAAATCAAATTTGTCATTGCACAAGTATTGATACACAGAATGAAAACAAATATAAAACAAGAAGATTTTCTCACACGATTAAAACCCAATAAGAGAATATTTTCGCCACTCCGATTGCAGTCTATTATAGCGTATAGCTTCAAATTAATAGAGTTCTTTGCTACCTTCGTTGATCTGAAGCGCGGACTCAGAAGATCTGTTGCATACCTGGTAGGATATGAATGCACATCTACGTGAGAAGAATACCTTTCCAAAAGTGGCCTGCAATGATTCAGATATCCATCTGCAGCTTCCTCTCTAACTGCACTTGCCTGAAAACGAATAATTCTATCCTCACCGTGCCCTAATGAAAAGATTACAGATGACAGTTAATCAGCCAAAGTATGGGGATTCCAATTTAAAGAAGCCATCCAATATGATTCCCCGAAGACAATCTGTCTCTGAAGAGGACCCGGTATTGGAGGGAAGGATCATGCTTTGTATTCCATCTCGATTCAGTTTCAAAGCTTTTGTTCTGAACTATTTCTCGTCTTTGGCCGAGTCCACATTGTCCAAATCAGACAGAGAAAACCTGTTAGCAGCCGAGTAGAAAATAGTCGTGTCCTCTGCAAAGGTACACATCTAAGAGACTCCAAGTACAGGAAAAAGTCATTAATATACATAAGGAACTACATGGCTCCCAAAAGAGACCACTGAGGCACCCCACACTTCATAGGCAGAAATCCAGATGCAGCCTCATTCAGCTCAAGACATGTAAGTGATTGTCGAGGTAAGACCTCAGAGGAAGGCCCCAAATCCACACATTTTCGCTTTCATCAGCGTCCAGTGTGAATGATTATACCGAAAGCCTTAGTTTAATTACAGAGCCTCGAGTCCTTTACTTCGTAATTTTCGAGGGTAGCCACCACACACTCAATAACCCTCAAGACAGCTTCTATTGTAGAAAAAGAAGCTCTGAATCCATATAGAAATTGGCTAAGAAATATATTTTTCCAGAAATTAGCTAAGATCGGTCTCTATAGAAATGCTACGATAATTACCCTGTTTCATTGGGTTCCCTATTTTTGAGGTGGATATAACTTTAGCTTTTTCAAATACGTCTAGGAATATCCCCTCAACCAGGCATCTATTGAAGAGCGTACAAAGTGAATATGAGATGCTTGTGCTAATAGTTCTAACAATTCTACTATTCATATCGAGGATATCGAAGAAGAATTGAACAGTTTATTGATATCTTCATGCATTTCCTCAGGTGTAATAGGTGTTAAATAAATTATGCAGTTCACGGATCTTGGATGACCAGTAAGATCCGTGGGTGTGAAAACTGTAATAGATGGTAGATTTGCTTCTACTAGTTTTCGACCAATTTCAGAGATGTATTCGTTAAAATCTTCTGAGGGCACATCTTCAGGAATATGAGACCCATGAGATTTATTACGTTCTGAGATAGAACGCCCTTTTACAATTGTCATCCAAATTTCAATGAAAACTTGAACAAACTATTCTATTCCTTCATTAAAACGTTAAAATGAAACTAATTTATTTTTTATCTCCGTATCCGGGTGTGTAAAAATTATTTTCCCGCGGAAGAAAGATCAAGCAATAAAATTCCCCTCATCAAAATTAATTGTCTTTGTAAATTACCCTAATGTTCGAACGGTCCAAACCCTGAAAAGTTAAAACGGTCGAGATATTCAAGAATTTATAGTGAAAAGTTGGAACAAGCCTATCGCGATATTTCCCGAGGCTGATAATCGCTTAGCTCCCATTCAAAGTAACGATTACCTAGGGGTGTGAATAAACAATCCGCCAGCGGAGGCGGCTCCGTTCGCTAGTTATTCCTGCCGAATATAATTGGGGCGAATTCAACTGAATTAATTAATTTTTTCTTCGTCGGTTTGTTTTCGATTCCGTCACGCACAAATGGGATAATTAGGGAATAATATCGATATCTCGAGTTCGAAAGGTATTTTTATTGCTCCACTTAATGTCGGCTTCATATCTATCTCATTTGTAAAATGAAACGATATTACCTTAAGTTTTATGAGTAAAAAGCTAATTGAGGAGACTTTATTTTTTCCTCGGTAATTATTCCGTTGAATCCAATAATATCAAAGCATTTCCATAGCTAGTTACCACCTCATGTAAACGTCATAGTACGATATACCGGATGTTCCAACGAAATTTGCCTCATCCTCTAAATGAGATCATTCAATTCTCAATATAAATCGATAATATATTTCAATTAATCGATTAGGAGTGGTAAGTAGTTGAACCGGTGGTGTTTAGAGAAAAACAATCCTCAAAATTGCTGACGTCTCGGAAAATTATTTTTCCATCCTCAGGGCTCTCTCAAATCAGTTCCTCGCGAGTCAACAAAATTTTCGACGAATGTCGTCGCTCAATTTTAATTAACACTTATTACAGAAAATAAGATTTCAATGCGTTCGATCTCACCGCACAGATTATTGGAAACTAACTTCAATGTTTTTTATTATTATTATTTATTACTAATACATGGTGAGAGTTCAGAAACCTATAAACTCAAGCATGAAAACTATAGATATATGAAAAAAAAAACACAAAAAAAGCTAAGCAGTGAGAACACATTGTGCAAGACTAGGGTTCAGAATAGATAGAAGAAATAAACAAAAGAGAAATAAAGCGAATATAATTTAGTATTATTGTTCTGATTCTAGCCAAGAGTCCAGAGCATTCTTGACAGAATTCACTGCTTCCGAACTTATCACCTCCGCAGGCAAGGCGTTCGAAGTTTCAAATATCCTGTTGCTCAGAAACCCTCCCGATATGAGACTTTGTAGTTTTCTTTGCGCAACTTCAGATGATGGCCGCGTAGACGTTCATCGGTATTTAAAATGAATGAGTCGTCGAGTTTCACACCGAACAGGCTACGTAGGGCACCATAAATGATTATGAGATCCACACGGAGACTTCGATCAGAAAACGGGGGTAGTTTCCATATAATTTGGCCGTCTAACACCATAAGTCATCTTAGTTTCGAGCCGCTGTACAATCTCCAAGCACTGGAAATCATGGATGAAAGTCGGACTCCAGACTGGTCCGGCGAACTCTATTATAGGGCGAATGTTATCATATACCTCATTTTTCTCGCTCTGGAGGACGATTGATTTATATGTTCCGTCCAAGTTAGATCATCCGAAACGAGTACTCCCAGGTCTGAATGGATTTTGGTAGTGCTGATATTTTGGCCAGAAATACTATATGAATGACGTAGGTTATTTCTTCCTATGTGGAGTACTCGACACTCAGAGTAGTTAAGTGGCAGGAGCGAATCTCCGGACCACTTGGATATAGAGTTGGGGTCACGCTGAAGAGTAGCGGCGCTCGAGTGTGGGTCGCAGTACAACTTGTTGTCATCTGCAAAGAGTGAACACTCAGATTCTATGATTTATAGTATGTCAGAGGTGGAGAGATGAAAAAGAAGGGACCAAGGACTGATCCTTGTGGTACCCCACTGGAAACTGAATGTATAGAAGATTGTGTTTTTCTACTTTCACGCGAAAATTGCAGTTGGAGATAAATGCCTCCATCCACGAGAGAAGATTGCCACGGATACCCAGGTGTTCGAGCTAGTAAAGGGGCCGATATTGAGGGACACGGTCAAACGCTTTGCTGAAATCCAGGTAGATAACATCGACAGGTATTTGGTGGTCAAGCATTATCGACCAAGCTTCCACACACTTCTGAAGGTTGGTAATTATTAAACGGTATAAATCCGTGTTGGTTTTTATTTTTGAGCGATGACCTTCGTCGAAAATTTTGTTGACTCGAGGGGAACTGATTTGGGAGATCCCTGAAGATGAAAAATAATTTTCAGAAACATCGGCAATTTTGAGGATTGTTTTTCTCTAAACACCATCGGTTTCACTACCCATCATCCAAAATTGAGCAATCGAAGTGAAAGACTAAACTGTTTAGTGATTTTTGAATTGAAGTTTTACTAAAGGTTGTTCCAACTCAACTACAAAAAAATAGGAGCATATAATAATTGAACAATCTCTCGAACCTAATATATTTTGAATAAATGGTAGTATTAAGAAGTTGTTTAAGCAAGTTGATGTCAAAGTGTAGGGACAAACCCCCCAAACACTCATCTTCCTCAAACTTACGAATTTCAATCGCGAAGAGTATTATATATCTCATTCAAAAGGTTCTTCGATTAACTGTATGAATTTCGTGAGCACTATGTGTTAAGGGTCTATACAGTGAGTTCGAATCGAAGAATCCATTTTTTTAATAAGCAGGAGACATCGAGGCGATTAATACAAATTCAAAAATTGTATTCGATGCGAAAAGATTTCATTTACTATATAAATCACAACATAGAAAATTCTAAATTTATACCAAGAAAAATAAGAAAATAAACATGTAGGAAAAAGTAGCAACTATCTAATATAATGAAGAATTATCCAAATGATCAAAAATAAAGAATAATACAAAAACTATTCGTAAATACTTAATGAAATGATTAATGGGGCTATGTTCCAACAAAATTTGCGTCATCATCTAAATGACTGTATCATTCAATTCTCTCTATAAATCGACAATATATTTCAATTAATCAATAAGGAATGGTAAGTAGTGGAACCGGTCGAGTTTAGAGAAAAATAATCCTCAAAATTCCTGACGTTTTGGAAAATTATTTTTTCGTCTTCAAGGCTCTCTCAAATCAGTGTGAGCTCAGGTAAATGTAACAGGGGAACCATACTATCTTGCGCGTATGATTCAATAAACGAGTGAAAAAACCCGAGGAAAAAACTCTTTACCCTGCCTCTGTTTATGTTATGTTAGTGTCGTGTGTACAGAAAGAGTACCAAAGATTTTTCTGCTTAGCAGCTTCAATTCTCACCTTGAATTTCATGATTTCCAGACGAAGACATAGGTGAAAGAAAGGGGGTTTCTGACAGAAATCTGTAACAATGGAAAAAGAAAACCAGCAGGAAACTATTTTAATAATCATACTTGACTCTCATATGTCTAAAAACACTTGAACTTAAGAAAAGATTTTACATAACAAGCAAGGTCATAAAAAGGACTAAGGAGATAATCATAATCACTTCCTTGTTCTTCCAATTTTGAAGTATAATTGCAAAATCCCCTCAATATTCAAACCCAACAAAACAATTTCCTCTCTGTTTAACCGAGACAGCCCCGATGCCTAGGTTCGGTCTCCTAAGCGGGGTCGATTATGATCTATCGATGTTCTAGAATCAATATGAACCCAATAATTTGGGTTGATATCTCCCATATATTATTTCTTCGTGGTTCTTGATTAATTTGAAGAAAAATTTTCGAAATAATTTTGACAGTCGTTTTAAAATTATGACAAATTAAAACTTATTACAGAAAATGAGATTTGAATGCGTTCGATCTTACCACACAGATCATTGAAAACTAACTCCAATGTTGAGCGATGACCTTCGTCGAAAATATTGTTGATTCGAGGAGAACTGTTCTGAGAGATCCCTGAAGATTAAATATCTTCTTCTTCTTCTCAATTTAGACCTTGAGGTCTATTTTTCTTCCAGGAGATCCCGCTACTATTGTTCTTGTGAGATGGACTGCCAACTATCTTTCCAGCGTTAGGGGGGCTCTCCCGGTGGCCGACGTGCTGTTATAGGTTTTTCGTCTCATACAATATGTGCTAGTCTGTGTTCTTCCATCCTGTTTACGTGTTCATTCCATCCTCGTCTGCGTTTTCTTGCTCATCGTACAATTTCTTCAGTGTTACATGTTTTTCGTATAACCGATATTTGCCTTAGCGTCTCAATTTCTGACCTTCTTAGATTTTTCTTGATTTTTAAGGTATCTGCCCTAGTTTCAATTGCATTGGTGGCAATAGGTCGTACACGCTTTGTAAATCCTCGTTTTGCACTCAATGCTCATTGCTCGTTCTTCCTTACGACATCTCCCAAGCATCCGGAAATCGTTTCTGCTTTATTTACCTGCTCTCGGACCTCTCTCGCTAAATTCCCGTTACTAGTTATTCGCACCTCTAAATATTTGAAGGACATTACCTGCTCTATAGTTTTATCATCAATTGCGAGCTTACCTCTTCTTGGCTCCTTCGATATCACCATGCTCTCTGTTTTTTCGGTAGCTATCTTCATGTTGTAATTTTCAGCTTCGGAATTGAAAGTAATCAGGAGTGTCAGAAGATTATCTTCACTTTTCTCCATTATTGGCGCATCGTCCACGTAGCATACTATTTCTTTTCTCTCGTACTCGTCCTGTATCCGTTTCCTTCTGATTTAACTTTGTTGATGGTTCTGTCCATTATTAAATTGAACATAAGAGACTATATCCTCGTCTTATGCCCGAAGTGACCGGTATTTCTGATGTAAGGCTACCTTGAGGTTTTATTTTCGTGGTGTTGTTGGTGTTCAGGTCTTCGATAATTTTGATGATAGATTCCGAGATCTGTTCCCCTCTCAGTATTTGCAGCACATCTTTGACTCTTACACGATCGAAGGCTTTTGTGAGTTCAGTGAAGCAGATCTATAAGAGATTGTTGTATTCCGGAGATTTTTCTACTACTTGTCGTACTATGAAGATTGCATCCGTTGTTCTGTTCCTCCTAAATCCTTGTTGGTCTTCGTTGATGTCTATCACTTCTGTTATTTTGTTATTGTTCTGTAATTTGAGGGTGTCTTTTAGTCACCTTTCTTGTATATAGGTACAGAAAGGCTCTTTGTTCACTCTATAGGCACTCTAGTATTGTCTAGGATTCTTCCAAATGAAGCCTTGATTTCGCTTATTAGAGTGTTTCTTCCATATTTGATCATTTCTCTAGTGATGTTGTCTATTCCTAGTGCTTTTCGATTTTTGAGTCTTTGAATGGCCTTAGTTATTGAGATGGAGATCACAACAACGACAATTTCTTCCTCCTCAAGCTGATCTGCTTGTCTCTCACTACCATTTTCGCTCGCTCTCTACGTCCTTATAGAGTTCTGTGAGGTATTGTTCCCATTGTGTCGCGCTTACTTGATTCAGTTGAACATATTCATTTACTGGTTTTTTCCTCGCTCGAAGCATATTTCATATTCTCCTCTGAGTTCCGTACATACCGTTCTCCATATCCTTGCTGAATTTTCTCCAATGTTCTCTCTTTAATTCCCTGATTTGTCTGTTCGCTCTGTTCCGTACGTCCACGTATTTTCTTCGTTCTGTCTGAGTCTTCATAATTCCCTTTCTCAAATATGCTTCTCTTTTTTCCTTTGCTGAAGCTTTTTCTCGTATTCGTACTATCATCAACATTTTATTCTTCTTTTATTGGATTGTCTGTCATTTTGGTCTTGAGTCTTTCGTTGAACAGCCATAGAGTCGTGGTGTCCTGGAGTGCCTCTGTATTGAATTTTTCTGTTTTTGATGTCGTTGATGCCTATTTCCTGTTGGTTATGATATTTTGTAATTTCCCCAGAACCTTATTTGGTCTGAACCGATGTTGGGAGATTTCAGACCACTTACATCCATTACCTGACTTGGATGGAATTCCTTATTTGTCAGTATGTAACCTATGGTTCATCGATGTCCTTGGGTATTAGACCAAGTAAACTCCTGTTGTTCCTTGTGATCGTAGATGGTGTTGTTGATCCGTAGTTCGTTGAAGGCGCAGAATTCCGTTAGTAAGTCCCCATTATCGTTGGTCACTTCTTGGTTAAAACGTTGTTTTATTCTTTTTATAACTTGATCTACAATTATTGCATTTAAGTCTCCCATTAATATGATTTTGACGGATGTGGGTATTTGATCATAGGTGTTCTGTAACGCTTCGTAGAAATTCGCCGATTCTTCTCTAGGCTTACTTGTATCTAGTGCGTAAACAGATATTACATGCAAGGAGGTACTTTTGAACTTGAATTAAACTCTGAGGATTCTGTCATTAATAAATTGTATATCGTCTATATGCTGTTCGAACTCCTCATGGATCAGTTTTCCCACTCTAGACGCGGCGCGTTCATCTTTCTTTTTGCTGCTGAATATAAGTATATAGTTCTTATATCGACTCGTTCCTTGGCCCTTCGTTTTAGTCTCCGATATCATGCAGAGGTATATCTTATGTTGGTTCTTTTCAATGATGTTTTTTCTGTTTTTCCAAGAGGCTACGTTTCAGCATGCAATCCTTATTGTGTTTTTTCTATAATAATATTTCTTCCTATTGCATGCATCGGTTGCCATCGTTGTAGGCAGTCCATTTTCCGAGGCTCGTTTCCTGATTCTTTGAGCATAACGATTTTTCTCCTATGGGTAGGCCACTAACCTTACCCATAAACCCCCAACCTGGAGGACCAGTCCAGTTTTTGTTTCACGGTGAGTATTTTATTTCATCACTACCCTCCCACATAGCTGATTTGCTGTGCAGGTGAGTTTTCCCCAATTCCAATGGAAACGCTCCCGATGGAGTTAACTGGCAAATCCCTACACGGGGATGAAACATGATTTTCCGAAACGTCAGAAATTTTGAGGATTGTTTTTCTCTAAACACCACTTGTTCCACTACAGAACATTCATAATTCAGCAATTGAAATTAACCACTAAACTCTTTATTGAATTTGTAATAAAGGGTGTTCCAACTCCAAATACATAAGTTAGTAGCTTTTAATAATTGAACTAATCGAACCCGATGTATTTTGAATAAATGGTAGTATCAAGAAGTTGTTTAAGCAAGTTGATGTGAAAGTATAGGGATAAACCCCCTACACTCGTGTTTCTCAAACTTACGAATTTCAATCGCGAAGAGTAATATATGATATCTCATTCAAAGGGTTCTTTGATTCACTGTACGAATTTGGTCAGCACTATGTGTTAAGGGTCTATACAGTGAGTTCAAACCGAAGAACTCATTCTTCTAATTAGCAGGATATATCAAGTGGATTAATGCAAATTCAAAAATTGCATTCCATGCGAAATGATTTCGAAAAATGTGTTATCTTCAGAAGGTAGAGTAAAAAGTAAAAATTACTTAATATTATTATTACCATTTATTCACTATATTTATTATATATAGGGGGTTTTACCCCGACGAGTTGCCCATATATCTGTTCATGCAATCAAACTGATTTCATGAAAAAATATAAATCCACCATCCGGTAATTGATACCATTGCCAGGCAATGATTATAATCAAAACATATCCTGGAGTAATTATATATTAGGATAACGTTAAATGTTATGAGAATATATCAATCTACCAGAATATATACATACTATAGCATCATCAGACAATGATATCAATGTACCAACGAGTAGTGTCAGAGGCTTTCTCCCCGGAAAAATCCAGTGTACGGACCTTAGTCAAGTAACACTGAATGTTACTCATTAATAGTTTCCTTTGTGTGAAGTGGCGAACGATCGAATAGAATACTGCTCTGAATATAAATATGACAAAATTGTCAGTTAATTATATTACATTTATATAAACAAATAAATAAAATATGAAATGAGATTCTGAGCAGTATAAACTAAAGAGAAAACCTATGACTCTACCTCATTATTATTTTCGGAAAGAAACCTACGAAGAATATTACAAGATTTGATGACTGTTATCTGTTGTAACTGTTCAAACAAATTTTCTTCAGACCCAAAATCTCAATCTTTTGTGAAGATTTCTAGGAATAACGCCTGTTGTAGAAATAATAATCGGTAGAATAAATATTTTCTTCATTATCCAAATTTTTAATCTCGTCGCCAAGCATCATATATTTAGAAATTTTTTCATTGTATTTATTTTGTATATTATGTGTGTCGGGTATAGCAATATCAATTATATATGTTATTTGATTCTGTTTATCATTAAGAACGATATCTGGTCTATTGTGTTTTACAGCTCTGTTGCAAAGAATTGTTTTATCCAAATAAGGTTTATATTTGTCATTTTCACAAATAATCTCAGGTTCATATTTTTGAAATTTTTTCTTTTGGGAATTAGGTCATGTTTAATTCCTAGATTAAAGTGAATAATATAAGCGACGGCATTATGTCTTTCTAAATAATCTGTTGTTGTATATATATATATATATATATATATATATATATATATATATATATATATATATATATATATATATATATATATATATATATATATATATATATATATATATATATATATATATATATATATATATATATAAAATAATTTGAAGGGCCAAATTAGACTATAACTATTTGTCAAACTCAAATTTAAGAACCAAACATTTCAATTTTCCAATTCTAGCAGCCAATATACATCCACCACCTCAAAATTAATTAGTAGCTCCGCTAGGCATCAATATAGGCATAATATATCCTGGAATTAACACGTATTAGGATAATATAGATTGTTATGAAAATATGCTAATCTATCAAAGCAAACTATTATATCATCAGCTTATGCTATTGATGTACTTAGAGATGTTCCAGACACTTCTGTACTACAAAAAATGTTTTGTAACATTGAATGTAATTTCAATATTGCGTTATGAGTAATGTATGGCAAGATCTTCAGAAATGATAGTCATTGATAAGTCATATGCGAACATTCTGTCAAAAAAGTACCGGCAGGTGATAATCAAAAAAATCTGCTTAATGCGATTGTCAATATATTTGTTGTTACTAAATTGGCACATTGTTTTCTATACTGATGCGGAGTTTGAACATGATCCGTCTTTTAGTTTGTTTACAATGCTCGATTTGTCAAATCTCTTAAGTATGTTTGCGATTTTTACATTAGATTAAAAGATCGAACAAAGAATTTGTCTCATATTTTGTATTGCAAATGAAAGTTCGCGTGCCGAACCGCTGAAAATGATACAGAAGACAAACGGTGAACAGACTTAAGGGTAAGGTGTAGTCAGAATCTTCAGAAAATTTTCATTTTCCTAAAGTATAATATCTTAAAAATATTCTCTGAAAATTTGAAGTGACTCCCACAAATACTTTTCGATTTATTCGATAATTAGCCAATTCGGGCGCTCCGAAACGTTCGAGAGCAGGTAGCTAGCAGCAGCTGCAAGCGACCGGATTTCGGGTTCTATTGTCATGATTATCTCAGAACTTTGATGTATATATACTCATACCTAGCTTTATAAATATTTCAGGTTTAATTTGTGTTGAAAACTGAAAATTAGTTGTTTGTTGACATTATGTATTAATTACTGGGTGGTGGATTTATATTTTTTTGTAGTTGCACCAAGTAGTCGATAGAATTCCTTTCATGAATGATTTACAATGAACAAAACAGTTTTCATTACTCGGTAGTATAAAAGTACCACCGTCCGCCAGGTATTGAATATATGAATATATATATATATATATATATATATATACTGGATGATTCACCTGTGGCGCGGTGCTCTGTAGCTCGTACAGTCTTGAAGATTTCATTTTATCCGAACGGTATTGTATTAAGAAAATAACAATCTACTTCAGCAATTTATTTCGAAGTACAGGGTGTCCCAATTTTCTATCAAAAAAATTTGGGAGGTTTTTCCAGAATAGAAGACCATTTTTTCGTTGAAGATTCAAGAGCGTCCCAAACTCTGCTATGTCTTCAAGTAATAAGTTTTTTGGTGAGTAGTTTTGTCACAATATTTTTTTTCCTTAAAAATTCATGGAAATAGGCTCCTCATCATCGCACGCTCTTTCGGCCAGAGAGGATGAATACTTTTTCCTTTCGTTTTCTTGTTGCCCAAAGATAGCTTTATTAATGCATTGAAATTGATTATCCTCATTTTATACAGGAGTGATTCAAAAAAATTATTGAATATTGTAATTTTAAAAATATCCTTTATTGAGTTTTTCGAATGGAACATCCTGTATTTCATCATTAAGTCAACGTATAAAATATTGTGCCATATTTTCGTAAAAATAACCTTATCTTTATCTTCGACCATTTTCCGTTTTTTTTTGCAGACACAACTCAATAATTCTGAGGAAGACCGTTTAACTCTCGACAACATTTGCGGATTAACTGACTGAAAGGCGTCTACTATTCTCTGCGTCATATCCAACTGTGTTGTAGGAGGGATCTGGTAAACGATGCCCTTAATATAACCCCACAAGAAAAAATCTAGACTTGTAACGTCCGGAGACCTAGCTGGCCACCACGTCCTATCCATTTGTTTGGAAATACATGATTCAAATGCTCCCTAACCTGATGTGAGTAATGTGCCGGTGTTCCATCCTGTTGAAACCACAAATCTTGTCTTATGTGCTCTGGTACATCGACAAGTAACATTGGTAGGTGATTTTTCAGAAAATTCAAATACATTTCACTATTGAGGTGCCCGTCGAAAAAGTGCGGCCCAATTAGATATCCATGTACTATAGCAGCCCATACATTCAAGGACCAATGATGCTGCTGATCTATTTGTCTCATGAGGTGTGGATTTTCCGTGGCGTAATTATGAAAGTTGTGCCTGTTAACATGCCAATTCTTGTGGAAAGTTGCCTCGTCCGAGAACAGAATTCTGCTAAACATGTGGATCTTCCGCTACTTTTTCAGCTGCCCAATTTCAAAAATTGATTCGATTTTCATAGTCTTGATTGTTCAGTTCCTGGTGCAGCTGTACATGATATGCATGAAATTTATTCACTTGCAAGATTCTCTGGAAGGAAGTTTGACTTATATCTGTTAACTGAGAAATCTCTCTTTGGCTTTTATATAGGTCCTCTGTCACTGTCAGCAAAACTGGTAAGTGGTTGTCTTCAGCTGTAGCAGTTTTTGGTTTTCATGTTTTGTGTAAGCGATGTTACCCATTTCGATAAATCTAATTAGAAGCTTTTCAAAGCATCTTGCATTAGGATGCCTCTTATCAGGAATCCTTTGTGCATAAACTCCAATTGCCAACAAGAATTTCTATCACACTCACCCAAAATGAAAATCATATCAACCATTTCTTCTTTGGAGAACTAATTGGGTTCAAACCTCAATTTAACAATGTTTAGTTACGAAACACTGATAAGTTCACCATGTAAAATGCAGAATGTAATATGTCCGGACACCTAACAGAAGGCACAAATAAAAAAAAATGTCAACACATACCTCGATTCACGTTTTAATCATCTTGATTTTATCATTCGTTAAAAGAATTATCTTGTTTAGGTTTCATTTTTTACTACTTGAATCATAACAGAAGAAGAGACTTCTGTGCGAATAATAATGCATGTTGATGAGTTTGATACGGCTTGTAAAATTTTCATCTAAAATTTTTACAACTAATCGGATATTTCGAAAATTATCGAAGATAAACATAAGGTTACTTCCGCAAAAATATTGCACAATATTCTATGCGTTGACATGAATAATAAAATACAGGCTGTTCCATTTGAAAAATCAAGCTCTGATATTTTAAAATTACAACATTCAATAAATTTTTGAGTCACTCCCGTCTAAAATGAGGATAATTTATTTCAATTCATCAATGAAGCTATCCTTGGGCAATAAGAAAACGAAAGGAAAAAGTATTCATCCTCTCTGGCCGAAGGAGCATGCGATGATGTGAGAGCCTATTTGCATGAATTTTAACGGAAAAAAAAATATTGTGAAGAAGTTACTCACCAAAAAACTTATTACTTAAAGACATTATAGCAGAGTTTAGGCCACTCCTGAATCTTGGACAAAAAAGTGGTCTTCCATTCTGAAAAAACCACACAAGATTTTTTTATAGGAAATTGGGACACCCTGTTTACTGCAGAATAAATTGCCGAAGTAGATTCTTATTTAATTAATACAATACCGTTCGAACAAAATGAAATCTTCACGAGTGTTGGAGTAATTTAAGTTTTGGGATAGCAGCCATTAGAAAAATAAGACTCTTTTTTCTTCTACTCAAGCATTGGACTTAAGTCTTCTTCAGGAGTGCTACAAAATATGGCAATTATGATTAAGTTGACATTGAAAAAATAGTAAAGTACTCACAGAAACTGTGGTTTGCATTCTAAGGTTATCAACTAGCATCTTTGTGATGAGTATCTACACATTAAATTGTTTTCATTCAGCGAAAAATCTCTATTCAGACTATGCAAGTGTAGTCGTTTTGACAACCGAAATTTTTCTCTGACAAGCCATGTCTGTCATCCATGATATCTTTCATCAAAAGTGATGGATTACTTACAAATGATCTACTGAGTAGTTACCGTGCACAGAACTTTCACAGAGCCACCAACATACCAAGGTGAGTCATTAATTGATGAACGCTTAGTACTTTTATAGTTAAATTTAAATTCGAAAATGGACAGAAGATCCCAATTACGTTAATTCAAGATTACATAAAGAAAAAAAAGAAGAAACTATTTACGCAGAAATCACTTTAAACGTTATAAAACACTAACAAAATTATACTACTAGTAATATTTCAGGAAGGAGCTTCAAATGTAAAAGAAGAAGGAAAGAAATGGGCTTTAGTTCGCCTAAAACAGTTGAATTCTGATAACGAATTATTTTAATGGAATTAAAATTATCAAACAAGGTAACAACTACCTAGAAAATGACTAAAACCAAGAAATGACAACAAATAAGTGGTCTTTGTGTCTACAGTCCATTATTTTACTCTCATTCAGGTAATCTCATCTATTGAATGGGGACTGAGATGAAAATTGAGTATACCTAAGACTACGGTATGGAAACAGTGGTGTAGTTGTGGTTTGGTGGTCTGCCTTTGTGATTTCTGGATAGTTTGTCAATTTCTACTAAGCATGAGTACATACTGTTTAAACTGTCTAGATCTTTCTTGAAATTCATCGCAGAGGGTTCCTGACAAACTCTCACCATTTCCATCAGTCTCCTATTCCATACGTTGCTTTCATTGTCCCAGATGGTATCATTATCATAATTGAGGTGATGACCCAATTCATTTTCGTGAAGTGCTTCCGAGCAAGATTTTTTGTCTTTTCTTGAATCACTCTTGTGTGAGGTAATCCTTTTACCAAGGTTTCTTCCTGTTTCTTCTAGGTAAACCTTCTTACAGTTGTCACATCGGATTTTATACACGATATTTGGTCTCAGAAGTAACGATGTGCGATCTTTCAATTTTGTGAACATTGATTTGGCTAATATCACATTTTTGGTTACCATAAGTGTATTAGGTCCACGTAATACACTCAATTTCCATATGTGTCCCCATTTAATAAATGAGATTACCTAACTGAGAGTAAAATAATGGACTGTAAATACAAAGACCACTTATTTGTTGTCATTTCCTGGTTTTAGCCATTCTCTAGGTAGTTGTGACCTTGTTTGATAATTACTTTAGGTAGTCAGAAATTTCAATTTATTCAAGTAATTCATTATCAGAATTTAATAGTTTCAGGCGAACTAAAGCCCATTTCTTACCTTCTTCTTTTACATTTGAAGCTCCTTCCTGAAATATTAGTAGTCCTATGATTTTGTAAGTGTTTTATAACGTTTTAAGTGATTATGACGTATGTAGTTATTTTAGCTTTTTCTTTATGTAATCTTGAATTATGGTAATTTGGACCTTCTGTCCCTGTTCCAATGTAAATTTGATTGTCATAGTACTTAGCGTTCATCAATTAATGACTCACCTTGGTATGTTGGTGGCTCTGTGAAAGTTCTGTGCACGGTAACTACTCAGTAGGTAATTTGTAACTAATCCATCACTTTTGATGACAGATGTCATGGGTGACAGACATGTCACTTGACAGAGAAAAATTTCCGGTTGTCACCCATATTTTGAGCGGTAACTGACCCTATCTAAAGGTTTTCGTAATATAATATTGTTTTATGAATTGGTCGTTGCTCGGATACTCCCACCTCTGGAAGATTTGATTTTAAAATTCTAAGGAATACGTCTACAGCTGACAACTTGCAAGCGTTAATTCGCTCGCGTATTTTTAATCGAATTCAGTAATTCGTATAGTATTATAACGTTATATATGGAATTAGAGGTGAGCCCATAAAGCCGTACGTGATTCTTTTTGCTCAACCGATGGCCAACGGGCAATATTAATTATATTATATCACTGATTGCGAATTATACTCTATTCCGATATCACAGATTTGCAGACCAGGAAATCATGCCATGTAATCATTATTGTACCACAAACTTCACATACAATTCACCAACTCAGACATTTTTCGAAACTTTCAAACCGTCAACATACAAGCCTTAATATCTATGGGTTCACACATTTCTTTATACTTATGAGAAGTGATATAATTCCAAGACGATTTTTACACCTAAATGCAGGGTAAGTTTCCTCATTGAGCTAAGGAGTATCGAACATCAAGTCAGTATTTTGAAGCTAAGACCCTTCTTCATAGTTGGACAGTTAAGACTCGATTACAGTGAAAAATGTAAATATTTTTGTTATAAATCAAGTAAACGTTCAGCTGAGTTATAAAATGAGATGAATGTAAGTTATGAAATTTAAAATAGATAATTGGCCCATTCATAGAAGTAAAGACAAGAATCAATATAGAAGGTTTATCCCATTCAAATATATCATTCATCAAATTATAAAACAGATGTTTAGGGTTAATATAAATAGTTTGTAACATTTCAATCAGATCAATTTTCTGAGTTATAGAAGTAAAAATTTAAATCGATATTAAAATTTTCAAACATTTCAAACTGAAATAGTTACCAAGTTATTGGGGTCAGTATACAATCGTATCATTGCGTTCAATAATGTTGCAATTTAGGTAAATAAATGTAGAAATCAATATCAAAGAATTTAAGCATACTTCGAATAATTTGCTGAGTTAAAACAACTGTGGAAATCGATTTTAAATAATTTGCGTACATTCCAAATTTTGCCAAACTATGAACAGAAATAATGGTTTAAATTAGTCTATGAAAGTAACTCTTCGAAATTAATATTAGAAAATGTCAGTGCAGTTCAAATAGATAATTTGCCAAGTAAGAACAGAATGTGTGGAAATAATTCGGAAATTAAGAAATCATTATTTCAACTCGCCCTCAATGCATTCCGAAATAACGAAGCATATATTTCAAGAAAATCGTGAAAACTGAACAGAAGTGTTGAAGAAAGATTCAAAAAGTATTCACCTGGGGAACACAATGGAAACTATAATTCCTCTTCTCCTGTCGGGCTTCTCGGAGAGGAACAATCTGCGTCTTCCATCTTTCTGGACTCACGTTACGTATAATTAATTAACTTTACTTTTAATTCTGATTCACGCGAGTGAGTAAATTCACTAATCTTCGAAAATGAATAACAGAATAATATGAGTAACTGCACATCTGAAGAAATAAATAACTTAATTATAATCCCCTATCGTCGCGATCGCGGCCCTTATATATTCGTGGCCCTGAAGCCCTTACAACCGTACTTCCCTCTGTCCTTGGTACTCAAGTATCTGTTACATAGTCATTTAAAACCGCGTTCCTTCATTTCGACGTGGGAATTGCTGTTTGAGAAAATACTTGATGGTGCCTGCGATCGTGGATATGAAAGGTTGTTTAATAACTATCGGTTATAACGTCGAATTTCGTCTACCTTGGATTTCTTATCTGGGTTTCGATGCATTCCTTTGTCTCGAGTTCTACGGTTTTGGGTGATTTTAAGCTACTTCAAAAATACGTAATATTTTCCTACATTGAAAATTGAAAACGAAATTATTGAATCTTTCTGGCAAGTGACCGTCTTTTCACTGTAATTTTGCATTCAGATGAACTATTTAAAATGTTATGCAGATAGATCCACACAATACTGTATTCACAATTATTAATAAAGTTCAGTAAGATAAAAATCAATAAATATAGTGTTCTGAGTAGTCTCATCATAGAAAAATATTGTAACAATTAATATCAACTAATGGTGTTCCACAAATCCAAAACTTTATCATAGTATAAGTGAAAAAAATACTCATTATTTAACAGCTTCCATCTATTTTCTTTCTTCCTTTCTCACATATGGAAAATTACACGAGGCGACGATCTTTCGGCACGTCAAATCAGGTCTCAGAAGCAGCATTCGAAAAGTTTCATAATTTCGGGGTCTTATTCATGACATGCAATTTCTGAAGGGGAAAACAAGAATATGGAGATATTTTCCAACTCAGTTTCGAGTTTTCTACTCTTGAATTCCTCCCATCTACATCCTTCAGATACATAATAACAACACCTGAACATTCATAAAGTTCACGGAGTTGGAAACAAAAATATAGCCACACGGGCGGAAAATTCGAAGCAGAAACTTTCGAGATCCAAGTTGTTATGCTATTCTCGTAATTTCTAATTAATATTCCTCCTGATGCAGGCAATAAAGCGACCCGTACGTGTGAATGTTATGAAAAAGGAGATTGAACTTCCTTCTTGCAATTTATTTAGTTTATAATGTACTAAATAACGAGTAAGCGTTCAATTGGAGGGAACAGTTGCAGTTTGTAATCGCTGAAGCAGCCATCCATGATTTTGTTATTGACGTTGTCAAAGGCGCCTACAATGTCTATGAAAGAATTCTTCGACTTTTCATTTACCGTAACAGTTGACTTTCGTTTCTGACATACGAATTGCATTTTGAAAAGGGGGTATACACACACTGCTCAAAATGGTCTGAAGAACAGTAAAAATATTCAGCGTAGGTCATACAATTCGCATTAACTACACTCGGAGGCAAAATTAGCGGAACACTCGAAAATTTAACCAAATTCGAAGTCCGATATTCTTCCTAATTCTCTACCGATTTAGATGATTTTTTCGGCAAGTTATAGATCAACTCTTCTGCTTTGTAGAAATTATAAGAGAAAACAAAAAAAATTGAAAAAAATTTTATACGGGGGCAAAACTAAAAGTGTTTTTTTTGTCAAAAACTCTAACACCCTGTGGAATTTCGTGATCCGAGTTGAAACGTACAATATCATGGTCTGTCAAGACACATTTTCCTACAGTAACGCCCTTCTTGTTTTATGCATTTATCTCTATTTTTACAAGAGATATCCAATTTGAAGCGAAAAGTCACAAATTTCAAGAATTTATTTTCAATCTTGCGTAGGTGCATAACATCGGAGGTTATCCAAAAAATAAAATCAAAATTAGAGAAGCGGAAATCTAACGAAATGAAAATTTCTGAAATTCACTGGCCAATTTCACGCTCCGGGAGAACTCGAAGTACACTGGAAAAATCGTTGATTTTGCACATTTATTTTTGAATTTTTTTGTGTGACACTCTATAATAATTATCATTCTTGTCCAAAATTGATAGCAGGTGTGTATCCTGGCGATACACTCGTGAAATGAAATGAACATGTTGAGAAAAATGTTCATGATGACCCACAAAAAAAAACATTTGATTTTAGTAGCGAGTATGACCCCCGAGGTTTTATTACAGCGCGCATACGATTTCGCATACTCCCATCATCTGTTGAGGTATGTTGTCCCACTTTTCCACCAAAGCCAATGTCAGCTCTTCAACGTTGCCTGGATTCCGTTGTCGAACCCTTCTTCCAAGAATGTCCCAAACGTGTTCGATCGGGTTTAAATCCGGTGACCGCGACGGCTAGTCCATTCGTGTGATCCCAACTTCATTGAGATATTCTATCACTATGCGCGCAGTATGAGGGCTCGCGTTATCGTTCGTAAAAAGGAAATTCTCCCCTATGTAAGGAGCAAAAGGCACAACATGGGGCTCCAAGATTTCTGTTATATACCGATGGGCATTAAGTGATCCATTGCCAATAATCTCCAGTTCTGTTCGTACTCCCAAACATATGCCACCCCATATGATAACTGACCCTCCACCGTATCGCTCAGTTCCTGCTCAGTTCCTGCGAAGTTTTATCAATGGTCCCAGAATTCGGTTGTGTATTTTAGTACCTACCGACTGTTATCTCCTCTGAATTCCTAATTTTCACCAAATTAACAAAATTGTCATCAATAACTAATGCAATTCGAACATAAAAATCGCAAGCGACAATTTCGAGACGCCTGAGTGATAATAAGAAAATTCCAAATTGATAGACGAATTTTAATGACAATTTCTTGATTCAATGGAATTTCTCCAAAATGGTGATTTTCCACTTGAAATTAAATATATTTTGCAAAAATAGAGATAAACGCATGAAACAAGAAGGGCGTTACTGTAAAAAGATGTGTCTTGACAGACCATGATATTGTACGTTTCAACTCGGACCACGAAATTCCACAGGGTGTTACGAATTTTTGACGAAAAAAAAAACACTTTTAGTTTTGCCCCCGTATAAAATTTTTTTCAGATTTTTTTTGTTTTCTCTGATGATTTCTACAAAGCAGAAGAGTTTATCTATAACTTGCCGAACAAATCATCTAAATCGGTTGAGAATTAGGAAAAATATCGAACTTCGAATTTGGTTAAATTTTCGAGTGTTCCGCTAATTTTGCCCCCGAGTGTACTTCAAATTTTTACATGACATAATCAAAAAATCTTTCTAGTCACTGAAAAATTCAAAATAGAATACAAAACGAATATTTATATTGTGAATTGAAGAAAATAAACAATCGTATACCGAATAAGAATTTCTCAATTAAAAGTAAACTCAAACTATTATCTTGTATGACCACAACGAGCATTAATAACAGCACGAGATCGTTCTGGCATGCTGAGAATGCAATTATCAATTGAATTCTGCGGAAGTAGATTCCATTGTTCCATTAAGGCATTTTCAAAAGCTGAACGACCTTGAATATTCGCCATAAGGGGATCAAGCCTCCGCTGAAGCATGTCCCAAACATGCTCTATGGGGTTCAGGTCGGGAGACTGTGGTGGCCATTGTAAAATATTGATATTCTCCCTCTGAAACTATTCTCGTACTGGGTTTGCAGTGTGTGGAGGGGCGTTGTCATGCATATATAAGAAATTTGGTCCAGCTGTGTTTCGAGATGGTAAAACTACAGGTTGGAGAACATTATTAATGTAGATTGGATGATCCATATTCCTTTGAAGACGAATGAGGTCTGTTTCATCATGCAATGCGATTCCACTCCATACTAATACAGATTCGCCTTTGTAACTGTGTACTTTCTGGAAATGACTGAGCCTTTCCAATGGATCCATTTGACGCCATACCATTACCCTTCTACTATTCGGGTGAAACTCGAACCGAGATTCATCGGTGAATAGAACGTTGGCGCAATCTGGTTCACCCCAAATAATATGCACCTATACCCATGCTAGTCGGGCTGCTCGATTGCCAGGTCTGAGTGTAGGGACTCTAATTGGTCGATAAGAATGAAGACCAGCTTCATGGAGACGATTTCTGACAGTTTGGTCAGAAATGGCTACTCCATGTGTATCTTGGAAATTTCTAGAAATTTCACGAGCTGTGATTGAAGCATTTCGTCTTGCTTGAAGCACAGTTAATCTATGTTGGGCAGGTGAAGTATTTTTTCTAGGACCTGTGTGTCTTTCCTTCACATCATCAGTATCCAGATACCGTCTCCATAACCGACTTATCACACCGCAAATTCACCCGCTACTCGGCTCTGAGAACTACCATCTTCAATCATACCCACTGCACGTAATTTTTCATCTCGCATTGCATTATTTTCTAATACCCTAACTCACAAGAATTCAGTATCACTCAAAGGAAATAACGAAATGAACTGAATTTTTGAAGAATAATGAATATCGCATTTTACGGTATCTTTTCAACATCTGTATTTTTTATGAAAACATGTGTTGATCTGCTTGAATCAACATCCACGGCTGTTTTGATTAACAACGCAAGTCCACCAGGTGCAAAATCTGCATTCACAAAGATATCAGAGTGGTATTCATTAAAATTATTCAAATAATCTTGTTGTTTGAATTTGATAGGCTTTTACTTGGTAAAATTCCATTATCAATAATAAAAAACAAACAAGTACTGTGTTTTAAGGAATTTTACTTAAAAAGTGCGATTCGTAACGCGTCTCACTACACCGTAACTTCTTCAGATGAATGAATGTACAGAAAATAAATGTTCGAAATTGTTACGTCTAGGAATGACAATAGAAAACATGTTTTCGCAATTTACCATAAGCCGTCACATACAGATATTATAATACATAACTCGTCGTGTCATCCGTATCAACATAAAATGTCAGCATTCAATAGTTTTATTCATAGATTGATTAACATCCCGTTATCATCAGAAAATTTCAACAAAGAATTAAATTTGATTAAACAAATAGCCAAAAATAATGGTTTCAATCCCAAACTGATAAATAATATTTTAAATAAAAAACAAAGTAGAATCGCATTGAATGAAGTTTACCCTGTCGATAAACTAAAACAAAATTCAACACCTTAACCTACGTTGGCATTACAAGTGAGAAACTGAAATCATTCTTGAGTAGCAATAATTTCAACATAGCTTTTCAAACTAATAATAATTTAGGCAAATATATAAAAATAATAAAACCAAATCAGGTGAAAACAATAAATCAGGTATTTATAGATTGAATTGCAATGACTGTGATATTTTCTACATTGGTAGAACACATAGAAATTTTAATATTAGAATATCGGAACATAAACGTAGTTTTTCAAATAAAAATCAGATTCAAATTACGCGAATCATCTCTTAGAAAGTAATCACTCTTTCGACCCACAGTTTGAAATCTTGCATACAGATAATAAATATTGGAAGGTAGATCTTTGGGAAACTTTAAAAATAAATAAATACAAACAACACTCAGGTGAACTTATCAATGGACAAGTCGATTTAAGCCCTTCACCTCTATTGAATCTCTGCGGGGAGCAATCTATTCCTTAATTTTATTGGATATACCTGTCATAAATAACCACTTGAGAAGAAGCAACCCAATAAGCTTTTAATTACTCAAGAACAATTATATTTATATTCTGATTTATTTTCTGTACATTCATTCGTCTGAAGAAGCTACGGTGTAGTGAAACGCGTTACGAATCGCCATTATTAAGTGAAATTCCTTAAAACACAGTACTTGTTTGTTTTTTAATCTTGTTGTTCCCTAGACCATTTTGAGCAGTGTAGTTCATTGAAATGTTAAATTTGCCATGCGTTTTTTAGAAAATGCAATTTTTTGTTGGGATATGTGGGGGGTAATTAGAATATTAACCCCAAGTTTGTGGGGTTGCAGTCCTTTTCCTCATCTTGAAAAAGGGGTGCAAATATATTTTCCGCGATATCTCGGAAACTTAACATCCCATCAAGAAAATTTGATGACATAATTGGTAGCAAATCACTTCATCTACAAATAAGTCCATATCACTTTTTACCATAAATAAAAATTTTCAAAAGTTCTAAGCAAAGAGTGGGAAAATTCTTATAAGGATTTTCTTCTTCGAACAATAACCTTTTATTTTTTCATTTTATCGAAAAATTATCCCAGAGCTGTAAATAGTCTTTTAGAGAACATTTTCACAAATTTTCTTCATTAATTTCATTTATTGTTAACGCTGTTACAGCGCTGTGAGTTCGTCAATTCTCACGAGAATTAGGTCAAAACGAAATGAATCACTTGGTTCGATCTTTTCTTATAATCCCTATATACTAGTATTTTTTTTTACATCAATACCCACAACTCAACTTATTTATTTTATAACTCTTTACCCCGCCACCTATAAGGTAGAGTCTTTTGGCGCATTTTTTCAACGAAATATCCATAGTAGGCCTACTCCACAGAACCTTGATCGTGCTGTAATTCTCCACATAATTTTATTTTTGATCCGTTATCGGCTACCTTACTCTATTCTACTTTTCTTTCAAAGGGATCCAGGCTGTTGCTCATTTCTTAATTGATCGTCAAATGAGAAGGTTTGGGGAATGACGGATGTTTGAATTGGAGACATTGTTGGAAGTTCATCTATCAATTCATTTTCTTCGATTAATTTCCAAATTTCCATTAAATTGGTACATGTTTCGCCAGAGCAATGGAGGCATACTATCGAGCATTTGAGACCAACTTTCTTACAGCCACACATGTTCCGACAATTTCCTTTCGATCGACAAAACATTAATTTCATGAGATCTGGGGGTGCTGGAGGCTTGGAAGCTTGAATTGGCATCCAAAGGCTTCCATGCTTTTTTCAGTCCCAATCTTCCAGATTTTTATATTTTTCAAGCCACGACAGTTGTGGTTCTGATGATCGGAGTTCCATATTAATCAAACCTTTATCATCTATAGTGAGTTCCCCACTGACTACATTGATTAATAGATCGTTCGAGGAGCGTGTCTTTCCCCAGGTACTCAAAAAGGCAATTATAGTGCCGGTAACAAGGAAAGATGATCAGACTAGCATTTCTTACTTCAGACAGATTTTTATTTTGCGTGTGATTTCCAAGGTTATTGAATCTTTGGTGTACGACCAAATTATGGGGTTTCTGAATCAATTTGAAATAATATCGGATCCCAACAGAAAAGGTAGATCTACTGAAACGGCATTTTCGAATCTTTTCATCTGTCGTGGATTTGACCTGATGTTGAAGAAAGTTGCTCTAAACAAGTATTTTCATATGGGCATTAGAGTTGCTTACGATGGATTGAATCCTATCTTGAAAATCAAAAAATGGTTGTAAAAGTATCAAATTCATTTTTGGCAACCAGGAACGTGAATTTTGGAGTTACACAGGGGTCTGTCCCGGGACCACTTTTTATTCATATTGTTCATCAATGATTTGCCCAACTTCATCACCAAAGGCCAAGTAGTAACGTATACTGATGATACAGCTGTTGTAATTTCGGGACGGACTCCTGAGGAGGTTCAGATTGCGCTGCATGGAGTTATAGTGGAGAACACTGACTGGTACAATGAAAATGGGCTAGTAATTAATGATGATAAAACTATTCTCCTTAATTTTTGCAATAGAAAGCCTCTGCCTTCCAATGAGTTTCAATTTGCTACTGTGACCGAATATCTTGATGTTAACATCGACTCTCATCTGTCTTGGGATGAACATATCCACTTTGTATGCAAACAATTAAACAGAGGATTTTTTGTACTTCTACAACTGAAGTCGAGTGTTGATCGTAGTAGTTCATAGCTATTTAGATTATAATATTTTGCTTTGGGGCAATTCTATTAATTGGACCAGAGTCTTCATAACACAGAAGGGAATTCTTCGTTTGAAGTTTGGCCTGGCTCCATCAGAATTATGCCATAATGTTTTCAAAGAGCAGCAAATTCTGACCTTTCGTTCTGTATTCTCAAGACTGTATCTTTCGCGAAAAAATTAATTTCCATAATTATGGGACACGGAATTGTGATGTCCTGTTAATTCCTTTGCATAAAACCACAATGTACAGAAAATCGCCTCACTTCTCTGCAATCAACTGTTAGAATAGATTGCCAGGTGAACTAAAGTCAATAAGAATCTACGAAAGGTTCAGAGCTGCCATAAAAAATTATTTGATTGAAAGAGCACTCTACTCCTTCGATGAATTCTAAAGTATGGATAAGTAATTGTGATTTTTATCACTCGTGCAATGATTTGTGATGTTTTTCTATGTATTTCAATGTTTTCATCTTGTTAACAAACTATACCAAGTATCTATTTCAAATGACATTACATCGTTATGGATGAAAAGTACAAAATAAATTATTCTTATTTTTATTCTTACAGTATCAGGTGATAAACTCGAAGGCTGTCAAAACGAGCAGCATCTTGGGTCGGAGGCAGTGAAGATAAACTAAATGAATTTTTAGTAACTGTTTTCGAAAATTTTTTGTATCGCATGGCCTCTATAGAATTGTTTATATTACCGTCGTATAAAAATACCGAAAAACGTTCGCGAACACGAGTGAGTAAAGACGAATCGACTTTCCCATTGAGCAATAGTGCGGTACCAACATTTTGCTCAGGATGTTTTTCCATTATTCTTATGATTTTAGTTTCCTCATATTATAGGCAGCTGATGTTGTATCACAACAAGAGAAAGCATGAATAAAAAGCAAATTCTGTGCTATGAAATTTGAATGCATAAAACTTGAAGGACTATACAATTGACCACATGTGCGTCCTTTAGAAAGTTTTAAAAAGAAAATGTTTCTTATGCCGTGAGCAATACGAGAATGTTGATGTCATCAACCACAATAATGACTTAATCATGAGATTGGAAGCGCAGCAGAGACGATGATTGATTGAATCTGCATTTGATTCAGCTTTTTCGATGAGAAAACCTCCTTTTGTGAAAGCAATTTTAGGTAAATCTATAAAGTTTGATTTGTTCTTTTCATTACCAAGAAATTTATCTTGAGATATTGTTAGTACGGTACTCTTATCCAACTTTATTTCTGCAGATGGATGTTTCTTCGTGCGATGCAGACGTTCCCAAGACTTTGTTCCAGCAATATCTGTATCTTCGGAGTAACCATCAAATATTATAATTGCAGATAGTCCAAAGTGTTCTCGCACATACCTGACATAGTTTTCAGTATTGTTGTTTAGTGACAAATTTCTATAACAAACCACTTTATGTGATAGGAAATCACCATCGACAACGAAAAAACTTCTGTGCATGTTTTCAGAGGATTAGTCCGGTGGTGTAAAAGCATTAAATGAGGATGACTTGGTACCTTTTCTCACTTAAAGGTAAAATCTTCGATTTCCTATTAAATGATAGTAATAAGCCACTGCCTGGACAATCAAAAAAAAGTAGAATAGAGTAGGGCAGCCGATAGCCGATGAAAAATATAATTATGTGGAGGATTGCATCACGATCAAGATTTTTGTGGATTTGGTTTACTTGAGATAACAGGTTGAAAAAAAAGACTACTTCATAGGTGGCGGGAAAATGAGTTATAAGTAAATGAGCTGAGTTATAGGAATTGATGTAAAAGAAAGTTATTAGTACATGTGTGATTCATTTCGTTTTGCCCGCATTCTTGTGAGAATGGACGAATCCGGTCGCGCTGTAACAGCATTGAAAAATAAATGAAATTATTTAAAAAAATATATGAAAATGTTCCTCAAAAGACCATCTATTGGTTTGGGATAATTTCTCGATAAAATGTGAAAATAAAAGTTATTGTTCGAAATAGAAAATTTTATAATAATTTTTCCACTTTTTCGCTCATAACTTTTCGAATTTTTCGATAACAGCAAAAAAATTTAGTTTTATTTGTAGATCAAGCGATTAGCTAAAATTAAGTTCAACAATTGTTTTGATGAGATGTGTAGTTTCCGATATATCACGGAAACTACATTTGAACCCCTTTTTCAAGATGGCGGCCGGGGAACAAGAGCTGCAACTCCACAAACTTGGAATTAAGCTTCTATCGATCCCCTTCACATGTGTCTACAATAAAATGCAATATTAGGCCCCTTCATTGTAACATTTTAATGGACTAGATGAACTGAAGATCTACTTCCTATTTGCCCTAACAACGGGGTACTTGTCTGTAGAATCTGACAAATATTAGTATTGAGTATAATAACAACCAGTTGTTATATTAAAAACTGGAAAACTATTTTTGTAACTACAAATTGTAACTTACAATCTACCAAATATAAAAAGACAAGAACTCATCAAATAGGTAATTGATTCCGCCGTTATTACGTGATAGTTAATAATGATGATAATAAGGTATTAAACAATGTATTATAGTATCACAAAAGATTTATTGAAAATCAGGATTGCCATTTCGGTCGCTCGACCATCTTCAGCTGACAACAAGTATTGACTAAAGTAGAAAATACATACATATACACGTGATAATATAATTAATTAAAAAACAAAGAGGTTATAAACTAATTATGATAAGAGGAGGTATAATTTAAAGAAATCAAATATAGACGAATCAAATTATCTATATGGGAAGTTTGAAAACTTCGGCGGATTCTGAGAAATCCTTTAGGTCATTAGTGCTCAAACGGTCGATCACGATCGACCAGTTAATCGCCAGTGCTTTTTGAGAAGATCTCGAGAAGAAAAAAGTTTAAATAAGTAGGTAACTACACACGCACAAAAATTTATTGCAAAATAAAATAACACTCTGCTAGCGGCAAAAGGACGCTTTATCAAAGGAACGCGCGGTAATTGTCAAAGAAAAGCCGCGTTATTTATTCTTGCCGCTTTTCTAGAAATTTCGGCAGCGCGTTCGACGGGACTATTCGAGACTTTCGTTCACGCAGATATAAATGTTGCGCCTGCAGGAATTGGAGTCATTCTGAATTGTGACTTGCAGCCAATACTACGTCGATACAAAGTTTATCATTAAATAGTACAAAATGAGTGCAGCGAAGAAATCTCAAACGTATCATTTTAATAACGATTGGGAGGGAGAGTTCTTCTTTTGTATGGTGAAGGATAAGTGCATTTCTCATATTTGTCGTGCGTCAGTTGAAATACCTAAGCGTGGTAACTTAGAGAGGTATCATACGTACGTGATTTGATATTTTATTTGACAAAAGAACAAATCATGTTCTCAATACCAGCCAAACATTCAAAAGCTGCTACGATCGCGTCATTTAAAATATCTCATATATTGGCGAAACACAAGAAACCATTCGAAGATGGATCTGCTGTAAAGAAGCATTTATTGAAGCGGGTGAGACTTTATTTGGAGGTTTTAAAAATTAAATAGAAATCATGTCTGCTATAAGAGAACTTCGGTTATCTCGTCTGACTGTCACAAATTGTATTGACGTCATGAGTCACGATATGGCAGATAAACTTAAACATGATATCATGAAATGTACGTACTTTACAGTTCGACAAATCATCCGATATGACAGACACTACCCAGCTGTGTATTTTTATTGGGATGGTATTCAATAACTTGTTGAGTAAGGACGAAATTTTGACAATCATTCCTTTGAAGGGGAAGACCCGTGGCGAAGATATATGACGTTTTCTTCAGTTTTCTAAAAAACTGCAAGCCACCAATTTATAAATTAGTGTGCACTATAACCGATGGAGCACCAGCAATGACTGGAAACAAAAACGGTTTTGTGGCATTGTGTCGAGCTTATGAAGATTTTCCCTAATTTTTATCATTCCATTGAATTATACATCAACAAGTTTTATGTTCAAAAGTTTTAAACACGGAGAAAATTCAGGGCATTGCAACAAAAATTCTGACTTCCATCCCCGAACTTAGCTTGCAACAGCGGCTCTTTAAGTTGTTGTTGGAAGATAGGGAGTCTGCTGAACACATTGATTAAGTTCTTCACACGGACGTCAGGTGGTTGAGTTCAGCAAAAATTCCTAAAAATGTTTCAAGAATTATTGCCCAAAATAACAGCTTTTCTAGACGAAAGAGATGATGACACTCAGATGATGACAAACGAAAAATGGCTGACTGAATTGGCAGTTATGTCTGACCTCGCAATGCACTTAAACACCATTAACTTTGAGCTTCATGGTAAAGGAAAAACTAATATTGAGATGATTAGCTCAGTAAACGCATTCAGGAGTAAATTGCAGCTTATGATAGATTAACTGAAAAGAAAGGATCTGCAACATTTTCCGTCTTTAAAAGCAAGGATTCCTCTGTTGAATTATGATACGTATAAGGCTGAATTATCAAATATTTTGGGACGAGTCGAAATGCGTTTTTATGGTTGCAGTATTTAGGCAAATATAGCATCATTTATGAGTTATCCATTTTCATGTGAAACATAGAGGAATTAGCTACTGAAATAGCAAGTGAGTTTAATATGAAAATGAGTTGGTGCAAATTATATTAGATATACATCTCAAAGCTACAGCATCTGTTACAAATTTCTGGTGTTTTATATCTGATAAATATCCGAATCTAAGGCAAATCGCCCTTCAACTGACGGCAATGTTTGTGTAAAATTACAAGGCAAGTCGGCGTTTTCTGAAATGAAGATAACTAAGTCAAAATATCTCAATCGACTAACTGACGATCGTATGTCATCATGCTTTAGATAGGCACTCAGTGGTTACGTACCATCGTATGAAAAGTATGCAATGTCACGCTTCAACGTCCAAAGTCACTCCATAGTCAAATTTAACACCATATAACTCTTTTGTTTTGTAATAACCAATAACTATGAGTTATTTCATCGATATTCTAAAGAAGAACCTAACTAAACCTAACCCAAACCTTGACTAAAATAATATATATTTTGCAGAAAGCTGATATCTATATATAGTACGGTGCACCCTACCTACGTAAATAAGTAGGGTGTATCGTGTATGTAAGACAACCCTGCATCACACATACTTGCAGCCTCTCAGAGTCGATCGTAAGTAGTCTAAAAATATTGAGGTAGATCGCCAGCAGTTTAAGTTTGAGCACCCCTACTTTAGGTTTTCAGTGAATAATTTGAAGTTGATTTATGGGTGGAAAATGAATGTGAAGCAAAAGTAGATTCGTTGGTTCTCTGGTTATTATAATCTGATTGATGCTGTCTAAACTTATCTTTGAATGAACGACTAGTCTGACCTATATAAACGCCTACACAGTACATACAGGAGAAATTGTTGAGTTCAGTTCTCCCAAACCTATCACTTTGATCTTTAATAAAAACAAGTACTGTGTTTTAACGAACAGTACTTGTTTTTTATTATTGATAATGGAATTTTACCAAGTAGAAGCCTCCCAAATTCCAACTTTGATCTTTGCTATTGAAAAATTCTTGAGAAAGTATCTTGTGGGATTTGAAAGCTTTTTATTTTGGTTGTTTTGAAATGACATTTGCAATATTTTCAGGATAGGTTCACAAAATGTTGATGAAAAGTATTTTTACCTGTATTAGTTGATTTTATACATGGGTAAATAATATAATATGCAATTTGTGTTTATTCCTCTCTCGTTATTCCGTTCATTCTATTTGAGGAATAACGATTGTTCCTAACCATTTGTTCAATAGTTGACACTTCCCTGGACATATTTTCTTCGGATAATGGTACGGAGAAAGCTCTATGAATAATTGAATCAAACGCAGCGTATTTGTTAGATTTAGAGTGTGTTGAGTCACAAGTGTTGCAAATAACTGTAAAAATGGGTTTCTGGATATATACTAAAACATAGTGTGTTATTTTATGAGTGATTGAAGGGTCTAAAGAGTGAATCTGATTATCGACTTCTTTGTTTATAGTGAATTCAATTTCGATGAATGCAATTGATGTAAGTTGAAAATTGATCTAATGATCTAGCGGTTCCTATAAAACATGCTAGTATATCGTCTACACATCCTTACCAAAAATGTTCTTTCTTTGATTTGGAGGAACTGAATATATAATCTTTAATATACACCATGAAAATGTCAGCTAGTAATCGGCTCAGATGCCGTCGGTAGACCGTGAGGTTGTTCATAAATTTATTTTTAATTAAAGTATTTTGCCATTTTATATATTGAGCTGTTCATGAAGTACACTTCCAGATATATTGGAGCATTGTCTTGTGATTTTTTACTAGACAAAAAACACAATGCCAGTAGTGTTTTTCATGAACATATTAATTGGCAAACGAATTAAATTTACTATTGAAAACTTCAACAAATTTCACACCTAATATTTCAAAAGGAGACTGGATTTATTTAACACAAAAATTGAAACAGGTTCAAACCCCAATAAAATCATATTTAATTAATTTGGATGTAGACAACATGTTCTCCAACATATCAGGAGACGAATGTCTCCCATTCGTCTCAGAAATCTCAAACAAATCGCACGTTAATCCTGTTGTACGATACGATTTCGTGGTTTTGCTCAAGTTGTGCCAACAACATAATTTTTTCATATTCAATAACGAACTTTGTGAAATAACTTAGGTCCACATCAATAATATTCATCCCAAAATTGAATTGAAAATAGAGAGGGATGTCTTTCTGCCATTCTCCGAATGAACTATGTAAGTGTCAAATATTCAAGAAATATTTAAGAACAATAGCTAAACCTCGAATATAATAAACGGAATGATGAGAAAGAAACAAACTCAAATAGCATTTCGTAATATTTACCCACGTAAAGAATCAACTAATATAGATAAATACATTTCATTAACATATTTTGGCCCTATTAGCGAAATGATTGCGAATGTTATTTCAAACTAGCATAAGAAAGTAGCTTTCAAAATATATCCACTACATACCACCAACCAACAACCACAGCAAAAAATACAAAAAAGAGCTTAGTAAACATTTCCTATATTGGTATCGATATGTCGATGACATTATTGTGTGTTTCACAAGAACAATCAGACAGTTCACTGTATTCGAGAATTTCATCAATAACCTGCTCCCAAAAATAAAATTCACTTTTGAAGTAGAACAGAATAATTCGATCGATTTCCTGGACCTAACAAAAACAAGATCAAATAATAAACACCAGTTTTCAATTCATCATGAGCCTTCCCATACAGATATCACAATTCATTATACATCGGCACATCCTTACCAACATAAAGTTGCAGCATTTAATAGCTATATACATAGACTCTTAAGCACACCGATGTCTGATGATAATTATTTCAAAGAATTGAATTTGACTGTTTTATCAAATTTATCGCAATAAATAATGGTTATGATGCAAATTTAGTTAGCAGCATATTATAAAAGAAAAACAAAAATTAGCTTTACAACATATATGCCCAATCGATGAACACCAAGGCAAGTAATTCAATAGTTTAACATATATAGGCAATATTAGCAATAATGTGATAACCCTTCTTAAAATTCAAATTTAGATATATGAAAACATCAACAAATTCAGGTTCATTTATCAGAAATTATAAGTCTCCAATCAATGAAGAAAATAAATCAGGTGTTTATGATTGGATTGTGCAGATTGCAATTGTTTCATATTCATCATATGTAGAACAGGAAGAAGTTTCCTCAATGGAAAAACCGATTCGAATTATTCTAATCATCTAAATAGTCATTCTTTCAATTCATAATTTAAAATCCTACATTCTGAGAATAGAGAATTATAAAAGTCAACCTTTTGGAAGTACTTGAACTTAGCAGATTTAGGTATTCGAATATGGCGCAGTTCGCAAACGACACGGCAATATACTCATCCCACAGGAACAAAGCAGCAGTGAGGAAATGGTTACAAGAAGATATCGACCAACTCACCAATTCTTTTAGAAGATGGAAGATCAAGGTCAACCCGAAGAAGACGGTAGCAATGTGCATCGACCACAAGAAGAGGAGAAATCTGGAAACAACAAAGGGAATCATCATAGAAGAACAACAAATCGAATGGAACAAAAATAACTTGGCGTAATTCTGGACGATCAACTGAACTACAAGAGGCACATCGAGGAAGCTACAAGTAAAACAAGAGCAATACATGGAAATCTATACCCCCTACTCAACGGAAGTAGCAAACATTTGGGAACAAAATCAAGATAATCAAGGCAATAATCATGAATGTCTTAAAAGGTTTACGAAAAATTAAAATTTAACTGCATCTTTCGATTAAACTTTAATACCTTGTAAATTGGTAACGAAGTTTTGCGGATCAATGTTTATATAAACTTTTTCCAGGAAATGACTTCAGCAATCCCCTCGTTAAATATTTTCGTGTATTTTTGAAATACCTGTATAAGAGATTGATTAACATCAAAAAGTAAATGATTGTAATCTAAACTGGTATTTTTTTAATTTTCTTAACATGGCTAATATTACCTCACTGTCCCTTATAGCATAATTCATTGATATGAAGTCCATAAAGCTATGACCACGAATGACCTTATCTATCACGCCCACTATTCAAGCATAGATTTTACATAATCGACCCCCATCTCTATCCAACTACTCCCAGATTATGTATGATGTCGCGTTCGTTATGAACGCCTGATCTGTTACTCGGCGAGCTGCGATGGATTCGATTTGAATGCGGTCGACCGTAGAATTTGATACGCTGATAATTATCGCAGGATGCGTACCATCCATTAATACAGGTGGAAGAACCATGGTCATTTTTCAAACGGCCATTCACGTGCTCTGAAACTCAGTTCCACCCTTGTCGTGTTTGAAAGTCATGTGCAAAGCTGATTCATTATACTTGACAGTGCACGAAGTTTTGTGAAAAATGATGTTGGTCGACGGGCGGTCGAGAAGTCGTCGCATTTTTGTACTTTTAATTAAATGGAACTTCAGGAGTTGAACTCATGGAAAAATGCTATGAAACTTGAGAATATAAGAAGCGAAAACAATATTTCACAAAATAAGATTCGAATAACTGGTTGAAAGTATCGTTGATTGATTTATTTTGTTAAAATCCATCATAATTGGGTAAATAATTATGTTTTATCAAAATCTCACTATTTATTGCTGCTTACACGACTTGTTTCGATTATTATTCCATTTTCAAGTGTTCATACTACAAAGGAATTTCAGTATTCATAGTCAGTCAAAAAACTACCGAGAATTTGAGATTGTCAAAACTTTGTTATTGCTATGTTGGCACATCTGCTTTCTATACTGACACTCATATTGAACTCGATCTATCATCTAGTTTATTTACTGTTCTTGATTTTGTTAGTTCTCAAAAGTATATTTTGCGATTTTTGCGAAAGATAAAATATCGAACAAAGAATTTGTCTGAACTTTTGTATTGCAAATGGAATGTAGTGTGCCGAATTGCTGAAAACTTTACAGATAGCTTATCAAAAACAAGTGCATATAAGTTATACAGTGCATTCAACAGCAGCTGAGATTTGGCTCGCTCAATTTCTCACTACAGCTGAAGTTAACCCCAATATCGGTTTGTGGAACCATATGGTTACGACAATTTTCAGAACCCATATCGGTTATGCTGTCAAACTACCAAGACAAAATTATGCAATTACAGTTGCGTACTCATGAACTCTCTTTAGTTATCCAATAACTATGAAGTCCCTAGTTAAAAATGAAGAAGTTATGAATTGTAACCATGTGGTAGAAATGCCCAATAAAATAACGATAGCTAGTTGAAGATGTATTTTATTGAATGAAAGAAATCAATTTCTTCTGGTATGAAAATCCAAAAGTAAAACATAAACTTGCATCACTTTTTTGACATTGCATGCGACTTGTTCCTTTGACAGATCTACCTTCATCGGTGTGGATCGACCAATACCACACCAATCAAACCTTGATGCAACATCTGGTTTATTGATAATTTGCCATTGTATTTTTGGAATATTGGCTTCATGACTACGTCGGCTTCTTTTTGTATCTTCTCAAAACGGCTCAAAGACATCGCAAGTTCCAGCCTAAATCTCTTGAGCCTCATTTTTTCTTAGTATGAGGTAGCAATTTTGACAGTACATCAACCGAGTATTTACCACTGAAACATCCAGCAGGTATGCGAAAATAGTAAAATACCACCTCTTAGTCTTATGAGGCGTTTTGTACAAGCCCATAAGATCATTCGCTGTGTCAACACCACCCATGTGTTTATTATATTGCTTTAATATTGATGGACACGATGTGTCTCTTTTATATTTCTCAGTCTTACAATATCTTTTTACACTGCCTATCGGTGTTATTCCCTGAAGGGTACTTCCCAGCAAAACAGCTTATTTTCCACTCATTTGACAACAATGAAATCTTTATCCTTGTCGCATTTATAGTCGAATGATCCTCTGATATAATCAGAGAGCTGTATGAAGATAATGTCTCATACCTCAAGGTTGATGGTAGGCTGATGGTAGGCTGTCGACATCAATAAAAACTGCAAAAGGGCTTAGACAGGGGTGCAGATTGTTACCGCTTGTATTTAATGTGTATTTGGAGGTAGCCCTACTACAATGATAAAGAAATTGCCAAGGATTGTGTATTCCGATAGGAAATGAATATAATTCTACTCTAAGTTTCGCGGATGACCAGGTAGCTCTTACGCAGGATTCACATGATCTGTAGTTCATGATAAAGAGACTCTACGATGCTTACAAGCAATGGGAACTTCAGGTAAGTCTCAAGAGAACGGAGTATTTGGCAGTAAATACCGATGCAAATTTTGAAGTCCTGATAAAAGATGAGGTGGCAATCAAGCAAGTTTATTGCTTCAAATACCTAGGGGCCTTAAGAGATTGGGAGGGTCTAGGAAAGGAAGAAGACATGGCAAGAATAAGAAGTTGTAAAAAGATCATTGAATTCCTCAATAGCCTGTGGTGGGACAAACATATTTCCAAAGATACGAAAAGAGACTAGGAAATGCATTGGATTGAGTCATTCACATGTTATAGTTCAGAGCTCTGGACTTTGAATGCCGATTTGAGACGGAGGGTATTGACGGTTGAAATGGACTATCTGAGAAGAAGCTCGGAAATATAACGAATTGAGAGAATACAGAACACCCAAATAAAGAAGATTATGTGCGCAGAAGAGACAGTGGGGGAAAGAATTGAGAAAGGTACTCTCAAGTGTTTCGGACACGTTTTGAGAATGCTCGAGAACAGATGGCCGAAAAGAGTCTTTCAATGGACTCCCCCAAGAAACAAGAGACGAGAAAGACCTAGAAATTCATGGGTAGGAGGTGTTAGAGAGATGATGGCGGATCGGCATCTATGTCCTATGAGAATCATGTTTCAAACATGGAGGTTTCGCGTATCTCAGTTGAAATGTTTAGATATATTGACGCCACTAAGTTGTTCAAATGTAGTCGCACCCTGATTCGGAATGAAATCCAGAATATATATATATATATATATATATATATATATATATATATATATATATATATATATATATATATATATCTGTCATTATTATTTTCCGTCAGGTCTTCGTTATTATTGAAGTGGATATTACGCCTAAGAGCTCTTTGAAACGCTTGATGGACATCAGCGAGGCTTTCTGCCAAATACGTGTACCGCTTGCCCAATAGTCTTGCATATGATGGAAGATGAATAATTTCCATATACAACAGGATTGACTAAAAATCTGTCATTGTTCAATATATCGAGAAACAAAATTTTCGTGAAGCCTCAATAGGAAGAAGCACATCTTCATTTACAAGTGGTGGGAAATTGATAATTCTCTCATTTTGTTCAGGCTGATCTTCCCTGGTCCAACTGAATGTTGTTTGCGGAGTTTTCTTCTTTTTCTTCTCGGGGTAGGCCAAGCTTCGAAATCTGCTTCTTCTAATGAAGAAAAGTCGCCTTCAGAATTATTGCCAGCTGCTAAAAAATGGTACAACAGGTAAATCAATGAAATCAAAAGATATACGTCACCTTGAAACAGAAATTTGGGAGGTCGAATTTTCGCTTGTATTGTTTTCAACGTTATATCTTCTTCGTCATCTGATGATTCAGAATTCTCCGATACAGGAAGAGTTGGAGGTAAACGAACTTTTTGTTTTCCATAAGATGAGCTTGAAGGAATTGAGAGCAAATCATCCATAATATCATCATTCTTGACAATGAATAATCGAGAAATCTGAAACCAAATATGTGGGCAATGCAACCAATCTTACACATCTATGTTTGAAACATATTTTTACTCAAAATACTGAGAAATGTATTGTGATGGTATGAGGAAAAGATTACCTCATGCTTTCAGAATACACCTCCATATTTTGAGAAAAAATCACTTTTGCCCTTCAGCGCCATACAATTTGTATGACCTTATCGTAAACTGAGAAACCGGTTGACAAATTCATAACGGCAATGACAAAGGGCTCACCGCATATCGGTGATGTCTTCCCCCTATTCTTCAATATGCAAACCACTTGACAATATTATCCTAACTGTATAAATGACAAGAAATTTAAAGTAGAGACATTTGAAATCAATATAACCATTTCTTTACTTGGTCATTAAAACGGAAATGATTCCGTTTACGTCTTTACTGATATGGGGTTAACAAAGTGAAGGAAATAGTATTAAAAAATCTTCATTTAAATATGAGAGGTAGGCAATGAACCTCAAGTGTTATAACGAGTCAATTTCGACCCCTCATTCATAAAACGTATTGTAACTGGTGATGAGACAGGGATATATGAGTGTGACTTACAAAGTAGTCAACAAGCCTTTCATCTGAATCAAAACATATATATTTCAGATGGAATTGTATAAGCTTGTACTATACCCATCTCTTAAAGTTCCGAAATAATTTGGGAATATATTGAATTTTGATGATTTTGCAAGAACTAACAAAGAATGCTTTGAAATATTTGAATCAAGTAGCTGAACTGGCTACGCTCACCTGACAGGTGCCTAAAATTAATGTACTTGTCACTTCGTTCATTCGAATTTGATATTTTAACTAGAAATGTTGGTAATTTGAAGTGAAAATTTTTGAAAAATACCAGATTGATAATAAAATGGCTGATTATTCAAACGAGGATATGTTCAATCTCTTTTTAATTCATGGCGAATGTCAAAAAGTGGTGGATAGAACTTGCAGGCAATTCAATAACCAATTTCCAAATTTGCGTCTATGAGTAAAACAAAATTTCGAAGGATTAGAAGCAATTTTCTGCAATTTGGAGGAACAAAATACATAAAAACTAGAAGAAAACCAATTTTCGAGGACGACTACAATCAAATTAATACGCTAGTGTATTTTCGTGCCAATCCACATGCGTCCTTAAAGCAGCATCAATGGATATTGGATTGAGTTATACTTTCATTCAAAGGATCCTTAAGAAACATAACATGCACCCGTATTCTTTTATCAGACTACAAAAATTGAAACCAACTGACCTTCCCAAGCTGCTAAATTTCTGTGAAAAATTATTAATTCGGATTCAAGAAGATGAGAAAATTCTGCAAAAAATTATATGGTGTGATGAAGCCAAGTTCAATGAAAGTGGAATAAAGATACGAAGTAGATGCAAACCCCCTCAGATATGTTATTGCACATATATCTTAGATTTAAATATTTTAAATAGAGCTTTGCACCACGCTCTTATGTATTGATATTATGTAATGTAAGTAGCTAGACCATACGACTCGCTTACGTGAGACAAGGTTTTCTGTGGTTTCCCTTGTCATCATCGCGTTGATGCCAAATGGCGCGTAAGATAGTAAGACGGCCACAGACGCACTGCACATAGGGTCGTATTAGATTTAAGTAGGATAACTTGATAAAAATTTTTTTTTGATTTTAAATGGTATGATGTGCACGTATGCACATGTCTTTAATAAAAATACAACATGGTTTTATTACCCGGTATGGCAATATGGAGGCGCCTAACCGCGATCTTCAGAGGGGGGCCGTGTTACCGTATTCACTCCGGTATCTCACCATAGATCGCTCTAGGCCCCTCCGAATAAGCTTGATACCGTATTAACCACGCTTTCTTAATCACAGATCGCCAAGTAGGCCCATCGACCAGGCTACGCACACAACGTACTCTGGGCCTACCTGAACCGAGGGTTTAAATATCCGTGCATTTCGGAGACTCTCTCACTTCCTCTTCAACGACCTCTTCGACTTCACATTGTCTCAGAACACCGGCTGTAGCACGCGTTGCCACGAGTCGGCTTTCCGTACCCACGCTATATTGCCAAACCGCCGTTGTTTACCAACGAACCACGTGTTTTATTTCATTTAAATTTACGTTCAGAAAAAGTGTTTGTGTTAACAATCAGTGTTTCCATCGTGTGTGTGACCCAACAGGAGAAATCGACATTTTTGGGCCACAGAAAATATACATTTCATTGAGGTTATTGATTTCCAAAATAAATTCAGCGTCAGCGTTTTTGCAATTTTAATGAATGATTTCTTGGCTTATCACAGTTATGAGGAAAATCTTAAAGGACAAAGATACCTGGAAATTTTGAGAGGAGCATTAGCAAATTTTTTAGATAGATCACCCCTTGACATTCTGAAGGATTGCTTTTACCAAAGGGATGGTGCACCAGCACATAAAACACGAGCTGTAGATCGGCAGCTAACAGAAATGTTCGATGATAGATGGTGGGGTAATCAAGGACCAAATTTATGGCCTCCGCAAAGCATTCTTTCTTAGTTCTTGCAAAATCATCAAAATTTAATATGTTCCCAAATTATTTCGGAACTATAAGAGTGTTTATACAATTCCATCTGAAATATGACGCTTCATCTGATGGCGCAACGATTTTGCTACAAAAATTGTGAATTCCATCTGTGCACGTAGCTTGCAACGGCGGCTCTTTAAATTGTAGTTTGAAGATAGGGAGTCGGCTGAACACACTAATTTAGTTCTTCACACGGGCGTCAGGTGGTTGAAGAATTATTACCCTAAAAACAGCTTTTCTAGACGGAAGAGATGATGATACTTTTCTATGTTGAAACTCAGATGTTGAAAATGAAAATGACTGATTTGGCATTTTGACTGACATCACAATGCACTTAATTAAACAACATCAACTTGGAGCTTCAAGGTTAAGGAAAATCTATTATTGAGATGATTAGCGACGTAACAAATTCTATATCTAGTCAAGAATTTTTAAAACGCATTCAAAATTAATTTTGAACTTATGATAGATCAGCTAAAAATAATGAGGTGGTAATCTTTACACGCTGTTGCGTTGTTTGTTTTAAAAGAGAGAAATGTTTCAGTTCTGAAACATTTTCCGTCTATGAAAGCTAGGATTCCTCAGTTGAATTATGATATGAATGAGGCTGAATTATCAAATATATTTGGGACAATTCGAAATGCGTTTTATGATTGCATTAAATTGGCAAATATAGCATCATCTATGGGTTATCATTTTTCGTGTAAAAGCGATTAGGAATTAGCTTCTGAAATAGCAAGTCAGTTCAATATGAACTCTTGTTCTGTTGAAAATGAGTTTGTGCAGATTATGTGAGATATTCATCTCAAAGCTACAGCATCTGATACAAATTTTAGGTGTTTTATATCTGAAGATAAATATCCAAGGCAAATTGCCCTTCAACTGACGCCAATGTTTAGGTCAACTCAATTATGCGACTCTGCATTTTCAGAAATCAAGATAATTAAGTCGAAATATCGCAATGGACTAACTAGCGATCATATATCATCATGCTTGCGATTAGCACTCAGTGGTTACGTACCATGTAATGAAAAGTATGCTGAGGACATGCAGTGTTACAGTTTTTTCATTGATATTATAGAGAAGACCCAAACTATTTCTAACCCAAACCTTGACTAAAATGATGTATATTGTATATATATGTTACGGTACACCCTACTTATGTAGGTAGGTAGGATGTATCGTGTATGTACGACAACCCTGCATCACACATACTTGCAGCCTCTCAGAGTCGTTCGAAAGTAGTCTAAATATATTGAGATAGATCGCCAGCAGTTCAAGTTTGTGCACCCTTGCCTTAGAGCATCGTATACATTCAATATAATTAATTTTTCACTTTGGGAAAGTGGAATATTTTCAGCACGTTTAATTGAGGTGAAATTGAAAAACTTTTTCATTATTTGTTGAATGAACAAAACACTTTCACAAACTACTAACCGAAGCATAAAAAAGATAAAACTACTTCAAGAGTTCTTCTTGATTTATATTCACATAATAATTACCTTTCTTGTGATTAAATTCGGAGAATATACTTAATATTATGCTTTAGCCTTTATCCGAGTGACATCTGTCTTTAGATACTTGACAGGCGGTGGTACCTGTGTACTACTGAGTAATCAAAACTAATTTGTTCATTATGAATCATTCATGATCGGAAATACTCATCAAATCAAAATCTGTATTGATCTCATATCATATATATTATTTTGTAAGATGAAAACGTTTTCCATATCAATTAATGGTTATTCAACTAAGTGATTATGAGTTTTTGAGAAAAATAAAGATAAAACCCACCTGAATTGCCAATTTTATACCAGATAGGATTATAATATGTAAGAAGAATAAAATTAGTGGCACTCCTTTAACCATTCTGTCATCTAAAGATTCATTACGTACTCTACGGCTTTACCAAATCGACTATAGTATCTATATAAGTAGGTGCGTTTCCTATAGTTGATCACTTGGAAATGACTTGACCGTCGAAACCGGTTATGTTTGTGACAATAAAAATGTATTCATTTTTGTTGAAAAATAATTTCCATGAAATAAACAAAGCTCAATATTACTAGCGACGTAAAAGAGAATTCACAGTGAGAACAAAACTTGTATCTCGGAAAAGCATTCGAAAAAAGGTTTTGATGATTAGATTATTCGTTGGCGTAAATGTATCATTTGTGAAGGGGCCTAAATTGAAGGGAATATAATGAAATAGGATGAAAAATAATCATTTTGTGTTTCACTGAGTAATTCCCAGTATTTTTCTGACGGAATGTATATTAGTATAGGATCTGAAGGTATACAAATTTAATTAGAGAAATGTACAAGAATAATAGCCTACAAGTCACTCTTAATGAAGACTGAAAGATGGAAAAATTCCTATATTGAGAGGGGTGAGGCAGGGTGACAGCATATCTCCGAAGCTGTTCACCCTTGCACTCGAGTACGCCATGAAGGAGCTGAACTGGGAGGAAAGAGGAATTAACATAGATGGATCTTACTTACACCATCTGCGTTTTGCTGACGATATTGTGTTGATACAAACAGACCCGACCCCAAAGAACTGGAAACCATGCTCCAACAACTAAATGATATATCCAAGAAAGTCGGTCTTCAGATGAATCTAGGTGAAACAAATTACCCGTTCGCCAAATATAATTGTGGTGGAAAATTCAGCCATTGAGAACGTAAAATAATATGTCTACCATGGTTACAAAATCAAGCTTGGCTGTGAAAATCAAACGGCAGATCTAAACAGAAGAGTAGGACTTGCCTGGGCAGCATTCAACAATCTAAAACACATTCTCAGAGATAGGAGATTACCAATAAATCCCTAAAGAAAGGCCTATAATACGTGTGTCCTACTGGTTATGACATTTGGTATAGAGATCATTACACTGACAAGAAGAGGTGCGGAAAAGCTGATTGACACAGAGGGCAATGGAGCGCTGCATGCTGGGCATAATAATCCGTGATCTAGTCAGGGATGACGTCATACAACAAAAGACTAAGTTTGAGAACGTAGTCTCGACTGCAGCCAGGCTGAAATGGCGATGGGCGGGATAGGTGGCGCGTAGCGGCGACGACAGATAGACCAATCGGCTGCTGGTTTGGCGACCCCGTATAGACCGCTCAGCGTGGAAGATGCAACAGAAGGCCTACGACCAGAAGTGGATGGCTACAGGCTCATGAAGAAGAAGAAGACAAAATGAGAACCTTCATCGACCTTCAATTTCAGTTACAATTACCGATAAATTGTTGAAATAGTATTACTTTATGGAACAAATTGTTCAGAAATGGCATAATGAAGTTGAAAACAAGTAATGTGTTTTAGGAATTTCACTTAATAATTGTGATTCGAATGAATGTATGGAAATTATGACAACTGTATAAAAATAAGAATGAGAATATAAATACAAATGTTCTTAAGTAATTAAAAGCTTATTGGGTTGCTCCTTCTTAAGTGATTATTGATGACATTGTTACCGTTTCCTACTACGGTATCTCACCATAGATCGCTCTAGGCCCCTCCGAATAAGCGTATTACCGTGTTAACCACGCTCTTAATCACAGACCGCCAAGTAGGCCCATCGACCAGGCGAGGCACATCTCAGAACACCGGCTGCAGCACGCGTTGCCACGAGCCGGTTTTTCCATACCCACGCCACCGACCATATTGCCAAACCGCCGTTGTTTACCAACGAACCACGTGTTTTTATTTAATTTTAAATTTACTTTTATAAAAAGTGTTTGTGTGAACCATCAGTGTTTCCATCGTGTGTGTGACCCCATCCCGGTAGCAACATGTATATCCAATAAAATAAAGGAATAGATCAATAACCACTTCAGAAGGAACAACCAAATAAACTTTTTATTACTTAAGAACATTTGTATTTATATTCTCGTTCTTATTTATATATAGCTGTCATAATTTCTTTAAATTCATTTATCTGAAGAAGCGCGGTGCAGTGAAACGCGTTACGAATCACAATTATCAAGTGAAATTCCTAAAACTTTCCACAAAGAATTAAATTTGATTAAACAAATAGATAAAAAATATGTTTACAATCCCAAAATAAGAGTAAATATTTTAAATGAAAAACAAAGTAGAATCGCATTGAATGAAGTTTACCCTGTCGATAAATTAAAACAAAAATTTAAAACCTTAACCTACCTTGGCATTACAAGTGAGAAACTGAAATCATTCTTGAGTAGCAATAGTTTCAACATAGCTTTCCAAACTTATAATAGCTTTGGCAATTATATAAAAATATTAGAACCAAATCAGATAAAAATAAAAATCAGGTGTTTATAGACTGAACTGCAATGACTGTAATAATATCTACATTGGTAGAACACATAGAAATTTCAATATTTGAATATCGGAACATACACACAGTTTTCAACTGAAAAATCAGACTCACATTATGCGAATCATCTCCTAGAAAATAGTCACTCTTTCTACCCACAGTTTTGAATTTTGCATACAGATAATAAATATTGGAAGGTAGATTTTTGGGAAATTTTAGGAATCAACAAACAAACACTCTTCAATGAACAATTCGATTTAGGCCTTTCACCTCTATTGAACCTCTTCAGGGAACAATCTATTCAAATAATTGATCGATGAAGCCTGAACAACGTGAGAGTTGATATTCATAATGAATAACGAAATAAAACAAGCTACTATGTTTTAACTATCACTAATTTTTTCTAATCTCAACGTGGTCTGTAAAGATGAGTTAATTTCTCTGTTTGATTTATGCTTGATCCAAAATTATTTTCAGTTCAATAATAAGATATATTCACAAAATAACGGTTTAGCTATGGATTCACCCCTCAGTCCTCTTCTATCTGAAATTTTCATGTCTAGTTTGGAAAACACTGAAATTATGACGAAAAGTCATTTCCTATTTTGGTACCGATATGTTGATGACATTTTAGCCTGTTTCATTGGAACGAATAGACAACTAGAAATCTTCCTGAATTTCATTAATAACATTCTTCCTAAAATTAAGTTCAAAGTAGAAACAGAGGTCGATAGTGAAATCAATTTCTTAGATCTAACAATTACCCGGAAGAGTAATAACCGTTTATCAATTAATATATTCAGAAAACCATCGTACACGGATACTGTCATACCCATAGATTAATTTCACCCGTATTCTCGAAAAATAGCAGCCTTCAAATCCATGATTCACAGAGCGATTTCTTTGCTTTTATCGGACATGGACCGAAAATCAGAATTTAACACCATTATGTTAATAGCAGAGGACAACGGCTTCGATATAAAAGCAATTGAGAGTTTAATTAATCGAAAAATACGCAACAATACATTCAACATGTTATATCCCCAATCCAAGAGAGAAAAGCCCGAAAAATTTATGTCTAACATATTTTGGGAAGAAGTCAGAACAGGTAGCTAGAGTTTTGTCTGATAGTAAAAAAGTTCATATTGCACTTAAACCCGTTAGCAAATTGTCAGTCCTGCTTTTCAACACAAAAGATAAAACCGATAAATTCGAAAAATCAGTAGTATACCAATTAACATGTTCTGAGTGCAATGCCTTTTATATAGGTCAAACCGGACGCTCTTTCAAGGCTAGATACAAAGAACATTTCCGGTCATTCCTACATCAGAAATATAATTCAGCTTCAGCTGCACATTGTCTGAATGAATGTCATCCTTTTCCAGCACTTCAACAGCTAAAAATTCTTCATCCCTGTGATAAATCTTATAAACTCAATTTCTTTGAATTGATGAAAATTTTCAAGCCATCTAGGGTAGAAGGGTTGGGCTCCTTAACGATCAGGTAGACTTAATTACCTAGCAATCAACATTATTCAAGTTACTGTGACCTCTACTAGCATTTTATTGATAGTAATTCCTGTATTTTACATCAGTATTCAGTTTTCATTAGCTTGTTGTTGATAATGGACTTATGTCCGAAATCGGTCCAACTAATGTAAAATTTTGTCATTCTTTACATCAATAAATTAGTGGATAGTTAAAACATAGTAACTCGTTTTATTTTATTATTCATAATGAACAATCTATTCCTTAATTTTATTGGATAATGCTGTCATCAATAACCACTTAAGAAGGAGCAACCCAATAAACTTTTAATTGCTTAGAAATATTTGTAATTTTATATTCTCATTCTTATTTATATATTGTTGTCATATTTTCTGTACATTCATTCGTCTGAAGATGCTACGGTGTAGTGAAACCCGTTACGAATCACAATTATTAAGTAAAATTCCTAAAAACACAATACTTGTTTTTAAAATCGATAGTGGAATTCTACCAAGTAAAAGCCTCCCAAGTTCAAACAAAACGAAGTTATTTGCTTGATCATTTTCATGAAGTAATTTATGCCAAAACTGTTGTTATATACGATAGAGAGGAAAATGTAATATAATTCAAAATGTTTATAACATATGTTTTTGAAACTTCACATCTTGATGTTTCCATTCATAAACTCAGAGATAAGAAACTACCATCTTTCCTTTCCCTTATCTCTTCATTTCCATCGTCTTGAAAAATAACTCTGTGTCTATTTCGTTCGGAAGAGACCCAATCCGCAGAGCGAACGCCCACTTAGATTCAGCAAATAGTGAAAGGGCCACGTTGGACGATTGAAATTGAAGTTTTAATCCGAGAAATCCACTTGGGTATTCCATTGAAAATACTAAACCAACCCGGGGTTATGAGAGTAAAATCCGGGTCCTTTCAAAACGTTTTTTGTCGGTCCTTCCGCTAAGCGGCTTTAACTAGACGTTGAAATATAACATGAAAAATTCCATTTGACGTGAGAGATTTGCTCTATAATTAAATTCAATTTCCTGTTCCCATTGTTCTGGGTTCAAATATCGCGTGGAGGGTCCTTGTAGTTCTTTCAATTATTTTTCGGACGGCGCTCGAATCCGTCGTCAAGGGACGGACGGCTAAGCCGTTTCCAATTAGAAAAAATTGCTCTGGGTCGAAAACTACAGGCTTGAAGGTACGTGTACAGGTGAATTGGAGATTTAAGAAATTTCAACTTGAGGATTTATGATCAAGGTATTCTAGAAAAAGTTTCTATTTGCCTTCATAATTTAAGCGCTAGTTAGATTTTTTGTACAGGGACTTTTTCCTGTGTCAAAATTATGTTCGTTCAACGGTTGTTCTCTCTATGAAACATTTGAGATATCTCGAGAAAGGCGTGAGCTACCGAAATAATGAAAGGTTTTGCGAACAAGAATTCTTGCAGGACATAATTCATATCCGACTGAATCTCAGTCAGTATACAGAGTGCTCTTTCTATCGCCTCACATTTCGAAACGAAGAAACATCGTAAACTGGTTTTTTCAGATTGTAACCTAGATTATTTTCAATTCATGAGATTCGCTGTATGAGACTAAATAAAGTTTTCTATACATACTTTGTACCTGATATCTTAAGTTTCCAAGTTTTGGCGAAAAAACGAATTTTACTTATCTACCTGAAGTTGGCAAAGGAGGCCTAGATTTCTGCACGTGCACGTGCACATATGCCAGAGTATAGATAGACTTCTGAGCATAGAAAACAAACTTTCATTGATTTAACTGTCAGTCGAATTATTTCAAACAAAATGGTTAGCGACACATATGAGCAAATACTTAATTTATATTTCATTCATGGAGATGAGAGACGGAATGTGAGTAGAACTTATTCTGTGGTAAATTACCGCTAAGTTTTCAAAATTTTTAAACTGTTTTAGTGCATTGCTAAGTGGGGTGATATAGTCCGTAATTTCCACTATTGATTACCTAGAAAGGGGTGACATAGTGAAATTTCCCAGTGCCATTATTGATACTCCGTATAAGGTCAGTTTCTTTTCCCTTGTTATATCTTACCTTATCAGATCTTAGTCATTGATAATTGATGGATTGTCCAAATTGTTTTCAGCAGTACTCGGTAGTACGCCGGTGACCGATAGATGTAAAATCCGGTCCATCTGAAATATATATATATATATATATATATATATATATATATATATATATATATATATATATATATATATATATATATATATATATATATATATATATATATATATATATATATATATATATATATATATCAAGACGAATTATTCAAAACAGAAGCGTTGACAGATGAGAAAACCGACTTCGAGAAAATGAACAGTAACAAACAGATGTGGAAACGTTAAAAATTCCAAACATTTGGGAGACATCTGTTTGTTACTGTTCGCATTTTTCTCGAAGTCCGGTAGCGGGTTCGCAGTGTCGGTCCATAGAGGACGACTCTCGTACGTATGTACGAGGTGCGTCCTTTCTGGAATTGATGGGGTACCCCGATGTTGCTTGGTAGGGTGCTGAGAGGCGATATGTGACGCTGATGAGCTCCTAATAAGGGCGAAACTGCAGTCTGCCGCTTCGTCTCTCGGCATCCTGCTTGGTTGCACTATTGTGGCGCTTGGGGGCTGCGTGCATGGCGGGCAGATTTGGAAACTAGCTCTTGTCAGGAGGGATGGATTATTCATTGATCTACGGATTTTTGAATAATTCGTCTTGTACCAGATTTACATACATAGACTCCACGCGAAGTTTATCGTGGAACATATTTGACCATATATATATATATATATATATATATATATATATATATATATATATATATATATATATATATATATATATATATATATATATATATATATATATATATATATATAGATATAGATTTGGTGTGTGTCAGAAAAACACAATCGTAAAAACAAGCGAATAAATAGAATACCAGCAGGAGAAACAGACCATGCCCGTTCATTAATCAGGCATCTAAACTCGCATCATGCCTCCTACGATTGCCCATAATACCCTATAGTGTGAGTTCAGGAAATGTAACAGGGGAACGATACTGCGCATGATTCAATAAACAATTAAAAAAACCTGTGGAAAAAATGCGTTTACCCGTCGCTATTGCACCAGCAATAGCTTGTCTGTTATTCAATAAACAAGTGAAAAAATCTGTGGAAAAAGCTCGTTTCCTTTTCCTTTCGCTATTGCACTAGCAATCGCTCGTTTGTTTATGTTTTGTTAGTGTCGTGTGTACAGAAAGAGTACCGAAATTTTTTCTGCTTAGCAGCTTCATTCTCTCATTGTCATTTTGCACTTTATGATTTCCAGGACTTTTTCACGAAGACAAGGGTGAAAACATACCTAACTCTTATGTGTCTAAACTCACTTGAATTCAAGAACTTAAATAATGCTCCTCTGTTTTTCAACAGCAAACATCTCATACACCTTTTGGGAATGAAGCCCTACATGGGTGTTGTCCTTGCCTTATCAACATACACCATGGGAAAGAAGCACTAAGGGGGAGAAGTCCTAGCTTTATCTGAGAACTTAACTAATGCTCCGCTGTTTTTCAACAGGGAACATCTCATACGCCATTCGAGGATGTAGCCCAAAATCACTTCAAGATTCAAAAACTTATCTCCTAAGTAAACTTAAGGTTCTCTACCCAGCTAATAAAATGATCTGAAACAGAATGAATTTTTCGAAACCACCCGAGAAATGGTAAATAGTACAATCGAGGACTAAATGTCTTATTGCTTCTTCAGCTGCGCCACATTCACACGCCGGACTTTCTACAGTATTCCATTTGAACAACATATTATTATTACGATCATGTCCTGTCCTGAGACGATTTAATGTACACCAACTTTTCCTACTTCTATCGAAAGCTGCAACCCTTTTGTAAGGATCATCTATGAGAACTTTATTAAAAACATCAACCTTCCTGCCATTCAGTTTTCCAAAGATCAACAGCCTTCACCCGTGTACGCTAAACTCAATCGACCAAATAGGTTTCCTAGATTTCAATCTCAGGTTAGGTGGATTTTGAATATCGTGTATTATCGAAAAAGTTTCTGAAAAAGAGTGATATTTATACCAAGACGATTTGAGAGCTAATTTCCTGCAAATATGGGAAGAAACTATATAACAAATAACCGGAGGCCATGGGGTAGCAGTTGAACTGATACGTCCACTCATAGAACAGTTCAACTGAGAATCAATCTTATTGAGATGAGCACTATTCAACCACACCTGGCAGCAATATTCTGCTGCTGAATATACTAAAGCTAAAGCAGTAGTTCGCAAAGTAGAGACTCCAACGCCCTAATTAGATCCAGCTACTTTATATAGTATTGTATTGTTTCTTGTTTTCAACTTCTGATATAATTTATCAATATGAAATTTGAAAGTCAAAGAACGATCAACCTTTACATCAAGATAATTTGTAGTGAATTTATAAGTTAATAGTGATTGATTGAAGAATACTCTTAGTTGCCTATCCTTCTCATAATTATTCAGATGGAAACAAGAAACCTCAGTTTTCGAAAGATTTGGCATGATCGCCATTTTTTGAAGAAAATGTTCAGAATTTCTGAATCAGGAAACAGTGTTTGCTCAATTATTTTGAAGTCATAGTGTCGAAAAACCAAAGCAATATCATCACTTTAAATAAACTTTGTACAGGAAGTTTCAGGGATGTCAGACATATATAAATTGAAGAGAAGAGGTGCAAGAACAGATCCCTGAGGTAGGCTATCATTTAGAGTATAAAATCTACTACTTTTGTCACCGATAAAAACTCGAAGTCTTCTATCGGATAACATGTTTTCAATCAACTTCACAATTTTTCCACATTGAACTACTTCAAAGAGTTTATGAACTAACCATCCTTCCAAACTGTGTCATATGCCGAAGAGAGATCCACAAATACAGCGCCTATTTTAAGTTTACCCTGAAATCCTGTCTCAATGGAAGTGGATAAACCTAAAACCTGATCAATTCCAGTTTTTTCGAAAACCTCCCTGAGGTGGGCAGAGTTCTGTCAATAAATGGTTGTATCGGAATGAATTCAGCGGATGATGTGGCGTTACGCGGGACAAATCGAGGAGCGTCAAGATATTATGCGTTGGCTACTCAACTAATGTTTCAATTTTGGGAGAAATAAGAACGCTGATATCTTCTCTGCAGGATGAATTCAAATCGAAATTTGATGATTTGAACAACAACATTCAGACCATTTCATTGCAAATTTTTAATAATCCTATTCCTGCGGAAACCTTTGAAGAGATTGTTACTGAATCTAACGAACGAATGATGCGTTCCCACAATGTCCTACTTATGTCTGTACCTGAAGTTAAAGGGTCTTTGAAAGATCGAATTTCGCATGAAAACCGTTCTGTGAAGAACATATTAACAGCTATCAATGGAGATACAAGTCCTGCACCTTTGAAGATAATGAGATCTCGTGAAAATATTCCAAATAAGCCTAGGACCCTACGAGATAGTTTTTCGAACCCTATTTATGCGAAGACCTAGAACACAATAGCATAAAAATGTGGGCATGAAAGATGACAAAACACCCAAGCAGATGGACTTTCTGAACAAGCCCAGAACTGAACAGAAGCGAAGCATAGAATTGATAACGGGGAAGTAGGGCTCACTATTAAATACATAAAATGTATCCCGCAGATTGTTGAAAATTCAACAAAAACCCAATCGCGCTCACTTAGACTGGTCGTTTGTGTCTGTAATGCATCAATCTTTTTCAACATCAACTCTCCCAAACAACTGGAAAACAGCAGCTGTAAAGCCAATTCGTAAAAGTTGGAACAAGTTCGATGCCGGAAACTACCGTCCAATTAGTTAAACACCCATTGTAGCTTGAGTTATGGAGTCTTTATTTGCTGATGCACTGATCGACATCTTGACGATAAATAACACAGGTCTGCAACATAAATGCTGCTTGGATATTTTCAACTGATTTCTATGTATTTTGATGTCCTGAAAATGAGAAACATACTCAAAAAATTCCAGACCGTAAGGTTATTTTACGAAACGCAAAAGTTTATTACAAAAAAATAGATTTTTTGGGCTAAAAAGGGATTAACTTGTAGTATAAATGATAGGTATAATTTTGTTTTGATTACTATTTTAAAATGTTTACAGGACATAACTATCATTATTTTAGAATAAGGAACACCTTGTTCAACCTAAAGTATAAACATGTTGTAACCTGAACGTGCGCGCTCCGATAGTGTAGAAGTGGCGCGGGACAATTACGTGTTAACTCATTATTGTTTTATAAATCTTGCTTCAATACAGTGCAATGTCGTCTGTGCGGAAGTGTGTGAACTCTTCGGATAGTTTCTGTTACATTTGTGGAAAATATATGACATTGTAGTAACCAGTTAATATAACGGACTTTGTAAAAAGTATACTTCGCGTATTTTGGCTTCAAACTTGGAGATCAGGATAAAGTATGGGCACCTCATAAAGTCTACAAAAGATGAGTTGAATACCTTCGAAATTGGTTTAGGGGCAAGAGAGAAGCTTTCCGATTTGCGATTCCTATGGTATGGCGCGAGCAAAAGAACAATAGTGATGATTGTTACTTTTGTTCGTGTAATGTGAAAGGGTATAATTCAAAACGGAAGCTGTCAATTTCATACCCCAATCTGCAATCAGCTATTCGTCCCATCCCTCATGGGACCGAAATTTCAGTGCCCAAGGTCCCTGCTACCTTGGAAGAGGTTCCAAGTTCTGACGAAGATGGTGCTGTACCTATACCCGATGACCAGTCAACTTTTGAATTTGAAGATGAGAGAAGTCAAAAATTGTTTTCCCAGGGCGAGCCTAATGATTTGGTAACAGACTCGAATCTTCCCAAAAACGCTGCTGAGTTGCTTGGATCAAGGCTCAAAAGCAGGAACTTACTTTTTCCGGGAGAGTCTTCCTCCTGGTTTAGATATCGTGAGAAGCAGTTTACTTCCTACTTTGCCCAAGAGGACGAGTTGGTTTATTGCACCAATAGTGAATGTTTGGTGAATACATTTAAGATCTCATACGACCCAGAAGAATGGCGCATTTTTATAGATTCTTCAAGAAGAAGCCTTAAAGCAGTTCTGCTTCACAACGGCGGTTTCTATGCTTCCATTCCTGTCGGCCATTCCGTACACCCCAAAAAAACCTACGAGAACTTGGAATTGATCATTTGTAAATTAAAATAAAATATAAAGACCACAGTTGGCAAGTTTACGGTGATTTCAGAATATTGGGCATGGCGCTCGGACAGCAATCTGGGTTTACCAAATTCCCTTGCTTCTTGTGTCTATGGGATAGTAAAGACCGAACAAATCACTGGACCAAAAAGTGTTGGCCTGCGAGGGAGCTTAAAGTTGGCGAAAAGAATGTCCTGCGTGAAACTTTTACCACCGCTTCACATAAAGCTGGGATTGATGAAGCAATCTGCAAAGTCACCTCCATGAGATGGAAATTGCTTCAAATACTTAATATCGTACTTTTCTGTCCACTTGAAGGCAAAGTTGAAGGAAAGTGTTTTCGTTGGACCAGATATTAGACGGCTTAACAAAGACCCTAACTACAAACAAATCGTCAAAAGAACGTTAAAAGTATTTCAAACTTTAGGTTGCTTAATAAGATTAAAAGTACATTTTCTTCATTCCCACCTCGACTATTTTCCAGAAAATTTAGGAGACGTGAGTGAAGAGCAAGGTGAACGATTTCACCAACTTAATTGTAGTTCAAACACATCACGCTATAAATGTCATGCTTTATTTTCAATAGAAAAGAGAATATTGAAAATCGAATTTCTCCATCTATCATAATAACGGATATACTGTTCAAATGTATCAAATATGGAACACCACGTACAACGTCAAATTCGACAGCATGCCTTGTTCATATACTTCACTCGAACTCCTTCAGCAATTCTCTTTTCTCCATCTAATATTACAATAAAAAGCGTAATAGCTACTTTATTTGCTGCTTCATTTTCCATTACTGTTCAAGGAATAAATAATTCATTCGCCTTTTTGCATTTGGCAATAATACCAACTTGTAGGGATTTATTCCGACTTCAATCAGAGTTGACTTAAAAATTACTTTTCATCAAATGGCTGAAATAAATGGTATTGACTGTTTATGAAGGTAAGCCAGTACTCGTTAACTTCAGTTTCAATGTTTCTCAATAATTCATCTGTATTACCATTGAACATTTTCAAGTTTGTAGCTTTGAGGTTTTTCTTAACATGCTTTTTTTATCTTCAAGTATAAATATGTTATAATTTCAATGAAATAAAACTATAGTATTTAGATTTTCACTATATAAACAAAACTATGACCGGTTCCACTACACTTTGACTTCATCAGATACATACATACTAATGAACAGAGTTATTGATTATATATTAGTCTTATTTTCCACTCAATATAACAATATGTACAAGTACAAGAGGTGTTTTTGAAAACCCATCTGAGTTGCTTACTTTATGAATTGGAAAGATTGAGTAAAAGAGAAGAATTAAAACCTAGTTGACTATTAAGTAACCTATCTGATTTCTTTATTTGTTGATCTCTAAAATTTCCAATAGATTGAGTATTTGTCTCTTATTATCAATGTGTAAAATTTTGAAATTATCAGTTATGGTTTTCTTCGAGTAAGGGATTAGAATAATGGGAATCTGATTTATCATAATTGAAACTACGTTTGTGCTCGGATAATCAAACTTTGAAATTTCTGAAAGTTCTACCAGTATAAATTTTATTACAATCCCCGCAAGGCAGTTTATAAACACTGGATTCATTACTTTTATCAATTTTAGATTTGCAGTTTTTGATATGTCGGCCTAAAGAATTATCAGTTCGGAATGATATATTGAAATTATAATACGAGAGGAATGATTTTAATTTCTGACTAGAGTTACCAATAAAAGCTAAGCTGTTGAATTTTGTGTTAGAACTTTTTATACTTGGAAATACTTACTGGATTGCTTTTTGAAATATTTTGCGTGAAATCATGTTCTCAATCATAGTTGGACTGTAACCGTTATTAACTGCTATTTGTTCAATTATATTTAGATTTTATATGATATTATTTTATGACATTGGGATATTAATGAGTCTATGTATCATACTATTGTAAGCTGCTAATTTATGTGGATGAAAATAGGTAGATGAGCTGTGAATAGTAATATCTGTATGCGATGGCCTATGAAAATAGTGTTTGCCGTTGATTTTAGTAATAGTTAAATCCAGAAAGTTAATGGAGTTTTCTGTTTCTATCTCTAACGTGAGTTTAATATTATCATGTATTTTGTTGATGAATGTTTTGAATGACTCCAACTGTCTGTTTGTGCCAGTGAAACAACAAATGATATCATCGACATATCTAAACCAATAAAAAATGTGTTTGAATTGAAGATGTTCTTGGATAGTTTTTTCAATATTATCCATGGAAATTTCAGCGAGCAGAGGGCTCAGAGGATAAAAATGATTGAACCTATTTCACTTTTATATAATACTCCATTGAAGTTAAAATAATTTTGTTTTAAACAAATTTCTAAAAGGTGTAAGGTTTCTGACTGAATGTTCGGATTGACTTTATTAATTTGAAGGGCGTTCTTGATGAGTTTCACTATATCACTAGGTAGAACACTAAGGAAGAGATTTACTACATCTCATGACATAAGTTTAGCGTTCGGTGGTAGTATCGGGTGCTGAAGTTTATTCATTAGGACTGAAGAGTTTTTTATTGAGAATTAAGGTTCAAAATTAGCTGTTGAATGATGTCTATGAGAAAGCGTGAAAGTTTTGCAGCTGGAGCTTGAAAATATGAAACTACTGGTCTAATGGGATGATCTATTTTATGGAGTTTGACGAAGAAGTAATGCTTTGGTGATTGCGGGTTGCCAATGAAGAGTTCATATTTTTGGTTGGTAGGTATAATAGACTTGGCATACTCTAAAGCGTTTTCTACTAAAGATTGAAATTTATTATTTGTATCTTTATCAATTTCTTCATAACAACGTGATTCAATGAAATTTTGGGTTTTCAATAAATAATCTGCTTTATTTAAGGCTATAACTAAATGACCTTTATCTGCTTTGGTGAATATCATATCTTCAGATGCGTACTTAGATTTAATGGACTTCAAAGTTGTATTTTCGAATTTCTTAGGTTGAAAACTATTGAAGTCTTTTTGAAGTAGTAACGCTGAAAGTGTTTTAGGTGTTTGGCTTATTGTGAATAATTTAGGGCTATTTCGGTTTCAATTCCTTGCAGATTGAAATAGAGACGAGCGATATTTGACTCTGAATTGTGTTTGAAACCCTTTTCTAGAAGTGAAACTTCATCTTCGGAAAAATTTGCATCTGAAAGATTACTGAACCTATCATAAAAGTGGTGATCGGGAAATTTGGACTTGATTTTTGAAGTTCCAGGTTTATTACTCAATAATTTACTTAATGTTCGCAAATGAATTTTATACTTTTTGTGAATTAATGAATGAACTTTGAATCTTGTTCCGGAATCTAAAATGGCAAATTCTACTGAATGCAATCTATGAATCAACTCCGAATGGATTACCTTTAAAAAGATGTTGTATTTGTCTCGTTGGGTATATTGAAATATAATGTCTAACTTAAACCATTTTTTTCGCTTTGTAGTACTCAATTCCGGGCTGCAGGGCTGATATTATGTGTCTTCAGTTTTATATATTTCGGAAATACTTCGTTCTTCAAACTACTGGATAAGAACCAGATATTCTGTGTGTTGATCGCACATCTTAGAATTAGCTTGAAATACCAAATTCAAGTAACGATCTCCTCAATCGAATTATAAATATGTTAGGTAGCTAATTTGTAACGGCATCTCTAAACAGAGCGTCCCTCGAGTTAAAAGTCTAAAATCGAATAAAAATTTCGAGCTCTTATCAACAACCTTTGGCTATAAATTAATGGAATAAATATTCGTCATTATCCTGACCAGGGTAATCAGGATTAATGGTTTTTTCTTCATTCATCATTGTTCCATATACTCCTTACAAGATTGTTTATTATATTTACACAATACAAAGACTTTAAGGCAGTTTTGAAAGACTCTTTCATTGTAGGATTCATTTTATCACAGCTTTTTACTTTTGAATGTGAGGTTCAATTATTAAGTTGAATATTTGCAGGGTAAAATATGAAATAATGAAAGGTCAAGTCTTCAAAATATTATTTGAATTATGTTCATTTAAAGACTAGAATATAAAGAACCAACAAAGGATCCAAATGTTATGAAACATACTTTCGCAGCAGCTTGAACTAGAAGAAAATCAATTATTTCAACCTGGTGAGCTTCAACGAGAGCCAGACGCAAGCAACTACGTTTTCTAGAAAGGTCCCCGCTAGAGAACCTCTTTTAACGATTCAATGCCAACAAATTGCATCCAAAGATTCGATGCACCTTCTCGGATTAAGGGTCAACTTCGGGTTTAGCTGGCATGAACATGTATCAGCAAAAGCTAAGTCTGCATCAGCTTAACTTAGTTCTCTTTTCAGACCCAAGCAATACTTCACATAATCTCAGCTGTTGCTTCTATGTAAGGCGTAGATTCGACTTGCTCTTGAACATTCGTTGCAGATGTTGGAGAGTGTACAAAAACGGCTATGCGCCTCATCGATCACCCGGACATCACCCGCAATCTCCAACCGCTGGCTCTCAGAAGACAAAATGCTGATCTATCCCTGTACTACAGATACTTCCACGGAAGATGTTCCAAGGAGCTGAATGACCTCGTTCCGCGAAAACTCATGTTATGCCGTAACACTAAGCTGAAAAGAGTTCCTTTATTTACAGAGCCGGACAGCTGTGGAAGTCGCTTCTTTCTGATATGTTCCCAACATCCTACAATTTGGCTCTCTTCAAGGAGCGAGTAAACAGACACCTCAATTCTTCCAGGCGCCCACTCATGTGGTGTCATGGGTTCGTCTATTCCTAAGAAGCGCGAATGGAAAAAAAATTAAAAACTGTTAAAAAATTAACTAACTCAATTCAGTGCTTTTCAAATTTTGAAATAGATAAAAATAAATTTGTAGAATAATTTCATTACTTTGAAAGTATTTTGATAGCAGTTTTTCAAATAAGATAAGGTAAAGTCCTACATAGTTTCTTAAAAATGTCTCTCCTTTTTTAAACTGATTTTGGGTGAGTTAATTTACAATTACACTCTGAAAATTATCAAATGCCTATTCAAGTTGCGTATAGGCTAAGGTTGGGGGGACACGCTAGTGCCATGCGAAACATACCCTGTTTCTTGAACGCTGCAGTACCACTTCGTAGACGAGCATGAGATGGAAATCCTATTTAGACATGAGGGGAGGAAAGGAAACATTCCTTGCAAGGAGTATATATCTGGTACACGAATAGCTTGAAGATGAAAAAGGAACCAGGTAGTGGAGTTTCATCAACATCATTCAGCCCGTAACTGTCCATTGCTGAACATAGGCCTCCCTAAGCCATTTCCATATTTCTCTATTCTATGTGGTTGCTATCCAATGGGTGGGGATTTTTTTCAGGCCATCGGTCCATCTGATTGGAGGTCAGCCTCGACTTCACTTATCTGCTCTTGGTTGCCATTCCAGAATGCTCCACCTTCCGTCGTTCGATCTTTCAATATGTCCTGCCCACCAGCACTTAGCTCATGTCACTCTCTCCAACACATCATCCATACCTGTCTTTCTGCGAATCTCCCCGTTTCGAATTCGAATTCGAATTCAATCATCGATTGTTCCATCCTGCGTTGTGTTTCTTGTAGTTTTCATGCCGATGCTTCGGGCAGGGTTGAGGTCTCTGCACCGTAGATTAGAACGGGTAGAATACACATGTTGAAAGGCTCTCTCGCCAGTTTGGTCGGAATATCGCTCTTGAAGACATACCCTGTTTCCTGAACGTTGCAGTACCACTTCAGTGATGAGCATGAGGTGAAAATCATATTCAGACAAGCGGGAAGGAAAGGAAAGATTCCGTGCCAGGAGTTTACATTTGGTATACGAATTGCTCGAAGATGAAAGAGGAACCAGGTAGTTGACTATGATCATCATCATTCAGTCCGGAACAGTCCATTACTGAACATAGGTCTCCCTAAGGCATTTCCATATTTCTCTATACTGTGCGGTGCCTTTCAATGGGTGGGGATTCTTTTCAGGTCATCGGTCCATCTTGTTGGAGGTCGGCCTCGGCTTCACTTATCTGCTCTTGGTCGCCATTCCAGAATGTTCGTCGTCCACCTTCCGTCGTTCGATCTTTCAATATGTCCTGCTAACCTCCACTTAGCTCCTGTCACTCTCTCCAAAACATCATTTACACCTGTCCCTCTGCGAATCTCGTCGTTTCGAATTCTGTCTCTCAGACTTATTCCCTGCATCGATTGTTTCCGCCTGCATTGTGTTTTTGTAGTTTTTGTGACGATGCTTTGGTCAGGGTAAAGGTCTCTGCACCGTTGGTTAGAACGGGTAGAACACACATGTTAAAAGCCTCTCTCTTCAGTTTGGTCGGAATATCGCTTTTGAAGACATACCCTGTTACCTGAACGTTGCAGTACCACTTCGGTGATGAGCATTAGGTGAAAATCCTATTCAGACAAGAGGGTAAGGAAAGGAAAGATTCCTTGCCAGGAGTTTACATCTGGTACACGATTAGCTCGAAGATGAAAGAGGAACTAGGTAGTTGAGTATGATCATCATCATTCAGTCCGAAACAGTCCATTACTGAACATAGGCCTCCCGAAGGCATTTCCATATTTCTCTATACTGTGCGGTTGTCATCCAATGGGTGGGGATTCTTTTCAGGTCATTGGTCCATCTGGTTGGAGGTCGGCCTCGGATTCGCTTATCTGCTCTTGGTCGCCATTCCAGAATTATCCTCGTCCACCTTCCGTCGTTCGATCTTTCAATATGTCCTGCCCACCTACACTTAGCTCCGGTCACTCTCTCCAAAACATCATCCATACCTGTCTTTCTGCGAATCTCCCCGTTTCGAATTCGAATTCGAATTCAATCATCGATTGTTCCATCCTGCGTTGTGTTTCTTGTAGTTTTCGTGCCGATGCTTTGGTCAGGGTTAATTTCTCTGCACCGTAGGTTAGAACGGGTAGAACAAACATGTTGAAAGTCTCTTTCTTCAGTTTGATTGGAATGTCGCTCTTGAAGACATCACGAAGTTTTCCGTATGCTGCCCATCCTAATGTTATTCTTTTGAGCAGTTCTGCTGTTTGGTTTTCTCTATCGATCCTCACTTCATGCCCCAGATATATGTAGTTATGGACCGTTTGTATCTGATTGTTGTCAACACTTAATAGCTTATTAGGGACTAGATTGGTCATCATCTTTGTTCTTCCGAAAATTATCCTCAGTCTGACCGCCTGTATTGCGCTTTTTAGTTCTTGGATCATAATAGCGGTTTCTCTCAGATTGTCAGAGATGAGCACGATATCGTCGGCGAATCTAAGATGATTGAGTCTTTCTCCATCGATACTGATGCCCTTGTTTTTCCATTCTGACCTTTTGAGAGCATACTCTAGGACAGTGATGAAGAGTTTAGGCAATAAACTGTCCTATGCCCCTTCCTATTCTGATTTTCTTTGTCTGGGAGTGAAGGTTGATCGTTGTTGTGGCGTTGTATATAATTTGATGACATTTGTGTATCGATGGTCGATTCGGTAGTCATCCAATGCTTTTATAATGGCCGTAAATTCTACAGGAGTCTACTCTCGAGGAAATATTGGGGTTTTCTTTTTTCCATTAGATGAACAACAACTGTCCAGTGGAGTGGATCACGATCAGCTCTAGCAGTCACGCTATTCTGGGCGTATACATGAAAACTTGTAAGGTGATCTGGAAGTGCGTTTAGAAGTATGCCCTAGACTATGAAGGTAATTTCTTTACAGATTGAGATAAGCATATCCTGTTATTTGTTCCATTTGACCACGATAACTAATATAATTGATATTATTGAAATACGATAATGATAACTCGTGCCAACTTGATGTCAAACTTCGAATATGGAAGGTTGTATGTGAACCATTGAGGGATATTTTAACTTAACATTTATTTTGTACATAAAACACTGGTGCTTTGAACATCGTATGATATTTACCATCTATTATATTATATTATATTTTTCTTTTGAAGAACATTATTCATTTAATTTTCAATTTAAGTTTTGTTTCTTACAGTCAGGACATACTTGTCAGTGTTCTTGTACGAAACGAAATAAATATTGCTTTTGTTCCTCATCAACAGTTATTGAGCCATGAGAGTCTTGCATCAACTTAATAGCTCTTTCAGCCCTATCGAAATCGTCGAAATTTTTTCTGAAATAAAGATAAAACAACAAGTTATCTTCAATTTAATCCATAAAAGCCATCGAACAAACAATGTACTATTATATATTTATCACAAAATTGGTCCGCAAAGTTCTTCTCTCGATGGAATGTAGGGTTTATTGTGTACCGATGGATATTCTTTGGCCAAATTAGCAACCATTTTTACTTTACTTTCTTGGTTAACATCATCGTCAAATAGAGATAAGATAGACACGTCCTTTGTAAAATACCACAAATGCTGACTAAACTTCTGTATAGTCACTGTTGATACAGTTTTGTCCACCGTTTTGTATGCTTTCATAGCCTTTAAAAAAGACAGATCCTGGTAGGGTGCTTCTAGAGTTAAAGTGCATTGCAAGTAAAGCTTGACAAAGGATGTCTCAATAAACTGTCAGACATCTAATAGAGTTGTTTCATTCTACGGTATTTAGTCGTGCTGATGTTAAGGTTATACCGCCTTTGCTCGGTCGCCAGAGCCTCGTTGGTTGTCAAGCAGGGTGTTTGACTTCATTGCCAGTAAAGTTGACAAAGGATGTCTTAATAAACTGTCAGACATTGAATTGGGAGATAAATAACAATATTGTTAATGAATACGAATGCTACGTCTAAAATAGGATTCAGCTTTGGACTCAATACATTCGATGACCCATTTCTCGACACATCAAAGAATTGAAGTGATATGCGGACAAGCGTTATCATGCAACAGGATGACTTTATCCTGGCTTGTCTCATATATTGGCCGCAGCTCTCAGCTTAAACTGATCATTCGTTCTCGGTAGAGATCTTCTGTGACTGTTTGACCTTGTTGGAGAAGCTCATGGTAAATGACTCCATTTTTATCTAAACAGCTGCAGATCATATAATTCTTTCCATGAATATTGCGTTTCGGAGTCGAGTTTGATGGTTGGTTGAAGTCACTAATGGTCTTTCGTCTCTTGAGATTGTCAAAATATATCCAATTTTCATCTCTAGTAAAAATACGATTGAGAAATCCATTACTTTCCTGCCTAGCAAGCAGCATTTCACAAATTGTTTTTCATCTTTCGATGTTTCTCGGCTTTAGTTCATATGGCATCCATTTTTCTTTTTGTACCATGTGCACTGCACGTTATCAAGCACTCATTCATTTCCAATCATGTCTCGATCAGGGTGTCCTATTCAGCCCGTTGAAATAATGTTGCTGAGTCCAAAATATTGCACCAGTTTCTGAGGCTTCTGAGCCAGGAGTGTTGTTTTCGACCTGAACCCCTTTTTCCCTTGATTTTACTTGCAATATCAATTTGGGAATCTGGTATTTAACCCCCCTCAGCATATAACCCAAATACGATATTTTCTATGAAGGCGCCGCTTGTATTTTTTTTCCAAGGGAAAAGGGTTTGAGGAAAGTCATTGTCAAATTTGGAATCCCTATCTCCAAGGACGGAGCCCCTAAGTTTTTTTTGAAAATTTTCGACGAAACGTCGCCTACGGCAAACGGAAAGTCAAAACGGCGAGATTTTTCCGGAATCGTAAACTACGGTCTTTCGAAAGGCGATCGGAACGATCGATCGAGCGAAAATTACCAAATAAATCTCCGAAAAACCGAAAATAAAAAAGGTCTACGATTTTGCGCGAGCGGAAGGGATAATTTCGTCGGACTTTTATGTCTGTACAAATTTTTTCATCGCGTTCGATCGTTTCAAAATCTGGACAAAGAGCAAGCCTCGAGTTTCGCATATGTAGCCGCAATAGTTTCATTCCCGTCAAACAACGGGAAAACTGTGGAATTTGTTATTCAACAAAGGGCTATCGGCGGACTTTCGCGAAATTTCGCTCCGTTTTCCTCATTACGAATATCTCTGACGGCCAGAAATTGAATAAATTAATGAACGTCGAGCTGTCATAATGAGGAATTTTCTTTCATCTATCCTACTTATAGAGGGTTACCGGGAAGTATTCGGATGTAAAACGATTCCTACATATCTCGAGATCGGGTCCGCGAAGAGAAATCGTTACCCTCAGCCATTCACCTCTCCTACTGCTCCTTAGATCGCTATTCAAGCTAGGTCAGCAGTCAATCTCATAAACGGGCTAAAGTCGATGTCTCCGGCACAGCTGCTTATTTCGTCAGACTTTGTATTCCGGAAGCCAGCCTTACCAATGTGTAAAATTCAATGCTCTCTATGATGAGATGGAAATAGTTAGTAATTTCAGCGTTTCCAACATAATTTCGGAACTACCTACATCTATGATATGATGCTCCTTCTCTCTTCTGAATGAAATACCCCTGTGTTACAGACATCATTTCATATAGTCTTATAGTCGATGTATCAGATTAAAGAATTCCTAATTTTATTTCAATGAAAAGTTTAACGAAACTTGAAATAAACTTTTAGAGTTAAGTTAAAGTAGTTTAATGTTTATTCTGTCCATTTTTGTATATATTTTGTTCAAGGAAAAAACGACAAACTTTCAAAATTCATAAATTTAAAAGTGAGTGAATATACTTTGAGGTATATTTATGTATTTTAACGTATGTATTCTTCAGCATGCTCAAGAGATGTACTCAGGATTTACATATTTTATTTTCTTTCATGGTTATTCTAACCTATATATGTTGAAAGATTTCCTATTACTATGTTACAAAATGATGGGATATCCTTTGAATTGCTATTAATACGTATTAAGCTCTTTTGTATAATTATATTTTTTCTGAAAGGAACTCGACAAACTTTTCATTAGGTCATTTAGAGTATGTACCATATGAATGTTGAAAGCTCTCCACGAAAGGCTATATCTGTATCTGTATCAATATATTTCAAACCAGATGTCAATAAGACCGTGCCATTTTAAATTGAATTTTCGTTTCAGTTTATTCAAGAGGAAGTACGTTTCTATTCTACAATTGTCCAAATGTAAAATTGAATGCGATTCTGTGTGTTCAAATTTGAACCGAAGAAAATAAGATGTCATAACTCGGTGGTTACGTATCTTTGAAATCTAATCTACAAATATATATTTGAAAATATGAAAAAATAACATGAGAAGTACGAATCATTTATCTTTCAATTGAATTATCATTTTGTCAGTGGTTTGAAGGTAAGCTATTATTTTCAATATAAATTTAGTAGTTATTATTTTTGCAATACTAACTTCTAGGTTAAAATCCATCTGTGCAGATGAAGTTGTATATTTCAGAAGAAACAAGTTGGAACAGAGGTTTGAATTTGGGAGCGGTATACACAAAACTCTTTACTTACAGAAAACTATATAAAAAACTGCATTAAAATTCCATTATCAATAATAAAAACAACTTACTGTACTCTTTTTTAACGAGAATTTTACTTAATAAAACAGAGGGCTTGAAATTTACCTACGATTCTCACAATCAAAGTTTTTTTCAGGATTATTGTTACATAGTTGGCGTCAGAAATTGATTAAGTCCTGAATACTGAATACACAGATATTCTTCAGTGTCATCTCAATTTGCACTAGAGGTAAATATTGTGAGTTCCTTCTAAACATAACACATAGTTACTAATGGTTATTGAAAAATTTTGTCAAGGCTGTTGAATGAATGACACGTATTCCTCATTGATATGAAGTTGAAAGTTTCCCTTTTATAGGTGTCTGATAATGGGAAACATGATGTTCAATGGGGTGGAAGTTGCATACGTACGAAGTTTCATTTTGTACAACCACAAATTTTAATTCAAGTTTTATGAAAGCCACAAGAAACATGCTGCTGCTTATGTGAATCATATTTTGGAAAATATTCAACTAATACTTTGAGAATGCTATGTATATTTGACAATTTTTGTTATAGGTAGTTGTCCTATAGGTATTTCATACAATTGTCTAAAATGTGTACGTTTATCACGTAATATGGAAATATGAAATGGTTTCAATGCAATTTCTTCCTTTCATTTCATTTCACTGTATACTTTGAAGTTTCACCAAAACCTGAATTAAAGAGAAGTAAAACTGAAGAATAGAATTTTCAATTATTGGAGCAATTTCACTAGAAACTGATTGCTCGAAATCAACTGCCAACTCGACAGTTATCTATCTAGGAATTCAACAGTTACAAAGAACAGTTTTACTGAAACTTATATATAGTCAACATCATTGTATTGTTTATGAAGGTTCATAATGTAATTTACTAAATTTGTGGATGTTTGAATCTCATTTCTGCTTTTCACAAGAACACTTCAATTCAGAAGATGTTTGTTCTTTCTGATAAGAAAATTGTGTGAATTTTGGTCAATTTGAATTTATAAAAAAAGTTATGTATTAGGCATTCACATAGGGTTGAATTTCTTTGTGTTCAGTAGTGTTCCTTTATTTGATTACTAATTTCTCGCCTTTGTATTTTGGATACTCTCAAGAAATTATAATTTGGGAAGAACTATCATTTCCTATTTCATTAATATACTTGAGAAGTAATTGTTCATTATTATAATTAAAAATCTGATCTAATCCAAATCAGAACTGTTAATTGAAAATTGAAATTTGAAACTATAGATCTGCATCTGTTGATCTTTCTGAAGTATATATTTAATACTTTGGAAGTAAAAATTTGTGATATTGTGATTTAATACTTCGGTTTATGATTGAATAACTTTGCCGAAAGGGTAACTGAACAGTTTTTTTTTTGAATCAGTGTTGGAACTTTGTTAATTTTATCTTATACTAGCTCAATTGGAGAAAGTTGAGATTTTCAAATTGAATGTGTTTCCTTGAGTTCGGATAGTGCTGAATAGTGTTGAAATTTGTACGGTTGATGAGTCAGTATCCATAAAACAATAGTGGAGACTGCGTTACCCTAAGGGTGTGTGGGACAATATATGAGAGAGGTCCATGTCACTTAAAGAACTATTAAGTATAAATATCGATGAAGATAATGAGGCGTTCAGTATAGATAGAGTTCGATATGAAAAGGCGTTCAGTATATTTGGGGTTTAGTATATAAGGCGTTTTTTGTATATTATGCGTTCGGTAGATTAGCTGTTTAGATATAAAAGGCAATCTTAATGGGCTCACTAGTTATTATTATAACGTTGATTTTCTTATGATTTTAGAATGGCTTTTGCTTTTTGTTGGTTGGAGTTATCTCTTTGAATAATTGCAACCAGCAGAGAGCAATAAGTGTTTAAAAACTATAAGAATAACTTCATGAAGACAAATAATGAAAATGGCAGTATAAAAGCTTAGAAACAAAAGTACATAGTTGATCGAAATAGGATAAAAATGTTTTTTTAATAAATACCAGTATTCAGACAGCAACATATCTTTAACTTGCCCTATAATCTTCACTGTTCAAAATAATAGTGGAGTGATAAGCAAAAGCAGTTTAATTCTTGAAAAAGTGTGGCGGAAACGCTATGATGAATGCTTACAAAATTACAAATTCCATCAGCCTTTCCATACTTTTCCAAGATAATCAATAACATTATAATTCCCATTTTCTGTAGCGAAAACAATATCGGAATACAATGCATTAATGTAATTTTGAAAATTGTTCAATTATCCATTAGTGCCGGAGAAACAGACTAAAATATCGTCAACATATCCGGACCAATACTGACTTAATGGATGATCGGGGATAATATTATCTAGATTATTCAACAACATTTTGCGTGTAATGCTCTAAATTGATAACGCATTACTGAACCTCCCGTCTGCTATTGAATTTGATGAAATAAAATTGATTTTGTCTCCATACCAGCAATTGAATTATGGAAATTTTGGGAAGACGTATGTTTGTGAAATAAACATAAATTTTATGCATAGACGTGCTTTCATTTGGGATTAAATTGACATCAATTATTCAGAAATACTGCCTCCGAATGTTTGTTATTATTATTGAGCTGTGTCCGAAGATTAGAGTGCATATTATCGATCATCCTGATATTACAAAATGAAATAGACTCAGCCGTTTCTATATGATATGTAATTCACATTATGAGGTTTGCGAATATTACTACGTAAAAAATATCACTGTTCAAGATGGAAAAGTTTATTCAATGTTATGACAATTTCGAACTTTCGATCATTATCAGACAAGTATGAGTACTGAAGTACTAACAGGAGAAAAATCTTGAAAAAGATGCAGCCCGTGGAACAAGGCCAATGCAAATGCCAGAAGATTGGAGGGATTGACCTAAGTCAAATACGCTTTCGCGGACAGTGGGCCTGTTCAATTACAGGAAACAAAGTCTTCAGATCATATCGTTCCGTTTTGGTTTGTAGTTGGTTAGAGTAGAGACTTTTTTTTGTTCATGCGTGCTTCCAAGGCGAACATGTTACACCACATGAGTAGGCGGCTAAGAAGAATTGAGGTGTCTGTTTACTCCCTTCTTGAAGAGGGCCAAATTGTAGGATGTTGGAAGATGTTGGACAGAAGCGAGTTCCACAGCTCACTAGACCAGTAAACGAAGGAATTCTTATAGAGAGAGGTTCGATGGGTCATTAAATGTACCGCCACATGATGAAAACTCCTTGCCAACCTAGTATTGCGGCAAAACATGAGTTTTCCCGGAACAAGGCCTTTCAGCTCCTTGGAGCATCCTCCGTGAAAGTATCTGTAAAACAGAGAAAGGTCAGCAACTTGTCTTCTGAGAGCCAGCGGTTGGAAATCGCGGGTGATCTCCGAATGGTCGATGAGGCGCACAGCTCGTTTTTGCACACTATTCAACATCCGCAACGAATGCAGATCCCCATACATTGGAACAATATTCCAAAGCAGGTTGAATCTGTGCCTTATATGGAAGCAACAGCTGCGATGACGTGAAGTATCGCTTAGCTCTGAAAATACAACTAAGTTTAGCTGATGCCGACTTAGCTATTGCTGATACATTTTCATGCCAGCAAAACTCGGAGTCGACCGTTATTTCAAGAAAGTGCATCGAATCTTTGGATGAAAATTGTCGACCTCACATTATAAGAGGAGCTTCTTCAGCGGAGACCTTTCTAGCGATCGTAGTTGCTTGCGTCTTGCTCGCGTTGAAGCTCGCCAGGTTCTACTGACCCCACTCAGATATTCTCTGTAAGTCAGAGTTTAAGTGATAAATTTATTGACATCTCTGAAGATGAAATTCTGTAGCTGTAATCAGCCACAGACAGGGTAAAATCGTCTGCAACACCGAAAATGTTTTTCTGTAGATGACAGAAGATCGTTTATCTGCAACAGAAACAAGGTTGACAAAAGAATCGATCCCTGAGGTACTCCTGCTTGCAGCAGGAAACAATCAGATGTTATACCGTCAAACACAATTTGTATTGATCTATTTGAAAGAAGGCTACTTATCCAACCCCGCAGTTTTTCGAAAAGCCCATATGCAGCAAGTTTATTCAACAAAGCTGCATGCCGAACCCTACCGAAGGCTTTAGAGATGTCGAGGGCTATTGCTCTAGATTCCCCATGTTGGGTTCTCATGATTGTTCGAAGGTTGCAAGTCAATTTGAGAGTTATTTCAGTGTGCCATCAAGTGATGGCTTTCAAGAACGTCGGAATTCCAAACGTACCTTGGAATGACGAGCGATGTTCGAAACTAGGGTTGCCAGGTCACAAAACCTAATAGCCGGACAGACCAGCCAGTTTGGCCAGACATTTGGGTTGAGAAGCCAGACAACTTACATTATCGGGAATATTTTGCTCATTATTAATATGTACTATAAAATATTTTGTGAAATTAATTTTGACTATTACCATAAATCTTGTTGAATTCTGATGAAATATAAATGAAATTGAATGCCAAGTCAGTCTAAGTACGTTATAATTATCCAGTGAGTCTATTAAGATGGGCTTTTATATCCAAACAGCTAATATAATAAACGCCTAATAAACTGAACGCCATATATACTAAACGCCTAATATACTTAACCCCAAGTATACTGAACGCTCTTTATATCCAACTCTATGAACTCTGAACGCTTCATTGTATACACTGATATTTATACTTAATAGCTATTCATGTTACATTAATTCTGTCATATATTGCCTCACACATCCTTAGGGTTACGCACCTTCTATTATTGTTGTATGCATTCTGACTCATCAACCATATAAATTTTAACACTATTCACTACTATCCCAATTCAAAATGATACATTCCATTTGAAAATCTCAACTTTTTCCGATTGAGCTAGTTTAAGATGAAATTTAAAAATTCAAACATTGATTCGAAAAAACAAATTAATCAATAACTTTTCAGAAATAGAAATTCAATCATAAACATTTCAAATATTAATTCACAATATCTTAAATTTTTTCTTCCAAAAGTAATAAATATATAACTCTTCCATCTTGCTGGTTCAAGCTCATATCTGTTGTTTATTATAATTCATGAATCTGATTCGATTCTTATCTGATCTGAATCGAAACAGATCTATTAGGTGAAAACTAAAAATTCGAAATTATAGATCTGCATATATTCGAGCCAGACGAAAAATATTGAATAATGTGGGGAAAAGTATAGATCCTTGAGGAACGCCGGCTGAAATTATTCTTGGTCATGATATGCTGTTTCCAACAGAGACACAGAGGAAAGTATTCCTCTGAAAAGAAAGCAACAGACGCGGTCAAACACCTGTTTGCTGTCAAGCTAAAGAATTGCCCTGTGCGAACGTTCATAAAAGTAAAACACGACGTTAGCAATTTTCTTATATGAAGGTATAGAGAAATGCTTTAACAGAATAAGTAAAATACATATGAGAGATTGACATAGGGTACTGAGTTATGATTATAAACTACTTAAGAATAAATAACATAAATCCGTCAGCTTGTTAAGTAATATTTGATTATTGTCTGTATTGTGTTTGGTTCAAAATTTCTGAAGATTCAAAACGATTTAGTTTTATACCTTTTTGTGCTTCTTATAGAATCTGTCGATTGTTCATTTATTGAAAAATATGGTTGTTGTCTATGCAGTCTTGCGACAGAGTGGATTCTGCTTTGTTCTTGCAAAAATGTGGATAAAATTCTTTATATCTAATGCTAAATGACCTGCTGTTTGATCAATATGAATTCCGTTACAATTGGAACTAATTTATCTAATTTTCGATTTCTATCATTGAAAAATGTTTTGTCTAAAAATGGTTGGATCTAGAAAATTAATTTGATTGTTGATTTCTTTTTCTAGTTTATTTTCATTTTCATTTCATTTGTAACAATCTCTAAAAATACTATTTGCTAGATTATCTCAATGAGTAGACACATTGAAGAATTTTTATTTAAAGAACAATATTCAACCTTTCGTAGAATGTTATATATCCTTCCTTGAAGGAGCTGCTTTTTCGATCAACCCTTCATAATCACCGTCAACCTCTTTCAAGGAAGGATATTTAACATTCTACAGAAGGTTGAATATTGTTTCCTGAATGAAAATTCTTCAATACACATTGCGATAATCTTGCAAATAATAATTTTAGAGAGATTATTAGCTGTCTTCAACTATACGATTCACATCACCTCTTTCCATGTCAAATCTCAATAAAGAAATTTTATTGTTCAAAACTATCGCAAATAATAATAGCTATTCTTCCTCAATGATAGAAAAACTTTCTAAAATGTCTAAAATGTTTGCAAAAAGCTTATAACAGTAGGTAATGTATCTGTATTCTGTTATACACCAGCTATCACTTTTTCAATTCTATGTTACGCTTATGATTTGCTAAAGGAATCAAAAAAAGAACAAATCTACATTGTCACTTCGACTTGGACCACCTATCTACTATGTAATAAAACGGAATCTTCCTTTCATTGAATTTGTCCGGATTATCATATTACGTGACATAACATGTGTAATCGAGCCACTCAGAATATTTTAATAGTGCACTTTTTAGAATAAGGCAAAACATGAAATCCAAAACTTTCAAAAACTAGAGAATTTTGTAGAATTCTTGTCAACTTAGCCATAAATTATGTGGCGCCTTTCGAACCCACACTTTACGACAACCATATGTATTTCAAAAGATACTTTGTCCAGGTCAATTCAGTCAGTGGCATATATAGGCCACAATTACATTGAGAAAGGCATTCGCTCAGACTCATTCACAGTTTTCATTCTTTCAACATCTATTCTACAGTCAAGTTCTGTTCAAGTTTAGGGTAGGTGTCATAAGCACGACTCACAAATATACATATTCTCCTCGGACTACAAGTTTTTATCCTCAAAATAGTTCTGACAGCTTCACACTTATATTTCTCATTAACCTATTTGGGCCCAATTTCTAAAAAAATCGCAAATAACTTTCAAACCCCCATGTAAAATCAGCCTACAAATCCATAACCAAACTATTAAAGGTATTTTTCAATGCCAAAGATAAAACTACAAAAGAGTAAAAACTAACGTGTCCCAATTGTAACGGAAACAGGCAGGTCTTTTAGAATTAGATATGAAGAAAATCATTCACATTTTTACAAAAATAAAGTAGATTCCACTTTTTCACTATATTGCATCTAACACAACAATATTTTTCCATAAATAGACAATCGACAAATCACATACACGCACAAGAAGGTATGAAACTCAATTATCTTGAATCTTTAGAAATATTCAAAGCCAAACACAATACAGACAATAATCAAATCTGCACTGCAAAACAAAAACCCAGTAAGTCGACATACTTAGTTTTCGAGATTTACACACCACTGGATTTCTCGTAAAATGGTCTGCAAGATGCTTCTTTCAGATTTGAAATATATCAATCCGTTGAGAATTTATGAACAGTTACATTTTAGGAGGCAATGCTTTTTTGATTATAAATTTTAAAATATCAATCGAAAAACCAAGTAACTTTTTCATTTCATATTTGAAATATATCAATATTACATACTTCTCAGAAGATCTTGATATTTCCAAATATAGAACCTAGTATGTCTATTTGCCCTACTTGAACAGGAGGACTCTGATATAGGTAGATACCCGCGAGTGAGATATTCAATAACTACAAAACAACTCACTTACTGGCAATGAATAAACAAATCCTCCGAGAAAGTGTAACATGTTACCCTCTGAATTGACTAACCAACACTGTAACCAAAATTAACTCTAATACTCTGGTTAAGCCCAGAGAAAAATGAGCAATGAGACTCTAATTCAATATTCGTCACTGAAATCTTGGAACAAAAGTCAATGAAATTCTACTTAGATATTTAATCAATTACAAAATTTATGATAATGATACAGTGTCACAAATACTTCTTTAGGTTACATACAGGCAATAAGACTTATCTTGGTGGTTCTTGGTCTTACTGCTGCCTTTGGAGAAACCCCCTATTTCAGATGTTGAACTCCACGTACAAGTCTCTACTTAGGAATTTCTATTCATGGGTCTCCACCTAGGAATGTCAGTCTAGGTACAGGTCTTCACCTATGAATTTTTCTAGCTATGGGTCTCCACCTACGACTTTATAGCTACGGCTCCTCACCTAGGAATGTTTAGCTACAGGTCTCCACCTAGGAATTTGTCTAGCTATAGGTCTCCACCTAGAACTTTATAGCTACGGCTCCTCACCTAGGACTGCATTTCACGAATTAGACATGTATCATCAAGATGTTCTATGCTCTAACGTAACAGCCAGCTACACCAGGGAATTTAAAGTAACAAAATAACGTGGATCTAATATTATTTAAAGACAAATATTTATATGAAAAGTTACAGAGATTCTTAAAAAGTGAACTTGTGCTAGCTGTTCAGGTAGGTCATAGAATTGAAAGATAAGTTCTATAAAAAGCGAGGAAGATTAAAAAAACCATTTACAATAAAAGAGAAGCTACATAAAAAGCAAGGAAGCATCTACAAATACTATTTACAAAAAATGACTAATGTTTGGCAACCATTTTGAAAATTTGAAAGAACTTCATGATTCACATGATAATTTCACGAAAATTAGAAATTCGAATCTTCGTCCACATTATCTCGTATAACTATTCTAATCTTCGAATAATTTCCTCCAGTCAAATTTTAATCGAAAAAGCTCATTTCAAGTTATTCTCCTTCGCATTCTTTCGAGTTTAGCAGAAGTTTCCCGAGTTTGGTTCAATAAGTTCCAATTCGGCTAATTGATGACAAACGGAGAAGTTAGTCGTTCTTCCGATTTAGACTTACGAGCTCTTCTATCCGCACATTTCTTTTACAATTCTGTTTTTAATCTTTCAGTAACATTGACACTGAAATCAAACTATTGATTGGAAAAGTTGGGAGGAATATTTGTCACTGTTCCAATTTAAATTCGTGCCCTTTCTTCTGTAGACGAGAAGCTTCAGAAACCTAATTCTCTCCAAATGGGCTCTTAAACTATTTACGAACTGCAGGCACTTTATTAGCCGGCCGGTCTATAGACGCTCGAGTCCTCGATTCATTATGCCGAAAAATAAATAATCCCAGGGAATTGATGGAACAGTCAACACTCCCGCACCGAGAGAAAAATGAAAACATTGTTAAAATACGGTTCGAAAATATTTGCATTCGATTTTTGTACCGAATAATCCATGGCCTGATTACAAATTGCTGGAATTGATGGTTATTCCGCTTTGAATACCGTTTTATGATGAAAAATTGGATAAACAACCAAAAGGGATAACGCTTGTATCGAGAATTGTCAGATATTAGAAGATAAACATTTGAATCTCCTCAATAATTATAAATATTTATATTGAATTGAAAGTATTATTGATTGATTTACTCTGCGACGAAAATATATCCGGAAATTCTCATTCAAATTGCCTGCATTGAGTATTCTTAAGTATTTTATGATTCTGTATATTGTTGATACTGTCCTCAATTACTATGCCATACATAAGCGCAATTTGTCAACTACAGTCGGAGGCAAAATTATCGGAACACTCGAAAATTTAACCAAATTCGAAGTCCGATATTTTTCCTGATTCTCAACCGATTTAGATGACTTTTTCGGCAAGTTATAGATCAACTCTTCTGAAATTATAAGAGAAAACAAAAAAAAATTGATAAAAATTTAATACGGGGGCAAAACTAAAAGTGTTTTTTTTGTCAAAAATTCGTAACACCCTGTGGAATTTCGTGGTCCGAGTTGAAACGTACAATATGATGGTCTGTCAAGACACATCTTCCTGCAGTAATGCCCTTCTTGTTTTATGCATTTATCTCTATTTTTACAAGAGATATCCAATTTGAAGCGAAAAGTCACAAATTTCAAGAATTTATTTATAATCTTGCGTAGGTGCATAACATCGGAGGTTAGCCAAAAAATAAAATCAAAATTAGAGAAGCGGAAATCTAGCGAAATGAAAAATTTTGAAATTCACTGGCCAATTTCACGCTCCGGGAGAACTCGAAGTACACTGGAAAAATTGTTGATTTTGCATATTTATTTTTGAATTTTTTTGTGTGACACTCTATAATAATTATAATTCCTGTCCAAAATTGAGAGGGTGTGTATCCTGGCGATACACTCGGGAAATGAAATGAACATGTTGAGAAAAATGTTCATGATGACCCACAAAAAAAAACATTTGATTTTAGTAGCGGGTATGACCCCCCGAGCTCTTATTACAGCGCGCATACGATTTCGCATACTCCCAATGATGTTGTCTATCATCTGTTGAGGTATGTTGTCCCACTCTTCCACAAAAGCCAATGTCAGCTCTTCAACGTTGCCTGGATTCCGTTGTCGAACCCTTTTTCCAAGAATGTCCCAAACGTGTTTGATCGGGTTTAAATCCGGTGACCGCGACGGCCATTCCATTCGTGTGATCCCAACTTCATTCAGATATTCTATCACTATGCGCGCAGTATGAGAGCGCGCGTTATCGTGCATAAAAAGGAAATTTCCCCCTATGTAAGGAGCAAAAGGCACAACATGGGGCTCCAAGATTTCTGTTAAATACCGATGGGCATTAAGTGATCCATTGCCAATAATCTCCAGTTCTGTTCGTACTCCCAAGCATATGCCACCCCATATCATAACTGACTCTCCACCGTATTGCTCAGTTCCTGCGAAGTTCGCTTGATTGTACCGTTCCCCTCGATGCCTCCATATTCTATCTCTACCATCCACGAAATTCACACAATATCGGCTCTCATCACTAAATAAAACTCGTCTCCACTGATTGATTGTCCATGCTACATGCTCCCTAGCAAACGCCAATCTTGCTACCCGATGGGCTCTATCGAGTCTTGGTGCTCTTGCTTGCGCGTATGATCTCAGACCAACTTCATTTAATCGTCTTCTGACTGTCCTCACACTGACGTTAATGTTATCCACTGCATGTGAAAGGTTACGTGCCTTAACAGCAGTAAGACGCGGATTTCTTATGGTTTGATTGACGATGAAACGGTCATGTATAGCGCGGGTTGCCCGATTTCTTCCTTGTCCTCGCCTCCTCACGTATAATACAGTTTCCCTGTAACGTCGGTAGATTCGATGGATAACCGACGTCGAGACACCCAACATGGTACCGATTGAGCGGTAGGTGCGCCCTTCCTCGATCAAAGTAACTGCCCTTTCTACTGAGGTTGGTGGTAAATCTCTCATTCTGAATAAAAATACCGTTTCCAATCGTAAACAGTAAAAGAATCACAAAACACCGCAACCGATCGAATTTGTATCAAATCAAAGAATGGAAAACTCTCATTCTTTAAACAAGTGCAAATGTGGTCATATACAAAAAAACGTGTGTCGCATTTCATATTTGATGAAAAAAGGTGTGCACATGTGTCAATGAAAAGTTTTATCAATGATCCCAGAATTCGGTTGTGTATTTTAATACCTACCGACTGTTATCTCCTATGAATTCCTAATTTTCACCAAATTAACCAAATTCTCATCAATAACTAATGCAATTCGAACATAAGAATCGCAAACGACAATTTTGACACGCCTGACTGATAATAAGAAAATTCCAAATTCATAGACGAATTTTAATGACAATTTCTTGATTCAATGAAATTTCCCCAAAATGGTAATTTTCCACTTGAAATTAAATATATTTTGCAAAAATAGAGATAAACGCATGAAACAAGAAGGGCGTTGATGTAGGAAGATGTGTCTTGACAGACCATGATATTGTACGTTTCAACCCGGACCACGAAATTCTACAGGGTGCTACGAATTTTTGAAAAAAAACACTTTTAGTTTTGCCCCCGTATAAAATTTTTTTCAAATTTTTTTATTTTCTCTTACAATTTCTACAAAGCAGAAGAGTTGATCTATAACTTGCCGAACAAATCATCTTAATCGGTTGAGAATTAGGAAAAATATCGAACTTCGAATTTGGTTAAATTTTCGAGTGTTCCGCTAATTTTGCCTCCGAGTGTAGTATGTTTACGGCAGCTGTTGAAACCAGGAGATCTCAGCGTTACTCTGCAAATTTTACAAAGAAAAAAATATTAAACAGAGTTTGTCTCAAATGTTGAACAGAATTGCGTATGCTGAATCGTTGTGATTAATGGAAAAGACTTATAGAGACCCTGTTTTATCAAAAACTGAAGTGTAAGAGTGGTACAAAGCCTTTAAAGACGGTCAAGAGATCATTGAAGATTTTACTCGTTCCGGACAACCTTCGACCTCTTCAACCGACGATAACGTCCGAAAAATTAAGGAAATGGTGCTCAAAAATTGTCATGCCGTATTAGAGAGATGGCATCTCTCGTGAAACCGCTTGTTCGATTTTGGTGAACCAATTGAGCATGTGGCGCGTCGCCGATCGGCTCATTTTGATGAAGCTGAATTTACTTCAAAAACAAAACCGGATTGAGGTATGCTGAATCGTGCGAATTCTGAACCCACGTTCATTGGACGAATCATAACTGGTGATGAGACATGGGTCAATGAATACGATACATAAACAAACCAATCATATGAATTGGTGGAAAAAAATGAATCGAAACCAAAAAACTTCGCCAAAGTCGTTCGAAAATCACGATAATGCTGATTAATTTCTTCGCAATTCGTGGTGTGGTCCGTTCCGTAAGGTCAAATGGTCAATAGAGACTTTTATCTAACCATTTTAATGTTTGCGTGAAAATATTCGCCTCAAACTGCCGGATTTGTGGCAAATTAATTCGTGGATATGGCATGACGATAACACACCTCATCTCTTCAAGGCACGGTTATAAGGTACTTCGAGACCAAACACTCAATAAATACAGCCGTATTATTCGCCTGATCTAGCTCCGTGTGATTTTTTCTTTTCTCCAGACTGAAATTGCCACTCAAGGAACCAGATTTGATTCCATAGACGTCATAAAAAAAGATTTGCAGGAGAAGTTAAAGACCATCCCAGAAAGCGCCTATAAAATATGTCTCGATGATTTGAAAAATCGTTGGCACATGAATATCGCTTCAATTTTTTTTTCGTGCGCGCTTTCCAGGAATAGGCAAACCTGTTACACCACATGAGTGGGCGCCTGGGAAGAATTGAGGTGTCTGTTTACTCGCTTCTTGAAGAGAACCAAATTGTAGGTTGTTGGGAAGATGTTGGTTGGAAGCGAGTTTCACTGCTCACCGGCCCTGTAAACAGACGATTTCTTATGGAGAGAGGTTCGAGGGGTCGTTAAATATACCGCCATATGAATTTTCCTGGAACAAGGTCTTTCAGCTCCTTGGAGCATCTTCCGTGAAAGTATCTAAAACAGAGAAAGGTCAGCAACTTGCCTTGTGGGAGCCAGCGGTTGGAGATCGCAGGTGATCTTCGGGTGATCGATGAGGCGCACAACCCGTTTTTGCACACTATCCAACATCTGCAATGAATATTTGGGCACAGATAGGTCGAATCTGCGACTTATATAGCTGATATGACGTGAAGCATCGCTTGGCTCTGAAAAGAAAACTAAGTTAAGCTGATGCCGACTTAGCTATTTCTGATACATGCTCATACCAGCAAAACACTGAGATAACCGTTATTCCGCGAAGGTGCATCGAATATTTGGATGAAATTTGTTGGCCTTACATCATCAGAGGAGGTTCTCCAGCGGGGACCTTTCCAGAAAACATAGTTGCTTGCGTCTGGCTTGCGTTGAAGCTCGCCTGGTTCAACTGACCCCACTGGGATAGCCTCTGTAGGTCAAAGTTTACATTATTGATTTGTTCACATCTCTTACGCTTGGATTCCGAAGCTGTAATTGGCGCAGACTAGTTAAAGACGAAACCAGGATACAATCGTCTGGAAAATCGAAGATCTTGTTCTCTGTAGATGACAGTAGATCGTTTGTCTGCAACAGAAACAAGACTGCTTGCGAAAACCATACTGACGGTCATTAATAATTCCCTGAAACTTGGGATCGATTGAATTCTCGCTATTTTCCAGCTGCTCGGAAAAGTCTGGCTTTCATAAGAAATCTGAAACGGTTAAGAATGGGTACCAGTGCGGGAGCACACTTTCTCAGGACAACTGGCGGTATTTCGTCTAGACCAACTGTCTTCTTGCAGTTCAGCTGCTCGAGAGCCCTGTCTCACAGTGCAGACTCTGAAATTACTGAAATACATAGAAATTTCACCTTATGTGATTTCTCTATACATAACTATATGGTATATATATACAAACTGACCAAAATTAACACAATTTGCTTACTAGAAAGAACAAACATCTTCTGAATAGAAGTGTAAATTTGTAGATTACGTTATGGACCTTCATATACCATAGAATGATGTTAAATATATATCAGTTTCAGTAAAACTGTTTCTTGTAACTGTTAATTTCTTAGATCCTTAACTGTCGAGTTGGCGGTTGATTTCGAGCAGTCAGTTTCTTGTAAACTTGCTCTCATAATTGAAATTTCTATTCTTTATTTTAACTTCTCTTCAGTTCATGTTCTTGTAAACATTATAATATACCGTGAAATAAAATGAAAGGAAAAATTGCATTAGAACAACTTCATATTTCCATATCACGTGATGAACGTACTCATTTTACACAATTATATAAAAATGCACATTACAATTACCTATAACAGAAATTGTGAAATATATATAGTATTCTCCAAGTAGTAGCCAAATTTTTACCAAACTATTATTCCCATAAACAGCAGCATGTTTATTGTGACTTTCATAAATCTTAGATTGAATGTTGTGGTTGTAGAAAATAAAACTTCGTATGCAACTTCTACATATTTCATTTTATTCCAACCTTCCTACAGTGGAGCTATTTTATATTTCCTCTTTATAATGTGGATTGTAACCTACAAATAAGTATATGAAAAATAATAACTACTAAATTTGTATTGAATAAAACAGCTCACCTTTAAACCACTGACAAAATGATCATTCACTTGAAAGATATATTAATCACACATTGGATGCATTTCTTCCAAATTTCCCAAATATATTCGTAGGTTAGCTTTCATAGATTTATAACCACTTAAATTGAAATCTTACTTTCTTTGGTTCTTCTTTTGAGTAAACTGAACCGAGTATTCAATTTGAAATGGACAGTCTTACTGAAAGACTATGAGTTCAATACCTAATTAATAGCAACTTGAAAGATATTCCATCATTTTGTAAGATAGTCTCAATTGATTTGTTAAACAATCAAAGTAATTCCAGGGACTCTTTCAACGCATAAAGGTTAGAATAACATTGAATAAAAATATAAAATATGTAAATTCTAAGTATATTTCTTGAGCGTGCTGAAAAATTATTCATTAAAATACAAAAATAAACTCTAAATTACATTCAATTATCTTTTAAATATTTTAAGTCTCCTTAACTTCTGTTTATTATGACGTTGCGTTTGAATCGCATTATTTTGGAAGTCAGTCATCTCTTTCCTTAAAGAAAATATATATAAGAATGACAAAATAAACATCTCACTACGTTCACTTACTTTTGAAAGTTTATTCCAAATTTCGTTAAATTGTTCATTGAAATAAAAGTAGGAATTAATTTATCTAACAGATGGCATATAAGACAAAATACAATAAGGTTAGATTCGATTAGATGTAATGGATATTTCATTCCATCTCATATTGTTATTCAGAAGTGAGAGAACTATATTCTAGATGTTGGTAGTATGGAAATTATATCGGTGAAAGTTAAAGATACATACTATTTCCATCTCACTATTTCCGTTTAGAAGGGAGAAAGAATTGAATTTTACACGTTGGTAACGCTCATTTCCGACATTGAATAGCGATATAAGGGGCATAAGGAGCGGTGACTCGCTCCTCCCCCGTGTTTCCGGTCTTTTTCTCGAAAATATAGGTCTCGAAAATTGTCCCAAATTCGAAAATTAAGTCGTAGAGTAACGATTTCTCTTCGCGGATCCGATCTCGAGATATGTAGGAATCGTTCGACACCCGAATCCATTCTCCCGGAAACCCCGTATAAGTAGGACGGATGCAGGAAAACCACTTATTTGGACAGCTCGACGTTAGTTAATTTCTGGTCGTCAGAGATATCTGAAATGACGAGAACGAAGCGAAATTTTGCAAAAGTCCGCCGATAGGTCTTTGTTGAATCGAAAATTTTACAGATTTTCTGTTGTTCAATGGGAATGAAGCTATTGCGGCTACAGATGCGAAACTCGAGGCTTGCTCTTTGTCCTGATTTTGAAACGATCGAACGCAAAGAAAAAATTTGTGTAGGCATAAGAGTCCGGTGAAATTATCCCCTCCACTCGCGAAAAATCGGAGGCCTTTTTTATTTTCGCTTTTTCGGGGAGTTTCCGATTCCGAAGAAATCTTGCCGTTTCGACTTTCCGTTCGCTGTCGGTGACGTTTTCGAGAAATCCTCAGGGCTCCGTCGTACGAGCTAGGAGCTCAAAATTTGGTGAAGGCCTTCCTCAGACCCATTTCCTTCGGAAAAAAATTTTCGCCACGTCGCGTTTTCTCCGCCTGGATCAAACTACCGTTATCCCCTCCTATTATTCCCGAAAAAGGCCTTATATTAGAATTCGAGTAGAAAAATAAAATGTGAAATAAAACACGTTTTCTGATGTATGACTGTGTGAATCAACCCAATAATGCAATGATGGAAAAAAAGGGTATCGCGAATGAGGGCATTTTTAACGGGGCTACCCGTTTTTTAAATTGTTGAAACATTACTCCTACTCATTATAGCAAACCTGTGATTTTTTACTTCTTATTGAGTATTCCATTTTTGTCAGAGCATGTGTAGCATTATATTTGCATAAAACTCAAATATAATTATATCAACATGCAGAATGAAGAATTCGAGTAGTTTCAAACTCTTTCTCTTTATGAAACCAACCGAACAAGTTTCGAATCAGCAGTGCAGACTCAATTTGTCAGCAAATAATACCGTACTCGTCTGCACGAAGCAACGTTCTGGCTAATTTGATTTTTTCATAAAGCCGCTAGTAATTAAGTGTGCGAAGTTAAATTAATAGGCTATGTAAATTTACAAAACTCAGACCTTCATTTTAATTTACGTCGACACAAAATGAGAGTTCACTTTGTCAAGTATTCTTTCCGGCGCTGCCAGAGCCTGCTCCGATATTCGAGTCACACCTGATTCGGAAACTTCTCAGCACCGAATGGATTTTTTCTTGTTCGGCTCTAATTAAAATAAATCTTCGCCCGTTAATATCAGAGTGAAACTTAATTGGAAAAATATCTTGTACGTGGTATCCAGTGTTGTGTTAGCAGGCTTACATTCTGTCAATATACTGACGGGAATTAATTATTTCAAAAAACTGCTTGAAACAATTGTCAAAATTTTTATTGTTCTAAGTTGGCACATCTGTTTTCTATAGTCACGTGGAGTTTCAACGAGATCTGTTTCAGAGTTCGCTCACAGGGCTCAAAAGTGTGTTGTGCGATTTTTACAATAAATAAAAATATCCAACGAAAAATTTGTCACAAATTTTTTATTTTAAATAGATTTTCGTATACCAAATAGCTGAAAATGTAACCTGAAGACTCACAGTAGATCGGTTTCATCAAAAACACGTGGATATATTTGGTACAGTACACTAAACAGCAAGATGTGGTGGAAGATTTGTCTCGCTCTGGTTGGCCATCAACATCTTCAACTGAAGTTAATATCAATGAAGTTAAGAAATTGGTTCTATTCTGACAATGACTGGATACATGAAGTCTCGAAGCAACACAAATGTTGTAGCATTCAAAACTCTACTTACGAAAATATTCATTACAATATTATAATACATCTGAAATAACCACTTAAATGAATTAAATCGACTATGTCGCATATAAACAACTCAAAAAAGTCTAGGAAATACTTTTGAATATCGATATATCGTATCCGGAACGATCAATATGGATGATTTTTTTTTATAAAATGAACACCTGTATCAATTTCTCACCAAATTATGTAGAGTGCCGCAACAGATTTCAGTTTTTTTTATAAAAAACTGAAAATGCAGCAGATGCGACGCTGCTTTATAATCATTTCATGTATTCAGTGTTTGAAATCAGTTAGTTGGCACTTTGTTTCTGTTGTAAGCACAAATAAAAGATTCAAGTTTTGTGATTCGACCATGGAAAGACGACATTTGACTAGAGAAGAGATGTTACGAGCCGTTGGCATGCTCCAAGCTGGTAGCTCACAACGGAAAGTATCTAGGGTTCTGGGAAGTAGCCCAAGTGACATAAACCGTTTATGGTCGCTTTTCGATGAAACAAGTAGCGTAGAAGAACGCCATACAGGTCGTTTCAGGATTACTGCAGTCGCCCAAGACCGATTTTTGGTTTTACAAGCCAGAAGAGATCGTACTACCACAGCATCCCAATTAGCTCGAGAGTTATCACGAGTTCATAATGTACAAATTTCCGACCAAACTGTGAGAAATCGACTGCACGAAGGTCAACTCCACTCCAGACGTCCTCTAAGAGTTTCACAACAGACCCATGGAAATCGCGCTGCTCGTTTAGCTTGATGCCAAGAACACGTAAACTGGGATCAGGAGAGGTGGGCCACAGTGCTCTTCAGTGATGAATCTAGATTTAGTTATTATCCCGATTCGGAAAGAATTCGAATATGGAGGGAACCTGGAAAGCAAAACCGTCTCCAGCATGCTCCAGAAAATGTTAGACAGGGAGGCGGATCAGTGATGTTTTGGGGAGGTATACGCCTTGGTCTAAGAACTGACCTCGTTTTCATACAGAACAACCTCACGGGAAATTCTTATGCAAATGAGATAGTTTCACCTGTAGTGGTACCATATCTCCAAACAATGGGTCAAAATCCACTCTTCCAACAAGATAATGCCCCTCCTCATCGTGCAAGAGTTGTCTTGAACGTTCTTGAAGAGAATGATATCGATCTTCTACCGTAGCCATCCTGCTCCCCAGATCTGAATCCCATCGAGCATGTGTGGGGCACCCTAAAAAGAAATCTCCTGCGTCAAAACGTCTTCCATCATGAACAGGAGCTTCGATTAGCAGTTCAGGGGGCTTGGAATGACTTAGGCCAAAATGTAATAGACAATTTAAAATTGAGCATGCCCCGACGATGCTAAACTGTCATTAATAACAGAAGGTGGACCTTCTGGGTACTGGAAAATATAAGTGCTTCCATATCGTTTCGAAAATATTAGTTCAGGATTTTTTTTGTGTTTTACCAAATTTCGTCATTTTCAAATTTCAAATTTTTTTTATAATAGGTGCTTTGGAGAAGTCAAATATTATTTTGTTTTGTTGAGAATACATTATATACAATACATCCTAACAAATTCTGAAAGATTTTATAAATTCGAATCATCAAATTCATATTTTAAAGATATTGGTAAGTGTTCCCTAGACTTTTTGAGGTGTTTATTTTCGCATTATTTCACGGTACGAAAATGTCCTGATCGTTACTGAATGAAACCTGAAAATAAAGAGTTCTCGAATATGAATCTGTAATTGTAGAATATGGATTTGATTTCTACTCTCGATATAATTCTGTGTCCCTCTATGAGAATGATGGCGATATACAATACAAACTTAATTGATATCCACCTGAAAGAAAGAAATAATTTAAATATGTGACACCAGATGAGCTGCCGCCTTCGGTTCGGAAAGCAAGTTTTTTATTCCCTCGGGAGGATGCATGAATCTCGAGGAGCGGCACCGGAGAGGGGCAGTGAAAATTTGTCGCTCTAAGAGACGATTCACGTTATCGTATACTGGGTGATTCATCAGTGGTGCGGTGCTCTGTAGCTGGTCCACTCTTGAAGATTTCATTTTTGTTCGAACGGTATTGTATTTAAAAAAAAAGAATCTACTTCAGCAATTATTTCTGCAGTAAACAGGTGTCCCAATTTTCTATAAATAAATCTTTAGTGGTTTTTTCAGATTTGAAGACCACTTTTTTGTTCAAGATTCGAGAGTAGCCTAAACCCAGCTATAATGTCTTCAAGTATTGAGTTTTTTTGTTGAGTTGTTTCGTCACAATATTTTTTTTCCGTGAAAATTCATGAAAATAGGCTCTCACATCATCGCATGCTCCTTCGGCCAGAGAGGATGAATACTTTTTTCCTTTCGTTTACTTATTGCCCAAGGATAGCTTTATTGATGAATTGAAGTATATTATCCTCATTTTATACAGGAGTGACTCAAAAATATTATGGAATATTGTCATTTTAAAAATATCATATCTTGATTTTTCCAAATGGAACGCAATGATAATACATTTCTTTTGAATTCTCAATCGATCCACCTACCCTCTTCCAAATTTTCAAGGGTTGTCACCCCTGCTCCAGGGGTTGAAATTCGAGTTGAGGATGGTACTGGATGATGACTGCCATTGATCAGCATGGATCTGTTCCATTTTACTCCACTGAAACTTGGATAGTCTCAGGGAAATAGTATTCCCTATCTTTCAGTTGCTCACCTGTATCTCTTACAGTTTTCAATTAAAAGTGGAAATTCGATCAAGGCAATGTAGACAAAGATACCACCTTACTTTTGTGTCATCACTCGACCCATCTTCTCTATTCAAAATGTTCAAGGATTATAACCCCCGCTTAGGGGATTGATATTTCGGGCAAGTATTGTACACCAAAAGATGTCCCCCTTGAAAAACAAAAATTGATCTGTTTTTGCGGTTTGATAAAAAATGAATATTTTGGTAGATATAGCCCCTGTTTAAATTTCGTTGAAGCACCCTGTATATTGTCTATGTATGTAATTTTTAAAGAACCAAAATTATTGATATATTAAATGAAAAAACACATTTTTATCGAGAATATCGTTGCTATTTAGGTCCGTTTTTCTCGTTTCTGGTTCAATTTTTCGTGATCTAACTTCAGAAAATATAAAAATTTCATTAGATTTGTAAAACCTTTTTCCCTAAAAAATTCAGAGGTAAAGAGTGTTAGAGGTAGTTCACCCTGAGCGCATATAGAGTGAAATTGAAGAACCAAAAACAACATGTTTTGAAATACTATGTCTTGAATTTCAGAAAATTCCGTCTATAGACACAGATTTTATCGTAAGAAAACAATTTATCTTCTCGAAATTTAGGGGTAAATATCTCATTAGGGATGCGTTTCAGAAAAAAATTTCATATGAAATTGTGGCATTATTTTGATGAAATCTATATAATTCCGAAAGATTGATACGTTATTCTGGGACACCTGTATATCGATATCCATGGAGAAAAACAAAAAGGTATTTTTCCCCAAGTGACTTGTTTCTTTTTGACAGGCGCAAAATTTAAGAAGTGATTCACGTAATTCTTCATCTCACAAGGCTATAGTTGTGAATGAATTTGTGTCCAAAAACTCAACAAATACTATCGAACAACCACCATATTCACTTGATATCGTTCGCCGACTTTTTTCTTTTTTTAAAATCTTAAATTAGCACGTCAACGTACCAGTTTTGAATCTATAGAAGACATATAAGAGAATTCGTGGCGAGAGCTGAAGTCGATTCCGGAAAAAGCATTTGAAAGATGTTTTCATGATTGGATTATTCTTTTGCGTAAATATATTATTTCGGAAAAGATCTAGTTTGAAGACGAAACGAAGAATTCGGGTGAAAAATAAATATGTTGTGTTTTATTGACTAATTCTTGGTAATTTTGTGAGAGAATATATGAAACATACGATAGACGCAGACGAACGTAGAACTCAATCGGTAGAGGGCAACAGTTGCCGTCTCCTTATGTTCAAAACTTGCAGAATATTTCTGTTCCTGAAGAATACGTTTTTAACTAATCTCATATTCACGTCTTTACGAGTTGTCATTCCGATGAAATGCTGCAACATAGTATGCATGTTCGCGTCAATATATAAAGTTTTATATTTATGATGAATTACACTGACAGACAAAAATCACCATAATGAAAGTTAAATGAAATTGAATATGTTATTTTGTATCTGAAACTAGTCTGTAAATAATCTGAAGTTTTAGAAATTTTTGATCACCCTCAGTTTTTTCGAAACAGCAATTAATCTTTTTCTAAGAGAAACGTTGAAAAAAGGTTTCAAATGAAAAAAACTTACTTTACTTTTATTCAGGATTTTGGGGAATATTTAGCGTTACATACATCCCTTTCGAGTGTCCTGCAGTAGACAGCTAACATGTTCGGACTACACTTGCCTTTGTAGCTTTTTTCCATGTTGGATATGTCCTGATGGAACCCCCCACTGTGTTCGTCGCTAACGGCTCCCCAATTTTGAGGAAAAAAATTCAAATGCTAGTGTTTAAAGTGAATCTTGAGCGACATATTGTATTCTATGTCCTTGTAGGCAGTTAAGAGGTTGTTGACTAACTCTTCATCGTTTCCGGCCCTGTGGTTTCCAAGAAAAGTACCAACTGAAACACCCCCAACCCCGGTCTACGAAAGACGTTGCAAAATGCATCGCTTTTATATAAATTGCAATACCTGAATTATCTTATTTTCTTCCCCATATTAATTACACCTGAGACCGACTGAAATCGGTCAAATGAAAAGCCATGTGATCGTCTAGTACCTGAACTTGCCTTGAAGTTCTCTTATATAAAATAGGACCCTTTTCTTTGTTGTGTTGTGTATTTGTAGTAACCTAATCAAGTTCTTTTATGTGAGGTTTGATGTGATACGACCAATTCTTCGTCGCTTAAACTATAGGTAAGGAAATGAGAAAAGCCAAACAGATTCCGTAACAATGTCTATTTGATCTTTGTAGCATTTGTATTAAATTCTTATCCTTGCATTCTTTGGCATCTTTTAATGAATTTAATAAATATGATCATTTAGATAGAGGCCCAATTTGCCCTCACCCATATTTTGAGTGGAAGTTTATACATTAGATTATTTTATACAGACCTAATTGGTCCTCATCCATATTTCGAGTGGAAGTTTTAATATTTAATTATTATAACAGGCTTAATCAGCCCTCATCCATATTCTGGATGGAATTCGGATATGAGATTATTGTAGACAGGTCTAACCGACCCTCACCCATTTTATGGGTGGTAACTGACCCGATCGAAGGGTTTTGGTAATATGATATCATGATTTCTGACGAGGCCGTTGCCCTGATACTCCAAACTCTGAAAGATTTACTTTTAAAATTCTAAGGAACACGTCCACAGCTGGCAACTTGCGAGCGTTAATTCGCTCGCGTATTTTAATCGAATTCAGTAATTCGTATAGTATTAAAACGTTATATATGGAACTAGAGGTAAGCCCGTAAAGCCGTACGTGATTCTTTTGCTCAACGGAGCGCCAACGGGCAGTTTATTGTCACTGACTGCGGATCATATTCTATTCCCATATCGCGGATTTGCCAACCAGGGAAACATGCCCTCTGATCATACACCTGTATGTACCACAAACGTCACATACATTCCCTAACTCAGACATTCTTCAAAACTTTCATACCGACAACATACAAGCCTCAATGTCTGTGGGCCCATACATGCGTATCGTCCCTAAAGCCATTTATTTATACTAATGAGTAATGATATTATTCATTGGTGATCATTACACCTGAAGGCAGGGAAAGTTCCTTATTGAGCTTAAGAGTATCGGACCTCAAATCAATAATTTGGAAGTAAGATCTTCCCCATAGTTGGATACAATGAAATATAAACATCTTCGTTACAGTTTAAGTATGTTCTGCTCAGTTATAAACTGAGATAAATAGAAATACCGAATAAAAGGATTATGATATTTCAAATAGATAATTGGCCCATTATAGAAGCAAAGATAAGAATCAATATTAAATGTTCTCACATTCGAACATATCGTTCATCAGATTATAACAAAAGATTTGAATTGGCAGAATGGTTAAGTAACATTTCAATAAGATCAATTTTCTGAGTTATAAAAGTAAAGTTTCACATTAATATTAACTTCATAACGTTCCAAATTCAAATAGTTCTCAAAGATCAATACTAGTGTACTTCAAAATAATGCGTTAAGTTAAAACAGCTGTTGAAATCAATATAAAATAAATTCAGTAGATTTCATATTCTACCAAGTTACGAAAGCAAACGTTTTAAATAAGTCTATAAAAATAACTCTTCAAAATAAATATTATAAAATGTCAGTGCAGTTCAAATAGATCATTTGCCAAGAGGAAAAAAAAATATGTGAAAATAATTTGGAATTTGAGAAATAATTATTTCAACTCGTCCTCAGTGCGTTTAGAAATTACGTAACATATACTTCAAGAAATTCGTGAAAATAAATAGTGAGCAGAATTATTGAAAGAAATTTAGAAAGTAATCACCTGTGAGACACAGCAGGAACGGTGTTTCTTCTTCCCTGTCCGGCTTCTCGAGAGGAACAATCTGCGTCTTCCATTCTTCTGGACTCATGTTTTGCACGATTAATTAACTCAAATTTAATTCCGATTCACACGAATGAGTAATTCACTGAGCTTCAAAACGAAATAACTGAATTATAAAAGTAACAGCACATCTGACGAAAAATAACTCAATAATCATCAAAATCATAATAATGAATGAATTAATGAATTAACCCTTAACGTCGCGATCGTGATACTTATATATGCGTGACCCAGCAGTCCATATCCCTCGCTTCCCTCAGCCCTTGGTACTCAAGTACCTGTTACATAGTCTTTTACAGACGCGTTCCTTCGTCCCGACGTGGGAATTCCTGATTTAGAAAACACCAGCTGTGAATTCGTGGATATACGGAAGATGCTTAAGAGCTTAGGTATTAAAGTCGAATATTGTTTTCGCTGGATTTCTTATTTGGGTTAGATAAATTCCTTCGTGTCTATGTTTACACTATTGGGTGATTTTCAGCTGCCTTAAGAATACGTAATATTCTACTATATTGAGAATTTAAATTTAAATTATTGAATCATTCTGGCAAATGACCGTCTTTTCACTGTAATTTGAATTCAGATAAACAATATGAAATGTTATGCAGGTAGATCTACAAAATACAGTTATCAGAATAGATAATAAAATTCAATTAGATAAAACCCAAGAAATATATGGATAGTTTTAACAAATTAACAAAAAATTGACCCCGGTTCTGGGTCGTCTCACAACAATATTTATAAACTATGTGTAATGGTTTTGTTTCTAATTTCATCTGAAATTGGAAAAATATTTCAATTCTATTGGAACTAAGAAATTTAACTAATGAAGTTTAATGAGATTCAATTATAGAAAGGTTAGTTGAAGAAAATTACAATTGACACTACCTATTAATACCTATGCCTAGCTAGATCAGAGTCCCTTAATGTCAGCTAGGGTGTATCGTTTTGACTTTTTTCGAAATTCAGAAAAGTATAGTGCGAAAAGTTGCATTTGGTGGCACCGAGCATCTGTGATTTTTTCAGAATTTTTGAACAATACCTAGGGGTCATGAAATGCCCTTAAAGTTTCTTCTGTTGTATATAGGCAACCCGCACAATTTCGCGATTTCAAGTGTTTTCAGAGGTCTAAAGTCGATTTCATTGCAGTTTGTTTATGTGTATTTGTTGTCTGTGTGGTATAAAGGAATAAAAGACTACGATGTAACGAATTAGAGGAGGAAAACAAGAAATTATAAATACCAGAGTGCTATTTTTCTCGTATTTGGTTCGGTAAGGTTCTTTATACTAAGTGCGTCAAGCAGGAACAGGCTACTCTTTTCTTATTAAATGTCAAGCATTGGCAACACTGGGAGTGGGGTAGCTGCATCGTTTCTTGGCCATGTTTCACCTTCATCAGGGTCCGCTGATGATATCGTCAAAAGTATGCGATTTTTTTTGATCGACAGAAAATCGATATTTCTAAATTAACAGTGCTGGGATGTGACGGCACTAACGTCAATACTGGTCGGATCCAAGGTGTGATGCGACTCATAGAGATAGCTATTAACGCTCCTGTGCAGCATGTTGTTTGTCAACTCCATTTGAACGATCTACCTTTCCGACATCTTATGCGATATTTAAACGGAGAAACTAAAATCCACAAGCAACCGGTGGACCCATTGGAGAAGCTATTTTACAATGCGAAAATCGACGAGTGACGAAGTTTGACGCCATCCTCGTTGATTGGATAGAAAACACGGAAGGTTTGACAGATATAAGCACCGATCAGAAATACCTCCTACGTTTATGTACCGCTGTTTCAAGTGAGCATTGTCCAAAAGAATTCAGCAAGCAGAAAACATGCCCTGTTGTACATCTAGGTGATTAACAACAACTAGTAGAGTATTACGATTATACATTAGTACCGAAAAGCCTTCGGAGGCGCTTCGCCAATTGGCTTCGTATGTAATGAAAGTGTACGCTCCCGTTTGGTACTCAGTAAAAAAGAACCCTCGATTGCCCAGGGTCCAATACATTTATGGAAGTTGATTCGACTGTCACGCTAACTGCCTCTCAAACTGCGGAATATTATGGACAAAGTTATTCAGAACAATGCCTATGTTGGACACCCTGAGAATGTACTGTTCGTTATGATCAACGATGGCAATCCCGACACGAGAGCTCTTGCTTGGAGAAGAATAAAAAGGCAAGATCGACGAAGACAACACGGAAGGGAATACGCGCCTTCGAATTGCCCAAATTAAAGTTCAACGCTGAGCACTACTACGATCTCATAGACTGGTCTTCGCACCCTGTGACCAAGCCCCCTCTAACCCGATCACTATCACCCGAAGAAATAGAAGAAAATATTAGGAGTCGAGCATTCTGTGATATGGAATTAACCGCTTTCCCCTGCCACACTTAGGCTGTCGTAAGGCTGGTAAAATTAGTAACAGAAGCTTCTTCCTCTGTTTTTGGGCCACAATCTCGTGACGCGTACGTGAAAGTAAAACTGGAGTCCAGACAACGGATGCCATCTCTACATACCAAAAGGACTACGCCGTTGCACAAGAAGAGCGGAAGCGTCCATAGGAAATTCTGATTTTCAAAATTTAATTTTACCAAAGCTGCATTAACGTTAAATTGTATCCATGCTTTATTAACACTTGTTTGTAACAATATTGAATTGGCTTTGATTGTATTAATCCTTCATTATCATTTTATCCCAACAAAGCAAATATTATAATTAAAATTTTAATTTATAATGATGTTTAACTCTAATATTGTATTGTACAAAAAAGTAAAAAAAGAGCCTAACAATACAGCGAAATCCTTCTTTCATTTATGCTCCATAAAAAAACAACTAAAAACAAGAGAAAGAGTTCAGAAATGTGACTTTAGAACCCTAAAACAGTTTGAAAACGTAAGATTGTTGTGCGGGTTGCCTATACACAACATAAGAAACTTTGAGGGCATTGCGCGACCCTAGGCATTGTTCAAAAATTCTAAAAAAATCACAGATGCTCGGTGCCACCAAATGCAACTTTTCCGCACTATACTTTTTGAATTCGAAAAAAGTCAAAACGATATACCCTAATGTCAGTGTGTGGGATCTTTGTCTAGAACCTACGTCCTAGATATAGCCTTAGGAATAATACTCATCACTTCATTCAACTAGCTTTATTACAAGATGAATATCAAAATCACAGTAACTGATTGATAAATTACTTACTATTATTAGGGTAACTAATACAAAAAAAACCTTGAACAATAACAATAAATGGGGTCTCGGACAAGATGAACTCAAACTATATATTACAAATTTTCAATTTAAAACAATCTAAGCTCTTCAACAGATCGAACCTCAATGATAGAGCTCAGTCAACAACTACCGAATATAGAAAAGAAGAATTTGATCATTAAGAGAAGCACTTACCTTTTTAGGAATGACATTAATTCCCACGATGCTTGGATTTGATGTTTTACATCAGTTCACTAGTATTCCTGTATCTTACAGCTTACAGGTTACTTGATTGGCTGAATATCGTGCGCAAGGTGACTGCCCTAGGTGGCAAAACTAGTTCCCTTAACACGTGGTTACCCCAGTCGTAATATATTGACGTTTGGCATAAAGATGACCCAAAATATCTTGACGGTGAAATAAAATCCTTGGAATAGCAGATATCGATTTAGGTTAATTTAACAAAAGAAATTTCGAAATCTCTCCACTCGCTAATTGAGTTTGTTGTCGAGGAAATCCGGCAAAATTACCGAATACTTATAACGCCTCAGACGATTGGAATTTATCCAGAAAATCAAAGAATACTTAATTTCTATTACTGAAAATTTTTCACTCCAATCGCTACAACACAGCTCCAATAAAATTATAAACGATTCCGAAGATTTCTAAATGGAAAAAAAGAAAGAATCTAATGAATTCCGAACTTATTTAGACTCGGTTCCATCAAAAAACTATTAATATTAATAAAAACTAATAAAAAGAGCAAAATTATTCTCTTCTCAACAATAAAGTGGAAACGAAATATAGAATGAGTTACTGCTTTCCGTTCTCCCACAGAAACGAGAAAACGATCTTCTTTCAAGTACTGACTTCACAACTAACCGGTGAACAACTTGATCAATAGCAGCGACACCTTACGGATATAACTATAATTTTCATTGGGTATCATAACCTGTAGATTCCTAATTAGAATTTCAAACTGTTTGAATGTTTAACTTGATGAAATGAGATTGAATTATTAATAAAATTATGAAAACTGAGTTTAAAATTCTTCTTCTTCAAGTGCCATCTCCGAGTCGAAGGTTGGCAATCATCATCGCTATTTTTACTTTAGAAGCGGCCGATTTAAAAGTTGGTTCGAAGTACATTCAAACCACTCTCTCAGGTTCCTCAGCCATGAGATTCTTCTCGTTCCTATATTTCGTTTTCCCTGTATTTTGCTTTGGATAATCAGCTGTAGGAATTTATATTTTTCATCCTCATAATATGGCCCAGATATTCCGATTGACGTTTCTTGAGTGTGTTAGTAACCTCTCTTTCCCTGCCTATGCGTCTCTGAACTTCTGCATTTGTTACTCGATCCATCCATGATATTCTGAGAATCCTCCTATACACCCACCTTTCAAATGCTTCAATCTTTTTAAGAATTGCGGCATTCACTGTCCATGCTTCCGCTCCATAAAGGAGAGTAGAAAACCTAACATTTAGCTAAACGATGTTTTAGTGCCATACTTAGATCTTTACTACGAAAACTTTGTCCATTTTTATGAAGTTGGCTCGGGCTTTTTCTATTATTATTCTTATTTCTTGGGTGTATTCATTTGTGCTGTTCACCATTGCTCCATGGTAAGTATATTGCTCCACTCTTTCTACATTTCTGCCGTTTATAGTTAGACTAACATTTACTGGATTGTTCTTTGAGATTAACATGAATTTTGTATTTTTATGTTTAGTGATAACCCATATTCCTCACTGTAAGTAGATACTCAGGTCATTAGTCTCTGCAGAGCTTCGATACTCTCCGCTAAGATTTCTGTGTCGTCCGCATATCTTATGTTGTTTACCTGTGTTCCACCAACTGTTATCCCACATTCTTCGTTTTCCAGAACTTTCTTAAGTATTTCTTCAGCATATGCATTGAAGAGTGTCGGCGATAGAACGCATACCTGTCTTACACCTCGTTGTATTTCAATTTCTTCTGATGTGTGGTTGTCCATGCATATTAAAGCTTTTTGCTTATAATAGAGATTAGTGATGATCTGTATGTCTCTACTATCTAGATGTTTTGAATTAAGGATGTCTATCAGTTGATCATGACGAACCTTGTCAAAGGCTTCATTATAGTCTATGAAACACGCACAGACCACTTTGTTGACATCGAGACACCTTTGAGTCAACACGTTGAATGCGAAAAGGGCTTCGCGGGTTCCCAATCCCTTCTGAATCCAAATTGAGTATCGCTTATATCCTTGTCAAGTTAATGGTATATTCGATTATGGATAACCTTAAGGAGCAGTTTGAGAGTGTGTGACATCAGACTGATTGTACGATGATCACTACATTCTCTAGCATGTGGTCTTTTTGGTAAGCAGATGAAAGTAGATACTAACCATTCTCTTGGAATATTTCCAGTTCTGTATACTTTATTGAATATATTGACTAAGAGACCGATATGATTGTCGTCAATTAATTTGAGTATATCACTTGCCAATTGATCTGGTCCGGGGCTTTTCCCATTTTTCATGTTCTTTAATGCATGTTTCGCCTCTTCTTTAGTAATATCTGGGCCTACCTCTTCACAGTATGTGTTAATTTCTTCTGGTTCAGTTATGTTATCCATAAATAATTATTCTGTGTATTTCTTTCATCTTTGTTGTTTATCTGCTGTATTCATCAAGATCTTACCCTCCTCATTTACAAGAATAGTGCTTTGATTCTTTCTCTGTGTGCCTGCAAGATCTTTCACTTTTTTGTGTAGGTTGAACATGTCATACTTTCTGTCTAAGTCCTCAATTTCTTTGCCTCTGTCCTCGTGATACTTTTCTTTTGCTTGATGAATCTTTACTCTAAAATTCCTTTTGTAGTTGTTTGTACTTTTGAGTGTTCTGACTTTTATAAAGTCTTCTTTCGTTCATCATTTTAATATTTCTTCAGTCATCCACTCCTGTTTGTTCTCCTTATCCCCAGTTAGAATCTCTGTACAAGGGTTAATTATATTTCTTTTAATTCCTCCCATTCTTCGTTAGTTTTTCGTGATCTATTTGTATTCAATTTAGGTTTTCATAGATTCTGTTCTGGACCTGTTCTCTAATGCTTGTCACTTGTAGTTTTGTTGTGTTGATCTTTGGTGTAGCTTTTGGTTTTTCAAGAATTTTTAGTTTCAGCTTCAGAGTGGCAACCAACGGATTGTGGTCCGAAAAAACTTCGGTACCAGGATATGCTTTTACCGACTGAATGGCATTCCTGTATCTCTCATTAACGAGAATGAAATATATTTGATTTCTAACGATCTTATCATTAAGTCCATCTAAAGGAGCGCGCCATGTATAAAGTCTTCTCTTCGGCAGTTTGAAGAATGTGTTGGTAATGATTAGCTTCTTCTCTTGACAAAATTCCACAAGGCGGTCTCCTCTCTCATTTCGTTCTCCTAATCCACAATGTCCAACCACTCCCCACTTCTTCCGCTGCCAATCTTCGAGTTGAAATCGCCCATTAAAACTGTAATTTGTCTATTATTTACTATTTTTGAAGCTTCTTGAAGCTGATGGTAAAAGGTATTCAGTTCTTCATCTGTTGCCTGTGTTGCTGGAGCAAACACTTGTATTAAATTTAATTTTGTATTGGTCGTTTCCAGTTGTATTATCATCACTCTCTCAGAAATTGGGACAAATCCTACGACTGCTTTGCTGGATGTTTTGTCTAGTATGATAGCTACTCCATGTATATGTTGATTGTCTTTGCTTCCAGAGTAATAGACTGTCTTGTTGTTTGTTGTAAGTAGCCCTGAGCTAGGCCATCTAGCTTCACTAACACCTAGGATATTAATTTTTAGTCTGTCCATTTCTTGCATAATATTGTGCATTTTTCCAGGTTGTTACATACTTTGAACATTCCACGTACTAATCTTCATAATATGACCCGGTGATTCTTAGCACCCTCTGACCACTGAAGACCTGCCGGGGACTGAGGGCCGTTACTTCCTGATTTTCAGCCATGATAATTGTACTAGAGATATCTCGAGGATCTTTAATGTAGTGGTTTCTCCTTGCCTTCTACATCCCAATGCCGTTGACTTACAAGAAGTTCTTCCGCCTTCGGGGTCGGTTTCCCGATCCCAGGGCAATAGGGTGCCCCGACTCTTAACAGCTCCTCCACCCTAAGCTGTTGGCTGATAAGAGGGGACTGCTTATACCGGCAGTCACTCGGTCGACAGAGCCTCGTCAGTTTCAGCAGGGTGTAGCGCGTGCAGGTGAGGTTGTCATTTGGGTCAGCTTGATCATGTGCTGTCACCCCTTACACCCCGTTTAAAATAATAAATGATTAATTCGAGAAATCAGACTGTTACACATGTCCAAGAGGATTTTTCGATCGTATTAAGTTTTTGTTCAAACTCTTCATCAGCCAGTAGGTCTCTTATTTGTGGCCCTACAAATATTATTTCTTTTATTTTGGCATAATTGATTCATGTAACAAAAACCATCTCCATTTTTATCCATAGCTTTGATAAACTTTTTCCGAGTTTGATATGCAATGGAGTTAGCAACACATCTTCAGGATTCATTAAACGAGTGTGAAGAACATTTCATTAACCTAGTACAAGAGCGTCTCGCTTAGGCCACTACTTTCTGACATAATGATTTTTTTTGTCTCGACTATCCCACTCACAGGGGAAACAACATCTTCGTATATCCAAGCTGTAAACCTAGCCAAATAGCAAATACTTTCAAATCTCCACATATTTTCCAGGAATATTGATTATATTCAATATGTTGTAGCAGTGTATTCATATTTTCATATGAATCTTTCATTTCAGTAGCATAAGCGACCGGTACGGAAGGGTATTTATCACCATTTTGTAACAGTACAGCCTTCAAACTAACCTCTGAGGAATCTGTAGACAATCGCCAGTCAGATGTTTTATATTCAAACGTAAACTCCGTTATCATTGAGGGAATATCATTGCAAAACACTATATTGCTATATTGAGAAAGAAAACTTGAAAAGTGTGTATGTCGAGTTTTGTATACAGATTTTCTAATATTTTTTCCAGTATATTTCAGTCAGGACGCCCATAGTTTCGCCTATCTTTTACTGATCTCCAAACCACGTACCAAGTCATTTAAATCATTTTGAGTTATAAAATGAGGTTCTTTGTTTGAAGTACTGGGCTCGAAATTCGAATCGGAATCTGAACTCTCAGATACATTTTCTTCGTTCACGTCATCCATGTTTACTGGAGGCTGAGGAAAAGGTAAATCATCACTGTGTGGGATAGGTCTTCGAGCAGATTGTAGTTTTAGATATTTCACACAGTGCCTAGATTTGTGGTTACTACAATTTATATAAGTCTGGCAGATATAACAATCTGATGCATGGTCTTTTGGTTTGGCCCATATCATTGGAACTGCGAACGGCATATGACGAGATCCTAAAGCCTATGATGTAAATAAATTGACGCACTGTGCACAGCAAACACTTGTAGTCCAGGTTTTATTCAAATTTCGCGCCAGAAACCAAAATAATTAAGATAATAGTTTTTAACTAATGGTGTCGAACTACGACGTTGACTTTCAACAGTAAGTTGACCGCAAATATAACAGAAGTTATCAGGATGGTTTACACACACTCTCGGCATCTTAGTATGATGTATCACACTAATCTAAAAAAACTGTTTTTATTTCAATATAGTTTCAATAATTAATTCGGAAACACACGTTGGTAAGCAAACTTCGAGTAATCGAGTAAGTCAATGTTTCATGAAAACTGAGGGTGATAGAACAAAAGTATGAGGTTTATATAAATTCGACCTAAAATTACTGGCAATTGGGACAAATATTATTCTACTCTAATGTCAACCAATAAAGAAATTAGGAGAGCAAAACGAGAGTCCGGGCGCAGGTTCTGCAGGGACGTGAAAAGTACAGCAAAGCTGCACAGGGTTCTCGCCAGAGGCCCGTTGCTCCCCATTGGCTCTGTGGAGGGTCAGGATGGGCGGTACACGGGCTCTGGAGAGGAGACGTTACAGATTCTTGCGAAAACACACTTCCCAAAAAAGGATGATTGGAAGAACGCAAGAACGATCATCAAGCCCGGAGCAGTAAGGTAGGCGATTTGCCCATTTCAGCCATTCAAATCTCCTGGAGAGGAAGGCATCATACCTGCCTTGTTACAGCAGGCGGTGGATGTCCTCCTCCCATACCTTTTAAGGCTCCTCCGGTAAATTCTTGCCTGCAATGTTGACCCAGATAGCTGGCGCAGAGTCAGGGTTGTTTACATCCCTAAGGTGAGTAAATTGAACTCACAACCTAGGTCGTTCAGACTGATTAGTCTTACGTCTTTTATTTTGAAAACCCTGGAGAAGATGTCAGATGGATACATCAGGACCGAGGTGTTATCGCTGAGGCCTCTGAGTGAACATCAATATGCCTTTCGAAAAGGTAAATCAACCGATCTGGCACTTAATCACTTAGTCGGAAGGATCACTCAGTCTCTGGACCGCAAGAAGACTGGAGCTGCAACCTTCATGGATATTGAAGGTTCGTTTATGGCAGCTCCCACTAGCTCGGTGTTGGGGCTTCGAGAGCCAGAGTAGTACCAAATATTACTGCGGAATGGATTACTTCCATGCTAAATGACAGATGGATCAACACTTCCTTGAAAGGGGAAGTAGTCACTTTTGTGTCTGGCAGGGACTCCCCTCTATTGTGGTCCCTACTAGTTGACGACCTTCTGGCAATAATTGGCGCACTTGATGTTCATGTGTAAGCATACGCTAGAATGGTTTATTCTAGATTCAATCATCTTTCCCGAAATAAAGCGGGTGAGTTCGGCTTTGTGCCCGGCGCCTTAAAGTCTGAAATCGAGGACAATGAAGTGCTGGAAATGTGGTCTGACATAGCAACACCTAAAACCAACATGGAGAGGAAATTCGAGATCATCATTCCTGATAGACAGGAATGGACCAGCTTCAAGGACCGTCTACTCGAGGGGCTCTGTTGGTACACGGATAGCTCGAAAATTACACCTAAAAAAGGTGTTAGTGGGCATGCAGCTGTCTTCCAAGCATAAATATTCTCCATTGATCACTGTGGTAATCTCTTGCTTGCGAGGGGATCAACAAATAGATCAATTAAATCCTCATCCACTTATGGTGCAGGAATGTCGTTCCACCCTTGCCAAACTAGGAGAGCGAAGCAAGCTCCATCTAATATGGGTGCCTGGTCACTCAGGCATTGAAGGAAATGAGAAGGTTGACTCATTGGCCGCTGGATGAACTGGTCTGGAGTTCATAAGACCGTAGCCTAAGCTCGGAATCCCCCTGGAGACTGCAAGGCTGGAAAACAGCCGATGGCTGGACCTGAAGGTACATGAGCACTGGTTGAGTCTCTCAGGTCTCAATCACGCTCGACGTGCCATCAGTGGACCTTCCACTGTTAAAACCAAGGCCTGGCCTGAACTATATAGGTTGTAACTGAGAGTCTTAACTGCCATACTAACAGGGCTCAGACACCCCATAAAACACCTTAATAAGTTTGGATTTATTGAGGATCATTCACGTAGGCTATGTGAAGAAGATAAAGTATGTGAAGAAGATAAAGTATCAATGGGACATGTTATGTGCTAGTGCCCAGCTGAGTAAAGAGTCAGAATGGAAGAACGTGGATCCTGCAAATTGAATCTGACTTAGCTTATTAAGCTCTCCCCATGAAACTCGTATCCTTTACACTGGCTCTCAGAAAATAAGTTGCTGACCTTTCTCTGTTTTACAGATACTTTCACGGAAGATGCTCCAAGGAGCTGAAAGAACTTGTTCCGGGAAAACTCATTATTTGCCACAACACTAGGCTGGCAGGGAGTTCTCATCATATGGCGGTACATTTGATGATCCCTCGAACCTCTCTCCGTATATGAATTCCTTTGTTCACAGGACCGGTGTGCTGTGGAACTCGCTTCGGTCTAATATCTTCCCAACATTGGGCCCTCTTCAAGAAGCTAGTAAACTGACACCTCAATTCTTCTCAGGCGCCCACTCATGAGGTGTAACAGGTTCGCCAATTCCTAGGAAGCGCGTGCAAAAAAAAAATAATGGGAAGGTTGAAGCTCGTGGATGAAATTTAGGGCAGAGTGTGCCACAATAGACCACTGGATCGCAGTGACCCGGCTGCTAAGCAGTCCTCAGTCATATGATATTTCTCTATCTATCTATGAAGTTTATATGCGGGTCGGTAGTAGTGTTTGAAAATATGACTTGATTTCGTTTAATAAATTTACTGTTTATATGTGTTATTTACAACCCTTTGCAAAATAAAGACTCCTAACAAATTCACTCTCAACTAGCTTGAACTGTTACCCTTCGGGAGTTGATTGCATGAATCCTAGACGATACAAATAAAGAATATTTCACAACGTTCGTCGCTGGAGAAGTTAATTTTAATTTAACAATATCTGCTGAACTGGCAAGCTAATTTCGACCGAATCGCTGTTGAAAATCCTTGAAAATTACTGCCATTCAAACTGGATTATCCGCTTATAAGTTACATCGACTAAGCGGGTCGTCTGTATGAAACTCACTGCATTCAGAAAATTGCTGTAGTCCACAGTTTGCTCTCATAAAGTTAAGATTGAAGTTGAAAATGTTTTATCTAAATAGTTCAGTTGGTAATATTTAATTAGTGAGATAGACAAGGATAGAAGGTTTAATTAAATATCATATATACTTAGGAAGATGTTATAATATTAGTGGCTAAGTTATGATGAGTTTTAGTCAAACTTGTTTACCATTATAATATAAATGTACCCAAAATTGAATGAAGATTTGAATTACATAAAAAGTATGGTTTAGTTGTAATATTGAAATATATGGTATTTATATCATAGCATCTTAATACATAGAATAATATTGATGATTTATTAATTTCAGTAAATTCATTTTTAACGAACATGAAGTAAAATATATTTAAATGATTGTTTTCTCACTTGGCAAAAGTTTCAGAAATATTTATTGAAATACTCGGGTTGTTTACCCATTATTATCATTATTATTATATTATCGTGGACTTATGCACTATCTCAGCTCTTAGCTGGATATAATTTACCTTTCCCAGATTCAGCAATCAAAGGGAATAGGCTCGATTAAAATATACTTGATTTATATTTCCCAACTATTCTACATGTATTGACAATTACAGCTTTTTGAATTTCTATATAGGTATTCTTATGCAATTCTAATATCTTAAGGCTATCATGTAAAATTTTGGGTATTAACCCAGTCGAGGATACGATGACAGGAACAATATTAATTTTATCGAGGCGCCACATCTCCTTGATCTCAATAGCAAGGTATGTGTATTTGGACTTTTTCTCCTGGAACTTATTCAGCACGTTGTTATTATTCGGTATGGCGACATGCACCAGCATTGCTGTTCTGCCTCTGGTATCATACACCACTATGTCCGGCATATTATTCGTCACCATTCTGTCAGTGATAACAGGCCTATCGAAGTATAATCTGATAGAGTCATTTTCCAATACGGGCGCCGGTTGATACTTGTAATATGGCTGGAAGGTATTCAGAAGTCCGTACTTGTGTGCAAGTTTCTGATGGATAATGTTGCACACTTGATTATGCCTGTTAAGGTAGTCTGTGTTGGCCAGTTGTTCGCAGCCGGACGTAATATGCTGTATAGTCTCCGATCTTATATGGCATTTTCTGCACTTATCTGTTTGCAATGTTGCGTCCTTATTATTATTAATATTGTCTTCTTCTGGAAATCATAGAATGCAAGAGAGAATGAAGCGGCTGAGCAGAAAAATCTTCGGTACTCTTTATGTACACATGACACTAACACAACATAAACTGACAAGCTACTGCTAGTGCAATAGCGACAGGGAAACGCGTTTTTTCCTCTGGTTTATTGTTATTTATTGAAATAGTATGGTTTCTATGTTACATTTCCTGAGCTCACACTTGTTTTTTTCTGAGCCAAAATTATAGATATAAGCATTTATTGTGAATAAAATTATTCAAATTTCTGTTAATCCTCTCTTTTCAAAAGAGTATATATATATATATATATATATATATATATATATATATATATATATATATATATATATATATATATATACAGGGTGCTTCAACGGAAACTAAACAGAGGCTAAATCTACCAAGATATTCATTTCTGATCAAAACGCAAGAACAGATATTTTTGTTTCAAGGGTACATCTTTGGATACAATACTTGCCTGAAATATCAACCCCTAAATTCCATTTTGAATAGGAAGACGAGTCAAGTGATGACTCATCAAAAGAAGGGTGGTATCTTTGAGAGCAACTGAAAGATAGGAAACACTATTTCCTGAGACTTTTCAAGTTTCAGTGAGGTAAAATGGAACAGATCCATGCTGGTCATCATCAAGTACCATCCTCATCTCGAATTTCATCATTTCATATATATATATATATATATATATATATATATATATATATATATATATATATATATATATATATATATATATATATATATATATATATATATATATATATATGATTTCACTCATGTATAGTGGCATTCACAACAGGAGGTAAATTGAAGTCTAGTTCGTCGTGGCTAATTGGCTGGTTTTCTTATGAGTGGTTGTAATTTCAATAATTTCCAAAATGTCCATCCATTTTCTTTTATTACCTGGATGCGTGAGTTCGATATTCTCGAGATTTATGAAATGATTTTTGTTGATGCAGTTGTCCGAAAATCTCGTAGAATTTTTATTTTGGAGAATAGATCGTTTAGGTTCTTCAATTCTCTTCTCGATGCATCTTTGGGTGTGGCCTATAAAGGTCACTACAGTGTATTTTATATACTTCGCTTTTATCTAATAATTTTGTTTTATCTTTATTATTAACTAACAATGAACCCAAATTCTTTCTATTCGTGCTGATGGCGTGAATATTATTTCTGTCTAATCTGTTACATGTCTTGTTGCTAATATTAGGAATAAAATTAATTGGAAATTTTCGTTTCGATTTCTTAGTATGCAACGGAAAAATGCTCTTAATTGAAAGCTTATGTCGTTTTTGTTTTATTATAACATAAGTGAAATACCCAAAGATGGAACCATAGATATCCAAGAAGCATTAAAAACAGCTCTAAAAGAATATCGCCGTTAATGCAAACAAAACTTGTCGTTTCATATATAAATTTGAAACCAGGACCTCCAAAATTTTTCATGCTAATAAAATATCATGAAGACAATCCACCAATACGTCCAGTGGAGTCATTTCTGAACAGCCATGTATGACAGTTGGCAAAAGAATTAAATTATGTATTCAAAAATTCAATGAACTCACACCTAGGTATTTAATGAATAACTCAATTCAATCAACACAGAAAATGAAACAAGCTCAAACCACAATCAAATCATTTTCAATCAGTTTGGACGTAGATAACATGTAGTCCAATATCCTAGTAGACGAATGCCTTCCATTAGTCTAAGACATCTTAATAAAATCACTCTTCAAACCGGTTATACGAAATGAATTCATATTTTTGCAAATGTTGTGCCTAAAACAAAATCATTTCAAATTCAATAACAGATTTTTTTTCTACCGATGGGATTTCTATCGAACCTTTTACTTGCTGCCATATTCAAGGCGTATATTGAAAAAATTTTTTTCATGCGCACTTCCCAGAAATAGGCGAACCTGTTACACCACACGAATGGGCGCCTGGGAAGAATTGAGGTATCTGTTTACTCGCTTCTTGAAGAGGGCCAACTTGTAGGATGTTGGGAAGATGTTGGACGGAAGCGAGTTCCACAACTCACCGGCCCTTCAATCGAAGGAATTCTTATAGGTTCGAGGTGTCGTTAAATTTACCGCCATATGATGAGGACTCCTTGCCAGCCTAGTGTAGCAACAAAACATGAGTTTTCCCGGAACAAGTTCTTTACGCTCCGTGGAGCATCTTCCGTAGAAGTATCTGTAAAAAAGAGAAAGGTCAGCAGCTTGTCATCTGAGAGCCAGCGGTTGGAGATCGCGGGTGATCTCCGGGTGTTCGATGAGGAGCACAGCCAGTTTTTGCACACTATCCATCATAAGGAATGTTTGGGCTCAGACCCCCATACATGGGAACAATATTCCAAAGCAGGTCGAATATGCGCCTTATATAGAAGCAACAGCTGAGATGACGTGAAGCATCGCTAGTTCTGAAAAGAAAATTAACTTTAGCTGATGCTGTCTCAGTTAGTGCTGATACATGCTCATGCCAGCAAAATCCGGAAGTGACCGTTATTCCGAGAAGGTATATCGAATCTTTGGATACAATTTGTTGTATGCATCATTAGAGGAAGTTCTCCAGCGTGGACCATTCTAGAAAACGTAGTTGATTGCGTCTTGCTCGCGTTGAAGCTCACCAGGTTCAATTAACTCCACCCAGATATCCTCTGTAAGTCAGAGTTTAAGTTGTTGATTTGTTGACATCGCTGACGCTAAGATTCTGCAGCTGTAATCGGCCGCAGGCTACTGAAAAACGAAACCAGTGTACAATCGTATACAAAACAGAAGATCTTGTTCTCTATAGATGACAGAAGATCGTTTATATGCAATAGAAACAAGGTTAGCAGACGAATGGATCCCTGAGATACTCCTGCTTGCAACTGGAAACAATCAGGTGTTATACCGTCGACCACAACTTGAATTAATCCATTTGAAAGAAAGCTACTTATCCAAACTTGCAATTTTTTGGGAAGTCCATATGCAGCAAGTTTATTCAACAAGGGTGCATGCCAAACCCTATCAAAGACTTTGAAGATGTCGAGGGCTATTGCCCTAGATTTCCCATGCTTTTCCATCGTTGATGTACAAAATGAGTAACGTAGGCGAGCAGATCTCCTGTCGATCTTTGCCTGCGAAAACCATACTGACGGTCATTAATAATTCCCTGCAACTCAATATATTTGATGAGTTCATCATTGATAACTCTCCATCACTTTGAACATAATGGGAATAGGTGCAACAGGAAGTTTGGGGTAAGCACTTCTTTCCTTTCTTTGGGATCGATTGAATTCTCGCTCTCTTTCAGGTGCTCGGAAGATTCTGGCTCTCATGAGAAATCAGAAACAGACGGTTAAGAATGGGAAGCACACTTTCTCAGGACGATTGGCGGCATTCTGTCTAGACCAACTGCCTTCTTGGGGTTCAGCTGCTCGAGAACCCGTCTCACAGTGCGGACTCTCAACTCGATTTCTGCCATGGCATAATTTGTAGGTGACATGTTCGGTGATATTGCGTTTGATGAATCTGGCACAGAATTCTTTGAGAGAAAGAGTGCAAAGCGATCGGCTTTCCCTTTCGGAGATGACGCAATACTTCTCTAACAAGAGGCGTCTTCTCTAACAAGAGGCGGAAACGCATATTTGTAGAAATTGGCACTGACAGTCTTCGCCATAGACCAAAATTGTCTAGTCTTGCTTGCCTGTTCAAGGAAATTATAAGTTACCCCTTCGTTGAAATTGTCCTTTGCTCTTGCAGTTGTTAGGTTGCATACGTTCCATATTCGTACGAAAGTTGTTCTTGTTTCCTCTATTGTATTCATTTTCCATGACTTGTAAACTCTGCTCTTGGCTGCAGAGGCTTTTTCGCAGTCTATGTTAAACCACATCCTTTGTGCTGTTGCTATTTCATGGAATGAGTGATGTAGAGATCCATTCCTGCATGAATGATTTCTGTAACAGATTCAGTGCACTCATTGATGTCAGGATCTGAAAGGCAAACATCACTGAATGGGAAGCATGAAAATAATTCACGCTGCTTATCCCAATTAGCGCGGTTATAGTGCCAAATGCGTCTGGGTGGTTTGGGTTTTTGGTTTAGCGGCAGCACAATGTATCTAGTACCAGATATAAGGTTGTGGTATGAGTTGCCTAGCGGTGCTGAGACCTCCACTCCAAAATCATCTTGATCTGCAATCAAAAAGAGAACCAAGGTGTTCGGGAAGTCGGTTGGGTTATCAGGTATTCTGGTCTGGAATTTATGCGTTAGATTATGGCTGATTGCGGAAGTTTCAGTCTGTCTTTCCGCTTCATCTATTCTATTGGAGTGGCGAAGCCAGAGGGTGTTTTGAACGTTGATGTCCCCAGTGTAATGACCACAGCTGCCAGATGATGTGTCTGAATTCAATCCACCTTATCATTTAGATACTGAAACAGTCTACGGAAGTATGGCGAGCGACATAGACAGCACAAGGACAGTGTTTCATCCTGCAAACAGATTATAAACCACACAAGGTCGAAAGCGGGGTCCTCCATCATATCCTCTTTCTGGCAACATCCGATCAGGTGAAAACACAGAGCCCCCTTTGAACATACATTTCGTATGTTACTCATACCAATTAGAACATTAATACGTTGTGTCAGTTGTTTGACTCATTAGGGTTTCGGTTAGGGTTAGCACATGGGGTTTTGCGTTTTGCAGATGCTGGTGAACTGCATCGACATTCACGTTGTTGTGCCCCAGTCCTCTAATATTGCAGAACTCCATCAAGAGTTTGCTTTCTTTTCTAGAACGTGAATGAACTGGTCGGAGAAGTGCTCCACTTACCCGCATCATGAACCCCTCGAGGCAGTCCCACCGGAGATCCGAATGGGAGACTATTTCAACTTTGGAAAAATTTTGTCCCAGAGAAACTCATCATGCTTCGTTGCCAATCCTTTCCACCCTGGAAACCGAAACTTGGTCACCGAGGTGACCAATTCACGGGACCCTTAGCTGGATGTGGTGGTATCACACCAGGGTAGTGTGACGGAGTTGAGGCCGCCTGCCACCTGTTTACTCAATTCCTTCAAAATCAAAATTAGTACATTCTTGTTATAGATATGTCGAGGATATACTAACAAATTTTATAGGAACTGCCAGACAACTAGTTCAGTTTTCAACTTATATCAAAGGCATTCACCCCAAATTTAAATGCAAAATTGAGAGAGTAGTCGATAATCAGATTTACTCGTAGACCGAACAACCACTTATAAAAATAACATACTAAGTTCATTCAAATCTATATACAAAATCCATTAATCAGATTACAATAATCAGAGAACTGACAAATCTACTTTCGCTTCACATTGTATCAAAAATGGCTATCATTTTCCACCCATATTACAATTTAAAATTATTCACAGAATACCTAAAAGATGAAAGTTTGTGATTTCTTATAATCTATGGAAATTTCCAAAGTCCAAAAATTTCCTATAGAGATAATCTTTTGCACAATCTTAATGGCCGCGCTTAGTCAACGTGATACCTAGTTTTACCATAATTCTTTTTTTACCTTCTGTTTGTTTCCTTATCAATTTTGTATATACCTGCTTGCGTATGTAAGTATTTTCAACTTTAGTTCAGTATTTATAAAAGCTGAATATGATCGAGAGACTCCAATTCCAATTAAATTTCCAATAAATATCTTGTCATAGTATAATATATAGTTCAATTCCTTATTATTATCCTAATAATGACCATTTTATATAAGTTAAATGAACGTCATTTTGAGCATGGTTTTCCTACTGTCAGATGATAAACAGCGATCTATATTCTTCAGTAGTAGAAACATAATAAAATTCCATTTGTAATATAAACAATTATACATTCATTTAAGTTTGACATGTGTGCTCACATATATTAAAATGAGTAATTTTTACACTATTGCAAAATATTACTCACCTAGAATAAATGTGTAATCAATATTTACTGGAAATAAAATTCACGTACCTACTTCTTTGAGATCGTTTATCTGTACATTTCATCATTATAGATAACGTTCTATTGACTGTGAGATAAAATTGTTTCGCGTAGTTTCAGTCCAGTGAAATAAAGCAGGTGCGTGATATCGTTCAGTGCGCGCTAATTTCAGAAATTTCAGAGTTTAAAATGGTTGGTACCGGTGAAGGCAGTGGCGCAGCGGCCGTACAAAAGTTTGAAAATCATATGAACATTATCAAATACACTCTGTTGTTCACCAATGCTTTCGAGGTGGTGAGTACATAAGTCAAACCTATAGTATTACTTGAAATTGTATTATCACAGCATATATGTTATTGTTTCGAACAGATATGCATTGAAGTTGGCCTTTAAATACTGTTTCATCGAAACAAAGTAAAACCACAACCAGGATTTAATGATTTTATCATTCAATATCCGGCAAGAGTTATTATCTGACTATTGAAGCGATGTAGGTTCACAATGAAACAATTGTGTTTGGAATATTTCAATATCAACTATTAAAATCGTAACGTTTTGAAACACCAAGTACAGTTCTGATATTATTTCTAAATGAGTCGGTTAGAGAAACATCTTATCGCACTAGTAAATGAATTATAGTCATTAGTATATCCATAAGTATTCCTCCGAGAAAAGAAATTCGACTGTTAACATAAGATGTTTTGTTTTGATAATTTCATGGGTTAGTTTAAATTGTCAAATGAAGATATATCTCCTTTCACTGCGACGTTGCCAACGCGGCGGTAAGAAAACTTCTGTTGATTTCTGATTTTCAACCTTATACCCTTACGTAGATTATCTATGTTCCAGTTGTTCAGTCATCCATTAAATTTTTGATTTTTGCTTCATTGGTTGTTTCGATAGGACCTGAGGTTATACACCTTCTGTTCAGTAAACGAACAGTTTTGGAAAAACAGTAATACTAGTGCCACCTGTTGTAATATTGTATCTGTCGAAATCTTGGTACTTAATTGACTACTTTATGTTGTCTTTGCATGTAAAAAATTATTTTTATGGATTATTAGATTACGAAAAAGCGTTTGATCGAATCAAACATAACAGACCTATGAAATGTTCAGAAAGAAAAGGCCTCGACAAAAACGATATAAGTATAATTAAGAATCTTTATTGGAATCAAATTGTTGTAGTACGTACAGAAAATAATACATCCGATACGGTCCAAATAGAAAGAGGCGTGAGGCAAGGCTGTATCCTGTCGCCGCTCTTATTCAACTTATATTCCGAAGGGATATCTTCTCAAGCCAAGCCCAAGCTAGAGGCGTAGCAAGGTGTAGAAGTCAACGGAGAATTGATGAATTAACAGCATTCGTTACGCCCAAATACAATCATAATAGCAAACAGGGAAAGTAACCTACAGGCACTAACGGATAAGATGGTCGCAACGGGGGATGAGTTAAGTCTTAAAATAAACGTCAGAAGAACAAAGGTCATGGTGATAACAAAGGAACGCATCGAAACACAAACTGAAACTGAAGTGCGTTCAAAAATAGGACAAGCCAGATCAGGATTTCCAAAATTAAGAACTCTTCTACGTAATCCAAGCTTCAGAATCGACATTCATATAGGATGGTAAAGCGCTACATACATTCGATTATGTTATACGGAATGGAAGCATGGACTCTCAAGATAAACACACTGAAACGTATAGAGGCTTTCGAAACGTGAATCTTCAGGTGGTTGCTGAAAATAACCTGGACCTCTAGAACCATCAACGAAGAAGTTTTGTGAAGAATGAATACAGATCGCTTATTTGCATCAAAAAACGAAAAACAGCTTATTTGGGGCATATATTACATGGTTGTGAATATAAAGTTATAAGTTACCTCAAGTCATTATAAAAGGTAAAATACAGGGGAAAGGGGGACCTGGAAGACACCAGATATCATGGATGAGGAATATTAGGGAACAGACAGGGATGGATCTGCAAATCTTGATAAGAACTGCAGAAGATCGAAAATCTTATGCCTTGGTTATCACTAACTCCCTGTGAAAGGAGATGCACCGAAAGAAAGAAGAAGAATTTTTTTGCGTCATATTTTTTAGTGCATTCAGTACGTCAGTCGGAAAATGAGTTTTAAATAAAGAGCTGCAGTTATGTTTTGTGGTGAATTTGGTGAAGCTTTTACCGAAGCGCAAAAAAATGCTACGAATTGCAATGAGCAATGATTGTCTATGTACGCAAGTTTTCGAGTGGTTAAAGCGATTCGAATCGAAGGGTAGAAAGACCCTAGTTATGAGGAAAGACAGGCCATCCCAATACTGGATTGTCGGAAGAAAACATCGAAAAAGTGCGTGAAATAATCAAAACTAATAAAAAATTTCCGGTGAAATTTCTTGAAATAGAATTAGACATTCCTCCAACAACTGTGTACCGAACTTCGACCAGATGTTGGGCCTTACGAAGGTTAATTCGAGGTTTGTACCACACAAGGACACTGACGACGAAATATTCAATCAAATTGTGCAAACCAAAGGCATCAAAATGCTCGAAAACACCCATTCCATTCGAAAACGATTGTGATTGGAGACGCTTGGAGGTAAAAAGGTTAGGCTGTTTTGTTTATACGACTGTCAAGGAATTATTCATAAACAATTTGTTACACGCGGCTAGACAGTCATTGGATAGTTTCAGTTTTATTTGGGCGTTATGAAACGATTGCCGTCAAGATTTCGTCATATTCGGCCAGAATATATAGAAAATTGCAGGTGTTGTTTTTGCACGAAAATGACCCGTCACATTGTTCAAGAGTTCTAACTGAATTTTTGATCGAAAATCACAATATTGTCTAGCATCATTCACCCGATTCAACTTACCTGGCTCCTTGCGACTACTATCTGTTCCCTAAACTGCATTTGACGATGAGAGTAAAGCGGCACCTTTCGATTGTATGTGCGGTTAACAACGCGCTAAAGACCATTTCAAAGGAGACAAAGAAGTAGTTTGACTACCTGTTAGCGCGTGATTATTTGTGTATCAATGCAGAAGGCGAATACATTGATAAATAGAATAGATTTGTATCCATATTAAGACTGGTTGTTTCTACTTTCAAAAGGTTCGGGATCTTTTGGAACGGATGGTGTAGTTGATCCTTTATAGTTAATCCTAAGATTGTCGTGGGTTTTTTCGGAGTAAGGATCAGAAGAAGAACAGAACTTATTATTGTATATAAGCCGACGTTTCGACACCTTTATTGGGTCTTCTTCAGGGCAACTATAATGAGAAAAATGCTGAAAATAACCTGGACCTATAGAACCATCAAAGAAGTTCTGTGAAGAATGAATACAGATCGCTTATTTGCATCAAAAAACGCTAAACAGCATATTTGGGGCATATATTACGTGGTTGTGAATATAAATTATATAAGTTATAAGTTACCTCGAGTCATTATAAAAGGTAAAATACAGGGGTTAGGGGGACCTGGAAGACACCAGGTATCATGGATGAGGAATATTAGGGAATGGACAGGGATGGATCTGCAAACCTTGATAAGAACTGCAGAAGATCGAAAATGTTATACCTTGGTTATCACTAACTCCCAGTGAAAGGAGATGCACCGAAAAAAAGAAGAAGAAATTGGATTATTGCATCATATTTTTTAGTGCATTCAGTACATCGGTCGGAAAATGAGTTTTAAATAAAGAGCTACAATCATGTTTTATGTTAAATTTGGTGAAGCTCTTACCGAAACGCATAAAAATGCTACAAATTGCAATGAGCAATGATTGTCTATGTACGCAAGTTTTCGAGTGGTTAAAGCGATTGGAATCGAAGGGTAGAAAGACCCTTATTATGAGGAAAGACGAGCAATCCAAATACTGGATTGTCGGAAGAAAACATGGAAAAAGTGCGTGAGATATCAAAAAGAATAAAAAATTCCTGAAATTTCTTGAAATATAATTAGACATTCCTCCAACAACTGTACACTGAATTTCGACCAGAGTGTTGGGCCTTACGAGGTTAATTCGAGGTTTGTGCCACACAAGCACACTGACGACGAAATATTTAATCGAATTGAGCATACCAAAGACATCAAAATGCTGGAAAACACCCATACTTCAAGAAAACGATTGTGATTGGAGACGCTTGGAAGTAAAATGTCAAGGTTATGCTGATTTGTTTATACGATTGTCAAGGAATTATGCATGAAGAATTTGTTCCACGCGGCTAGACAGTCATTGGAGACTTTCATTTGGGCGTTATGAAATGATTGCCGTCAAGATTTCGTCGTATTCGACCAGATTATCGAGAAAATTGCAGGTGATTTTTGCACGAAAATGACCTGTCACATTGTTCAATGGTTTTAACTGAATGTTTGATCGAAAATCACAATATTGCCTAGCATCATTCACCCGATTCACCTTACCTGGCTCCTTGCGACTACTATCTGTTCCCTAAACTGCATTTGACGATGAAAGGAAAGCGGCACCTTTCGATTGAATGTGCGGTTAACGACGCGCTAAAGACCATTTCAAAGGAGATAAAGAAGTAGTTTGACTACCTGTTAGCGCGTGAACATTTGTGTATCAATGCAGAAGGCGAATACATTGATAAATATAATAGATTTGTATCCATATTAAGACTGGTTGTTTCTACTTTCAAAAGGTTCGGGATATTTTGGAACGGATGGTGTAGTTGATCCTTTATAGTTAATCCTAAGATTGTCGTGGGTTTTTTCGGAGTAAGGATCAGAAGAAGAACAGAACTTATTATTGTATATAAGCCGACGTTTCGGCACTTTTATTGGGTCTTCTTCAGGGCAACAATAATGAAAATAACAACACACTATCACAGTGGTATTCTCAACAGCAACAACAAAAAATTTGTATGTTTATATAAAATAAATTGCATGGGTACGAAAAACATGTGATCTTAAAACAGTTAAAATGAATATTGATTAAAATTACATACATTAAATACAAGTTCCCAGTCTGAAAACTAATAAACACCCACAAAATATTACGTAAATAGAAAATTCATAATTAGAGATCAAAACAACAACACACACAATCGCAACGATACAGAAAAGAAATGAATCAACTCGATAATCATATGTCAGTCGTTTGCATGAAATCAATATGGTAGAACACGTCAAGTAGGTACCAAGAAGGATTAGTTTGAATGTCATTTCGTTCTTAATTTTTCAATAATGTTAAAATAATAACGGCTGAGAATATCTATGTCAGATCGTCTGTTTACGACACTACCCTCATTCTGTATGATCTCGAGTATTTGTTCAAAAATTCTTTCACCGTAGAAATTCTTTTTCCCAAGATGTTTGCATTTTCACAGATGAAATTGTGTCCTTGATTTATTTTATGTTCAGCCAAAGCCGTGGAGTGTGGTCTATTCCCAACATTTTTGCAGTCTGCTATGTGTTCTTTCAATCTTTTTCGTAAATATCTACCAGATTGAAACATGTAGCAAGCCTCACAAGACAAACAGGAAATTTCATATATTACATTTGATTGTTGTTCAATCGGTACCGTTGTTTTGGTTCTCGTAAAAAGGGGAATTTTGAGACTATTCTCACTTTTCTGAAAAATTTTTATGTTGCCGTGTTTCTTGCGAAAACTTTTTGTTTTCTCTCAGACTTCTCACATATGGAATTTTGTAGAACTTACTTTGATTGTTGCTATGAATAGATTTTCGGGTTTCAAAGTTGGTCTTGAGTATCTATGCATTAACTTCTTCATGAGAAAACTAGGGTAATTATTTTTTATCAGAATTTTTTGAATGTTCTTCAGATTGTTATCTCTGTACTTGTCACTCGATAAGTTGAGTGCTCTGTGTATGATATTTTGAACAACATTGAGTTTCTGTTTGAGTGGATGCTCGGATCGAAAACTGAGGAATCTCTCTGAAAATGTAGGTGTATGATACCAGTTACTCAGTATATTACCGTTTTCTTTCCTAATGACGAGAACATCGTGGAATGGTATCTGCATCTCACTTTCAGATTTTATTGTGCACTGAAGTCTTTCATTAAAAGAATTGAAAATTTGAAGAACTCTATCTTTGGAATTTTGTGCAATTGCAGTTAGAATGTCGTCCACATACCTACAAAAAAATGGTGGAGAAAAAGACAAAAGTGAAAAGGAACATTGTTTAAACCTTTTGTCTTTTCCACCATCATTTTTTGTAGGTATGTGGATGACATTTCAACTGCAACTCCACAAAATACTAGAGATAGAGTTCTTCAAATTTTTAATTTTTTCAATGCAAGACTTCAGTTTACAATTGAATCTAAAAGTGAGATGCAGAAACCATTCCTCGATGTCCTAGTCATTAGGAAAGAAAACGGTAATATACTGGATAACTGGTATCATAAACCCCCATTTTCAGAGAGAATCCTCGGTTTTCGATCTGAGCATTCACTCAAACAGAAACTCAATGTTGTTCAAAATCTCATACACAAAGCGATCAACTTATCGAGTGAATCGTAGAGAGAGTGCAATCTTAAGTACATTTAAAAAATTCTAATAAAAAATAATTACCCTAGTTTCCTCTTAAAGAAGTTAATCCATAGATATTCAAGACCAACTTTGAAACTCGAATCTATAAATAGCAACAAACAAACTATGTTCTACAAAATTTCGTATGTGAGAGGTCTATCTGATAGAATACAAAATTTTTGCTAGAAACACGGGCTACATAAGAATTTTTCTGAAAAGTGGGAATACTCTCAAAATTCTCCTTTTTATAAGAATCAAAGCAACGGTACCGATTGAACAACAATCAAATGTAATATATGAAATTCCCTGTTGGTCCTGTGAAGCTTGAAGTTAAACTTACAAAAAAGATTGAAAGAACACATAGCAGACTGCAAACATTTTCGGAATAAACCATACTCCACCGCTTTGGTTGAACATAAAATAAATCAAGAACACAATGTCAACTTTGAAAATGCAAAAATCTCTGGGAAAAAGAATTTCGACGGTTAAAGAATTTATAGAGAAATGCTCGAGATAAATAAAAATGAGGATAGGGCCGTAAACAGACGATCTGACATCGATCTTCTCAGCCGTTCTAATTTTAACATTATTGAAAAATTAAGAACGAAATGAAATTCAAACTACACCTAATTGGTACCTACTTGACGTGTTCTACAATCTACAATATTTCTTTCATGCATATGGCTGACATAAGGTTTACGAGTTCATTGATTTCTTTTCAGTATCGTTGCGAATTTCAGACTATATATGTTGTTGTTTTGATTTCAAATTTTAAGTTTTTCACTTATGTATTGTTTTGTCGGTGTTTATTAGTTTTCAGACTGGGAACTTGTATTAAATGTAAGTTATTCTTATCAATATTCATTTTAACTGTCTCAAAACAAAAGTTCCTATATGCGAGATTTTGCAATGTGTAGTCACATCGAAGAAAATTATTAGTCAAGGAACAATATTCTACCTTCTGTAGAATGTTAAATATCCTCGCTTGAAGGAGCTAGTTTTTCCGATCTACTCTACATAATCACCGTCAACCGGGGCCACAGAGCAGTGGTACAGCAGGGTCAGATGTTACGAATAGGAACAATGGACTGCAGTTTCGGTCTCGTTGGACCTCGTCAGCAATGTCTACCCATTCGTTACACCAGGCTATGCCGTTACCTACTCATCTCAATTCGTTGGAGAGGACGTAAGCATGTAAATGTCACTGAAGTTTGAATATTGTTCCTTGAATAATAATTTTCTTCGATGTGTCTACACATTGCGAAATCTCGCATATAGTAACTTATAGTTTTGAGATGTTTGTGTATGCCTGGTTGTATACCACATAGGAATGAGGAGCGTCGGTCCTTCGACGGCCACTTCTGTCTGATACGTGAGTGTCGCATGACGGTATATCATCGAACTAGTGTGACCGCTTAACGTTTTCCTGTTTTATCTACTCTTTGTTTTCACCGTTTCGCGGGGGCGATGGTGAGGATATGTTTCGGTTCGTTGGAGGGCGCAGTGATATTTACATGTCTAAGTTCTCTCCAAAGAATTGAGATGAGTAAGTAACGGCATAGACGGCATTACGAATGGGTAGACAATGCTGACGAGATCAAATTAGACCGGAACTGTAGTCCATTGTTCCTATTTGTGACATCTGACCGCACTGTACCACTGCTCTGTGGCCCCGGTTGACGGTGATTATGAAGAGTAGATCGGAAAACTAGCTCCTTCAAGGGAGGATATTTAACATTCTATGGAAGGTTGAATATTGCTCATTTTAACTGTATTTCGATCTAATGTTTTTCGTCCCATGTAATTTATTTTATATATACATATACATTTTTTGTTGTTGGTGTTGAGATAACCACTGAGAGGGTTTATATTTTAACCATGTTGTTTTTTCATTATAGTTGCCCTGAAGAAGACCCAATAAAGTTGTCGAAATGTCGGCTGATTCACAACAATAAGTTCTGTTCTTCTTTTGTCTTTCCTCGAAAAAAAACTACTGCATCTTCAATGGATCATAACCTCTAGACCTAAGGTTGTCGTTAACGCTGATTAGTTTTGTGAATTCATGGGGCCACGGCTGCATTCAGTAAGATATAAAGTTCGATATACAACTTGGCAACGCCTAGTAGCGACCTTTCGTTCAATCGATTTTGGAGGCTAAAGGGCTTTTTCCGAATTCAGAAATCGAACTAGCAAGCGCTTTTGAATTTTTGTTTTGGTTTTATATATTTTTCGATTTCAATGATATAGACAAAATTTTGAGTCTTGAAAGCTAAACTGGGATTATAAAACTTAAAGAACACGTCATGCATGGATTTTGTCACCATTATAAACTAGAGCATGTGGTTCCCTTATAGATTTTGGGGTTCACTCATTATCATTCTCTTTTATCAAATTAGATTTCGTGATACTAGGCTTGGCAAGATAATTTAGGATTGGATATAGAACTTGCGCGTGACGAAATAATTTTAGATTGGTTGTAGAACTTTGTATTTGGCTGGAAAATTCCGAATTGGTTTACTAATTAATATCAAAGGAACGACTAGATAGATCGAAGATAGATAGAGGGATAGCTCTTCAACGCATGATTAGAGCCTGGAGCTGCGATTGGATTTGGCAAGTGGAGCTGTACCCCTGTTAGAAGGATCAAGCACTCCGTATTATCTTGATTATATGGAACAGATAAAATACATTTTTAACGAACTTTTTCCAATTGATATCGATTTAACTTAATTTGAATTTTTTTTTGAATTTTATAACACATTGTTTCACCTCGCCGCCTGACTTCATAACAAAAATTTATTGAAGTTCAAGGAATTTATTAACCTATAACAACACAATTAACCTAGTAGGTCTGGTACCTCAGTTAATGTGGACACATCGATATGTGTAAAATACTGATAGGTTAAAAGCTAATCTGAAACGAGTTGTTTTAAGGAAAAATCAATCTGTTTCGACCTTATGGTCATTTTTAAGTGAATAACAATATAACAGATGAGTAGGTATGTACAAGTACAGAGTAAAGTTTTTTCTAGATATTGAATAGTGGGGATTCGTTATGCTCTAGTTAACTGTTGAGGGTAGTAACTTGCGGGTTTTTACATAGTTTGTTATTCTCCAAACTTTCCAACAAATTCGTCTCTCTCCCCTTGTTACATTTATGAAAAATTTTAAGATTGTTCAATGATATCGAGTGGTTGGTTGATTTTATGGGTTCAAATACTGAACAGTCATTAAACAATCTTAATATCATGCATAAATGTAACAAGGGGAGAGAGATGAGTTTGTTGGTAAGTTTTTAGATCAACAAACTATGTAACAACCCACAGTATACTACCCTTAACAGCCAACTAGAACTTAATGCATCCCCAGTACCCAAATATCTGGGATAAATTTCACTATGTACTTCTACTTACTTACTCATCTGTTATTTTGTTATTCACTTGAAAATGACCGTAAGGTCGAAACCGGTCATGATAATTGAATAAATCAAGGAAAAGTGACAAAGGGGTCTTATTTCGTTTCACTTTGAATTCCATAAAATATATAGATCATCAATACTATCAATCAGAACAGCTTGTCAAGCAGAATTGGTGAACATGTACTATCGACTACAGATGTGTCCTTGAATTTGTGGTTTAACAAAGAATATCTGAAGTGGAAGGTGATTCCTAACTACATCAAGTTCAAAATGTGTATTAATAATGAAACAACCTCTAAAGTTGAACCAAAAATGGAACTCCTCTGGTTCAAGGAAGAAATCAAAAAGTGGTATAAGGTGCGCGATAATATAAAACTTCACATCAAAGCAATTCAGGACGAATAAATTAATGTTTTACATAAAATTATACTTGAGTGCTTTGAATATCAAATCAATGTGAAAATAAGTGAGATTTCAAAGGAGAATTACGAAAACCTGCATGAAAAACTTTCAACCCTAGAAAACAAAGAAGAAAAACAGAAGCCTCAGCAACCTACCATCCAAAATGATGCTATTGAATGATCCGATATCACCTTTCATCCTAGATTCATAAATCTATCGAACAAATTAATTAATGAAGCTCAAACAGATCTGCTGATCAAAGGATCAAAATTCACCCCGGAAAACAGCAAATTCAAAGCATACAAAAAAAAATAACCGGAGTGCAAGCAGAGCTGGTCATTCAAAACATAAAGATACCAACCCAAGCCTCCATAAACACAAACTAACAGAAATTATCAGAAGTTCTGTCATAAAAACTAACAATCAAAATCAGATTAAAATAAAATAGTTCAGATCAAGCAAAATTCAAGCCGAAGATCTCATAATGATTAAAGCTGACAAAGGCAATAATATAGTATGCCTCAATAAAGATTTATACGAAGAAAAGATGCAGGATGTACTGAAAACAACGAATATCAACGAAATACCAAAAGATCTAACCAAACTTTTCACGAAAGAAATCAAAGAAGAGCTTAGTTTGTCAGAACACCTAGCACACACAGAATGGGAGAAGAAGAAACTGATTTCAATGAATGTTCAAGCTCCAAGAATTTACGGATTGATTGAACTACATAAGGAGGAAAAATCTGCATAACCTTTAGTGACATATATAAACACACCACCAGGTAAACTGGCGAAATTCTCTAATCAAACATTTCTAGACCCCACGAATTTTCACGCACAATACACTCCAATTCTCCAAATCAGTAGATCTCATACATAATCTTTCAAATCTCACAATCTCCCAAGATATTAAGTTAGTCTCTTTGGATGTCAAAAGTATGTACCCAAACATTCCAACGCATGAGTGTCTTCACCTTGTTACAGATATCTTATCCGAATCTAACACACCGCCATATATCACTAATGAACTTAGCAATCTTCTTCAAATATGCGCATCTGAAAGTTTCTTTCAAATTCTTTAAACAAAATTCAGGTCTTCACATGGATCAACTCTTATCCCCCTACTAGCAGATATTTTCATTGATAATTCAGAGAAAAACTCAATATGTAACACAGATTTCCCTAAAAAACATTTTTTTCTGGTACAGATATGTATATAATGCATATAATTCCATGATTCATAGAGCTCACTCTGCTCCCCTTCCGACAGAAAATTTCCAAACTGAACTTAACATCATCAGAAAAATTACCTCAAATAACAATATATCACAACATTTTCTAAATACTATTATTAAACGCAAAGAACAACGTATTACCTCTCAATTACTATATAGCATTGTAGAAATCCCGGCAAAAAAGATACACTAGTCTCAGATAAACCGGCGAACTATCTAACAAAATCAGTAATTGCTTTTCCAAAATCAATATAACTACCTACTTCATTCTCAAGCGGCCACAAAGTAAGCAGATTATTATTCAATGCCAAAGAAAAGAACGATAAATTCAAGCGATCAGTAATTTATCAAATCAAATGCAAAGTATGTCAGATAGCCTATGTCGAACAAACAGGGAGAAGTTTTGAAGCTAGATTCAAGGTACATATTTCCTCTGATGAAAATTCGCCAATATTTAAATACATAAAATCAACCAACCACTCGATATCATTAAACAATCTTAAAATCCTTCATAAATGTAACAAGGGGAGGGAGATGAATTTGTTGGAAAGTTTGGAGATTAACAAACTATGTCTTCTTCTTCTTCAAGTGCCATATCCGAGTCGAACGTTGGCAATCATCATCGCTGTTTTTACTTTAGAAGCGGCCGATTTAAAAAGTTGGTTCAAAGTGCATCCAAACCACTCTCTCAGGTTCCTCAGCCATGAGATTCTTCTCCTTCCTATACTTCGTTTTCCCTGTATTTTGCCTTGGATAATCAGCTGTAGGAATTTATATTTTTCACCTCTCATAATATGGCCCAGATATTCCAATCTACGTTTCTTGAGTGTGTTAGCAACCTCTCTTTCCCTGCCTATGCGTCTCTGAACTTCTGCATTTGTTACTCGATCCATCCATGATATTCTAAGAATCCTCCTATACATCCACATTTCAAATGCTTCAATCTTTTTAAGAATTGCGGCATTCACTGTCCATGCTTCCGCTCCATAAAGGAGAGTAGAGAAAACATAACATTTAGCTAAACGATGTTTTAATGCCATACTTAGATCTTTACTACGAAAAACTTTGTCCATTTTTATGAAGTTGGCTCGGGCTTTTTCTATTCTTATTCTTATTTCTTGGGTGAATTCATTTGTGCTGTTCACCATTGCTCCAAGGTAAGTATATTGCTCCACTCTTTCTACATTTCTGCGCCGTTTATAGTTAGACTAACATTTACTGGATTGTTCTTTGAGATTACCATGAATTTTGTCTTTTTTATGTTTAGTGATAACCCATATTCCTCACTGTAAGTAGATACTCTGGTCATTAGTCTCTGCAGAGCTTCGATACTCTCCGCTAAGATTACTGTGTCGTCCGCATATCTTATGTTGTTTACCCGTGTTCCACCAACTGTTATCCCACATTCTTCGTTTTCCAGAGCTTTCTTAAGTATTTCTTCAGCATATGCATTGAAGAGTGTCGGCGATAGAACGCATCCCTGTCTTACCCCTCGTTGTATTTCAATTTCTTCTGATGTGTGGTTGTCCATGCATATTATAGCTTTTTGCTTATAATAGAGTTTACTGATGATCTGTACGTCTCTACTATCTAGATGTTTTGATTTAAGGAAGTCTATCAGTTGATCATGACGAACCTTGTCAAAGGCTTTATTATAGTCTATGAAACACGCATAGACCACTTTGTTGACATCGAGACACCTTTGAGTCAACACGTTGAATGCGAAAAGAGCTTCGCGGGTTCCCAATCCCCTTCTGAATCCAAATTGAGTATCGCTTATATCCATGTCAAGTTTATGGTATATTCGATTATGGATAACCTTGAGGAGCAGTTTGAGAGTGTGTGACATCAGACTGATTGTACGATGATCACTACATTCTCTAGCATGTGATTTTTTGGTAAGCAGATGAAAGTAGATACTAACCATTCTCTTGGAATATTTCCAGTTCTGTATACTTTATTGAATATATTGACTAAGAGACCGATATGATTGTCGTCAATTAATTTGAGTATGTCACTTGCCAATTGATCTGGTCCGGGGCTTTTTCCATTTTTCATGTTCTTTGATGCATGTTTCACCTCTTCTTTAGTAATATCTGGGCCTATCTCTTCACAGTATGTGTTAATTTCTTCTGGTTCAGTTCTGTTATCCATAAACAATTCTTCTGTGTATTCCTTCCATCTTTGTAGTTTATCTGCTGTATTCATTAAGATCTTACCCTCTTTATTTACAAGAATAGTGCTTTGATTCTTTCTCTGTGTGCCTGCAAGCTCTTTCACTTTTTTGTGTAGGTTGAAAATGTCATATTTTCTGTCTAAGTCCTCAATTTCTTTGCATCTGTCCTCGTGATACTTTTCTTTTGCTTGACGAATCTTTACTCTAATTTCCTTTTGTAGTTGTTTGTACTTTTGAGTGTTCTGACTTTTATAAAGTCTTCTCTCGTTCATCATTTTTAATATTTCTTCAGTCATCCACTCCTGTTTCTTCTCTTTATCTTCAGTTAGAATCTCTGTACAAGGGTTAATTATATTTCTTTTTAATTCCTCCCATCCTTCGTTAATATTTTCGTGATCTATTTGTATTCTATTTAAGTTTTCATAGATTCTGTTCTGGACTTGTTCTCTAATGCTTGGCACTTGTAGTTTTGTTGTGTTGATCTTTGGTGTAGCCTTTGGTTTTTTAAGAATTTTTAGTTTCAGCTTCAGAGTGGCAACCAACGGATTGTGGTCCGAGAAAACGTCGGCACCAGGATATGCTTTCACCGACTGAATGGCATTTCTGTATCTCTCATTAACGAAAATGAAATCAATTTGATTTCTAACGATCTTATCATTAAGTCCATCTAAAGGAGCGCGCCATGTATAAAGTCTTCTCTTCGGCAGTTTGAAGAATGTGTTGGTAATGATTAGCGTCTTCTCTTGACAAAATTCCACAAGGCGGTCTCTTTTCTCATTTCATTCTCCTAATCCATAATCTCCAACCACTTCCCCACTTCTTTCACTGCCAATCTTCGAGTTGAAATCGCCCATTAAAACTGTAATTTCTCTATTATTTACTATTTTTAGAGCTTCTTGAAGTTGTTGGTAAAAGGTATTCAGTTCTTCATCTGTTGCCTGTGTTGTTGGAGCATACACTTGTATGAAATTTAATTTCGTATGGGTCGTTTCCAGTAGTATTATCATCACTCTCTCAGAAATTGGGACAAATCCTACGACTGCTTTGCTGGATGTTTTGTCTAGTATGATAGCTACTCCAGGTATATGTTGATTGTCTTTGTTTCCAGAGTAAAAGTCTGTTTTGTTGTTTGTTGTAAGTAGCCCTGAGCTAGGCCATCTAGCTTCACTAACACCTAGGATATTAATTTTTAGTCTGTCCATTTCTTGCATAATATTGTGCATCTATCCAGGTTGGTACATACTTTGAACATTTCACGTACTAATCTTCATAGCTGACCCGGTGATTCTTAGCACCCTCTGATCACTGAAGACCTGCCGGGGACTGAGGGCCGTTACTTCCTGATTTTCAGCCATGATAATTGTACTAGAGATATCTCGAGGATCTTTAATGTAGTGGTTTCTCCTTGCCTTCTACATCCCATTGCCATTGACTTACAAGAAGTTCTTCCGCCTTCGGGGTCGGTTTCCCGATCCCAGGGCAATAGGGTGCCCCGACTCTTAACAGCTCCTCCACCCTAAGCTGTTGGCTGATAAGAGGGGACTGCTTATACCAGCAGTCACTCGGTCGAACAAACTATGTGAAAACCCACAATTTACTACCCTGAACAAACTATGTAAAAACCCACAATTTACTACCCTGAACAGCCAACTAGAGACTAATGCATCCCTACTACTCAACATCTAGGATAAGTTTCACTCTGTACTTGTACTTACCTTACCTACTCATCTGATATATTGCTATTCACTTAAAAAATACCTATAAGGTCTTAACCGGTCGTGAATATTGAATAAATTGTGGAAAAGTGACAAAAGTGTTTTTTTAGAACTAGTTGAGCGGCAATGCGTTTCATGCCCAAACAATCGTTCACATACTGCATACTTCAAATTATTTTCTTATGATGTTATGAAGGATGAAGTATTTAAAACTCCGTAACTATGTGAGAGATAATTTAGATCATCTGAGCTGCTCCAAATATTTTGTTAGCTATCTAGAGCATTAATTATAAGGGAAGTCGTTTTGGTATAGTTAACGACTTCATATAGTTGTTAACATTGTAAGATATACCCATTGTTCACATTCATATTCTCAAGGGCACATGGCAATTATCCTAACCTATGAATACCAGCTATTCCACCCTTTTACAAGCTCAATTTGCCTCCTACCCCAAGACACGCATACGAAATACATCTGTTTAAAGTTCCTATCTGTCCTTCAACAAATGACATTGAAATTTGTTGCGAACCTCCAAATTTATATCGTCCCCCGAGACTGATGAAGGATAATCCGTTTTGCTAGATAAAATTAATGTGAGTCTGGATAGAATTTCTTGCGATGTTTCACAGTGTGCTTGACACTGTCGTGAACAAACATGAAAGATGCTTTGTTAGATATGGAGGAAGTTCTAACTCCTATAACCGCACCCGGGGGGCGGACACTATCCATTTCCAGAGTTATAACTTTGGTGTAGTACGAACACCTTGAGTTCGCCGACGTTTTTAGTATTTGAAAGGAATAGGAACTCAAAGTTCTATTTTGTAAAATATTATGCCAGGTTAAGTGAATACGTAGTCTCTTCAAGATCTAAATCCATGTATTTGTAATTGGTTCCAATCCAATAAAAGATATTAATACTAAACTACATAAATTATCATTTGATAATGTTAAATTCCTGCTGTAGTTTGGTAGAATTAGAATCAATTGCAGCTATTTTATGTTGAATTATAATCAATGAATTGTTTATGGCTGCTTTAGTCAATGGAGGATTTAAATTCATTGATGAATGTCCAGTTTAGAATCGTATAAATGAAAATTCATTAAATTAACTCGTTTAACGTCCATTATAAATTTAGTACATTGAAGTATTTAGTGAAAAATTTCATCGAATTAATCCACTGAATATGAAATATTCCTTAACCGGATAAATCAAATTAAGTTTTATGCGATGTCAGCAATTTGTCGAGTTTACGTTTCTGCAAATAATCTCTGAACGAAATGTGTTAACAGTGAATAATCAGAAAACAAGTTGCTCAATCAAACTATCAAAATCTTTCTGATGCTGAAATTTAAAATTATTTTCTTCCTATAAATCTTATTTTTAAATTGAAAATATTTTGAGTGTATGTAGAAAGCTCGGCCTTCTTGAGTTGTGATATACAGGCTGTCTCAAATTTGATGCTTTCGTCAGACAGCCGATAGAAAAAATTTCCACCTACATTCTGTCGAAAAATACCGGGAATTGTTCAATACATCACAAATGTTAGTATTTTATTCGAATTTGTTGTATTGCCTTCAAAGTAATATAAATATAAATATAAATATAAATAAATATTTATTCAACAGAATTATCGTAAAAACACTAGTACAATGTAATACAAAAATTCGACGAACAAGTCACAATAAGATACAATTGATTATTTACGACTAAAATTTTTACAATAGTCGTAAAACTCATTCACACAATATGGTTCACAATCTATAATCAAATTGCGAACCCTTTTCTTGAACAGATTAATCTCACCTAATATTCTGAAAGCTCTGGGTAACGCATTAAAAACCTAAGGCAAGTATATTCGGCCTGCTTTTGGGTAAGCGTCAGTCGACACTTTGGATACCGGTAAGGAAATATTTGTCTAGTGTTGTTGTCCTGAACATGTTGTAAAAATAGACTTTATGCTGTTTAACAAACACTAAGCTTCTATAAATGTAAAGACCAAAAGGGTCATAAATCCTTTTGCTCTGAAAAGACCTCGACAAGAAACCCTACAACCCATTCGATAAATGATCCTCAGTGCCCACTTTTGATCCGAAAAATTCTACTCACATTCGAGCAGCAACCCCAAAAATCAAACCGTAGGCCATCAGCGACTGGAAATTAGAAAAATAAACAAGTAGTAATGTTTCTTCATCAACATGATGTTTAAGGGCATTCAGTGTATAAATAACTGAGTGGAGCCTTTTACTTAGTGTCTCAATGTGATTGATCCATTTCATATTGCTATCCAAAGTAACTCCCAAAAATTTACAAGAAGAATTAATAGGTATGTCGATATCATTTATTTTGAGTGTGCAGGCTCTTTCAATTTTAGACTGATCTGTATGAAAAATAACACTTTCCGATTTCCTCATATTCAACAAAATATGATTATCAACACACCATTTTTCAATCTTTTCAAATGCTACATTCGCATGAGAAGTGACAGAGATAGGCTCTTCATCTGATACAAGATAATTGGTATCATCTGCAAACATAACAAGAGAGTCGTAAACATCTCCATCAAGAGCGTTGGGAAGGTCATTTATATATATTACGAAAAGAAGTGGGCCAAGAATACTTCCTTGGGGGACACCCATTACTAATTTCTGTTCAGAGGACGTAAAAATTTGATCATCTATTGTTGTAACGAGTCTCTGTTTCCGATCATTCAGGTAACTTTTCATAAGAAGTAGTTGGTTATCTCGGATGCCACAGGCTTCAAGCTTTTCCAGCAATATATCATGCTGCACGCAGCCAAAAGCCTTTGAAAATCCAGGAATACCCCAAGTGGGATACAACCCGATTCCAAAGTCTCTGTTACTGCATGAATCAGTTCAAATATAGCAGTATCAGTACATTTCCCCGACAAAACCGTGATGACAATGAGAAAAACTTTAAATTTCTTGAAAAACTTAATAAACCTGTTAGCTAAGATTTTTCGAATATTTTGAGAAATTTGTAAGCAAACTTATGGGTCGATAGTTCCCAAACTCTTCAAGATTGTCCTTCTTGTAAAGTGGTTTGACAATAGCGATTTTAAGGCGATCTGGAAAAACTCCATCTACAAAAGCTCGATTCATTATGAGGGACAAAGGTTCAGAAAGAATGTGAATAGATTTTTTATAAATTTCATAGGAATATTATCATACCCACAAGATGATTTACTCTTCATTTTCATGACAGTATTGCAGATTTCACTCTCAGTTACCTCAAACATGAAGATAGATTTCTTATTTCTTCTTTTGGGAAAACATTGAGAAGGATTTTTCGGAAATTTTTGCATAAATTCGGTGCTATATTGACAAAATAGTTGTTAAAATCCTCTACTACTTTTGAGGGACTACCTGAAGGAAAAATAGCTGGCTTAGATTTCTGACATCTACCTGTGAGTTCATTGACAGTTTGCCAAGCTGCCTTTGATCTATTGTCAGAATTTCGGATCTTCATACCAATAAATGTTTGCTTACTTTTCAAAATTGCATCGTCATACTTCTTTTCGCATTTTGATATACACTTTTAAATTGAGGATGGAGCCGAAACACTGAATAAACCTTGTCCAAGGTGTCTTTTAATTTAAGAATTTCAGGAGTTTTTTATAAGACTTACTGCAGTACCAGTATTCACCCACTTTAACGGAAACAGATTCTCAAAAACTGAGCTGAAATAATCAGAAAAGGCATTCCACATCAAATTAGTATGCCCCTACATAAATAATAAACTTACGCCAACAAATAATCCAATCATCAAAACATGTTTGATTCACTTTTTTCGGAATCGGCTTCAGTTTTCGCTGAGAGTTCTTTTCTATATATGTATCGATTCGAAACCAGTTACTTGAAGTGTTGAAGTGGTAATTTGAGTTTTGGAATAAGAGAAAAGTCGGCCGGAGCTATATCAGGCGAATACGGTGGTTTTTGGTCGAAAATGCATTCACAATGATAGCGTTGGGTGATGGTGCATTATCGCATGCATTATCCTTGAGTTTTCGTTTCACAAATCTGGCATTTTCCACGAATTTGTTTTCTCAAGAGACGAACAGAGGTGTGCCCTTTCTCGATGTTCATCTTATAAGGACAGAAAATAACTCCCCTATAACTGACTGGTACCAAAAGCCTTCGAGTTCAGGAAAGTACTTAAATTTTCATTCCTATCACTCCAGAAAAACCAAAATGAACTTTGTCATTGCTATGAACCAGAGAATAAGTGACGTCATACTTCCATCTATGAGGCCTTCGGCAAAAAACAGATTCTCAAAAATATTGTCGAAGAGTGGCTATCCCAATTGCCTAATAAGAGCTTTGCTGAATAATGTTCCTAAACCTACAGATGAGAATAACCCTAGCCATATTTATATGCCAGGCCAAGTGGTTCCAAAAAGATTTGTTACATTTCCTCACATTTACAGCCTCACTAACAAAATTTCCTTGATTTTCCAGAAATATGACAACATTCAGGTTGCCTACTGCATTCTGAAATCTAATACATGCCTTTTTTCGAAATGAAACATTGAAACAATAGTGTAACGTCGTTTACTATATTCCGTGTGGTAGCTGCAAAGCAGCATATATTGGCCTAACAAAACAGCATTTAGATAAGCGTCTTACTCAATACCGAAGTGACTCCAGGTTGCGGCTTACCGAGTTCTACATGAAGATTTTTCCGTCGTTCTTTTTGACGTTTTCGAACTCAGTGAAAATGTTTACCTACGCGGTCACAGATTGAAATTGAGCCACGAATGATTTTCTACTGCGTGCAGAAAAAGTTTCCTCCCTAATCGGGTGTTCGAGGTGTGGTGTTCGCTGCCTGAGGAGGTTAGATATAGTATAATGGTCCTAGTGAATGTGGAAAATATAAGTCCCAAGTAAATAAATATCATTTTGAAGTTTAGAGTTTGTATACTGCACAAAAATACGAGGCAATTTTGATTATCTCATTCTCTCAATTGATAAGACCGTGTTGTTTAAGCTATATTTCATTCAACGAAGCTAACATGAATTTTCCATTATCTTGTTTTCTTAATGGAATATGTATAAGTAACGAACGAACTGAAACTTCTATTTCTAAAAGTTTCGCAAAGAACAAAGACTTTTACGGAATTCTATGTGACCCAAGAGATAAATATTTAATTTCTTCCTTCTGAGTGACAGTCGTCACGTAAAGGGTGTTAACGAGCTCAGACACAATCACCCCCTTCATCTCTCCGGCGATAAATAACCGTCGGATCAAAAAACCTTATCGTAGGCCAGAAACATGACAGTGGTAGACGCGCGAAAGGTGTCACCGGGTTCTTTATACAGAGATAAGTATTAAGAGAGGACGAAATTGCCTTTCTCGCAGATGACGTTTATGGTTGGAATGGCCTCCGAATACCGGTGAAATGGGAAGTGAAAGACGCCGTGCGATATGAAAGTGGAAGCATGATATATGGTGGGATTTGGCCGGTGTCAGAGCCCGACCACCGAAACAGGTAAAAATGTAACCATAAATCACTCATACATCCAGTCAGATTTGCGTATATTTCTTCCAGTTTATTGTCTCGGACCCCGTCAAGGGTCCGGACATTTCTGATGCTTAACATGGGACTAGGGCGCTTTTTCAACGAACTTGGCAGTTTGCTTATTCCAGATGACACATCGCGCAAACAATTTTTTCTGATTTGAAAAACTTTCATCTTTCTGTTGGGATATTTGAGATATACTAGATATTTTACAGGAACCTATAAAAGTCAATGCACATATAAATTTGATTCGTCGGATTACTTCAAGTAAATCATCTAAAAATGGTCAGAAATGTGAAAAATAGTTTAGCAAAAGTATTTAATACAAAATGTAAATACACTCTCAACAAAAATTGTCGCATCACCCTACTTTTACGACAATACTATATAACCTTTTAGGTAGATCATTCAACAGTCGCTTGGTGACTTTCAGAAGAAGATATCATTCAAAAAAGATGAGTTCATGATTTAAAATATCATCAATTTTCGAGTTAATGAATTGAAAGAATATACCATCTTCAAAGATTCGCGAAGAGACCGATCAACTAGCATCGAATCGTTACTAATCATCTTCAAAATCGAGTGTTTCCTCCCCGAGCCCTAATTACTGCCATTATACGTCTCGGAAGCCCCTCAAACGAATTTTGGATGTACTCTTGAGTCACTGAGTTCCAAATTTCAGGAAGCAGTTTTCTAGTTGTTGGAGTGTGCTACAAGGCATCCTACGTTGCTGAATTTGCCACCCCATGTTGTCCCAAACATGTTTTATGGGATTTTAACTCGGGACTTCTGGCTGGCCATCTTAAAATATCAATTTCGACATTTTGCAGAAATTCTGTAACTACTCTAGCTGCATGTGGCTGAGCATTATCATGCATATAAATGAAGTTTTCGCTAATCAATGGGCCAAAGGATACAACATGGGATTCACGGATATCTGCGATGTATATGGCCGCTGCCATTCTTACATTATTCACTAGGACTCAGTTCGACCATGGAAAGAAATGCCTCCCCACACCATTACTGAGCCCCCTTAGAAGTTTCGGTTACCGGATATTGCATGGCTGATACTGTTCCCCTGGTCGTCTGTATACAGGCTTGCGTCTATCATTTGATACTAGGCAGAACCTGGACTCGTCGGAAAAGAGAACATTCAACCATTCTGGAATGCCCCAATTTGCATGTTCCCTCGCAAACAGAAGTCTTGCAACTCGATGCTCTCTAGTGAGAAGCGGGCCGGTGGAAGCCACCTTTGGTCTGATATCGTCTTCTCTGAGCCTTTTCCTAACAGTTTGCAATGAAATATGCACATTTCTGAAAAGTGCAAGTTCATTTTGTAGCATTCTAGTCTTACAGTGCCGAACTCTTAGTGCAGTTGAACGAAGCCAACGATCAGCAACTGGTGTTGTTATCCGATTTCTTCCCTGTCCGGCCCTTCTTCCATATTGCCTGTTTCATGGTACCGATTAATTGCTCTTGAAATAGTGCTTTGGTTAACTTTCAACAAGTTAGCCACGTAACGTTGGCTTCGCTCCTCCTCTAGAAGTGTAACAATTCTTACCACTTCATGGTCACTCGAATAGCGTCCAGGACGTTCAGCAGCCATTTTAAAAATTTCAAAAATTCTGAAATCAATAAGAAACACGGAAAACTTGCATTAATTTAGCTTGAAACCTGAAAAAAAATTGAATGAATATTGATAGTCAAATAAACTTATTCTTATTTCAGACGTGTTTGAGATCATATGGAAACAAATGTTACTACATAGATGAGGTTTTTCCCCTAATATGTGCGAAAACATATGTTGACAAAGAAGCTGCGATCGAGCTGCTTAATCGATTGTGAAATTCAAAATACCAGGTGATGCGACAGTTTTTGTGGTGTGTGAATCTTCAAAAACCAATCGCTAAAACTGTCAAAAATATACTGATTCACTTAATACTAAAGTTTTCTACAACAACTGTATACCAATAGACGTCATTTAAAATGACGTGGTCTACGATTGTAGACCACGCGAGTAGCGGAGGGTTAATTGACCGTGGCTGAAAATTGGCTCTGACATGTTAATACCTACTTGTTCAATAGCTTGTCCCTGCGCCATGTTGATGCTATGCAGAAAGCTACTCTTATATTAAAATGCCGTGGCTTAAACACAGATGGAATAATTGGGTCAGATGATTACAAACGAAGACCGGATTTTATACAAAGTGCATAGTTTATGCATTCGTTAGTATTTTAGCATAAAAGTCTGATAATTAGAATATTCTACATAACATTGTCAATTTACTCACACATAGAACCGTTTCCCATTGTGTCAAAATCACCTAGACAACCGTGAATGCATCTTTAGGTGGCAACCTAAAGCAATCAAAAAATTTCGTTCATATCAATTTCTAATTCTATCAATTCCTTGATCTCTTTGGTTGTCATTCTTTCCATGATCATAGCAATAATGGATGAATAGGACATATATTTTATACTATCCATAATTCTAGTTTTGCAAACTCGATGGGTTTCGACCATCAGGTCACCTTCAAGTGGTCAACTGCATGAAATGAACCCATATAGATACTAGTTTAACTTGAAATTACCTAGTGGAGAGGTATTAATATCTAGCTAGCTATTAAGGGTGATTTCACTTGGGTGTTCACAAAGTTTATAGATTTCCAAACATTCCAATAAATTCATTTTCTTTTCCTTGTTACAATTATTAAAAACTTTGTTATTATCTAATGTTATTAAATGTTTTGTCGTTTTGATAGTAGCCTACCGAAAGGAATTTCATATCATTTTCACAAAGTTTATTAATTTACAAACATCCAACAGATTCATTCATTTTCTTTCCTTTTTCGTAGTTATAAAGAACTTTGATATCATCTAATGATATTGAATGTTTTGTCGTTTTTATATGTGAACATATTGCAGAATTATTGCTAGAAGATTAATGTTCTTTAAATCTGATTTTGAAATTTCTATCTCTGTCCAACATTCATTGTCATTGCAAGTAATTTCGTAAACTCTTGATTTTTTTAATTCTTCTACCTTTTGCTTAACATTGAATAATAATTTGCTCAAGTGGAGACCACTTGAAAAAGGTGGTGGTTATCATAAATTCAGAAAAAATTTTGATCAAGTTATTGGAAAGAGCACTAGCGTAGTAGAAGCTTGGGTAGTTTTCAATCAAATATCTTTCATGGAATATAATAATTGCGTTATTTAATGTTTTCCTTTACTTGGATAATTTTGTCTATAAAAGCCGGGGAATTTTCTTATTTAAGGCAATTTTTGTGATAGTATTTATTTCAATTTTGGAGTCTGGTGCTGACAATCGAACGGAACAGGCTTTATGGATCATTCAGCTATAAGCTGCTAGTTAATGATTTGAGTGATTGAATGAGTCCATGCTCATAGTTGTTCTGTTAAAGTTTCTTTTCTGTAGATGTAATAAATGAACTTGTTAGTCGATTATGTTATTGTCAGGTCTAAAAGTTTTATTGATTAATTAATTTCCAAGTGTCTATTTTATAATGCACTTCTCTCTAAGTTATCCACGAATATATCGACTACAACGGAGCCTACGGAAAGTCCTGATGTTTGTTGGTAAAACATTGATTGTTGATACTTTTGTTACATTATTAAAGATAATACTGTATATAACATATTATTTTAGAACGAAATGAACGCGATGTTTTTTTTATTGATATATTTCGACTGCTACCTAGAACACATGTTCAATATTGTACGATACTTATGTCAGTCTGAGTAATAAACTTGATGCATTCACATCGCAAATACAAATTTGAATATACGTATTTTCGACTTCCATTCCGATTACTCGAAGGGTGCAAATATCTAACAACTTTTGAGGTTTTTAGAGGGTTACAAAACTCTTCAGCAACGCTTGGCAACGTATTTTTTGTGGTAAATTTGTTTTTGACTACTGGAGGGAATTCATCTGTTGGAATATTAGGATACATGTTCTCTATATGAAATGAAACGAATTTAGTTGTTTTCGAGCCTAGAAAGTTTTTGTACATGATACATAGAGCTCAAAATGATCAAAATGATGCGTTTGTAACGAAATTTTGTGAAATAAGTATTTTTTTTATTTAACATTTTTGCTAATTCACTTGAAGGTGTATTTATATATAATACTACTACCACTTAATATTGAATTTTGTATCAATGGTTTCAACTCATCGGCTTCTTCCACGGACTAGCACATAGAAGAGAACACAGAAAACCAAGCGATCAAATCAGTTGCCAAGATTTCAATCTCGAAGCAGGTGGACTACAAAGTTCGTTAGTGATTGACAAAGATTTCGTAATGGAGTGATACTTATCCGGACTCTTTTTTGAGTTGATTTTCTCATTAGCAAAATCTAACTATACAAAAGTATGAGCATCGACACTCCAAGTTGATTGATTTTGAGTAGATGTAATTCCAACTAAGTTCCGGAAATATTTTCAATGCTGTGGCACTTCGGGTTATACCAAAAGTTGACCCCATCTTTGTTATTTCAAATAGCAATAATGTATATTTCTATTTGTATATTACTAAATTAAATTCTGAACAATTATTTCTTATCTCATTGTCACCTATAATCCACTAAAAAGAAGATATGAATTTTTCAATCAGAATTTTGCGATTTTTGATTGTCTCTTAGGAGGCATCATAAAACTACTAAAGATCATTCGATTTCAATTATTTCTAGCTCGTTAAGAATGAAGAAGCTCATTCAACAGAATTCAATGCATTTAGACGCTTCACGGTATACATCGTATTACATTCAAAGTTACAAAAGTCCGTTTTTCAAATTAGACTACTTACTTTTGCACACACCATTTAACTCGTAATATTTATAGACATTGAACTGTTTCAGATTTTCCTATACCTTAAATGCATCGTTTCCGAGTTATTCGCAATTTTCTCCCAAAAATTACGATGTTTTGCGCGATGCCCCTGAAATTCGCAGATTATATTACTGAAAATCTTTCAAATAATGCATTTCAATCTCTCTCTCTCTATATATATATATATATATATATATATATATATATATATATATATATATATATATATATATCGTTTGTCATATATTTCGAGCGACTGTAAAAATAAATTTTTTCGCACATTTTCTTTATATTAAACAAGTTCCTCGAAGAAATTATATAAACACCTCAAAAAGTCTAGGAACACTTCAACGATCAATATGGATGATTCTTTTTAAGTAATGAACACCTGCGTCAATTTCTCTACAAATTATGTAGAGTGCTGCAACAGACTTCAGTTTTTTTCCATAAAAAACTAAAAATACAGCAGATACGACGCTGATTTATAATCATTTCATGTATTCAGTGGTTGAAATCAGTTAGTTGTCACTTTGTTACTGTTGTAAGCACAAATAAACGATTCAAGTTTTGTGCTCCAAGCTGGGAGCTCACAACGGGAAGTATACAGGGTTTTGGGAAGTATCCCAAGTGTCATAAACCGTTTATGGTCGCGTTTCAATGAAACAGGTAGCGAAGAAGAACGCCATACAGGTCGTTTCAGGATTACTACAGTCGCCCAAGACCGATTTTTGGTTTTACAAGCCAGTAGAGATCGTACTACCACAGCATCTCAATTAGCTCAAGAGGTATCGCGAGTTCATAATGTACAAATTGCCGACCAAACTATGAGAAATCGACTGCACGAAGGTCAACTCCACTCCAGACGTCCTTTAAGAGTTCCACAACTGACCCAAGGAAATCGCGCTGCTCGGTTAGCTTGGTTCCAAGAACACGTAAACTGGGATCAAGAGAGGTGGGGCACAGTTCTCTTCAGTGATGAATCTAGATTTAGTTATTATGTTATATGTAATATGTAATAGACAATTTAATATTGAGCATGCAGCGACGATGCCAAAGTGTTATTAATAACAGAGGTGGACCTTCTCGGTACTGAAAAATATAAGTGCTTCCATATCGTTTCGAAAATATAAGTTCAGGATTTTTTTTTGTGTTTTACCAAATTTCGTCATTTTCAAATTTCGAATTTTTTTTATGATAGGTGCTTTGGAGAAGTCATATATTATTTTGTTTTCTTGAGAATACATTATATACAATACATCCTAACAAAAACCGAAAGATTTCTATAAATTCGAATCATCAAATTCATTTTTCAAAGATATTGGTAAGTGTTCCCTAGACATTTTTGAGCTTAGATATAATTCTCAAAAATGCTGTAAACAAGGCCTGTGGAATAAACTCTAGGATTTTTGCAGCTATTTGCAAAGAGCTTGGTAGTGAACACGAGAACCTGTTGTTGCATACTAAAGTGCATTGACTGTCCAGAAGAAAGAGTGGTTTTGAGAATGTTTGAATTTAGACATGAATATATATATATATATATATATATATATATATATATATATATATATATATATATATATATATATATATATATATATATATATATATATATATATATATATATATATATATATATATATATATATATATATATATATATATATATATATATATATATATATATAAGTGGTTTCTTCGTTCTTCCGGTTTCTCGTCCGTTGATACTGGTAATGACCATTCGTTGGTTATTGTTGACGACGTTTCGGCTGGATCGCACCAGCCATCTTCATGTCGGAGTATATTGGTTTACTGATAGTAATATGTTTTCTCGATCAGGTACTTGTCAGGAAAATCATCTTCGAATTGTTATTGCTTTTTGATCTAGACGTTTTAAAATCCACGTCGTGAAACAGAATATTACAAACATCATTTTACAATGTAAAACTCTGATGTTTTTCAGCATAATTGAAGGAATACGTCCATGGTTATTTTGGCTGGCAATATTTTAAAAAGTACCTTCTTCTAGCCATAAAAATATCAACATGCTATAGCGGATATTTCTTCTTTATGAATTTTGTCCATTAAACTTTGGAGATTGTGCGTTCATTGGAATCTGTTTTCTTTTTTCCCATTCTGTATGTGCTAGGTACTCTGTATGTTCCAATTCTCATTCTAGGTCTGTTATGAAGGATTTAATCTGATCCTTAGTAATTTTATTGTGTTTAGTAAGTTGGGTCTCAGAAGACGAGCTATCAAAATAAAAACAAATTTTGAACATACCTATAGAGTATTTCTATTAATTTCTTTATATGCAGCGAATAACATACAATTCAAATAGTTCAAATTTAATAATTTGTCACTCGAATACGGTTAGAGATACAAAAAAAAATACAGCAATAACTTCAAAAGTCTTGAAACTAATCGTTAATTTAATAAACAATTCGAGCAGACACTGGACAACTTCAGCAACTATCGAAATAAATAATTAAATGAAAAAATCAAAGGTAACTAATCATTTTTTTAATTATAAGTGTTTTCAATTCAGCGAATGCATAAAATCGTTCAATAATTTGTTGCTCGAGAACGGTTGGAGATACAAAAAACTTACAGATGTCAAAAAAGTTTCTAAATTGAACGAAGATGACGAAAATTGTTTGTTCGCTGATCAGTGGCGTACTGCAAAACAGTTTGAAAGGGCAAAATGAAAGGAAACATCTTGTAGATTATAGTACAAATTTAGGACGTGTAATGATGGGGGCGGTAAAAAAAAGCTTGCATTCCAAACTTGGGCTAAGCATCTCAAAAACTGCAGGAATTTTGGAGAAAAAACCAATTTATACCGGAAATTTCAACACCCTGTAGCTCCGTAACGAAGCGAACCTATGTTTATATGAACCCTTCTTCTTAAAATCACACTTAGATTCCCCCTCTCAAGTTTTGACATACTATTATGTAACACCCTGTGAATTTCATGAGCAGTGAAATATAACTATTTCTGGATAACGAAACTATGTTGGGTAAATTGTATGGAAAGTGATCACTGCGTCATTGTTTTCATTGAATAAAACGACATAGATTGGCTCATTCTGTTCAGAAATAATCACTGTTCAAATATTACTCATTGATAACATAATTTCCTTCATAATTCATATGAAATGTATGAGATAACGTTAGCGTGTCAGCGAACGAACGTTATAAAGATTTAATTAAGTTTCATAAATAAACCATCTTAATGGTAAGACGTTGTAATAGCCAGTAGGCAAGGCAGTTTTTGCAAGCGAAATCTTCCATAAACTTCACACAATCTTTATAAATAGCATCCGAGATGGCTTTATTTGCATATTCAGATAATATCGCCCGAACTGAAAATTAAAAATGCCTTGCAACCGGGAACTTTCCAGGATATTACGTTAATTGGCCTCGACGCCCCCGAAGTGAATTGTCTGAAATATACAAATAGGCCAAGATATATCATCCCTCTTCTCCTTTATTGGCTTCGCGAGGCGCGATTGTTTTTTGCCAGACTGATGGATTGAAGTTGTTGCTTTTGTAAGGTGTCAGTAAATCTCTATACAAATTGAAATGAATGTTTGCCGATTTTAGTCACCGCTCTGAGACGCTGAACTGAGATAGAATTCAATTCGTATTTCGACTTATATTTTGATGAATATCAAATATCTTTTGATTTATCCAATTATATTGTTGATAGAAAACTATTGTCTGATTTGCTCAATGTTTATTTTAGGTTCTCAAGATGGTTTCGCTATTAAGACAATTTCTAGTGTCTATAGCTTGTACTAACTATAACTATACTCTAAGACTATATCATAGCTAGTATCAGATGAAGATGAAAATAATGCAGTGAACAGGGTGAATATTAATAAGGTATCAGGCAAACAGATCACGATCACGATCTGCCTATTTCAATCCACTGCTGGATGTAGGCTTTTCCCATATTGAACCATTTCTTTCTGCTAATAGCTTCTCTCATCCAAAGAAGACTCGCTGATTTTTTAATATCGTCTCTCCACCTTGTGTTTGGCCTGCCGATACTCCTATGCCCCACTCTTGGCCTCCATTCCATGAGCCTCTTGGTCCACCGATTGTCATTTCTTCGAGCTACGTGACCTGCCCATGACCACTTTAGTTGAGCTGCCCTCTCCCTGACATCTGTCAGCTTGGTTTGTTCTCCTATCCAAGTATTTCTTATGCGATCTGATAGTTTAATATTTAATATTATTCTCTCGTGGGCTCTTTGGGTTTTCGTCAATTTTTGGGCCAATGTCTGATGTCAGGACATGTTTCAATTTGCCAAATGCCGCCCACGAAAGGGACACTCTTCGTGTAATCTCGTCAGTCATGTTGTCTTTTTTAGTAGTTAGTTTTTGTCCCAGGTATATGTAGTTTTCGACATTCTCTAGTTGTTGATCTTCTACGTGGATTACGGGGTTATTGTTTGTGTTAGTCATTATCTTCGTCTTGCTGATGTTCATTTCTAGGCCAACATTTTTTGAATGGTTGTTCAAGTCTAGGATCATATCTTGTAATTCTTGGACGTTACTACTTATTAGTACAATATCGTCGGCAAAGCGTAGATGATGTAGAAGTTCGCCATCAATGTTGATTCCTTTCTTATGCCAATCCATTTCTCTAAAGATTTCGTTCAAAGCTGCAATAAATAGCCCCGGTGACACTGTATCTCCTTGTCGAACACCTCGTTTTATTGGAATGTCGTTGGTTTTATTCCATAACTGGACATGCATTATGGCGGAAGAATAGATGTTTTTTATCAGGTTCGTGTATCTGCTGTCCACTCTACATGCATTAAGAGAATTAAGGACTGCCAAATTTCCATACTGTCAAAGGCATTTTGGTAGTCTATAAAGGCTATATAAAGATAAATTATACTAATTGCACTCTTCTTTTAGGTGTTTAATTGCATGAATATGATCCAGCGTACTGAACCCAGATCTAAATCTAGCTTGTTCACGGGGTTGCTGGAAATCTATTTTTCCCGTTAATCTTTTGGTGAATAATTTATATAGCTGGGATAAAAGGCTTATTGGTCTATAATTACCAAGGTTTCTTATGTCGCCTGTTTTGTGGAGAAGAATTACTTCAGCCTCAAGCCATGCTTGGGGGACTTGACTTTGATCCAAGAATTTGTTGAACAATATTACCTGTTCTTGTTTTAGGCGAGGACTTCCACATTTAAGCATTTCTGGAAATATGCCATCTGGTCCAGGCGCCTTGGAATTTTAAGATTATTTAGGGCTGAGTTTAATTCATTAACAGTAATTTCGGGAATATCCTCAGAACCGACATTACATATTTTTCTCTTTCCATCTTCCTTTTGCTGTGCGTTTGGTTGTAATTTGGAATCATATAATTCTTTATAAAAGCTTTCTATTAATTTGAGCATTTGATCTCTATTTGTAATGACCTTCCCAGCTTTGTCTTTAAGTGATGTCATTTCTCTTCTTCCTATACTAACATGTCTATTAAAAATTTTTGGGCCCTTGTTATTCTCAATAGTTTCTTTTATGATCTTGGTATGAAATTTCCTAATGTCTTTTCTAATTTCTCTTCTTATTAATTTGTTCAGTTCAGCCCATTCGATTAAGTTCCTATCTTTGTCTGGTTTTAGTTTCCTTCTTTCTTCAAATAATTTCTCTGTTTCGTCACTTATTTTCTTCGACTTCTTTTCGTCACTGTTGTTACCTCACTTGCGCTTTCTTTAATGATGTTGCTTAATTCATTTGCATGTGTATTTAAGTCGGTATGTCTTAGAGTTGGGGGTGCCTTATCAATATTTTCGTCTATTTTTAATTGGTACTGTTAAATTTCTCTTATGTGTGTTTATTCTGACCTTTGCGCGTATCATTCTGTGGTCACTTCCCACATTTACCCTGCTGACTGTAGCGACATCTTCTACTATAAGAGGGTTACTCGAAATTGTAAAGTCAATTTCGTTTTTATACTTACAAATCTGGACTTCTCCAGGTCCATTTTCTATATTTACGTTTTTTGAAAGAAGGTATTCATAGCATAAAGCTGGTTCATCTCTAAAAAGTCAACCATCGTATCTCCACGTTCATTTCTTGTACCGTATCCGTATTGACCTACTGCTCTCTCAGTTTCATTTACTTGATTGCCTATTTTGGCATTAAAATCGCGTATTATAAGAATGTCTTTTCCGGTTTTGTTGTTTATGATTTCCTGTAGTTGTTCATAGAAACTCTCTACAACATCGTCGTCGTAATCCAAAGTAGGGGCAAACAGAAGAGGGTCAACTTTGTTTTTGAAACAGTTCACAGAGTCGCAATTTACAATGTCACTGGGAAGCTTATTCCCAAGATAATTCTCCCTCTGTCGAGTAGAGATCTTCTCCTTTTTCAATCTCAGATTATGGCTAAGAGAGATCTTAGGTTGGCGTAGTTATGTTTAATCATACGGTGTGTGAGGATCAAGTCCCCACGAAGACGCCGTTGGTCGCATGTTATCAAATTGGCTCTTGCCAACCTTTCTTCGTAAGATGGTCTGAAGTTTCCAGAACACAAACGTGTAGCACGTCGTTGGACGCTTTCCAACATGTTTTTATCGCGGACGAGAACAGGGCACCAAGGCTATAGGATGGGTAACAAAACTATGAGAATACTGTGCTACGCAGATGATGCTTTACTGATAACCGAGAATGAGGACGACCCACAACGCCTACTACAAAAGTTCAAAGTAACAGCAGAAAAATATAACATGGTAATATCAACACAGAAAACCAAATCGATGGTAATAGCGGAAGATCCAATTAGATGCAAACTAGTAGTGAACGACCATATAATAGAGCAAGTTTTACACTTTAAATACCTAGGAGTAGAAGTATCGAGCGATAGGCAACTATTACAAGAAGCAAAACAGCAGACAATGAAAGCATCGAGAATATCTGGCTTTCTGAGAGATGTAATCTGGCGGAATAAGTACATAAGCACAGAAAGCAAAGTCAGAATTTATAAAACCTGTGTGAGACCCGTGATGACATATGCGGTTGAAACAAGAGCTGAGAAGACAAAAACAGAACAACTAATGAGGACAGCAGCGATGAGAACACTAAGAGCTATAAGAGGTATTACACGCAGAGATAGAATAAGGAATGAGGATACGCTAAGGGAGCTAGGTGTCTAGGATGTGGTGAGGTGGACAAGAGCACGTCGACGACTATGGAGAGATCACGTAAACAAAATGGGCCCCGAACGTATGGCGAAGTGTGCAAAAACACAAAAACCCAACACTATAAGACCCATAGGAAGGCCGAAAAAGCGATGGCATGAGTGCTGGAGCTCCGGTTCGCAGCAGGGGTTGTAACAGAGAAACAGGACATCGTCCTATTTAAAGAAGAAGAAGAAGAAGACGAGAACAGGGCACCAAACCGCACCGGCGTAATGCAGAATCGGACGAACACACGATTTGTAAAGTGTTATACTGCTTGCGAATAAGAGATGAACGAAAGATTTACGGAGGAGATAGATCAAAGCATTGGCGCGTTTACAAACACTGATGATGTGCTCTGACCATGTTAGATCAGAAGTTACAATTAATCCGAGGTCCTTGTGGGATGACACAGCACTAAGGACACGTCCGTCGATAAAATATTGAGTAAATGGATTATTAGTACCTATGTGTAACACGACGCACTCCTTGACGTGTAAAGGAAAAAGCCAGTCAACACACCATTGGTTTAATGCGTTTAGATGTTGTTGTAGTACATAGGAGTCTGTAAACTGATTTGCGTATAATTTTGTGTCATCCGCGTAAAAGAACTTGTGTGATTTGATATGATGAGCAAATCACTCACAAAAACTAGGAAAAGAAGCGGTCCGAGGACGGACCCCTGAGGTACTCCACTGATGACGAGTCTTTCTGTAGAAAAAGCGGCACCAACTCTCACTGTAAAAGTTCGACAAATAGTCACGGATCCAGAAGAGAAGATATCCACGTACGCCTATGTATTCCAGTTTGTAGATCAACCTTCTAGCTGTAACTTTATCAAAAGCTTTCGCAAAATCAAGTATATAACGTCGGTGGGTATTTCAAGATCGTAGGCTCGTGTCCAGTCATTTAGGCAGTGTAAAAGATTAGTGGTAGTGGATCTGCCCGCAACAAATCCGTGCTGTTCACGAGGGATGATTGCATGTTTTGTTAGAACTAGCTATGATATACTCTTAGAGTCGTTGTGTGTGATTCAATTCTAGTTTACTATTGCGAGTAGCGAACTTTGGGATTTTTCGATGTTTGTTAATTCACAAATTTTCCAAAGATTAATTTTCAATACTTTATTGCATTTGTGAAAAATTTTCAAATTATCTGATTGAATTCTGTGATTTGTTTATCTAATATGTTCGAAAACTGCGGATTTTTGTCTGACGAGAGATATTCTTGAATCTGGATACAGAATACTGATTATCCTACGTAAGCTGTTGGGTATTCATAACAATCAATTCTTTATATTGCAGACTGTTTGAGGTCATTAGTTTTCGTTTGGCATTGAATAGTAGCATGGCTTCTGTGTCGGTTTGTTGTATAGTGCTACATATATACAGGGTGCTTCAACGAAAACTAAACAGAGGCTATATCAACCAAAATATTTTTTTCTGATCAAAACGAGAAAACAAGTCAATTTTTATTTCAAAGGGGACATCTTTTGTGGTACAAAACTTGCCTGAAATATCAACCCCCTAAGCGGAAGTTGCAATCCTTGAACATTTTGAATAGGGAAGATGGCTCGAGTGATGACTCAAAAGAAAGGTGGTATCTTTGTCTACATCGCCTTGAACGAATTACCATTTTTAATTGAAAACTGTAAAAGATACAGAGTGAGCAACTGAAAGATAGGAAAGACTATTTCCCTGAGACAATTCAAGTTTCAGTGAGGTGAAATGGAACAGATCCATGCCGATCAATGACAGTCATCATCTCGAATTTCAACACCTAGAGCAGGGGTGACCACCCTTGAAAATTTGAAAGAGGGAAGATGGGTCGAGTGAGACCTCGAAAGAAAGGTATTATTTTTGTCTGCATCCCCTTGAACGAATTTTTATTTTTGATTGAAAACTGTAGAAGTTACAGAGTGAGCTACTGAAAAATAGAGAAGACTATTTGTCGACCTGAGCTATTCAAGTATTAGTGCAAAAAAATGGAACAGATTCATTTCAGATCAAAGGCTGTCATCTTTGATCTAAATGAAGCTATGCCAATTTTTCACACTAATACTCCAATAGGCTTGGGGCGATAGTCTTCTTTATTTTTCAGTTGTTCACTCTGTATCTTCTACAGTTTTCAATCAAAAATGAAAATTCATTCACGGGAATGCAGACAAAGATAATACCTTTCTTGTGTGTTATCACTCGAATCATCTACCCTCTTCCAAATTTTCAAGAGTTGTCACCCCTGCTCCAGGGGTTGAAATTCCAGTTGAGGATGGTACTTGATGATGACTGCCATTGATCAGCATGGATCTGTTCCATTTTATCTCACTAAAACTTGAAAAGTCTCAGGGAAATAGTCTTCCATATCTTTCAGTTTCTCTCATTGTATCTTTTACAGTTTTCAATTCAAAATGGAAGTCCGTTCAAAGAAAGATACCACCTTTCTTTTGAGTCATCACTCGACCTTTCTTCCATTTTCAAAATGTTCAAGATTTGCAACCCCCGCTTAGGTGGTTGATATTTCAGGCAAGTGTTGTTCCCCAAAAAATGTCCCCTTTAAAACAAAAATTGACCTATTTCTGCGTTTTGATAAGAAATGAATATCTTGGTAGATATAGCCTCTGTTTATTTTTCGTTGAAGCACCCTGTATGTAAACAGATATATGTTGTAATAAGGGCTCTAAATCCTACCCCTCAGGACCGTAAGCGTACGTTCCCGGATATTGGAGCTTTCATCCTGGACATTTCAATACTTTTTCATTCACTTACATCTTGATTAAAATATATGTTACTCCGTACTTGATAAAAGAAAACTTTAATTTTAAGCGTTTGTTGCATGAAATGATGTGTTTAATCGTTTTTGTGACGACAAGTTGGTTATTTTGCTTTATTGTTAACCTCTCTAGTTTAGGTAATAAAAAAAATAAACGAAGCCAATATCAGTTACTGAGTTAATCAAATTGAATGAAAACTTGTTCAACTTTTTATTTTTCCATATAATTTGAAATATTTAGTTTTAAAACAACTTAAATCTCAAATCAAATTCAGAAAGTTATAATAACTTATACTGAGAAATAATTTCAGCAGCTTTATATATTTATATGCTTTACCTTTCAAGAAAGAAAACTCAATTTGTCGTTTTCATCCATAGGTCTACATAACTAAATTTAATCAATATCAAAGTCAAATAATACTATACTTCTTAATTATTTGGCAACTTTTAATGCAATATAATTAAAGTGTCTTCAAATTTTATACATAAATTACTACACTATTAATTTGAACTCATTAGTAACACTTAATGTATCCAAATGAATAAATATTTATTCATTTATTCATTTATTTATTCATTTAGCATAAAAATTTTCACATTGAAATTTTGTATGAATATACCGGAGACCTCCATTGAAACATTGAGTCAAATTGATTATATAAACCAATGAATGTAATTCAACAACATAAATAATAATCAGAGAGAACAAAAGAAACACGTAGTAAATAATTAATATAGGTGCAACGCCAAGCCTCTAGTTCTGGACTTGAAACATCCAAATGACAATGAAAAGAAATCAAGTTCTCTACCGAAATTGTTGGCCAATGACAGGCAGCGGTTGATGTAATAGTTAGAGCTATAGTTGAATCTACGCGTCTTATAAGAAAACATTGGCGTGCATCTTGTTATCCTACCTGGTAAATTAAAATCTATTGAACCCAAAAGATCCCCACAATCAATATGCTCGTTTAAAATTTTATAAAGAAAACACATGTCACTAACATACCTCCTGACTCGCAAAGTGTCCAAGTTAAATCGGTCACGCAAGATATCCAGGTTATTACTGTTCAATTCCAAAAATAATTTGAAAGACAAATAATGAAGAAACTTCCGCCAGACTCTTTCAAAGCAATTAATATCACATAAATAGTGTGAAGACCAAATGCTGGACCCATATTCCAAATTTGTTCTCACCAAGGAACAGTATAGCATTTTTACTGTATTAGGGGAACCTACTGAAGCCCAACATCTGATATTCCTTGGAAGTGATCCTACTAAAGTGTTCCTTGCAATCTACTCTACGAACAAGAGTAATACCAAGATCTCGCATTAGGTGCACTCTGTTAAGAACTGTGTTATTCAAATTGTACTCGAACCCAGGTGGAGTGAGTGATCTATGAAAATATATAACATGGCATTTTTCAACATTCAGACTCAGTCTTTAATTTGTATTTATTTATGTCCAATAATGATGCTTTTAATGTCTTGGTTATTCTTGAAGTATTTTCAATTAGGGAAATCGAAATGTCCTCAAATTTTAAATAGACTATGATCAGAATCAGAACTAAAACTTGACAAACCATAAATAGTAACTTTCTTCAACAATCCTACATGTTTACTTCTAGACAAACAAAACAAAATTTGTTGTTCAGATTCATATAACTGTGTAACTAATTTGAATCAATATGAAAACTACATATAGTTTTTTATTATTTGGCAATTCTTAAATCAATAACATTAAAATACCTTCAAATTTAAATAGACTAGACAGGTTTAAAACTTAAATAGTTTATGTTATGAATCTTTACTTTTGATATTACTCTATTGAACGAATACATTAGTTCTCTTGAAAAAACTAGTGTCAGTTACAGTCTTTCAGACTGTGATCACTTCCTTGTTCTTGCTTCTCGAGTGCCAATTTATAAGAATAATTTCGCAAGATCCCTTCAATATTCAAACTCAACAAAACAATTCCATCTCTGTTTCACCGAGAGAGCCCTGATGGCTGGGTTAGGTCTTCTAAGTGATGCCGACTATAATCTATAGATGTTCTAGAATCATTGTGAAAACAATAATTTGGGTTGACATTTCCCATATATTATTTCTTCGTGGTTCTTGTTTGACTAACAAGTAAGTAAGTAAATATTCATTCATTATTACACAATGAAACATATTAAAATAATGAAAAATTATACGGGATTATCCCCATTTATGTAAATATAACGAATTAAATAATTATTGTGACATGAAAACTCATTCTAACTTTCAAAATTTTTGAGAAAATCAGATGAAGCCAAAGTACCTCGAAATTTATGATCTGAAACACGACACTGAAGACTTGAATAGATCTATCCTATGAGGCTGTTGCGTAATGCGGAGCATCTCAAAACGAAAATGTTTTGTCTATAAAAGGTATTACACAACTGAACATGAAAGAGATCTGGTGCCCAGGTTCGACGAGAAGGAATTTTGAACCTGAAGGATTCTAGTAGAGGGGGAGAACATACTATTTTTAATTAATCAATTTGTGCGGAAATGCCAGATCCAAAATTTTTCTTCTGATGTATAAAGCCTGGACATTGGTCGTCACTCTTAAATTGACGTTATTCGTTTGCATTAAAGGTATATTCAGATTATATGCAACAAACTACATGAATTTCTTCTGGATGATATCATTCAAATAAATAAACAATAGGAAAAATCAATGTTTCTTAAAATTTCAATGAAATTCTTGATAGATTAAATTGCAGGAGTCACTCACTTATTCACCAAAGCAAGCCAAATCCATAGTTTTCATTCACATAAATTATGAGAACGGATCTGATAGAAAGTCCGGACTTTTATCTAAACCCCGCACGGACGCTCCCCGGACGTCTTCCAAACTAGGACAAATCTAGGGAAACCCGAACGGATGGCCGCCCTAGTTGTAGTATTTCTCGAATACCTAATGAGATCTTGAAGACCTCGCCTGCGGAAGACAACCGAAACGGGGAAAATAACAAGATCAACTGTGGTATCTTTCAGGGGAACACCTTGAGTCCACCTTGGTTTTGCCTGGCTTCAAATCCTTTGAAAACGCTTCCAAATAACAGTGTATATAGATATATTATTAACAAGAATACCGAAAAACGCATCACGCACCAATTATTCATGGTCGATCTCAAGTGGTATGCCGTAAACGTTAATCAGATAAAAAGGCAATTGAAATTAGTTTCCGCCTTCAGCAATGCAATTAAAATGGAGATGGATATAGATAATTGTGCGGCTATTAAAGTTCAAAGTGGAACAGTACAGAATGATGATTGAATAACGCTGCTCTACAACACTCAAATATCGAGAATGGAACTGAAGGATTCCTATAGATACCTTGCAGTCAGACATCAAGACTACCGACGCCAAGGCAGAATTCAAGGAGAAGCTTTTCCGGCAAGTGCGACTGATCCTCCAGATTAATCTGAGTTCCAAGGTCATGTTTAGCGCTACCAACACCTGGGCCTTTTCGTGTGTCACATGCTCATTTGGATTACTCATCAGGTCTGTCATGGACCTCCTGGCTGTGGACACCAAAATCAGAACGCTACTCACTAAGTATGCAATACACCACCCCAAGCTTCACTAAACCGTCTCAATATAAAGAGACATGCAGGAGGCCGAGGGCTCATGAATGTCTAGAAAACACATAATAAGGTCATCTCTAAGGTGAGAAAATATACGACTCGTCTCGTAGGTACGTACGAGAGTCGCCCTCTATGAACCCAGACGGTGAACCCGCTACCGGACTTCGAGAAAGATACGAACAATAAGAAACAGATGTGAGAACGTTAGAAATTCCAACACTTGGAAACATCTTTCGCCGGTCCGTGAATCATATCAACGGTACAAAACGAGTAAATAATCCCGTTGAAATGGTGCTCTGGGCCTCTGTTTCCGAGATAAAACCTCCCGTCGGTAAGTGTTTGATGAGAAAATCTCCCGCGACAAACTTCGCGAGGAGTCTACGTATGTAAACTTGAGATAAAAAGATAGCAAAGAAATCATTAAATGTCGTCGGAAGGACCCAAACTTTTCGAAAACGATTGTGCCTGGTGACGAGACGTATTGTTTTCGGTATGATCCCGAAACAGAGCGGACAAGTGCCGAATGGTAGAGTTAAATGAAGGAAATGCCAAAAGAAGTCGCTTGGAGAAGTCGAAAATCACGGTTATGCTGATTTGTTCTTAGGATTGTCAAGGAATTATTCAAAACAATTTGTTCCATACGGCCAGACAGTCACAGGAGATTTTTATTCGGGCGTCATGAAGCAATTGCTGGAAAGAATTTGTCGTATTCGGCCAGAATAAAGAGAAAACGGCAGTTGGAATTTTGTACCATAATGATCCATCACATCGTTCAAGAGATTCGATTGAAAGTGGTGCACTGAAGACCATTCAAAAATCGAGATACAGAAGTCGTTTGACAACCTGTTGGCGCGTGTAAATTTGTGTATCAATGCAAAAGGCAAACGCATTGAATAACAAAATTTCTGCATCAAAATTACGACTAATTGTTTCTATTCTTAAAAGTTCCTCTAGTTGGGAATGACGGGTATATATCAATTTTGTAGAAAATTTGTTCTTATCTTTAAGAGACACTCGTTAATTTCATAGGAGTTGCTTGATTGAAAAGAATTTAAATATCTAAAGTATAAACTCCTCAGACACACTTCAAATCTTTATCGTGAATAACTCATTCAGTGTGTCTTTCAGATGACTGTCACATTATCTTCCTCGACATACAATGTAGTCTTCTAGAGAAAACTTTAAGGCTGAAAAAGTCAGAGATAACAAATAGAAAGACACTCTCAAGAAAACTCACAATTTCCTTCTAAAGATTGTATTAATATCAGTGTAGTTGATATCTCCTCTTCCAGTCTCATGAGCTTGAACCTCACATTTGTCGCTTACTCAACCGTAATTCTTATCATCAGGATGATAGGTAGCCTTTCATGCCGAACTGTCAGACGTGTCAAGTTTTGTAGTAAAACTCCCAACAATATGCTGCTATTATTCGCGGAAGATCCGAGGTAGACCCACGTTAATTTCATTTTACAGGGGGATTATCCCCCGTCAGACTCTCACCCTTGGGAAAACAGGAATCTACGACGATAGCTGGTTTCAATCTCGTGAACTTTCGTGGGCAGGAATTTTAATTGTGGTTGAAATAGAAATCCTTTTCTCAAGTGATGTGGAAAATGGTCTAGAATTTAAAGGAAATGGGTCACGTTAATATGGCTACCAATAGGAACCTGTCAAGTATCACTTCATGAATATAAAATATCGTTATTTTAATATATTTGTTTTTTGGGAATTAGTCAAAACTGATTGTTTCCCCGTTGTGGATATTCATGAATGTATACAGTAAATAACATTTGATTTGACTTCGATATGTCTATTATATAAAATTGTATTTACAAAGGTGCACACGTTTACAGTTAGTTACAGAAAGCAAACAGGCATGTTAATTATTCGGAAAATGAAATTGAAGAAATACATAAAACCCCTTGCAATGTTTTTCGGGATTGGGTAGACCCCCTACATACCTGATATTGATTTTTCGCAAATTTCTAACTGTAGTAAAGTTTAGTATCAAAAACTTGAAGTAAAAACACATGTTTTTTTATACATTTATTAATTGAATTAAATTAAAACTAGTCAAATAAAAATTTTGTATCTGTTATATTTAATATAAGTAACATAAAATATACTAAGCAATAAGTGAATATTTTTAAAGAGAAGGATGAACAAGATGCTTCAATAATAAATTATCAGCATTTGGCGTCAATTTGGGAGGGTTAATCTCAAATCTCCTCGGCTAATGAAGTCCAGTCTGCTTCTTTTTTTCATTAGGAGATTGGTAACAGCGCTGAACCCCTTCTCCACTAGGTATGACGATGGAAAGGTTATCAAAAATTTCCTCGCTATATTCCATAATACCGGATAAGTAACGAGTATGTTGTTTTGCAGCCAGAATTGCTGATATCCGTTTTTAAACTGAATCCAAAGTTCTTCGTTTGTACTTATTCCAGTCAGTTTCTCTTGTATTATAACATTCGTTTCTTCTACGTCACCATAAACACCTCAGAAAGGTCTAGGGAACACTTACCAATATCTTTAAAATATGAATTTGATGATTCGAATTTATAGAAATCTTTCGAATTTTGTTTGGATGTATTGTATATAATGTATTGCGAAGAAAACAAGATAATATTTGACTTCTCCAGAGCACCTATTATAAAAAAACTTTGAAATTTGAAAATGACGAAATTTGGTAAAACACAAAAAAAAATCCTGAACTAATATTTTCGAAACGATATTGAAGCACTTATATTTTTCAGTACCCAGAAGGTCCACCTCTGTTATTAATGACACTTTGGCATCGTCGCGGCATGCTCAATATTAAATTGTCTATTAAATCTTGGCCTAAGTCATTCCAAGCTCCCTGAACTGCTAATCGAAGCTCCTGTTCATGATGGAAGACGTTTTGACGCAGGCGATTTCTTTTTAGGGTGTCCCACAAATGATCGATGGGATTCAGATCTGGGGAGCAGGATGGCCAAGGTAAAACGTTCAAGACAACTCTTGCACGATGAGGAGGGGCATTATCTTGTTGGAAGAGTGGATTTTCACCCATTGTTTCTAGATACGGTACCACTACAGGTAAAACTATCTCATTTGCGTAGGAATTTCCCGTGAGGTTGTTCTGTATGAAAAAGAGGTCAGTTCTTCCAGCAAGGCGTATACCTCCCCAAAGCATCACTGATCCTCCTCCCTGTCTAACAACTTCTCGAGCATGCTGGAGACGGTTTTGCTTTTCAGGTTCCCTCCATATTCGAATTCTTCCCGAATCTGTATAATAACTATATCTAGATTCATCACTGAAGAGAACTGTGGCCCACCTCTCTTGATCCCAGTTTACGTGTTCTTGGCATCCAGCTAAACGAGCAGCGCGATTTCCATGGGTCAGTTGTGGAACTCTCAAAGACGTCTGGAGTGGAGTCGTGCAGTCGATTTCTCACAGTTTGGTCGGAAATTTGTACATTATGATATCGTGATAGCTCTTGAGCTAATAGAGATGCTGTGGTAGTACGATCTCTTTTGGCTTGTAAAACCAAAAATCGGTCTTGAGCGACTGTAGTAATCCTGGAATGACCTGTATGGCGTTCTTCTACGCTACCTGTTTCATTGTAACGCGACCATAAACTGTTTATGACACTTGGCCTACTTTCCAGAACCCTGGATACTTCCGTTGTGAGCTCCCAGCTTGGAGCATGCCAACGGCTCGTAAATCTCTTCTCTAGTCAAATGTCGTCTTTGCATGTTCGAGTCACAAAGCTTGAATCAACAAACAACAAACAAAGTGCCAACTGACAGATTTCATACACTGAATACATGAAATGATTATAAAGCAGCGTCGCATCTGCTGCATTTTTAGTATTTTATAAAAAAAAACTGAAATCTGATGCGGCACTCTACATAATTTGCTGAGAAATTGATGCAGGTGTTCATTTCTTGAAAAAAATCATCTATATTGATCGTTCTGGATACGATATATCGATATTCAGAAGTGTTCCCTAGACTTTTTTGAGGTGTTTATGTCATATAGTCAAAACATCCTCAAACCTAGATTCAAAATATGGACAGAGGGCATTCAGATATTGAAACGTCATCTTTGTGGCAGTTTGTCTGTGACAAACTAGGGAATTGAGAAAATTATTTTGCTTCGTTAGTTTAACTCTGGCAAGAAATGCCGATAACATGGACTTTGTTTTAATCAAATTCAATCTGTGGCCTTGTAACTGCAAATAAACAATATTAAATTTTGCAAACAAATCTGTTGAATATGCGATGTCTGTTTTCCACTTCATTAAATTTTCTTTTGAAATTTTATCTTTGGTATCCAGAAATTCTAAAATAGTCCCAAAAATAGCAAAAAATTTTGACAAACATAAGCCATTCGATAGCCAGCGTCCTTAGGTGTGAAGAAGCAATTGACGAAAGTGTGACGTGACTGTATTCGTAAAAAATATTATATTAGAATGAGCTTTGATTAAAACTCTGGCGACTTACTTTACTGCAGAGACAATCAGGACTCAGAACATTACGAACTGGTGGTGGGTTCTATGCTGATCCCAAAATTAGATCTCAATTTATTTTAGCATCATACAGAATTAACGAATTCAATTTTACGACCTGTCGTCTCGTTTTCCACAGTTTCCGCTGTTTTGGATACACCTGTTCGAAGATTGAGGGGCGGAGAAATTGGGATTAAAAAGGAAATATTACTGTAAATCCCAAAGTAACAAAGTGAGAAATTGAAGAAAATGAATAAAATAATTCCGCTCAATTGAGAATGCAAACATGATAAAATAACTAAAAATTGAATTGAACTTCATTTGAAATGTTTAAGGTGTTTCATCAACAATTGGAAATACACTCGGAGGCGAAATTAGCGGAACTCTCGAAATTTAACCAAATTCAAAGTCCGATATTTTTCCTAATTCTCAACCGATTTAGATGATTTTTCGGCAAGTTATAGATCAACTCTTCTGCTTTGTAGAAATTATAAGAGAAAACAGAAAAAATTTGAAAAACATTTTATACGGGGGAAAAACTAAAAGTGTTTTTTTTGTCAAAAATTCATAACACCCTGTGCAATTTCGTGGTCCGAGTTGAAACGTACAATATCATGGTCTGTCAATACACATCTTCTTACAGTAACTCCCTTCTTGTTTCATGCATTTATCTCTATTTTTACAAGAGATATACAATTTGAAGCGAAAAACCACAAATTTCAAGAATTTATTTTTAATCTTGCGTAGGTGCATAACATCGGAGGTTAGCCAAAAAATAAAATGAAAATTAGAGAAGCGGAAATCTAACGAAATAAAAATTTTTGAAATTCTCTGGCCAAATTCACGCTCCGGGAGAACTCGAAGTACACTGGAAAAATCGTTGATTTTGCACATTTCTCTTTGAATTTTTTGTGTGACACTCTATAATAATTATCATTCCTGTCCAAAATTGAGGGAAGGTGTGTATCCTGGCGATTCACTCGTGAAATGAAATGCACATGTTGAGAAAAATGTTCATGATGACCCACAAAAAAAACATTTGATTTTAGTAGCGAGTATGACCCCCCCCGAGCTCTTATTACAGCGCGCATACGATTTCGCCTACTTCCAATGATGTTGTCTATCATCTGTTGAGGTATGTTGCCCCACTCTTCCACCAAAGCCAATGTCAGCTCTTCAACGTTGCCAGCATTCCGTTGTCGAACCCTTCCTCCAAGAATGTCCCAAACGTGTTCGATCGGGTTTAAATCCGGTGATCGCGACGGCCAGTCCATTCTTGTGATCCCAACTTCATTGAGATATTCTATCACTATGCGCGCAGTATGAGGGCGCGCGTTATCGTGCATATAAAGGAAATGTTCCCCTATGTAAGGAGCAAAAGGCACAACATGGGGCTCCAAGATTTCTGTTATATACCGATGGACATTAAGTGATCCATTGCCAATAATCTCCAGTTCTTTTCGTACTCCCAAGCATAGGCCACCCCATATCATAACTGACCCTCCACCTTATTGCTCAGTTCCTGCGAAGTTAGCTTGATTGTACCGTTCCCTCGATGCCTCTATATTCTATCTCTACCATCCACGAAATTCACACAATATCGGCTCTCATCACTAAATAAAACTCGTCTCCACTGATTGATTGTCCATGCTACATGCTCCCTAGCAAACGCCAATCTTGCTACCCGATGGGCTCTATCGAGTCTTGGTGCTCTTGCTTGCGCGTATGATCTCAGACCAACTTCATTTAATCGTCTTCTGACTGTCCTCACACTGACGTTAATGTTATCCACTACTTGTAAAAGGTTACGTGCCTGAACAGCAGTAAGACGAGGATTTCTTATGGTTTGATTGACGATGAAACGGTCATGTATAGCGAGGGTTGCCCGATTTCTTCCTTGTCCTCGCCTCCTCACGTACAATCCAGTTTCCCTGTAAAGTCGGTAGATTCGATGGATAACCGACGTCGAGACACCCAACATGGTACCGACTGAGCGGTAGGTGCGCCCTTCCTCGATCAATGTAACTGCCTTTGCTACTGAGGTTGATGGTAAATCTCTCATTCTGAATGAAAAATACCGTTTCCAATCGTAAACAGTAAAGAATCACAAAACACCGCAACCGATCGAATTTGTATCAGATCAAAGAATGGAAAACTCTCATTATTTAAACAAGTGCAAATGTGGTCATATACAAAGAAACGTGTGTTGTATTTCATATTTGACAAAAAAAGGTGTGCACATGTGTAAATGAAAAGTTTTATCAATGGTCCCAGAATTCGGTTGTGTATCTTAATACCTACCGACTGTTATCTCCTATGAATTCCTAATTTCCACCAAATTAACCAAATTATCATCAATAACTAATGCAATTCGAACATAAAAATCGCAAACGACAATTTCGACAAGCCTGAGTGATAATAAGAAAATTCCAAATTGATAGACGAATTTTAATGACAATTTCTTGATTAAATGGAATTTCTCCAAAATGGTGATTTTCCACTTGAAATTAAATATATTTTGCAGAAATAGAGATAAGCACATGAAACAAGAAGGGCATTACTGTATGAAGATGTGTCTTGACAGACCATGATATTGTACGTTTCAACTCGAACCACGAAATTCCACAGGATGTTACGAATTTTCGACAAAAAACACTTCTAGTTTTGCCCCGTATAAAATTTTTCAATTTTTTTGTTTTCTCTTATGATTTCTACAAAGCAGAAGAGTTGGTCTATAACTTGCCGAACAAATCATCTAAATCGGTTGAGAATTAGGAAAAATATCGAACTTCAAATTTGGTTAAATTTTGCATCCGAGTGTATTTAAACTATGAAAGCTCACGCTAATAAAATGTGTCTCGTTACTGGGATGCAGAGTGTCAAAGTTTCTTTAACAATTGGTATTTTGTAAATATTGTCAACGCGCTATTGGTGAAGACTCAAACTATGGGGATCATATTTTAGGGGGTTGCTCTGCCAAGGACCAAATAATGTAAGAGTCAGTGAAAAAATGAAATTATTGTTTATTTACAACTTACAAGAAGACAATAAATCATGACAAAAACATAGTTACATGAATATCAATGTGAATTGCTACAGTTTTGTTAGAGAAAAGACCGAATAATTTACCTCAATAGATTTGAGGACTTCATGATCTCTCGGTACACTAGAAAACACTTATCCTTACTGATGACTGCATTAACTTAATTAAATTATTTAACTGAGAAGAAACTAGGTTGAATACTGATTAACTTGTTAATTCACTAATAATGCCGCTCCTCTGGCAGAATAGGCCTTTTTATCTTCTCGGCAAACTTTCTCACTCTTCTCTTCTGATGCCAAAATGCATTTGCTTTATCGATTCCCACCGATCGACGTAGATCTTGGAAATCTTGCAAACTAATTATTCATTATAAAACCACGTGTTTATCTATTTAGCGCTGCTACAATTTTCTCAGCGTGGGAACGTCGGGGCTAAGAGATGTTGAATCGAGAATTTGCAAGAAAATAGGTGTCGGATGATTTCTGATACTCGATCCATACGTGTAATTATAATTCGAAATAACAATTTTGAAACGTGTATAATTCACGGAAAGAAGATTTTAGGCTTACGAGAATTTTATGAATTTGAAAAAGAAATTATATTTAAAGATTTATTTTGGTTTTTGGGTCTTCTAATGTATCATATTTGACTATATATCGATGACAATTTCTTCGATTCAGTTGAAAATTGGTAAGTGATATTCAATGTAACAAGAGGCTTTTTCCAATTTTGTTTGTTTCAATTTATCGATTCCAGTGGCGTCCCGACAAAATGGCCAACTAAAACTATCGATGGAAAAATAGCATGCCACTGAATGTTTTCAATTTCATTTTTTTCAGATTCATTCAAGCAAAATACAAATTTCAAGATCTGCGAGTTTTACGTATGTGTTTTGATTTTCATGATATAAAATAAAAACCACTCAGTAACCTGTCCGTGATATTAAGTAGAGACCCCAGATTTCCTGCTTAGTTACTCAATATTTATATAGAGCCATTTACACTTACCTGTCTTTTTGCTTTTTCTCGCAATGATTTAGCACCCACACAAAGGGCCACAGTCTTGCATGGATTCAACAGCAGTCCATTATTCCGAGACCTGTTTCCTATCGCCTTCAGGTCAATGTTTATCAAGAGGATAGCGGAATTTGTATCAGGGGAATAAAAGGCCTTATACAACTGAGCATCATCCGCATACTGCATCATCCGCATACTGATGGCACAGTGACTAAATGAGCCAGAAATGTCCGCGGTGTACACCGAAAACAACATTGGCCCCAAAACACATCCAATACATCCCTGAGGTACTCCCTGGCTGACACTGTAACAAAATTAACTTTTTCTGGTTAAGCCCAGAGAAGAATGAGACTCTAATTCAATAATTGTCACTGAAATCTTGGATGAAAAGTCAATGAGGTTCTACTTCAGATATTTAATTGCGTAAATTATGGTAACAGAAAAAAAAAGTCAGCTGTTCAGAGAGTTACACTACCTAGACATCTTGGAGGTCGTGGATTAACTGATTTAAATAATCTTCATAGTAAACAGATTTTTCATCTACGTTCCCATTTTCTTGATAAACAGAGAACGTCTAAATTACATGATATTGTTGTTGCTTCAGATTATAATCTTACACCTCTGAACTTGACAATGCAAAAGGTAGATTTTGATATATTTGATGATAATTCTAAAAGAGAACGTTGGATGCAGAAGGAATTACACGGAAAGCACCGTAAAGAATTGAAAAATGATTATATTGATGAAATCGCATCGAATAAATGGTTAGTATCTGGAGAATTGTTTGCTGAAACAGAAGGCTTGGCAATTGCGATCCAGGATCAGGTTGTTTTCACGAGGAATTATAGAAAACACATCATCAAACTAAATATAGATGATTCTTGCCGTTGATGTTTCTGTTCTTCAGAAACAGTTTTTCATATATTATCATCTTGCTCAGTCCTTGCTTCAACAGATTATTTAGAAAGACATAACGCCGTCGCTAATATTATTCATTTTAATCTAGGAATTAAACATGACCTGATTCCCAAAAGAAAAAATTTCACAAATATGAACCTGAGATTATTTGTGAAAATGACAAAAATAAACTTTATTTTGATAAAACAATTCTTTGCAACAGAGCTGTAAAACACAATAGACCAGATATCATTCTTAATGATAAACAAAATCAAATAACATATATAATTGATATTGCTATACCCGACACACATAATATACAAAATAAATACAATGAAAAAATTTCTAAATATATGATGCTTGGCGACGAGATTAAAAAATGTGGAAAATGAAGAAAATATTTATTCTACCGATTATTATTTCCACAACAGGTGTTATTCCTAGGAATATTCACAAAAGTATTGAGATTTTGGGTCTGAAGAAAAATTTGTTTGAACAGTTACAAAAGATAACAGTCATCAAATCTTGTAATATTCTTCATAGGTTTCTTTCCGAAAATAATAATGAGGTAGAGTCATAGGTTTTCTCTTTAGTTTACACTGCTCAGAATCTCATTTCATATTTTATTCATTTGTTTATATAAATGTAATATAATTAACTGACAATTTTGTCATATTTATATTCAGAGCATATATATATATATATATATATATATATATATATATATATATATATATATATATATATATATATATATATATATAGGGGTTTACCCCGACGAGTTGCCTATATATCTGTTCATGCAATCAAACTGCTTTCATGAAAAAAAAAAAAATATATATATATATATATATATATATATATATATATATATATATATATATATATATATATATATATATATATAGACAGTCAATAAGACTTATCTCGATGAAATAGTTCCGAAACAGTTCTTGTCTTTACTGCTGCATATGAGGGGAACCTCTTTTTCAGCTTCGGATGTGAATTTCTGGACTCCAGATAGAAGTTATATCATCTCAACCTCTGAGCTCCACCTACGAGTTTCTACCTAGGAATCTCTATCTACGAGTCTCAACCTAGGAATCACTATCTACAATTCTCCAACTAGGAATCTCTGTCTACAAGTCTCCACCTTGAACTGAATTTCACAAATTAGACATATATCACAAGATATTTTATGCTCTAACGTAATAGCCGGCTACACCAGGGAATTTAGAGAACAAAATAACGTGGATCTAATATTATTTAGAGACAAAAATTAATAGGAAAATTTACAGAGACTCTAAAAAACTCAATTCGTGCTAGTTGTTCAGCTAGGTCATTCAATTTAAAGATAAAATACAGAAAGCGAGGAATCATCTACAAAAGAACTATTTCCAATTAAAAGAGAAGCTACATAAAAAGCGAGGAAGCATCTACAAAAACTATTTACAAAAAGCTACAGGTGTTTGTCCACCATTTTGAAAACTTGAAAAAATTTCATGAAATTACTTGAAAATCAAGGAGATAATGATGAATATTGGTTTGAGTTACTTTCGTCGTTTTCTACACGTAATCCTAAAATTAGGGCAATCATCTTCAAATCTCCACAAACTTTCCAGTTGTGTACGTTATACTGAATTTTTTCCAAGATAAATTTAATCGTTTCATTCATTTCTTTCATGTTGGAAGCCTCACCTGATGGGATAGAGGGAAGTTTATTGCCGATATGTAAAAGAACAGCCTTTAGACCTACTTTTTAGCCTTCAATAAATAAACGCCACTCTTCTGCTTTATATTCTATACCCAAGATAGTCATTACACCATATACATTATTACAAAGTACAAGCTGATCATCCTGTGAAGAAAAACCTTTTAGCTCTTCATCTCTATTGCGAAAGTAACATACTTTTGTTTTAGGTTGTAATAAATTCAATCCCTTTGTTCGAGAGCCCAAAAATTCTGCCTGTTGTTTGGACCTGATGGCAGGTCAGGATACTTGATTTTACTTTTTGTTTTAATTGTATTACCTTTTGTATCAGTAAGACAAACATAACAATCAAATGAGTGGTTCGGTGGTTCCGTTCAAAATCATAAGGATTGCAGAAGGCATAGATCGAGATATTCTCGCCCATCCAGTGAGAAGACCCAAACATGCAACACAATGATCCTCCATGTGTGGAACCCACGCTTTATCTTGTTGTCCGATGGCAAAACCAAAATACTGTTCATATAACTCAGGTACTAATGATGTAAAATTAATTCGCTGAGTTTTGAAAGTAATGTCACCACAAATGTAACAGAACTTGTCAGGATCATTTTTACACTTTCTTAACATTACACTGGTCTACAATGGTTTTGTTGCCCTAGATATGAAAATGATTTTGGGTCTATTTATGCACACAATTCGTGAAACTATCAATGATTTTGTAGGATTTGTCTGATTTCTTTTAAATCTTTATTTTCATTTTACATAACAAAATCGTAAAACAGGAAACAAAATAATAGATATATTTATAATGTCAGTTATGTTTTGAGAAATTCGGATACATCGAAGTAAATAAAGAGGAAAATGTCGAAAATATATTCCATATTTCCATAAAACGCCTTTTATGAGCTTTTCTTCTATAATTTTTCAGGGGGCAATCTCTTTTCAAAGGTCAGCAGTAATCTGCCATCATGTGACAATCCCATCGACCTTGATACCTTTCTTCCATCACTTTTAGATCTTGATGAAACCGCTCTCCCTGTTCCACACTATAATTTCTTAAATTATCCGGAAATTTATCTAGATGATTGCGGAGATAGTGTAACTTAATACTCATATTTGCTCCTAAAGTCTGAAAGTTTGTCAGCATATTTTGCACAATTTCTTCATAATTTGCTGCTTTATGGTTTCCTAGGAAATTTTCGACAACCAACACAAAACTTCTCCAAGCTTTACTTTCCGGAACAGTCATAACTTTGATAAAATCTGAGTCTTTCATCAATTGCCGTATTTGAGGACCATCAAATATTCCACCTTTCAATTTTTTCATACTAAGCTTCGGAAATTTTCTGCAAATGTAATTAAAACAATTTCCGTCTTCGTTCAACGCTTTTACAAACTGCTTAGTCATACCTAACTTAATATGTAATGGTGGAAGTATGATTTTGTCTCTGCTCACCAGCGGCTCCCTCATTACGTTGGCTTTACCGACAGTTAAAGAATTTCTTACAGGCCAAACATCTTGTTCCCAATGAAGTTGCTTTGTTCTACTATCCCACATACAAATAAAGCAAGGGTATTTTGTATATCCACTTTGTTGGCCAAGTAAAAAATTAACCATTGTTAAATCCACACAGATCGGCCATTGATGCTCAGAGTATTCAATTTTCTCTAAAACTAATTTTACGTTTTCATATTCTTCTTTGAGTTTCGTTGAATGGGCAATTGGAATTGATGCAAATTTATTTCCATTGTGCAATAAGACGCATTTTAAACTTCTTTTGCAACTATCAATAAAAAGGCGCCATTCAGTAGATTTGTACTCTTTTAAACCCATGTCTATAAGCAGCTTCGCGATATCATTACAATACACTAATCCTTTTCACTAAAAAATTGTAATAACTCTTTTTCTCGCGTTTTGTATGTTGTAATTGTTACTGTTGGTGCCAATAAATTTCTTTCTTTCAATCTTGAGGCTAACATTTCTGATCCTTGTTTTGATAAATTGAGATCACGTATTAAATCACTGAGTTCATTTTGTGAAAATAACTTTGGCGTAGATGTTTCATCTTCCCATTCACTTCCACTAGTAGATGGTCCCGATTTGTGTGAATTTGGTAACATCATTGTTTCTGAGGGCATGCGAATTACTTTTGAAATGTATATGGGCCGAGGGAGATTTTCACTGTGTAGAACCGGACATTTCGTAGACTGTAAGTCTGGGTATCTCCACCTTTGATTTCGATTAAAACCTTTAACATCTACTACGCAAAAGTAACAATCATCTAAATGATTCGTTGGCTCCATCCAGATCATAGGAATACCAAAGTCTAATCCAGAACGTTCACCTTTTTGTCCACAACCGTAAAGACTCAACACAGGACTTACAAACTTTATTAGGAACTCATGGTTTACCTAATTTGTCCATTTTGAAACCAAAATATTCAACATAAGTCTCCTTGACAAATTCTGTGATATTCCTTTTTGTTGTTTTGTTATATAGACACCGCAAATATAACAAAATAAATCACTACAATATTTACACTTTCTTCGTGACGAACTCATATTTTAGACTAGAAGACAAATATATAAGAATGGACATTCAGTAATTGAAACAAAATATTAATCCATGACACTTTATCCAGATTTACGTGTAAATGTACTTTAATATTGTCAAATAACTGAGATCTCAGCTGTTCTGTGGAGCAAGGGGTCTGAGAGAGGGGATCAGGTGATGTTTGTATGCGCGAAAAAGTTGCGCAGAAGCCTAATCATGACTGGAAAATTAAATTTTATTTCTAACAAGCTTATAATTGTTCAAAATATAAGAAATGCAAAAATCATGAAAATACGAGCACATTGAGAACTTTCATGAATATATTCGTAATCTGGGCCCTTGAAAACATAAAAATTTGCGATGATATCCAGGGCAACAATGAAAAAAATTTTCTGTAGAGCTATGTTATTTGAATTTGAATCACTTCACTCTAAAAACAGAGCAAACCACTGGGCTCTTCAAATAAATGAATTCTCTAAATGCGAAAGTAAAACAAAAACAGTTAGTTTTAAATGTTGTGGGTAGTAGCTGTAACACGAAAATTAGATCTGATGGAATCAAAACATATATGGTTATAAAATAAGGGTAGTTAGGTTATTTAAAATTAGCCAGCACCTTTTTTGTTACAAAATTTTGTTGACCAGTGTAATTCAAGAACTAGTTGAGCGCCGCAGGATGTAGGGAACAATAATCTTCATGGAGAAAACTTTGGAAAACGATAAAGCTATTTTTTTCCCTAAGCTAATTGTTTTTTTTTTGTCAAGCGCAAAATTGAAAAGTCAATCTACGTATTATACTTTCAGTAAAGCTTTTAGATTCTGTCACTGCTAATGAAATTGACAAGTTAATAACTAATCAAATTTGTGAGTTTAATTTAACTTTAGAAAAGTCAGAAATCAGAACAGAAACGAATATACCAAATAAACTTTAATTAACAACGCTGTAAATTTAAAATTAATCTCTAGATTTAAACTAGACTCATAACAGAACCGGAAAACTCGTATAACACATATTTTGCCGGGAATCTCATTATTCGGCAACATTCGCCATGCAATTATTTCTCTTCGCAATATGCATATCGTTATTCGAGTTCACCTTGGCGAAAAATATTGTGTATTTTCTCTTTTCTCCGAAAGTCGTTATTTAAAAATTCTAATTATCCGCGTGGAATAATCCGGTCTCCTGGAGCAAATCGAGCAAAAACCGCCTCCTACCCGGATAACTACGTTGTCTGATACGCCGTCAGCTATATTACAAACGGTAGGAACGATGTTCTTAGCGAGGGTAGAACGGCTTATCGCAATCTTGGTTTTTGTTGCGTATCCAACTCGGATTATTCCATGAATTTATTGATTTTGGATCTGTTTCGATTTGTGTGCCATTAATTCCGCGTGGCAAATGTTGCGGAAACGTATAAACCCCTTTGGGGTCCGCTCAATCAGTTCTGTCTGTTGTTTTTGATATTAACGAGCGTTTTCTGGGTTTAGTCTCGGCCGTTTAAACAGAGTCGATAAGTACTTAGTTTACCGAAGATACGTGTGATTTGGTTGTCTGCAAAATAACCTATGAGAGGTTTAAGGGGGGGAAGGTTTGAAAGGCAAAAAAAGCATATATTTGTAATTTTTGTAGCGACATGAAAACTTTAATTTTATTAAATTTAATTACATGTCATTGTACAATATATGAATAGGGTCTGCTGTTACTAAACGATCACAATTCTACAAAAAAAAAATTTTATTGTTGCCCTGGATATCATCGCAAATTTTTATGTTTTCAAGTGCCCAGATTACGAATATATTCATGAAAGTTCTTGATGTGCTCGTATTTTCATAATTTTTGCATTTCTTATATTTTGAACAATTATTAGCTTGTTAGAAATAAAATTGAATTTTCCAGTCATGATTAGGCTTCTGCGCAACTTTTTCGCGCATACAAACATCACCTGATCCCCACTCTGAGACCCCTTGCTCCACAGAACAGCTGAGATCTCAGTTATTTGACAACATTGAAGTACATATACACGTAAATCTGGATAAAGTGTCATGGATTAATATTTTGTTTCAATTACTGAATGTCCATTCCTATATATTTGTCTTCTAGTCTAAAATATGTGTTCGCCACGAAGGAACTGTAAATATTGAAGTGATTCATTTTGTTATATTTGCGGTGTTTATATACCAAAAAAACAAAAAAGAAATATCACAGACTTTGTCAAGGAGACTTATGTTGAATATTTTGGTTTCAAAATGGACAAATTAGGTAAACCATGAGTTCCTAATAAAGTTTGTAAGTCCTGTGTTGAGTCTTTACGGTTGTGGAAAAAAGGTGAACGTTCTGGATTAGACTTTGGTATTCCTATGATCTGGATGGAGCCTACGAATCATTTAGATGATTGTTACTTTTGCGTAGTAAATGTCAAACGTGGAGATACCCAGACTTACAGTCTACGAAATGTCCGGTTCTACACAGTGAAAATCTCCTTCGGCCCATATACATTTCAAAAGTAACTATTCGCATGCCCTCAGAAACAATGATGTTACCAAATTCACAGAAATCGGGACCATCTACTACTGAAAGTGAATGGAAAGGTGAAACATCTACGCCAAAGTTATTTTCTCAAAATGAACTCAGTGATTTAATACGTGATCTCAATTTATCAAAACAAGGATCAGAACTGTTAGCCTCAAGATTGAAAGAAAAAAATTTATTGGCACCAACAGTAACAATTACAACATACAGAACGCGAGCAAAAGAGTTGTATTGTATTGTAATGATATCGCGAAGCTGCTTATAGATATGGGTTTAAGAGAGTACAAATCTACTGAATGGCGCCTTTTTATTGATAGTTGCAAAAGAAGTTTAAAATGCTTCTTATTGCACAATGGAAATAAATTTGCATCAATTCCAATTGCCCATTCAACGAAACTCAAAGAATAATATGAAAATGTAAAATTAGTTTTAGAGAAAATCAAATACTCTGAGCATCAATGGCCGATCTGTGTGGATTTAAAAATGGTTAATCTTTTACTTGGCCAACAAAGTGGATATACAAAATACCCTTGCTTTATTTGTATGTGTGATAGTAGAGCAAAGCAACTTCATTGGGAACAAGATGTTTGGCCTGTAAGAAATTCTTTAACTGTCGGTAAAGCTAACGTAATAAGGGAGCCGCTGGTGAACAGAGACAAAATCATACTTCCACCATTACATATTAAGTTAGTAATGATTAAGCAATTTGTACAAGCGTTGAACAAAGACGAAAATTGTTTTGATTACATTTGCAGAAAATTTCCGAAGGTGGAAAAATTGAAAGGTGGAATATTTGATGGTCCTCAAATACGGCAATTGATGAAAGACTCAGATTTAATCAAAGTTATGACTGTTCCGAAAAGTAAAGCTTGGAAAAGTTTTGTGTTGGTTGTCGAAAATTTCCTAGGTAACCATAAAGCAGCAAATTATGAAGAAATTGTACAAAATATGCTGACAAACTTTCAGACTTTAGGAGCAAATATGAGTATTAAGTTACACTATCTCCGCAATCATCTAGATAAATTTCCGGATAATTTAGGAAATTATAGTGAGGAACAGGGAGAGCGGTTTCATCAAGATCTAAAAGTGATGGAAGGAAGGTATCAAGGACGATGGGATTGTCACATGATGGCAGATTACTGCTGGTCTTTGAAAAGAGATTGTCCCCTGAAAAATTATAGAAGAAAAGCTCATAAAAGGCGTTTTATGGAAATATGGAATATATTTTCGACATTTTCCTCTTTATTTACTTCGATGTATCCGAATTTCTCAAAACATAACTGACATTATAAATATATCTGTTATTTTGTTTCTTGTTTTACGATTTTTGTTATGTAAAATGAAAATAAAGATTTAAAAAGAAATCAGCGCAAATCCTACAAAATCATTGATAGTTTCACGAATTGTGTGCTTAAATAAACCCAAAATCATTTTCATATCTAGGGCAACAAAACCATTGTAGACCAGTGTATTCAATCATAGCAAATAACTGGTGCGAAAGGATGAACAGCAGAGTTCGAAAATTTGTCATGTAACAACAGAAGCTGATCTTCCAAAACTATTGAAATTACTATTCTCTTTTTCATATTAAAGATCCTAGAATTTGATGTACTTCCTCTTGAATAAACTGAAACGAAAATTCAATTTAAAATAGATACAGTCTAATTAACATTACGTTTGAAATATTTTAATACAGATATAACTTTTAGTGGATAGCTTTCAATATTCATATGATACATACAATAAATGGCCTAAGGAAAACCTTATCGAGTTCCGTCAAGAGAAAATATTATTAAACAAAAGAGCTCAATACCTATTAATAGCAACTCAAAGGATATTCCATCATTTTATAAGATCCTTCAATTGATTCTTTAAAAATCCAACTAATTACAGAATATTTTTAAACGCATAGAGGTTAAAATAACCATGAATGAAAAATGAAATATGTAAATTCTGAGTACATTTCTCAAGCATACCTGAAACAAATATACATTAAAATACATGAATAAACCTCAAATTACATTCACTTACCTTTCAAACTTTATTGTTAGTTTCCTTATTTCCTTTTTATTATAACAATCCATTTGAATCATATTGTTTAGGTTAGAATAACCACAAAATGTCAAATTTATGAAGTTTGAAAATTTGTCGTTTCTTTCCTTAAACAAAACATACATTAACATGGATGAAATAAACATCAAAATACGATCACTTACTTCTAAAAGTATACTTTAAGTTTCGTCAAACTTTTCATTCAAATAAAATACGGAATCACTTATTTTGACAGGTCGAATATAAGACTAATTGACATAAGGTTAGATTCGATTGTCACTCAGAAAAAAGAAAGCACTATATTCTAGATGTTATTAGTACCGAAATTATGTAGAAGTAGTTGAAGTACTAACTATTCACATCTCACTATTTTCATTCAGAAGAGAGAGAGCATTAAATTTTACACGTTGATATCGCACACTTCCGACATAGAATATATGATGCAGAAGGAGAGGTGACTGGCTCCGCCCCTGTGTTTCCGGTCTTTTTCTCGAAAATATAGATCTTAAATCTGCTGTTACTAAATGATATTCAATCATGGCAAAGTACTGGTGCGAAAGGATGAACAGCAGAATCCGAAAAAAAAACATAAGCTGATCTGCCAAAACTATTGGAATTACTATTTTCTTTTTTATATTAAGGATCCTAGAATTTGATGTACTTCCTTATACTAAAAGAAAATTCAATTTTAAATTGATACAGTCTTATTGACAATATGTTTGAAATCTCTTAATACAAATAAAGCTTTTAGTGAATAGCTTATGCTCTAAATAACCCAAAGAAAACTTTTTCTTCTAGAAAAAATATTATTATCCAAAAGAGCTCAATACCAATTAATGCCAAATCAAAGGATATCCCATCATTTTGAGAGATAATCTCAATTGATACGTTAAAGAATCTTAGTAATTCCAGGTACTCTTTCAACGCATAGATGTAAGAATAACCACGAAAGAAAAATGAAATATGTAAATTCTGTGTACATTCCTTGAGCATGCTGAAAAAATATTCTCATATACTTATATTCACTCACCTTTCAAACATTATTGTAAGTCTCCTTATTTTCTTTTTATTATAACATTCTTTAGATCAGAAAAACCTCAAAATGTTAAATTTATGAATTCTGAAAGTTGTTTTTCTTTTCCTTGAACAAAATTTACATAATAATGAATGAAAACATCATCAAACTTCGTTCACTTACGTTTGAAAGTTTATTTCAAGTTTCGTCAAACTTTTAGTTGAAACAAAATTGGGAATTATTTCTTTTGACAGATCGAATATAAGACTAATTGAATTAAGGTCTGTACACATGAATATTTCATTCCGTCTCATACTGTCATTCAGAAGATAGAGACAATTATATTAGAGATGTTGGTAGTACCAAAATTATGTTGGTGAATCTGAAAGTTACTAACTATTTCCATCTCACTGTTTTCATTCAGAAGAGAGAGCATCAAATTTTACACATTGGTAAAGCTAACTTCCTACTGCCTCCGCCCCCGTGTTTCCGGGTTTCTTCCCCTCGAAAACCTAGGTCTCAAAAATCGTTCCAAATTCAAAAATTAAGTCGTAGAGTAACGATTTCTTTTCACGGACCCGATCACAGATCGAAATGGACACCCGAATCTTTTCTCCCGGTAACTCCGTATAAGTAGGATGAATGAAAGAAAACCTCTTATTTTGACAGCTCAACGTTCGTTGATTTCTGACCGTCATAAATCTTCGGAATGAGGAAAATGTTGCGAAATTTTTCAAAAGTCCGTCGATAGCCCTTCGTTGAATCAAAGGTTATCCAGTTTTTCTGGGGTTTTACGGGAATGAAAATTTTGAGGCGCATTATGCGAAACACAAGGCTTGCTCTCTGTCCAAGTTTCGAAACGATCGAATGCGATGGAAAAATTTGTATAGACATAACATTCCGACGAAATTATCCCCTCCACTCTCGAAAAATCGGAGAACCTTTTTTATTTTCGTTTTTTCGGGGATTTTTTTCGGATTTTTTGCTCGATCAATTGTTCCGATTGCCTCCCGAAAGACAGAAGTTTCTAATTACAGAGAAATCTCCCCGTTTCGACTTTTCGTTCGCTCTCAGCGACGTTTCGGTAAAATTTTTAGGAAAATTCTGGGGGCTCCAAATTCGGTATGGACCTTCCTCAGACCTTTCCCTCGAAAAAGGCCTCTCGGCTTTAATATTTTATATGTGTGATGGCATTCAAACTCCACGTCAGTATAGAAAACAGTTGTGCCAACTCAACAACGACAAAAATGTTGACAATCATTTCAACTAGAATTTTCAAATTATCAATTCCCGGTACATTTTTGAAAGTATGTATTTCAAATTCCTCTATTTTTGATAGATAAATAAGAAGATTTCCATCAAGTTTTAATATATAGTGCCATTTTTATTCGGAATGAAAAATAAATCTTCGTTTGTGTAGACCTATATTTTTATATGTATGGTTTCTAACATTTACTGTCATGAAAAATTGCATTTTAAATTGTTTCATTCTTTTATATTTCGAAGCTAATTGGACTGAACGTATTTACTACTGAATATGCAGTAGGTTTTCCTAGAAACATTCACAAAACATATTCGAAAATGTAAATTACAATTCGTTTTCAGTATGATTCACGTATAATATTTTCAGTGTTTGTTGTAATAATAAAACATTCCATCCATCAGTATTCGAAATACCTCAATCCGTGATATGAATTGAATTAATTTCAAATGATAAAACTCGGATCCGGAAATATGAATTGGTAAACTTTAATTCGATTCAGAATGAACATAATTTATAATATCAATACCGCACGTTTCCGCGAATAATATATGAGTTTTTCCCGTCGTGTCATTTATTCCATTCCGATGTTTATCGCGTCGAATAAAATACCCTTTTTCGCAATTGTTAATATTCTTGAATTTCCTTTTATATACTTGTACACGGTTCCCCTCTAAAGTTTCTGAAATGTCAGCGATAAATTTTATTTGGGACAATAATACTTGCTTGCAAAAGCAGAACTTGGGTTATAAACATTAGAACGTGATATATTCCCTCGCCTCCAGAATAGTTTAATATAAAGCGGCATTTGTCATAATCGTAAAATAAAATTAACATAAGGGAAAAGTTGCAATTTCGTCGAATTGGGGAAATTTTGTTTATCCAGACTTTATCGCGTCTCAACTTGGCTATCTACTTTTCTGCTACTTCATTTCTGAATTCAAGATATAAAGAATAAAGACTTCTATTTTACTGCGTTCTCTCTTGGAAAACAACAGATTACAATGCTCTCATTGTTCTTCTATTGTGTAATTTAATCGTTATTACGACCCTTCTTTTGTTTCAAGGAAGAAATTGTTCTAAGTTACATCTCTTGAATAAAATAGATTTCTTTAATAATGGAATAAGTGTGAGTTCAACTTCTCACTCGAATACCTAGAGGACCTAGAGCCATGGGTCCTCAAACTTTTTTGTGTCGTAGACCCCTTGCCATGTTTTTCGGGTTTAGGTAGATCCCCTACTTACCTGATACTGATTTCTTGTAAATTATTAAGTGTAGTGTCAAACACTTAAACTAAAAACACATGTTAATTTATACTTTCATTAATTGAATTTAAATTAAAACTAGTCAACATAAAATTTTGTGATAATAAAAAACAGGTACTTTGTTTTAAGGAATTTTACTTAATAATTGCGATTCGTAACGCGTTTCACTGCACCGTATCTTCTTCAGACGAATGAATATACAGAAAAAATATAAATGAGAATATAACTATAAATGTTCTTGAGTAATTAGAAGTTTATAGGGTTGCTTCTTCTTAAGTGGTTATTTATGACAGGTATATACAATAAAATTAAGGAATAGATTGCTCCCTGAAGAGATTCAATAGAGGTGAAGGGCTTAAATCGACTTGTTCCTTGATGAGTCTACCTGAGTGTTTGTATTTATTGATTTCCAAAGTTTCCCAAAGATCTACCTTCCAATATTTATTATCTGTATGCAAAATTTCAAACTGTGGATCGAAAGAATGATTATTTTCTAAGAGATGATTCGCGTAATTTGAATCTGATTCTTTATTTGAAAAACTGCGTTTATGTTCCGATGTTCTAATATTAAAATTTCTGTGTTCTACCAATTTAGAAATTATCACAATCATTGCTATTCAATCTATAAACACCTGATTTACTGTTTTTACCTGGTTTGGTTTCATTATTTTTTAAATATTTGCCTAAATTATTATTAGTTTGGAAAGCTTTGTTGAAATTATTGCTACTTAAGAATGATTTAAGTTTCTCACTTGTAATGCCAACGTAGGTTAAGGTGTTGAATTTTTGTTTCAATTTATCGACAGGGTGAACTTCATTTAATGCGATTCTACTTTGTTTTTTATTTAAAATATTATTTATTAGTTTGAGATTGTTACCATTCTTTTAGGCTATTTGTTTAATCCAATTTAGTTCTTTGTTGAAATTTTCTGGTGATAACGGGATGGTAATCAATCTATGAATAAAAATATTGAATGCTGACATTTTATGTTGATATGGATGACACGACGAGTTATGTATTATAATATCTGTATGTGACGGCTTATGGTAAATTGAGAAAACATGTTTTCTATTTTCATTCGAAATTGTTACGTCTAAGAAATTTATCGAATTATTGCTTTTAATTTCGGTTGTGAATGCAATTTTTGGATGTAATGAATTTATATGAGTTTCGAAAGTTTTTAACTTTCTATCTGTTCCTGTGATGCAAATAATGATATATAGCGATACCTGTATAAACAATATTTACTGAGTGGATGATTATGAATTCATTTCTCTGAATATTCATGAATATTTCTGCTAACAAAGGACTTAACGGATTGCCCATAATCAAGCCGTCTTCAATAGTATAAAATTTGTTATTGAAATGGAAATAATTTTGATCTAAACAAATTTGTAAAAATGAAAGAGTATCTGATTTAATGATAGTATTGACATGATTCTTTTCTAATATTTCTTCAACTAAGTAATACGTATCTTCCGGAGGAATTTTGGGAAATAGATTCTCAACATCGAAAGAAATGAGTTTGGAATTAGGTGGTATAATGGTATCTTTGATATTGGTAATAAGTTCGTATGAATTTTTGACCGAAAATCTAGATTTAAAATTGCAATGTGTTATTAGCAAGTCGTTGAGGAATTTTGAAAGATTGAACGAAGGTGCCGTTACATAAGAAACAACAGGTCTAATAGGGTAATTAGGTTTATGAAGTTTTATCAACGAATATAATTCGGGGGATTGTGGATTGGAGTTAATGAATTAATATTTTTCGTGGTCTGTAATTAATGATTTTGCTGTCGAAATTATGTTTTTAACCACTTTCTGAAATTTTGCAGTAGGATCCTTAGTTGATGTTATATGTATACTCTCCGGCTGTTAAGAAACAAAAATTCAACACCTTTACCTACGTTGGCATTACAAGTGAGAAACTGAAATCATTCTTAAGTAGCAATAATTTCAACATAGCTTTCCAAACTAATAATAATTTAGGCAAATATTTAAAAATAATGAAACCAAACCCGGTAAAAACAGTAAATCAGGTGTTTATAGATTGAATAGCAATGATTGTGATAATTTCTAAATTGGTAGAACACATAGAAATTTTAATATTAGAACATCGGAACATAAACGCAGTTTTTCAAATAAAGAATCAGATTCAAATTACGCGAATCATCTCTTAGAAAATAATCATTCTTTCGATCCACAGTTTGAAATTTTGCATACAGATAATAAATATTGGAAGGTAGATCTTTGGGAAACTTTGGAAATCAATAAATACAAACACTCAGGTAGACTCATCAAGGAACAAGTCGATTTAAGCCCTTACCTCTATTGAATCTTTTCGGGGAGCAATCTATTCCTTAATTTTATTGGATATACCTGTCATAAATAACCACTTAAGAAGAAGCAACCCAATTAGCTTTTAATTAATCAGGAACATTTATAGTTATATTCTCATTTATATTTTTTCTGTATATTCATTCGTTTTATTATTATTGATAATGGAACTTTACCAAGTAAAAGCCTTCCAAATTCAAAAATAAAATTTTGTATCTGTTATATAAAATATACGTAACATAAAATAAACTGAGCAATAAGTAAATAGTTTTAGTGAGAAGGATGAACATGATGCTTTAACAATAAATTATCACAATTTCGCGTCAATTTTGTAAGGGCTAATCTTAAATCTCCTCGGCTAATGATGTCCAGTGTGTTTCTCTTTTTTGTTAGGAGATTGGCAATAGAGCTGAACCAACTTTCCACTAGGTATGACGATGGAAAGGAAATTAAAAATTTTCTCACATTATTCCATAATACGGGATGAGTACCGGGTATGTTGTTTTGCAGGCAGATTTGCTGATATCCGTTTTCAGACTGAATCTTAATTTCTTCGTTGGTACTTAGTTCAGTCAGTTTGTCAATTCGTTTCTTCTATGTCACCATATGTCGAAGCATCCTCAAACCTAGTTTCAAAATCTGAATAGAGGGCATTTTAATGTTGAACGTATGTTGAAACGTCGTCTTCCTGGCAGTTTGTCTGTGACAAACTGGGGAATCGAGAAAATTCGCCTCGTCCAATATTTTGCTTCATAAGTTTAACTCTGGCAAGAAACGCTGATAAGATAGACTTTGTTTTAATCAAACTTCAACTGTCGTCTTGTAACTGCAAATTAACCATTTTGAATTTTGCAAACAAATCTGTTAAATAGGCGATGTCTGTTTTCCACTTCAGTGAATTTTGTTTTGAAATTTTATCTGTAGTATCAAGAATTCTAAAATAGTCTCAAAAAGTGCAGCAAATCTTATCAAACATAAGACTTTCGACAGCTAGCATACTTCAGTTTGAAGGAGTAATTGATGAAAGTGTTCATCATTTTCTTCACACAACTGTACAAATAACCGCGTATTCAAGGCGTTGCTTTGGATTTGATTTACTGCATCAATGACTATTTTAAGAGATTCATGCAGTCTAACACTCAAATTTTTCGCAACTAAAAGTTGTCCATGGATGACGCAATGTATTGCTAACACCCCTGACACATTTTGTTTTAAATAGCGTATAAATCCACGATAACGTCCAACCATGGAAGGAACTCCATCTGTAGCTACTGATATTATATTTGATAAAGGGATTGCTATTTCAATGAAGTAATCCTTCAGAACATAAAATCTTGATTCAGCTTTAATGTCGGTTCTCGAAGTTCATGCGAAGAGCAGTTCCTCTTAGATTTCTTGATTCATAACAAAACGAACTTATGCCAATAATGCTGCATTACCAGGTTAAATTGACTCATCCAGTTGTATAGAGAAATGGGTCGTTTGCAAATAATTCCACAAGAAGTATTCAATATCAGAACTCATTTCATCAATACGTTTTTCAACAGTATTATTCTTTTAATGATATCAGATGGAGAGTTGTGTAAAACAGTTTCTAAAACCTCTTCAACGGCTGGCAAAATTAACTTCTCTCCGATAGTATGCGGTTTTCCAAATTCTGCTGTAAGTAGCGAGATATTTTAAGATGTCCGCAAACCAACATGGTTTCTTTGTGACGTCGAAGCGAACATTCTATCCAGTGTGGGTCTCTTCTGAAGTGTATCTTTGAGTTTTTGAAATTATTTCAAATCTTTATCTATTTTATCAGGGTGACATCTTTTCAGATGATCGTGCAGCTTAGATGGTTTTATAGCGTCAATGCCCAGAACTTTGTTGCATAAAATGCACATAGCCAATTGTTTGTCAGACAATGATGAAATGAAGCCAAATTTCAAATAATCAACACTGTACTGTCTATATTTTATTTTAGATTCGGACATGGCATCAGTCATCTGTGAACAAAATTACATGTTTTGAATAGGAAATATTTTTAATTTATTTTATTTTATTTAGTTTGTCATTTATTCTCTTAAATCGAAAATTTTCAAAATTAAGTAGATATAGTAAATATTTGTTATCATAGTGAATCCTTATACTTTTTTGTGTATATTATCAGAAATGCTAAATAATCGATATTATTCATTAACGTGGACTTACGCACTATCACAGCTGTTAGCTGGATATGATTTAGCTTTCCCAGATTCAGCAATCAGAGGGAATAGGCGATTACAATATACTTGGCATAAATTTCCTAATTATCCTACATGTATTAAGAATTACAGCTTTTTGCATTTCTATATAGGTATTTTAATGCAATTTTAATTTCCTAAGGCTATCATGCAAAGGTTTGGGTAATAACCCAGTCGAGGATATGATAACAGGAACAATATCTATTTTCTCGAGGTGCCACATCTGCTTGATCTCAGTAGCAAGGTCTGTATATTTGGACTTTTTCTCCTGGAACTTATTCAGCACGTTGTTATTATTCGGTATGGCGACATCCAGCATTGCTGTTCTGGCTCTCTTATCATACACCACTATGTCCGGCCTTTTATTCGTCACCATTTTGTCAGTGATAACAGGCCTATCGTAGTATAATCTGATTGAGTCATTTTCCAATACGGGCGCCGGCTGATACTTGTAATATGGCTGGAAGGTGTTCAGAAGTCCGTACTTGTGTGCAAGTTTCTGGTGGATAATGTTGCACACTTGATTATGCCTGTGAAGATACTCCCTATTGGCCTATTGGTTGTTCGCATCCTGACGTAATATGCTGTATAGTCTCCGATTTTATATGGCATTTTCTGCACTTATCTGTTTGTAATGTTCCGTCCTTCATTATAAATTTTTTGTAATTGTTTGTAGCGATCACTTGGGCTTGGATGGCCATAAGGAATCCTTCTGATTCTGCGAATAATTCTCCTTTTATCAACCATTTGTTCGAGGCTTCTTTGTAGATGTGTGGTTGATTAATCTCATGGTGATGTCGTCCATGCAATTCCTTTCTTGACCATTGTTGTTGTTTTGCAGTATCTAATAGTAACGGTAGATTCAGCAGGTCATCTCTGGTAGCAAGATTTAGTGGTGTATATCCCCTATCAGCCAAAGATACGACTCTATGGCGGTCAGAAGTGAGAGCTTCAGCAGAGAAGAATTCTCTGAGATTTTTTATCTATTCGGTGTGTAAATTAACAACATTTATTAATCCGCGTCCTCCTTCTTTCCGCTTCAAAGCTGTTCGTATCACAGACGATTTTGGATGATGGTTGTTGTACTTTGTCAACTTCGTTCGGGTCTGCCTCTGAATATCATCCGGTTCTGTGTTAGTCCATCTGATTATTCCAAATGAGTAAAACAACACTGGAGTGGCGTAGGTGTTGATTGCTTTGACTAGATTCCCCGAGTTAAACATTGATTTCAGCAAAGTCTCCAGACGCTGACTGTATTCTGAACGAATCTTCTCCTTTGATCGTTTTTGGTCTAGCAATCTGGCTTGTTGGTATCCTAGATGCTAGTTGGTATCCTAGATATGTTTCGCCATCCCTCATGCACTGTATAATATCACCGTTTGGAAGTTGTGTTTCACCATCTATGACTTACATTTTTCAATCCCGAATTTCATATGAACATCTGCCGAGAACTCACTGACACTTTTCAGCAAATCATCCAATTGCTTCTTGTTCGAAGCATATAATTTTATGTCATCCATATACAGCAGGTTGGAGGCTGTATAATAATTCCTATCTGTTTTTATCCTAAATCCGTATCCTGTTCTATTGAGCATTGAAGACAATGGGTTCATAGCTAAACAGAGCCATAGTGGACTCAAAGAGTCTCCTTGAAAAATTCCACGACGTATGAGTATCTCGTCGGTTTTAATTGATTTATTGATCATTTTGACCTGAAGAGTCATTATTATTATTATTACAAACACCAGCAGCTTCATATTTAAAAAATAAATTCAGAAATTTTCGAAAACATTCCATAGTCCGAACATCTCCTTGCAGCAATTAGTTTATAATATAAATAATTATAATATCCGATTGCTAAAACTTAGAAAGAGAAATTATTGAGAGTTACTCGTGTAATTCTGCATGATTGAATATTAAACTACCAATAACTGAAGTCATGATTGGCGTAATTTATTAATCTTTTCTAAATACGAGTACGAAACTAATATTTAATAAAAAATGTACTTACTTTTCTCCGGCACTCTCAAACTAAATAATACTGATTCACTGTAATTTGTGTGATAAGCTAACTACCTGTTCATATTTTTTTAAATATTTTCTTAGCACTTCAATTTTCAAGATTCAGGAAACGAATAAACGTATTTCTCCCACATTCGTATTTATAGAGTGACGAATTGAACAAGTCAGTTCAAGTTAGCGAAGCTCTGAGATTGCTCGTACAAGATGATACTGGTATTTCATTATCTGCAGGTTTACAAGTTAAAAATATATTGCGACCACGAAGCGAATGTCTAGATCCTACAACTCACACAATTTTATAAACATATATAATAAATTTTTTACAGCATAGGTATTTTTATAAATAATGTATATGTCTTTATATTATAAGATAGTATGCTGTAAGTAAATAGGTACTATCATGGACTTCCATTTTTCACTTCATAGACCCCCAAATTTTTTTTTAGCTGACGTAGATCCCTTGCAAGGTGTCATAGTTCCTTGGGGGTCGATATAAACCACTTTGGGAATCACTGACCTAGACCAACACTGGTACCTTTTCACACTGAATATGTGCATGGAAATCAGTACAGAAAATGGTGTAATGAATCAGGTGTCAAATAAGGAAAACAAATAATTCTTAATTTTTTTTCAAATTAAACCCACATATGCCTGACGTTCTATATGTAGGACGTCATTCAAATTTGGCGTTCGCGAATGCGTGCGCATAAGAGAAAGTGGGGATAACTTTCTAACTACTCGCACCTAACCTCTTTATCAATGTTTATCTAGTCTCATGTCTGAGTTGCTATAGTGTTGTGGAAAAGATTGAAATTCCGAGGATGAATGTGGTTGAAAATCATAAGGATTATGGTACTTCCTTTGAGCAGTAAGTTTTTAACTTTAATTCTATTAAATACTTAAAAATACGTAATGAAATAACCAATGAAATAAATGTAACAACATGAATGCATATTAGTTCGGTTGTTTTGGAGAAATGATGATTCAAACCTTGACGTCCTAAATGTAGGACGTTAGGAATATATGCTGATAAGACTAACCAATCACAACATATTTTATTTCAGTGGTTTGAATCAGAATGACATTTTTGCTCTTCTTGACGAAGGAGACAGTGATGATGATTCGAACCAAATTTTTCACGTTCATGTTATTAAGATGCCTCTATCTAATGTAAATGATGAAGTAATGGATGAAAATTCTGGGGATGAAGATCAGGTTCATCCTCCTAATTTACCGGGCTCTCAACTATCAGCATCAACAGAAATTTATTCAAATAATCAAAATCGAAATGATGACTTTGATTCAGAAGATGAATTTGAGCAAGGCTTTCGACTGTGCTAGCCATAACATACTTTCAGACAAATTGGACTTACTATGGAGTAAGAGTTAGAGCCTACGAATATTTTAAATCATAACTTGAAGATCGACGACAGATTGTTGTGTGGAAAAACCATAGATCTAGCGAGCAAGAGGTGTCAATTGGTGTACCACAAGGGTCATTCATTGGCCCCTTGATATTCAGTGTTTATATAAATGATCTCTCTTGGCTTCTGGGGCCCAAATATTCATGTATGTACGCTGAAGATTCAACAATAATAAGCATATACGAGGATAGGTTTAGTCTGACAAACAAAGAGAATGAAAGACTCAACATGACCGCTGAATGGTTCGAAGTCAACGGTCTCAAGCAGAACGAGAATAAAACACAACAGTTGATCTTCACAAATAAAATGTTATCAGAGCCAGGAACAATCAAACTACTAGGTTTTCTTCTGGACAGCGCCCCCAACTGGTCAGAACACACTGAAAATTTATCTAGAAAATTATCCTCGACCATTTACTTGATCAGAAGAATCAAATTTATACTGAGTGAAGTTGCTGATATAATCACATAGTTTGCTTATTTACGCAGTTCGGCAATATATGCCTTACCTCACGTAGAACAAGTATTCCTGCATCAAATGAGGGCAATAAGGGCCATTATGACAATATCACGTACAAGGTCAACACGTGGAATTATACGCCGCCACGATATCGAAAGCAGTTGGTTAAATAAAGAACAAAAGAGCCAGTGGACCAGAAGCCATACCTGCAGAACTCATAAAAAATGACACGCCCAAATTTATTACCCACATAAGAGAACTTTTCAGTAGGCTTGTGAACGGCGAACCAATTCCGAATATCTGGAAAGAAGAATGGATAAAACCTATCCATAAGAAAGGCAGCAGGGATAACTGTCAAAACTAAAGATGCATCTCAGTAACTAGCACGATGAGCCGCTTGTATGGAAGAGTCATCAGAAACCTGGTAGAACAGGAATTTGAACCACTAGAGATGGAACAACAATCTGGTTTCCGCATTGGTTGATCCTGTATAGATCAGATTTTTACAATAGTTCAACTCAACGAAATAAAATTTGTCAACAACGGAAAAGTTCACTTGTGGTTTGTGAATCTTTCAAACGTTACGATACAGTACTACTTCAGAAGCAGTGGAAGGTTCTCGACAATTCTGCAATAAACAACACCCTCATAAATGCAGTCAAGCAGATGTATCACCAATCGACTTCTAGGATCAAATTGGGGAGAAACCTGTCGGAGAAATTTGATGCTACCAAAGGACTTCGACAGGGGAGCTGCCTGTACCCCTCTCTATTCAAGATATATATGTGATCGAAGCACTAAAAAAAATGGAGGAGGTCATGTAGCGAAATGGGTTTTCAACTAGATGATAACAACAATCTCTACACTCTGCACTTCGCAGATGACCAGGTTGTCATAGCCCAAGACGAGGAAGATCTGGAATTCATAGCAAAGCATCTCTTCAAGGAATATGAAGACTGGAGGATAACAGTAAACCAGACAAAAACGAAATACTGGTGCTTTGGAGGAGAAAAAGAAGACTTGTAGTTAGAGGATGGAGAAAATATAAGAGCTTGGGATACTATGTTTACCTGGGAACCAAGGTGGAAAGAAGCGGATGAACAGGAAGAGGTATAGAGAGGCGGATTACGAAGGGAAAACAAGTAATAGGCAGCCTGAACTCAATTTTGTGGTCTAAGAACATATCCCGAGAAAAGAATCGACTCCTCTTCAACTCGGTTTTCGGAGGTATAGTGCTGTACGGATGTGAGACTGGGCAAATCAATCAAAAATTGGAAGGACGAATTTTGGCATAAGAAATGGACTTCTGCCGAAGATCTGCTGGCAAATCCAGACCCGACAGATGCACAAACGATCGAAAAGGAGAAATTATGCAGATCGATACAATAACAATTGAAAAAATCCAAAGACGGCAACTGGTCTGGTATGGCCATTTCGAAAGAATGAGTAACGACCGAGTCTCCCAACAAATAATGAAGTGGTCCCCAACAGCAAGAAGGAAGAGAGGAAGATCAAACACTACATGGATCGGTGGGATAAACGAAGCCATGTCAGAAAGAAATTTAGGACTAGGAGATTGGCAAGACCAAAGATGCTATAAATTGGGAACCGTAAGGCGTAAGACTCTATAAAAAACGGAACAATATAATATACTTATTTGAAACCTAATCATTTAATGAAATATAGCCTAAATTAAAAATGTATTTCATCACATGTACTATACAACAATTGAAGAGTAGCTAAAATGAGTTTTCAGCAATACAATTTTTTTTTAATGTTTTCATAATTTCACGGTCAATCCGGAGGCAGAAGGCAATATCCGATATCCCTACTAGAGTGAAATACTCTAATGTATATGGTACTTGTTTGACCTTGTCTGGGTTAACTATTAGCCCTATTTGTAGGCACCAGTTCATTACAATTTTCAGAGCTACTTGTAAGAGGATACCTTATTGCTGTTGTATTATTGGAATAATAAATCTTCAACATATCGAAATTTCTTCTGAATAAGTTTGAATTTTGTGCGTCATTATTTCTCAAATATTCAATACTAGTCGTCAGGATTAATGTAATTTTGTATTAATACCAATTCGGTAAATATTTAGGTAATTCGATTTCTGAACACATTACAATCTACATCTCTCATTGAAAATTCGCCGTAATCTTCTTTGTTTCAGCCATAATTAATTCATTAATTGATATCGTTCAGATGGAAATTGGCAGGCCTGGAACCATTTGTTAATTAAAACCCATATGCTGTTTCGCTGATAGAATACAACAGAACTCCATTAACATACCGTACATACTGGAAATATGCCGTGATACGGTTTTTCATAGGGAATTAATTGCCACATAGATGTTTAATAACACATTCAGACCACAGCATCAGCGAATTAATTGAAAAACCATGTCACTTTATTTTCCGATAATTTAACGGAACCTGTAAATTGAATTGGTGATGGAAAACAGTGGAAATTCTCGAAGGCGGAAACTGTGATTTCCTGTGATATAGGGGCGCTCCAAGTTATTTTAGCTCATCCTTTACTATGCTAGAAAAAGGAGCTGTGAGAAAACTCTTTTGCGTATACCAAGTGTAACTGAAACTAGGGCCAACCCTGTAACTTCTTTTTTATTAAGAGTATCTTAATGAAATTTGGGAATTCAAAGAGAATAAGCCGTAGGGTGGATCAAAAAATACGAATATTTTTTTTTCGCTTGGTATTCTGAATAATAGGTTCCTAGACACCTCTAAGGACGTCTCTCTAAGTATGAGCTCTTGATTGTAATGGGAAGGTCCTCCGCCTTATAATTGTTTATTTTCTTATAGAAGACAGCATTTTGAATTCGATTACAGTAATATATTTGAAATTTCGTTACCAGATATGCCGGAAACGATACCAACTTTTGATTTTCAAAAGGGACACCCTGTATTTTTTACCTAATTTAATTGTTCATCTTATCTTACGACTATTTAACATAATTGAAAGAAAAACATCACACAATCTTTTTTTTGTTGCAATTTTCATCTTTCGTTCAAGAAGGCCATGAACAGTAACAATTGGCATAGCCTATCATCACCTAACACGAATATACAAGATTGTATCTAAAAATCTAATTGCTCATTTTTACGGGGTGTCAAAGTTAATAACGAAACAGCGAAAACGAAATAATTATAATGAATGTTTCATCATACCTATAATACCAGACGGGAACATAAATTTTATGTGACACCTCGTGCAGATAAATCCATTGGCCAGTTAAATTTTTCTTTCTTGGGCCTAGACTGTTTAATGCTTTGGCATTGTCAATAAGAAATGTTACTGACATGAGGAAGTCTAAATTTGAGCTGAAGAAAATTATCCCTTGTAATGGTAGGGATAAAATTCATGACATCATTGAGTTGAGAAATTATTATATTTTTTGTTGAATGTGAGTTTTTCTGTTTGAGTTTTGTCTTCACTCTTTATTTCGGTGAGTTAGGTTTACTTAAGGAAAAAATTAGATGAGTACACTGCAGACAGTCATATGTCTTTGCAGTTTTATGTTTATTTTCTGAGTTTATTGTCAACAACCTGGTTTTTACAACTTATATACACACAAAATTGTATAGGAAAATTTATTATCGAGGACTTATGCACTATCTCAGCTGTTAGCTGGATATAATTTACCCTTCCCAGAATTAGCAATCAAAGGGAATAGGCTCGATTACAATATACTTGACATAAATTTCCTAACTATCCTACATGTATTAAGAATTACAGCTTTTTGCATTTCTATATAGGTATTCTTATGCAATTCTAATTTCTTAAGGCTATCATGCAAAGTTTTGAGTATTAAACCAGTCGAGGATACGATGACAGGAACAATATCTATTTTATCGAGGTGCCACATCTGCTTGATCTCAATAGCAAGGTCTGTGTATTTGGACTTTTTCTCCTGGAACTTGTTCAGCACGTTGTTATTATTCGGTATGGCGACATCCACCAGCATTTCTGTTCTGGCTCTCTTATCATACACCACTATGTCCGGCTTATTATTCGTCACCATTCTGTCAGTGATAAGAGGCCTATCGTAGTATAATCTGATAGAGTCATTTTCCAATACGGGCGCCGGCTGATACTTGTAATATGGCTGGGAGGTGTTAAGAAGTCCGTACTTGTGTGCAAGTTTCTGGTGGATAATGTTGCACACTTGATTATTCCTGTGAAGATACTCCGTATTGGCCAGTTGTTCGCATCCAGACGTAATATGCTGTATAGTCTCCGATCTTATATGGCATTTTCTGCACTTGTCTGTTTGTAATGTTCCGTCCTTCATAATAAATTTTTTGTAATTGTTTGTAGCGATCACTTGGTCTTGGATGGCCATAAGGAATCCCTCTGTTTCTGCGAATAATTGTCCTTTCATCAACCATTTGTTGGAGGCTTCTTTGTCGATGTGTGGTTGATTAATCTCATGGTGATGTCGTCCATGCAATTCCTTTCTTGATCATTGCTCTTGTTTTCCAGTATCTGATAGGAACGGTAGATTCAGCAGGTCATCTCTGATAGCAAGATTCAGAGGTGTATACCCTTTATCAGCCAAGGATACCACTCTATGGAGGTCAGAAGTGAGAGCTTTTGCTGAGAAGAATTCTCTGAGATTTCTTATCTGTTCGGTGTGTAAATTGACAACATCTATTAATCCGCGTCCTCCTTCTTTCCGCTTCAAAGTTGTTCGTATCACAGACGATTTTGGATGATAATTGTTGTACTTATAGGAAAATTATTATTATTATTATTATTACCAGCATTCTCACGAACACCACATCACACACATTATTCAACTGTTGGGCTGTAATGCCTGCAATAGCCTGTCTAAAACGGTTTTTCTATTCTTGTTGGGATCTAACAGGTGTTTTGTAAACCTCATTCTTCAAATGGCCCCATAGGAAGAAATCTATTGCACTCAAATCTAGTGATCTAGCTGGCCATCTTAAGTGACCATTTGAACCTATCCATTTTTAGGGAAAGTTTCGTCAAGATACCGCAAGTTGTGAGGAGGTGCACCATCTTGTTGAAAATATTCATTCACAAAAGCTTATGGCAACTCATCCAATTCATCTTGTATTTGGATCCTCAAAAATTTCAAATATCTTTCTCCTGTCAATGAATCTTCAAAAATTATAGGCCCAATCAATTATCTTCCCATTGAACCCAAAACGTCCTTGGAAGTTTCCATCTTGATATCTGTGCTCATTTTGTTGCGACAAGTACCTGGTATTTTGCCTATTAAACATCCCATTGTTCGTGAATCGTGAATCGTAACTGAATAAAATCTTTGTGGGATATTGTGGATCACCATTCATCTTCCTCATTTCACAATACTGGAGTCGTCTAACACTATCGTTAACATACAGGTGTTGATGTAGTTGATATTCAAATGAATGGTACTTATGTTTTTTCAAAATTGTCCATGAGCTTTGGTGGCTAACTTCAAGCTCCTTGGCAATTTCCTTCGTTGATGTGGTTGGATTCATATCAACAAATGTCAATATGTCTGTTTTGGTTTCTTTGTCGATAACGAAATCCTCCTCTTCAGCAGGTTTCATTTCACGAAATTTTCGTTCAACTTATGGAAATAGGTTCTTTTCGGATGAAGTCTTTCCGGATAGCGCTCTCTGTATAATTGTTCAGCTTGAACGCTTATTTGCCTGCACTCTCCATTGATAAGAAGCATACTGACTTTTTCACTTTGGGTGTATTGATTCATACTCAAAACTGAATTCACCAATTCGCAATGGGGATAATTAAGAACAATGGAATTTTAACACACTGACATTTTTATGTTCACAGAATATTTGTTTGTTTGTTATTCCTTTAACGTGCTCTATTTTTGCCTTTTGGCCAATGAAACGCTGGGGAATTCTGTCACCTCACTAACCCGGAAATTTTGTCGAACCCCTCTCGTGTCGAGGGAAGGGATCTTCAATGTCCAACGCATCTCTGTTTGACAAGACCAACGGCTTTACAACTGCTCCGAAAGATGGATACTCAAGCGATTCCCAGAATACGAAAAATCGCACCAACTTTGTGGGGATTGAATCCAGGAGACGAGAATCATAGACCTATGCCACCGAGAAATATGAACAAAAATTTTGCATCACCAACGTAGTTTTTGTTATCAGCGAATGAGCAAACTGAAAAACTTGCCTAGGTATTTTCCACTAGAACTCCGAAATCGTTAAGAATAGAGTGACGTGAGTGGTATAAAAAAAAGATAGAAAAATACTGCTTCTAATACCGGGTGGCCCGATATGGTTGTCTCTGGAGAAAACCTACTTTCTGAGGAAAAACTGAAATATAAAACTTTGAGACCCCGTAAAAAATGAACAATTAATTTTTTAGATGCAATTCTGTATTTTCGTGGTAGGAGATGTTGAGATAGGCCAATTGTCACTGTTCATGGCCTTCTAGAACGAAGGACGAAAATTGCAAAAAAAAAATTGTGTTTTGCTTTTCTTTCAATAACATTTATACAGGTCGTAGGATGAACAATTAAAATAAGCAAAAAAATACAGAGTCCCATTTGAAAATCGAAATTTGGTATATGTCAAACATATTATTGTTATCAAATTTAAAATGTTGTTTCCAATTTGGTTCCCAAATTTCATCAAAATATTCCAAATAGAAAAAAATTACAGGGATTGCCCTAGTTTCAATTACACCAGGTATATACTGTGTGTTCCAAGGAAAATTTGCAACCCCTCCTATCTCAATATGGACTGATGACGGCGGAAAAAAAATAGCACGTCTATTTTCAATTGGATTACCCAAGTCCGAATTCTATTTCAAGAAAGACTGATGGTAGCAGAAAAATCTGAGACACATCAGTTCTGAATTTCAGTGGTATGATTTTGTGGGTGAAATCAACGCCCTACCCTCAGCAGCTCCTAAGTAGAAATTTATTATTGGGAATGTGGATCGAGTGACAAATTTTTTCTTTTTGAACGTTCAGTATCATACAAACGGTCCAAACACAATAAAAGTTTGTTTTCTATGGAAAATTTGGTAATGCTCAAAATCAAACTAATTTCTCAATATGACCTTATACCACATTAATTCAATGATACAATTCTACTTTTCTGCTATTTTTCTATAGTGACGATTCATATTCTCAGTACATCCTAGTTTTTAATGTTCGATAAATTGAGATATTGATAAACAACAGTTTATCAAAACATGCGAATATTTTTTTTCGCTTGGTACTCTGAGTAAAAGGTTTCTAGACACCTCTGAGAAAGTTTCTCCAAATATGAGCTCTTGATTGTAATGGAAAGGTCCCCCGCCTTAAAATTTTTTATTTTCTTGTTATTATCACATAGAAAATTCGATAAATCACTTTCAATTACTTGAAAAATATATCGTTTTATAGATTTCGTAGGTAATTGAATGTTCTACAAAAAACCTTTTTCTTGAAAGATATTAAAAGTTGAAATTTGATTGTTTGAAGGTAAATTTTTATATTCTTTAGAATTTTATAACTCAATGAAGAAATTATTTTGAAACACGAAACTCATAGTTTTGTAGGAAATTTTCTGCTCTGCAAAAATAATCTATAATTTTTCAATTTGGTTGATCGTTTACGAGATATTCATCGTCAAACATCATTATCTATCAATTTTTCCCGATTTTGATCAATAATTTGAAAATTTTCAATTTATAAATTTTAGGCAAATTTACACAATTTTGAGTTTTTATTATAGAAGTAACACCTATAGAAGTTTTACGTTAAAAAATCATTCGGAAATTTCATTCCAGTTATATTTGTTTTGAATTTTATCCTCGATAATTCAAATTCTTAGTCGTGTTGTTATTTATTATTATGACATTTGTTCAGTGCGTATTTTGAAATTTTGTACCACAAAATATACGTGAAATTTTTTCTAGGGGTTTTCAATTTGAAGGTACCCGATAATTCAAATACTACGTCAGGCATTTTGAAAATTTCGAAGGATTGTTAGAAATGATCCTTTTGAGATATTTCAATTGACTAAATAAATAAATTCAGGTTTATTTCAAGAAAGAAACAAATAAAAGGAAATAAGCGACTATTTCCGCATGTAGTAAAACAAATTGAAAATTGTTTTCTCACCAAGTAGGTGTATATTTCTCGACCTTAGTAGCATGAAATACCTCCTTTTGCCCTAATACAAGCCCGAGTCCGTCTAGGCATGCTTTGGATTAGATTTTCGACCTACTCTGGGGTGATATTCTACCAATCTTCTTTGGCAGCTTGGATGAGCTGTTGTGAGGTTCTTGGATTATCCTGCTGCGATCTAATTCTCCTTTTGAAATTATTCCGATAATTTTCAATAGGATTTAGGTCTCGAGAGCAAGCTGTCCAGTCCGATTCCCTCTGTTTCAAAATAATTTTGCGCGAGGTTGCTGGTATGCGGAGGAGCATTATCCTGAATAAAAGTGAAATTCTCACCGTGGGTACTTCGCCATAGTCTGACTATGGGTTCCAGCACTAGATTCACGTAAATCTTAGCCGTTATAATTGCAGAAAACGAAATCAAACCTGTTATGCCTCCCAGCATGATGCCACCCCAAAACATCACATTGCCCCCTTGGTATTTCGGAATTTGTTTTGCTGCTCGGAGTCTAGCTTGTCTTCCACGACCCGTAGAAGCCGAATCCGGCGGTCATCTAATCGAACACCAATTCTGGTCTCATCCAAAAAAGACCATTTCGCCAATTCTCAATATTTCAATGTTGGTACTTGATACAATAATTAAGTCTGTTAACTTTTTTGTTGTCTGGTTAGTTTTGACGTATCGTTTCGACTAATACACTTATACCTGTTGCTTCCAGAATTTGCCTTTGGGGTATGGAGTGCGACGCACTAGGGTCTCTTCTTGCAATTTGGCACAAAAAGTGGTCTTGTTCTTCAGAAGTGATCTTCCTACGACTTCTTCTAAGCCTACTTTGCAGAGATTGTAGCTCCACGTATCGGGTGTAGGTTTTTGATATCACCCCTTGCGATACACCTATTGTGGCCGCTATATCCCTCTGTGTCACACCTTCTTCAATGAGAGCAATTATTCGACCATTATGCACATCGGAAAATCTAACGTAAGGCATTTTCAATTATGATTATAGCCTTTTTTAAATTTTGAAATTCACAGTTTCATATATCAGTGACGAATGAGTACAATATCCCGAGCATAAGGTGATCATTCAACATTCCTCATCATATTATCCAGTTTTCTTACAACAAAAAACTTCATTCTTCACAAGTAGTCAAAGATCAATGTTTAAAAACAATCAATAATGTGAAATACCGAGTGATTCCATATAAAGCAGGTTGTGTGTACATATATTCGTTTTTTCTTATTATTTGAATAAAATGGTTTTCTCAAAATAGTTTGAAACATATTGTTGACACAAGTGCGGCGACGGTTAATCGATCGTCTTCAGTAATCTAGATGGCAAGAGAAATATGAAACGTAGCATAAATTCGCAAAGATCCATTTGACTCCATCAAGTCTCGTTTCAGCCATTTTCTACGTCGGATGATCCGAACATTCGGATCTACTTTCAGAGCGAAATCTTTCATGATGGATGCGTCAGATTTATCTGACCAATATTTGCCAGGCATGTGTACGTCTCCCAATTTTATAGCATTTCCCCTGAAAATCCATTGATAACGGAGGAAATGCTTTGTTAAATTCCGAAATAAATTATACGTCGGCGTGTTCCTTTCCTGTCCATTGTCCCAAACTACTTGAATTTATTGGATGCACGAAATTATCCAAAAAGGAGGACCGAATACAGAATCCTTATATCATTCCGGTGTTTGATCGAAAAGACCCTTTCCACGAAATATGGGTGTTTAAATGGGCCGAGCAGCTCTGAATCAGATATAAATCTACCGAAATATTTCTTTACTCCGAATGATACGGATGAAATGGGCCTCACATAATACCCATTTGTTTATTTCCAAGTCGGAGTTTTAGTTGCAGCCATTTGGAAAATTGAACCAAACTCTCCAATTCGTTTTAGCATCAATCGACTGTTTTTTCCATTTTCCAATTGATATATTTTCAATGCCCACAATAATATAGACCAAATTAGAAATTTATTTCTTGATCAAAACAAGATTTTACAATTAGAGTTTTTCAGTGAGTTGTAGGTCAAACATTATCCATTGTAAGTAATCTGAGCTTAAAAAATGTACTCTTTAATTAACGAAATTATAGAAATGGTCTTCCAAATGAACTAAAATTTTAAAGTATTAATAATAGTTCATTTTTATTCGATTTTCTAACGAATGTCATATACGTTTCAACAACCATCGAAGACAGTATTTGGCCAGAAAGATTTCGAATCCTCTTTTGACATATTCATCAAAACATTATATTTCAATATTTTCAAGCAGATATAAACACCTCAATAAAGTCTAGGGAACACTTCTGAATATCGATATATCGTATCCAGAACGATCAATATGGATGATTTTTTAAGAAATGAACACCTGCATCAATTTCTCACCAAATTATGTAGAGTACCCAAACAGATTTCAGTTTTTTTATAAAAAATAAAAATGCAGGAGATGCGACGCTGCTTTATAATCATTTTATGTAATGAGTGTTTGAAATCAGTTAGTTGGCACTTTGTTTCTATTGTAAGCATAAATAAAAGATTCAAGTTTTGTGATTCGACCATGGAATGACGACATTTGACTAGAGAAGAGATGTTACGAGCCGTTGGCATGCTCCAAGCTGGGAGCTCACAACGGGAAGTATCCAGGGTTCTGGGAAGTAGCCCAAGTGTCATAAATCGTTTATGGTCGCGTTTCAATGAAACAGGTAGCGTAGAAGAACGCCATACAGGTCGTTTCAGGATTACTACAGTCGCCCAAGACCGATTTTTGGTTTTACAAGCCAGAAGAGATCGTACTACCACAGCATCTCAATTAGCTCAAGAGCTATCACGAGTTCATAATGTACAAATTTCCGACCAAACTGTGAGAAATCGACTGCACGAAGGGCAACTCCACTCCAGACGTCCTTTAAGAGTTCCACAACTGACCCATGGAAATCGCGCTGCTCGTTTAGCTTTGTGCCAAGAACACGTAAACTGGGATCAAGAGAAGTGGGCCACAGTTCTCTATAGTGAAGAATCTAGATTTATTTATTATCCTTATTCGGGAAGAATTCGAATATGGAGGAAACCTGGAAAGCAAAACCGTCTCCAGCATGCTCCACAAGTTGTTAGACAGGTAGGCGGATCAGTGATGTTTTGGGAGTTATACGCCTTGGTGGAAGAACTGACCCAGTTTTCATACAGAACAACCTCACGAGAATTTCTTACGCAAATGAGATAGTTTTACGTGTAGTGGTGCCGTATCTCCAAACAATGGGTCAAAATCCACTCTTCCAACAAGATAATGCCCCTCCTCATCGTGCAAGAGTTGTCTTGAACCTTCTTGGAGAGAATGATATCGATCTTCTACCGTGGCCATCCTGCTCCCCAGATCTGAATCCCATCGAGCTTGTGTGACACCCTAAAAGGAAATCTCCTGCGTCAAAATGTCTTCCATCATGAACAGGAGCTTCGATTAGCAGTTCAGGGGGCTTGGAATGACTAAGGCCAAAATGTAATAGACAATTTAATATTGAGCATGCCGCGACGATGCCAAAGTGTCATTAATAACAGAGGTGGACCTTCTGGGTACTGCAAAATATAAGTGCTTCCATATCGTTTCGAAAATATTAGTTCAGGATTTTTTTTGTGTTTTACCAAATTTCGTCATTTTCAAATTTCAAATTTTTTTATAATAGGTGCTCTGGAGAAGTCAAATATTATCTTGTTTTCTTGAGAATACATTATATACAATACATCCTAACAAAATTCGAAAGATTTCTATAAATTCGAATCATCAAATTCATATTTTATAGATATTGGTAAGTGTTCCTAGACTTTTTGAGTTGTTTATATTATGAAATACATTTGGTTACTCATTCAACAAGTTTATATCTATCTCTTTTTAAAATTATTGTCATTTTTTTTTTTATATACCGTATTCCAATCGTATTTGGAATATTATCAAATATCAAGCTTATATCAGATCAAGAAAAAGTTTTTAGCAATAAATATTCTTCATCGAATATGTTTTGTTGCGATGTCATATTGAATTTTCAGATTTTTAAATGACGTTTGGAATTAGTATTTTGTATAATTGTAAATATTCATTATTTGAAGTCATCAAACATCAATGTTTTTTACATGAACTGTCACCATGTGATGATAGTGGCACTAGAAAATAGTATACGTGTAGTATTTTAAAAATAGAGCATGAGTTCCTTTTGATAAATTGTTATTGTATATTTCGGTTTCTGTGAATTGCGTGTACATCGTTGTACCACAGATACTTCAGCTTGAAATAAGTCGATTTAGGCCAGCTTACCGATGTGAAAAGTTTCTTCGTTTGGCCGCTAGAAGTCGCCAAATCCAAAGATTCTTTTCTTACTTTTCAAATGATTCGAGAACTACTCGATCGATAGAAACCATAATTGGTATGCGTAATCGGGTGCGTTTTTCACATTTTATAGTGATCCACTCAATGACCTTGACGTCCCGAAAAACAAGAATGTGTTTTTAATCAACCATAATATTTCAACTCTCTGCGTCAGAGCAAAACTGTTATAGACATTGAGTAGCTAGACTAGTTATCAAACTTTTTTGTCTCCTGAGAAATTTTGATGTGATGAGCGGTTCAATCACACAAAACAGTTTTTCAACTACATGATTTCATTTCTTCAACCGCCTAGCAAGTCAAAAATATCACATATTGACATGTTGGCTTTGAATTTGTTTTCTGTAGTCTGGCAGAATGTCAGTTTATTATGCTTGACAACCTCTTGTTGACAAAATATTGTTTCTAGGTTGCTAAATCGGATCAAGCATATAGAAAATTCGTTGTTCAGTAGTACAAAAATCGAAAAATTCGAGAAAAATAGTTTTTCCCAATGACTTTTCAAATATATGAGAAGAGGTTGGCCAGTTGGAAACTAAATAAGAAAATACAAATCATTTCAGAATAACAATTAATTATTTTATACCCAAAATTTTATCCAACTGAAGTAAAGCCATTTCACTGAATACAGGAGTTAACTCTCTTTTAGAAATTAAATTGAACCCTTGGAATTACTTCAGGTCATTTTTGAAGGAGTTTGCCGCATTTAAAATTCTCATATGTAACTCTTCTCGGGTGTCAATTGGAGAAGAGTACACTCTAGATTTCAAAGTACCCCAAAGGAAGAAGTCGCATGGTGTCAAGTCTGGAGATCGTGCTGGAAAACTTGCAGGAGCATCAGCTCTTCTTCCGATCCAACGCATACTGCGCATGTAAGAACTCGCTAACCGCTAAAGTGAAGTGAGGAGGTGTACCATCGTGCATAAACCACATTTTTTTACGCAGTAATACTGGAATATCGTCCAACAAATCAGGCGAAGCTTCTTGCAAAAAATTCAAATATGCCTCTCCGTTTAATCAATCAGAAATTACTGCCGGACCAATAATGAAATTGTCAATAACTGAAATCCATGCGTTAATTTTGAATTGATTCTGATGATGTGTACTTGTAAAAGCATGTGGACACTGTATATGTGTTCATTGTGAAGGCTACTGATGCCAGACCTAGTAAAAGTGCATTCGTCAGTAAAAAGAATTTTCCTACTGTGGAGATCCTGAGTTCTCTTCTCTTAGATAAATCGGCAGAAAGATTTTCAGGATCGCTGAGAAATAATTCCTGAACTTTCAGAATGTGAAAAGGATGAAGTAATTGTTCCTTCAATACATCATGAATCATTGATTTAGGAACGTCCAACTGCAAACCTAAGCGCCGCGTGCTTAATTGTGGGTTTTCCTCAACCATGTCCAAAATTTGTTCTTCGCGTTCTACCGTCTTTACTGTTTGTTGTCGTCCTCGATCCAAATTCCTAGGCTTGAAGCAAACATTCTCGCGGAGGCGCCTCTTCAAATTTCCAAACGTTTGGAGGTTCGGCACTATGCGATCTGGAAATCTTTCAGTATATACTCTCGCGCTTTCACGTCTATTACCTCGACAAAGTCCGTACACCATAACCATATCAACAATTTCAGAGTTAACGTACATCCCCGTGACTAATAGTAATGAAAAAATCAACAAAATACCTAGTTAAGATCGTAAGGAACACTGTTGTGTCAACAAATGATTATCAAGCCTAATTAGATGACAATCTGCCAGACCACAGAAGTAATTACAAAGCCAACATGATCAAATGTAATATTTTTGACTCGCTAGAAGGTTGAACAAATGAAATCCTAAAATTAAAGAACTGTTTCTCGTAATTGAACTGCTCACCATATCAAAATTTCTCAAGAGGTAAGAAAGTTCAAGAATAAGCCTAGCTACTCAATGTCTACAACAGTTTTGCTCAAACGCAGTCAGTTGAAAAATTCTGGTTGATTAAAAACACGTTCGAGTTCTAAGTAAAACTTTTAAAACGTCAAGGGCATCGAAAAGGATCACTAATAAACATGAATAACGCTCCCAATTACGCATACCAAATATGGTTTCTATCGATCGAGTCATTCTCGAATTATTTGAAAAAGAAGAAATAAATTTTAGATTTGGCGACCACTAGCGGCCTAAAGAAAAAACATATAGGTAAGTTAGCCTAAATCGACTTATTTCGAGCTGAAGAATCTATGGTATAACGTTGTATACGCAATTCACGGACACCCTGTATATAGATCTCTAAACAATATGGATTCCTGTATTGAAGAGTATGCCTTTTCAGTAAAGTAATGGGTGCTTAACAAATAAAATGTAACTCAAGAAGTTTAAATTAAATGAAAAGTATATATTAGGAGCTGTATTATAAGTTATGTTTGTTGTCAGATACAATAAAGAATTTATATAAATATGAACTGGTTTCAAAATAATTTTTCAACTATTTGGCTTGAACTCTGTGAGAGCAATAAGGCATTTAGCAAGTGGAAACTTGAAATTAAAAAACCTCATTGATTCAGATATGTTTGCAACATACATTTTCATTAACATATGAAACCTAAATCAGTCTCAATTTCAGTCGTGTTATATAAAAAATACTCAACTGCTTTCCTTTTTATAGGTATTTTTATAAATAACAAAGTTTTACATCACTATTCTCATTGTAATAAAGAAATATCTATTATTATTACTAAATATGATAAATTCACACAGAACAACGGTCCTTTACCATAATCTTGTCTTACAATGAATATGAAAATCATGAAATAAATCTTTGAACAAAAAAAGTTCAGTAGAGTTATGTAATAAAAGCATAACATTCCGTCAGATACCTGAAGAAATAGGAAATACGAGAAACAGTTCGAGTATGCTTATATACGATGATTTGGGTTTACTTTTTGAATAATATCACAAAATTAGGTGAAAATATTCAATTAGCAAACGTGATAGCTATTTCGATATTTCTATCATCATAAGACTTTTACCATTGTGAGTTAAAACTAAGGTACAGTTGTACAATTTGTCTTGAATATAGAAATACAGGAGTGAACGTTTAAGAGAGAAAAACAACAAGTTTTCTACTATTGGAATATAGACATTTATATTAGTTTGAGAAACCCAAATATGGGAGAATACATAGGTCTGTGTTGTCGTTAAGAAGGGTAAGATTGTTTTTATTGTAGCCCTGAAAATTTCCCTAGGTAAGACTTTATTGCTTATCGGGGCAGGATGAATAATGTTAAGTTATTTATACTAGGAAAGCAGTGGTTGTTATCTAGGCAAAGCTGTGCAATGGTGGAGTCACTTTTATAGTGATGTTCTTTATATCTAGTGCGAAAAGATGTTCTTGTCTAGCCTATGTATACATCGTTACAATCGAGGCAACACAGTCCTGAATTGTCTAATTTGTGAGTTCCGTTTTGAAAAACTGTGATAATTTACATGTAGGCTAGAAGTCAATTTTGTATAGTAAGCATTTTATTTGCAAATTGCTGTGAAATTGAACCAAAATAAGTTAAGGGGAGAATTTTCGAATATCGGTATTGTTGTTTAATATTTGGGTATATACTAATGTAAGCTAACTGTGTTTGTTTTTTAAGAACCATTTTGTCTACTATGGTAAGGGGGTAACCGTTATTACTGGCAATAGTTTCTTTGGCGTGAATTTCATTGTTAAAATTTTCAATAGAATGTGGCAATAAAAATGCTCTATGAACCATTGAGTTAAAAACGTCTAGTTCATATTGCAAGGGGTGAAAAAAGTCATGAGGAATGCAAATAGTTGTGAAAGTAGGATATCGAAATATATCAAATGCAAAAGAATTATTTTGTCAGGAAATGGTTAAGTCTGAAAAATCAATTCCATTCTTTATTTCTATTTCTAACTTGATATCGATTTTTGGGAAGATATTGTCGATGGAATTCAAAAAAACATCAAGTTGTCTTGATGTAACAATGAAACATGCTAGTTCAGCTTCAACATAAAGAATCTTGAAAAATTATTTTTCAAGCGCTGAGATTTTGAAAAATTTTTTCTTCTATATGACTCACAAATCTTTCAGCAAGAAATGGAGTCAAGGGAGAGCCCATAGCATAGCCTCTTGACAGTTCAAAAAATTTGGTAGTAAATTGGAAATAGTTTTGTTGAAGATACAAGTTGAGTATTGAAGTAAAATCATTGTGAATGGTAAAATTATATGTCGAAAATGCTGAACATTAATGGAAGACATTTATCTCCGGGGCTATTAGAGTACATATCGCAGTACATATCGTCGACGTCTAGAGAAAGCATTTGTAGATACTGCATTGCAACAATATCCATCAAAAATAAATATCATGTTAGAAATAAAACAAATCAAGTGAATATTTTAGACTGAAACATTTCCCAAAAAATAACTCTTTTGGATGTGATATATTTCGAAAACCTACTTTCACAGATACTTGCATTACTCACGACTATTCTTTCCTCCTGCAACATAAACTAGCCGTTTTCAACTGTATTGTTCATAAAGCATTTTCATTGCTTCATTCTATTGAGAATCTTAACGAAGAATTAAATAATAACTATCGCCAGTAATAACGGTTACCCTCCTGCCTTAGTAGAAAAATAGTTAGATATTCAAAAATTGTCTCTCTTAATTTATTTTGATCCAATTTCACAGCAAGCTGCAAATCAAATTTCAAGTCACAATATAAAAATTGCCCTCAAATCTACATGCAAATTATCACAATTGGTTTTCAATGCCAAGGACAAAACTTAAGAATTAGACAATTCAGGAGTATACGGAATGAAATGCCTGATTTTATCGATGTATACATAGATCAGAAATGAAGATCTTTGCGCATTAGATATAAAGGACATCACTCTTCCTTTTGTAAAAACAAAAGTGACTTCACCATCGCACAGAACTGCCTAGATAACAACCTCCGCTTCCCTATTATAGATTTTCTTAACATTACATCGTGCCCCGAAAAGCAATAAACTCATTTATCAAGAATCTCTGGAAATTTCAAAGTTAAACAAAAGAAACAAACTTACCCTTCTTCACGAACAACACAGATCAATGTTATTCCCCAATATTTCGAATTCTGTCATAGGGTATGATGAATTTATCGGCATTTCGGGTTGAATATGAATGGTTGATATTAGTTTTTTGAAAATTATGTCCGTGATCGTGAATGAAAAGTATGCATGACAGATTACACCTAGCCTTACATAACTCATCACAAACAACAATAGCAACACTTCGACTAAACATTCCCTCGAAAAATACGTCTCACCCCTTCGGATTCGGACATTTATGATAGGCACCGACTATTTCCATTTACGATTCTCCATGGATTGACCACGTTACTCGTCCCACCGTTAGTTCCCCGAACATTAATGGGGTACGTGTCGTAATTGCGAAGCGCGTCACTTTTTCGCCGGTTCACCGAAAATCCTGGCTTAGAATAGCTTCGGTCATTTCCACGCCACTCTCATTATTTAGGAGCCACAGAAACTTGCTTTCTTTTAAATTATCTCGATGCATAGGATCGCTTGGCTTTTCTTTAATTTCGTGAAACATTGGGTTTGTTACTAATGAATGAAAATGGAGAGGGATTTTCTTCCGAACGTATCTTTGTGTACGGGACGCTGCGTCTCGTTCCATGGATTATTGAAGTGAAGCATTCATTAGGTAAATAACTTTAGGAACAATTAATGAATGATGAAAGAAAGTATACTAAGAGAAGAACACGCTAGAAGTATTAAACCTCCCTCCATTTCCAAAGTAACCGAACTCTCTTTAGAAAACAGTTCTACTATAGCTTATTCTGTAAAGACGTAGCGTATTAAAAGCTCATTAAGTTGGACAACCTCTCAAACATATAGTACGTATGCAAATTCAAATATAAATATATTTTCTATGATTTAGTCTTGGAGCAGGCACAAATTTATTACTGGATCTTCGATAGAAACACTCGTATAAATCTCCTGGAAGAACCCAACTACTGATTTCGATCTTCTCTGTCTTTTTTGTTGCTTGCGAATATTGTTGTTCTTGTTTTAAATAACATGTAGACTTTAGACGTCTAAGTTTTGTAGTCAGTAAGGTAAACGAGTAGTGTTCTAGGGTTCTCTTAGAAATAAAATTGGATCAATAAAGTATTAATGTATTTAAAAGAGATAATAAGTTTATGTGAATATTAAGATAGTTACGTTAACCGAATATAATTATTTCATGAATTTCATGCATATCAACTTACGTTTAATTCAATACGTTAAAATATATAATGATTAAATAATATATTTCAGATAACTAAATAACTTCAGTAAATTATGGAAATGAACATTTAGTTTTATATTATAGTAGACTTAAGCTTAATTTTCTATATGAGTTTAAACATTACCTTACAGAATGTTAAACAATGTTAATTAATAATTTCATGACTTTATGAAACGTCTAGTTTGAATTCAATTTCTTTCTTCACTTTAAAGTTTTAGGAAACAAAATAATGCTTGTCAAAATGCTCCTATATTTTAAGCTGCATTATTCTCATGAAATATTCACAGTTCATCTCCTGATGATGTATCTTCAGTACCTAAGTTCTCTACAACAGGATCTGTCATGGCATCCATGATAAGATCAAGTTCCCACATATAATTTTTTTCTTTAATGACGTGGTCTGTACAAATTTTCAAGTTTTCGGATGTTACACTTTTTATTGCACTGTTGAAATGAAGTTTGACGTTTTCATTTCAAAACTGGTGTTCTTTCCAGCCACTATACCCTTTACCTGTGCCCATATTAGTTCAATCGGATTCAATTCGCAGAGGTAAGATGGAAGGCCGAGCATACCTCCTGGTGTTTTGCTATTTAGTCAAATCTTATACTTTCTGTATGATTTTTTATGTTTAATTGACAATTGATAATAATCCTACTGTCATCATATTTTCTTCAAAAGAAATAATTTTATTTGTCAGCCATCTGATTATGTCTGCTTCAATCAGTCATGAATGGTAGTTTGCGTTAGCCTATACTATAACAGATCCTAGTGGAATAAAATCTAACAACTGGTCAAAATATTGTCCGAAAACATCCGCATTCATGTACTCATGTCTCCAGCACTTTCACTCTGAAATGATAGTAACCCCTCATCCACAAAACAGTTAACACTAACTATATGCGTTATTATTATACGTCGTCCTTTACCTAACGGAGCCTGAATTCATGTAGATAATCCCTGGAGGAAGGCAATCCGACAATCTTTTATGTTTTTATCATAACAAATTTTTCTGAACCGTGTCGCCCTAATTATCCTTAGTTTCTTCCAGATAAAAATTTTTCTTACTTTGAGCACAATATTCTTTATTGCTTTTAAATAGATTCTTTTCCAGCAAACTTATCTTCCTCCATCCATGAGAACTGATTTTCTGTTGTGCTTTTAGAATGAGAAATTGAATTTATGCAAAACTTGCCTCAATTTGTATATAGATATTAAAGGAAAGTTTCGATCTCCTACGAGCACACAGTGGGAATTTCTTCCCAAAACTAAGAAGAAGGCACAGTTTTTCGAATAGTGTTACTAAGGTCCTCATTAATTAACATTTGGGGCCTTCCTAGAAAATTTTTGGAGGTTTCACTGTAAATTTACTTCCAGATTCCATTGTGGACTATTCCGTTATTTAACATTTTCATCCATTGAAGGTAAATGGCCTTGATGCTCTAAAGCAGGGGTACTCAAACTTGAACTGCTGGCGATCTACCTCAATATTTTTAGACTACTTACGATCGACTCTGAGAGTTTGCAAGTATGTGTGATGCGGGGTTGTTGTACATACACGATACGATCTAACCTAACCTAACCTAACCTACCTACCTATCTGGGTAGTATGTACCGTAGCATATATAAATATTAGCTTTCCGCACAATATACATTAGTTTAGTCAAGGTTTGGATTAGGTTCAGTTAGGTTCTTATCTATAATTTCAATGAAAAACTCATACTTATCCAAAATTGCGAGTTTATTGATTGCTATAAAACAAAAGAGTTATGTTTGGTGTCAAACTTAACTAAGGAATGACTTTGGATGTTGAAGTGTGACACTGCATGTCCTAAGCATACTTTTCATAAGATGGTACATAGCCACTGAGTGCTAATCGCAAGCATGATGACATCTCATCGTCAGTTAGTCGATTGCGATATTTAGACTTAATTATCTTCATTTCGGAAAATGCAGACTCGCGCAAGTAAGTTGACCCAAACACAGCCGTCAGTTGAAAGGCTATTTGACTTAGATTCAAATATTTATCTTCAGATATGAAACACCAGAACTTTGGATCAGATGCTGTAGTTTTGAGATGTATATATGATATAATCTGCACCTACTCATTTTCAACAGAACATGAGTTCATATTAAACTGACTTGCTCTTTCCGTAGCTAATTCCGGAATGTATTCATATGAAAAAGGATAACTCATAAATGATGCTATATTTGCCAATTTACTGCAACCATAAAAACGCATTTCGAATTGTCTCAAAATATTTGATAATTCAGCCTCATACGTATCATAAATCAACTAAGGAATCCTTGTTTTCAAAGAAGGAAAATGTTTCAGATCCTTTCTTTTCAGTTGATTTATCATAAGTTGCAATTTTCTCTTGAACGCGTTTACTGCGCTTATCATCTCAATAACAGTTTTCCTTTACCGTGAAGCTTCAAGTTAATGGTGTTTAAGTGAATTTTGATGTCAGTAAAAATTCCAAATCAGTCAGCCATTTTTCTTTTTTGAACATCTGAGTGTCATCAACTTTTTCGTCTCGAACAGCTGTTATTTCAGGAAATAATTCTTGAAACCATTCTAGGAATTTTCCGCGACTCAACCACCTGACGTCCTTGTGAAAAAGAACTAAATCAGTGTGTTCAGCAGACTCCCTATCTTCCAATTTCAACTTCAAGAGCCGCCGTTGCAAGCTTCGTGCAAGGATGGAATTCAAAATTACTATTGCAATGCCAATAATTTCCTCCGTGATTGAAACTTTTGAACACAAATTTATTGATGTATGATGCAATGGAATGAAAAAATGAAGAGAAATCTTCATAGCTCGACACAAGGCCACGAAACCGTTTTTGTTTCCAGTCATTGCTGGTGCTCCAGCGGATGTAATGCAAACTAATTTAGATATTGTAGCTTGTAGTTATTTACAAAGTTGAAGAAAACATCATAAATATTTTCGACATTGGTATTCCCCATCAGAGGAATTATTGTCAAAAATTCTTCCTCAGCCAACATGTTATTGAATACCATCCGAATGAAAGTACACAGCAGGACAGTGTCTGTCATATCGATGGATTCGTCGAACTGTAAAGAAAAGTTTGTACATTTCATGATATCATATTTTAGCTTGTCTGCCATGTCCTGACTTATGACTTCATTACGCCCTCTGACAGCCGGACGAGATAACTAAAGTTCTCTAATAGCAGACATGATTTTCGTTTTATTTTTAAAATCTCCAAATAAACTCTCATCCGCTTCGAATGGTTTCTTGTGTTTCTAATATATGAGATATTTCAAATGCCGCGATCGAAGTAGCTTCTTACTGTTTGGCTGGTGTTGTGAACATTCTTTGTTTTTTTTCAAACAAGATATCAAATTTTTAATTCACGGAAAATCGCTTTTATAGTTTTTATGAACCGTTTTATAAGGCCTCTCTTAGCTACCATGCTTAGATATTGCAACTGACGCACGACAAATAAGACCAATGCACTTATCCTTCACCGTACAAAAAAAAATTCTTCCTCCCAATCGTGATTAAAATGATACGTTTTAGATTTCTTCGCTGCACACATTTTGTACTAAACTTTGCATCGACGTAGTATTTCCTTCAAGTTACAATTCAGAACGATATCAATTCCTGCAGGCTCAACATTGATATCGGCGTGAACAAAAGTCTCGAATGTTCCCGTCAAACGCGCTGCCCGAAATTTCTAGAAAAGCGGCAAGAATAAAAACGCGGCTTTTCTTTGACAAGTACCGCGCGTTCCTTTGATAAAGCCACCTTTTGCCGCTAGCAGAGTATTATCTCATTACGTAATGAATTTTTGTAGTTTATTTACCTATTTATTAAAATTTTTTTTCTCGAGATCTACTCAAGAAGCACTCGCGATCGACTGGTCGAACGCACCCCTGCCGTAAGGTATCGTATACATTCAACATAATTAATTTTTCATTCTGGAAAAGAGCTACATTTTTATCAAATATAACAGGGTTAAAATTATAAAATTTCTATTTCCAATATTTGTGAAATCAACAAAATACTTTCACCAATTACTAACTGTTGCACACAAATGATGAAAATACTTGAAAAACACTTATTAATATATATCTCTGTAATAATAACCTTTCTTGGGGTGAAATTCGGAGAATATACTTAATAAAAGCTTTAACCCTTATCCGAGTGGCACGCCTATGACCATTCTGTCACCTTATGATATAAAACTGTACGGCGTTACCAAATCGACCATAATTGGACGTAGTTCTGCAGAAATCCACCAAGCCACAAAGACATGAAACCGAGATAATTGAAGTTAAAATTTCTGTTGACTTTCAGATAGTGAAATAATAATGCGAAAAAGATGTTCTTTTAAGTGTATAAATTTATGTATAATTCAATATTATTGTTTTCAATTCAAATTTCATTGAAAATAGGCAAAAATTTGTGGGTTGATTGTTTTAAGCAAAATTGAAAAGTATTTAGGCATTACCGTGAAAGGAATTTCAAAACGAGGAAGTATTTTATTCAGAAAATTGTTAAAATCTACAATACTCATTCAGCTTCGAAATCAAGTAAATTGACATTAAAACCATGAACATGTTCAATATTGCCATCACTTTTCAAATTTTTGTAAAACATTTGACAATCTGATGGAATTGGATGCATCATTTCGTTAAGGTTCTTGATTTTGGCTTCTGCAATTGGTTTTTCATTAGACCATAAAGGAATCAGATCCAAAAATATAGTACTTTCTTCTTGGGGAGACTTCTGTCTCGTTTTCTTCCGAAGATCGATTATATCTTCAGGTGAGTCAAATGACTTTTGTTGCACCATAAGAGAAAATGGTTTGTCTTCTTCGATTCGTATGGATCTTATTTTGAGTCAATTGATTTTTTTGTTATCCACTGATGATTTTCTATTGACGATCTTCTTCTTGATATTCTAAACATAAAAACAATCATCAAATTCTATTTCAGTTACAACAAGTGGTTTTTTTCTTCGACAAGTCCCATAATTTGTATATACTCCGAAAGTAAGTACAGCATGTCCCATTTTGGGGGTGCCACCAGGAGCATCTCTGTTAATATTTAGGATAGAGAGATGGGGTTTTCGCGACCCTTGACTACTTTTTCGAGACAAATTCATAGAGCTAATCAGAATTATTCTAACTTCAGTGGTTTTTGAGTTATTCGCGAATCTTGAAAATTTCTGGATTTCTTTTTTTCCCGATATCTCGGTTCTTATAGAAGATAATTGAAATCTGTTTTTACGTTTCTGAAACGGTTTTCTGAGTAGATTCCAGTGACGTACTCGAAGTTTTTTTTTTCATTAATTATACAGAAATGACATGAAGTTGCATTTCTTTAAATACGAACATAGTTTTTTTTGGCATATTCCGATTGCCGTTTTTTTTTCCTTTTCAAAAATATATAACATGATGACAAAATTTCCACCCAATTTGAAGAAAATAACGGAATGATGATTTACCCCTAATGGCTGGGCGAAGGAATACACGTGAGCGGACGAACCATAGAACATTTGTAGTTATTCGATGAAAACGATCAAAACAATGCAAAATCTTCTTGACCGAAATAATGGAGCTAGGCTGCTCCTAAGATTCCATCGTTATTTATGACATCCGCAATTTCCGCTTTTTATTTTATCTTTGAGATTGTCGTTTAGTTTCTGGAGTTCTCTGAGAAATACCTACATGAGAATAATAATAGGCACCTAATAATTTACTCAAATTTACTTCTCAAAATGATTTACATATATTGCTCGAACTGATTTCCATCATGTTGTAAACATAAAGTGCATCTTTGGATTATATCTTCTATGTCTGAATGCTCTCTGTGAACACAGAAGTCTTCATCTATGCACGTTCATTAGAAACCATAGAACGACCAATAATTATTATTATTCATTATCTGTGGATATATTGGCTTCGTGTCTATTTGACTTCGTAAAATTAGTGTTCGTTGTTGAATTTGGATTGTTTAGTTAATTTCTGCAATTCACACTATGGAACAAAATAGAAGATACGAAAATTTCGAAAAAGTTGATATGCTGAAGGTCTACTTTCAGTGTCACTGTAACGCAGTCCGTGCATCAGAACAATATTTGAATAGGTAAGTTCGACAATGGAAATGGAAGTAGTAATTCTAATCAATATTAAATACCTGACTGACACTCTCCAATAGATTTCCTCAAAGAATTCAACCAAACAGGAAGTTCTTCGCCAAAATGGAAGCAAATCTTTCCAATTATGGTTCGTTCGAGAAACCAAGAAGTAAAAACTACAATAAACGGAATAGAGGTGATAATGAACTTGACGTGTTAGCAGCTGTTGAGGCTAACCATTCTACATCGTGTCGGCAAATTGAGAGCGAAGTGGGTGTGTCAAAAGCAGAGCCCAAAGAATTTTGAGAAAGTATAAATATCATCCCTATAAACATAAAATAATTCATCATCTCAATGCCGGGGATGCAGAGAGGAGAACGGCGTTCTGCAATTGGTATTTAGGGAGAATCAGAGGTGAAGCTCGTTTTGGGCGAGATATCATTTGGTCTGATGAGTCAAGAATCAGCAGTGCCGGAATCTTTAATCGCCATACGAATAGATTCTGGGCAAACGAAAACCAACACGAAGCAGTAGCTCGACGGCAGCAGGGAGGTTCGGTTTCAATGTGTCGTGTTTCGTAATGGGCAACAAATTAGCCTACTATATCTTTGATGGCAACTTGAATGCACAGAGATATCTCGAAATTTTGAATATTTGTCTGCCACAACTGCAAGATGACATTCCTCTTGCTCAATTCAACACATATTACTTCCAACAAGACGGTGCTCCTTGCCATAATTCGGCCGTGGTGAGGAACTACTTGGATTTAAATTTTGAAAATAAATGGATCGGTACCAATGGCCCAATTCAATGGCCACCTAGGTCTCCTGACCTATCCGTTTTAGATTTTTTTCTTTGGGGTTATTTAAAAAATAAGATATATAGGAGGCAATACGCCAATTACGATCAATTGAAGAATGCAACAAATGAAGCATTCGAAGATCTGAGGAGATCCTCGCTACATTTGACTAGGGCCATAGAAGATATAATCCGAAGATGCACTTTATGTTTACAACATGATGGAAATCTGTTCGAGCAATATATGTAAATCATTATGAGAAGTAAATTTGAGTAAATTATTAGGTGCCTATTATTATTCTCATGTAGGTATTTCTCAGAGAATTCTAGAAACTAAACGACAATCTCAAAAATAAAATAAAAAGCGGAAATTGCGGCTGTCATAAATAACGATGGAATCTTAGGAGCAGCCTAGCTCCATTATTTCGGTCAAGAAGATTTTGCATTCTTTTGATCGTTTTCATCGAATAACTACAAATGTTCTATGGTTCCTCCGCTCACGTGTGTTCCTTCGCCCAGCCATTAGGGGTAAATCATTATTCCGTTTTTTTCTTCAAATTGGGTGGAAATTTTGTCATCATGTTATATATTTTTGAAAAGGAAAAAAAACGGCAATCGGAATATGCCAAAAAAAACTATGTTCGTATTTAAAAAAAAAATCTTTATGTCATATCTGTCATAATTGATGAAAAAAAAAACTTCGAGTACGTCACTGGAATATACTCAAAAACAGTTTTAGAAACGTAAAACACATTTCAATTATCTTCTATAAGAACCGAGATATCGAGAAAAAAAGAAATCCGAAAATTTTCAAGATTCGCGAATAACTCAAAAACCACTGAAGTTAGAATAATTCTGATTAGCTCTATGAATTTGTCTCGAAAAAGTAGCCAAGGGTCGTGAAAACCCCATCTCTCTATCTTAAATAATAACAGAGATGCTCCTGGTGGCACCCCCAAAATGGGACATACTGTACAGTCTTTGCTGATGTTTCAAAGCTGCCTCTATGTCACCAAAATCTGCATCGTTAGGTAAAAAACTATGTCCTGAATACAGAAATTTTAGAGTAATATTGCTTAAGTTGACAGAACTCTCCAGTATAGATTTCAACATGAGGGTCAGCTTTATGTTTTTGTTCTGTCCCTCGCAAGAATCCCTCCAAAAAATAAGGTGGCGAACATTTGGTAAAAGTTTGGTTGGTATGTGTTTGAGAAGGCAGGATCCTACTTCTTGGGCTCCTCTCCCTGCAACTCCCTCAGCCCAGACATAACAGTAACCTATGTCTTCCTTTCCACTGTGAACACCGCCATTGTACATCCAAAGTTGGCGCTTGTAAAAAACGATGTACGTTGGGATCCTTGGCAAAAGTAATGTTTTCTCCAAGTCAACGTGAGGCATTCATGATTTTCACTCTCTTTTGCTAGTTGGAAATCTTGCCGTCTTAACTTCTGGGCATTTTCGGCCATTTCTGAATGAGTTGTTCCTCTAAAAGTTCTTCTTTTTAAGCTGAATCCGCCTCATTATCTGATTGTATCTTGAGACTATCGCATATGTTGCAGGTATCGTTTTTCAATCGATTATAAAATAATTTTTATAAGATGACACAGTGACAGGTTGTTCGGTTTGCTGGCAGTACATATTATACATTTTCTGCAAAATAATTTCAGGGGACAAGAATTCAAACTTTGTTTGGTCTCGTCTATAATGTGACTTGTATTTAGGAACTCTATCAATATGTTCAACAACTTCTTTAATTTTATTTTCGTTCAGCTTGTTGTTCCCCCATAATAATTTTTTTTTAATTTATAATAATTTTTATTTACTCAATCATAATCACAATGTGAAAACCTCCCTCCCATTACAAACTATAAAAAAAAAACACAAATTATGACCATGACGAATGAACAAAACACATCAAGAATTACCCACTAAGGCTAAGCCAGTGCGTGGGTACGCAACTTCAAACAGGGAAACACAAAAGGTATGCTATGATCAACGAAATACAAATAAATAAAAAAAATTTTATGGATCAAAACAAACAATGGATGTCATTTCTATCTTTCGTTCTGAGAAAACAATTGACCTTCCTTTTGAAACTATTTATATTGGTTACAATTCTTATGTTTAGTGGAAGGAAATTATACATTCTATAGGCATTAAAATCGAAAGAACGTTGAGATATAGTTCTCGAAAAGAAAAGGGTTTTGACCTTTGCCTGTGAACAAGATCGGGTCCCATATCCATGATCAACATATTGAAGTTTGTTTTTACTTTTGTGAATTTGTGTTACACAATCAAGGAAATACAGCTGCCTGACATCCAATACACCAGTTTGTTTATATAAGTCATCTGAGGGATAAGTATTTGGTTTTTTTGAAATTATTTTCAGAATTTTTTTCTGTAAGATTTCCACTTTATTCAGATAACAGCTTGCTACAGCACCATATATCGTGATGCCGTATCTAATTCTGCATCCTTCAAGGCCGTGAGAAATCATCTTCAATCTACGAAAGTCGACAAACTTAGCAAGGAATCTAAACAAGTAGGACAAACTCCTCAGAGACTTAAGCAATAATTCAATATGATAGTCCCATCTTAAATTTTGATCAATCAGTACTCCAAGATACTTCACAGTTTCTTTTGTAGCAATTTTGACAGTTTTTTAATTTTTTTCAATTTCGAGTTCTTTGAAAAGGGGTAAACCACTGCTATAGCAACTAAACGGCATAAAATATGTTTTATCATAGTTAACAGTCAATAACATTTCATCAAATGCGTTCAATATTTTACTTAAATCCATTTCTGTCTTTTTCTTAACAGCTTCCCATGACCTATCTGTATAGAACAAAACCGTGTCATCCGCGAAACTAATGATTGTACCCTCTGTTTCAGCTTTCAAAATTTCGTTCATGTAAATTATAAATAGAATCGGCCCAAGAACAGTGCCTTGGGGTACTCCGTATTTAACGATCTTTTGGGAGCTCAGTGTGCATCCAACCATAACATATTGTTCTCGTCCTTCGAGATAACTTGCCAAAAGTTTTCCAGCAACGCCTCGTATTCCCAAGTCTTGCAATATTCCTAATAATCTTTCATGATCGACAGTGTCGAAGGCTTTGGCAAGGTCTAGGAAGATTGCCAAGGACCGTTCAACCTTCTCAATACTTTCATGAATTTTTGAAATGAGACAATTGATAGAATTTTGCGTCGATATATGTTTTTGAAAACCGAACTGCTTAGGAGACATCAGTTGATATTTTTCTAAAAAGTCAACAAGCCATTTTTTCAAGACCATTTCGAAAATTTTCGATATATTACTTATTAATGTTATTGGTCGATAGTTCGACATTTGTTCCTTGCTGCCCGAATTATGCAATGGTTTTATTAATCCCACCTTGAATGCTCTCGGCACTATACCCATAAGCATTATTCTATTAATCAAATAAGACAATGGTGAAGCAATGTAATCGACTAAGATTTTGAGTACCTCTGATTTAATTCCATCTATTCCTGGTGACTTATTGTTCTTTAGTGACATAATCGCAATTTTTATTTCCTCACATGAAGTGAGTGAGAGAAAGATGGAGTTTTCAACAGAGACCCTCTCCTTCAGAATCTTGTCTCTTGGTTTTGGAATTGCTTTCGCAAGATTTTCGCCAACTGTGGTGAAATATTCATTGAAGGAGTTCGCAATTTCCTTCTCACTTTGAATTGATTCATTCATTGAATTTACTATACTCTTAATCTGAATACCTCTACCACCGCTCGGATTGATCGAGTTAACAGTATTCCAAAGGGATTTACTATCATGACAGTTACAATCGACTTGTTTTTGATAATATTTAAGTTTTTCTTTTTCTATGAGGGAATGCAAGGTATTTCTATATCGAACATACTCTTGTCTCAACTCTATGTCATGAGGTTTATTTTTGCATTTTTTGAATAAATCGTCCCTAGTTTTGATAGATGTGATAAGTCCTGCAGTTATCCAGCATTTTCTTTTTTTATGTTTATGTTTTATTTTAACTTTTCGGTTTCGACCTCTTTGGTCTATCATAGGTGCGTCACTATGGAACTTCTTCATAGCAGTATTCACTCTGAAAGCTGTTATTCCTAGAACCTTGATATACATTTCTCGACACACAACTTTCTCTTGAAGTTTTCAAACTCTCGAATACTTCCGCTTATCCGGATTCCTTCCATAAGTTCTTTTTTTTATGTTCTGTTGCATCTCAGCTGCAATAATATTGATCTGTTCATAGAATTTCAGAGACAAAAATCTCTCGCACTCATTCCTGCGAATCTCCCGAGAAACATCCCCAGTGCATTTCCAGGTGCATTTGCAATCAAAGTCAAGAAATATTACCGTTTCTCTTAAGCTTTTTCTCACTCCTGATTTGTTTTGCATACTTTCTTTTTCTGCCCCTTTTGGTCTCATTTTCGTCTGATCATTTTCATCAGGAATTATATCATTATCATTTTCAGCAACAATATGTTGGTCAGATCATTGTCATCAGAGGTAGAGCTTTCATCTTCGCTTTCATAGTTGGGATCTTTGACAGAGTCGTCATCATCTTCCGACTCTGAAATATCGTTTTCCTGGCTTAAGTTTTCTTCTGCAGGAACTGGTTGACTAGTATTAGGACAGGAAACTGCAGATCTATCAAACTGCGTTCATTTTTGGGAGGCTGTGCATTATCCACACAAAACTTTTCAATGTTATCATTATTTGAAATATCAGGTTCAATCAAACCGAGAATTAAACATTCTCGCATATTTCCATTGCGTGACTTTTCATTGGTGGTGACACTCTCGGGATGTTGTGCGGTATTTGTCACAAATCTTTCTTGTTCCTCCTCACATTCTGAAACAAAAAGGAAAAGTTCACGTTAATTTCAAAGAAGTTTACTGCTTTCAATCTTCATCATAAAGAAAAGATTCGGAGCAAATGTATCGAACACGTAGGTACTCAAGCAGGAAGTTAGAAATCGATAAAGAAGAGTAACGGATATACTGGAAAATTCTTAAATGTTGAACTCTGTTATCGATAATTCTGGTAAAGTATCAATACATCTCAGGAACCAGATGTGCAAAAAAATATTATAAGTATAATACACTCGGAGGCAAAATTAGCGGAACCAAATTAACCAAATTCGAAGTTCGATATTTTTCCTAATTCTCAACCGATTTAGATGATTTGTTCGGCAAATTATAGATCAACTCTTCTGCTTTGTAGAAATTATAAGAGAAAACAAAAAAAAATTTGAAATAAATTTTATATGGGGGCAAAACTAAAACTGATTTTTTTTGTCAAAAATTCGTAACACCCTGTGGAATTCCGTGGTCCGAGTTGAAACGTACAATATCATGGTCTGTCAAGACACATCTTCCTACAGTAACGCCGTTCTTCTTTCATGCGTTTATCTCTATTTTTGCAAAATATATTTAATTTCAAGTGGAAAATCACCATTTTGGAGAAATTCCATTGAATCAAGAAATTGCCATTAAAATTCGTCTATCAATTTGGAATTTTCTTATTATCACTCAGGCGTGTCGAAATTGTCGTTTGCGATTTTTATGTTCGAATTGCATTATTTATTGATGACAATTTGGTTAATTTGGTGAACATTAGGAATTCATAGGAGATAACAGTCGGTAGTTATTAAAATACACAACCGAATTCTGGGATCATTGATAAAACTTTTCATTTACACATTTGCACACCCTTTTTTATCGAATATGAAATACAAACCACGTTTTTTTGTATATGACCTCATTTGCACTTGTTTAAAGAATGAGAGTTTTCCATTCTCTGATTTGATACAAATTCGATCGGTTGCGGTGTTTTGTGATTCTTTTACTGTTTACGATTCGAAACGGTATTTTTCATTCAGAATGAATGAGATTTACCACCATTCTCAGTAGCAAGGGCAGTTACATTGATCGAGGAAGGGCGCACCTACCGCTCAGTCGGTACCATGTTGGGTGTCTCGACGTCGGTTATCCATCGAATCTACCGACGTTACAGGGAAACTGGATTGTACGTGAGGAGGCGAGGACAAGGAAGAAATCGGGCAACCCGCGCTATAAATGACCGTTTCATCGTCAATCAAACCATAAGAAATCCTCGTCTTACTGCTGTTCAGGCACGTAACCTTTTACAAGCAGTGGATCACGTTAACGTCAGTGTGAGGGCAGTCAGAAGACGATTAAATGAAGTTGGTCTGAGATCATACGCGCAAGCAAGAGCACCAACACTCCATAGAGCCCATGGGGTAGCAAGATTGGCGTTTGCTAGGGAGCATGTAGCATGGACAATCAATCAGTGGAGACGAGTTTTATTTAGTGATGAGAGCCGATATTGTGTGAATTTCGTGGATGGTAGAGATAGAATATTGAGGCATCGAGGGGAACGGTACAATCAAGCGAACTTCGCAGGAACTGAGCAATACGGTGGAGGGTCAGTTATGATATGGGGCGGCATATGCTTGGGAGTACGAACAGAACTGGAGATTATTGGCAATGGATCACTTAATGCCCATCGGTATATAACAGAAATCTTGGAGCCCCTTGTTGTGCCTTTTGTTCCTTACATAGGGAAAAATTTCCTTTTTATGCACGATAACGCGCGCCCTCATACTGCGCGCATGGTGATAGAATATCTCAATGAAGTTGGGATCACACGAATGGACTGGCCGTCGCGGTCACCGGATTTAAACCCGATCGAACACGTTCGGGACATTCTTGGAAGAAGGGTTCGACAACGGAATCCAGGCAACGTTGAAGAGCTGACATTGGCTTTGGTGGAAGAGTGGGACAACATAGCTCAACAGATGATAGACAACATCATTGGGAGTATGCGAAATCGTATGCGCGCTGTAATAGGAGCTCGGGGGGGTCATACTCGCTAGTAAAATCAAATGTTTTTTTTGTGGGTCATCATGAACATTTTTCTCGACATGTTCATTTCATTTCACGCCAGGATACACACCTGCTCTCAATTTCGACAGGAATGATAATTATTATAGAGTGTCACACAAAAAAATTCAAAAATAAATGTGCAAAATCAACGATTTTTCCAGTGTACTTCGAGTTCCCCGGAGCGTGAAATTGGCCAGTGAATTTCAAGAATTTTTATTTCGTTAGATTTCCGCTTCTCTAATGCTGATTTTATTTTTTGGCTAACCTCCGATGTTATGCACCTACGCAAGATTAAAAATAAATTCTTGAAATTTGTGACTTTTCGCTTCAAATTGGATATCTCCTGTAAAAATAGAGATAAATGCATAAAACAAGAGAGGCGTTACTGTAGGAAGATGTGTCTTGACAGACCATGATATTGTACTTTTCAACTCGGGCCACGAAATTCCACAGGGTGTTACGAATTTTTGACAAAAAAAACACTTTTAGTTTTTTCCCCGTATAAATTTTTTTCAAATTTTTTTTGTTTTCTCTTATAATTTTTACAAAGCAGAAAAGTTGATCTATAACTTGCCGAAAGAATCATCTAAATCGGTTGAGAATTAGGAAAAATATCGGACTTCGAATTTGGTTAAATTTTCGAGTGTTCCGCTAATTTTGCCTCCGAGTGTACTTGAAAATATACTTACCTTTTCGGTTATTTTGTTCCTCAGCTTTCCTCAAGTTTTCAAACATTCGCTGGGTCCTATTTTGATACATCTTGAAAAGAAACTCCAGAAACACACTAAGGAAAGCACTAAGTATAAGTTAATATTTCGTGGTTATGTGGAAATTCTTATTTTGCAAGATTCACCCAACCCAATTGGGCGATGCGGGAAAACGACATATTGCAATGTATATTTCTACCAAGGGGAGTGAGAGTATCCTGCACTGATGTAAACAGAAGATGCGTGAATAAATGGCTTGGTAGATATTATGCTCGACCCAGATTGCGTCATCATATTAGTTGGTAGATTTCTGCAATTTGAAGAATAGCTAACGGAAGGTTCGTTTTCGTTACCAACTCTGTTTGGTAAGATTGTGGGTTGGTATGTTTATGCATAACTACATCCAATTTTTGTCTTATAACTCAAAATATGTCCCTTAAATCTGTTAACAACAGAGTTCTGGTTGCAAAACGTAATGGAGGATTTGAAATCTAGTTTCAAATTATGTCTTAGCATGATATGCAATGAATCCATTTTTCATTTTTGAATCTTGCAGTTGTTTCTTAAACGTATATTATGTTCATAACTAAAATAATATATCATTAATTCCCTTCATAAATAGCGAATAATTCCTCTTGCTTTCAATCGGAAATGTCATCACATATTCAGCTTCACCCTGCGATTTTTGCTGTTATGATGAAATGCACCGCGGCGGAAATAAAAGCGGCCCAAGTGAGCGACTCCCCCGATTAGAAGAGGTGCTCGAGACCACCCCCAAAGATCCCTGATTTCCGCCGACTGTGTGGGGGGATAGAGAGCGATCGATGTAAACAGTCCACTCGTATTATGTTCGCAACGACAAATTATATTCTCTGGGCGAGACTTTGCCGTCCCGACTTTTCACGGTTAGGCGTGTTCTTGATAGTTGCAAACAAGGGACATAAATTCGTCGTAATTACTCATTCTCTTACTGGACCTTGCCCGAGATAAGGGAACATGTGATCGATTTTGGGTTTAAGCCTACTAGTTTCTGTTGGGAAAGTTTGTCAGGATCTTGAGGGACTTGACGAATTTGCGGGAATCGTCAAGAGCTCTAGAAACAAAATTATGAACTTGATGTGTAGACATTTTGTTTGAGAATAAATAAAATTGGCTAATCAGTATAGATTTAGATTATTCTAAAAATGATCAATATTTCTTTCTTCGATTTTCAAGCTATATTGTCAAGAATACTACACATCAGGAACCAAATACAAATAATTTGAATGTCGGACTCAACGATGGTATTTTGATTAAGCTGTATAGAAGAAGACGGTTGCCGTACCTCCTCCAATTACGTGGTTTTAAGTATTGAAACTTCACAGGTTGTAACCTTTCAAAAATACTAAGTACAGACCTGATATTATTCTGATCGATTCGGTTAAGACAACATTTTATTGCATCATTGAATGAATGATGACCCGACATTCATAATACGCATTTAAGTTGGTGACGAGACATGGGTTTTTGTGATTGGCATTCAAAGCCGTCAACAAGCTTCGAATGATGCTTTCCAACTGATCTGTCATCCACGTCAACATTGATCAACACTTCAAGAAACGAGTAAACCGACACCTCAATTCTTTTCAGGCCCCCACTCATGTGGTGTAACAGCTCAGCCTATTCCTGGGAAACGCGATTAAAAAAATAAGACTTCATGATAATACTGGTATATTTCCGAACTTGTAGAAACTTAGAATTGGATAGAGAACCTAAGCTCGCCTAGATGATTTGTGATTGGATATAGAACGTACAGTTGGCGAGCTAATCTAGTTGACTATATAACTTAGGATTGAACTAGAATTACGTATATGATCACAAATTAGTATCGGTGGTACATCAAACGAATATATAGAAGAAGAATCATTCAAATATCCGTCGATCAGTGATTAATCCTTCCTGACAAGAGCTAGTTCCCAAATCTGCCCGCCATGCCCGCAGCCAACAAGAGCCACAATAGTGCAACTAAGCAGGATGCCGAGAAACGAAGCGGAAAACTGCAGTTTCGCCCCTATTAGAAGCTCAACAGTGTCGCATATCGCTTCTCAGCATCCTATCAAGTTACATCAGTGTATCCTATCGATTCCAGAAAGGAAGCACCTCGTACATACGTATGAGAGTCACCCTCTACGGACCGACACGGACTTCGAGAAAGATACGAACAAAAACAAACAGATGTGAGAACGTTAAAAATTACAACACTTGGAAGCATCTTTCGCCGGTGTGCATGGCGGGCAGATTTGGGAACTAGCTCTTGTCAGGAAGGATTATTCATTGATCTACGGATTTTTGAATGATTCTTCTTGTCTCAAGTTTACATATGTAGACTCTTCGCGAAGTTTATCGTGAATAATATTTGTCCCATCAAATATTTACCAACGGGTGGTTTTATCTCGGAAACAGAGGCTAAGAGAACTATTCCAGCGGGATTATTTCGCTCATTTTCTACCGTTGATGTGATTCAGGGAACGGCGAAGAATTTTGGAATTTTTAACGTTTCCTTATCTGTTTGTTATTGTTCGTATCTTTCTCGAAGTCCGGTAGCGGGTTCGCCGTGTCGGTCCATAGAGGACGACTCTTATACGTATGTACGAGGTGTGTCCTTTCTGGAATCGATAGGGTACCCCGATGTAGCTTGGTAGGATTCTGAGAAGCAATATGCGACAGTGATGAGCTCCTAATAAGGGCGAATGTGCAGTCTGCTGCTTTGTTTCTCGGCATCCTGCTTAGTTGTACTATTGTGGCTCTTGGGGGCTGCGTACATGGCGGGCAGATTTGGAAACTTGCTCTTGTCAGGAAGGTTATCCATTGATCTACGGATTTTTGAATGATTCTTCTTGTCTCAAGTTTACATACGTACACTCCTCGCGAAGTTTTTCGCAGAAGATATTTGTCCCATCAAATATTTACCGACGGGAGTCTATATTTCGGAAACAGAGGCTAAGAGCACTATTCAAGCGGGATTATTTCGCTCGTTTTCTACCGTTGATGTGATTCACGGAACGGCGAAAGATGTCTCCCAAATATTTGGAATTTTAAACGTTTCCACATCTGTTTATTATTGTTCGTATCCTTCTCGAAGTCCTGTAGCGGGTTCTCCGTATCGGTCCATAGAGGGCGACTCTCATACAGTATCTGAACTCGCATCACGCCTCGTACGATTGCCCCTAAAATGTGAACACAGGTAATGTAACAGGGGAACCATACTATCTTGCGTATGATTCAAAAAAACGGGTGAAGAAACATGTGGAACAAATTCTTTTCCTTGTTCATGAAGGATGTTCTTTGATTGGCGAAACCTTCATTTGTTTGCATGATAATGCTCAGCCTCATGCAGCTAGAGTAGTTACAGAATTTCTGCGAAATGCCGAAATTGATATTTTAAGATGGCCAGCCAGAAGTCCCGACATGAATCCCATAGAACATGTTTGGGACAACATGGGTAGCAAATTCAGCAACGTGGGATGCCTTGTAGAACACTCCAACATTTAGAAAATCTGCTTCCTCAAATTTGAAACTCAGGGACTCAACAGTACATCGAAAATTTGTTTGACGGGCTTCCGAGACGTATACTGGCAGTGATTAGGGCCAGGGAAGGAAACAATTGATTTTGAAAATGATTAGTAACCATTCTATGCTAGTTGGTTGGTCTCTTCGCGAATGATTGGAGAAGGTAGAATTTTTTAATTTTTCATTAACTCGAAAATTGTTGATAATTTCCATCATAAACTCATCTCTTTTGAACGATGTCTTCTTATTTTACACTTCTGATAGTTACCAAGCGACTCTTGAATGACCAACTTAAAAGTTTATATAGTATTGTCGTAAAAGTAGGGTGATGCGACAATTTTTAAGGGGAGTGTATTTAAAAATAATAAAGCACGGACGGGGAGCCTACTGCTTGTCTCTTTCTTCAATTGACACACCAAAAGTTCGAAAGTAGGCTTTTCAACATTTTCAGATAATGGCCTAGCGCGTGATTTCGTCATCAATTCTCCACAAATATAACAAAATTTGTCAGGAGAGATTTTGCAACTGCATTACATTCATTACTTGCAAATGTAGAAGGATGATATTGAGCTGTTGAAAAGTGGCACGTGTAAGAGCCTTAGGAATATTTTTGCTATTACAAGAAGGGTATTTTCAGTTAAATAACTAGGATTTTCTATACGTGACGAAAATCATGTCAACCAATTAATTACTTACAGAATGAGAAATTTGAATTATTGAAATTATTTCTTGGCACAATGTAAAAAAAGCACTTATCGAATTATAATTAGTGGGCACGATAGTGCCCCTGCCTAGTCGAGCGCAAAGCAAACTTTGCCGTACCATTCTCTGCTGGAACCATTTCGCCGCATTTTGAGGCCCCTATTTGGGAACCTCTGGATATGACCAGAAAGCATAAATTTCGTGATCCAGTTAGCTATAATCACATACTCAAAATCCAAAACTCTAGGTCATTTATATCTGAAGTTAAGAGAAAGCAACGTTTCGCATTTACGACACCCAGTCACTTATTCACTCATGATCATCAGAATAGAATTAGTACTTCTCATGCACACACAGAGCTGAAATTTGGTACAGAGTTAGGGTTCAATGGCAACATAAAGGAAAAATTATAAAAACTAGGATAATCGAAGATCTGGAGTATCTGGTAACCCTGAATAGAAAACACAAAAGCCCAACCAAATTATTAAAGGCCGACATAAAGCCTCTACAAAAAAGATTCAACTTGGTGAGACGCTTCATTTGTTGTCAAAAATCAAAGGTCTGAAGTATCTGAATAAGCACCCCCAGCTGGTCCCAGCTGAAAAAAATCGACTGTCATTGCAAAAATCCAGCGTAGTGGGATACATCTTCTAATTATTATATAACGCCCCACAGTCACTACTGGACGACTGCCTCCCCTTATCCTTTTAATACGCATATAAATAAAATTATAGAAAAACTCTGGATGGAAAATTACAACTTTACAACAAGACATGGCTAATGGGCAGAACGAAAACCTGTTGCTAATGTACAAGAATCAGAACCGAAAAAAATAAAGGAAAGATTTGTAAAAAAAAACTATTACTAAAAAAAAAATGTCAAATAAGAAAATCTAATGAAATAAATCAATGTGCCCACGTTTCTACAAAAGAAGTGAAATCCCACCAAAAACATTCCGTAACTAGCCAAGTCTCGATGGAGCTGATTGTTTATCTTTAACAATTAATGAAATATAGACAAAGTCGTGCCAAGTCTAAGGTTTCCTACTGCGATTTCTTTATTATTATAGTTAATATTGTGTGACTTGGCTGTTGAAAAGTACACAAGGGTACAAAACCAGGTGCTCCATGACACCATTGCACCAAACTGTTTCCAGAACCGCTACCTATTGACGATGGAAAATTGCCACTTGTTAAAAGTTGATTGAATAACCAGTCCGTCTGTACGTCTATTTTATGTTAGTTCGGTGACCGATTTGACGCTCCAAAAAGAAGAGGGCAGAATCCAGCATTATCAGTGCTGACTGCATATATTGCACAATCAACAGCAGCCTAAAATAAGACATTTACGTCTAATTACCACTACCAGTATTCATATCGCTTAACAAACATAGGTAGTTACAACAGATATAACATTACGTGTAAACAAAATTAACTGTATCAACCCACTAACGTATAAAGAATGTTCAACGGCCAAGTCACACAACATTAACTATAATAATGTATAAATCGCAGTAAGAAACTTTAGACTTGACACGATTTTGTCTAGATTTCATTACTTTTCAGAAATAAACAAGCAGCTTCATTGAGACATGTCTAGTTTTTCACTGAATGTTGTTGGGGAGATAAGATATTCACAATGTGACTCTATATCTCTCTTTTAACATATCCACCGTGCTATAATTTAAAAAATCTGTCCTGTTCAAACATCAACCGGCGCTGTATTGAATTCATATTTCAAAGTAGTCTCGAATTTGGTATAAAAGAATTTTATAATTCTCATTCCAGTAAGAAAATTATTTTCGAAATCAAGAGAGAGAGAGTTTGTCATTCGAATAAGTCACCTCTCGAATTGATTCATATTATCCGAATCTAAATTGAACCCTTCAGCAAACTTGCTGACGAAAAATACTGACTACAGTTGAAAAGAAGTAATAAAAGCTCAATGCGAAGTAATAAAACGACTAGTGCGCTTTGTTTCCTGTTTTTCAATCAACCGAGTCATTGAAATGCCCTAATTAATGCACTGATGATCGGTTACTCTCCAGAGTCCAGTCCGGCTAAGCTATCTATGGGGAAATTCCTGATCTGGCATTCAGGAAATTGGCTTTTCGTCCTGCTAATCAGAATTCAATTGTCAATTAGAGTCGTTGCGATTCAGTGTAAGTGGGTATTACATCACGAGACCCTTACATGTCACTTTACCGCCTTGGTCGACGTTCTGAATTATAGCCCATTGATCAAATTACTGAAAATGAATCAGGAGGATGGCCATTATCTCAAATGGACCAATAATACATGAGTTATGGGTGATAGCGTTGGGTGAAATGAATGGAATCATGTAGCTCTGTTCATAAATAGAAAATTATAGTTTTTTTTGTTTGGTAGGATATATTTTGTTTTAGAAGGAGAATAATAAATTTAATATATACAGGGCCAATCCGAATTAACTTCTACGGTGGATGCAGTTCAATGGAGCGGATTAACATCCGGAAAATTGTTTTGTTGAGTTTGAATATTGAAGGGATTTTGCGGGATTGTACTTCAAAATTGGCAAGCAAGAACAAGGAAGTGATAATGTTTCAAAATACTCATACTGCGACGGAAGAACATCTCCGTGAAAGACGACATATCGCAGATTATGTACTTTTTGATTATCTCCGTAGTTCTTCATATGGCCTTGCTTCCTATGTAAAATCTTTTCTTAAATTCAAGTGTGTTTAAACATATAAGAGTCAGGTATGATCGTTGAAATATTTTTCTGCTGGTTTTCTTTTTCCATTGTTACAGATTCCTGTCCCAAACCTCCTTCCTTTCACTCTTGTCTTCGTCTGGAAATCATGGAGTGCAAGATGAGGACTGAAGCTGCTAAGCAGAAAAATCTTTACTCTTTACTCTCTATGTACACACGACACTAACACAACATAAACAGACAAGCTATTGCTAGTTCAATAGCGACAGGGAAACGAGTTTTTTCCTCAGGTTTTTTTCACTCGTTTATTGAATCATACGCAAGATATTAGGTTTCACTGTTACATTTTCCTGAGCTCAAACTTGTGTTTTTTTGACATATACGAAAATTATAGTAATAAGGATTTATTGTAAATACAACTATTCGAATTTTTGTAAATCCTCTCTTTTTCAAAAGAATATATATAACATTCAGAACTTATCTAAATCGTTGTTGGTGTCTCTATGGGTTAATTTTTTGGAAATTTCCAGAAAATTTAAGTCCCTCTCATATTCTCAAGAAACAATGGAATTGAACGATTTTTATGACACTATTGGCATTGATCGCATCAAAATCATTGAAATCGAAATTCCAGGACCGGACCTAGAACATTCTCATTGTCAGTCTTCAGTTTTAAATATCACTCTGTTCATTGAATTTTTAACACATTAATAAGATGAATGATCAGTGAAAACTTCTCATGGCACACCTACAAATTTTCTTGAAGGCGGATTTCTTAAGAACCGTTAATTTTTCGTCCGACATTTGGAAGAATAATTCTGGAATCGAGTGAGAACAGAAAAATATATTTTCAATTAACGTCGTTTAAAACTGTACTCCTCATCAGATTCGACAAGAAAGATCTGGTTCGAAAATAGGCAGTGTCAGACTCTGATTTTCTGAAAATGTGGTGTCGAAGCATAAGGAACGTTGTCTTCTTGTTTTCTCCACAATCTCACGCCTTTTCAAACAGTTTGACGTTCATTCTATTTGAAATTTACACTCGTTTCAATTTTAACTATAGAAACTAAAAATAATGAAGACTAGGAACACAGTAAATTGTCGAGATGAACAGAAGAAAATGTAAATAATTGTGAAAAAATGACAGAAATCCTGCCAACTAACTCGAAACAATCATATTTACGACGAAAATTCAAACCAGTGTAAAAAATAACAATAAGCTTCATATTTCATAATAAATCTTATATATGTCCTCAATCAGGATCAATACATTTTCTTGTCCGAATCAAGAGGTGGTTAATTGATTTCCTGATAACGTCAGGCTAATTTCGTGCCTCTTGGCAAGCTACGCGAATTCTGGCTTCCAACTGCTGATACGAATTAATTTCCACCTTATGAACTAAAACTCTTAGGTATCCTTATAAACAATAACCAAGAGACTCAGATCTGGATACCTGGATGGCCATGATATCGGATCTCCTCACCCAACCAAATGTTTTGGAAATCTTTCGTTCAGTGAATTTCTCACTTGTGAGCCAAGGGCTCTTGTGACCCCTCGCATTTTCCTTTACAGTATAACTCATCTGAACTGAAAACACAAATTGGAGCTCTAGTTAAGACTAGAATTTGGGCGACGGAAGAAAGTGAAAATTAATTTTGCCAGACCTTTTTACGAAAATATGGGAATATGGCTCAATGTTTTTCTTCTATGATTGTGATCGAAAATCCTACACCTCTTAAAATATATCTCGAAATCTGTATAAAATTTAGTAAAGATCAGTTTAGGTTGTGTCAGGTTATGACAACCGACTGTGATACTAGTTCGAAAAAAGTGCGTTTAAAGGCTGGTAAATTACCATCGACTACAAAAATAGAAAAGCATATCCAGGTAAGCAGTAGAAATCAATGGAATTGACGTCCTGTTTCGGCTGTGAGGCAATTTTGGTCTACAACAGGAAATGAATTTTCTTATATAGATACTAGCCAATAGCAGATTTTTCATTTCCACACATTCCAATATTTTTTCCGCGATTAAAAGGAATTTTGATATTATCTAACGTTATTGAATGTGTTGTGGTTTGTATACCGGGTGTAAGTGAAACTAGGGTGACCCCTGTAGCTGTTTCTCTATTTGGAATATTTTGATGAAGTTTGGAATTCGTATAGAAGAGAGCAGTTTGAATTTGATATCATTAATATGTTTGACATTTCGTTTCCGGATATGCCAGAAACGATACCAACTTTTGATTTTTACATAGGACACCCTGTATTCTTTTGCTTATTTTAATCGTTCAGTTCATCCTACGATTTTTCGACATCATTTTGAAAGAAAAACTGAACATTTCCTTTTTTCTTGCAGTTCTCATCTTTCATTCAAGGGGATTATGAACAGTGACAATATGCTTAGCTTAACATCTCTTATCACGAAAATTCAAGGTTGTATATAAAAATCAATTGCTCATTTCTTAGTGTCAAAGTTTTAAATTTCAGTGTTTCCCCAAAAGGTATGTTTTCTTCTGAGACAACCATAGCGGGTCACCTAGTATTACAGAAGCAGTATTTTTTTATCTTTTATTTATACCACTCACGCCTTTCTATTCTGAACGGTTCCGGAGTTTTAGTGGTAGATACCTAGGCAATTTTTTCAATTTCCTCATTCCATTGTTGTTAATTATCGACATTACGAATTGGTGAATTGAGTTTTCAGTGAGAATCAATACCTCCAAAGTGAAAAAGTCGATATGCTCCTTACTTATGGAGAGTACAGGCAAAATAGCGTTCAAGCTGAACAAATATACAGAGAGTGCTATACGGAAACAATTTATCCGAATATAACCTATTTCTCTAAAGTTGAACGAAAATTTCGTGAGGTACAACCTGCTGAATTGGAGGATTTCGTTATCGACGAAGATAACCGCAATAGACGTATTGATATTTGCTGATATTAATACAACCACATCAACAAGGGAAACTACCGAGGAGCTTGAAAGTAGCCACCAAAGCGCATGGAGAATTTTGAAAAACATAAGTACCGCTCATTTGAATATCAACTTCACCAACACCCGTATGTTAACGATAGTGTTAGGCGACTCCAGTACTGTGGTTAGTACCTTAGGAAAATGGAGGGGGATCTACAATATCCCACAAAGATTTTATTCAGTGACGAATCGCCATTTACAAACAATGGAATGTTCAATAGGCAAAAAAACAGATACTGGTAGCAACAAAAAGAGCACAGATATCAAGATGGAAAGTTTCATGAACGTTTTGGGTTCAATGTCTGGATGGGGATGATGGGAAGATATTTAACAGGGCCTATAATTTTTGAAGATTCATTGAAATTTGAAAGTTTTGGAATGAGGACCCAAATACAAGATGAAGTGGACCAATTGCTATTAGCTGTTGTGAATGAAATATATTTTCAACAAGGTGGTGCACCTCCTCACAACACAAGGAAGGTCTCGCAGTATCTCGACGAAATTTTTCTCGAAAGAAGGATACGTACAAATGTTCCCATAATATGTCCAGCTAGATCGCCAGATTTGAGTCGACTAGATTTCTTCTTGTGGGCTATTAAAAGAAAAGTTTACTAAACACCTTTAAGAACCCAAGAAGAATAGGAAAAAGACAGGTTTACCTAACAGAATGGTGGTATGGTGGTTTTTGAACATTTATTATAATTATTTCGTTTTCGCTGTTTACTTTTTGTTAATAACCTTGATACCCCTTAAAAGGAGCAATTAAACTTTTAGATACAATTTGTATTTTCGTGATAGGAGATGTTGAGCTAGGCCAATCGTCACTGTTCATAGCCTTCTAGAACGAAAGATGAAAATTACTGAAAAAGAGAATGTGTTCTGTTCTTCTTTCAAAAATATGTCGAAAGGTCGTAGGATGAGTTGATCAATTAAATAAGTAAAAAAATACAGGGTGTCCCATTTGAATGTCAAAAGTTGGTCTCGTTTGCGGCATAACCGGAAACAAACTGTCAAACATATTGATGTTATCGATTTCGAAATGTTGTCTTTTGTCCAATGTCCAAATTTCAACAAAATATTTCAAATAGAAAAAACGTTGCAAGGCCCTAGTTTCAGTTTTACTCGGTTTATTCACATATTGAGGAATTATTGTCAGAGAATGAATGTTCTTCAAATCTCGTTGTGATTAAGTGACTGAATTAGTACATAGGAATAATTGACTCTATGCAGGTTTCTTTTTTGTAGACGTTATAAATGAAATTGTTAGTGGATTTAATTATTGTCAGATATAAGAAATTCAAAGAATTGATAGGAGAAAATGAAAAAAAATTGTAAGAGAAATCAATAGAGTTCAACAAGCCTGCTTACATCTGCTTTATAGACTTAACAAAGACATTCCACAAAGTGCGCTTGACAGACATCCTACAAATTCTAATAAAAAGACAGTCCCCGTCCCAAATCACCAAACTAATTAAAAACAGCGGAAATGTGACAAAGATCAAGTCAGGCGAACATACTACACCTAACATCAAAACACCAGGCGGAATTAGACAGGGAGACAGCCTGAGCCCTTTCCTTTTCAACCCCTTGATGGATGAAATAATACAAGTCACATCCTTAGATTTGGGATACAAAATGGGCCACTCTAAAATATCTGTGGTCTGCTATGCTGACAACGCAGCTACTATAGCAGAAACGGAGAACGATCTTCAGAGACAGCTTTTTAAATTCTATCAAGTCAGATTTTATGACGAGTTATGTAAATAGCCAAAAATGATTGTTACAATCACACACTCATAAATAATATTTTGAATATATTTATCCTCAAAATAGTTCTGACAGCTACACAGATCAATAAACCTCTTTAACCTATTTCAATATCTAAAAAATATGAGGTCTCCACGAAGCCTACGCTGACAGATAGGCAAAACCGGACACCAGTCTAGACCGGCATACTCCAGCAACGGACGCACATAAGTTTTATAAAGTTTTATGGAGGAATTGAAGAAGACTTTGGCGAACGACTTTCTGATTGCACAGTTGCACAGGGATTGTTTTCCCCCAAATGCAGAACGACACATCTCACAGAAATAAGCATAAGTAGCCAGTCATTGACTAAGCAACCGACGGAGTTTATATCAGAATGGAGGACTTCGTGATGGGTCAGAGGATCTGAGTAAATTTTAGTGTCATCTGCATAGAATGCATTTTCATTCTGTATATGAAACGGCAGATCGCTAACGAACACGTTGAATAAAAGAGGACCAATCACGGAGCCTTGAGGCACACTGTTGGTAACGGGACGAACTGAGGAGAACGAGCCACTAACTCTCACCACTCATATAGCTCTCAATCCATATCAGCAATTTGTACATTATACAACAATGCTTCAGTATATGAAGTAGACGCCACGGAGGAGTACGATCGAAAGCTCATGCGAAGTCGAAATAGATTATGTCATTGGGTATTTTTGAATCAAGCGCTTTAGACCAGTCATTGATACACGACAATAAATAGTAGTGGTGGGATTTCACTTGACGAATCCATGTTGTTCTTTTGGCATAACTTGATGCAAGTGTTGAAAAGTGGTGATTTCATCAGCTACAATCGACTCCATTATGTTCGAAGACACTGACGAAACACTTATCGGTCAATAATTAAGGGGGTCCAACTTATCTCAATTCTTAAACACATGCGTAATTGGCGCGGTCTTCCAAGAGGATGGTAATGGAATTTATATTGGTCAAACAGGCAGGTCGTTTGGAATCAGATATAAAAATCATCATTCACATTTTTGTAAAGACAAAACAGATTCCACTCTGTTACAACATTGCATAGAAAACAAGCATATTTTTTTTCAATAGTAAATCTACAGATCCTATACGAAAGTTTATAAAAGGAAATTGCTAACTTTATATTTTAGTTTTAAACTCATACTTGTCTAATATTGAGCGACGAGTAATTCAGGATTGAGCATGCTTAAGTCTTGATTTCCTTAAACATATTCTGCTGTTAATATTTGTACAAAGTTGTTGTCTATCTCTCTTACTGAATTCGTTGGTCAAATCTTTTTTCATTCTTCCATGATCCATGAAAAAATATACAGAGGACTGTTGCCAAAGCCAGGTGTATGTGAAGTTCAATAAAAAATGCAATTGTAGTACTAAAATTAAATGTTCTTATTATTATTAAATCTTTGGAGATTAAGAATTATGTAAGTGAATAATTATCTTTATGTAATATTTAACCTAGCTCTGTAAACTTAATATTTATTAATTATTAATTAATATCACATTGAAAGAACTTTCAGGTAGCTATAACGTTAAAAAAACTTCTCCATCTTAGACAGTAATACTTTTTACGTACTAATATTCGCAATCTTCATAATGTGTTCTAAATAGTTCATAGTCTCAGCTATTCAGGAAACATAAGATAAATAGCCCGTCATGGTACATTATTTGAAAATCTACAAGGATTCTATTCAGAAAGTTCACAGTTGAAAATCTCCATAGAATCGAGAGATTTCCAAACTTCATGTCGTTGAACTTTAACTCGAATATGAGTTCATATTAATATCAGAATATAAACTAGACACTATAAGTATATGGTTCATATAACTAGAAATATTTCAACACTCAATGGTGAAATGTCAATAATACATTCCATCGTTACGAAAACGAACCATAAAATAAGATTTGAAAAGAAGCAACATTTTCTACCGTTTCCACATACTTGAAACGAGGAATTTCATGTATATCGTTCATTGTCAATGAGACGTGTTCCAAAAGATAACCACAATAAAGAAACCTACACTAGAACAGACACATATCTAAAATACAGTATCGTGAAGTTGAATTTAGTGGAAGCATGGAGCTTAAAGGATATGTGAATCGAGGTTGGTTTGGGTGCTTGGAATTCCAATTTAGGGTGTTGTAAGTAGGACCACTTTCACGGAGGTTGAACAGCTCACGGAGAGAATTTTAAGCTTCAAGATAAAACATGTTACCGGTACCAAAAATGTGTTTTCTATATATTGTACTATACTCAAAAGGATGATATTTATGTATGTGATACTAAAACTATTCCAAAACTAACCGAACTTTCTGAAAACAGAAATAACCAGTATTAATTCTGATAATTGATATTAATCAATGTATTCGCCTTCTGCATTGATACACAAATTTGCACGCGCCAACAAGTTGTCTAACAATTTTTTTATCTTCTTGTTTGGAATGGTCTTTAACGCGTCAGTCAAAGCACTTTCAATGGCTTCAATCGAATTGTGCCGCTTTCCTTTCATCAAATGCAGCTCAGGAAACAGATACTATTTGATGTTCTTCCGAGCACTTGATGCATTTGCTTTGCTCAATTTGATCAATTTCAGATCGCTGTTGAGTTTATGTGGTATAGCCTCGAATTATCCTTCGTGAGGAACAACACTTTTTTCGAAATGTAGTGTAGAGTTGTTTGAGGAATGACTTATTTAATTTCAATAAATTTCACCGATGAGTTTTCAATATCTTTGATTAATTCAAGCACTTTTCGATGTTTTCTTCGGACAATTCAGTTTTGGGGTGGCCTGATCTTTCATCATCAATCAGGGTCTTTCTACTCGGATCACATCGCTTGAACATGCATAACCATTACCATATGCAGTTTGTAGTATCTGGTGCGTTTCGGTAAAAGATTTTTCAAGTTCAACAAATCTCTATTACAGCTCTTTGTTTAAAACTCACTCATTTTCCGACCGATGTACTAAACGCCCTAACAAATATGACGCAATAACTAAAGTTGTTAATATACAAATGCCATTAAATCTTTAACAACTGCCAAGTACTAAGATATGGAAAGGTACAATATTAGATCAAGTTGCACTAGTGGTACCGTTTTTTAAAATAGTTCGTTTACTTTTGGAGTAGAGGGCGTACATCCAGCATACATGTTTTTGAAAGGCTAGAAAGTGTTTTAATATTGTTTTATTATCTGTCAATCATGGAAAGCATCACTCTGGCAGTCATTTTTTTTTTCAATTATTGAAAATTTGATTGGTAGCCAGTATACTCCAGAAGATAGTGAAATTGAATTAGGGATTTTAGTTCGCTTGTTCATATTCTACATTAACAAGGTTACAATTTTGAGGAAATCGACTTTCGACAGATATATAGATATGCAGCATTTTCCTGTGACTACAACTATCTGCCAGACGAGAATGTCATACTTTTGAACATTGGAATAGAGAGAGGGTTAGATACAATGACAAGGTAGTTATCAGTCTCCGACTGGGTGTTAAAGTTTAATCGAAAGATGCAGCTAAATTTGAGTTCTTCGTAAACTGCTTGAGTTATTGATTTTAAATTTAGGGGGTGTCGAAAACTTTCAAAGACGCAGCATTTTTAATACAAAACAATATTTTGGACTCACCAGTGGCGCGCGTATATGGACAAAGCAGGGTAGGTTAGATATTTCGTACAATGCTATGTTATTGAGTAAAAAAAATATTGAAAAGGAAAATGAAAGAAAGTGCCAGTCCCGTAATTACCTGATTTCTTGAACGTTACAGTTTTCTTTTCAGTAATTTCCTCTATTTTGTATTTTGAAGACTGATATTTAGGAAGAATATTCGTCCTTTCGTTTGACAGTTAAGTAAATTTCCCTGACGGAGCTAGTTTTGCAATCTCCGCTTCATGATCATCATCAACCGGGGCCACATAGCCTTGGTACAGTCCAGTCGGATGTCATAAATAGGAGCCATTGACTGCAGTTTCGATCTTGTTTGCCCCCGTCAAAGTAATGAATACTAATTAACAAAACCAGGATAGACTGCCATCTACTCATCTCTATTTGTTGCAGCGCATCAGAACATGTATTGGCGCTTTCCAATGAACAGACATAGAGGTCACTTATCATCGCCTCCAGGAAACCAAGAAAACAAAGGCTATTCATCATTAATAACGCTTCAAAAAGCCATAAAAATTTCGACTATTAACCGCAACACAACACATAGTGACTACAAGAAGCGATCTGTCAAGTGCTGTTATTGTTGACATATATATTTTCAGTTTTATAAATAACGAATGAATTGATCATATCTGAATGGATATAATATTGATGGTTAGTTACATCCTTCTGAAAATACTACTTCATAGTTTGTAACCTACTTGAGTACTCAGTTCCCTGATATTAAGAGATACTTTGGTCACTTTTTAAATAAATGTTCTCTAAGCAAAGACAGTGACTTTAGGTTTTCTCTTCTTTTTGAAGAACAGTTACTTCTAGAAGAATTTTCCAAGCCTCACTTGACAGGAAAAAAAACAAACCATTAAACTCGTGTATTTAATGAATAGTTGAAAATTGTGAGTTTTGTTACACACAAAAAATGCAGTTGATTAATTGAATCTTTCATTTTGAAAAAAACTTATATTGGGTATCTCCTATCGTCTGGATAGGAGCTAGTTCTCCCAATGAAACGGTATTCATCTTAAGGCACAATATTTTCTAGAACGGTAAAGTAATAACCCTAAGTGTACGGTAATTTCTTCTCAACGGTAATATTTTTACCCTAAGGGTACGTCGTTGAGTGGTTCAATCCCAGGCTCTCTCTCATGTGGTGTAACAGGTTCACCTATTCCTGATAAGCGCGCATACAAAAACGGTAAAGGGTACAGTACTTTCTTCTCAACGGTAATGTATTCAACCCAAGGTTACGGCAAATTCTCCAACGGTGAAGTGTTCACCCCAAGGGTACGATATCTTCTTCTCAATGATAATATCTTAATTATTAGGGTACGTTCTAGATCGGTTCAATCAACGGTTATTCACCCCAAGGGTATGGTAATTTCTTCTTAACAGTACTGTATTCGCCCTAAGGGTACGGTAGTTTCTCAAACGGCAAAGTATTCATCCCCGAGGTTACCACAGTTTCTCTAACGGTAAAGTATTCTCCCCGATGGTAAGGTAATTTCTTCTCAACGGTAATGTGTTCACCCCAAGGGTATGCTAGTTTCTTAAACAGCAGAGTATTCACCCCAGAAGTTCTGCAGTTTCTCCAAAAGTGAAGTATTCTCTCAAAGGGTACGGTATTTTCTCAATCGATAATGTTATCATCTCAAGGCGACGCTAAAGAATTTCAAAACAATCAGCCTTACAAATAAAAAAAGTACAACTCATTTAGTGATCTGTTCAATAAATGTCTAGAACTGATGCAAGATAATATGGTTAACTGTCAAGTCATGAAACAAAATGGCTGTTACTATGCAGTATCATCTAACTGATTTCATAAATACTTATATAAGAATATATGGGACATTCTTTACAAACCGAACAGATTTGGACAAAAATTGACCCTCACATTTTAGATTTAACTGAAACTTTATTTACGAGTTCTATATCGAAGAAAAGAGTTACGTCTAAGAGGAATTTCTTTTATTTTCAATATTTTGAAAAATAAACAAGCTCGAAAATTCGTAAATTTGACGATTTTTCTATAATAGCCTATTTTTGAAAAATTCATAACTCCGGTTCTATTTGAGCTGAAAAACCATTATTTCTTCATTTTGATGTTAAAAAATCAATCTTAAAGAAAAAATATATACAAAACAAATAGTCGAAATATTCAAATCGGTATTAACAATTTAAATGTTCAAATCGTTTTCTGACAGTGGCCCTACCCATGAATCAACTTTTCAATGTTTTCATCTGCGTTAGATTTTTGATCAAAAACGCTTTTAAAAACGACGGAGAAGTTATTTTTACTGTAAAAACAAAATTAATTAATTTAGCGCCGTACGACAGATCGACACGTGGGTCACATTCTACCCTACACTACTACAAATAGAAAAAATAAATGAATGAATAACGTCAAAATATTTTTAATAAAATAGTATGAAATTTTAATGTTAGATATTAATGAAAGCAATCAAAATATTACATACAGACAGTGGATTTACAACCGAAAGAACAACTTTACAAACACTCATATCATCTTTTGATGAATTTCACAAAACTTAAGTAACGATTTGTCCAAATAATTGACACATTCAATTCTAGTAAATAAACAGAGATTTTTAAAAAAAAAAAATTACATTATTGAAAAATGAATGTATTGTCATTTGTGATTTTTCTGAGAATTATTCTATTATAATTCCAAATTCTGTACAAGGTAATCACTAGAATAACGATCAACTGATCCATTTTCTATTTATTACAAAGATGATAAAACGAATTGCAGTTCAGAAGTTCAATGAGTATGTCTGATTGTTTACGACATAACACAATAGCAGTCCATATTTTTCAAAAACAATTAGTACAATTTATAAAATTAAGTTTGAAGGGGGTAAACAAAACAATTTATATTTCTGATGATGCTAGTGGCCAGTATAAAGTAAAAAAGAAATTTATTAACCTTTCACATCACGAAAAAGATTTTAAATTATCAGCTGAATTGCAATACGATAATTACGCCTGATGGTCCGCAATGAAAAGAAAGTCTGCACTATAAATCTCACGGTGGCTATCAATCGTCAATCATTCTTGCGTCACAACGAATATCGCCGAATTACAAATGCAGTAGCGTGACTAGAGGTTACCCTTAGTTTTAAGCAGTGGAATGAGAATAGGAAACGTTATCTAGAAAATAGTTACATAAAATATATAAATATTAACGAGAAGCATCAATGAACTATGATGGACATAGGGGTTGAATGAATGATAACGAGAAGAGGCCAATTTTCTCGTTACAATTTTATTGACTCGAGGAATACTATCTTTACTGCATAAAGTCTAGTGCTTCTTTTTTTAAAACGGCATATGATTTTGTCGATAACTATATTCCTCAGCAGCGACGATATGATGCCACCATATGAAATCGTTGCTTGGCGATGTCCCCACTTATTGTTATCAATCTTTATCCGAGCAGAAGTTATCATGTCGGTAAAGCGGATTCCTGCAGATTTTCTCCATTTGTCCATTCGGCATGCTATATATTTCGGAATATATTATCTTTCATGAATGATCACCTTTGTCACACCTAACGATGAGAAACGGCACGAAATGCAATGAATCAACCAACCAACTGATTAAAATACGTTGCAGAATATTATTCAACGGATCAGGACACATTAGGTTGTTTCAAATTTGATTTATTCCATTCTGTTTGCTGTAGTGCTGCAGATCGTTCGTTCAAATTTGACGTTACGTGCGCCTGGCTAAACTCTACGATTTGTGTTAACAAACGATATCAAACAGAGCGATAAGTAATCCGGCAATGGAGATATCAATGAATTGTGTTGACATACAGCATGTATCCGAGGCCAATTTACCGATCGAAAGATTACAATTTTGATGGATTTCCATGTCGGCCAGCGTTTTTGATTCCGTGAATTATCTGATCGGAGAGAAATTATTCCAGGTGAATTAAAACTTGGGAGAGCGAAAAATATGGAACGGCTAACAGATATGGCTAGGACAAAGGAATGACCGGAAAATTACGAATCCTAATCGATACTAACATTTTCTACAAAGTTGAATGAAGATAAATGTGTTTTACAAAATTCTCTAGAAAATTCCAATCTCAAAGGGGATCGTTTTTTGTTTCCCTTTACTGGCCAGCCTATAGCAGTGCCTAACATTCTCACTAACCGTTGTCAACTGGTTCTGGGCGGTATCGATATTACCAAATATATTGTGGGGAAACATCTTTCTCAGTTAAACATTCTTTGCGCATGTTAAACATTTCGGATTTTGAAATAAAAGAAGTAGATTATCGATGTGAACGTTTTAAAATTATTATATCAATTGGCTGAAAAGCTATATTGTGCAGGTCTGTGAAACTTATAAATAAACATCGTTATTTTTGTTCATTGGGTCAAAGGACCCAGGCATGGCATTGACATTTGTCATTAGCCAGCAATTTAAGAATTCGATGTTAATACATAGAATGTTTAAATTGCAATTGGATATTTCAACTTTCTTCGTTATAATTCTACTAACACAATGGACCTAAGATAGGGACTTAATACGCTAAAGGACTCATCAAGGCGATTTCAATCTTTATACGCAAACGAGACTGGAGCAATAGATCGGAAGGAAGGTTCTAAATAGGGAGGAGAACAAGAGAGGTCTACGTTGTGAATTTCAAAATGTCAATTCAAGAGAGTTCGAATAGATGAACAATACTTTATTGACATCCAAACCCTTAGATATATCGAGAAAGATAAGAACAATAACAAACAGATGTGAAAACGTTAAAAATTCCATGATTTGGGAGACATCTTTCACCGTTCCGTGAATCACATCAACGATAGAAAACGAGCGAAATAATCCCGCTGGAATAGAGCTCTGAGCCTCTGTTTCCGATATAAAACCTCCCGTCGGTAAATACTTGATGGGAAAAATATCTTCCGCGATAAACTTCGAGAGGAGGAGCGAAGTTTGTTATTGTTCGTATCTTTCTGGAGGTCCGGTAGTGGGTTTGCCGGTCGGTCCATAGAGGGCGATTCTCGTACGTATGTACGAGGTGCGTCCTTTCTGGAATCGATAGGGTACCCCGATGTAGCTCGATAGGATGCTGAGGAGCGATATGCGACACTGATGAGCTCCTAATAAGGGCGAAACTGCAGTCTGACGCTTCGTTTCTCGGCATCCTGCTTAAGTACACTATTGTAGCTCTTGAGGGCTGCGTGCATAGCTGGCAGATTTGGGAACTAGCTCTTGTCAGGAAGGATTATTCATTGATCTACGGATATTTCAATGATTCTTCTTGTCTCAAGTTTACATATGTAGACTCCTCGCGAAGTGTATCAGAGGATTTACAAAAATTTGAATTATTGTATTTACAATTAATGCTTGTATCTATAATTTTTGTGTGTGTCAGAAAAAACACAAATGTGAGCTCAGGAAATGTAACAGGGGAACCATACTATCTTGTGTATGACGAGTGAAAAAACCTGAGGAAAAAACACGTTTTCCTGTCGCTAGACAGAATAGAACAGAATAGAAATAGCTTGTCTGTTCATGTTGTGTTAGTGTTGGTGTACATAAAGAGTACCAAAGATTTTTCTTAGCCGCTTCATTCTCTCTTGCATTCCATGATTTCCAAAACAAAGGTGAAAGGAAGGGGTTTGGGACAGGAATCTGTATCCATAGAAAAAAAAAAACCAGCAGAAAAATATTTCAACAATCAAGGAGGTCAATTTGTCATAATTTTGATTTCTCATATAAACATGTAACGTTAAACTACAAACCTAAAGTTTATGATCTAAAAAATTAACAAATCAATTTTTTGCCTATAGCTACTTCAACAAATAACTGTTCAACAATATATTTCTTACTGTGTAACACCCAATATACTGATGAATCAGATTCCATGTGTACTAGTTTCTTTGAAATAAATTACACTCAATATTCATCCTAGATATCAGCTTGAAAATGCGGCAACGGACAAATTCTGTTGAGACAAGTGTTTTTTATGATCCACTCTTCATTGTTTCTCAAGTTCTGTGAGCTTGTTTCAGACCTATAATCCAGTTCTTTAGTTTCTGCCAGAATAGAGCGTCTGCTTCTTCAATGCCTCTCAGTACCTTATGAGCGGACCTCTTTAGGCATATTCTATTCCGGCAGTAGAAGGGCACTGACAGAGTCCAGAGCTGATATGGATTTTCAGGTTATTTGAATCTTGCTAACTTTGAGATCCTATTGACTGGTTGATATCTGGTCATGGAGATATTGCAGTGATGTCTATTTTGGACATAAACAAAGCCAATTGTATCTAATATATAACTCGAAATTTCTTCTGGAAACGGTCTTCCCTTCAGCGCTGTAGATTCATCTAGTTTGATTGAATTTTGACTGGATCAAAATAAAGAAGATCTCTTGTAACAGATCATATCTCAGTGACAGATGGCAGTTAGTGGATTCCAACGACGAGAAATCGGGTGAGCTCAGACTGACATGTGGTGTTCCACAAGGTTCAGTTTTTGGCCTTCTCCTCTCTCTCATATATGTAAATGACATTTCTGTGGCAGCTGCTAGCAATATCTGTCTGTGAGGAAATCAAACGAAAGCGAGATTAACATGAAAACAGAAGAGGTTTTGAGAGAAAAAAGAATTGGTTTTCATCAAATATGATGAGCTAAATGAGGACTAGACGAAAAAACTTTCTTTTGGCCCAAAAGTGGTTTTGGAGTCATGCAAGTTCCTGGGACTGTGGATGGATTCAAGATTAAGTTGGACAGCACATATTACCATGACATGTCAGAGATTGTCTAGGGCACTCTACGCTTTGAGACAGATCACAATAGTCAGCAACAGAGAATCAGCGAAAGCAGATTAGTTCGCATACTTTCCTGCAGTTATGTCTAATGGAGTGCTAATATCGGGTAGAGCTCCAGAATCAATTAGAGTCTTTAAGTAGCAAGAGACAGCTCTACGAATAACTTTTGGAGTCAGAATAAATGACTCTTGTAGGCCAATATTTGAAAACGAAAAAATACTTACTCTTCCATATTTCTACATTCTCGAAGCATTGAAGCAGGTTCATTTCAATAGATCAGCGCACCCAAAGCGCATTGATGTGCATACCTTCAATACGAGAAACAGGTTAAATTTGGAGATACTACTTAACAAAAAACATATAACACAAAATTCCTACCTTTACTGGGGCACAAAAATGTACAATAGTCTTTCACCGCATTGATGGACCTGAAAAGGAATATATTCGTTAAAAAATTGAAGGAAAATCTTACACAGGGAGCATACTATTGAATTGAGGAATTCACAATGGCATACAAAAAAATTCAATTCGAATGGTAGAGCGTACACACTAACCTGTGATTTTGTTTGTATTTTAATCTCATAGGTGTATGTTTGTTTGTTATCTACTATTATTGTTTATGTTTCATGCTTTTAGATGACGCATCATGTATTTTTGTTGATGATTAAAATATTTCTATTTCAATCAAATATTATCCAGAAGATATAATCTATGATAATAAGGCCATAACATAACATCACTGATTCCATTGCCCTTCGAATTGTATTCTATATACCAATATTCTCACTTCTTCTTATAGTTACTAGGTCAAATGAAGGGAATTGTGAATAGTATTCATGATTTCTAACGGAGCTTTAGGGAACACCATTGTGATTCAACTTTTTTCGTCAGATCATTATTTAGTTATGGAACTGAACCGCTGGGATAGATGTTATAGCGTGAAAATAACCTCTGCCGATATACACAGTAAATCAAAAAAAAATGGCTCTTCGACATTCAGTAACGTAAATAACCAAAAATACAAAGATATTATCAATTATTGTGAAAAATCGCATTCAGCATAAAATACCAGAATACGGCGTCATCCAAGTGAACATGGGGAGGGATCCCACCGCTGACGTTATTTTCTATAATTTACGACGGGAAAAAGAAAACGAAAACAGGAAATGAAATATATTTCGGAATTCGTTCTTACCAAAGTCGCAACACGCTTCCCAGCCCTTTCAGGTGAATAAGTCTACACTAATGGCGGGGCTGTTTTCGAAATGAAGCACCCTTACTCAGATCCGAACTAAGGTACATCTTTTCAAATGTCATGAGGTCTACAAATAAGTTCAGGATTGTTTTTGATGATTTTTCTGATATTATTGAAAAGTTTGTGCTTTGATCTATTCTGTGATAATCCATCTTAAATGGGTGAATGGTACACTATACTTCATTAAATCTTCACTATTTATTGTGATTTATTCCAAACAACTTGAATTACATTATTATATAGGAAACATAATTAATTGTTTCGAAAGCGAATATGACAATTTTGTACAGTTATGTCAAGTAAAAGCTGATGGTTTTTCTCAACGCAAATATCTGACATCATCACTGTCAACGGTCATGGAAAAAACTTTAAGACATCTAATACTCATTTTAAAGGGAAAAAATGATTCAATGAGAAAAATAAAATTCAGAAATAACAGTAATCAAATGAAAAATATGAGAATCTCATAAATAAATATGCTTTGCTGCAATGAGTGGTTAGGTATTAAGATGATGAAGAAATTAGCCGCAATGATAAAAAAACACGAAATGATGACTAAATAAACCTGGGCCTGGAATAGACTAGTTAAGTACGAAAAATATGGACAAGACGTCCTAGGATTCTCCGGGTCTCAAATGCCAGAACAAATATTTGCAAAGATTTTCGAAACCGAAAGTCATCGAAACTAAATGAGGTGATAATCACACTTACCTTGTATATTTTGAGCTGATACGAGCCTCAGTTTCACAAAAGTCCAAATTTCAAAACTATAATCCCAAAGATGTAAAACTCAAATCTCCGCAGAAAGGCGAGTTGTAGTTGAAAGGCAGCAACCAGAAATGAATCGCTGTCTAGCATTCCTAAGTCAAAGAATCTATTGCATGCGCAGGAGGGGCACGGAACACAATAGCATAAAAATATGTTATATCAGTTTTACACGGTCCGAATGGCATTGCTCAAATGCGAAATGGTAAAGGCGTAGCGTGTTGAATCGAAACTGACATTTTACACGCTACAAGGTACACGACTAGTTTCGAATATTACTTCATTCTCAAGTGTTTATACTATAATAAAGTTTCGGTATTTATATCACTGAAATGCCCAAGAGCGGGTGAGTTTATTAAATAATAGGTAATGAAGAATTATGTCCATCTAATTGGTTGTTGATAGTTTTGTTATGTCGGTTTTTTCGGATCTCGTTAATTTCCAAATCATCAAGAAGGTTCTATTTCTTTCCTTTATAACAGATATGTAGTATGAGGCTCTTTGAAACGAGTCTGGGAGTCTCTAACGGTTTGGCCTACATAACATACCGATATTCACTGCATTCGATTCTGTACACTCCAGATTTCCTAAATTTATTCAGTATGGCTTTTGAATTAAATTCTATTTTTTCCAGATTAGGTGCACTGGTGAGAGCAGTTTTTATATGAAAATTTGGGAAGATACTTCTGTATTTAGTAGATAAAGGTCCTTCATAACTCAAAGATATATACTTGGATGTTTCTTTATCTGTGATGGGGTATAGCAATTCGAAATTCGGTTATTATTATGTTGTTAATTGTTTTTCGATCAATTCGTTAGAAAATGATTATTCTTGACTCATTTTTTGATTAAATCGATTTTTGAAGTTACATTGGTACTGAAACGTTCTGTGGATCATAGAATTAAAGGCTAAAAGTTCATCGTTAAATGAATCTATAGGAACTATGCCTTTTGTGTATGTGTCTTTTTGAATCTCTTGAAACTGAAAATTGAGTCTAGAAACTTAGTGAAACCATCCGATTCATTTTCGGAAGTGAATTTAATTTTATTGAGGATAGTGTTTGACAAGTGCAAAAATTGTTGTATTGGCCTATCCGTTCCTTAATGAACCAGATGATTATATGTTTCTAAGCAAGGTCACTATTCAAAATGTTTGTGTTTCCTGAATGGTCCATAATTAGCAGAAACCCCTACAAAACCCTTATGGTACCATTCACCCAAGGAGGCTATTTGTTTCTCCCCCGACCTTGGGTGGAGTTTTTATTCCGGTTGTGGAAGAAGCAAAACATCTGGGGATTGCCTTGGATTGTGAACTCACGTGGAATTTGCAGCTAGAAAACACAATACACAAGGCTAGGCATTCCTTATGGGCATGTCAACTGACTAGTGGAAAAAAATTGGGACTTACCCCAAAGTAACTTCAGTGGCTATATGTGGTGGTGGCTAGACCACGTATTACATAAGGCTGCATTGCTTGGTGGGGGAGCAGTCATGAGAAGTAATCCAAACTCAAGCTCTCTAAATTGCAGAGAACGGCGTGCATGATGACTACTGGAGCCTTTCGGCTTACACCCACTGTGGCAATGGAACTTATATTGGGCCTTGCCTCTCTTCATTTGGTGAAAAAATCAGTATCTAGAAAGGCTTTCTACAGATTTCATCATCTCTCCCGCAATGAATCAGGTAAGTTCGGCTTTGTTCCCGGCGCCTTACAGTCTGGAATCGAGGACAATGAGGTGCTGACTATACGGTCTGGCATAGCAATACCTAAAACCGACATGGAGAGGCTATTCCAGATCATCATTCCCGATAGACAGGAATGGACCAGCTGCAAGGACCGTCTACTTGAGAGTCCCATTTGGTACAAGAACGGCTGAAAACCGCAAAAGGTGTTGGAGCTAGAGTCTACGGTCCAGGATATGTCATGGTGGGCATGCGACTGTCTTTCAAGCAGAAATACTAGCCACTGATCACTGAGCTAACCTCTTGCTTACGGGAGGATTAACAAATAAGTAAATAAAAATACTCACCGATAACCAAGCTGCACTAAAGGGATTGGCTTCCGAAACCTGTACGTCACTTATGGTGCAGGAATGTTGATCCACGCTTGCCAAAATAGAGGAGCGGAGCAGGCTCCGTCTAATATGGGTGCCAAGTTTCTCGGGCATTGAGGAAAGCGAGAAGGTCGCTCGGAAACTGGTCTGGTGTTCATAGAACCGGAGTCTAAGCTAGAAATTCCCCTGGAGACTGCAAAAATGGAAAAGAGCCGATGGCTGGACCTGAAGGTACGTGAGCACTGGATTAGTCTCTCAGGTCTCAGACACGCTCAACGTGTCATCAGTGGACCTTTCACTTCTAGAGCCAAGGCCTGGCTTAAACTCTCTAGGTTGGAACTGAGAGTCTTAACAGCCCTACTGACGGGGCACTGCCACCTCAGGAAACACCTACATAACTTGTTGGGATTGATTGAGGATTCTTCATGTAGACTATGTGAAGAAGAGAAAGAATCAATGAAACATGTTTTGTATCAGTGCACAGTTAGGGCCAGAGTCAGGATGGTAGAGCTTGGATCTAACAAACTGAAGCTAACTGAGCTTATTAAGTACTCGCCCACAATGCTCATGTCCTTAACAAAAGGGATGGAGTTTGTGGGTGAAACTTAGGACAGAGTGTACCACAATAAACCACTAGATCGCTGCTAGGAAGTCGTCGCTTCATAGTAGCGCATGCCTCTCTGATTAGATCCGTTTTTTATATAAGTCGTTCATTATATATCTCCTCTCTTCTTCTTATGAAATGAAAAGTTTAATTGACCATTAGTTTACAAAACGATAGTTTGGTTCTAGAAAAAACGAAAGCTCAGTCGTCTTGCAACTGTTGGTGTTCTCGTACTTATCTTAAACGAGAAGCATTAATCGTCTTCAAAATGGTTTACGGCTACATTACGCACTCATTCATGAACCTGAAGCTGCACGCTAAGTACTTTCTATTTGTACACAGTCAGGAAAAGAATTTTTCTTAACGTTTTCTGTGTTTTGTATAGCAAGAACAGCCATTTATTAGGCTTTGGTTAGCTGTATATCTCCGAAAATTCGGTTCCACAACACAGTTATGACAGTTTGAAGCATTAAACCTGATACATTCGCACTAGCTTACTATAATGCATGTCTTCCTCGTATCTCCATTAATTATTCTCTCCCAATATCATATTGAAAGATAAAATGCAACGATATTATCACTAATCTCGACTTGTCAAAACCTTTATATCATAAAAATCAATGTCTGAGAAAGGCTAAAAAACTATGTTCGTTTCTATAACAACATGAACATGTGTCCCAGATTCATAATTCACAATATACGATAAAGGTGTTGGAGCTAGAGTCTACGGTCCAGGAGCTGCCGAGGCATAGTGGATATGTCATGGTGGGAATGCGACTGTCTTTCAAGCAGAAATACTAGCCATTGATCACTGAGCTAACCTCTTGCTTTCGGGAGGATTAACAAATAAGTCAATAAAAATACTCACCGATAGCCAAGCTGCACTAAAGGCATTGTCATCCGAAACCTGTACGTCACTTATGGTGCAGGAATGTTGATCCACGCTTGCCAAAATAGAGGAGCGGAGCAGGCTCTGTCTAATATGGGTGCCAAGTTACTCGGGCATTGAGGAAAGTGAGAAGGCAGACTCGTTGGTCGCTCGGAAACTGATCTGGTGTTCATAGGACCGGAGCCTAGGCTAGGAATTCCCCTGGAGACTGCAAGAATGGAAAACAGCCCATGGCTGGACCTGAGGGTACGTGAGCACTGGATTAGTCTCTCAGGTCTCAGACACGCTCGACGTGCCATCAGTGGACCTTCCACTGCGAGAGCCAAGGCCTGGCTTAAACTCTCTAGGTTGGAACTGAGAGACTTAACTGCCCTACTGACGGGGCACTGTCGCCTCAGGAAACACCTACATAGCTTAGGATCGATAGCGGATTCTTGATGTAGGCTATGTGAAGAAGATATAGGAACAACAATGGAACATTTTATGTGCGAGTGCCCGGCTTAGGACAAAGTCAGGATGGAAGAACTTGGATCTAGCAATCTGAAGCTGACAGAGTTTATTAAGCTCTCACCCACGAAACTCTTATCTTTTACGAGAAGGATAAAGCTCGTGGATGAAACTTAGGATACAGTGTGTCACAATAGACTACTGGGTCACAGTGGCGAGGTTGCTAGGAACTCATATGGTATCTAATCTAAATGGTCTATAAAAATATAGGCTAAGGGAGGAATGAGTGGTGAGCCCGTTGCTTAATCCGAATGTCGACGATAGATTTTGAATTATTGAAATAGATTTGCTCTGGACAAGTTCAGAAGAGATTGGGCATCTTTGAGCAAATTATTGGATTTATATACTATTACCAAGGAAATTATTTACAACGTGAAGACTCTCATCTCATAGAATCTTTTAATACATATTATTAATGGCAAAAGACACCAATTTGGAGTGAATGATGTTATATTCTAGGTAATGATTAGTTGGCCAGTTTTCTTATAAGTTATTTCGAATTGGTGGAATTCAGCCATTCAGCCGTTCAGTAAGACTAAGCAGCCCTAGAATTATCTAGATATGTATCATTCGTTTTATTATTACGTAGGAGATCTGTATATACCCTGTGAGTACCTAGTCTTTTTATTCCTAAAGAAATTTTATCCTATTTATTTATTTAATGTATTTTATGGCAGTTTTCATATATACATTTCATAGTGTTTTCAATTTGTTCGAGCTTGAGAGTGTTTTGTGTAATGTCTAACAATTTGGTTTTCGATAGAGGAGAGTCTGTTTAATTTATACACAAATATGTTCTAATGCTTCACTTTTCTGAAAGAAGAAAAATTTAATTTTCTGATAGTAAAATTCAATTTAGATTCCTGAAGAAGGCAAAATATTGTACCGAAACGTCGACTAAATGTGGAAAAAAACTTGCTCAATTCCACCAATTCTAAATAAATTATAAGATGTTATAGCTATAGCTATAATATAAAATATAATAATTTCTGTACTAAGTCTAAGGAATTAATTAGAGTGTGTTTGAGGGAAAATGTACATTTTCCTGAATTCAGTGTTGAGATTTAAGATTTACCCAATTCACCTATGGGGTTTGTTATGTATGAAATGAATGGTTGTATCAGATATATAATCTCGACGTTTCGGCACAACATCTTGCCTTCTTCAGGGATCTAAAATGAATTTTACTATCAGAAAATTAAATTTTTCTACTTTCAGAAGAGTGAAGCATCAGAACATATATGTGTATAAATTAAACAGACTCTCCTCTATTGAAAATCGAATTGTTAGACAATACACAAAACACTCACAAGCTCGAACAAATTGAAAACACTATGAAATGTATGTATGAAAACTGCCATAAAATACATTAAATAAATGAATAGGATAAAATTTCTTTTAGGAATAAAAAAAGACTGGGTACTCACAGGGTATATACAGGTCTCCTACGTAATAATAAAACGAATAATACATATCTAGATAATTCAAGGGCTGCTTAGTCTTACTGAACGGCTGAATGGCTGAATTTCACCAATTCGAAACAACTTATAAGAAAACTGGCCAACTAATCATTACCTAGACTATAACATCATTCACCTCAAATTTGTGTATTTTGCCATTAATAATATCTATTAAAAGATTCTATGAGATGAAAGTCTTCACGTTGTAAATAATATCCTTGATAATAGTATATAAATCCAATAGTTTGCTCAGAAATGCCCAATCTAATCTGAACTTGTCCAGAGCAGATCTATTTCAAATTATTCAAAATCTATCGTCGACATTCGGGTTAAGCAACGGGCTCAGAAATCATTCCTCCCTTAGCCTATATTTCTATAGACCATTTAGATTAGATACCATATGAGTTAGGACTGCCTAGCAACCTCGCCACTGTGACCCAGTAGTCTATTGTGACACACTGTATCCTAAATTTCATCCACGAGCTTTATCCTTCTCGTAAAAGATAAGAGTTTCGTGGGTGAGAGCTTAATAAACCCTGTCAGCTTCAGATTGCTAGATCCAAGTTCTTCCATCCTGACTTTGTCCTAAGCCGGGCACTCGCACATAAAATGTTCCATTGTTGTTCCTATATCTTCTTCACATAGCCTACATGAAGAATCCGCTATCGATCCTAAGCTATGTAGGTGTTTCCTGAGGCGACAGTGCCCCGTCAGTAGGGCAGTTAAGTCTCTCAGTTCCAACCTAGAGAGTTTAAGCCAGGCCTTGGCTCTCGCAGTGGAAGGTCCACTGATGGCACGTCGAGCGTGTCTGAGACCTGAGAGACTAATCCAGTGCTCACGTACCCTCAGGTCCAGCCATGGGCTGTTTTCCATTCTTGCAGTCTCCAGGGGAATTCCTAGCCTAGGCTCTGGTCCTATGAACACCATACCAGTTTCCGAGCGACCAACGAGTCTGCCTTCTCACTTTCTTCAATGCCCGAGTGACTTGGCTCCCATATTAGACAGAACCTACTCCGCTCCTCTATTTTGGCAAGCGTGGATCAACATTCCTGCACCATAAGTGACGTACAGGTTTCGGATGACAATGCCTTTAGTGCAGCTTGGCTATCGGTGAGTATTTTTATTGACTTATTTGTTAATCCTCCCGCAAGCAAGAGGTGAGCTCAGTGATCAATGGCTAGTATTTCTGCTTGAAAGACAGTCGCATTCCCACCATGACATATCCACTGTGCCTCGGCAGCTCCTGGACCGTAGACTCTAGCTCCAACACCTTTATCGTATATTGTGAATTATGAATCTGTTGTTATAGAAACGAACATAGTTTTTTAGCCTTTCTCAGACAATGATTTTTATGATATAAAGGTTTGGTTAGATTAGTGATAAGATCTTTGCATTTTATCTTTCAATATGATATTGGGAGAGAATAATTAATGGAGCTACGAGGAAGACGTGCATTATAGTAAGCTAGTGCGAATGTATCAGGTTCAATGCTTCAAACTGTCATAACTGTGTTGTGGAACCGAATTTCCGGAGATATACAGCTAACCAAAGTCAAATAAATGGCTGTTCTTGCTGTACAAAAGTCAGAAAACGTTAAGAAAAATTCTTTTCCTGACTGCATACAAATAGAAAGTACTTAGCGTGCAGCTTCAGGTTCATAAATGAGTGTGTAATGTAGCCGTAAACCATGTTGAAGACGATTAATGCTTCTTGTTTAAGACGACTGAACTTTCGTTCTTTCTAGAACCAAACTATCGTTTTGTAAACTAATGGTCAATTAATCTTTTCATTTCATAAGAAGAAGGGAGGAGATATATAATGAACGACTTATATAAAGAACGGATATATTCAGAGAGGCATGCGCTGCTAGGAAGCGACGACTTCCTAGCAGCGATGTAGTGGTTTATTTTGGTACACTCTGTCCTAAGTTTCACCCACAAACTCCATCCCTTTTGTTAAGGACATGAGAATTGTGGGCGAGAACTTAATAAGCTCAGTTAGCTTCAGTTTGTTAGATCCAAGCTCTACCATCCTGACTCTGTCCCCAACTGTGCACTGATACAAAACATGTTTTATTGATTCTTTCTCTTCTTCACATAGTCTACATGAAGAATCCTCAATAATTCTTAACTTGCTTAGGCGATTTTTGAGGTGCCTAAGAGCCATACTATCTTTGGATTGGCTTGAGTCGTGTAGGTCCCATTCTGCACATAGAGGTATACTAACTGCCATAGGTCTGTATATGTATGAAGCTATCATGTTTGTCGCTTCAAACAGAGATTTATTTGAGGACTCAGAGAGAGCACATTCATACGAGACGAGAGGAAGAGCTGACCTGAAACCACCACAGACAAAATATACTTTCCTGCAGAATAATGCACAATAAAACTTATTGCAAGTATATAACCATTTGCCAAGGAAATTGAAAAACTGACCAAACATCAAATTGAAGAAGAAGCTGAATGAATACCTCAGAAAAATCCGTATTATAGTTTAGAGGAATTATCGAGAGCCACAGCCAAAGACTTCCCAGATTTCTCAATAGAACTTTTCCACATGTGAGTGACATACGGAAGTAAATCTCCTGTTGTTCTCTGGTGCCTGAAACCAAATTGTCGGTCGTTTATAATACCAATAGATTCTAAATATTAAATATTTAATAAGCCGAAAATTGGTAGTTTTTTCCATCACTTTAGAGATCATGGGTAAAGAGGATATTGGCCTATAATTGGATGGAATGGTTTTTTTTCTTCTTTAGGAATGGGTTGGATTCTGGAAATTTTCAGGTTGAAAGGACAAATACCCTAATTATGGGAGAAAAATAAAAATCTACAGAAAATAGGTGTTAATTCAGAGGCGCATGTTTTCAAAACGATAGAAGATATTCCATCATGCCCAGCTGCTTCATTAGTATCGAGGTTGACCAGTATTTTTCTGCCTGAAAACAATATCGGGCATAAGAAACCCGACATGGGGAATAACTGGAGCGTCCCTATTTCCCGTATCAAGAGTAGAATTAAAAGCAAATAGCCCTGCGAGAAGGTTTGCTTTTCCTATAGGTGTAATAACCAGAGACCCGTTTTCCCTAGCCAAGAGCGGGAGGAAGCTGGAAGTAGAGTTTCTCCCAATAGATTTTGCCAATGCCCTTAGTTCTCAGCTTGTTTATATGTTCAGCTTTTGCATCTTTTGCTGCAATATTGCATAAATTACGAGCTGAAATAAACGCCTTCTGTTTTCAGGACAACAGTTTCGACACTTCTGGCGATATTCCAGCTTCTTGGTTTTCACAGCAGCTGCACACTTACCATTAAACCTCGACTTACCTTGGCTGTGTTTTTTGATAGAATGAGGAATGAACAATTCCATCTCCATATTGATGATTTCGGTTATCTTTTTGGAGCATTCTGATAGATCCTCATCTACAAAACAAACTTCTTTTCAAGGGAGACCTAAATGAAAGGTTCGCATTTCGTCCCAGTCGGCAGAATCATAGTGCCAGACTGGGCGAGGTGGTAAAGTGATGGGTGCTGTCGCTGTGAAACGGCTAAGAGCCGTTACAAGCTAATGGTCAGATTTTCCTAAGGGGGCATGAATCTTTATTGTGTAAGGATCAGAGTTGTTAGTAAGAAAGATATCGTGGATATTAGCATACTGATCTTCAACGTCAGGAATGTGGGTGGGTTCCATAACCAATTCCTCAAGGCCAAACGCAATGGCGAATGATTCGGACTTTCGACCAGCATCATCAGTTATGTGGTATGTGGTATTGTGAACATCAAAACATTCCCAGTACTACAATCTCCTCTGAGGGGTAATTCTACTGTAAGTAATCGATTTCAAGAGAGAGTAAATCGAACAAACAGGAATAGGAAGGATCATCCCCCGATAAGTAAAGACAGCAGATGAATTTTATTTGTGTTTTATCTGTTATTTTGAACAACTGTGACATGAAATGTTGTTATTCACATAAAAACATACACCATGTTTGAACCCGAATTTTGTGTACATCTCGTAGCCTGGGTACAGAAGATGGATGCTACTACTTGGGGCTTGATCTGGGTTTCCGTTAAAACTAATATATCTGGTTTAGCGCTCTCCAGATGGTAATGTACGGCATTGATGTTACTATTAATTCCTCGTATGTTACAGAACTATAGTTTCAATTGATCGTTTCTAGAATTTTCAGAGAAACGTACCTGATTATTATCCTTCGATATAGACCCCCCCCAGAATACCCTCCGTCCGGAGATCTGAATGATAGGGTATTTCTCCTCCAACATGTAAGAAAGAGTCAGAGCTAAAACCATGATGAAGGAGAAAAGGCAATGTGATAAGGGCTCAGGAGAAGGGGAAGGGAGCCAACTCACATTCCACATAAGGAAACACGTCAGTGGTACGAAAAACGAAGGGGGTTCATGCCAAAGACGCTTCACCACATGCTCAAGAATGCGGGGTATTACCTCATCGGGCAAAGGATATAGAACCTCCTTCTAGCACCAACTTTCCTTTTAGTCACCTCTTACAACAGGCAGTAAATACCATGGGCCTATTCTCTAACCGGGCCCGCAGGGAGATAAAAAGACAGAAAGGCTCTCAAGCTTCTTTGAACATTGAAGCTCACAACTCATCTGAAATTCAAGGTATCTCATGAATACCAAATCTCACAACTGAAGGCAAAATCGTTTTATTGAATGGCAGAATACTAAGTTGGGTTAGTCTTGAGCATTCTGATAAGATAAATCCAGACAATTTAGCAGGTTAATTGTGAAAGTAACGCTGGCTATCAAAAGTTCCGCCCTTTACTTATAGCAGAGTCTTTCAAGACTCAAGAAACGGCTGTAGTACGATAAATAATTCTAGTTCTGACCTACAGCCGGCCCTGTTATTTCCTGAGCGTAACCCTTGTGTCACCCGGTGCTCCGTATTTCCTACTATATCTTAATTCCTTCCTTCATTCCTTCTCATTAAATGTGTTTCAGTGTTGAGTCGTTTAGGTGCACGACTTGAATGGATACCTAAATATACAAACTTTCATCTCTGAAGCGGGTGATTCGAAAGAGTGAGAGAAATAACGGTTTGTTTGTTTGACAAGGTAGCTCTAACTCAGTTAAATGATTATTCGAAAGAAATTTCTTTAGATCTTTAGACGAACCATTAGATATTGTGAATAATTCGTCTAAATTGAGTCAATTTTGACAGGGATTACTGAAAACATGTTTTTGGAATTAATAGTATGAGGGCTTCATTCTTAAATGATATATCTGCAATTTTCATGACATTGAGTTCAATAAGCCAAATTAAAACAAAAGTTATGAGGGAAGAGCTCTTGTCTAACCAGATTGAGCTTTAGGCAGACATAAGCTTGTTAATTGATTCAGCCGGTACTACGTAATAGTTAATCATGATGATAATAAGAAAACTTAACTATGTGTTATGCTATCACAGAAAAATTATTGAAAATCAGGAATACAATTTCGGTTTCTCGACCATCTTCAGCTGACAACAAGTATTGAACTAAAGTTAAAATACATACATACATGAACAGGTAAATACAAAGTTAATAAAGGAGCAGACTAATGGAAAAAACGAATTTTTTCGAAAGCAGGTATTATTTCAAGATATCAAGTATAATAATAATAATAGTTTAATTTTCTGCAACTCATGAAAGCAGTTTTCTCATCTGTTTTATTTCTACAATATTGAATTCAACACAAATAGAGTTGACAGTTTACACTAGCTTAAACCTTTCACTAAACAAAACCATATGAAACCATGAAGGAAGTTCTTGGTTTATGGTTTTCTAGCACTGAATTATATAAGAAGAGCTCCAATAATCATTCAAAACTACTCACATTATTCTTCGAGCATAAAAAGAGATCGTCAAAAGATGATTATGCCAGTTGTCAGCAGCCAAACTAAAGTAAATAGTATCAATAACCGAGAAGGATAAGATAAATTCCAAATTCGAGTTCGACGATGTCAAATCAGGAGTTTCAATCTTTTTGATTTTCATACTCAACTGTTCTGATTCAAATAAGATCCATAAATTTAAATTTTCCCCCCAAATTGAGAAACAGAAAAAAAGGCTAAAAACTGCGAGATGAAAAGAATTTATTCCAATAAATTATCATAATTCTTCATCCCAAACATTTCTGTTAATTGTTTTTAGAAGATACTAATCTTAAACTTTCGAATTACACGACAACTCACTTTTCTCAAAAAAATCTTGGAAAATTTCAGCACTGAAGAATCTAGGTCATTCCATTTCAAATTGTCTATGTATACTCAATTCATACTAATTAGAACTCAACAAACTCGATTCTATTCGACTGTTGCTTCAGCTGCTTCATAAAATTGAAAACGTTTTAATGAGTGTATTACAAAATTTAATAATACTTGAACAGAACATCAGAGTCCCAATAGAGAGTGAAAATTATTCTGAGAAGTATATGATTCTTCAAGTACTCGAAACCAAGTCACATTTCAATGACAACGACACATAAAAGACAAGGATTGCCTCCATACATGACATTTCCCGATATAATTTGAACTGACATTATATAATATTAAGATTTCGTTTGAAAGATTGTGTGAACAAGTATCTAAGTTGATATATATGTCAATGTTTCAAATACTATTGTACTCATCCTCAAATCTCAATATTCTTGACATAATGCACAGCTATGTTAAGTTATCAACATTGATATTTGAGAGATTGATGTAAAATATATATCTTCCTCGATACAAAAGTTTCAGTACAAATCTACGGTTCTATAATTATCAATTTGGCAATTCATTTGAAGAAATCATTTCTCCCAGGGTATGTGTTTCATAACTCTGAACTGAAAATATTGAAATATTTAAGAAAAGCATAAAACTATATGCTTGAATCATAATATTGGATCATCTTCAAATTCTCCTGTATTTTGTATTTTCTGAATCCATTGTTATAGGTATTGAAGATAATATACTCAAATTTATACTGAAATTTATTTAACCTCCCAGTAACATCAGAGCCATATAAAGTATTTTACTTGTTCATGAAAACTTAAAGACTCTCAGAATAGAACAGAATACCTTTCTTACTTGTACAGTATGAATGTGCCTTGTTCATTATGGGATGTTTCATGTGGGTTTTGAAAGTAGCTTTCATCCAAAAACGAATGATGGAACAGAAGCAGGCATATATGGACCCAAGTACTCGTCATCAGTGCCTCTGGGCTCTACTCCCACAATCGTGCAAGCAGAAACACTTGCTGTAAACCTGTGCTGCTAGGAGGGACTACGATGGAAGCTCAAGTGTGCAAAGATTTACATTTCAACAGACACTCAGGCTGTGATTAAAGTTCTAAACTCCTACAGTTATCGGAGCATCTCTGTCTGGGAATGCTGTCAATCCATGAAACAACTTGCTGAGGGGAACAAACTTTACCTGTGGTAGGTGCCTGGCCACGAAGGCATACAAGGAAATGAAGCCGCTGAAGAACCAGCTAGCTGCTAGAATACCACCCATCGGACCTGAATCGTTCTGCGGTCGAAGCAAGCCACACAGACGACAGGAACTCGAACGGTGGGAAGAATCTAACAAACAAAAACACTGAAGGAAAACTCCAGGCCAAAGGTAAGCGAAAAAATTCAAAGAAGACAAAACAGTTTCTCGATCTCTCTAGGGACGAGCTGAGGACTATAACAGTCCTCCTTACTGGATAATGCCCACTGTGATACCATGTCAGTAAAATGGGCAAATTGGAAACGGCAACATGCAGAATGTGTAACGAGGGCGATGAAGCTGCCGAACATATTCTTAGCAGTTGTATCGCAACTGCCTGTCAAAGGCATATACACTTCGATAGCGACAAGCTAGAGCTGCACCAAGTGAAAGCGAAAGCTCCCAGAGAGATTCTGAATTTTGTAAGGGAACTAGATCTACAGGGAAACCAATAAGAAAGGTTACGAACAAAAGACCAACTTGGTCGCAGTTTGGTAAGGGTTGCAAAGCCAAACGACCCTCTCCAATGTAATGTAATGTAAATTCCACACTGAACCTGAATCTACCTACTCCCAGTTGGAGGGTACGGAAATAACTTGAGAAAAGTTGTTCATCAAGTTCGAAAACAAGAATTCTTTATATAGTAAATAAAAATAGATGTTTTAAGGGGAATCATGTCTTTGTCGGTCATCTGCCCCAATTATTTTTATTGTCCGATGGTAAAATCGTATGTTGCTTCCTTCTCTGCTAAATATTTGAACTAACAATGTGAAATACTTAATGTAAATACCGGATAGAGAAATCTGTTCGGAATAATTCTAGGATTCATAACATGACCAGAATATCTAAAAAGACAAGACAAAGTGATTTAGCTTCATGATAATGCACCATACACAGAAAAACCGGACAAGGAATCGTTTAGTTGGGAAATACTTCCGCATGCTCTCCAGACTTGGCTCCGTCCGATTATAACTTATTTGCATCGATGGGACACGCATTTGCTGTGCTTTTTAGGAAATAATCTCGGATATCTATGGTCGAATGCGTATCAAATATCCCAAGACATTCAGTTTTATTCAATATATGGAAATTTTCGAGATTTTCGACTCTTTGTATCAGATTCGATACATAGTGGCAATCGGTTTCAAAATAATTCAACAATGGCCCGAAGACCATTCACTGGAACTGAATTAGAATGGTACGCTCAGCAAATTTGGGATAATGATCAGGATAGTAATGATGGTTAGGAGGACGACAGATCTGATTTAGACCATGAAGAAGAATTGGGTCCAAACAATCAAGATATTCAAAATGCTGTTAGCGAATTTGAGGATGGAGTTTTGGTTGTCGGTGAGCAGGCGTAAAATTGATGGTCAAAATCACCTCTGTGAAAATGAAGCTGATATTCAGGATCTAGGTGAAAGAAATAATGGTATTCATACTTATAATGAAAAACGAATGAGATAATCGGTTCTGTGGGAAAAAGAATTTGATAATAAATGAAGAATTGAGATCACTTGAGGGAAATGAACAACTTTACCTATGTAATTGTGACCTTGAAACTCTATATTCGTTTTTTAAAAATTTTTTTTATGATCCTGTGCAGAAAATAGATTGATCGAACTTTTACTCTCTACAGATGAATCCGAATAAACCTGCCGATATAATTCAGCACGATATCAATAAATATTTGGAAATATGCATTAACATGTCTATTGTCCATATGCTGAAGATTCGATCTTACTGAAATTGGGGTTCGCACATATGAGAGAAGTAATGTCAGAAAAAAAGTTCGATAAAATCGGTCAATTTTTACATTTCAATGACAACACCAAAATATTGCCGGATATCTATGGTCGAATGCGTATCAAATATCCCAAGACATTCAGTTTTATTCAATATATGGAAATTTTCGAGATTTTTGACTTTTTGTATCAGATTCGATACATAGTGGCAATCGATTTCAGAATAATTCAACATTTGACATCGAAGAAATGGCCCGAAGACCATTCACTGAAACTGAATTAGAATGGTACGCTCAGCAAATTTGGGATAATGATCAGGATAGTAATGATGGTTAGGAGGACGACAGATCAGATTTAGACGATGAAGGAGAATTGGGTCCAAACAATCAAGATATTCAAAATGCTATTAGCGAATTTGAGGATGGAGTTTTGGTTGTCGGTGAGCAGGCGTAAAATTGATAGTCAAAATCACGTCAGTAAAAATGAAGCTGATATTCAGGATCCAGGTGAGAGAAATAATGGTAATCATACTCATAATGAAGAACGAATGAAAGAATTGGTTCTGTGGGAAAAAGAATTTGATAATGAATGAAGAATTGAGATCACTTAAGGGAAATGAAGAACTTCACCTATGTAAATGTGACCTTGAAACTCAATATTCCTTTTTAATAATTTTTTATGATATTGTGCAGAAAATAGATTAATCGAACTTATACTCTCTACAGATAAATCCAAATAAACCTGCCGATATAATTCAGCAAGATATCAATAAATATTTGGGAATATACATTTACATGACTATTGTGCATATGCTGTAGATTCGATCTGAAATTGGGGTTCGCACATGTGAGAGAACTAATGTCAGAAAAAAAGTTCGATAAAATCCGTTAATTTTTACATTTCATGACAACACCAAAATATTGCCGAATAATCATGCCGATCACGTTAAGCTATTCAAAATAAGACCAGTCATTGAGAGTCTCTTATCAAAATATCAATCTATAGCACTTGAGAAACAATTGTCTATAGACGAGCAGATGTGTGCTAGCAAGGGCAGACGTAGCCTAAAACAGTACATGCCTGCTAAACGACACAATTGGAGTATTCAACTATTTCTTCTCGCCGGAATTTTGGGATTCGTATATAATTTCGAGGTTTATGTAGGGAAAGGGAGCAATGGAGCATTGCAACATATTGAAGCTGATTTGGGGCTACAAGTAATTTAGCTCAAATACTTTGTAGAATTGTGCCACAAAATCAAAATTTCGTGATTTATTTCGATAACTTTGAAACGAGCTTTCCCTGTGTGCTATCGTTGGCAAACAATGGCATATTTTCTTTAGGTACGGTACGAAGACCACGAATTCCAAATTGTAAACTCCCTAGTGGAAAAGAATTCTACAAAATGCCAAGAAGTACCTCTTGTGAATATTTATGCAATTATTGTGGTATCGATGTTTCGTCTTTTGCTGGAGAGATAATAAAGTTGTTTTTCGTCTATCTTCATACACAGGTGAACTTCAGAAAAAAACAAACTAAAGATTCGAATGGAAAAAAAAACGGTTGGGTTCAAATAGACTGTCCAAGTGAAGTGTCATAACACAATATTATAATTACATGGGCGGTATAGATCAAATGGATAGCCTAAGGTACAATATCAAAATACGTTCCAAGAAGTGGTACATAAGATTATTTTACCATTTATTGGACCCAATGTTGGTCAACGGCTGGCTACTTAATAAACGAGTAGCGGAACCGAGAGGAGAAACTAACTGAGCAGAAATAGCTTGCTGTTTATGTAAAATAGGGATAGAAAATCATCTTAACATAGGTAGACCTTCAGACGTTGAAAAGGCAATCCAAGCAAAGAAACAACTATCCGCTGCAAATGCCTATGTTCATCCAAAAATTCACTATCGGTGAAATCCAATATGGCTGACTAATTTCAAAATGTGCAATATTTCAAGATCGGTGGAACAATTTTTTTCACTAGAAAATTCTAATGGGGCATTCAGTCGATGATTCAGTCTTTTTTGAACAATTTGACATATTGATCTTAAAAATATTCTAAGAATTGGTAAAAAAAGCATTCTGATTTTCAGCTGAAATCGAAATATGTTTTACACCTCATGGCGTTGGCACTCCTGAAGCTGTTGTATTTCCATGAATGTTCTAAGAAGACAAAGCACTATATTTTATTGAAACCAACCAAAGATTTAATTTTTGTTCGAATTCAAAATGGCCGAATTTTGTCGACGATTGTAAGGAATCAACTGCTCAATTCAATTACAAGATTGAATCTTTCCCATCGTTTCGAGGGGTCGTTCTCGAATATTGATACAGAATTGTGCCAATTATCGTCAATAATGTTTCTTTTCTTCAACATCATATGCACCTCCCGTTGTTAAACCTCTGAACATAGACTGCATGCATTAACTCTATGATAAACAAAAAATAATGAAATATCATCAAGTTTTGGACGACATCTGGTTTGAACTCGAATTTTATCTTGGTGTTGCTTGTTTTTGACGTTTCGAATTGTGAAAAATGGTTTTAGCAATTGATAATAAGCGTTTCATTGGATGATTTTTTGTGCGTGGCTATACTGCTAGGCAAATATTACGCCAATTTTCAGCCCCTAGTTACAAAATAGGTACAATCTATGATATTGAAGAACAATTTCGGTCAACAGGGTCATTAGGAAGAAGACCAGGTACTGGTGCAGCTAGAACTGTTAGAATTGTATCAAAAACTCAAATGACAATTTCAGGATAACATTCGAGGAATTTCTCCATTACCAGTATGCCCTATCAGAACTCCAGGAACCAGCTGGACTATTTCCCAAATGTTTCAATGTTTCAGAGATGCCTAATCCAAAAACCTCTGTGAGAAGAATAATAAGACACGATTTGGGTCTTACGTATTTTCGGAGGCACTATTATTTTCAATTGACTCAAGCTGTCAAAGAGCCCAGATTCGAGCGATGCAGAGATCTATTGAATGGATTTAGAACACACAGACAAATTGAAATTATCTGGTTCATAGACGAAAAACTTTTCAGTGTTGCCTCACCAGAAAACAGCCAGAAGGACAAAATTTGTGTTCCGATGAATGAAATGAAGAGGAATGTGCTTTAAATTCGTTCGCAGAGGGAAAGACAAAATTTTCTAGGCATGTAATGGTCTCTGCCAGTATTTCGAGGAACTTTTAATCAAATATATCATTCTTATAGAAAAAGGCATAAGATTTGATTCGGATAAGTATTGTCACATAATTCTCGATTATATGTAACCAATTATTGAGGCGTCAACTCCTTAGTTCACTTTCATGCAGGTGAATGATTGCTGTTTTTTGTATGACATGAATAAGTACAGTTGCCACCAGCTGTAAAAGAACGGTTGGAATATTGAGGTCCTTCTTGGATGATTTTTATTGGTTCAAATCTTCTTTGGAATTCTACAATTTTTTCCATATACTTCTGACAACGTTTGCCAAAAAAATGAACAACTAGTACTATATCACAAAACTCGCTACTTACTCTCAACTGGCTGTCAGTTTACAGAGTGTCCCAAATTAGATGTATCTAAATGAAATCTACTTCATTTGATTTTAGAATGGAGCCAGATGTCATACCAGTTACTATATTAGGGAATATCTAAGACAACACATAGACGATATCATCGAACCAGAACAATGGCCCCCAAACAGTCCCGATCTTGATTTGTGCCACTATTTTCTGTGGGGTCACTTGGAAGAAATGGTGCATAAAAATTGTATTATTGTCAATAATTGTGAGGAGCTGAGGCAAGAAATTCAAGAATGTTGGAACAATCTTGATCAAGAAGTAATTTCGAGATCCATAGAGAGCTGGAGAAGACGGGTGCAGTTGGTTGTGGATGCCAATGAAGGTTATATTCCACTCTGAGAACTTGATTCTTTCTGTTGAATGATTTTAATTATGTAATTTGTTAAACAGAATCATATCTTATTATTATTCTCGCACATGTTTACAACAGTTGGCATCTCTGAGATATTTCGGAAACAGTCGTCCTGATCTTTCTAATGACCTTGTGTCCGAAATTTTTCCTCAAGAACATAGATTGTACTTCTTTAGTAATTAGCGGCTGTGAATGGGTGTAATATTTGCCTAGCAACATAGCCACGAACAAAAAAACATTCAACGAAACGCTTATCCTCATTTGTTAAAACCATTGTTAACAATTTCAACGTCAAAAACAAGCAACACCAAGATTAAATTCAAGTTCAAACCAGATGTCGTTTGAAACTCGATATAATGTTATCATTTTTTGTTTTTCATAGCGTTAATGCATGCAGTCTGTGTTCAGAGGTTTCACAACGATAGGTGGATATGATGGTGAAGAAGAGAAACATTATTGACGACAATTGGCACAATTCTGAATCAATATTCGATTTCGACCCCTCAAAATGTTGGGATAGGTTCAAAGTAGGGATTGAATGTGTACACGTTTGTTTCATTACGACCGCAAAGAATTTTTCAATGTACGGGTAAAATTGTTAATATTTGAGGAAGTCGGCCTTTTTGAATTCGAACGGAAATCAAATTTTAGGTTGACTGTAGTGAAATTTGATTTTTTGTCTTTTTAGAACATTCATAAGAAACACAACAGGTTCAGGACGCTTTAACGCCATGAGGTGAAAAAAATATTTCGATTTCAGCCGAAAGTCAGAATGAAAAAAATTCTGCATGCTACTTTTTCACCAATTCTTGGATTATTTTCAAAACTAATATGTCAAGTCGTTCAGAAAAGACTGAACTATAGACTGAATACCCCATTCGAATTTATTTGTGAAAAAAAAAACATTCCAGCGATCTTGAAATATTGCTAATTTTCGAATGAGTTAGCCATATTGAATTTTACCGAAAGTGAAATTTCGATACAATTTCTGAAGAACTTTTGGTTTCAAATGAAGCGAAAACGAATGATCAAGCTCTAAAATACGAAAGTTATAGCGGAAAAGAATTGTCCGATTTTCTCTGGCGCACCCTATATAATATATATGAAATTTTGAAAAAGAATTTTCTTTGATATTTTTTTCTTACTCAGAGTGCATTTCCACACTAATTATTTTTCGGTATAAGATAAAATTTGCGTAATGTAGGGTTAATATTAATCTCGAGAAGACCAACTTCAAGTGAAATTTTTTCTTCTTTGTTTGCTATGCATAGAAAATGAAAGTTCTCTGGTAGATAAAAAACAAAGAAGAAAACATAACTGCTCGGTGATATCCCGGACAAAACAGACTAAATACTGTGAATAAGCGGCCAAACTCTTAACAGATTAAAACTTCGTTCCCCACCAGATCGATTTCGTCTCTTCCATTTGTAGCGTGGGATTCAGTTTTCCTTTTCCGCACGAGCCACCACAGCTTCAGCCATTGATAATAGGGCACTTCTAATATCTTTAATCTAACCCGAATGGGACAAATACTAATTCACCTAAAGAAACTCCATATACTCCTGAAAATGTTTGTCAAAAAATGAACAACCACTACCATATCACAAAGAACGCTACTTACTCTCAACTGGCCGTCAGCTTATAGGGTGTCCCAAATTAGATGTATCTAAATGAAATTTGCTTCAATTGATTTAAGAACGGAGCCAGATGTCATACCAGTTACTATATTAGGGATTATCTAAGACAACACATAGACGAATCGAACCAGAACAATGGCCCCCAAATAGTCCCGATCTTGATCTGTGCCACTATTTTCTGTGGGGTCACTTGGAAGAAATGGTGCATGAAAATGGTATTATTGTCAATAACTGTGAGTAGCTGAGGCGAAAAATTGAAGAATGTTGGAACAATCTTGATCAAGAAGTAATTTCGAGATTAATAGAGAGCTGGAGAAGACGGGTGCAGTTGGTTGTGGATGCCAATGAAGGTTATATTCCACTCTGAGAACTTGATTCTTTCTGTTGAATGTTTTTAATCATGTAATTTGTTAAACAGCATCATATCTTATTATTATTCTCGCACATATTTACAACAGTTGGCATCCCTGAGATATTTCGGAAACAGTCGTCCTGATCTTTCTAATGACCTTGTGTCCGAAATTATTCCTCAAGTATATAAATTGTACTTTTTTTGTAATTAGCGGCTGTAAATTGGTGTAATATTTGCCTAGCATTATAGCCACAAACAGAGAAACATTCAACAAAACGCTTATACTCATTTGTTGAAACCATTGTCAACAATTTCAACGTCAAATACAAGCAACACCAAGATAAAATTCAAGTTCAAATCAGATGTCGTCTAAAACTAGATACTATTTTATTATTTTTTGTTTATCCTAGCGTTAAAGCATGCAGTCTATGTTCAGAGGTTTCACAGCGGGAGGTCCATATGATGGTGAAGAAGAGAAATATTATTGACAACAATTGGCACAATTCTGAATCAATATTCGATTTCGACTCCTCAAAATGATGGAATAGGTTCAAAGTAGGGATTGAATTACACGTTTGTTTCATTACGACCGCAAAGAATTTTCAATGTACGGGGAGAATTGTTGATATTTGAGGAAGTCGGCCTATTTGAATTCAAACGGAAATCATATTTTAGGTTGACTTTAGTGAAACATGATTTTTGTCTTCTTAGAACATCCATAAGAAACACAACAGGTTCACGACGCTTTAACGCCATGAGGTGAAAAAAATATTTCGATTTCAGCCGAAAGTCAGAATGAAAAAAATTCTGCATGCTACTTTTTCACCAATTCATGGATTATTTCAAAGACTAATATGTCAAGTCGTTTCGAAAAGACTGATTTATAGACTGAATACCCCATTCGAATTCATTTGTGGAAAAAAAAACTTTTCAGCGATCTTGAAATATTGCTCATTTTAGAATGACTCAGCCATATTGAATTTCACCGGAAGTGAAATTTCGATAAAGTTTCTGAAAAACTTTTGGTTTCCAATGAAGCGAAAACGAATGCTCTAGCTCAAAAATACGAAAGTTATAACGGAAAAAAATTGTTCGGTATTCTCTGGTGCACCCTATATAATATATATGAAATTTCGAATAAGAATTTTTTTTTGATGGTTTTTTCTTACCCAGGGTGCCTTTTCACACCAATTATTTTTTGGTAAAAGAGAAAATTTGCGTAATGTAGGGTTAAAATTAACCTCGAGAAGACCTACTTCGAGTGAAACTTTTTCTTCTTTGTTTGCTATGCATAGAAACCGAGAGTTCTCTTGTAGATAAAAAACAAAGGAGAAAACATAAATTATTATCATTCTGGCACATGTTTACAACAGTTGGCATCTCTGAGATATTTCGGAAACAGTCGTCCTGATCTTTCTAATGACCTTGTGTCCGAAATTTTTCCTCAAGAACATAGATTGTACTTCTTTCGTAATTAGCGGCTGTGAATTGGTGTAATATTTGCTTAGCAGTATAGCCACGAAGAAGAAAAAATTCAACGAAACGCTTATCCCCATTTGTTGAAACCATTGTTAACAATTTCAACGTCAAAAACAAGCAACACCAAGATAAAATTCAAGTTCAAACAAGATGTCGTCTAAAAATCGATACCATTTCATTATTTCTTGTTTATTATAGCGTTAATGCATGCAGTCTATGTTCAGAGGTTTCACAACGGGAGGTTCATATGATGGTGAAGAAGAGAAATATTATTGACAACAATTGGCACAATTCTGAATCAATATTCGAGAACGACCCCTCAAAATGATGGGAAAGGTTCAGGATTGAATTAGGCGTTTGTTTCATTACGACCGCAAAGAGTTTCTCAATGTACGGGGAAAATTCTTAATATTTGAGGAAGTCGGCCTTTTTGAATTCGAACGGAAATCGAATTTTAGGTTGACTGTAGTGAAATATGATTTTTGTCTTCTGAGAACATCCATAAGAAACACAACAGTTTCAGGACACTTCAACGCCATGAGGTGAAAAAAAAATATTTCGATTTCAGTTGAAAGTCAGAATGAAAAATATTGTGCATGCTACTTTTTCACCAATTCTTGGATTATTTTCAAGACTAATATGTCAAGTCGTTCGAAAAAAAAGACTGATTTATAGACTGAATACCCCATTCAAATTTATTTGTGAAAAAAAAGGGTTCCAGCGATCTTGAAATATGGCTCATTTTCGAATGAGTCAGCCATATTGAATTTCACCGGAAGTGAAATTTCGATACAATTTCTGAAAAATTTTTGGTTTCCAATGAAGCGAAAACGAATGATCTAGCTCTGAAATATGGAAGTTATAACGGAAAAAAATTGTCCGGTTTTCTCTAGCGCACCCTATATAATATATATGAAATTTTGAAAAAAAAATTTTCTTGATATTTTTATCTTACTCAGGGTGCATTTCCACAGCAATTATTTCTCGGTATAAGATAAAATTTGCGTAATGTAGGGTTAATATCAATCTCGAGAAGACCTACTTCGAGTGGAACTTTTTCTTCTTTGTTTGCTATGCATAGAAACCGAGAGTTCTCTGGTAGATAAAAAGCAAAGGAGAAAACATAACTGTTCGATGATATCCCGGACAAAACGGACTAAATACTGTAAATAAGCGGCCAAACTCTTAACAGATTAAAACTTCGTTCCCCACCAGATCGATTTCATCTCTTCCATTTGTAGCGTGGGATTCATTTTTTCCTTTTCCGCACGAGCCACCACAGCTTCAGCCATTGATAATAGGGCACTTCTAATATCTTAAATCTAACCCGAACGGGACAAATACAAATTCGCCTAAAGAAACTCGGTTCCGGATTCACACACAACCGGGAACTTTCCTAATCCAATTTCGGAACGGTTTTCATTTCATGAAAATGGGGGTCCCGAATGCGGGACTAAAGGAGATAAAGTAACCGCCGAGGGCACCGGTCCCTGCAGCGTATAATTGATCCTAGAAACCGAGGGAATATGAGGCGACAGAGACAATTTATTCCAAATTTTCACTTGCTCATTAGTTTCGTCTTTTGTGCTTCGGCTCTGGAAATGGTGATATTGAATTTTCGATGCTGCAACGCGGAATTATTGACAGCTGGTAATGAGTTGTTTGCTGGCGAAATTCTGAGATCGGCGTTGAATTGAATTTTCATGAACTCTAATTGATTGATCAATTCTAATAATGAAGAACGAGGACGACAAATGTAAAGCCAACCTCAATTCCGATCGAGAAGTAAATTGAAGTCAATATCCTGTAATGACTACGAAGAATTCCAGAATTCTATAAACAGCTGCCAATGAGCATAATATTCTTTGATTTAATTTTATTCAATAGGGAGTCAAAGGGCGATTACCGATATTTTACTGCTACTGTAGACCATTTTCCTCACCATTATGCCTGAATGATAGTGTTTTGAACACACCTATATCTGAAGAATGCGAAATTTTGATGATTCCTTAGTTAGAAAAAAAACTCATTTCGTTCTTCTTCTTCTTCTTCTTTGAATAGGACGATGTCCTGTTTTCCTGTTACAGCCCCTGCTGCGAATCGGAGCTCCAGCACTCATGCCATCGCTTTTTCGGCCTTCCTATGGGTCTTCTAGTGTTGGGTTTGTGTGTTTTTGCCCACTTCGCCATACGTTCGGGGCCCATTCTGTCTACGTGATCTCTCCATAGGCGTCGACGTGCTCTTGTCCACCCACCACATCCTGGACACCTAGCTCCCTTAGCGTATCGTCATTCCTTATTCTATCTCTGCGTGTAATACCTCTTATAGCTCTTAGTGTTCTCATCTCTGTTGTCCTCATTAGTTGTTTTGTTTTTGTTGTCTCAGCTCTTGTCTCAACCGCATATGTCATCACGGGTCTCACACAGGTTTTATAGATTCGGACTTTGCTTTCTGTGCTTATGTACTTATTCCGCCAGATTACATCTCTCAGGAAGCCAGATATTCTCGATGCTTTCATTGTCTGCTGTTTTGCTTCTTGTAATTGTTGCCTATCGCTCGATACTTCTACTCCTAGGTATTTAAAGTGTGAAACTTGCTCTATTATATGGTCGTTCACTACTAGTTTGCATCTAATTGGATCTTTCGCTATTACCATCGATTGGGTTTTCTGTGTTGATATTACCATGTTATATTTTTCTGCTGTTACTTTGAACTTTTGTAGTAGGCGTTGTAGGTCGTCCTCATTCTCGGCTATTGGTAAAGCATCATCTGCGTAGCACAGTATTCTCATAGTTTTGTTACCCATCCTATAGCCTTGGTTCATTTGGTTAACACCTGCTATTATTTCATCAATGATTAAATTAAATAGACATGGGCTGAGGCTGTCACCTTGTCTAATGCCTGCGTTAATTTTAATCTCGCTTGTAAGTCCCTGTGTAGTTTTTACTTTCGTCTTATCAGAGTTATTTAGTTCTTTGATTATGTTTATGTATTTATTGCTTAAGTTTTTATTTCTAAGGATAGTGATCACATCGTTCATTCGAATTCTGTCGAATGCTCTTTCCAAATCTGTAAAACATATAAACATCGGTTTGTCAAACTCTATGGACTTCTCCACCAGTTGCCGCAATATAAAAATTGCATCCGTTGTTGATCTATTTGGTCGGAATCCCTGTTGTTCTTCAGACACACCTACTTTGTCATATATCTTTTGCGATAGAATTTTAGTGAGTAGTTTCGATGCAGATTCAAGGAGTGTGATGCCTCTATAATTTGCTGGGTTTATCTTCACGCCTTTTTTGTATATGGGTATTGTTATGCTCTCTCTCCATTCTTCTGGTATCTCCTTGTTGTTTTCAATATTTTGGAATAGTTTTGTTATTTCTTTTGTTATTTCTGCTCCCCCATATTTAATTAGTTCGTTATTTATGTTGTCCGGACCGGGTGATTTTCTATTTTTTAATTTATGGATTACTTGTTGTACTTCTTCTAGGCTGATAAAGTCATTTTCTGTTTCTTCGTAGAGTGTGTTTTGTTGTTCGATTTCTCGTTCCTCATTGTTACCGTTAACATTATCACCCAGGTATAAGTTCTGGAAATATTTTACCCACTCTTCTGGTTTTATTACATTGATCTGCAGTTCTTCGGTGATTGGTTTCTTCCTGTTTCTCAACATGTTCCATACCTTTTTCTGTGCTCCCCGTAAATCTTTGATTTCCTGTGTGAACCATGGTTTATTTTTTCTATGACTGTTTATATTGATTCTTCGTTCCCCAATGGCTTCTTTTGCGCTGTTAATTATGTTGTTTTTCACTTTATTCCATGCGACGTTTATGTTGTCTGTGTCTACTATAGGGTTAAGGTTGATCTTTTCCTCGAGTCGTGTTTGGTATAGATTCTTAGTACTTTCGTTTTGTAAAGATTCAATGTTGAATTTAGTGATGTAGTTAGGCGGTTTTTTTTTCTCTATTCTATATGACAGGCGGTACTTGCAGATAACCATTCCGTGCTGTGTTCCAACATTAGCTGATGTCAGTGTCCGTACGTCAAGTATTTCTCGTGGGTGAATTTCCCTATTGGTGATCACAAAGTCAATCATAGATTTTTGTCCTCTTGTGTTTGTGAATGTGTATTTGTGTTGTTCTTTGTGGTCAAAGTACGTGTTATTTATTCGGAGTTCATTATGTGCACATATTTCGAGAAGTATGTCTCCATTTTCGTTTGTCGCCGCTTCATTAAACTTCTGCATGATTCATTTCGTTCTGTTCTAGAGTAATACCCCAAAAACTATGAAGCTTATTCTGCTCATTGCTGCTTTATTTTTGATGAGCCCATTCTGCGCGTAACCCATTAATTGTCAAAATAAAACTAGCAGGTTTTTCATATTTTTTTTATATTTCACTATGAAAGAGGATACAAAGAATAGAAAAAAAGAGAAGAATAAATAAAAATAATGTTCTTGAAACTTTTAAAGGGGTGTGCCCAAAATGTCACAGCGGCCACTTAGGAGTGATAATTCTCGAAACACTGTTTTTCAATGCACAGTTTTCTTGCATTTCTTGCAGCCCCATCGACTTCTGATATGTAAAACAACACAGCGTGCTCGTTTCGGATGCTTTTCAGGTACGTGATTGGCGCCATCAAGTTGTAGTGCCTCTATGTGAAGAAGTGGAAGGTGCAGCTGCAGACTGTCTTTTGGGCGATTGTTTTAGGTAGAACCTTTCTATGCTTCGTCTAAACAGTAGTTGATCCATGGGCTCTTCTATAGTCTGGACATGTAAACGCCAAGCATTTGATATAGCCATGTTATTCATGTAGGTATACAATACCCACCACCATTTTTTCCATGAATGCCGATTCTGTACAGTGCAATGGACTGATCTAATTCATCTACACCTATCATGCATTTATTATGTCAGCTCTTTTCTGCAGACCATCTTTTCACAGTTGTAACAGTTCGATTTCTCCAATTTATCATTTATATCTTTTAAACTCAGTTTTCATAATTTTATTAATCAATCTCATGTCATCAAGATAAATGTTCGAACAGTTTGAAATTTGAATCAGGAATCTACAGATAATGATACCCAATGAAAATTATAGTTATATCCGTAAGGTGTCGCTGGTATTGATCTAGGTTGTTCACCGGTTAATTGTGAAGTCAGTTCTTGAAAGAAGAATGTTTTCTCGTTTCAGTGGGAGAACGGTAAACAGTAACTCATTCTGTTTCGTTTCCACTTCATTGTTGTGAAGGGAATAATTTCGTTCTGTTTATTAGTTTTTTTTGAATATCAATAGTTTTTAGATAGAACTGAGTCTTTGTAAGTTCTGAATTCATTAGATTCTCTCTTTTCCATTTAGAAATCTTCGGAATCGTTTGTAATTTTACTGAAGCTGTGTTGTAGCGATTGGAGTGAAATATTTTCAATAACAGAAATTAAGTGTTTTTTGATTTTCTGGATAAATTCCAATCGTCTGAGGCGTTATAAGTTGTCGGTAATTTTTCCGGATTTCCTCGATAACCAATTCAATGAGCGAGTGGAGAGATTTCGAATTTTCTTTTGTTAAATTAACCTAGATCGATATCTGCTATTTCAAGGGTAAGTCAAATAAATTCTGTTCATTTAAAAAATATATATTCGAGAGATATGGTATTGTTATAAATTCTTTTTACCGTTAAGATATTGAAGTCATCTTTATGCCAAACCTTGATATCTTTCGACTGGGGTAACCACGTCTTTAAAGGAACTAGTCTTGCCACCTAGGGCAGTCACCTTGCGAACGATATTCAGCCAATCAAGTAACTTGTAAGCTGTAAGATACAGGAATACCAGAAAACTGATGTAAAACAGCAACTCCAGTCACCGTGGGAAATAATCTCATTCCCAAAAAGCTAAGTGTTTCTCTTAATGATCAAATTCTTCTTTTCTATCTTCGTTCATTGTTGACTGAGCTCTATCATTGAGTGTCAATTCGTTGAAAGGCTCAGATTGTTTTAAATTAAAAATTTGTACTATGTAATTTGAATTCATCTCGTCTGAGACTCCTTTTATTGTTATTGGTTAAACTTTTTAGTTAAGTTTTTTTTAAATTTAATTATTTTCGTTTCTGAATGTATTGGAAAAATATTTCAATTTTACTATTGATCTTCACAAGAAAAAACTAATGAAAAGAGCGAAATTATTCCTTCACAACAATAAAGTGGAAACGAAACATAGAATGAGTTACTGTTCTCCGTTCTGCCACAGAAACGAGAAAATGATCTACTTTCAAGTACTGACTTCACAATTAACCGGTGAACAACCTAGATCAATAGCAGCGACACCTTACGGATATAACTATAATTTTCTTTGGGTATCATTAACTGTAGATTCCTGATTCAAATTTCAAACTGTTTGAATATTTATCTTGATGAAATGAGATTGAATTATCAATAAAATTATGAAAACTGAGTTTATAAGGTATAAATGATTAATTCGAGAAATCGGACTGTCACACTTTTCCCAACGGCTCATGAGAATCATAATTTGTTGCCATTGTGCAAATACTGTTGTCTTTCCAGCGAACTAGAAACACACATTTTGTTTATCGAATTTGTAATCGAACTCACCTCTTGCTTCTTCCTTCTTATCCTTAGCATTCGCCAATGGGCATTCTTTAGTGCGGTTCTCTCGAATGGTTACGATAACCTAATCGACGTAATCGTTCAGGAGATCACAACTCGTGAAAAAGTTGTCAAAAAAACTTTATGGTTTGCGGAATCTATTGTAAGTTTATTCAGCACCATTTATGCAACTCTAGTTCCCAAAGGCTCTGTACTTGAAGCAGTAGATTTACAACAGTAAATATCGAAGCTCAACAATATCCTGAGAAGCTTGCTGCAACCCAATTTTTATACCCGAAGCATACATGTTTGGTACTTCACAATGGATTCATCTATGGAAATATTTTCATGAAAAACATTCCTCTGATCGAATTTCTTCATAAGAATATTCGCAAGTTTTCTCACCTTGATATTTAATCGATAGTGTTTGGAGCGTCGTTATTGTCGACAAGATGTAGATTCTTTTTTATTTCTCGAAATCTGCTACAAGTCATTGCGTTATACATTTATTCCAATTTCCTCATCTATTGAACAATACATGCGTTCTCTAGGAAGTTTGTTATAACCGGATAGTATTCCGAAGAAAACCTTCAGTTCTCCAGTAGTCACGGAAAAACTGTGTCGATTGTTTTGACTCGCATAAAAGTTGCTAAATCCAACAATCGTCTCAAATACTTATTCATCAAAGAACTTCTGAAATAGGTGTAAGATCTTCCACTGCCTCTTTCATGCAACTTTCATTTAGCTATCGGGTATCAGATTCCATGTAAGTTTTGGTGTAAATTGGATTACACTTACGCCAGACAGGATTGGTTGATATAGACGCCGTTGAGTTTGCCAAATGGCCACCTGCAGCTTGAGGTAGAGATGATCTGATTCAAGCTCTCTTGGAGACTAATGGTTCGTCATCACTGTTTCTTGAAAAAGCACCTTCGTCGCGGATAAATACTTTTATATTTCCCGGAATATCATTGGGTTCTGGGGTAATTATGGCCAAGTCATACTCAAAACTATCATCACCATCTTCTTCGATCGAATTCTCTCAAGAAAAGAGTGACTAAGTGTTCTCCTTCATTCTTTTCGAAGGGTACTATTGCTACAACAAGATAAAAGCAACAATTTCATAAAAAATAGAAAATTAGTAAAATGTCAATGATCTCAATATATTCAAACAGCTTCGTTCTCATTCGAAAAACTTATTGAACTCGATTTCAATAAATTCACCTCTAACATTGAGCAGAAAATGCCAACGAACAGCAAATCATTTTGGAAATATGTGTCTCTGGGACGGGGCGGCTCTAAAATACCTTATGAAATTGGGTATGGGGATATTTCTTCATCAGATGAAAAACAGATATGCAATTTTTTTGCCCGATATTTCGAGAGTGTATATGTTCCTGGAAGTCAGCAGGGTAGTCGTAGTGTAACTGATAAAAACTCCAATAATGATGTACTATCAAATATTCACGTAAAAGAAGGTAGGTTCAAGAGATTCTCTTATCCCTTGACGTGTCGAAGGATTCAGGTCCAGACAGCATTCCACCAATTTTTCTCAAAAATTGCACTCACAAATTAAGTAAACCACTGCATATTTTGTTCAATCAGTCTCTGATTAATGGTGTATTTCCAAAAAAGTGGAAGGACTCTGCCGTTGTACCAACTTTCAGAAGTGGAGATAAAAGTGATATTTTTAATTAAAGACCTATTAACAATTTTTCGATCATTGCTAAAGTATTTGAACGCATAATTTATAAGTATCTTTTCTTTCATGTGAAAAATTTCATTATCCAACAATAGCACGGATTTTTTAAGGGTAGGACTCTGGAAACTAATTTATTCGTCTATAGTGAGTACCTGCAGAGTGCAATGGATTCTCAAATTCAGACTGATGCTACTTACACAGATTTTTCTAAAGCCTTCGATAAAATAAGTTTCGATATTCTAATTTTTAGACTAGCCGAAGCAGGTGTAAGTGGTGGGTTGTTTGAGTGGATCCAATCGTACTTCTGAATAGGTCACATTTCTTTAGTTTAATTGGTTTAAAAGTGAATCTTTCATTAGTACTTCTGGGGTACCGCAGTCGGTCTCTCCTTTTCTTAATTTATATAAATGTCATAGATAAATGTTTCCGGCATTCCAGATTTTTGCTTTATACAGACGATCTGAAAGTTTTTAGATCTATCAGATGCTTAAGGGACTGCTTTGATCTTCAACTAGATTTGAATTACTTGGATGAGTACTGTAGAGAAAACCAATCATTTTTGAATTTAAATAAATGTTTCACTATAACTTTTATTAGAAACCATTCCCTTATCACTTTTCAGTACTCAATTGGTAATTCATTGTTGCGACGCGTGTCCACGGCTTTTGATCTGGGTGTCACTTTCGATTCGAAGTTGCTCTTCGATGCACATATAGATCGCATAGCAAATAGTTCAAGTCAAATGATGGGTTATGTTTTCAGGAGAAGTAAGGAATTTAAATATATAAAATCACTTATCACTTTGAATTATGCTCACATCTACAGTAAATTAAATGTTGCCTCATGTATTTGGAAACCTCATTATGATTGTTATTCCAACCGACTTGAACGCATTCAGAATAGATTCATACTGGTCATATGCTTCAAAACTCACTTTGTTATCCTGAATCACGACTACGCTCCTGCCCGTAAATATTTCAATTTATGGTCACTTGAAAATCGTAGAACTATATCTGATATTTCGGTTTCGTTTAAAATATTGAACTGCGTACTTCAGGTACCTGAGATCTTGCGCATGGTTACTTTTAATGTTCCTATGAAATCTTTGAGGAACCACGACCTCTTCTCTATAACTTTTAGAAACACTAATAGTGCACAGAACTCCCCTATCGATAGGAAGCTACGTGTCTGCAACACGCATAGAGTATCAATTTATTTGTGGTCACATTGGCCTCTTTGAAGAGAACATTACGCTTGCTCTTTACTGACTAACATCAAATTCATTCAATCGTTCGTTTTGTTATATTCATTTTGTATTCCTTCTTTCATTCTTTCTGTGAATACAACTCACTATTAATGTCTTATATAATACTTTTTTAGAGTACTATATTCTATGTAACTAATATTCATCTAGTGAATGCCATTTTGGCTTCTGCTCTGGACATTCCTTATATTGTACTTAAATAAATAAATGAATTTATGGCTTCTTAGAAGAAGCCTACGACTCATTTTTGAAATCTGTAAAAAACAAGAAAAAATTAGTGCACAGATTTCCGCTGTACCCGAATTGGCACAGTATTATCATTATTCGTTAATAATGTGCAGTAATTTTGTGCATAACTTAATATACATTGAAATACAAATAATCGATAGTAATGTGACGTATATTATATTTACAATAAAAATAATTGAAATAAATAGTACATACCTCAACCTGCACCCTGAGAGTGAAGTTCAACAAGAAAGTATGAAAATAGCATTAACATTAGCACAATGTTTGTATCGTTTATACATTGACGGTATTCTTAACTACTTGAAACTGCAAACTTTTTAAGTTTATCGTCAACAGTTTTCACTTTTACCCTCAATTATTAAGTGTTCATAAATTGGCACAGCAACCACAAATGGGTTTATCTATTTTTTTTTAAAAAGAATGATTCTGCTGGAATAAATTAAATATAAACTTCATCCTGTTATTTGTTCTCTGCAAATTGACTTCTGACATACAAACATGCAAGAGATGCCTGAATGGCTCGATATCCAAACTAGAGTGGCTCTACTATTCACAAACTCTTCACGGATTAATTTGGCAAGTCCATACTTCTTCTTATGTAATGAAATAAAAATTAAGGTATCTCATTTTTGTATAACCTTCTCTGAATATTTCGGCGCTACTGTAGGGAAATCACTCTTCCATCAGAAAGTACTCCGCGGTTTCAAAAGCCTGAAATAAGGTAGTATAAAGGCCCTCGTTCAGTGGTTTGTTGATTCCGTACTTACTACTACAGAGTCTTTGCATATTTTCAGGAGTTTTGAGATAATCTGTGACCAAGCTTATAGGGCACCATTTTGCCGGGCCCTATACTCCCAGTTTAGGATGATTAATCTTAAGTGCTGATGTTTATTGATATCAAGCGGACTAGTTAGGACGATCTTTGATTATATATCGGTCAGCTGTTGTAATCGTATAATAATTAAACTGTCGGAAAGTGTATTGTCGTTCGTTGTATTCAGGATCTATTCTGCCTACTTCGCTCTCTCTTTCTCTTCTATCTCTTGAAATGAATAAAGATGAAGAATAATACCTTAGCTTTGTCTAACACACTCGGAGGCAAAATTAGCGGAACACTCGAAAATTTAACCAAATTCGAAGTCCGATATTTATAGTTATAGATCAACTCTTCTGCTTTGTAGAAATTATAAGAGAAAACAAAAAAATTTTGAAAGGAATTTTATACGGGTACTGAAAGTGTGCAGAACACCCTGTGGAAAGTGTTTTTCTGTCAAAAATTCGTAACACCCTGTGGAATTTTGTCACATCCAATTTCAAGTCAATTTCAAGAATTTTTTTAATCTTGCGTAGGTGCATAACATCGGAGGTTAGCCAAAAATGAAATCAAAATCAGAGAAGCGGAAATCTAACGATATGAAGATTCACTGGCCAATTTCATGCTCCGGGAGAACTCGAAGTACACTGGAAAAATCGTTGATTTTGCACATTTATTTTGAATTTTTTGTGTGACACTCTATAATTATTATCATTCCTGTCCAAAATTGAGAGGAGGTGTGTATCCTGGCGATACACTCGTGAAATGAAATGAACATGTTGAGAAAAATGTTCATGATGACCCACAAAAAAACATTTGATTTTAGTAGCGAGTATGACCCCCCTCGAGCTCTTATTACAGCGCGCATACGATTTCGCATACTCCCAATGATGTTGTCTGTCATCTGTTGAGGTATGTTGTCCCACTCTTCCACCAAAGCCAGTGTCACCTCTTCAACATTGCCTCGATTCCGTTGTCGAACCCTTCTTTCAAGAATGTCCCAAACGTGTTCGATCGGGTTTAAATCGGTGACCGCGACGGCCAGTCCATTCGTGTGATTCCAACTTCAATGAGATATTCTATCACTATGCGCGCAGTATGAGGGCGCGCGTTATCGTGCATAAAAAGGAAATTTTCCCTATGTAAGGAGCAAAAGGCACAACATTGGGCTCCAAGATTTCTGTTATATACCGATGGGCATTAAGTGATCCATTGCCAATAATCTCCAGTTCTGTTCGTACTCCCAAGCATATGCCACACCATATCATAACTGACCCTCCACCGTATTGCTCAGATCCTGCGAAGTTCGTTTGATTGTACCGTTCCCCTCGACGCCTTCATATTCTATCTCTACCATCCACGAAATTCACACAATATCGACTCTCATCACTAAATAAAACTCGTCTCCACTGATTGATTATCCATGCTACATGCTCCCTACCAAACGCCAATCTTGCTACCCGATGGGCTCTATCGAGTCTTGGTGCTCTTTCTTGCGCGACCAACTTCATTTAATCGTCTTCTGACTGTCCTCGCACTGACGTTAATGTTATCCACTGCTTGTAAAAGGTTACGTGCCTGAACAGCAGTAGGACGAGGATTTCTTATGGTTTGATTGACGATGAAACGGTCATGTATAGCACGGGTTGTCCGATTTCTTCCTTGTCCTCGCCTCTTCACGTACAATCCAGTTTCCCTGTAACGTCGGTAGATTCGATGGATAACCGACGTCGAGACACCCAACATGGTGCCGACTGAGCGGTAGGTGCGCCCTTCCTCGATCTATGTAACTGCCCTTGCTACTGAGGTTTGTGATAAATCTCTCATTCTGAATGAAAATACCGTTTCGAATCGTAAACAGTAAAGGAATCACAAAACACCTCAACCGATCGAATTTGTATCAAATCAAAGAATGGAAAACTCTCATTCTTTAAACACGTGCAAATGTTGTCATATACAAAAAACGTGTGTTGTATTTCATATTTGATAAAAAGGTGTGCATGTAATAAATGAAAAAGGTGTTTTATCAATGGTCCCAGAATTCGGTTGTGTATTTTAATACCTACCGACTGTTATCTCCTATGAACTTCTAATTTCCACCAAATTAACCAAATTGTCATCAATAACTAATGCAATTCGAACATAAAAATCGCAAACGACAATTTCGACACGGCTGAGTGATAGTAAGAAAATTCCAAATTGATAGACGAATTTTAGTGACAATTTCTTCATTCAATGGAATTTCTCCAAAATAGTGATTTTCCTCTCGAAATTAAATATATTTTGCAAAAATAGAGATAAACGCATGAAACAAGAGGATTGGCCAGAGAATTTCAAAAATTTTCATTTAGTTAGATTTCCGCTTCTCTAATTTTGATTTTATTTTTTGGTTAACCTCCGATTTTATGCTCCTACGCAAGATTAAAAATAAATTCTTGAAATTTGTGACTTTTCGCTTCAAATTGGATATCTCTTGTAAAAATAGAGATAAATGCATAAAACAAGAAGGGCGTTACTGTAGGAAAATGTGTCTCGACAGACCATGATATTGTACGTTTCAACTCGGACCACGAAAATCCACAGTGTGTTACGAATTTTTGACAAAAAAAACACTTTTAGTTTTGCCCCCGTATAAAATTTTTTTCGAATTTTTTTGTTTTCTTATAATTTCTACAAAGCAGAAGAGTTGATCTATAACTTGCCGAACAAATCATCTAAATCGGTTGAGAATTAGGAAAATTATCGAACTTCGAATTTGGTTAAATTTTCGAGTTTTCCGCTAATTTTGCCTCCAAGTGTAGTACAAGGTGTGGCGTAATGAAAGGGCGTTTTTGAAACGGGTAGTACACGTAACGGTGAGTGACTAGAGGGGAGTGGTTTAGGTCATTCGACTCAGGAGAAGTTACCATTTAGTTCCCATTGGTTATCTGGACAAGAGAGCACTGTGCGTTCGCTGTTGAAAAGTATTTAAAATCGGGAGAGTCTATCATTGTCGTGCAGCGGTGCTTTCGCGAGCGCTTCAACATTGGTCGTAACGTTTCACTTCCGGAAGGTGACTCTATCATCTGATGGGTACAAAATTTTAGAACGACTGCATCAGCAATGAATCCCAAACGTCAATGTTGTCCCCGAAGTGTAAAAACACCATCTTCTGTTGAAAGAGTGAGACATGCTGTTTGTCCGAAAACGAGCTGCCGCACTCTAGAAGGATGGAAGAAGGGCAACCGTAACTGTAAACTCTGGGCGTTATTTCTTCATACTGGAGAATTTTTTACCCCAGAATTGCGATGACGAAGAATGAGCAGAAGAAATGTCTAGTTTCAACAGGACGGAGCCACGGCACATACAGCCAGAGTCTCTTTGGAAGTTGTACGTCTCATTTTTTCTGGTCATTCAATCTCTTGTTCTGGTGATGTTCCGTGGTCCCTTGTTACCTGTAGGTCACTGCTTGTGATTATTTTCGTGGAGAAACCTGAAGGCTGAAGTCTACATCGATAACCTCGAAATCTGCAAGATTTGCATGAAGCCATCACAATAGAAGTTGAGACGACACCGATTTATTAGAGTGGGTGTTGCAGAACTCTGGGAATCGAATTCGATTCTTCTCACTTTTTCTGCACTAAATGGTAACGTATGAGCTTTCATTTTACTTAACTAAAAATGTTCTACGTTGAAGTACAACTCAGTTGTTTTCATTTCAAAAACGCCTTTTCATTACGCTCTACCCTGTATATTTCAATCGATTGCCTCCTAGCTCTTCCCAAAATACTTGCGCCATACACTGCACCGTAAAACTAACGTACAAAATCGACAATTCAAATTTCTTCAGAGGAAGCTTAGATAAGTTGAAGAATTTTTTGTTCCAGTAACCCACTAGCACTAAGGAAAGCTTGAAAACAATCAAAATGAAGACGGTGATCAAATAAATTGAAACACTATGTCCCCAAGCAATTATTACCTGATATTTTTCAATTCCAAGCGAGAATAATTGCATGGTATCTACGATTAGTACTTAAAAGAAATAGCATTTTGATCCATTTCAATCTAAACTTCGATCAATCTGTTCCGAACCTCATTCACAGTAACTGGCTGATTTTTCTGGCTTCTTAATATTCTATTAAAATTGTACCAGATATGTTCTATGACATTGTGGTCTTTACTTCGTGTAGGCCATTCCATTTAAGTGATTTAGTGATCTTGCTAAATGAATTTGTGATTCATCGTCAAATTTTTGTCCGTAACATTGGTGTATTATTTTATAGTTATCTGAATTTCGAAAGCAACAGAAAGAATCTTTTCAAACATTCCTACTTAGGATTTAAAATTATTTATACCTCTAAGTTATTGCTTGTACTGTGAAGTGGGGGTGAGTAGCACTGTGATACACCTTTTAACCATTGCAGTTATGTGTATTACACTTATGCTACGAAAATATATGAATCTCTGATTCAGAGCCATTGTTTGCGCTATTATTTCCATGTAGAATATCGTGATCATGTGGCTCAATATTTTGATAACATTTGTGTTTAGGATACCTACTAAGCCCACTCTACTTATATGAGCTCATCTTAAGAAGAAACCGGTGTCATGGTGTAAACATCCGACTTAGCCAGATTGTATCTATACTTGTGAACAGGTCCTCCAACTTTGGAGAAGGTTTAGAATATATGGTTGCTACAATCTTAAATCGTTATGTAGATTTATTTCATTAATTATTCTTTTACGTATTTTTGACTATTGAATAGAATTATAGTTAAAAAATTACTGCCCAAAGAAAATACCATAATCCGTACAATTTTCATCCACATTCATCCTCGGAATTTTGCTCATTTTCACAACATTCTAATAAAACAACTCAGATATGAGACTAGATAAACATTGACATAGGGGTTAGGTGCGAACAGTTCTCCGCACTTTCTCTTATGCGCACGCATTCACGAGTGCCAAATTTGAATACCCTCCTACATGTATGACGTCAGGCATATCTGGTTTAATATGTATTGTACCTGTTCGGTTAACGCATTTCTCTGTACCTATTAAAAAGAAAATTGCTAAATTTGTAATTTAGTTTCAAAGTCATAATTGTCAGACGATGAGCGAATGTTCAAAATAGCTATAAAATTGAATTAACTTTTCCATCTCAGATAGTGATACTTTTGACGTAGCATTGTTCGCAGTTCTCAAGATGTCATTTACATATCACATAGTAATGGTCGAATCTATTTCATTTTCATGAGATAGCCTACTTCTTCAGGCGAAAATACTTGAACTTTCTTGTTCTATAATGCAAACGGGACTGTTGAATTTTCGATCTATGTTCGTTGGTGGTCACGACTTATACTATCGACGGACTATTTTACAGAAAATATCTACAATTTCAATCATTAAATGCACGTCAATTTATAAAAATGAGCTTTGAAAACAATTATATATCTCTTTGGTTTACTATAGATGAGGTTTTCCTGTGTTGAATTTGAGATATTTTGTTGACATATCGAGAGAAAATGATTTTGATTTGGTTAGCTCGAGATAGTAACCTAACCTAGGATTCTGATTGTGTTTGCAGCTGTCTGACTCACAGAGCCAATCACGCTTTTCCCTGATTTTAATTATGTTATGAAAGTTTAAAAGTTAAAAGAATCTTTTATCAGAAATGCTAATTCTATCCCACCTTGAAACTTATACCACTATATCTAAACATGCATTTGTATAACAGCTCCATATTATGCAGACCACTATTGATTCGTGGAAATAACAATTATTTCCTAGTCTTTTAAGTCAACAACAAATATCACATAGATTCCTCGTTCTGTTTCAAGAGCCATCCCAGCTTCGTTTTCAACGTTCCCCCCATATAGTTTTTCTAGAAGTTTCCACAAATCTAAGAATCGATATGTACGATAAACTCTCATTCGAAGGCACTCGAGTGCTTGATATCAATTTCAATTACGATATCCAATGGGATTTGATGTCTCGGTCTTTTAGATATCATACTAACTGACCAACAGTCTGACCGGATATAAAATCGTTACGGGGAAGACGGCGATGCAAATATGGAGCACATATATCACATACATCAAAGATAGATGATTCACAAGGGATTAGATACACCATTGAGAAGTTTGGTGCTGTAAGTTACACAAACACTTGACCCATGTCAATGTTGCTGTTTTTCAAGTGTGGTGTCAGAACACGCCCTTCAATATATTATACCACAAGTCAATATTTGAAATATTAACATAAGATTCTCGAACAATAACACGATGAGGGGAAAATGTGCTATAAAGGTCAGATTATTTGTTCTGGCATTTTGAATTTTCACTAAAATTTATATGCATCATCAGAATTGAATAATAGATAGTATGGAGAATGTCTATATTATTTTACTTAAATAATAACAAAGCTATTAGTTGTACAGACATATGTCAAGAGTCACAATTTAAATTATTGTTATCGCGACACCTTGCTGTTACAACATTCTGAAATTCAAAACAGTCACTAAGCGCGTATTACCGCTTTTGTGAACGATAACTACTCTTCGTGAGGTTTGGTAGGCTTTATATTTTTTATATGTCATATAACAGACCTATGTTGAACAGAAAATTATCGAATATTCATAAAATTAAATCTTTCAGGGGCCATTCTGTCCTACTCTATATTAAATCTTCCAGAACAAAGTCATTTTTCAATTCATTGTTTATCATACGATCAATTGAAAACTTACAAAGGTTCCATAACAATACATTAAAATACTCGACATATATTTCCAGTTATCAGTCCTTTATCAAGAGTGATGAAATACTGAAAATCAGAATGAGTGATTTCTCAAAATAACGGCATTTACAACAGGAGATAGACGAAAGTCTGCTTGCTAATTACAAACTGGCTGGTTTTCATTACGGGCGGACGTGATTTCCATCACCTCTGAAATTTCCATCTTCTTCTCTTCATCACCAGGATGTATAAATTCAATTGTCTATCTAATCTATGAGATTATTTTCTTTTCGCTCAGAAAACCGAGTAGGCGATACCGGGGTTAGATGTGACAGGTATTTGATTTTTGTCTGTATTATGTTTGCCTTAGAATATTTCTGAGGATTCAAGATAATTGAGTTCTAATTCTTTTTGTGCCTAGTATAGGATTCGTAGATTGTCTATTGATGAAAGAATGTGGTAATTTTCTATGCAATGTTTTGCCAAAGTAAAATCTATTTTGTTTTTACAAAACTGTGAATGATGTTCCTTATATCTAATTCTAAACGATTCGCCTGTCTGAAATATATAAATTCAATATTCACTCCCGAATTATCTAATTTATGCGGTTTATATTTGGCATTGAAAAATATATTTGAGAGATTGGTTGTTGATTTGTAGGCGAATTTTAAATTGGGGGTTGAAATGTTAGTTTGCGATTTTTTGAGAAATTGTGACAAAATAGGTTGATGAGGAATATTGATGTGTGTGGCAGTCAGAACTGTTTTAAGGATAAATACTGTTATTAGCTTCGGGAAAACGTTTTTTACACACAATTTTATCTATTATTGACGGAGAATAGCCGGTTTTTTTTGCGATGATAATTAAGTTTCTTCATTGAGATTTGTATTGGAGGGAGGAGATGTGAAAGCTCTGTCATAGAATTCAAGGCAGCTAATTTATGTTGCATAGGATGAGAGGCTCAGAAAGAATGCAAACGTCTGTCTAGGTAGGTTAACAATATATAGGGTGCGCCAGAGAAAACTGGACGCTTATCTTTCCATTATAACTTTCGCAATTTCAGAGCTAGATCATTCATTCTTTCTTCATTGGAAAGCCAGAGGACTAGGTCTTTTAGAAATTGTATCGAAATTTCACTTCCTGTGATATCCATTGTGGCTGACTCATTCGAAAGTGAGCAATACTTTTTTAATATTTTTGCTCTAAAAAATTCTAAAGGGGCATTCAGTCTTCTCTGAACAATTTGACATACTGATTCCAAAAATATTCCAAGAATTAGTAAGGAAGTAACGTGAAGAATTGTTTTCATTCTGATTTCAGTTGAAATCGTAATATTTTTTTCACCTCATGGTGTGGGAACACCTGAAGTTGTTGTGTTTTTCATAGATGTTCTAGGAAGACAAAGAACAATTTTTTACTAAAACCATCCTGAAATTTGATTTCCGTTCGAATTCAAAATGGCCGCCGACTTCCCCAAATATTAACAATTTTCCCCACGCATTAAAATATTTTTCGCTGTCGTAATAAATTAACTGCGTAATGCAATCACTAGATTGAACCTTTCCATCATTTTGAGGGGTCGAACTCCAATATTGATTGAGAATTATGCCAATTTCCGTCAACAATGTTTCTCTTTTCCACCATCATATGCACACCCCGTTGTGAAACCTCTGAACATAGAATGAATGCATTAACTCTATGACAAACAAAAAATAATGAAATGTCATCGAATTTTAGAAGAAATCTGGTTTGAACTCGAATTTTATCTTGGTGTTGCTTGTTTTTGATATTTGAAATTGTCAACAATGGTTTAAACAAATGAGTATAAGCGTTTCATTGAATGCTTATTTGTGCTTGGCTACAGTGCTAGGCAAATATTACGCTAATTTCCAGCCCCTAATTACGCGAGAAGTACAGTCTATGATCTTGAGGTAAAATTTCGGTACTCGCCTTTTTCATAATCTGTTTCAAAAATCAACTATACAATTTTTGCATTACAAACTCAATTGACAATATTAGGTTAACATTGAGCGAATTTCTGCATTAGCAGTCAGCCCTATCAGAACTCCAGGAAACAGCTTGACTGTTTCCCAAATGTCTCAGAGATGTAAAATTTGAAAAACCTCTGTGAGAAGAACTGTCACAATTCTGAATGAATATTTGAGTTCGACCCCTCAAAGTGATGGGAAAGGTTCAATATAGTGATTGAATTACGCAGTTGATTCATTACGATTGCGAAAAATTTTTTAATGCGCAGGGAAAATTGTTGATATTTCAGAAAGTTGGCGACCATTCTGAATTCGAACAGAAATCAAAATTTGGGTCGGTTTTAGTTAAATATGATTCTTTGTTTTCTTAGAACATCCATGAAAAGCACAACAACTTCAGGAGTGCCAACGCCATGAGATGAAAAAAATATTTCGATTTCAGCTGAAAATCAGAATGAAAAAATTCTACACGCTACTTTTTTACCAATCATTGGAATATTTTTAAGGTCAATATGTCAAATTGTTCAGACAAGACTGAATTATCGACTGAATACCCCATTCGAATTTTTTGGTGTGAGCGATCTTGAAATATTGCTCATTTTCAAATGAGTCAGCCATAATGGATTCCACAGGTGAAATTTCGATACGATTTCTGAAAAACTTAGTCCTTTGGGTTTCCAATGAAGCAAAAAACGAAAGATCTAGCTGTAAAATTGCGAAAATTATAACTGAAAAAAAAATGTTCGGTTCTTTCTGGCGCACCCTTTATATCGAAAGTAAAAAAATTGTTTATTCCAAAAATAATTAAATCTCAATAATTTGTTTGATTGTTGTTTTATTTTTTCAGTCTCAATTCAAGTTTTGGATGAATATTATTAGCAAAGTTTACAAAATGTCTAATTGTCTCGAAGAACCAATAGAACACGCAAAAATATGGTCAACATATCGAAAGCAAAATATTGTGTGAGTCGCTCTGGGTTATAAAAAAATGTTATTCATGAACTTTCTGCTAGGAGTGGACTAAGGGGTGAACCAATAGCCAGACCTCCGGTTGGTTCGAAAATTAAATTGTCAAATTGAAAATGATTTTGATTGAGGTATAAGTTCAATAAAAAAATTAAATCATTATGGAACAAGCAGGTTGGCTTGAGCGTTATATAAAATTTTGGTGACTAGAGTTGGGCATTTAGTAGTGGATATGTTTCAATACATATCATCTATAAATATTCAACCCTTTAGTAGGAAGTTTATGTAATTAAATAAAAGTGCCTATAGCTTCTCCCTAAAGATTTATTATGGTTACTAATTTCGCTCACTATACATCAGAGCATCTTCAGAGCGGTGACTACAAGAAAAACAAATATTAAAAGCATAACGTAACGAATTCTGCTTTTAGAAAAAACTACCCAATCTTTCCTCAGCAAGTAAAGTCAATTATATTAAAATTAAAAACAATCAATAGGACCGACATTTCACAACAAATTAAAATGGTGTTTGATCAATATACCTATTGAAATTATGAATTGAAACTTAGAACAATTCAAGCTAAAGATGATTTTTATGACAAGACAATAACGAATAAAATTCGTACGGAAAGTGTGGTTATGTCAGCTAACCACAGAACAAAGTAAAACAGATCTTATAATAGTAAGTCATCTTCGTCTTCAAAAATACCAGACATGGTTATAACATTAACAAATTAAACAATCCATAATTTGTATGTCTCTGAAAATCACGTAGCTATTTATCAATGTCACATTACAATTTTATTATGTTTCACAATTTCATATTTTCCAGAAAATCTATTAGACATTATTATGAGATGTATGCAATGACTCAAAATAATTTAAATGGTAATAATTATAGTTGAATTCTAGTAGGTGATTACCGAAATGAACTTCTTGACATTCTTTTTTTAGTCTTAGAAGTTTCAGATGTTCACTCACTCTTTTTTGAAAACTCCTCACTGTTTGACATATATAAACTGCTCCACAAGTTTCACATGTTAACTTATATACACCTTTTCTACTTAGTAAAGAAGTAGTATGTTAGGTGTATTGTTTAGTAACAATCCACCTGAAGGTCTATTTGACTTGAATGCTACTTTGATGTTTTTCTTCTTTCCTAATATTTTACCAATTATTACATTACATTAATTACATAAGAGTGATCGTATAGAAGAGATACCAATTAGACCAGTAGTAGTACAATGTAAATATAGGAACTCGGCATGTTCAGAGGTACGGTACAGAGATTTCAGAAGATGTGTTTCCATTTAATTAAAACATGTGTGGAAAATTTTTATTTATGCATGGTAACGCCAGACATATCGTTAGAAACTACCTTTACCCACACAAAATTAGTGACCTGCACAAAGTCCAGTCCTAAAGCCCATCGAACATGTCAGGCGAATCAAGGAGCAAAAAATATCAGCCAGCTATCTTGAATGAGGTTCGGAACAGACTCATCGAAATTTTACTAAATGGTTAAGAATACTCTATATTCATATTTTTAGGGGATACACGGCCAGCCAACAGAAAAAACAACCCTTTATATGAATGAAAAAACTTCAATAAATACCACAAATATCCATGATGGGGGAGTGCTAACTGTAAGTTTGAACTCTGATAGCATGCATACCCGTTAGTTTCTCCTATAACAAAAGTTGAGTGGGAGAGTGGAAACACGTATGGACGCGTTGATATGCGCGGGCCACTAAAGCTTAGTCAGAGTTGTTGTGTGGACGACCTGTCACTTGGATCACGGCACTACAGAAATATTGCCTGTTATTACAAGCTTGCTCTCAGTATAGTGTTATTTTTGAGGTGTGTTGTGTTATCCTGCGGACATTCATTCCTGTTAAAACAGCATGTCAGTGTATTGAGGCACGTACGTAAGTGAATTTTGCGAAAAAATCAACAATGGATAAATGATTCCTAAATAAAAAGCCTTGAGATCTGAATCAACTTCGAAAAATGAAATTTGACCTGAACGACTTGTTGCTAATTAGCAGCCCAAATGAAAAATGAAAAATCCCGAAAAACCGGCAAATGACTCTTCAAGTAAAAAAAGAAAATATAAGGAGTTGGGAATAAAATTGGGTTTTACTTTGACTGGAAGATCATGTGAGCCTTATTCAAAATGCGTTGTTTTATTCTGAAATTTTATGAAACAATTCTAGGAAACCTTCTTCTTCAAAACGTTATTTTGATAACACACATGAAAGTTTAGTCAAAATGGTGTTGCAGAACTTTGAATATCTTATGGAAGATCTTGAGAGTAGGAAAAACACGATCAAGCAGTTTACTGGCGCAGAACAAAAAGAAAGTGCTTCAAAAGCTTCTTACCAAGTTAGTCATTTGATTGAGAAGGCTAGAAAAACCATACAATAGGCGAAAACTTGATCCTTTCTACCGCTACAGAAATTGTTTCTTTCATGTTCAGAGAGAAAGAGGCGAAAAGAATCGAAACAATTCCATAATGGAATGATACAGTTTCAAGGAAAATTAGTGATATGGCGTATGACACAAAAGCAGATTGTAAGTGCAATTTGACGTAGTCCTTGCTCTGGTATATAACTCGATGAAACCACTACTCTGGCGAGCCTACATCACAGTGCTTCTCCTTCTTTTTCTTCTTCCTGCATGGCGCCCTTTGGGGCAACACTCAGACCGTTCGGCCCATTCTGATTGCCGTGCTGTGTTGTTTCGTTATTTTCCTTGCGAAAAATTTTTGATGAGGGTTGCTAGACTGTTGCAAGAGGCCTCCTGGATCACCTGGGCGCTGGGTGTTTCATTGCCCAAGGTGTTCAGTCTGGTCACCTTGTGAGCGGAACATTGGAAGAGTATGTGTTCTGTTGTTTCATTATTTTCTAAGGCAACTACGGCACGGCGTGGTTTCCGATAATCTCATAACATGTAGGTCTTTGTTGAATGAGTGTACGGTCCATAGGCCAACTACCACCACAGAAGATTTTTTATTGAGAAAAATTGTTCATATGCTCCCTTTTTTTATAGCGGCTCTTTTATGATATTTTTGACCGTCTTAGTCCCGAGATTCCTGCGAAAGAAAGAGACCACATTGATCAATGGGTTGGTCAGAATTGGTTCTGGTCCAATTGGCGTAACACATGTTGACTTTTTGGCATGGCTGTCTACTTTCTCATTTCCTTCGATGCCCTGTTGAGCCGGGCACCAAAGCAGAGTATCTTTGTTTGTTGCACTGAGTTATCTGAATGCTGCTTTCCATTCGTCAATTAATTTGGATGTAACCTTTGTATATTTCAGATATCCAAGGGCGTTCTGGCTGTCAGAGCATATGAAAATGTATGCGTCTTTATAGTTCCTGTGTAGGTTTTGCTGTACACACCAGAGAATGGCAAATATTTCTGCGTGTCTTACGGTTACATGGTCTCCCTCACCAATCGTAATGTTTGCCCTCGCGCCTTGGACGCCAACGCCAGTACCCAACCCAGTTTTTGACAGGCCCGTAAACCAGGTGGGGATCTGTGGGATGGGTAAGGCTTGGGGTGTGGTCCAAATTCCTTTTGTTAGAATGACAACCTTGAAGGGTTCGTCGAAGTGGTAGGTGGTTGTTATCTGATTTCCTCTTGTGAGAAGGTCAGGTCGGAGATCTCGGAGATTGGGTGCAGGGTCTAAATATAATTGGTCAGGTCGGAGTTCTCTAATTTTGTTCAGGGATGTGGAGTGTCAAGTAGTTGGATTTCTGTGCCTCCACATAACTCAAGGCCGCCTCCTCCATCACCATGAGTAGTTGAGAAATGCCCAGAAGACACTCTATAGAAGCTGTGAGTGTGGGTCTCAAGACTCCCGTGATTGCTAGACATGCTTGCCTTTGGATCTTGTTCATTTTGTTCCTTTTCATCTCTTTGTCTAGTGCAGGCTACTATACGATGGCAGCGTAGGTCAGAAGCAGTCTTATCACTGTCGTGTATAATTAATGTATTTCGTTTGGTTCGAGTCCCCATCTGGCGCCGAATAATCTCTGCCAGGCCCACTGTTTGCTCTTGTCTTTCGATGTGACTGTCCCAATTTAGTTTGGCGTCAAGCATAACACCTAAACAAGTCGTTCTATCTTCACTATTGCTCAGTAATCTGCAGAGCGTTCTGCGCAACTTAGCATGAAATGGAGGTTTTTCACTAGGTTAGAATCCAATTTTCATAAACTGTGCGAATAGAAACAAGTTCACCCTTTTCATTAAACCTCCTTGAAACTATGCTCTTTTTGTTCTTTAAATTTTTAGTTCGTTTTTGATGAAATAAGAGTGTTCGTAAACAAAATCTCTGTTTTTATTCAAACATGATGCGTATTTGAGTTTTAAACGTTAAGGCTATAAGATTTGTTGAATATTTTAGATATAGTTAACTTGGTACCGGTAAATCAGAAGGGGTAACTGAAATATTTTGTGGATGAAAACGGGTGCAGGATCTAAATATAATTGAGAACGACTTAAGTAATTAGTTTTCTGTATGAGTCGTAGATTTCATACAATAATTTTCACAAGGGGTGAAATTATCCGGTTTGAACAAGTTTTTGGGGACTACAGTTTCATATTCATCAGTTTTAGTTTCATTTCAATTTTTATTTGTGGCTTTTTTACGTTTGTTCTTAATCATTCCCGAGTACTCGTGAATTGTTGGAAAAAAAATTCATCAACATATCTAAACTTCCTTTGACTAAGTTTCAATTTTCGTTTTTGAGCGTTAATTTCTTAGCACAGTGTATATTGAACTTATATCGATTGCATGTATGCCATACTATTTTTCTCGAATATCTTGCAATGATTCTCAGCCAAAAGTCTAATATTGAATCACAAGATTTAAATCAATTCCATGGGTACCAAATAGGCCATGTAAATAAATGAATCGACCATACGATGCATGAATCATTTCGTCATAATCGTGTATAATACTGTTGAAACAGATTAATTTTCCATTACTGGCATCCTCCCACACACATTTTGTTATGCGTTGGCGGTTCATATGTAAATACATGATTACTTGAAATAGTTATAAGGGTAATTTAGTGTAAAATTAACTTAAAAACAAATTATTGTGAAAACAGACAGTTGATATTCAACTTTCAGATTATGACAATAAAACAAACGAATACAATTCAATTTGAAAGAGTCGATGCTGAAAATTTTGAACCTATTGATCACGTTTCATGAACTATGCAGACAAAATATTTTAAATGCTTTTCATAAGTATTTGCAATAAATTCAGTCCACAGAATCGAAAATTCAAATTTATGAAGAAGTTTTAGTTAGTTATTTAGTTGAATAATTATATATATATATATATATATATATATATATATATATATATATATATATATATATATATATATATATATATATATATATATATATATATATATATATATATATATATATATATATATATATATATATATATATATATATATATATATATATATATATATATATATATATATATATATATATATATATATATATATTCTTTCGAAAATTCGAATAATTGTATTTACAATAAATGCTTATATCTGTAATTTTGGAGTGTGCCAGATATACAAAAGTGGGAGCTCAGGAAATGTAACAGAGGAACCATACTATGTTGCGTATGACTCAATAAACGAGTGAGAAAACCTGAGGGAAAAATTCGTTTTCCTGTCGCTATTGCACTAGCAATGGCTTGTCTGTTTATATTGTGTTAGTGTCATGTATACATAAAGAGTACCAAGGATTTTTCTACTTAGCAGCTTCATCTTCTCATTCTCATCTTACACTCCATGACTTCCAGACGAAGACAAGGGTGAAAGGAAGGGTGTTTGGGACAGGTACCTGTAACAATATAAGAAGAAAACCAGCAGAAAAATATTTCAATAGTCATACCTGACTCTTATATGTCTGAACTCACTTGAATCTAAGGAAAGATTTTACATAGCAAGCAAGGCCCTAAATTGAACTAAGGAGATAATCAAAAAATACATAACCTGCGATATTTGCACTTTCGCGGAGATGACATAATCACTTCCTTGTTCTTGCTTGCCAATTTCGAAGTATAATCGCAAAATCCCTTCAATATTCGAACTCAACAAAACAATTCCCTCTCTGTTTGACCGAGAGAGCCCCGATGGCTAATCATTATGAACCCAATAATTTGGGTTGCCATCTCCCATATATTATTTCTACGTGGATCTGATTTAATTAAAAAAATAAATTGGGAAGAGATTTCGACAGTCGTTTTAAAAAAAATATGACAAATGTCATAATTTATCAACACTAAGATATGCTTGAGAACTATCGAAACAGAAATGTTACTCATAACAAATGAAATGACACTTATGAAGAAGAATCATCCAGATGCCTTTTCCGTATTCGACAACATTTCTCGCCGCCAATTCTCTTCAATGTATTATTTCGATTCAAAATGGGCAACTGGAAGTGGTAAGTCGAGTTTTGGAAAAAGAAAAGAGTCGGCAGAAGCCATATCAGCTGAATGAGGTTGTTGTTCGATGGTATTTGTCGAATTTTTGGTGAGAAGTTCTTTCACAATGATGATAGTCTTGTGAGATTGCGCATTATCATGCTGCGAAACCCATGAGATTTTTTCTCACTAATCTAGCTTTTTTCGACGAATTGCTTCCTTAAACACCGCATAACACTCAGGTAATATTTTTATTTAATATCTAATCTTCTGCCAAGAATTCAGAATGCACAACACCTCTTTCTGAAGAAAGTCTTTGAGTTTTGATACATATTCGTTTCGGTAACTTTACTTTTGCTTTTGATTGTGTAAGTTTTTGTCGTGTTGTTGGATGAGATTTTAAGGATCTACGTTCCGAAGTAGACAAATCAACTTCTGAAAAGTTTATAGCTCAACTACTGAATGATCTAATGGATGCGATATCCTGAATGTTACCTAAATTTTTCGAAAAACTTGAATTTTGTGCTCCTAGAAATTTTAATTTCTTGCATTGCTTGTCGTCAACCTAATTAAAGCAGATAAATCGAATGACGTAGTCATTTTACCGAATTCATCATATATTTATTTATATATAAAAAAGGAGTTTAACCCCGACGAGTTGCCCATAAATCTGTTCATGCAATCAAATTGATATCATGAAAAAATATAAATCCACCCGGTAATTAATCCCATTGCCAGGCAATGATTATAATCAAAACATATCCTGGACTCATTATATATTAGGATAACGTTGAATGTTATGAGAATATATCAATCTACCAGAATATATACAAACTAAAGCATCATCAGACAATGACATCAATGTACCAACGAGTAGTGTCAGAGGCTTTCTGCCTGGAAAAATCCAATGTACGAACGTATATCAAGTAACTCTAAATGTAACTCATTCATAGTCTTCTTGATGTGAAGTGATGAACGATCGAATAGAATACGTCTCTGAATATAAATATGATAAAATTATCAGCTAATAATATTACATTCATAAAACAAATAAATAAAATGGGAAATGAGATTCAGAGAAGTATAAACTAACGAGAAAACCTATGACTCTACCTCCTTATTTTCTTCGGAAAGAAACCTACGAAGAATATTACAAGATTTGATTACTGATATCTTCTGTAACTGTTCAAACAAACTTTTCTTCAGACCCAAAATTCCAATATTTCTGTGAAGACTCCTAGGAATATCACCTGTTCTAGAAATAATATTCGGTAGAATAATTATTTTTCCATTTTCCACATTTTGTTAATCTCGTCGCCAAGCATCATATATTTATAAATTTTATCATTGTATTTATTTTGTATATAATGTGTGTCCGGTATAGCAATATCAATTATATATGTTATTTGATTCTGTTTATCAGTAAGAATGATATCTGGCCTATTGTGTTTTACAGTTCTGTTGCATAATATTGTTTCATTAAAATAAAGTTTATATTTCTCGTTTTCATAAATATTCCCATGTTCATATTTGTAACATTTTTTTCTTTTGGGAATGAGGTCATATTCAATTCCTAGATTAAAATGAATATTATTAGCGACGCCATTGTGTCTTTCTAAATAATCTGTTGAAGCAAGGACTGAGCAAATGACAATATATGAGAAACTGTTTCTGAAGAACAAAAACATATACGGCAAGAATCATCTTTATTTTGCTTGATGATGTCTTTTCTATCATTTCTCGTGAAAACAACCTGATCCTGGATCGCAGTTGCCAAGCCTTCTGTTTCAGCAAACAATTCTCGAGATACTAACCATTTATTTGATGCGGTTTCATCAATTTCATCATTCTTCAATTCTTTAGGGTGCTTTTCTTGTAAAGCCTTCTGCATCCAACTCTGTCTTTCAAAATTATTATCAAATATATCAAAATCTACCCTTTGCATTGTCAAGTTCAGAGGTGTAAGATTATGATCTGAAGCAACAACAATATCATGTAATTGAGACGTTCTCTGTTTATCAAGAAAATGGGAACGTAGATGAGAAATCTGTTTACTGTGAAGATTATTCAAATCAGTTAATTCACAACCTAGGTAGTGTAACTCTCTGAACAGCTGACTTTGGGTGGTGCTTATTATATTTACGAAGCATTTTCCTCTTTCGACATTTCAATTCATTTAGATCAGTTTAAGACCATTTAATAATTCCAAAAGATGATGTAAGAATAGGAACTGCAGAGGAGTTGATAGCACTGAAAAGGTTTTAACTAGTTGAACGACTCTTGATGATAATTCTGAGTCTGTTGTATATAACTTCTAATATTTTGTCTTTGAAGCTGCTACAGTTAATTATCTTGTCAAGAACAAATCCAAGATATTTATATGTATCTCAAGTAGACTTTTCAAATGACATCTAGTAGTGTATATGAAAAATCACAGACAATTTAAAACGAAAAATCAGTGAAACACCCGAAGATATCAAAAAAATATTAAGATCCTTTCATGAAGATGAATTCCGGACATCCAAAACTTTGGGGCTCGCTAAAAAATCACAAAGACAACGCTCCAATACGTCCAGTTGTGTCTATCATGATTATCGCAATATATAAATTGGTAACAGAATTCAATCAAATAACACCTAAGTATTCAACAAAATACTGAATTTCATTAACACGAACAATGAAGGAGGTTCAGACCTCAATCAAATCATATTTAATTAGTTTCTATATTCTCCAACATCCCAGGCGATGGGATCTCCATTGAGCCTTTTACTAGCTGACATTTTCTTGGCGTAAATTGAATACGTCATACTCAGTCACTCCAAATTAATGAATTTTTGCAATAGATACGTAGCCGATACACTAGCATCTTTTGTAGGAACCGCCAGATAACTAGATAAATTTCAACTTACATCTATAGTATTCATACCAAATTTAAATTCAAAATACAGGGTGTTACAAAATAGTATAACACAACTTGAAGGGGTAAATTTGCGTGCAATTTTGAGACAAATAGTTCATGTAAACATAGGTCCGCAAAAGCTTCGTTACGGAGATACTGGGTGTTGAAATTTCCGGAGAATATTGTTTTTTTCTTCAAAATTCCTGCAGTTTTTGAGATTTTCAGCCCAAATTTGGAATGAAAGTGACTCATTATGGCCTCCATCAATACACGTTCAAGATTTTAACTGAAATTCATAAGGTGTTTCCTTTTACGATGTCATGTATCTTTTGCACTTTCGAACTTTTTTGCAGTACGCCACTGATCAGCGAATAATCAATTTTCGTCATCTTCGTTCAATTTAGTAACTTTTTTGACAACTGTAATTTTTTCTCATATCCAAATGTTTTCGAGTGAAACATTTTTGAATATGAATTATTTGAATTGTATGTTATTCACCAAATAAGTAAGAATAATAAAAATACTCGATAGGTATTCCCAAAATTTGCTTTTATTTTGAAAGCTCAAACTAAAAACAAGAATAATTAAAAGCTGAATAAATTGCTGAAAGTGTCCTCCACCTGCAAGAATACTGGCCGCTGTCCTTCTTCGCATATTATCACGCACTCTTTGAAATATTTCTTATCGTGTCACAAGAGGTTAATATTCGATTTCTTAATTTTTCTTCAGTGTTCACTGAAGTGGTATAAACTAAACTTTTGAGATATCCCCAAAAGAAAACGTCTAAAATATTTAGGTCTGGGGACCTAGGAGGCTATGGTTCTGGCCCACCTCGACCTATTCATCGGTTGTTGAATGTATGAGTAAGGAATTCACTAGCTTCTCCACTGAAATCTGCTGGTGCCCCGTTGTGCATAAGCCACATTATGTTTCTCTCTAAAAGTAGCACATACTCGAGCAATAAAGGTTACTCCTCCTCAAGAAATTGCCGATAAGCGGGACCGATTAGTCTGTTGGGCAAGAAAAAGCCCAATCAAATAATTTCCAATTATTCCGACCCAGGCATTCAGTGAAAATTGTTCTTGATGATGAGATTCTTCAAACATATCGGGGTTTTCCTCAGCCCAATAATGATTACTGTGAAAATTTGTGATAGCAGTTCTCGAAAAGTTAGCTTCGTCTGTGAACATTATTTCACCATCGAAATGAGTATTTTCTTTAGTTTCATCAGAGAACCATCAGCACAAATTCAGTCTTGAAGGTAGATCTCGCGGGAGTAGAGTTTGGACGCGTTGAATATGAAACGGGTACAATAAATGGTCGTTAAGAATACTCCAAACTAGAACATGTGAAATATTCGACTGATTTCCAATTTTTCTTGTACTCACATGAAGATTCAAATCAATACAATTCAAATATGCTTCCTCAATATCTGGAGTTCACATAGTTTGAGTTGAACCTTTTGAATGATTATTTGCTGTAAAAGTACCAGTTTCCCTCAACCTTCTGTGGATATTTGAAAATTTTCGCCTGTCTGGTGTTACTCGATTTGAAAAGCGCACCTGATATCATCGCCCAGCTTCTGTTGTGTTTCCGTCAGCCAGACCGTACATGTAATGGATTTCAGCCAATTCGGCGTTAGTGAAAACAGCTATTTTTTCTTACAGCAATAACCTCAGAAGTCTTAAAACTTTTCTTTAATTTAATTAGCAATTGGAGCAGACACTGGTTCAAATTTAGCAACTGTCAAAATGAATAAATAAATGAAGATAATCAAAGCTTAGTAGCCATGTTTATAATTAAAAGTGCTTTCAATTGAGCGAATGCATAAAATCGTTTAATAATGTTTTGCTCGAAAACGGTCGGAGATACGGAAAAAAGGGGCAAAAAAGTTTCTAAATTGAACAAAGACGACGAGAATTGATTGGAAGTTGATCAGTGGCGTACTGCAAAAAAGGTTGAAAAGGCAAAAGAAAACATGGCTCCACATAAATGCCTAGAAGATTGGACACATACCTACCAACTAATGCAAACAATTTTTCACCACTCTAAGACCAAGGGTGAAGCATGAGAACAAAACACACTGTATATACAAGGTTAATTGTCAGGACTGTTGAGCGTGCTATATCGGTAATACTGAACAATACTCGCATAAAATAATATACCAACACGACTACTCCGTTAGATCTAATAAAAAAAGTACCGCCCTAGCCAAACAAAGCATTGAACAACTACTTGAATTTAATTTTGCTGATGTACGAGTTCTTGCATCTGGAACCAACGACTTTAAAAGAAACATTCTAGAAATGATCGAAATCCAAAAAGAACCTAAGACAGTGATTCCAAGAGCTGACGTTGACGGATTTATGAATGTCTACAATATTCTGATAATTTGAATACATTCTTCAGTGGATTGCTGCAACCAGTTATATTCAAATACCAATTGTTATTGCCTGTTATTGTTTGTCTTGCTTTTTTGTAATTGTTTAACCAGTGACGATAATGATGTAAAGAGAGAATGTGTGAGGTGAATAGCTTTTAACGTAAGAATTGTATTATGTGGTCTACTGAAGTCATGATTTTTGTAATAGATAATAATTGTGCAAAGATGAATGTTTTCTGATATATATATATATATATATATATATATATATATATATATATATATATATATATATATATATATATATATATATATATATATATATATATATATATATAAATTAAATCATTCAAATTTTTGTGAATTCTCTTTTTCAACTGAATACACCGAATATATATATATATATATATATATATATATATATATATATATATATATATATATATATATATATATATATATATATATAGGGGTTTTACCCCGACGAGTTGCCTATATATCTGTTCATGCAATCAAACTGATTTCATGAAAAATATAAATCCACCACCCGGTAATTAATACCATTGCCAGGCAATGATTATAATCAAAACATATCCTGGAGTAATTATATATTAGGATAACGTTAAATGTTATGAGAATATATCAATCTACCAGAATATATATATATATATATATATATATATATATATATATATATATATATATATATATATATATATATATATATATACTATAGCATCATCAGACAATGATATCAATGTACCAACGAGTAGTGTCAGAGGCTTTCTCCCGGAAAAATCCAGTGTACGGACCTTAGTCAAGTAACACTGAATGTTACTCATTAAAAGTTTCCTTTGTGTGAAGTGGTGAACGATCGAATAGAATACTGCTCTGAATATAAATATGACAAAATTGTCAGTTAATTATATTACATTTATATAAACAAATAAATAAAATATGAAATGAGATTCTGAGCAGTATAAACTAAAGAGAAAACCTATGACTCTACCTCATTAATATTTTCGGAAAGAAACCTACGAAGAATATTACAAGATTTGATGACTGTTATCTTTTGTAACTGTTCAAACAAATTTTTCTTCAGACCCAAAATCTCAATACTTTTGTGAAGATTTCTAGGAATAACTCCTGTTGTAGAAATAATAATCGGTAGAATGAATATTTTCTTCATTTTCCACATTTTTTAATCTCGTCGCCAAGCATCATATATTTAGAAATTTTTTCATTGTATTTATTTTGTATATTATGTGTGTCGGGTAAAGCAATATCAATTATATATGTTATTTGATTCTGTTTATCATTAAGAACGATATCTGGTCTATTGTGTTTTACAGCTCTGTTGCACAGAATTGTTTTATCAAAATAAAGTTTATATTTGTCATTTTCACAAATAATCTCAGGTTCATATTTTGAAATATTTTTCTTTTTGGAATTAGGTCATGTTTAATTCCTAGATTGAAGTGAATAATATTAGCGACGGCATTATGTCTTTCTAAATAATCTGTTGAAGCAAGGACTGAGCAAGATGATAATATATGAAAAACTGTTTCTGAAGAACAGAAACATTTACGGCAAGAATCATCTATATTTTGTTTGATGATATGTTTTCTATAATTCCTTAGAAAACAAGTTTTAAACTTTATGATAGCTATCACTGTCTCAGTTTATCAAGATATATATATATATATATATATATATATATATATATATATATATATATATATATATATATATATATATATATATATATATATATATATTTTTGATAAACTGAGACGAGTGATAGCTATCATAAAGTTTAAAACTTCTCCTTCAATTTATTCGGTGCTATTTTCCTTGAGATAATTCGACCACTCAATTTATATAACTGGAAAGAACATCGTGAGTGTAGTATGACGTGAAGACAACAACATTATATTTTCATTTAAAATGTATTTCTATTGGCAATTTTAAAAATTAAATTGTGAATACCCGAAACGACGGAAGGCAAATAATGGAGTATGTTAATGTGTTTTAGCTAAAAACGCCATCGTATAAAGGATGGTTGCCGAAGGAAATTTAATTATATCGCAGTTTGCAAATTCTCATTTGAGTAGAATTAAAACTTTGCAATTTAAAGAAGGTGACATTATTTGAAACCAATATAATGTATTAAAATATACTAAACAGAATATGTTGCTTAAGAATATAACTCCTGAATATACATATATTCTCAGAAGTTCCCGGAAATTTAGTCATAATTGTTCGTTTCACCAACAAGTGGATCTAGGCCATTGGAAGCATTATTGTTTGGAGTTTAGGTTACGTAATTTGAAAAACGTCCCAGTGGAAATGTGATAAGATAGTGAATAGGAGAGTTCAAGGGTAGGGGTGAGGAGGGTAAGACGTGGTACTGAAACCCAATATTTTGGTGTCTATATCATTTTTTTTATTCAGTATTCATCTTTGGTATTCAGTATTCCATGAGTAATTTTAATTAGGAACATATGTTAAACATTACACTAGACAATTCACAAAAAGTAGAAAGTGTCAGATTTCCTCATTTTGTCACCTTCGTGGGGTACCCTAAAGGGCAAGATGGGGTTTCAAAAGAACAATTTATTTTTGCTGACACAATTCGCAAGTTAACGTTAATCTTCATCTTAATCTATACCAGCGCAGCTACAGTGAGCCCATCTGCCGCTACGGAACAGGCACCGCAGCTTTGACTCTAAATAACAACTATTATAATATAAACAAGGTGTATTTTCAACTTCACTATCTCTGTTCTCTATTGATGGCTCCTCAAATACTTTTTTTTTCTTGGTCACTTTTATTTTGTTAGCCTAAGATTTTTTTCGGTTTCATTAGGTTTCTTATTACCTAAGTTCTTCTTCCTCTGCCAACTTCTTTTTTATAACTCTATTTCAATTCATTTTCATATCACGAAAAAGTTAAAATTGCGGTTTTTTCTCGTTTTCTAACAACGCGAGAAGCTTTGCTTGTAGCTGGAAAGGACATTATTTGCTGGGGACTAGTTAGAGAAAGTATTGATTTTTGTGGAGTACCTGGTGTCTGGCTTATTTCATTGTCATCAAACCAACTATAGCAACCAGGCTTCGGGAATGATATTGTGGTAATGGAAGTTGCAAGAGGAATGACCTCAAGACAATTTCGATGTGTTCAACAAGTAGCTCTGCTTCTGTGGCAGTTGTAGCTAAAATCTGGCAATTACACAATGGTACTGCTGCAGCTGCTAATCCGATATTATATATTGTAGTTGCAGTCGTTACTTTTTGATCTGCGGAATATTCGTCATTAACGAAAGAGCAAAGTCTCTTTCTGAGCATAATGATGAGTTATATGGCCACATTCCGCATTTTTCGGACCCTTTTACAGCTGGTAACATAGAAGACGCATGTATGAAAGCTTCCTCAAAAATTTCAGCAACTTGTCGGACAGTGACCACCATTCCTGGATTGCTTCTAAGTCAAGGTGTTATTTGTTGATCATAATATAAGCTCAACGGTGTCATAATAGAAACATAAGCGACCTGAATCCGGTGAGGTTAGATTTGTATTCGGGGGAAACATAAAATGATAACCCCGTGGGATCGCGCTTCGTTTATGAGATCAATGTAATATTACATCCAACAGTAACAGAACAGATCGTACGACAGTGGCTCCACTCAACTCGATAAATTTTTCAAACCATTCCAGAAATAACTCTGCTGTCCTCTAGCCAGAATCACTGCAAATTTCCCAAGCTCCAGGTACAGCATTTGCATCAGCTGTGGAACCATTCTCTTTCCAGAAAACACCATTGTGGGTGGCATATATTGGCCACTTACACTGCAACATGTTTCGACTGCGATGCGTGTACCGCTTTCTTATGGCCCTTACTTGCTTTCGTCCTCTTTTACTCACTTATTTCGACTTTGTTTTAGGTACAATCGAAATTCCAGTTTCGTCGCAATGAAAGATTCGGTCAGGTGTCAATTTATGTTTATAATCAACATTTTCCAAGAAAGTGAGAGAATATACCAAACGCCTGTATGTTGCATCCGGCAGCATGCGCGCTGAGGTGCTTTCAGTTTGCGTTACAGACCCAGTTTTTACCAGCTTCTTTTTTTAAATCATTAAATGGATGTGGTTTATTATTATCAATTGATAGCCTGTAGACTAAGCCACTAAGATCTTTAGTAGTTAGCTCGTAGAGTCTGATCTCCATATATAATATATAACTGCAGAATTATTTCTTTTTATCATGAGAAAAAATTGTTTGTTTAGGGCCTAACTGAACCTTAGTTTCCATTGTAGGTGATGCATTCTCTTTAGAGCTTTCACGAACTTTCTTCACTTCTCTTTCCAAAGTGGTTTGAGGGACACCGAAAGTCTTCGCTGCTAGATAGTAATCCATTCTGCCCTGTAGCACAGAGTCCACCGCATTTCTCATGATCTCTTGCTTGTACTTCGGAATGCTATTATTTACAGAACAATCACGGCTTCAACCGAAATTAGAAAACGCTAAGAAAATCAACAATTTTCTTCACATAATAAACAAAAAAAGTGGCGTCGTCGCTCTGTCACTACGCTGAGTAAAACCTATTATAGCGGCTCTGCCTCACGCGCAGAAATGGTCGTCATTGGTCAAATGGTTTCCGTTAAAAGACGGGTACCCCATCTTGCCCGCCACCCCGTCTTGACATCATACCCATACGTGTTTGTCGCTGGACGCCCAGAGAAGGTACAAAAATATATTCGAAAATGCGATCAAAAGAGCTTCGATTATAATTCGTCTGAAAATGTAAGGGAGTAAAAGGCTTACAGACGTTCACTCAGTGTTTCCGTTCGACATTGTTGGAAATTGAAATATTATCATATCCTCTGTTTGACGGCAATTGATGAATAAAACATTAGTTCATTAATCTGCAAAGCTAAGTCATGCAGAAATCCGAATATGCATAGTAAATCGAATTATCTAACACAACAACGGACAGGTGATTTAATGATACATTTTTGGTCAAGTGGAGTTCATGCTTTGGTTTGAGTTCTGGGTTTTGATCTGTATTTTTTTTTTTGGAAACATATAAGATTAATATTATTGTTTATTATGGCTTCATTGATATGCATATAACAATCAAGTGTAAAAATATTGAAGTTTCGTCGCTTAACTTGAAAAAAAAAACAACTACAAATTATTTTCACAAACTTGAACATATTTCCACTTTGTTTTCAAAAAAATCAACAGAGAAGAAGAAAATATATTTATCTCCACAATTATAATCTTACAAATACGACCGGTTCCGACCGTTAAGTGGTTAACTACAGGAAATGCAGCTTGCTTTGAGAGATTTTCGAAGCACAATAATGAAATAGATTTTCGTTAAGTATTTTTTGAGTTTTTAAGTGGAAAAATTACAGTTACGCCGGCATTAGCATTATCCAAAGCGTACCGCGTGGAAATTGCTCGGTTCGATACACACACATACTCACAAACAGGTCTAAATCCGAACGTGCAACCTCCAGGCGGTACACTTTGGATAATGCTAATGCCGGTGGTACTGTGAATTTCAAGCTTACCTACTCAAAAAAAAACTTAACAAAAAACTATTTTGTTATAGTGTTTTGCCAAGCTCCGAAAGCAGGCTGCTTGAATGTCTAATTAAAAGTTATGCATTAGATAGCGCTATTTGGATGATCTTGAATAGCGTTCTAAAGGTCACTTTCTAAATGGAACTCTCACTATATATATATATATATATATATATATATATATATATATATATATATATATATATATATATATATATATATATATATATATATATATATATATATATATATATATATATATATATATATATATATATATATATATATATATATATATACAGTGTGTTCCAACGAAAATTTGACCCCTATAACTCCGAAATGAGTAACATTAGCGAAAAACACCAAGACACGTCGATTTTTGTTTCGAGGGGAGCATTTTTCGAAACAATTCGAAACTTCTCAGATCAACCCCCTACCACCAGCAACCCTAATTTCGAAATTCATCATAGGGAATGAGGGTCGAGTGGCACCTTACTGTAAAGGTCTGTCAATTCTCCACCTTGATTTGTCATTTTTAGAATTTTAAATTAACATACAGGGTGTCCCAACCAAGGGTGAAGTTGAATTCCTGGAAATCCCAAATACTAAATGAAATAGATTTATTTTGTTATTTTGGCATAATGCAAGCGCAGGTTTATGCTCGGTCTAGAAAAACGACCTACACTTGTGAATTTGGAGTTGGTGCAATCAACCCCCTATTTCCAGCATCCCTAACTCAAAAATCATTCGATCGATAATAGGTCAAGTGGCACCTCGTTGGAAAGGTACTGCAATTTTCTCTTCGAATTTGGCATTTTCGAAATTCAGAATCATCATACAGGGTGTCCCGAAGCAGGAACATTGAAAATCCAAATAACTTTTTGAAACTGGTTCATTTCGGTATACGAGAACATGTTTGATCCGAGAATAGGACTTTCTTGTGTGGTTATAGAATTTTTGCAATCAACCCCTTCCATTCAGCATCCCCAACTTGAAAATCATACAAATAATTCAAGTGGCATATCTTCAGAAAGGTTTTTGAATTCCAGAATGATTAAAGCATTTCATTCAGTTCGGCTCTCCATACAGGATGTCGCTTTCGAAAAATTCAATATCGTCATTTGAAATTATCAACTAAAATTAATTCGAAACTGTTAAAAGTATTGGGGTACGATGTGTTGAGCATCAATTACGAAGAAATAAAGCTGATTTCTGCATTGAAAATCTTCACATTTTTTCATTTCCATCTGGCGTGCAGTCATCTGTTATTTCTCATTTTTGCAATGAAATATTATTATTATTCAGATCAGTTCCTCATTATTGTTGTTGTTCGTCAGTTGAAATTAATCTGAAAATGGTTTATTCCACTGAGGAAAGGGTCGAAATTGTATCGACGTATTTTCGAAATAACAGTTGTGCCAAAGAAACGGCAAGGATATTCGATAGGAACCATCCTGAAAGAGAAAGGAGTCAGTCACCAGTACGTTAAATATTTGGTTGACAAATTCCTAGCTACGGGTTCGGTGGCAAACAAAAACATGAAGTGGCATGTCCTGTCAGAAATGAGGCAACGGAAGTGGCAGTAGTGGGTCATCTACAAATGGAGAATACTACTTCGATCAGAAAACTATCTCGTCTGACTGGTGTATCAGCTACAACTGTCCATAGAATCGTGAAACATCACAAATTTCACCCCTACAAGGTAAAATTAGTGCATGAAATAAACGAAGATGATCCAGATCGTCGTTTACAGTTTTGTGAAAATCTAAGTGAAAACCTAAACGCTAATCCAAATTTTCTGAATAACATCTGTTTTTCTGATGAAAGCACCTTTATGCTCAGTGGTGAAGTGAATAGACATAATTGTCGATATTGGGACACACAGAATCCTCATTGGTTTAGAGAGGCCCACACGCAAAGGCCTCAAGTTGAACGTTTGGGCAGGAATTTTGGCAATCATCTTGTTGGGCCTTTCTTTATTGAGGGTAATCTGAATGGAAATGGCTACCTACAGTTGTTAGAGGAACACATACATCCTAGATTGACAGAAATTTTACCGAACGTTCCAACTCTTTCTGAGGACGAAATGCGTTTTCAACAAGACGGTGCTCCTCCGCATTATGATGCTCGGGTGCGCCAATATTTAGACGAAAATTTCCCAGGAAGGTGGATTGGTAGAAGAGGACCTGTTGAGTGGCCAGCCAGGTCACCAGATTTAAATCCCTAGATTTTTTTTGTGGGGCCATCTAAAATCTAAAGTTTATGCCACAAGACCAGAAAACCTGGAGGAGCTGCGGATGAGGATTATCATAGAATGCCGACTTTTGACTCCTGAAGTTTTCGCTAATGTGAGAAAAGAGTTCGAAAATCGTCTGTATAACTGTATGGAGGTGGGCGGAGGTCATTTTGAACAATTGTTGTAATAATCAAGTTAGTTTTTGTCTTCAATTGAATACAAGTTCAATAAATCTCGTTTTCCTGTTTAGATGAGCATCCAATCAGTTTCTCCATCATCCCTCATCCTGATCCTCACGCCAGAAAACCTCGATTGCCAAACTGAAACCAATGCCTCAGTGAATCAGAAAATAGAAAAATCTTTCTGGAACTTTGCCACTCAACCTGTAATCACTTGTATGATTTTTGAGTTGGGGATGCTGAATGGAAGAGATTTATTGCAAAATTCCATATTCACGCAAGAGAGTCTTATTCTCGAATCAAACATAAACATGTTCTCGTATTATACCGAAATGAAGCAGTTTCAAAAAGTTATTTGGGTTTTCAGTGTTCCTGCTCCGGGACACCCTGCATGCTGATTCTGAATTTCGAAAATACCAAATTCGAAGAGAAAATTGAAATACCTTTCCAACGAGGTGCCACTTGACCTATTTTCGATCGAATGATTTTTGAGTTGGGGATGCTGGAAATAGGGGTTGATTGCACCAACTCCAAATTCACAAGTGTAGGTCGTTTTCTAGACCGAGCATAAACCTGCGCTTGCATTATGCCAAAATAAATCGATTTCATTTAGTATTTGGGATTTGCAGGAATTCAATTTTACCCTCAGTTGGGACACCCTGTATATTAATTTAAAATTCTAAAAATGACAAATCAGAATGGAGAATTGACAGACCTTTACAGTAAGGTGCCACTCGACCCTCATTCCCTATGATGAATTTCGAAATTAGGGTTGCTGGGGGTAGGGGGTTGATCTGACAAGTTTCGAATTATTTCGAAAAATGCTCCCCCTCGAAACAAAAATCGACGTGTCTTGGTGTTTTTCGCTAATGTTACTCATTTCGGAGTTATAGGGGGGGTCAAATTTTCGTTGGAACACATGAAAAAAATTTTATTTCTACCGATTATTGTTTCCACAGCAGGTGTTATTGCTAGGAATCTACACGAAAGTATTGAGATTTTGGGTCTGAAGAAAAATTTGTTTGAACAGTTACAAAAGATAAGTCATCAAATATTGTAATATTTTTCATAAGTTTCTTTCCGAAAAAATAATGAGGTAGAGCCATAGATTTTCTCTTCAGTTTATACTGCTCAGAATCTCATTTCATATTTTAATTAATTATATATAAAATGTTATTTCAATATCTGACAGTTTTATCATATTTATATTCAGGGCAGTATTATTTTCGATCGTTCATCACTTCACACAAAGAAAACTATTAATGCATAACATTCAGTGTTACTTGACTAAGGTCTGTACACTGGATTCTTCCGGGGAGAAAGCCTCTGACACTTTTCGTTGGTACATTGATATCATTGTCGGACGACGCTATAGTTTGTATATATTCTGGTTGATTGCATGAACGAGAGCAACTCGTCGGGGTTAAACCCTATATATATATATATATATATATATATATATATATATATATATATATATATATATATATATATATATATATATATATATATATTCGTTGGTTGTCGTTGACGACGTTTCGGCTACATCGCACCAGCCATTTTCAAGTTGAAGATTCTTTTCAACTGTAGTGCATCTCTGTTGCGTGATAACTTCATACTCCCGCGATCTCAAGTTGTATCGCGGCGCGCTCCCATTGGTCGGCTGCTCGACCAATGTCCCATTCACAAGAAGACCAAACATGACTCTGCCACTCTGCAAGAAACTGACTTGAAAAACCAGTTGATTCCAAGAGAAAAATCATCTCGCTGTCAAAAGATTTATGGACTACCGAAAATCCACAAACTGAACACACCTCTCCAACCTATATTAAGCTCCTTTGATACACCACTCCAGAAGCTGGAAAAATTCTTGGCCAACTACTCACAACCTACAGTTAGAGAAGCCGAGTCCTACATAAGCAATTCAGCCCTCTTCGTAGATAAGCTACAAAATATCACTATCGACCAAGATCACATTTTAGCTCGCTTAGACTTGGTATCGCTATTCCCCAATATCCCTGTCGAATACACTTTGGACACCCTTTGCTCCGACTACAACTTCCCATCGTACGTAATTCATCTAACGGAACACTGCTTAAAAAACACCTACTTCAGTTACAAAAAAGAATATTACAGAAAAATGGATGGAGCATCTATGGGGTCACCAATATCACTAGCAATAGCGAATCTATTCATGACAAGTCTGGAAAGAAAAGCATTAAACAACGCAAAACTCACACCAAAAATCTGGCTGAGATATGCCGATGACATATTCATGATTTGGCAACCCGGATGAGGAGAACTCAATGAATTCGTACATCATATGAACCAACAACACAACAAGATAAAGTTCACTGTCGAAGTGGAATCCAACGATCAACTACCCTTCCTGGACGTTATGATACAAAGACACTTGGATGGCAATCTAATTTCCTATGTCTACAGAGAACAGACACATACCAACCGATAGTTCACCCCGAACAATTGAACTCAGTGATTAAGACGGTGGTTCATCTATGTTCCCCAAACAACATACACGAAGAACTAGAACGACTAAGAGACATTCTTCAGAAAAACGGACATGACATGAGAGCAATGAGAAGAACCATAGAAAATGAAAAACGCCATTACGAGGAAACCGACGAAGAACAAACCTATAAGCCTTGCTATCCCACAATACATCAAAAGAGGAACCGATAAGTTAGGAAAAATTCTTCAGAAACACAACATCAAGCGTATCTACAAACTACACAATTCCATCCACAACAATCTGAGAACACCAAAAGACCAAATACCTCTCGAAAACCAAGGCGTCTACAAAATTTAGTGCACGGGCTGTGATCGCGTCTACATTGGGGAAACAAATAGAAGAGTAGAAGTTCGGATACAAGAACATAAGAATTCAGAAAAACGACAAGCACCTTCATCAGCAATCTTCCAACACTCGATCTCAACAGGTTACAAACTCGACTACAGGAACACAAAACAGGTAACATAATATAACTACGTGAAAGGAAAATAAGAGAAGCTATGGAGATAGAGAAACACACAACTGTGAACAAACAGGATGACGCCATAAATTTACCAGCAACTCGAAAGACCGTATTAAAAAATACGCCACCGGGAACACAGAAACAGTACGAGACAAACAAGAAAACAGTAAGAGCAGAGTCGATTACACTCAGTCCGCGAGTCGAACAGCCGACCAATGGAAGCGCGCCACGATACAACTTGAGATCGCGGGAGTATAAAGCTACCACGCCAGAGAAAGGCGTCAGGAGTTGACGGAATTCCCAACCAGGCGTTGAAGAGCTTACCAGACAAAGGAATTCATGAAATAGCGGAAATAGCACGAGCAATATTGAAAACAGGGCACTACCAAGACATATGGAAAACAGCGGAGACCATCTTGATACCGCAGCCAGAAAAACCAAGGACAGAAGCCAGCAGCTACCGACCAATAACCCTGCTACCAGCAACGAGCAAGATCATCGAGAGGATCATCTACACCCGACTGAAAGAATTACCCGAAGCAAAAGGAATGATCCCGGAGCGCCAGTTTAGATTTAGAGGACGACATTCGACAATACACCAACTAGCTAGAATCACGGAGGACATCAAAGACAAACAGAACATATCAACACCGACAGGAGCAAGATTTTTGGACATTGAGAAAGCATTCGACAAAGTTTGGCACGAAGGACTAATCTACAAAATGAAGTCCACAGGAAACCTAGCGAAGCTTACCAACATCACGATGTAATATCTAGATAACATAAGATTCATAACCAAGATAAAGGATCAGAAGCCAAAAGCGAAGAGGAAAGGAGCCGGTGTACCACAAGGATCAGTACTAGGACCACTACTATTCAACAGATACATCGCAGATATACCGAAGATGAAGCACTCAAAGATGGCACAGTTCGCAGACGACACGGCAATATACGCATCCCACAGGAACAAAGCAACAGTAAGGAAAGGCTACAAGAAGACATCGACCAACTAACCAATTATTTCAGAAGATGGAGGATCAAGGTCAACCCAAAGAAGACGGTAGCCATGTACATCGATCACAAGAAGAGAAGACATCCGGAAACACCAAGAGAAATCACCATAGAAGGACAACAAATCGAATGGAAGAAGGAAGCAAATACTCGGCCTACTCTTTGACGACCAACTGAACTACAAGAGGCACATCGAGGAAACTACAAGGAAAACAATAAGCATTCACGGAAAATTATACCCACTACTCAACGGAAAAAGCAAACTCACATTGGTCATTGATCAAGATAATCAAGGCAATAATCATTCCAGGAATAACATACGCAGGACAAATTTGGCATCTAGAGGACAGATTCGAGAAGAGGAAACTACAAGCAGCACTCAACGAGATTATCAGGACAGCGACGAACGCCCCATGGTACATAAGCAACTACCAACTCAGGAAGGAAATGTACATCAACACACTGGAAGAAATCATCACACAACTAACGACGAAGACAACCGACCAGATAGAAAACCACAAAAACAAGGAGATCAACCAAATAATGGAACTACAACCGAGGGCAACAGCAAACAGGACATCCCTAGTACAATCGAAGAGAAAACAACAGGCCAGCATAGATGCTCCACAACATAAAAGAAGGAGGATAACCAACCAGTAGAATCCCAGGACAAACCAAGGAGATGTAAAACAAGCGAGATGAAGAGGAAAAACGATAGAAATTCGACCCTCACAAAAATATGGCTGGTGCGATTCAGCTGACACGTTGTCAACGACAACTAACGAAAGGTCAATACCAGGATAAATATATATATATATATATATATATATATATATATATATATATATATATATATATATATATATATATATATATATATATATATATATATATATATATATATATATATATATATATATATATATATATATATATATATATATATATATATATATATATATATAAAAGGGTTTAACCCCGGTTATTAAAACCATTGGCAGGCAATGAATATAACCAAAACATATCCAGGAATAATTATATATTAGGATAACATTAAATGTTATGAGAATACATCAATCTACCAAAATATATACAAACTATAGCATCATCAGACAATGATATCAATGTACCAACGAGTAGAGTCAGAATAGTACAAGATTTGATGACTGTTATCTTCTGTAACTGTTTGTGAAGATTCCTAGGAATAACATCTGTGATAGAAATAATTTATATACTCTCCAATCAGTCATTCGTTTCTCCATATACTCTTAATATCTTATCTCGCGTGGACAGCCTGTGTATATATCGAATACCCACCTTTATTGATATTTGCATGGCTCATGACTCAACTCGCCAGATTCTCATGAATACGCTGAGATTAATTCAATGATTAATATCGCTTTCTCACTGCAATTATCCGCAAAAATGTGTCCAGTGAAGTGTCGAGTAATGAAGAAATAGCTAAGAGTATGTTTTATCCCTCAAATATAATGAACGGAATAATCAGAAAGAAACAAACAGAAATAGCTTTTCATAAATAATATTAAACACTCATAGAATCAACTAATACAGATAAATACATATCATTATTTCATTCTGGCCCTGGGTCATTTCGAAACAGCATAAAAAGATAGTTTTCCCTCCCAAGAATTTCGTAAAAGTAAAGGTGAAACTGATACATTTGACAACATTGGAGTTCACAAGTTGTCCTGTATGAATTGTGGTGGCGTCTATATAGGTCAGATTGCTAGATCATCTGAAACTAGATACAAAGAACATCAATCAGAGTACAACAACCAGAGAACCGAAGAATCTACTTTCGCTTCACATTGCATCGAAAATGGTCATTATTTCCACCCATAAATTAACTACGAAGTATTCACAGAATACCTAAGGGACAAGGGTTAGATTTCTTAGAATCCTTCGAGATTTTCAAACTCCAACAAACTCCTTATAGAGATAGTCTTCTGAACGACCAGTATAGCCCTGCTTATACGTCCATATTTGATAATTTTAAATAATACCTTCTCTTATCATAATTCGTTAATCACCTCTTGTTTCCACCCTTAATAATTTTGTGTCTACGTGTTTACGTATTTTCAATAATTTTCGTTCAGAAATTCTTATTTCTTCCTCATCCTTATTTGTCATTGTCATAGGTTACGCGGCATACGTCATACTTGGTCTAATCAATGTTTTGAAAATGTTTAGCTTGGTGTTTGTTGTATTTCGCTTTTCAGAATTTTTTATTGGCATGATACGCTCTGTTGACTCGAATTCTCTTGTCTTTCAGTTGATATTCTAATATTCTGCCATCGTTAGTTATCATGACGCCCAAGTATTCAAAACATTCAACTTCCTCAAATTCATATTACCATATTTCAATGTTAATTTTCGGGTTTCCTCCATTCTTTACAAGTCTTAGACTCTTCGTCTTGCTTTCGTTTATCTCCAAACCCAATTCTCACCCTTTCTCCAGTATTTCCCTTATTATATCCTGCATTAGCTCTCTTTTATTTGCTATTAAAACAACGTCGTCTTCGTATGCTATTATTTATTTTCACCCTGTCCTCACATAACTGATACTTTTCTTTCTTGGTCATGCTCTAATGCTAGGTTAGGTTAGGTTAGATTAGTGTAGCTGACAAAGCGTATCCTTGCTTAAGTCCCTTGTCAAATATGAACTCTTCTGTTTCTCCTCTTTGGGTAATTACTTTGGCTTCAGTTTCTTTCAGTGTCATCCAGATCGATCTTCTTAGTTTCGAGTGTATTCCAAATATTTTAGGACTGCCCTAGGTTCTGGTTTTTCATTGAGTTGAATGTTGCATGAAGTTGATAAACAATATTTCGAGATCTATGCCGTGTTTATAAGCCTTCTATATGATCTGCTTTAAGGTATGTCTTGCGTCTATTGTTGACCTGTCATCTACAAACCAGCATTGGTATTGTCCTACTATTGTTTTTGATGCTTTTGTTAAACTTTCCATCAGTCTTTGTAATATAATGTGATTATGGGAAGTTGTTTTGGCTATCCGGAAGTGGAACATTTTATTTAGAGTTGAAAACAACGGGAAACCTATTCAAAAAGATTCGAATCTGAATGAATCACCTAATAATGAAAATACACGAGAGTGAAGAACGTGATAGTATTACAAAAATGAACAAACTGATAATAATGGGCTTTCAAGCTCGATGAGATCCTTGTTTGCGTATTCCACCATTTATATATAACGTTCAGCTGTTGTTCGGCACGAAACAATAAGAACAGAACACACACGCGCCGCGACGCCCGTTGTCCCATCACGTAATACCGTCGAAATAGAATATCCCATTTTTGTCTGAATCAACATTTTCATCTCTAACATATTGTTTTGGTCATTGCATACATGTACCAGCAATGCAAGTATTATGAAAATATGAGTTTTGCTTTAATAATTGCTTCCAGTTCGAATGCATACAATGTAATTTATTTGTTTGTGTTCGGATATATCATTTTACTAGGGATATATCATTTTGTTTCGTTTCAAATTGGCACACGTCTAAAAACGAACCTAATGGATATACATTATCGATTTTAAATAATGCTTTGTTGAATTAAAGGGTTGTTTGGGATCATGTGAGGTATAGTTGGGTTAGACGGACTGGGGCCGCAAATGAACTCAAACTAGGAAAACTTGTGTATGTAGTTATGAACAGGGTCGGCAGTAGGGTGTCCCTTACTATAAGGGCAATTTTTTTACAGATTGAGATACTCATACCCTATTACTTTGATTCATTTGACTCTAATAACTGAAATAATAAGTGTTATTGGAATCGGATAACCGTGCCTACTCTTCATGTCAAACTTTGAATATAAATGTTTAATTTGTCATCTGTCATTCTACTTTGGAGATAGGCATACTCCAGTGGTCTTCAAAGGTTTCTATTTTGTGCCACCTGTTTCCAGTTCAAGCCACCAATTATTTCCAAGTAGTCTTCCCATCTCATTTGTGGTCGACCTCCACTGCTGTATCATGGCGTTCCATCTGCCGTCTTTTTATCTGGAAAACCTCTTTTTGTGTCTGGGGATTTCCCACCTAACATCGCCTAACTTTTGTGATCTTCCTTATACAGATATTGATTTGTGTGTCTGTCAGCCTCAACTCAAGCATTCGTGGTTCCATGGCTCTCAGCGTCTTACTCGTTTTCTCCATGATGGCTTTGGTGAGTGTCCTGATTTGACAGCCGTAAGTGGTGATAGACAAATTACACTGATCGAAGACTTTGGTTTTGAGATCTATGGATATTCAGTGGCTTTAAAGGAGCTATTTCAGTTTGACAATTCCTGCCTATGCTAATCTAACTCGCCTACTAATTTCTGTAGTCTGGGTTTTCTTATACGGTTTAATCATTTGCCCCAGGTGTACAGGGTGCTTCAACGAAAACTAAACAGAGGCTTTATCTACCAAGATATTCATTTCTGTATTGTATGTATGTGTATATGTATTGAGAATATCATCTCTTAAAATAACCGAGAGATGTCTGAAGAAGCTGATGACAAACCTCCAGCTGAAATTCGACGGTACTGTAGCGTATGTACAACATAAAATCAAAGAATGTCCAAGATGACGTGAAAAAAATATAAAAAGAAAGTTTGCGGAGAACATGAAAAAGGTGTTTGCAACAATTGTCTTTAGCCGTTGAATTTTCAGTATTTCTTTTAATTTGAGACTGACTTTATTATAATCAATTAGTTAAAAAGAAAAAACAGTTTCAAAGTCAGCTATTCATGAAAATTTCTACTTATGTTTATTAAATCCTACAAACTTTAAAATTCGAAATAAAAATAATAATACGTATAGATTTTATTTTGCTATCAATAATTCAACAATTAACAGTACTTAATGAAACAAAAATAATTGATATTCATTAAAAAATCGACTATCAAAACAGTGCGCCTTTCAGGTGCATGTTTATATTTTTTCAGTACAGAAACTTAACGTTATTTTTCTAGGGTTAACTTCGTCAGCGTCCGTCGTCAATTTATTGGAATAACATTTCAGTATTTCTATTCCAATATAGTGAATTTTTTTTGCCACGTTACAAGAAAAGTGAAAAGAACGCGTGTAATTTATTGGATAGAATGCATAATGCTTCTCTGCAAAATTAATATTCGTCATTCTATTGTTACATTTGAATAAAACTACATTTCTCATATATGTCAGGCTGAAGGAGTACTTTTCCCCTTACAGCGTTATCTATCATTCATTCGTCCATCTTGCTTCCGCATAATAAAGCTACATTTTCAATATGATAATTCTCATATAAATATGTCTCTTTGACGAGTCAAAACGTTAGCGTCATATTTTTCTGGATACTTAATTGATAATTTCTACCAAAAGGAATATTATGTTCGTGACAGTATTATGTTATGCATTCAGTAAACCCACTCGAGGGAGAATAAAGTGTAAATTCATTGGTTCTCAAATCTGCAACTCAATTGAACACATAATAAAAGTTCTTGAATGCCATCTATGAATGCTATGAAATTATGCGGATAACTCGGTCTTTGTATTATTGAAACAACGTGTGAAATGATGAAAACAATGTCTGAATCTGCATATTTCACGTCGAGAGTTCCTTCTGGTCATTTCTTTTACAGCTATGATTGAAAATATTCACAAAATGTTGCGTTCTCATTCGAAGATATACAAGGTGCTTCAACGAAAGCTAACCAAAAGCAATATATACCAAGAAATTCATTTCTGATCGAAACGCAAAAATAGGTCAATTTTTGTTTCAAGGGGGACATCTTTTGTTGTACAAAACTTGCCTGAAATATTAACTTCCTAAGCGGGGGTTGCAATCCTTGAACATTTTGAATAGGAAAGATGAGTCGAGTGATGACTCAAAAGAAAAAAGGTATCTTTGTCTATATCGCCTTGAACGAATTTCCATTTTTAATTGAAAACTGTAAAAGATACTGGGTGAGCAACTGAAAGATAGGGAAGACTATTTCCCTGAGACTATTCTAGTTTCAGTCAAGTAAAATGGAACAGATCCATGCTGATCAATGGCAGTCATCATCATCTCGAATTTCAACCCCTAGAGCAGGGGTGGACCCTTGAAAATTTGGAAGAGGGTAGATGGGTCGAGTGATAACTCAAAAGATAGGTATTATATTTGTCTGCATTTCCGTGAAAGAATTTTCATTTTTGATTGAAAACTGTAGAAGATACAGAGAGAGCCACTGAAAAATAGAGAAGACTATCGCCCCAAGACTATTGGAGTATTAGTGCGAAAAACTGGAATAGATTCATTTAGATCGAAGATGACAGCCTTTGATCTGGAATGAATTTGTTCCATTTTTTTGCACTAATACTTCAATAGCTCAGGGCGATAGATAGTCTCCTCTATTTTTCAGTAGCTCTCTCTGTATCTTCTACAGTTTTCAATCAAAATTGAAAATTCGTTCACATGGATGCAGACAAAGATAATACCTTTGTTTCGAGGTTTCACTCGAACCACCTACTCTCTTCCAAGTTTTCAAGGGTGGTCACCCCTCCTCTAGGTGTTGGAATTCGAGATGAGGATGGTACTAGATGATGACTGCCATTGATCGCCATGGATCTGTTTCATTTGACTTCACTGAAACTTGAATAGTCTTAGGGAAATAGTCTTCTCTATCTTTCAGTTGCTCACCCTGTATCCTTCACAGTTTTCGATTAAAAATGGATTGCAACCCCCGCTTAGGGGGTTGATATTTCAGGCAAGTTTTGTACCCCAAAAGATATATTTGAATATCTTGGTAGATGAAGCCTCTGTTTAGTTTTCGTTGAAGCACTGTGTGTATATATATATATATATATATATATATATATATATATATATATATATATATATATATATATATATATATATCGAGCCAATGCATCAAGGAGATACATATAAATATCTTGGATTTTGTCAAGAGAAGACAATTAACCATAGCAGCACTAAAGAAAATATTGGAAGTTCATATTACAAAAGACTTAGAATTATCATCAAGCGTTATTTAAATAGTAAAAACCTTTTCAGAGCTATCAACTCCTATGCTGTTCCTATTTTTACATCTTCTTTTGGAATTATTAAATGGTTTAAAACTGATCTAAATGAATTACAATGTCAAACGAGGAAAATGCTCTGTAAATATCATAAGCACCACCCAAAGTCAGCTGTTCAGAGAGTTACACTACCTAGACATCTTGGAGGTCGTGGATTAATTGATTTGAATAATCTTCATAGTAATCAGATTTTTCATCTACGTTCCCATTTTCATGATAAACAGAGAACGTCTAAATTACATGATATTGTTGTTGCTTCAGATTATAATCTTACACCTCTGAACATGACAATGCAAAAGGTAGATTTTGATATATTTGATGATAATTCTAAAAGAGAAAGTTGGATGCAGAAGGAATTACACGGAAAGCATCCTAAAGAATTGAAAAATGATTATATTGATGAAATTGCATCGAATAAATGGTTAGTATCTGGAGAATTGTTTGCTGAAACAGAAGGCTTGGCAACTGCGATCCAGGATCAGGTTGTTTTCACGAGGAATTATAGAAAACATATCATCAAACAAAATATAGATGATTCTTGCCGTAGATGTTTCTGTTCTTCAGAAACAGTTTTTCATATATTATCATCTTGCTCAGTCCTTGCTTCAACAGATTATTTAGAAAGACATAATGCCGTCGCTAATATTATTCACTTCAATCTAGGAATTAAACATGACCTTATTCCCAAAAGAAAAAATTTCAAAAATATGAACCTGAGATTATCTGTGAAAATGACAAATATAAACTTTATTTTGATAAAACAATTCGTTGCAACAGAGCTGTAAAACACAATAGACCAGATATCGTTCTTAATGATAAACAGAATCAAATAACATATATAATTGATATTGCTATACCCGACACACATAATATACAAAATAAATACAATGAAAAATTTCTAAATATATGATGCTTGGCGACGAGATTAAAAAATGTGGAAAATGAAGAAAATATTTATTCTACCGATTATTATTTCTACAACAGGCGTTATTCCTAGAAATCTTCGCAAAAGTATCGAGATTTTGGGTCTGAAGAAAAATTTGTCTGAACGGTTACAAAAGATAACAGTCATCAAATCTTGTAATATTCTTCGTAGGTTTCTTTCGGAAAATAATAATGAGGTAGAGTCATAGGTTTCTCTTTAGTTTATACTGCTCAGAATCTCATTTCATATTTTATTTATTTGTTTATATAAATGTAATATAATTAACTGACAATTTTGTCATATTTATATTCAGAGCAGTATTCTATTCGATCGTTCACCACTTCACACAAAGGAAACTATTAATGAGTAACATTCAGTGTTACTTGACTAAGGTCCGTACACTGGATTTTTCCGGGAGAAAGCCTCTGACACTACTCGTTGGTACATTGATATCATTGTCTGATGATGCTATAGTATGTATATATTCTGGTAGATTGATATATTCTCATAACATTTAACGTTATCCTAATATATAATTACTCCAGGATATGTTTTGATTATAATCATTGCCTGGCAATGGTATTAATTACCGGGTGGTGGATTTATATTTTTCATGAAATCAGTTTGATTGCATGAACAGATATATGGGCAACTCGTCGGGGTAAAACCCCTATATATATATATATATATATATATATATATATATATATATATATATATATATATATATATATATATATATATATATACACCTGAATTAGTTGATTAGTTGATAACTAAATTAGAACACAAGGACAACACGAGAGATATTGATGAGGAAATTATATCATTGTGAAACTCAAAATTCTACTTTGAAAAATATTATAAATTTTCCATTTCAAGTATTAGTTTTTCACTAATATATAAATACATAAACTTTCGTTGTGTTTGAACTGTCTGCATGATGACTTAGTGACTTAGGTTAGGTTGACATAGAGGGCATGGCAAATTTTAGTTGGAAAAGAAAATTTCGTTTTGTTTGGACTTTGTGTTTCATTTAAATGAATTAAATTCATTTAATTAATAGACCTTTAAAGTTTATATCGCTCGACTCACTTTCTCCATAATGAATTTTGACTTGAATGCTACCGAGAATGGGGGTTAATTTTATTTGCTCCGAACCAACGCAGTCCGGCTCCAATAAATATTCACGAATCTCAGCTTTTTCCATCAAACTTCGTCGATGGATTCACGATGAGTTCAGTCAATTGAAAAAAATTTCAGTAATAACTACAGACTGAAAGTATAACCGTGAGAATGACGAGTTTTTAAATGTCAATTTACATTTTTACTTGCTATCTTCGGTAGATTACTATTCATTCCGTTCCGCAGAGATCGCATTCATTCCATATTCGCCATAGGTCTAGTAAAATATGTCATTGTCATACGTCAACAGAAACGCTCACAATTTATCTTTCCTCCATTTCACTCCAAGGCTTGACATCTTGACATTCGGTTTCTGAACATTCGAAAAAGTGATGACCTCTCATGTTCTTTCCTTTCCTTTTCCAATTGTGATTCGATTTACTATGTCGCCCCCTAGTGTTATTTTTCCGCTACGGATGACAATTTCATCCTCATTTTAGACATGGAATGAGTTATCTGGGTATCTTCACACTCAGCTGTTATTGACATGGCGTGAATGGGGGGGGATGGATTCCTTGAGATTTCAACCCAATTCTTAAAAAATATGAAATACATTAATAGAATTCAGGGTATCCGCTCGAAAGGTCCCATTAAAAGTATAAGGAGAATGGGTTTATTGATTAATCTCAAATTTTAGGGTTAGAGTGAATGGATACTGATCTACAATTTGCAATTGTTTCCCGAGTAGAATTTTTGCTATTGTATGTAGGGAAGAGTTAGATAATACCGCGTGGTTGATAATTCCGCGCATCAGCATAATTAAACAATTACATTGGTCTACAATGGTTTTGTTGCCCTAGATATGAAAATGATTTTGGGTCTATTTATGCACACAATTCGTGAAACTATCAATGATTTTGTAGGATTTGCTCTGATTTCTTTTTAAATCTTTATTTTCAATTTACATAACAAAAATCGTAAAACAAGAAACAAAATAACAGATATATTTATAATGTCAGTTATGTTTTGAGAAATTCGGATACATCGAAGTAAATAAAGGGAAAATGTCGAATATATATTTCATATTTCCATAAAACGCCTTTTATGAGCTTTTCTTCTATAATTTTTCAGGGGACAATCTCTTTTCAAAGACCAGCAGTAATCTGCCATCATGTGACAATCCCATCGACCTTGATACCTTTCTTCCATCACTCTTAGATCTTGATGAAACCGCTCTCCCTGTTCCTCACTATAATTTCCTAAATTACCCGGAAATTTATCTACATGATTGCGGAGATAGTGTAACTTAATACTCATATTTGCTCCTAAAGTCTGAAAGTTTGTCAGCATATTTTGCACAATTTCTTCATAATTTGCTGCTTTATGGTTACCTAGGAAATTTTCGACAACCAACACAAAACTTTTCCAAGCTTCACTTTCCGGAACACTCATAACTTTGATAAAATCTGAGTCTTTCATGAATTGCCGTATTTGAGGACCATCAAATATTCCACCTTTCAATTTTTCCATACTAAGCTTCGGAAATTTTCTGCAAATGTAATTAAAACAATTTCCGTCTTTGTTCAACGCTTTAACAAATTGCTTAATCATACCTAACTTAATATGTAATGGTGGAAGTATGATTTTGTCTCTGCTCACCAGCGGCTCCCTTATTACGTTGGCTTTACCGACAGTTAAAGAATTTCTTACAGGCCAAACATCTTGTTCCCAATGAAGTTGCTTTGCTCTACTATCCCACAAACAACTAAAGCAAGGGTATTTTGTATATCCACTTTGTTGGCCAAGTAAAAAATTAACCATTTTCAAATCCATCGGCCATTGATGCTCAGAGTATTTAATTTTCTCTGAAACTAATTTTACATTTTCATATTCTTCTTTGAGTTTCGTTGAAAGGGCAATTGGAATTGATGCAAATTTATTTCCATTGTGCAATAAGACGCATTTTAAACTTCTTTTGCAACTATCAATAAAAAGGCGCCACTCAGTAGATTTGTACTCTTTTAAACCCATGTCTATAAGCAGCTTCGCGATATCATTACAATACACTAATCCTTCATTTTCACTAAAAAATTGTAATAACTCTTTTTCTCGCGTTCTGTATGTTGTAATTGTTACTGTTGGTGCCAATAAATTTTTTTCTTTCAATCTTGAGGCTAACAGTTCTGATCCTTGTTTTGAAAAATTGAGATCACGTATTAAATCACTGAGTTCATTTTTAGAAAATAACTTTGGCGTAGATGTTTCACCTTCCCATTCACTTCCACTAGTAGATGGTCCCGATTTCTGTGAATTTGGTAACATCATTGTTTCTGAGGGGAAGCGAATTACTTTTGAAATGTATATGGGCCGAGGGAGATTTTCACTGTGTAGAACCGGACATTTCGTAGACTGCAAGTCTGGGTATCTCCACGTTCGATTTCGATTAAAACCTTTAACATCTACTACGCAAAAGTAACAATCATCTAAGTGATTCGTAGGCTCCATCCAGATCATAGGAATACCAAAGTCTAATCCAGAACGTTCACCTTTTTTCCACAACCGTAAAGACTCAACACAGGACTTACAAACTTTATTAGGAACCCATGGTTTACCTAATTTGTCCATTTTGAAACCAAAATATTCAACATAAGTCTCCTTGACAAAATCTGTGATATTTCTTTTTGTTTCTTTGGTATATAAACACCGCAAATATAACAAAATAAATCAATACAATATTTACACTTTCTTCGTGACGAACTCATATATTAGACTAGAAGACAAATATATAAGAATGGACATTCAGTAATTGAAACAAAATATTAATCCATGACACTTTATCTAGATTTACGTATATATGTACTTCAATATTGTCAAATAACTGAGATCTCAGCTGTTCTGTGGAGTAAGGTGTCTGAGAGTGGAGATCAGGTGATGTTTGTATGCGTGAAAAAGTTGCGCAGAAGCCTAATCATGACTGGAAAATTAAATTTATTTCTAACAAGCTTATAATTGTTCAAAATATAAGAAATGCAAAAATCATGAAAATACGAGCACATTGAGAACTTTCATGAATATATTCGTAATCTGGGCACTTGAAAACATAAAAATTTGCGATGATATCCAGGGCAACAATAAAAAAAAATTTTTTTGTAGAGCTGTGTTATCTACTAGTTCTAGGATACAGTGCGTAAAAATCGAAGCCCGACCTGCCTAAAACCTCTACCGCTTATCGCCATTTTAGTCGTCGGGACGACGAAGAGACTATGTGTTATAGAATTTTTTTTCATCAGTCCTCATAATTATTTGTGCTTTTTCAAAAAGAGGTATGTTATACTGTATTTAACTATATCAATATCATAAAGAGGAAAGAGTTGATTGTTTGTTTGTTTGCATTGAATAGGCTCCGAAACTACTTGACGGATTACAAAAAATTATTTCACTGTTGAGAAGCTACAGTATCTCCTGTGAACCAGGGTTATATTAAATTTTCAACAAAGACAGGGATCCATACTAAAACTCAAATAATATAATCTAAGGTCTGAAAAATTACCAAAAAAGTTACTCACATCGTGTACGCTGCAAAAACTATTGATTATAGAAGAAAATAATATGGTACGATATTGCAGAACATATAATCCACGAAGAATATCACGAAAGCATGTGTCTAACTATTGAGGTCTTATCACAATAAGTGTTTTTTTTCATTTTAAAAGATTCAAAGATGAAAAAATATATATAAATGCCACCGCTATAAAAGCTTATTTATTTATACTTTGGAATTAATCCTTATCATAATAAATGAGTTTAAATTTAATCCAGCTTCCAAGCAATTATATAACTTTTGAATTATTCAATTTGGACATTCCATTCGAAAGATATCGCAAGTATAAAAGTGTAAGTTATTTGAAGAATGTCGCATGGTTGCTGCTCATACCGCTCGGTTAGACGACACAATAATAATAATAAGCGGTGGCATCACTGTGGTGCGGGAATTAATATCGTTTACAGGAAAACTCTGACTTAATAGAAAGATTTTCAAAAGCAGAGAAAGTAAAGTATATAGTAAAGGATTTTCACAAACATTAAAAACAAAATAAAATAATACAAAAAAAATCTTTGTTCTTCATAATTTGATTGATTTGTTCGTTTGTATATATTTGGTATTCGTTGCTGCCTAATTTCACTGACCCTAAAATTGAACGCAATATATTTCTTTCAGCAATTCTTATTTCTTCTTCATCCTTTTTCATCATTATCATAGTTTCTGCGGCATACGTCATACTTTGTCTAATCAGTGTTTTGTAAATGTTTCGCTTGGTGTTCTTTGTAAGTATTTTGCAGCTCAGAATTTTTCATTGGCATGGCACGCTCTGTTGACTCAAACTTTCTTGTCTTTGATCTCAGTTGATCTTTTACCATCGCAGTTATCATGACGTCCAATCCATTGTTTACAGGTCTTAGTATTATCGTCTTGCTTTTGTTTATTTTCAAACCCAATTTTCTCCTTTTGTCCTGTATTTCCTTTATCATATCCCACATTAGCTCTCTTTTCTTTGCTATTGAAACAACGTCGTCTGCGTATGCTATAATATGTTTTCCCCCAGTCCTCAGGTAATGTTTACTTTGTTAGTACATGCTCTAGTGCTAGGTTAAACAGTGTAGCTAACAAAGCGTATCTTTGCTTAAATCTCTTGTCTAATATGAACTCTTCGGTTTCTACTTTTTAGGTAATTACTATGGCTTCTGTTTATTTCAGTGTCATCCAGATCAATCTTCTTGATTTCGAGTGTATTTCAAGTTCTTCTAGGACTGCCCTAGGTTCTGGTCTTTTTATTGAGTTAAATACTTGCATATAGTCGATAAACATCATTTCGAGATCTATTTCGTGTTTATAAGCCTTCTCTATGATCTGCTCTAAGGTATGTTTTGCGTCTGCTGTTGACCTGCCTTTGACAAACCAGCACTGGTATTATCCTACTATTGCTTTTGAAGCTTAGGCTTGACTTTCCGTAAGTCTGTGTAATAAAATGTGATTATAGAAAGTTGGTTAGGCTATCCGTAAGTGGAACATTTCATTTAGAGTTGAAAACAACGGGAAACCTATTCAAGAAGTATTTAGAGAAGGTTAAGTATATAGTAAAGTCTTTTCACAAACATCAAAAGAAAATGAAAAAAACAAAAGAATAAAAAAACAAAATAAAAATAATACTAAAAAATTAAAATAATAATAATACAGAAAAATAAAATGAAACTAATAATATTTCATACTAGAATTTTCTTCATTTCACTCTTTTCTATAACCCCAAGCAAAAACGAGAAAGTATGTATAAGTGTGTGTGTGTTAGAAAAATTATTACTTTTGAAATGTTTGGTTATTATCCGTGCAAAGCCGAGGCGAGCTGCTAGTATTTTACTACTCTTTTACTATACAATTTTAAAGCTTTTATACTGTAGAACAGGGGTGCTCAAACGGTTATTCACGATCGACCAGTCAATCACGAATGCTTTTGGAGTAGATCTCGAGAAGAAAAAAAAATTCATTAAGTAGATAAGTAAACTGCAAGAATTTATTAATAATAAAAAAAACCCTCCGCTAGCGGCAAAAGGCGGCTGTATCAGAGGAACGCGCGATAATTATCAAAGAAAAGCCGCGTTTGGCTGCGTGTTTGGCGGGAATATTCGAGATCTCCGTTCACGCAGATATAAATGTTGTGCCTGCAGGAATTGGAGTCATTCTGAATTGTAACTTGAAGGCAATGCTATTCGATTCAAAGTTTATTATCAAATAGTACAAAAGCGAGTGCAGCGAAGAAATCTAAAACGTATCATCTTAATAACCATTGATACGAAGAATTTCTCTTTTGTATGGTGAAGGATAAGTGCATTTCTCTTATTTGTCGTGCGTCAGTTGCAATACCTAAGCGTGGTAGCTTAGAGTGGCATCATAAAACGGTTCATAAAAACGATGAAAAAAATTTTCCGCCACAGAATGAATTAAGAAAAACGAAAAGTAGGTGATTTGATATCTTGCTTGAAAATAGAACAAACCATGTTCCAAGACCAGCCAAACAATCAAAAGCTGTTTCTATCGCGTCATATAAAATATCTCATATATTGGCGAAACTAAACCATTCGAAGATGGATCGGTTCTGAAGTAAACATTTATTGGAGCGGGTCTGACTTTATTTGGAGATTTTAAAAAATAAAACAGAAATCATGTCTGCTATAAGAGAACTTCAGTTATCTCGTCACAAGTCATGTGTCAGGACATGGCAGATAAACTGAAACATGATATCATGAATGATACATACTTCTCTTTTCAGTGCGACGAATTCACCAATATGACAGACACTGCCCAGCTGTGTATTTTTATTCGGATGGTATTCAATGGCATGTTGGCTAAGAAAGAATTTTCGATGATCATTCCTCTGAAGGGGAACATCCGTGGCGAAGATATATATGACATTCTCTTCAATTTTGTATAAAACTACAAGCTACCAATATATGAATTAGTGTGCATTACAACCGATGGAGCACCAGCAACGACTGGAAACAAAAACGGTTTGGAGGCATTGTGTCGAGCTCATGAAGATTTCCCTTCTTTCAATTCATTCCATTGCACTATACATCAACAAGTTTTGTGTTCAAAAGTTTTAAACACGGAGGAAGTTATGAGCATTGCAAGAAAAATTGTGAATTCCAGCCCTAGCATTTAGCTTGCAACGGCGGCTCTTCAAGTTGAAGTGGGAAGATAGGGAGTCAGCTGAACAATTTGATTTAGTTCCCCACACGGACGTCAGGTGCTTGAGTCGCGGAAAATTCCTCAAAAGGTTTCAAGAATAATTGCCCGAAATAACAGCTTTTCTAGACGAAATTGGTGATGACACTCAGATGTTAAAGAACGAAAATTTTCTAACTGATTTGGCATTTTTGACTGACATCACAATGCACTCAAACACCATTAAATTGGAGTTTAAGGATAAAGCAAAAACGACTCAAAAATAAACTAAAGACAGATCAACTTAAAAGAGAGGATCTGAAACATTTTCCGTCTTTGAAAGCAAGGATTCCGCAGTTGAATTATGATACGTATGAGGCTGAATTATCAAATATTGTGGGAAAATTCGACATCCGTTTTTATGATTGCAGTTAATTGGCAAATATAGCATTATTTATGAGTTATTCATGTGGAAACATTGAGTAATAAGCTACTGAAATAGCAAGTCAGTTTAATATTAGCATATGTTCTGTTGAAAATGAGTATTATATCAGATATACATCTCAATGCTACAACATCTGATGTTTTATATCTGAAGATAAATATGTAAATCTGAGGCAAAACGTTCTTCAACTGACGGTTATGTTTTGGTCAACTTGCTTGTGCGAGTCTTCATTTTCTGAAATGAAGATAATTAAGTCAAAATATCGTAATCGACTTACTGACGATCATATGTTATCATGCTTGCGATTAGCACTCAGTGGTTACGTATCATCTTATGAAAAGTATGCTGAGTACATGCAGTGCCACCTTTCATTATCCAAAGTCACTCTTTAGTTAAGTTTAACATCATATGTAATTCTTTTGTTTTGTAACAACCAATAAACTCGCAATTTGATGTTAAAGAGAAGAACCTAACTCAACCTAACACAAGCCTTGGCTAAAATAATGTATATTGTGCGAAGAACTAATATCTATAAATTGTACCGTACACCCTAGTTTGAGCACCCCTTCTGTAGAATTAATATCTGAAAATATTTTACGTACTATAATTTATTCTATATTATTTTGAGGTTATAAGATAAAATCATAGATTTCGACAATTTAGTGACAGGGAAGCGGCATTATTAGTCGAGGGTCGGAATTGAAGACTACGAACATAATATTTTCTTTACACTAACTTGTTTTTACCCCCGCATAAAATTTTATGTATGTGCGTAAGTTTGTCTGTTGGTATTTCAGATACCAGGCGAAAATAGAAAAAAAAAGAGTAATTAATTGAGTTGAAGACAAATAATTGTGGTGCTATCAATTTCTTCGATTAATACGATTGATTTGGTTAAACAAAATACACCAATTGAAATAATAACGTTTTATTTTATTTCCGTTTAAGATGAATGCATCTGTGCTGCACTACAAAACGGAAGTAAAATAAACACAACTCATATAAACTTCAGTATCCTTGAATCAGCATATATATATATATATATATATATATATATATATATATATATATATATATATATATATATATATATATATATATATATATATATATATATATATATATATATATATATATATATTTTCTTCTGAAAAGAGAGGATATACAAGATTTTGATTAATTGTATTTACAATAAGTGCTTATATCTCTAATTTTGGTGTGTGTCAGAAAAAACACAAATGTGAGCTCAGGAAATGTAACAGGGGAACCATACTATCTTGTATATGATTCAATAAACGAGTGAAAAAACCTGAGGAAAAAACTCGTTTCCCTGTCGCTATTGCACTAGCAATAGCTTGTCTGTTTATGATGTGTTAGTGTCGTGTGTACATAAAGAGTACCAAAGATTTTTCTGCTTAGCAGCTTCATTCTCTCTTTCATTCCATGATTTCCAAAAACAAGGGTGAAATTAAGGGGGTTTGGGAAAGGAATCTGTAACAATGGAGAAAGAAACCAGCTGCAAAATATTTCAACAATCAAACTTCTAATATGTCTAAACAAATCTAAGAAAAGATTTAACATAGCAAGCAAGGTCATGAAAGAGATTAAGGAGATAATAAAAAAATACATAACCTGTGATATTTCCTCAAATTCCATCTCTGTTTGACCGAGAGAGCCCTGATGGCCAGGTTCAGCCTTCCAAGTGATGCCGATTATGATCTATAGATGTTTTAGAATCATTATGGACCCAATAATCTGGGTTGACATCGCCCATATATTATTTCTTCGTGGAACTTGTTTAATGCGAAAAAAGGTTTGCGAAAAGTGATGACAGTCGTTCGAAAAATATGACAAAATTATGACCATCTTATGGTCGGAAAGACTACATTTACAAAAGGAGAAGAGAATGGAAGGGTCTCATTTAGTAGTTTAGTGGGAAAAAGTTTTATGGAATAACTCATCAACAGTTGCGGAAATTCGAATATGACTTCACCGTTGCAAAAAATATCAAAAATGTTTTTCGTCAAAGAAAAGGATGGCTGGAAAATGTTGGGAGTATATCTTTCAGAAAAAAAATCCAGGTATTTCTTCGAGGCTTCCCGAGCTAACTTGTCTGAACAGGGTCATAGGATTTAATAAATCAGGAAGAGTCCCTTTTCTATTAACCGAAAGACACTAATGACAAAGTTTTGCAGCCAATGGAATCTTTAATATTGATGAAACTGGCATCAGTATTGTTTAAAAACCAGATAAAATTTATGCTTCAACTTGACCAAAGAAAGTCGGAAAGGTTACAAGTGCAGAACGAGGCGGAAACGTGACAGTGGTATGTGCACCTAGTGCGACAGGTATATATGTTCCTCCCATGTTTATTTATCCACGGCAGAGAACTAAATCTTCCCTAGGGATTGGTTGTACACCAGGAGCACTCTATGAATGCTCTAAATCTGGATGGATAAATGAAAACCTTTTCACGAAATGGTTGCATCATTTTGCTACAAATATTGGTGCTTATGAGCAAAATCCAGCCATCAATCGCTCGATATATATGAATGTTATCTCGAAAATGATATTCGTCTGCCTCATCATACTTCATATAAGATGCAACCACTCGATTTAATATTTCATTGCCCTTTAAAATCAGCATAATATCGTAAGTGTGCTTCATAACTTTTAGTAAAGCTTATACTCGAGTTCGGTAGAAAAGGCCATCAACAGATTTGCATCCAGACAAGTTGGTCAATCAGGTGTCGAAAATGAGTTTATAGAACCATTAATTGCTCATAATGAAACCAAACCTAGCCTTCCATCGTCACCATCAACTTCAAACCTTCCCAACGAAATTACGTCTCATACTCCCCAGTGATAAGTCAACCAGAATCTTTTTGACATTTTTGCTAAAGAAACATTATCCGGCATACCATTTACTGAAATAATAACACGCCTTCCACTTCTTCAAACCCAGCACTTTACGACGTATTTTGAAAGATTCGAGCACTTTAATATAAAAGAAAATAAAATACAGAGCCGTGTTGAAAAACAACACTCTATTATTATCACATCAACTCTATTAAAGGAGCTGTTGAAAGAAAACTAACGAAAACGGCAGATGAAGATAGCCAAAAAAAAGAACGTTACAGAAAAGAACGTTATAGAAAATAAACAAGCTAAAGGAGAATCTGATAAGAAAATAGTTTTTAACAGTAGCGAAGCTTGTAAGGTTGAAGATAATATAAAACTGTCTGTTATTCACTTGATTTCAGGTGTTTTTGAGACTGACTATTTCATATTAAATTCTAAGAGTTACTAAGACTTCTGCTTATAAAAAAATACGAACGCTTTGTGATCATCAAAGTATTGAAGTTCTTTTTTATACGCTCAACGTGATACTCCACATAGTGATATTATTTCTAGAAAATGATTTGAGTCTGCCTATCTTCATGCAGGAAGATTACTTTCAATTGTTTTAACTTTCATCACAACTTTTGCCACTTACCAATTTGTATGTAATTAATGTGGGCACGGTTTTATCAATCCTAGGCACGATAATATCAGATCTGATTGACAATACCACAGATTTCATTTTTGTTCTAAATATACAATAATTACCTTTCGTTTAAAGATTAGAAGTTTACCCCATACGTTATATATACTTGAATAAATGTTCTACTAATTACTGAATTAAGTTTCTCTTGATATTAAACAGTTTCTTTCCGAATTATACATCCAAGTCCTTATGGGCTAGGTATTATTCAACTCTCCCAAACATCTACGGTTGGGATTTTCATTGGCACATAATAATAAATTCCTATTTCCTTATAAAATCACCAAATCAACAAAAAAAAATAGAGAAAAATGCTATGGCATAAAATAAAATAGAAAAGAAACACTCATGGCGTGAGCTTAACTGAAGATTTGAAAAATTGAATAAAAATAAAAGTATGCAATACCTCAAATGCGCTTCGAGAGCATTGTCCAAATATACACAACTGATAGTGGTAAACGAGTCGAAATTGATCACACAATCTCGAGATGGTATTATAAGTTGAACACATAAATAATATTGGAGATTGTGTGAGTGAGTTGGTTCTGGGCTTGCTCAGGAAAAACACACGCGCATCTCTTGAGGTCAGTCTCGGAACTGAAATTTTCAGTTGAGCGAAAATAGAGGGACAATCCGAAGGATTGTTCAGGAGATTAAACAAAACTTTAAGGCCAGAAAGCCTCTTCTTATGTTCAGCGTTGTCGCTCTGAATCTACTCAAGAGTGCACCATGATCATACCCTCTTACAGTGTAGGCACCATCTTCTCGCAGACCAGGTATTTGAAAAATCTTCTCTAAACTGCTTCTAAATGATAATTATGATCTTAATAGATAGGATGCCAAAAAATCGATGTATACTCCAACTAACTCCTACCAATAGTCTGAAAAAGACGAATTAAAGTATTTGATTTCGTAAAATGCTTTCCATTGCGAATTATGAACCCATACAATTTCGAGGCGGATGTAAATAAATAGTGGATATGAGGAACAAAAGTGAATTTTCGGTCAAATATAAGTCCAAAATCATTTATATCAGTGGAACGTTTCAATACACTATCGTTTATAATATAATCAGAAAAAAGGATGTTTTTCTTGCGCGAGTAAGTAACGGCAGTGCACTTAGATACATTCAAATTCAAGCGAATAATCACACACCAGTTTGACACGGAACTTATGATTTCCTGCAAGACCTCACAATCGCGTTCTTACGTTATCTTCAGATATATTTTCAGATCATCAGCGTACATCAATTTGGGTATATTTATTATGTCCATGAGATCATCAATGAACATTATGAACAATAACGGACCAAGTTTGGACCCCTGCGGGACACCTGAAGTAGCAACAAATTCGCGGGTGCGAAAACTTCCGAGCTGTACGAACTGAGTAGGACGCCAAAAGAGAAGCTAAGGCTTCCGAGAAACCGTATCTGGACTTCAGTTTCCACAGCAATATACGATGATTTATTTCATCGAATGCTGCCAACATGAATTCTCCCCCTGATCGCGAGAAATATAGCGTTGTTTAAAATAATCTCGAAAAGTTTTGAGAAATTGGATAGCATCGCGATGGGCCTATAGATACCTATGATGGTAGAATCTCCTTTCTTCAAAATGGGAACAATCTTAGCTACCTTTCATGTCGAGGGGTAAGCTCCACTTTTCAAGACAATATTAAAAATATGACATAAAGGATGTGCAAAGACACGTTTGCTATGCTTAACAACCAAGTTTGGGTATACCATCTGGACCAGCGGTAGGCTTGCTAGATAGTTTTATCGCAGCGAAGATTATGTCTTCAATTCAGTACCAAGAGCTTTGCCATCATCAATTCACACATCTCCATTATATCCATCATAGACACCACCAAAGTACTCCGCGAAAGCACCAACAATGTCTTCAGGCTTTTCATATGTCCTCTCATCATCTATCACCTCTCCTGGTATACTTGAATAGCCTCTTTCTGATTTAATAAATGACCCTGAAATCAGAAGGATCACTGAAAATTTGCTCTTCGGATGTTCGAGTAAAGTGCTCATAAGCTGTGTTCATTTTAGATTTCACAATACTCCTCAAAGACTTGAATTCATTGTAGTGAAACTCGGACCTATGCTTTCTATAACTATCAAAGGCATTTTCTTTAATTGAATCCGAGGTATACCATGTTGGAGAAAGCGCTTGCGCATTGACTTGAGTGGTACTGTTTTTTCGAAAATTTTCTACAGAATGGAGTAGAACTCTCGACAAGCCACATGTAAATATGATCAACCGCTCAAATTTTTTCATGCTTTTATCTATTGGATACTTCCGGTAAACTGAAGTTCACTCAGACCATATCCATTGGTAATGATCAGCTGAAAAAAAGAGTATTTAATTTTCAACTATGATACAGGTTTCATGATATAGACATAGCACGAGTAGTATGTATGAAATATCGAAAGATGATTTAAACATTCTGTTACATTGCAATTTGCTGTGCAATGACGATAAAATTTAATAATATTCTTACAATATACCTAAATTTCGCTATAATTCTAGGTCTTTCTACTAGTTCCATATCGGATCTGTTTTAACTGAACTGAAATATTTTCTAGTAGCACCTCGTACTTAAATCAAGCTCTTTTTCAATTTCTATCGCGTATAGAGATCTTTTTCGTTACAAATGAGAATTCATTCGATTTGATAGAAACCGATTATTTATGTAATTACCAAACACTCTAATAGAGTGAGACCAATGAGGGATAAATAGGGGGTTAAATGAACCTCGATATCAGCCTGGAAGACCCCCGGATGCCCACGTCTATCTATCAGTGACCCCTTCGGGTGGAATTCGAGATAAATGGACACATTCATCGGTTGTGCTTCCAAATTAAACACCCATTGTAGCTGTACCTTGGCCTACTCGATTCTTGAATCGGCTAAATTGTACTCTACGCGATTAATATTGTTTAATGTAATGGCAAGTTATTTGTCGCTTGTAGTATTGAAGAAACCATTAAGAAAACTTTAAGATGAAGTTCTGAGAGCAATTTTGCTTCTGTTGCCTCGTTGGTATCTTATAGGTCGCCCCAAATATGATCGACACATTAATTTAAAATAAAGATTATATTTGATTTTCACTATAAAACTTTGAATTTTTTTGAGACTAAATTCCAATCTGCATAGGTCTTCTTATAATAGCTACAATCAGAAATAGTGAAGAAATGACAACCACTAGCGGGGGTGAAAAGTTATCGTCAGAATACGCTGATACTGAAAAAAATTTATGGTGCCTTATAGTTCATATACAAGGTGTTAAATAATAGTAGGTTCCAACTTCAGGGTGTAAATCTACGTGCAATTTTAAGGAAAAAAGTTCATATAAACATAGTTCCATAAAAGCTTCGTTACGGAGCTACAGGGTGTTGAAGTTTCCTGAAAAAACTGGTTTTTCCTTCAAAACTCCTGCAGCTTTTGAGATATTAAAAAATGTGGAATGTAATCTATTTTCTTCAGCTTCCATCATCACACGTTCTAAATTTCAACTAGAATCTACAAGGGTTTTCTTTTCCGGAGCCATGTCTTGTTTTGTCCTTTCAAACTTTTTTGTAGTACGCCACTGATCAGCGTACAGTTAATTTTTGTAATTTTCGTTCAATCAAAAAACTTTTTTAACACATGTAATTTTTTCGTATCTCTGGCCGTTCTCGAGCAAAATATTAAAAATTAAAATTGTATGCATTCGCTGAATTGAAAGCACTTCTAATTAAAAAAATGACTAGTAGGTTTTGATTTTCTTTATTTATTCATTTATTTTGTCAGTTGTTAGGGCTGAACCAGTATCTGCTCGAATTGTTTTGAATTGACGATTAGTTTTAAGACTTTTGAAATTATTGCTGTAAGAAAAAATGGCTAATTTTACTAATTTTTACAGACGGAAAGACAACAGAAGCTAGGCGATTATATCAGGTGCGCTTTCCAAATTGAGTAACACAAAAGAAGCAAACATTTTCAAATATCCACAGAAGGTTGAGAGAAACTGGTACTTTTACTGCAAATATTCATTATAATCATTTAAAAGGTGCAACTCAAACTATGAGAACTCCAGATATCGAGGAAAAAGTTTCGAATTGTATTGATTTGAATACTCATAGGAATACAAGGAAGTTTAAAATCAGTTGAATAATTCACATGTTCTAGTTTGGAGGATTCTTCACGACTCTTTATTGAACCCGTTTCATATCTCTACTTCCTCGAGATTTTCCTTCAAGACTGAATTTCTGACCAATTTCTCCAGGACGAGTTACCACTATTCCTCGAGTATGTGCCACTTTTGGTGAGAAACATAATGAGGTTCATGCATGACGGGGCACCAGCACATTTTAGTGGAGAAGCTGATAAATTCTTGAATAGTATATTCAACAACCGACGGATAGGTCGGTGTGGGCCAGAGCCATGGCCTCTTAGGTCCCCAGATTTAAATATTCAAAACTTTTTCTTATGGGGATGTCTTAAAATTTTAGTTCATACCACTTCAGTGAACACTGTAGAAGAATTGAGAAATTGAATAATAACTTCTTGTGACACCATAAGAAATACCCCAGGGATAATTTCAAAGAGTGTGTGAAAATATGCGAAGAAGGACAGAGGTCTTTATTCTTGCAGATGTAGGACACTTCCAGCAATTTATTTAGTTTTTAATTGTTCTTATTTTTTAGTTTGATATTGAATAAGTATACGTTGGGTCTTAGAAGACGAGATATCAAAATAAAAGCAAATTTTGGTCATGCCTATCGAGTGTTTCTATTATTTTTTTATTTAGGGAATAACATACAATTCAAATAATTCAAATTTAATAATTTTTCACTCAAAAACGGTTGGAGATACGATAAAATAACAGATATCTAAAAAGTTTCTAAATTGGACGAGGATGACGAAAATTGAATTAACGCTGATCATAGGCGTACTTCAAAAAAATTTGAAAGAGCAAATGGAGACATGGCATCAGAAAAGAAGACACCTTGTAGATTTCAGTTAAAATCTGAAACGTGCAATGATGGTGGCTGTGAAAAATAGACGAAAAAAACAATTTTTTCCGGAATTTGAACACTCTGTAGCTTTATTACGAAGCTTTACGGACCTTTGTTTATATAAACTTTTTTTCTTGAAATTGCACGTAGATTTACCAACACAAGTTTTGACATACTGTTATGTAAAACCCTGTATAAGCAGATATACCAAAGTAAAGACAGATACTGTCCTCAGTTTTGTTTTGTTAGCTGATTGTTGCTGTGTTTTCTATTATGTTGTGTATAAGCAAAAACGATTTTCATTGTTATAGATATTATTTCTTGAGAAGCAAAACGGCGAAAAAAACAGAAAAAAGTTGAGTAAATTTTCCGTTAGCTTACACCATCTAATAATGGTTTCGAGAGTTTCGTGGTTGCCGAGAGAAACCCTTCGAAACAAGAAAAAGCTGCTTGAGTCCGCAAACACAGGATGATTCACATTTGTCAGTGATCTAACCCCTCTTCAACAACAAGTACTGAAAGAGCTTCGAGATGAGTAGGAACGGAGGAAGAATGATGGTGAATCCAATTTAACTAGTAAATACAAAAGCGGCATTCCAAAAATAATTGATAACTTTCGCCAATAAAAAATCATCGAGCACTTATCGGTTCCTTATTGTCCGGTCTAATATTTATACCAACTTGAACTCTTTACTATCCAAGCTAGACGAGTCCGATAAACTGGTACAAGAATAGACTGGATAGATACTTGTTGAGTTAGTTGTATTATGCTAGGCTAATTTATTTAGTTCAGTTCGTCCTTATGAAATTTTGATTTTTGAGTTTAAACCACTTGATTGTAATGATTAATTTTTTTTGAGTGTCATAGATCTGAAAGAATTCATTCCTATTGTATTCATAATAATAATAATAATAATAATAATCTGTTAGACATTAGTAAGGTCGTACCCCTTCCCCTTCAGAGGCCATAAAATTATGTATGACGTTTCTGCCTATGTCCTAGAAGTGGCAATAAATCGACATAAAAATATTGTGCGAAATGTTATAGGTATGCTTTTAAATATCATATGAAGGAAATATGTGTGCATTGTTTGAGTGAAAAAAATTAACAATATTCAGGGGGTCATAAAAGGGATAAAAATTGGTAGTTTTTCAGCTTGTAAACACATTTTCATTAGCTTGTTATCTGTTCTTCTCAGTTTTGTACAGCATGTTTTTTCACCTTCACATATTTTTGGGTAAATGGAAATTATATACTGGTAAATATATATATATATATATATATATATATATATATATATATATATATATATATATATATATATATATATATATATATATATATATATATATATATATATATATATATACAGGAAAATCCACCGGGAACGTCCGTTAAAAACTTTTTAGTTCCAATTACAATATCACGCTGAAATTTTATACGCGGCCATAACTAACGATTTCCAATTGGAGTGAAATATTTTCTAAATGATACCATTTCCGATTATACCGGAAGTGGGTCATCAAATGTTATTTCAAAAGGCAATCTACCTTTTTTATTATAATTCTAGAACCGACATTTGTGCAATGCATAAAATACCAAAGTTGTTGGCACTTATCTGTCAAAACTTTAGACAAATTTAATTATTTTTGTTATAAACTCGATTTCAGAGAACATTTAAAAGAATTGTAGCTCGTAGATCCTTTGTACTACAGACATAATTTTCGCTTATGTGGAAATAAGAAGGTTAAAGGAATTTCCTAAGCAGTCTACAATGTCAAATGTTTATTGCGTTGTTTTGTATGATTTTTTCAATTTGGCCTTTTTCAAACAGCAATAACTCAATTTTTTCAAATGGCACGTGCCAATTTTTATATAGCCATCAGATGAAGGGTCAAATTTCGGAAAGAATTTCATCAGCATGTACTATACCCATCTCTTATAGTTCCGAATAATTAGGGAATGTTTTGAATTTTGTTGATTTTGCAAGAACTAACAGAGAATGCTTTGAAATATTTGAATCAAGTAGCTGAACTGGCTACGCTCACCTGACAGGACCTAAATTTAATCTACTTGTCACTTCGTTCATTCGAATTTGATATTTTAACAAGAGTTGTTGGTAATTTGAAGTGAAAATTTTCGAAAAGCACCAGATTGATAATAAAATGGCTGATTATTCGAACAAGGATATGTTTAATCTCTTTTCAATTCATGGCGAATGGCAAAAAAAGGGGGATAGAACTTGCAGGCAATTTAATAACCAATTCTCCATTTTGGCACCCATGAGTAAAAACAAAACTTCGAAGGATAAGAAGCAATTTTCTGCAATTTGGAGGAACAAAATACATAGAAACTAGAAGAAAACCAATTCTCGAGGACGACGATAATCAAATTAAAACGTTAGCGTATTTTCGTGCCAATCCTCATGCGTCCATTAAGTCAGCATCAATGGATATGGGATTGAGTTATACCTCCATTTCAAGGATCCTTAAGAAACATAACATACACCCGTATTCTTTTATCAGACTACAAAAATTGGAACCAACTGACCTTCCCAAGCGGCTAAATTCCTGTGAAAATTTATTAATTCATCTTCAAGAAGATGAGACAATTCCGCAAAGAATTATATGGTCTGATGAAGCCAAGTTCAATGAAAGTGGAATAACCAAGGAGAAATGGACATTTTTGAGCCACAGAAAATCCACATTTCATTGAGTTTATTGATTTCCAAAATATATTCAGCGTGAACGATTTTGCAATTTTAATGAATTATTTGTTGGATCATCACATTTATGAGGAAAATCTTAATAGACAAAGATACCTGGAAATTTTGAGAGGAACATTAGCAAAGTTTTTAGATGGATTACCCCTTAACATTCTGAGGGATTGCTATTGCCAAATGGATGGTGCACTAGCACATAGAACACGAGCTGTAGATCGGCAGCTAACAGAAATGTTCGAGGATAGATGGTGGGGTAATCAAGGACCAAATATATGGCCTCCGCGTTCTCCGGACCTGACGCCCCTTGATTTTTATTTATGGGGCAAAATCAAGAGTGAAGTGTAACTTATTCCTGTGAGAAGTAAAGAAGAGTTACTGGAGCGCATTTATAATGCTTTTCGTAAGATTGATCCTGAGGAAACTAGGAGGGTAACGCATCATGTTCGTATACGAGCTGTTAACTGTATTCAGCAAAATGGGGCCCATATTGAATATTTATTCAGATTGTAAACTAGTTTTCTCCTATGAAATTCGCTATCATTTATTCGTATTAATGTAAATATCACCGATAATTGGTTGTCGCTTAGTTCCTATAATTCTTATTCATCCGATTGTAGAAAATTGCTTCTAAAGCTTCGAAATTTTATTTTACTCATAGACGGTAAATTAGGTAATTGGTTATCGAATTGCCCGCAATTTCTAGCCACTACTTTTCGACATTCTGAAATGAATTAAAAAAAGATTAAATATATTTTCGTTTGAATAACCAGTGGTTTTATTCCTAATGTGTTGTATTTTATGAATGTTTTAAATCTAAAATAACGACAATTCTTGTTAAAATATCAAATTCGAATGAACGAAGTGACAAATACACTAATTTTAGGCACCTGTCAGGTGAGCGTAGCCAGTTCAGCTACTTGATTCATATATTTCAAAGCATTCTCTGTTAGTTCTTGCAAAATCATCAAAATTCAATATATTCCCAAATTATTTCGGAACTATAAGAGATGGGTATATTACATGATTATGCAATTCCATCTGAAATTTGACGCTTCATCTGATGGCGTATAAAATTGGCACGTGCCATTTGAAAAAATTGAGTTATTACTGTTTGAAATAGGCCAAACTGAAAAAATCATACAAAACAACGCAATTAACATTTGAGATGTGTGGACAGCTCAAAAAATTCCTAAGACTTTTTTCTATCCACCCAAATAAAAATTGTGTCTGTAGTGCAAAAGATCTACGAGCTACAATTTTTTAAATATTCCTCAAAAATCGAGTTTATAACAAAAATAATCAAATCTGTCAAAAGTTTTGACAACTTGGGTATATTATGCCTTGCTCGAATGTCGTAGATGTATAATATATATATATATATATATATATATATATATATATATATATATATATATATATATATATATATATATATATATATATATATATATCTTTTGAAGAGAGAGGATTTATAATTCATTCTCTGAGGTTTGTGGCAGGAAGCTGTAACAATGGAAAGAGAAAACCAGCAGAAAAATATTTCAACAATCATACCTCTTATATGTTTAAACAAATCTGAGAAAAGGTTTTACATAGCAAGCAAGGCCATAAAAAGGACTAAGGAGATAATCAGAAAATAGATAACCTCCTCTTTCGCGGAGATGTCTTTCCGACGCAGTGTGAGTCTCCAGAAACATATTCACTTCCTTGTTGTTGTTTGCTAATTTTGAAGTATAATCGCAAAAACCCTTCAATATTCAAAGTCAACAAAACCATTCCCTCTCTGTTTGACACAGAGAGCCCCTATATTATTCAACAGCATAGTAATAATGAGTTCTATTTTACTTTTATATTACTAGTCCATTTGACGACGCGTATACAAAGGATAAATCGCATTTATGAGTACAAATGTATGTACCGATGTACCGACTGGATCCGCGAATAAAGAAATCCTTAGCCACTAGTAAGAATTGGGTCACATTTTCTTATTCACAAATAGTTAAAACGCGAATGTATGAAGCCCGAATAAGGGCTTCTACAGTATTTATATTCTCGTTGCAATAGGTAAAATTGCGAAGTATTTTCGCTCTTTACAAACACATCTTCCTTAGAAATATTTCAAGTTTCTAAACATCTGAAATCCGATTTGTTGAAGTTGAACGCGACGATAAAATGTTCTATATACGAATAAAGGATTAAAGGAAGTGCAAGGTATGAAAATATTTTCGAATATGATTCCCCTGCACGAATAAATCTGGAATTAATGATATTTACCTGTGATGTTCGAGCTACACAATCGTCGCGACGTAAAGGGGCCGGAGCATAATCGACAAAACGATTTGACGCGAAATTTCAAAATGTTCCGAACGCCGTTCGTGACGAAAATAGGCGAAAGAAGAGCCTGGAGACATGAAAAATGATGCAATTTAGGCGAATAATACGACAAAAGATTGACAACGCATAAAGCAAACAACCATTTCTACTTGCATATATATATGTATGGATTTTTCCATCTAGATTTTTTCACGTCGTCTTGAAGAGAGAACGTAAGCTTTGTTTGTTCATAGAATTGATATAAACCACTGAATTCTGTTGATCCTTGGTGAATAAACGTCGAATATCACGTCTTGTGGAATTCATAAAATAACCGTTTGGAGAACAAATTGATCTTGATGGGACATTACATGAGTCATTTTCTACGTAGTGCATGGATTCTTATGGGTAATGATTTGTTATAAAGTTTTTATTGTCGTTTTGTTCCATCATTCTAACATTCATTGCGTGGTAATGGATTCAGAATCGTTAGACTAAATGATGGTTTTAAATAAAGACGTTCTAAGTGTAAATTTTGTAGGATTTACCACAAAGTAGTTTTTTTTTGAAAGTATATGTTCGAAAATTTTTAAACTTAGGTTTTTAACCTTTGTCGAAAAAACGACGCGGTCCCAAAAAAAGTAGAATAATTTTTGAGTGCGTCATCGCACGCATTTCTGATTCCAGCTAATCTCAGTTGACTTGCAGCTCGCGCAGCGCACGTGTGTGTTTTTTGTGTAGGGTCCCGTGTGCGCCGTTCCGGTCACCATGAGTTGTCGAAAACTAGCCTGACATTTTTCACAAATGTAATAATTAATTTGTTTTTCTAAAATGTTTCTTTCTTTTGTTGATTTTATTACTTAATTTGAATATGTTTTAAATCTTTGTTTTTTCTAGTTCATAAGATTAAAGCATTTGAGAAAACCAAAATATTCAATTGAGTAAAAATTCTGATCTTAATTGAAATACTGTCAAAGTGAACAGGGGCCCCAAAACGCTAACCTGAAGTACGCACATTAGCATTTGGTTTTCAGATGTACTCAGCGTGGATTTTCGTGTTAAGCCGTCTCAACCCGAAAATCATGTATCATATTGTAGATATAGGCCTTTAACAGAGGAGAGGTTCAATTCTCTTCATCTGGATACTGGAGGGGTTGAGCTGGGATTTTTTTGACAACAAGAGTCTCAATGTTAATTATGCTTTTTATATTTTCTTTCAATAAAATAAGACTATAGCATTTATCTTCATCAGATAGATACAAACTAATGAACAGAGTTATCCCTTATATATTAGTCTTATTTCCTACTTAATATTACATTAGGTACAAGTACAAGGGGTATGTTGGAAAACCAATCGGAGTTGCTTAATTTATGAATTGAAAAGATTGAGTGAATGAGAAGGATTTAGATCTAATTGACTATTAAGTAATCTATCTGAATTCTTTTCTTCATTGATCTCTAAAATTTCTAATAGATTGAGTTTTGTCTATCATTTTCATTGAGTAAAATTTTGAAATTATCATTGAAGTTATGGTTTTCTTCGAGTAAGTGATTAAAATAAAGGAAATCTGATTTATTATAATTAAAACTACGTTTGGTTTCGAATAACCTAACTTTGATATTTCTGAAAGTTCTACCAATATAAATGTTATTACAATCCCCGCAAGACGGTTTATAAACACCGATTTCGAACTGATAATTCTTTAGGCCGACATATCAAAAATGCAAATCTGAAATTGATAAAGGTAATAAATCCGGTGTTTATAAACTGTCTTGCAGGGATTGTAATAAAATTTATATTGGCAGAACTTTCAGATATTTCAAAGTTAGATTATCAGAACACAAACGAAGTTTTAATTATCATAAATCAGATTCCCATTATTCTAATCGTTTACTCGAAGAAAACCATAACTTTATGATAACTTCAAAATTTTACACAATGAAAATTATAGACAAAACTCAATCTATTGGAAATTTTAGAGATCAACAAAGAAAAGAATTCAGGTAGGTTAGGTTAGTCAATTAGATCTAAATCATTCTCCCTTACTCAATCTTTTCAATTCAAAAAGTAAGCAACTCCAATGGGTTTTCCAAAATACCCCTTGTACTTGTACCTATTGTAATATTAAGTAGGAAATAAGACTAATATATGAGGAATAACTCTGTTCATTAGTTTGTGTCTATCTGATGAAGCCACTGTGTGGGGAAACCGGTCATATTTTGTTCTTATGACGCCGTCTCCAAACGAAGGTTGGCGATCCAATTGGCAATAATTGTTTCCGACACTGCAACTCTAAAAATTTCAGTGGACGTTCTTCCAAACCACCTCCGTAGATCTTTCAGCCATGAGTTCTGGCGTCGTCCAACTGATCTTTTTCCTTGGACTTTCTCCCCAATAATCAGGCGAAGGATCTCATATTTTTTGCCGCGCATGATGTGCCCGATGTACTGAAGCTTTCTTTCCTTGATGGTTCTCATCAACTCTCGTGATTTTCCCATTGTATTTAGGACGTCGATGTTTGTCCGTCTTTTCATCCAAGAGATACGCAATATTCTACGGTATAGATACATTTCGAGAGCATCTATGCGTCTCTCCATTTCTGGATTAAAAGTCCAACTTTCACATCCATAAGTAAGGACAGGAAAAACATAACAACGAAGTAGTCGCATACGAAGCTGAAGATTAAGTCCGCGGTTGACGAAAAGGTCTCTCATGCCAACGAAAGTTTTACGGGCTTGATCGATTCGAGATTTGATCTCTATTTTTGGGTCACTTTGGTCGTTCACCGTGGCTCCTAAATACCGAAACGAATGCACTTGTTCCACAGGTTGGTTGTTAATGCGTATTACAGCCTCCACTGCTTGCTTATAAAACACCACACTTTTAGTTTTGTTAACGTTAACAGATAGTCCAAAGCGTTGGCTATGCTTCACAGTAAGGTTCATGGCTCTCTGCAAATTTTGAAGGTTGTTAGCTAGTACCACGGTGTCGTCTGCGTAGCGAATATTACTAAGTAGTTTTCCATTTATTCTTATGCCTGTGTCTATGTTTTCAAGTGCTTCTTTGAATATTGCTTCTGAGTAAATGTTAAATAACAGAGGCGACAGCACACAGCCTTGACGTACACTTTTCCGTATTGCTACATGTTCAGATGTTAGCCCATTAACTCTCACTTGTGCAGTTTGGTGCCAATAAAGGTTTGTAATAATGCGTAAGTCTTCTGCATCAACCCCGGTATTTTTTGGAATTTCCGCCATTTTTTTATGTGAAACGCAGTCAAAAGCTTTCCGATGGTCAACAAAGCAGGCGTAAACATCGACATTCATGTCTCTACATCTTTGGGTGAGTACATTAAGAGAAAAGAGAGCCTCACACGTTCCTAGGCCATTTCTGAAACCGAACTGAACTGGATCGATTTCTCGCTCGCATTTGGTGTAGATTCGAGTATGTTTAATTCGTAGAAAGGTTTTCAGAACATGCGACATTAGGCTAATCATTCTGTAGTCATCACAATTTGTCGCATTGGTCTTTTTGGGCATGGTGACAAACACAGATTTAAGCCAGTCTGCTGGGATTTTACCGGCTCTATAGATGTTATTAAACAGTGCTGTTAAGAGCTTAAGGCCAGTCCTTTTTTGCTGTGTCATGAGCTTAAGTGTCTCTGCATAGATTCCGTCGGGGCCAATAGCTTTACCATTTTTTTGAAGCTTTATTGCTCGTATACCTTCTTCCGATGTAATGACTAGTTTCATTAAATTCTTCAGGTTGCGGGCTTTCCATTCGATCTTCCCCAAAAAGTTCTTCAATATAGTCCTTCCATCGTTTCAGCTTTTCTTCGACACCGATCAGTAACTCGTTGTTGGCCCCCTTTAACATTCCACTGTTAGCTTTGTGTTGTCTTCCTGTTATCTCCCTGATCTTTTTGTGCATGTTGAATAGATCATGCTTTTTTTGGAGATTTTCAATTTCTATGCATTGGTTAATTAGCCATTGCTCTTTGGCCTCCCTACATTTTCTTTGAATTATTTTGTTCAGTTCTCTATATCGTTCGATGTTTTTTGTTTTCAGTTCTCTCCTATCGTGCATCATTTGAAGAATTTCGTCATCCAAGGTAGTTTTCTTTTTGTGCTGGTTAGTCGTATGTCGGTTTCTTGGGTGACTGTAAGCGCTTCTCTCAAAGCACTCCACTCAACGTCAGTTGTTTCAGATGTTTCAGCAGCTTCCAGTCTTTCTTCAAGTCGTTGACTTACTTTTGCTCTTATTTCACCATCGTCTAAGCTCTTCACGTTGATATGTTTAATTTTTTCTGGCCGCTTAACTGGTATAAAACGGTGCATTCGTAGGTTCATTACAACCGAGTTGTGATCACTGGAAACGTCAGCGCCAGAAAATGTTTTGGTAGATTTCACAAATTTTCGCAATTCGGATCTGATGAGAATGAAATCTATTTGGTTTCGAATCAAATGATCTTCTCTGTCAGCTGGAGATCTCCATGTATACAGCCGTCGGGGATGTAATTTGAAAAAAGCATTGGTGATTGATAAGTTGTGTTCAGTACAGAACTGCACAAGTCGATCACCCCTTTCGTTTGTTACACCGAATCCAAAGTGGCCAGTGATGTTGCCTTCAGCTCTTGCTTCTACTTTAGCGTTAAAGTCCCCAAGCACGATTGTTATTTTTTATTTTACTGATTGCTTTCCCTGAGAAAACTATGAGAAAAAATTGTCTCAGGTCCACTACGCAAGGGTATACGGAAGAACTGAGAGATATGAGGAATCGGCTGGAATTGGTCAAATAACTATATAAGTGATACAGAACTGAGAACCTCAAACTGTTAAGGAATAGGTTGCGTTTAAGTTACCGATATGAAATAAATAAAATGAAAATCAAAGCCAACGATCAGACTATTAGGTTGTCGTCGGGTCGGCAATGTTGAGGATTATAAACGCTAATCGTAATATTGCTAAGAAACGTCACAAATCCATTCTAACGTCAAAGGAATATAGTGCTTAATTTTCATCGATTGTGGAACGGGTTGTTGATGTTATTCCGGATAATAACGTTGTGCCAAATGATATTTTCCTTCGTAAAATACCTGCAAGTATGAGTGTCTCATTGGAAGAAGTTGGCTCTATTACTTTGAGGGATGCAATACTTTCACTAAAAATTAGTAAATCGGAAAATTACTATGGTCTTACAACAGAACCATTGAAAAGAAATATCAATAACATCCTAAATCCCCTTACTCGCCCGATAAATAAATACATAAGAACTGGAATTTTCTCAGACTGTTTGAAAATTTCGAAGGTGGTGCCTCTTCCGAAGAAGGGTGATTTAAATAATATTGCAAATTATCGGCCGATTTCTTTGGTCCCAGTTTCCTTTAAAGTTCTTGAAAAGATACTTTCAAACCAGGTTCTTTTGTATCTTGAGCGCAATCACCTGTTCACGCCAAATTAGTTTGGTTTCAGGGGGAAGACAAAAACACAACTGACGCAATAATTGAATTTATATCTAACGTAACCGAATGTTCCGAGCAGGCATTGTACTCACTGACTTTTTTTTGGACCTCACGAAAGCTTTCGACTGTGTATGTCACTCAGCTCTTCTGGCCAAGCTTGATCGATATGGTTTCGTTGGGGGTAGTGTGGAACTTATTGGATCTTTTCTGTCGAATAGGTATCAATGTGTATATGCTCAGAACAGTTGGTCGGAGAGGACACTAGTCAATTTAGGAGTGCCCCAGGGCTCAATCATGGGTTCATTATCATTTTTAATTTTCAATTATAACTTTCCAAACTACATGACTAACTGTGAGAGCATATTATTCACGGACGATACTACAGTCTCTGTGGCCTGTGGAGATCTTGGCGAGGCTAGTGATTGTTTTGAGAGTGCTCAGTTGAGGGCTCGGGAGTGGTACTCGGGAAATCGGTTGGCTATGAATGGTGAGAAGACTGAAAAGGTGATCTTCAGTCTGAGACATACATAGCGTTTGCGCTTTGTGAGTCACATCTGCAATTCGGTTTATTGGTATGGCGATAGAATTTTTAGACTCCAGCTAAACGAATTGTTAGCTGCCTCAAATACAGAGGCTGCAGCAAGGAAGCTTTTTGTTAATTGCAGATTTTGATATTACCAAATCTGTTCATTCTCCAGTGCTTTGTGTTTGCTCTTAAAAATATCGACGAATTAGATTTGCATATTCATTTACGCTCTTACAATGCACGCAATAAAGAAGACTTGCGAATACCTTTTTCTATTTCTATTTTTTCTTAATCTTACAACTGAGCATCTTGCAGTAGATTCTTGATTTTGGTTATCTATAAAGAATTATCGACAGGACGATTTTTTTCATATAACTGAAAGTTGAAGACATTTTCAGACCGAAATTCTGGATTATACAACTCAACTTTTCTTCTGAGGTCAACCAACTCCACGAAACTTTTCAAGTGTCCAATCTTTTTGAAATTTCAATTCATTAACCTCAGTCATTCCACCTTCAAAACGTTCATTTGATTTGACATGTTTCATGACCATTTCTTCCGATACGTCCGATTCAACGCGATCAGGCTTTCTCTTTCATTCCGTTGAAACCATTTTTTTCATTTTGAGCTTCTACAATTCTAGTACTTTCCGAAATAATACATTCACGCCAACGAATAATCCAATCATCAAAACATTTTCCAAAAGCTTCTTCCGGAATCGACTTCTGTTATCGTCGCGAATTCTCTGTTTTGCCTTCGATATATTCAGATAGGGTACGTGGAAGTGATAAGTTGAATTTTGGAAATGGAAAATCGGCCAGTACCATACCAGGTGAACACGGAGGTTGTTCGATGGTTTTTTCAGAAAACTGATAGATGGAGGACATTCCAGTTACAATTAAGAGCTCATACTTGGAGAGCTTTCTTTAGAGGTACCTAGAAACCTATTCTTTAGAGTACCAAGCGAAAAAATAATATTCGTTATTTTTGATCCGCCCTACTACATATGCTAATGATTGTCTTTTCCGTACGCAAGTGTACAAGTGGTTCAATCGATTCGAATCGGATAGTAGACCCAGAATGATGACGAAAGATCAAATCGTCATAAAACATGATTATCGGAAGACAAAATCGTAAAAATCCGTGAATTAATCAAAAATAATAATAAATAGTCGGTGAAATTTATCGAAAAGAAATTAGGTATTCCTCAAACAATTGTATACCGCATTTTGACCAACTGTTGGGCCTTACGAAGGTTAATTCGGTTTGTACCACACAAACTTACCAACGACTGAAAATTTAATCGAATTAAGCATGGCCAAAATATCAATAAAAGGCTAGAAAGCTCCCAAACTTCTTGAAAACGATTGTGACTTAAGACGAGACGTGGTGTTTTCAATATGAGCATAAAAAAAACCAGCAACGTGCTGAATGGAGAGCGTTTGATGAAGGAATCTTCAGAGGTGAAGTTTATGCTGCTTCGTTTTAAAGATTTTGGAGGAATTCTTCACAGAAACTTTGTTGCACGCAGACAGATAGTCACAGGAGATTTTTATTTTGGCGTCTTGAAGCGATTGCTGGTAAGAATTCATCGTATTCCGTATTCTAAAAAACTCTGTACAGGCAAGCGGGACTAGACAATTCTGGTATGTGGCGAAGACTGTCGGTGCCAATTTCTGCAATTCGGCGTTTTCTGCCTCTTTTCAGAAAAGACGGAAGTTTAGCATCATTTCCGAAAGAGAAAGCCGATTTTTCGCTTTCTTTTTCTCAAAGAATTCTGTGCTGGATTCATCCAACGCAATACCACCGAATATTTCACTTGCAAATTCTTTGACGGCATGAATCAAGTTCAGAGTCAGCACTGTGAAACGGGCTCTCGAGCAGCTGAACTGCAAGAAGGCAGTTGGTCTAGACGAAATACCGCCAATCGTCCTGAGAAAGTGGGCTCCCGAACTGGCAACCATTCTTCACCGTCTGTTTCAGATTTTTTATGCAAGCCAGACTTTCCCGAACACCTGCAAAATAGCGAGAATTCAACCGATCCCAAAGAAAGGAAAGAAGTCCTTACCTCAAAACTATCGCCCTGTTGGACTTCTTCCTATTTTGTCTAAAGTAATGGAGAGAGTCATAAATGATAAACTCATCGAATATTTTGAGTTACAGGGAATTATTAACGACCGTCAGTGTGGTATTCGCAAGCAAAGATCAACAGGAGATCTGCTCGCCTACGTCACTCATGTTTGTACATCAATTATGGAAAAGAATGGGGAATCTAGAGCAATAGCCCCCTATAGCCTTCGATAGGGTCTGGCATGCAGCCTTGTTGAATGAACTTGCTGCATATGGGTCTCACAAAAATTGCTGGGTTAGTTAGGTTAGTAAGTAGCTTTCTTTCAAATAGATCAATACAAGTCGACGGTGTAACATCTGATCGTTTCAAGCAGGAGTACCTCAAGTATCCATTCTTCCGCCAACCTTGTTTCTGTTGCAGAAAAACGATCTTCTGTTATCTACAGAGAACAAAATCTTCGGTTCTTCAGATTGTACCATGGTTTCGTCTTTCAGTAGTCTGCTGCCGATTACAGCTGCGGAATTTCAGCATCAGGGATGTGAACAAATATAATAATTCAAATTCTGACTTATGGAGGATATTAGAGTGGAGTCAGTTGAACCTTGTGAGAATCAAAGCGAGCAAAGCGCAAGCATTTTTTAGAAAGATCACCGCTAGAGAACCTCCTCTAATGATGGAAGGCCAACCAATTACATCCAAAAATTCGATGGACCTTCTCGGAATAAAACTCCAGGTTTTGCTGGCTAAGTCGGCATCAGCTAAACTTTGTATTCCTTTCAGAGCCAAGCGATACTTCACGTTATCTCAGCTGATGCTTCTATATAAGGCGCAGATTCGACCTGCTTTGGAATATTGTTCCCATTAATAAGGATCTGCAACCAACCATTCGTTACGGATGTTAGATAGTGTGCAAAAACTGAGCTGTGCACCTCATCGACCATCCTGAGATCACTCGCGATCTCCAACCTTTGGCTTTCTGAAGATAAGTTGCCGACATTTGTCTGTTTCACAGATACTCTAAGGAGCTGAAAGATCTTGTTCCGAGAAAACTCATATTTTGCTGCAACACTAGGCTGGCAAAGAGTTTTCATCATATGGCGGTACATTTAATGACCCCGTGAAAATTTGTGTATCAATGCAAAAGGCGAATAAAAAGGATTTATATCGAAATTATTACTGTTTATTTCCATTTTCAAAAAATTCAATTATGAAATGGAGGGTAAATTAATAATTAGTTACCTATAAAAGTAAAATTTGAAATATTGTCTATTAATATCTTGTAGCTGTGTTCTTTGCGCCAAATCTTTCGGACTTCAACTGATTGCAAAATGTGAATACTTTCTCGCTATCCTAATATGACCCGATAGAATGATGATGTCACCGGAAACCCTTTGCAATACATCCCTTGAAACATTCAACCCTTTCCCCCAATTCGTTAGGAGTCCCTAGCAATCAAGATGAATGTCAAAGGCGAGCGACGAACTTTACAATCGTTCAGCTTGATATTTGCATCAGTAAGCCGAACATACCAGATATTCCAACAGTGACAAATACGTCATCCAGCCCTGACCGCAAAATCAACCCTTTCTACAATGTTGTAGTTGGCATTTAGTTTTCCAGAGAACTCCAAGAATTTAATTACATCATTTTGCGGTTTGAGGCATCCGTCCGGGAATCTGTGCAAACAGGAAATTTTCAATTTCCGGCACGTTTTGTTTGTCAATTCAGCATGGCAAGTTAATTTCGTATACTCCCCGAATTCAAAAATGTTTTAAATCAGTTCTTCTTTGCCGTATCTGCCCTGATTATTAATACCAGCGCGTTGTCATTTTCATTCGTCTTGGGCTTTATATATACCAGATGCCGTATCCCGAATTTAATCCAGCTTTCCTATTTAGCATTCGTAGTGTGCTGCAGAAACGGATTGATTCGGTTTTCATTTTTCTAGATTACTCTGAAAATGACGTATTGAATATTTTTTTTGCGATATTCCTTTTATATTTCAATCGGTATTTGTTAATTCAATGGAGGAAACTCCCGACTGCGTTTGCATAGGAAGTGAAGATTTATTTAATTCATGTAGCTTAGTCGAAGACCATTTCTTGGTATCGTCCTTGTGACAAAATAGAATTTTACAGGTTAAGCCCAGAGAAAAATGAGCTATGAGAATCTAATTCAATAATTGTCATTGAAATCCTGGAAGGAAACTCAAGGAAGTTTAGCTCAGATATCGAAATATATATACAGTCTATAAGACTTATCTTGGAGAAATAGATGAGTTGAGATCGTCGATGTTATAGCCCTAATCAGCTAGGGAGCTCAAATTCCAAAACGTTCTTGATTTTACTAATGCATCTGGGGGAACACCTCTATTTCACCTTCGGATTCATGTGAATTTCTGGACTCCAGATAGAAGTTATATCAACCCTAACTCTGAGCTCCACTTACACTTTCCATCTACGACTCTCCACCTACGAGTCTCTGCCTAGGACTCTCTACCTAGGACTCTCTATCTAGGACTGAAATTCTCAAATTAGATATATATCAACAATTCAATTGACGAGGCTTTTACTTGATAGAAATCCATTTTCAAATATAATTAAACAAAGATTTCCACAAAATATATTAATAAATGCTCGACGCATTTCGATACACAGTATCTTTGTCAAGAGCAAATGAATACTACAAAATTATCTTAACAAAGGTATACTTACATAGACTGAAGAGGCAATCTATTCAGAGTTATCTGTATTTGAACTAGTGTTTAGGAAACAATTTCAATAAGGTTGAGTTATTTATGTATATCTGGTCATAAAGAATTTCTGGAGAATACCTAAATCTGTTAATTTCAACTACTTCCAGAAGGTTGAGTTTTATACCTCTATTCTCAGAATTTAGGATTTTAAATTCCGAATTGAAAGAATAACTTTTTTCCCAAAGATGATTAGATAATTCGAATTGGTTTTTCATTGATGAAACAGCGATTGAGTTCTGAGATTCTAACATTGAAAATTTTTCCTGTTCTACCTCTATAAAAACAATTGCAATTTTCACATTTCAATCTATAGACACCTGATTCATTTTCTTTACTAATTGGAGACTTACTAATGTTGCTAACTAAATTTACATCATAACCATTATTTATAAATCAAATTTCATCGAATTGAATTCTTTCAGATAATTTTTACTAGACATTGGTGTTCTTAAGAGTCTATGTATATAACTATTAAATGCTTCAATTTTGTGTTGATAAAAATATGCCGATGTATAATGAATTGCGATATCTGTATAAGAAAGTTTCTGATAAATTTAAAACAGTAGTTTATTATTTGATCTTGTTACTGTTAAGTCTGGGAAATTGATCAAGTTGTTATAAAGGGTGATTCACCAGTAGCGCTGTGCTCTGTAACTCGTACACTCTTGAAGATTTCACTTTTGTTCCAACGGTATTGTTTGTAGAAAGTGGAAATCTGCTTCACCAATTTATTTTGAAATAAACAGGATGTCCCAATATTCCATAAAACATCTTGGGGGGTTTTTCAGATTGGAAGACCACTTTTTTATTGAAGATTCAAGAGCGTCCTAAACTCTGCTATAATGTCTTTAAGTAATAAGTTTGTTTGGTGAGTATTCTCGTCACAATATTTTTTTTTCCGTAAATATTCATGAAAATAGGCTCCCAGATCATCGCATGCTCCTTCGGCCAGAAAGGATGAATACTTTTTTCCTTTCGTTTTTTTATTGCCCAAGGATAGCTTTATTGTTGAATTGAAATATATTATCCTCATTTTATATAGAAAAACTCAAAAAATTATTGAATATTGTAATTTTCAAAATATCATATCTTGATTTTCTCAAATGGAACATTCTGTATTTTATCATTCATGTCAACGCATAAAATATTTTCGCAGAAGTAACCTTATCTTTAACTTCGACCATTTTCGAAATGAAAAAAATTAACTAAAATAATAAAATCAGAGGTTGCAAGAGAAGAGTTTATTGGTACATATCATTACACTTCATCAAATAAATGCAGATATTTCAAGATAGTCGTGTATGAAATACGTTATAGATTGGTTTCTGGTGAGATGATCTACAAGGTGTTGAATCATTTCAATGAGTGTTCGAAATGTTGCCCGTTTATTTTGTAGACACAAAACAATCCTTCTGAGGAAAGACCGTTGAACTGTCGACAACATTTGCGGATTAACTGACTGAAAGGCGTCGACTATTCTCTGTCTCATATCCAACTATGTTGTAGAAGGAATCTAGTAAACGATGCCCCTAATATAATCCCACAAGAAAAAATCTAGACTTGTAAAGTTCGGAGACCTAGCTAGCCATCTAACAGGACCACCACGTCCTATCAATTTGTTTGGAAATACATGATTCAGATGCTCCCTAACCTGATGTGAGTAATTTGCCGGTGCTTCATCCTGTTGAAACCACAAATCTTGTCTTATATGCTCTAGTACATCGGCAAGCACCATTGGTAGATGATTTTGCAGAAAACCTAAAAAATAAAATAAATAATAGATAAAAAACGACCAACGATGATGGTGATCTATTGGTCTCATGAGGAGTGGATTTCCGTGGCGTAATAATGAAAGTTGTGCCTGTTAACAAGCCCATTCTTGTGGAAAGTTGCCTCGTCCGAGAAAAGAACTCTGCTAAACATATTTGGATTTTCCGCTACTTTGGCACTTGCCCAATTGTAAAAATTGATTTGATTTTCATAGTCTTGATTGATCAGTTCACGGTGCAGGTGTACATGATATGCATGAAATTTTTTATTTTTTTTTTGAGAAAGATTTGTTTCTTGTATCAAATCATGGAATTCCGGAAAGGACGCACCTCGTACATACGTATGAGATCTGGAATCGATTGGGTACCCCGATGTAGCTTGATAGGATGCTGAGAAGCGATGTGCGATACTGATGAGCTCCTAATAATAATATCGGCAGTCTGCCGCATCGTTTCTGCGTGCTGCGTGCATAGCAGGCAGATTTTGGAACTAGCTCTTGTCAGGAGGGATTATTCATTGATCTATGGATTTTTGGATAATTCTTCTTATATATATATATATATATATATATATATATATATATATATATATATATATATATATATATATATATATATATATATATATATAGTTTCGGCTTCAAAATAAAGAGTTTATTAACTGAATTCAAATTAAGTCACTTAATTTATTTAGATGATATTAAATTATATGCCGGAACCAGATCTCATTTAAAAGTCTACTTGAGATTACTTTCAACTATTCCAATGATATTCATATGAAATTTGGGCTTCCAAAATATAAAAATCTTTCTATTGAAAAAGGAAAGATCACCTCTGATTATATAAAGATTTCCAATATCGAAATCGAGCCAATGCATCAAGGAGATACATATAAATATCTTGGATTTTGTCAAGAGAAGACAATTAACCATAGCAGCACTAAAGAAAATATTGGAAGTTCATATTACAAAAGACTTAGAATTGTCATCAAGAGTTATTTAACTAGTAAAACCTTTTCAGAGCTATCAACTCCTATGCTGCTCCTATTCTTACATCTTCTTTTGGAATTATTAAATTGTCTAAAAAACTGATCTAAATGAATTACAATGTCAAACGAGGAAAATGCTCTGTAAATATCATAAGCACCACCCAAAGTCAGCTGTTCAGAGAGTTACACTACCTAGACATCTTGGAGGTCGTGGATTAACTGATTTCAATAATCTTCATAGTAAACAGATTTTTCATCTACGTTCCCATTTTCATGATAAACAGAGAACGTCTAAATTACATGATATTGTTGTTGCTTCAGATTATAATCTTACACCTCTGAACTTGACAATGCAAAAGGTAGATTTTGATATATTTGATGATAATTCTAAAAGAGAAAGTTGGATGCAGAAGGAATTACACGGAAAGCACCTAAAGAATTGAAAAAGATTATATTGATGAAATTGCATCGAATAAATGGTTAGTATCTGGAGAATTGTTTGCTGAAACAGAAGGCTTGGCAATTGTGATCCAGGACCAGGTTGTTTTCACAAGGAATTATAGAAAACATATCATCAAACAAAATATAGATGATTCTTACCGTAGATGTTTCTGTTCTTCAGAAACAGTTTTCATATATTATCATCTTGCTCAGTCCTTGCTTCAACAGATTATTTAGAAAGACATAATGCCGTCGCTAATATTATTCACTTCAATCTAGGAATTAAACATGACCTAATTCCCAAAAGAAAAAAATTTCAAAAATATGAACCTGAGATTATTTGTGAAAATGACAAATATAAACTTTATTTTGATAAAACAATTCTGTGCAACAGAGCTGTAAAACACAATAGACCAGATATCGTTCTTAATGATAAACAGAATCAAATAACATATATAATTGATATTGCTATACCCGACACACATAATATACAAAATAAATACAATGAAAAAATTTCTAAATATATGATGCTTGGCAACGAGATTAAAAAATGTGGAAAATGAAAAAATATTTATTCTACCGATTATTATTTCTACAACAGGCGTTATTCCTAGAAATCTTCACAAAAGTATTGAAATTTTGGGTCTGAAGAAAAATTTGTTTGAACAGTTACAAAAGATAACAGTCATCAAATCTTGTAATATTCTTCGTAGGTTTCTTTCCGAAAATAATAATAAGGTAGAGTCATAGGTTTTCTCTTTAGTTTATACTGCTCAGAATCTCATTTCATATTTTATTTATTTGTTTATGTAAATGTAATATAATTAACTGACAATTTTGTCATATTTATATTCAGAGCAGTAATCTATCCGATCGTTCACCACTTCACACAAAGGAAACTATTAATGAGTAACATTCAGTGTTACTTGACTAAGGTCCGTACACTGGATTTTTCCGGGGAGAAAGCCTCTGACACTACTCGTTGGTACATTGATATCATTGTCTGATGATGCTTTAGTATGTATATATTCTGGTAGATTGATATATTCTCATAACATTTAACGTTATCCTAATATATAATTACTCCAGGATATGTTTTGATTATAATCATTGCCTGGCAATGGTATTAATTACCGGGTAGTGGATTTATATTTTTCATGAAATCAGTTTGATTGCATGAACAGATATATGGGCAACTCGTCGGGGTAAAACCCCTATATATATATATATATATATATATATATATATATATATATATATATATATATATATATATATATATATATATATATATATATATGATTGGACAAATATCTTCCGCGATCAACTTCGCAAGGAGTCTACATATGTCAACTTGATACAAGATGAATTATTCAAAAATCCGTAGTACAATGAATAATTCGTCCTGACAAGAGCTTCCCAAATCCTCTTCTTCTCTTCTCTCATGTTTATATATGTAGACTCCTCGCGAAGTTTATCGCGGAAGATATTTGTCCCATTAAATATTTACCGACGGGAGGTTTTATCTCGGAAAAAGAAGCTCAGAGCACTATTTCAGCGGGATTATTTCGCTCGTTTTCTACCGTTAATGTGATCACGGAACGGCGGAAGATGTTTCCAAATGTTGAAATTTTTAACGTTCGCACATTTGTTTGTTATTGTTCGTATCTTTCCGGAAGTCCGGTAGCGGGTTAGCCGTGGCGGTGTCGAGGTACGTCCTTTCTGGAATCGATAGAGTACCCCGATGTAGCTTGATAGGATGCTGAGAATCGATGTGCGACACTGATGAGCTCCTCATAAGGGCGAAACTGCAGTCTGCTGCTTCGTTTCTCGGCATCCTGCTTACTGCTTAGTTGCACTATAGTGGCTCTTAGGGGCTGCGTGCATGGCAGGCAGATTTGGGAACTAGCTCTTGTCTACGGATTTTTGAATAATTCTTCTTGTTGTCAAGTTAACATATATATATATATATATATATATATATATATATATATATATATATATATATATATATATATATATATATATATATATATATATATATATATATATATATATATATATATATATATATATATACATAAATGGTTTAATTGATGTTCGTAATCAGTAAGTGAAAAATTTTTTATGGTATATGTTTTAATGATGTGAAATATTTTACCTTTTATTGGTCTCACATTGAGTTGGTTTGTAAATGATTTTGTGTTTTCTAAATAAAATTAGAAAAATTTCCTCCACACAATTATGAATTTTTCGTATTCTGTATTTAGCTTCATTTGTAAGCTAAGTGAAATGTAGAAATTGTTTTATTTCATTTGTTCAAGTAAATAATATACATATACTGTACATGTATTCTACCTAAATAATATATAATATTATTATTATCTTTCTAATTTTTCGAACGAACAGGTCTTAGTCATCAATAAACGATTAATAGTTCACACGATCAAATGTATTATCAAATCCAACATTCTTTTGCGAAATTCATTGACATAACATCCACGTGAAAAGACATAAAACAAAAGCAAATGCAGCGATGTTATTGAATAGCGCATAACTTTTATTGAAAGATAGATTATCGAAATCAAGAAACTTTAAAAATCCGAGAGCAATAGGCCTAGCGTATGTTATGAAGCAAAAATTTCCCGCATTATATTTCGCTCGCAAGATCGTTGGAAAAGTGTAACATCTTCAGAGTGAAGCTTGACGAAGCGTGAATATGATTTCTATGAATTTTCTCGCATGCTTAAATTTCGAAAACTTTTACGATAACGTGTTTGGTTGAGTTGCAGATATGTGAGCCAATAAAATTACGCTTTATTCATCATGGATAGGGGTTTATCGAATGAAAAACATATTATTGTCACGAACATAAATTCCTTTTGCTGATAATATTCCATCAAGTATCCAGGACAAGATTTACTCCACTATCGGTGCTGACACGAACGTTTTCATTCATCAAAGAGACATATTTATATCAAAATGACCATATTGAAAATGCAGCGTCATTATGCGGAAGCAAGATAGAAGAAATTGAGGATCGATAACACTGAGAGAGAAAAATATTCCTTCAGCCTGACATATATGAGGAATGTAATTTTATCCTATTGTAACAATAGAATGAGGAATATTAATTTTGTAGGGAAGCATTGTGCATTCTTTCCAATATATTTCATGCTTTCTTTTCAATTTTTTTCTCGTTTAAACGAGATGAAAGTAACTTGACAAAATGAAAATTTCACTATTTTGCTCATTCGAAAGATTCGTGGATTTATTTTAAAAAATTTTCATTTTGCAGGAACTTATCAGTATTGTATCTATCATATTGACGATGGAACCTGACAAACTTGGTTGAATTTTGACTAATACTATTTATCCGATATTTTTGCTAATTCTCAACCGATTAAGATGGTTTGTTCGGCAAGTTATAGACCAACTCTTCTGCTTTGTAGAAATTATAAGAGAAAACAAAAAAAATTTGAAAAAAATTTTATACGGGGGCAAAACGAAAATGGTTTTGTTTGTCAAAAATTCGTAACACCCTGTGGAATTTCGTGGTCCGAGTTGAAACGTACAATATCATGGTCTGTCAAGACACATTTTCCTACGGTAACACCTTTCTTGTTTTGTGCATTTATCTCTATTTTTATAAGAGATATCCAATTTGAAGCGAAAAGTCATAAATTTCTAAAATTTATTTTTAATCTTGCGTAGGTGCATAACATCGGAGGTTAGCCAAAAAATAAAATGAAAATTAGAGAAGCGGAAATCTAACGAAATGAAAATTTTTGAAATTCACTGGCCAATTTCACGCTCCGGGAGAACTCGAAGTACACTGGAAAAATCATTGAATTTGCACATTTCTTTTTGAATATTTTTGTGTGACACTCTATAATAATTATCATTCCTATCCAAAATTGAGAGCAGGTGTGTATCCTGGCGATACACTCGTGAAATGAAATGAACATGTTGAGAAAAATGTTCATGATGACCCACAAAAAAACATTTGATTTTAGTAGCGAGTATGACCCCTCCGAGCTCTTATTATAGTGCGCATACGATTTCGCATACTCCTAATGATATTGTCTATCATCTGTTGAGGTATGTTGCCCTACTCTTCCACCAAAGCCAATGTCAGCTCTTCAACGTTGCCTGGATTCCGTTGTCGAACCCTTCTTCCAAGAATGGCCCGAAACGTGTTCGATCGGGTTTGAATCCGGTGACCGCGACGGCCAGTCCATTCGTGTTATCCCCACTTCATTGATATATTCTATCACTATGCGCGCAGTATGGGGGCGCGCGTTATCGTGCATAAAAAGGAAATATTCCACTATGTAAGGAGCAAAAGACACAACATGGGGCTCCAAGATTTCTGTTATATACCGATGGGCATTAAGTGAACCATTGCCAATAATCTCCTGTTCTGTTCGTACTCCCAAGCATATGCCATCCGATATCATAACTGACCCTCCACCGTATTGCTCAGTTCCTGCGAAGTTCGCTTGATTGTACCCTTCCCCTCGATGCCTCCATATTCTATCTCTACCATCCACGAAATTCACACAATATCGGCTCTCATCACTAAACAAAACTCGTCTTCACTGATTGATTGTCCATGCTACATGCTCCCTAGCAAACGCCAATCTTGCTACCCGATGGGCTCTATCAAGTCTTGGTGCTCTTGCTTGCGCGTATGATCTCAGACCAACTTCATTTAATCGTCTTCTGACTGTCCTCACACTGATGTAAATGTTATCCGCTGCTTGTAAAAGGTTACGTGCCTTAACAGCAGTAAGACGAGGATTTCTTATGGTTTGATTGACGATGAAACGGGCATGTATAGCGCGGGTTGCCCGATTTCTTCCTTGTCCTCGCCTCCTCAAGTACAATCCAGTTTCCCTGTAAAGTCGGTAGATTCGATGGATAACCGACGTCGAGACACCCAACATGGTACCTACTGAGCGGAAGGTGCGCCCTTCCTCGATCAATGTAACTGACCTTGCTACTGATGTTAGTGGTGAATCTCTCATTCTGAATGAAAAAAAAACCGTTTCGAATCGTAAACAGTAACAGAATCACAAACCAACCGCAACCGATCGAATTTGTATCAAATCAAAGAATGGAAAACTCTCATTCTTTAAAAAAGTGCAAATGTGGTCATATACAAAAAAAACTGTGTTGTATTTCATATTTGATAAAAAAAGGTGTGGTGCACATGTGTAAATGAAAATTTTTATCAATGGTCCTAGAAATCGGTTGTGTATTTTAATACCTATCGACTGTTATCTCCTATGAATTCCTAATTTTCACCAAATTAACCAAATTGTCATCAATAACTAATGCAATTCGAACATAAAAATCGCAAACGACAACTCAGATACGCCTGAGTGATAATAAGAAAATTCCAAATTGATAGACGAATTTTAATAACAACTTCTTGATTCAATAGAATTTCTCCAAAATGGTGATTTTCCACTTGAAATTAAATATAATTTGCAAAAATAGAGATAAACGCATGAAACAAGAAGGGCGTTACTGTAGGAAGATGTGTCTTGACAGACCATGATATTGTACGTTTCAACTCGGACCATGAAATTCCACAGGGTGTTACGAATTTTTGACAAAAAAAAACAGTTTTAGTTTTGCCCCCGTATAAAATTTTTTTCAATTTGTTTTTGTTTTCTCTTATAATTTCTACAAGGCAGAAGAGTTGATCTATACCTTACCGAACAAATCACTTAAATCGGTTGAGAATTAGGAAAAATATCGAACTTTGAATTTGGTTAAATTTTCGAGTGTTCCGCTAATTTTGCCTGCGAGTGTATATTCTAGAATTGCAAGTCATACGGTAATTTATGATATTCTTCTCTGATACTATAAACCGAGGAAGCTATTATATCCAACAGAATACCCGCCTAGGAAGAATTAAATAATAGTTCCGCAATCTGAATACATCAAGAAAGAATCTAAAGTGGCTTAGGTCTTTGAATTATGTTTTTGATTTATATTATTCATGTCCTAAAGGTATCGTTTCTCTATAACGTTTAAATCAGGTTCTCTTTGGACTGTTTGTTAAATGCTGTCTTAGAACTGTGGATATCCCCGTTTCTTCATACTTTCAAAAATATTCACAATTGTCTACAAACTATTGACGTAAACTTCTTGGAAATAGTCTTTGCGTTACGGTCGTTGTCGAAAAACTACCCAAGTCACATATTACTGTAAAGTTTTTTATTCTACTCGTAGTACGAATTATAATGCTCCTCTTTCTAGTAATACTACTATTATTGTTATTTATTATCGTGGACTTGTGGACTATCTCAGGCTGTTAGCTGGATATAATTTACCTCTCCGTGATTCAGCAATCAAAGGGAATAGGCTCGATTACAATATACTTCTTGACATAAATTTTCTTACTATCCTACATGTATTGACCCAGTCGAAGAAATTATAACAGGAACGATATCTATTTTATCTAGGTGCCACATCTTGATCTCAACAGCAAGGTCTGTGTATTTGGACTTTTTCTCTTGGAAGTTGTTCAGCACGTTGTTATTAGTCGGTATGGCGACATCCACCAGCATTGCTGTTCTGACTATCGCATCATACACCTCTATGTCCATATACAGCAGGTGGGAGACTATGTGATCTGCTTTTATCCTTATTCCGTATCCTGTTCTTTTAAGCATTGAAGTCAATGGGTTCATAGCCAAACAGAACCATAGTGGATTCAAAGAGTCTCCTTGAAAAATTCCCCAATGTATGGGTATCTTGTCGGTTTCAATTGACTTATTGTTCATGTTGACCTGCACAGAAGTGCGCCAGTGTGTCATTGTTTTCTTCAAGAACTCTACCAGGTCTGGATGAATTTTGTAAGTCAGCAATACTTCGACAAGCGAAGAAAGGGCGGTACTATCGAATGCCTACAGATAATCGAGAACAGCTGAATGAACATTCCGATGCCCTCCGTGATCCTGTTTCATTATCACAGAATGAAGATAAGTTGTTCCTTGCACCCTTGGTGTTTCTTTCTGCATCCTTTCTGCGCCTCAGCTGATATATTGTTGTCGTCAAGGTTTTGGTATATTCGATTGGATATGCATGAGGTGAGTATTTTGTAGAGCTTTGGCAGACAAGTGATTGGCCTATCCTGAGACGGATCCTGAGTTCTATCTCTTTTAGGTAGCATATATGTTAAGCGTTATGTTAGGAAAGTAGGTGTTCTCCTGAGATGTTGAAGTTACTTGTTTCGCTATGGCTCCATGGAACTTATTAAACTACTTTAACCAGTGGATATTATCTCTACCTGTGGCTTTCCAATTGTTGGTCGCTCTAACTAATTTTGCAATTTCTTCCTCCGTTATTTCTTCGAAGTCAATATGTTTGACATCAAGGCGTTGTATTTCATTCGTGATCTATTCCGCATCTCTATTGTGTTCTTTGGGGTCCGACCATAGCGATGACAAATAATCCGTCATTACTATTATTATCTTGGACTTACGCAATATCTCAGCTGTTAGGTGTATATAATTTACTTTTCCCAGATTCAGCAATCAAAGGGAATAGGCTCGATTACAATATACTCGACCTAAATTTCCAAACTATCCTACATTTATTAAGGACTTCAGCTTTTTGCTTTCTAATATAGGTATTCTTATGCAATTCTAATTTCTTGAGGCTATCATGCAAAGTTTTGGGTATTAACCCAGTCGACGATACGATGACAGGAACAATATCTATTTTCTCGAGGTGCCACATCTGCTTTATCTAAATAGCAAAATCTGTATTTTTGGACTTTTTCTCCTGGAACTTGTTCAGCACGTTGTTATTATTCGGTATGGCGATATCCACAAGCATTGCTGTTCTGGCTCTCTTATCATACACCACTATATCCGACCTATTATTCGTCAGCATTCTGTCAGTGATAACAGAACTATTGTAGTATAATCTGATCCAATAACTGCGCCGGTTGATACTTGTTGTATGGCTGGAGGGTATTCAGAAGTCCGTACTTGTGTGCAAGTTTCTAATGGATAATGTGTTGCAAACTTTATTATGTCTGTGAAGATTTATTCGTATTGGCCAGTTGTTCGCATCCGGACGTAATATGCTGTATGGTCTCCAATATTATATGGCATTTTCTGCACTTATCTGTTTGTAATGTTCCGTCCTTCATAATATATATTTTGTAGTTGTTTGTAGCGATCTCTTGGTCTTCGATGGCTATAAGGAATCCCTCTGTTTCTGTAAATAATTCTCCTTTCATCAACCAATTGTTGGAGGCTTCCTTGTCGATATGTGGTTGATCAATCTCATGGTGGTGTCGTCCATGCAATTCCTTTCTTGAGCATTACTCTTGTTTTTCCGAATCTGATAGGAACGGTAGATTCAGCAGGTCATCTCTGGTAGCAAATTTTAGAGGTGTATATCAGTTATCAGCCAACGATACTACTCTATGGAGGTCAGAAGTGAGAGCTTTTGCAGTGAAGAATTCTCTGAGATTTTTTACCTGTTCAGTGTGTAAATTGACAACATCTATTAATCCGCGTCCTCCTTCTTTCTGCTTCAAAGTTGTTCGTATCACAGACGATTTGGGATGATGGTTGTTGTACTATGTTAGCATCGTTCTCGTCTGCCTTTGAATATCATCCAGTTCTGTCTTAGTCCATCTGATTATTCCAAATAAGTAAAGCAACACTGGAATGGCGTAGGTTTTAATTGCCTTGACCAAATTCAACATTGATTTCAACATAGTCTTCAGACGCAGATTGTATTTTGGACGAATCTTCTCCTTTGATTGTTTTTGGTCTAGCAATCTTGTATGTTGATATCCTAGATATTTGTATGTTTCGCCATCCCTCATGCACTGTATAATATCACCGTTTGGAAGTTGTATTTCACTATCTATGACTTTCGCTCTTTAAATGGTAAGGGTCTTATATTTTTCAATCTCGAATTTCATATGAACATCTGCCCAGAACTTACTGACAGATTTCAGCAAATCATATAATTTGATGTCATCCATATAAAGCAGATGGGAGATTGTATTATAATTCCTATCTGTTTTTATCCTGAATCCGTTTCCTGTTCTATTGACCTTTGAGGACAATGGGTTCATAGTTAAACAGAACCATAGTGGACTCGAAAAGTCTCGTCGGTTTTTATTGACTTACTGTTCATGTTGACCTGCAGAGACGTGCGCCAGTGACTCTGCCTTGTTGTCTACAAGAATTCTTCCAGGGCTGGGTGAATTTTATATATCTGCAATACTTCAACAAGACAAGATTGGGCGGTACTATCAAGTGCCTTCAGATAAGCGAGGAAAGCTGAATGAACATTCCGATGTCCTACGTGTGCCTCTTTTATCATCACAGAATCGATCATGAGTTGTTCCTTGCATCCGTGGTATTTTTTCTGCATCCTCTCTGCGCCTCTGCTAATATATTGTTGTCGTCAAGGTGTTGGTATATTCCTTTGGATATGCATGAGGTGTGTATTTTGTAGGGTGTTGACAGGCAAGTGATTGGCCTATATTGAGACAGATCATGTATTGTATCGCTCTTAGGTAGCATATATGTGAAGTCTTGTGTTAAGAAAGTGTTGGAGAAAATACTTGAGCAGTTTCGCTAGGGCTCCATAGAGCTTATCAAACTTCTTGTACCAAAAGTCATTCAAGTACCTGCTCTAGGGGTTGAAATTTGAGATGTGAATGGTGTTTCGGAAGATGACAGCCTTTGATCTGGAATCATTTTTTTGCACCAATACTTGAATAGCTCAGGGCGATAGATAATCTCCTCTATTTTTCAGTAGCTCACTCTGTATCTTCTACAGTTTTCAATCAAAAATGAAAATTCATTCACGTGGATGCAGACAAAGATAATACCTTTCTTTCGAGGTATCACTTGACCCATCTACCCTCTTCCAAATTTTCAACGGTGGTTACCCCTGCTCTAGGGGTTGAAATTCGAGATGAGGATGGTACTTGATGATGACTGCCATTGATCCGCATGGATCTGTTCCATTTGATTTCACTGAAACTTGAATAGTCTCAGGGAAATAGTCTTTCCTAACTTTCAGTGGCTCACCCTGTATCTTTTACAGTTTTTAATTAAAAATGGAAATTCGTTCAAGGCGATATAGACAAAGATACCACTTTTCTTTTGAGTCATCACTAGACTCATCTTTCCTATTCAAAATGTTCAACGATTGCAACCCCCGCTTAGGGGGTTAATATTTCAGGCAAGTTTTGTACCCCGAAAGATGTCCCCCTTGAAACAAAATTGTCCTATTTTTGCGTTTTGATCAGGAATGAATATCTTGGTATATATTACCTCTGTTTAGTTTTCGTTGAAGCACCTTGTATATCTTCGAATGAAAACGCAACATTTTGGGAATATTTTCAATCATAGCTGTAAAAGAAATGACCAGAAGGAACTCTCGACGTGAAATCTGCAGATTCAGACATTGTTTTCATCATTTCACACGTTGTTTTAATAGAACAGAGGCCGAGTTATCCGCATAATTTCATAGCATTCATAGATGGCATTCAAGAACTTTTATTATAATGTGTTCAATTGAGTTGCAGATTTGAGAACCAATGAATTTACACTTTACTCTCCCTCGAGTGGGTTTATTGAATGCATAACATAATACTGTCACGAACATAATATTCCTTTTGGTAGAAATTATCAATTAAGTATCCAGAAAAATAAGACGCTAACGTTTTGACTCGTCAAAGAGACATATTTATATGAGAATTATCATATTGAAAATGTAGCTTTATTATGCGGAAGCAAGATGGATGAATGAATGATAGAGAACGCTGAAAGAGAAAAGTATTCCTTCAGCCTGACATATATGAGGAATGTAATTTTATTCAAATGTAACAATAGAATGACGAATATTAATTTTGTAGAGAAGCATTATGCATTCTATCCAATAAATTACACGCGTTCTTTTCAATTTTCTTGTATCGTGGCAAGAAAAATTTACTATATTGGAATAGAAATACTGAAATGTTATTCCTATGAATTGACCAAGTTAACCCTAGAAAAATAACGTTAATTTTCTGTACTGAAAATATAAACATGCGCCTGAATGGCGCACTGTTTTGATAGTCGATTTTTTTATGAATATCAATTATTTGTATCTCATTAAGTACTGTTAATTGTTGAATTATTGATAGCAAAATAAACTTTATACGTATTAGTATTATTATTTCGAATTTTAAAGTTAGGATTTAATAAACATAGGTAGAAATTTTCATGAGTAGCTGTCTTTTTTTCTTTTGAACTAATTAATTATAATAAAGTCAGTCTCAAATTAATATCAAAATACTGAAAATTTAACGGCCAAAGACAATTGTTGCAAACACCTTTTTTATGTTCTCCGCAAACTTTCTTTTTATATTTTTTTCACGTCATCTTGGACATTCTTGTATTTTTTGTTGTACATACGGTACAGTACCGTCGAATTTTAGCTGGAGGTTTGTCATCAGCTTCTTCAGACATCTCTCGGTTAGTTTAATGGATGATATTCTCAATACATTATCTCGAGCGTTTTGATAAAGAATGAATTTCCAACCTAGTTTTCATCCACGGTACTGTCAGTTCAGTGCTCAGTTTCTTCATATACTCTCTACGAATCAATAGTTTTTCTCCTTTTGTCAAAACATTGTGAGTGTGAATCATATAGGAATTGACAAAGATTATGTTCAACACGCCGTAAAACATTGTCATTGGCCATTTGTTAGATTTTTTAGAATAGGACATCCAAGAACACATCTAGTCAAATGTGTCAACGGCGCCTTTAGTCTGATTCTAGAACATAATCATTACTGGTTTGCCAGTTGCAGAATTTATGACGGCGCCTTCATCGCACGAGGACAACATATATACCATCTTCGAGATTTTCGGCTTGAATGATACAAGACTTAAACATCCATTGAAACAGAACATAGACGTAGCCACTCTTCGAAAACGAATTCGATTTCCCATTTTGTTGGATCTTTCTGTATCCACAACAGTCATTTTGTATGGTTCAAAAAGCATTGACTTCGTAGCGGGGATAGAGGTGAACCAACTGTCACAAGCTATATTGCGATTGGTGTCATGAGTTGGTCGTGATAGCTCTTTGCCTTGAGCCATTTTTATTTGCATGTATGGCATAACATTCATCATGCAATTAGTTCTACTATCGAACATCATTGAGATTTTTGTGCCGTACTTATAATGTTTGTTAAGTATGTACAGGGTGTACCAAATTTGATGTATTTAAATGGAATCTCCTAGACTATTGGAGATAGAATGATACGGTTTGCACGAAGTGCTGCTACTTTGTAATGAAACGAAAGATGCCGTTTACAGAATCTTCATAGCCGACTTCGTTTCCGAGATACAGGCTGGTTATCCAAATGTTTCACTTTCGGAAATCCTTCGTATCTCAGTCAATCCATAACCAAATGTGAAAACTGCTTCTTGTAGGGCTATTCATGTCGAATTCATTGATTGCACAACTTTTTTCTTAGAGGGAACGACTTTTGAGTTATAACTCTAACTATTTCCCCATCATCATGTTTTACTCGCTGATATTTCTACAAATATAAAAACACTCAATATTTTATAATACGAGAGCGTCTGAAAAGGCAATTGTATCGTTAAAAATTTCGTGATATTTTTGGAATATTGATTTGATCGATATTCCACAAGATCGGAAATCATAATTTCTAACGAAGTGTCCAACCCAGTTTCAATTACCTACTGAAAACATTTGTGTATCGATAACGGTGAAGTCAATTTCCAACGACGACGGCAACGACTATTCTCCAACTCATATCCAGCTGTATTGTAGAAGGAATCTTGTAAACGATGCCCTTAATATAACCCTACAAGAAAGGATCTGGACTTGTAAGGTCCGGAGACCTAGCTGGCCACCTAACAGGACCACTACGTGCTATCCATTTGTTTGGAAATGCATGAATCAAATGCTCCCCAATCTGATGTGAGTAAATGGCCGGTGCTCCATCCTGTTGAAACCACAAATCTTGCGTTAAATGTTCTGGTAAATCGGCAAGTAACATTGGCTGATGATTATGCAGAAAATCTGAATACATTTCAATATTGAGGTGCCCGTCGAAAAAGTGCGACCCAATTAGATATCCATCTACTATATATCTACATACATTCAAAGACTAACGATGCTGGTGATCTATGTGTCTCATGAGGTGTGGATTTTCCGTGGCGTAATGAAAGTTGTGCCTGTTAACAAGCCCATTCTTGTGGAAAGTTACCTCGTCCGAGAAAAGAACTCTGCTAAACATATTTGGATTTTCCGCTTCTTTGGCACTTGCACAATTGTTAAAATTGATTTGATTTTCATAATCTTGATTGTTCAGTTCCTGGTGCAGGTGTACATGATATGCATGAAATTTTCTATTTTTTTTTTTTGAGAAACATTTGTATCTTTGAATGTCGAACAACTTATAGTATCGTTTATTTGTTTTCTTCACAATAGTTCTTCGCACGGGTTTTTGCATAATATTGTCAGTTATAAATAACTCAAACCATGGAATTGGTTCAGAAAGATATCGACACATTCGACTAGGCCCTCTACTGGAATGATCTATATTGATCGAAACGTTCATCTCTCATTTTGTCCTTTAGCAGTAGCCCATACATGCCTATTCTTGCCCTTGATCACATCATTAGGTTAGGTTAGATCCGTTATATCCGGTATTTTCAGTGAAATTCTGTGATTAAATATCATTTGAATTTTTATAGATCATCACTTTATCTACGTATCCATCATCAGTATCGCTTTTCACATTGTCTTCACTTACATGTTCTTGGAACTCACTGTCACTGCCGCCATCTTCTTCATTCAATAAAGAAGCAATTTCTCTTTCATTCAACACTCTTCTGCTCGCCATGATGTTAAAATACTCCTAAAAACAATAAATTACAATAATTATTTACGAATAAAAAACCTAAATTTATACTCACCGTACATTAGTAAACAATAAGTAAAAAATAAGAGAAACAAAATCACTATGAAAGTGGCTAGAGTTACACAAAAGATAAACTTGGGCCTTCCAAGCGCAACGCATCGTTCTAACAGCAAAACTGTGGTACTTATCGAATAGAACCGGCCAACTCTCGGGAGTGTTGACCGACTGAAACACAAGCTTATATACTCGCATCGGTAACAAAATGGCGGTGAAATATGTATTCTGCAGGCGCCTCTGAGGAGCACGTTATATTTCTAGAGTTAATGGTAAACTTGGGCTAACACTATGTTTTGAAATTGCAATTTATACTGCAATTCGTAATATTCTTTTCTAATACTACAATCCGAGAAAGCAATTCCATCACACACAATCTTGGCGTAGGAATAATCAAATAATACTTCTGTGCTTTGAATACAGCAAGGAAGAATCTAAAGTGGTTAAGTATCTGAATTATGATTTTGCTTTTTATGTTTTATGTACGAAAGAAATTGGCGTAATGGGCCAGGTTTCAATCAGTTGAAAATTCTTTTCGTTATATACAACACTTTAATACATCTAACACTTAATTACATTAACTGAGATAAAAAACACAAGGTTAAACTTTAATCTACACTTTATTTGAAAAAATTTGACGACGTTTCGTTGACACAGCAGCTTTATCAAGAACGAAAAACAGAATGAAGAGTATGGTATTATAAACAAATCGTAAAACAAGTTGGATGAATAACAGGAAAATCCACTCCGAGCCATTGTACAGTTAGTATGAAAGGTAATAAAACTAATTAAACAAGTTAAGTAGGGGTGAATAATTCACATCTACCTGTTCATTCAAAAGCTTGTCCGAATGTTTGTATCTATTTATTTCTAATGCTTCTAGGAGATCTAATTTTGAACTTTTGATTTTATATGTAATATGTCAAAGTTTTCATTAAATGAATGGTTTTCTTTTATTAGGTGGTTTGAATAATTTGAATCAGATTTATTTTTATCGAAGCTACGTTTATGTTCAGATGTTCTTATGCCAAAACTCCTATAGGTCCTACCGATATAAATTTTATCACAAGAACCGCAATTGAGTTTATAGATTCCTGATTTACTTGATTTTTCAACACGAGATTTATTATTTTAATATGTTTACCTAAGTTATTAGAAATTTTGAAACTTATATTAAGATTTTGTTTGACGAGAAAGGATTTTATATTTGTACTTGCAGAACCGCAGAATGTTAAACTGTTGAATACTTTATAGTCCATATGAATAGGATATACTTCATTTATTGCTTTTGATACAGTTTTTACGAATGATTAGATCTATCATATCCGGATTATATGAATTATTAATGGCTATCTGTTTGATGATGTTTAACTCTTCATTAAAATCTTCTACTGATAAAGGTAAATTGAGTAACCGATGTACCATGCTGTTTAAAGCTGCAACTTTGTGTTGAATTGGATGTGATGAGTAGTTATGTATAATTGTATCAGTATGTGTTGGTTTAAGAAAGACCGAAAAAACATGATTATTATTTTGTTTAGTGATTGTTAAGTCCAAAAATTAATGGAATCGTTCTGTTCAATTTCTATCGTGAATTCAATGTTCAAATGGATGGAATTAATGAAATTAAGAAATAAGTCTAATTGACGAGTAGTTCCAATGAAACATACTAAGATGTCGTCAACATATCTATACCAATAAAGAAATTTGGAAATGAGTGGATGTGTATGAATTTTCTGTTCAATATTATTCATAAAAATCTCTGCTAAAAGTGGACTCAAAGGATTTCCCATGATCAAACCATTTTCACTTCTGTAATAGATGTTGTTGAAAGAAAAATAATTTTGTTCAATGCAAACGTCCAACAGATTCAATATTTCTGATTTAACTATGTGGTTAACATGATACGAATTCATGATGTTTTCGATTAATATTTTGACATCACCTGGAGGAAAACTTGGGTATAAATTCTCAACATCAAACGAAATAAGTTTTGCGTTAGGGGGTAGGTTAAAGTTTTTTATGTTATTTATCAATTCGAAAGAATTTCTTATAGAAAATTTTGATTTGAATGAACAATAATTTTAATGATATCTATAAGTAGTGCGACAATTTCACGGCTGGGGCTGTAACGTAAGATACGACTGGTCTAACGGGGTTATTTACTTTATGCAATTTAATGAGTGAATACAGTTGAGGTGGTTGAGGGTTTGGTAAAATTAATTTGTATTTATCTATTGCTTTAATTAAAGATTTTGCGTCATTTATTGCAATTTTAATATTTTTCTGGAATTTAATAGTTGGCTCCTTGTTTAAAATTGTATAGTTTCCGAACGAAATGAAATTTAGAGTTTTAAATAGGTAGTCATTTTTATTTAACGCAATAACAGTATTACCCTTATCTGCTTTTGTAAAAATAGCTTCATTTAGTTGAGATTTTTGTTTGATGGCCTTTAAAATATTTTGTTCTTTACTCGGTTTAAAGTCAGCTAATGATTCATTTTTATAATGTTAGATGCTAAATATTTAAGGTGAGTGTTATCAGGAATATTTTTCAGAGAAATTTCAGTATCTATGCCAAGTTCCTCTAAATCAGATTTTATCTTGTTTGATTTAATATTGTGTTTGAAACCTTTTTCCAAGAGATTTGTTTCATCAGTTGTGAAATTAGTATCAGAAAGGTTAACGAATCTATCAAAAATTGATGGTCAGAAAATTTAGTTTCTTTCGAATTGATAAATAACATAAGAAACGTTAACCTACCACCTAACGCAAAACTTATTTCGTTTGATGTTGAGAATTTATACCCAAGTGTTCCTCCATGTGATGTCAAAATATTAATCGAAAACATGTTGAATTCGAATCATGTTAACCAGATAATTAAATTATTTTCTTTCAACAACATCTATTACAGTAGTGAAAATGATTTGATCATGGAAAATCCTTTGAGTCCACTTTTAGCAGAAATTTTTATGAATAATATTGAATAGAAAATTCATACACATCCACTCATCTCCAAATTTCTTTATTGGTATAGATATGTTGACGACATCTTAGTATGTTTCATTGGAACTACTCGTCAATTAGACTTATTTCTTAATTTCATTAATTCCATCCATTTGAACATTAAATTCACGATAGAAATTGAACAGAACGATTCCATTAATTTTTGGACTTAAAAATCACCAAAAAAATAATAATCATGTTTTTCGGTCTTTCGTAAACCAACACATACTGATACAATTATACATAAATACTCATTACATCCAATTCAACACAAAGTTGCAGCCTTAAACAGCATGGTACAGCGGTTACTCAATTTACCTTTATCAGTAGAAGATGATAATAAAGGGTTAAACATCATCAAACAGATAGCCATTAATAATTCATATAATCCGGATATGACAGATCTAATCATTCGTATAAAACTGTATCAGAAAGCAATAAATCAAGTATATCCTATTCATAAAGACTATAAAATATTCAACAGTTTAACATTCTGCGGTTCTGCAAGTACAAATATTAAATCCTTTCTCGTCAAACAAAATCTTAATATAACTTTCAAAACTTCTGATAACTTGGGTAAACATATTAAAATAATAAATCTCGTGTTGAAAAATGAAGTAAATCAGGAATCTATAAACTCAATTGCGGTTCTTATGATAAAATTTATATCGGTAGGACCTATAGGAGTTATGGCATAAGAACATCTGAACATAAACGTAGCTTCGATAAAAATAAATCTGATTCAAATTATTCAAACCACCTAATAAAAGAAAACCATTCATTCAATAAAAACTTTGACATATTAAATATAAAATCAAAAGTTCAAAATTAGATCTCCTAGAATCATTAGAAATAAATAGATACAAACATTCGGACAAGCTTTTGAATGAACAGGTAGATGTGAATTACTCACCCCTACTTAACTTGTTTAATTAGTTTTATTACCTTTCATACTAACTGTACAATGGCTCGGTGTGGATTTTCCTGTTATTCATCCAACTTGTTCTACGATTTGTTTATAATACCATACTCTTCATTCTGTTTTTCATTCTTGATAAAGCTGCTGTGTAAGCGAAACGTCGTCGAATTTTTTTAAATAAAGTGTAGATTAAAGTTAAACCTTGTGTTTTTTATCTCATTTATATCATGGATCTACATCAAGTAACGGCCTCCACAATTCAAAAAAAATGACATTAACATTAGTTCTAACACTACACTACTATTGATCACACTAGTATAAGTATATTTGTGAGTGGTGGTTATGACAACTACCTTGAACTTGAACTGAACTGGACGGTAGAATGAATGTGGAAAGAATGAGAACTGAATGAATGAGTCGGAGCGAATCTCTTGAATCAATGTAACTATGGCGTATACACTGCGAAAAAAAGTACCCAGAAATTTGAAATGAAACGCAAAAATCTTAATTTTTTTAAATATTTATTGACTCTCTTTCAGAATATGCTCCATTTCAAGCGAACACATGTATCAACGTTTTTTCCAATCATCGAAACGAAATTGTTCTCAGGAAAGGCCTTCAGCTCCTTGTGCGAATTTTCTTTTATGATAACTACAGAATCAAATCTGGTTCCCCATTCTGGAGAAAATATTAAATTCACACGGAGCTAGTTCGGGCGAATAAGGCGGCTGCTCGATGGTATTCAACCAGTGTTTGATCGTTAAGTTGCTTAAACGTAGCTCGATTAGATGGTTCTTTATCGTCAAGCAAAATCCACGAATTGTTAGCCACAAATCCGGCCGTTTACAGGAATATTTTCACCAAACTTATCAAAACGGTTAAATAGAAGTCCTTATTGACCATTTGACCTTACGGAACGGAACCACATCACGAATTGCGAAGAAATATTCAGCATCGTCTGGATTTTCGAACGACTTTGGTAAGGTTTTTGGTTCAAGCCCTTTTTTCCCATCTTTTCCGATGATTGTTCTCTCGTTAGTGCATCGTATTCATTGACCCATGTCTCGTCACCAGTTATGATCCGTCCAATGAATGTGGGATCAGAATTCGCACGATCCAGCATGTTTGCAGCTGCATTCGGTACTGTTTTAGAAGAAAATTAAGCTCTATCGGAACGAGCCGACCGGCGACGCGCCTCATGCCCAATTGATTCACCAAAATCACGGGCGGTTTCACGAGAGATGTTGAGATCACAAGCTATCTCTCTAATCTGTCTTTGAGTTTTTGGACGTTATCGTCGGTTGAAGAGTTGGAAGGTCGTCCGGAACGAGGCAAAACTTCACGATCTCCTAACCATCTTTTAAGGCTTTATACTACTCGTACACTTGAGTTCTCGATAAAACAGTCCCCATAAAATTTTGTTCAAAACACAAATTTTGAGACAAACTCTTTGTTCAAAATTATTTTCCAATGTAAAACTCGCAGAGACCACTGAGGTCGACTTGTTTCAACAGCTGTCGTAAACAAACTAGTTCATAGATCACGCTCATGTTTGGCGCAGTAGTTGAGGACAGTCCTACCGACGTACACAAACTTGAAATAATAAAAATTACTCAACGCTGGCAATTTAAATGGGAATTTCCGGATAATTACTTGTCACAGTAGTATATGCCACTGATTGAATCGACCTGGACAAAGTATCTTTTGAAATACATATGGTTCTCGTAAAGTGTGTAAAGAAATTGTAGATTTCAAGATTCTGAGATTTGAAAAGAAATAGTAGATTTCGAGATTCTGAGAGTGAGAATTTGAAGAGTAGATTTTGAGATTTCGGGAGTTAGAGGATTGTGGCAAGAAAAAGTAGATTTTGAGGTTGCGAGAGTTTGAGTGTTGTGAAAAGAAATGGTAGATTTTGGGGTTCCGAGAGTTTGAGGATATTGAAAAAAAATTGTATATTTCAAGATTCTGAAAATTTGAGAATTCGAAAAGGAATAGTGGATTTCGAGATGCCCCTAGGTTGAGAATTTGAAAAAGAGATTTCGAGATTTCCAGAGCTTGAGGATTTTGAAAAGAAATAGTAGATTTCGAGATTCTGACAGTTTGAGAATTTGAAAAGACATAGTGGATTCTGAGATCTCGAGAGTTTGAGAATTTGAAAAGTTGATTTGAGATTTCGAGAGTTTGAGGATTTTGAAAAGAAATAGTGGATTTTGAAAGTTGGAGAATTTTGAACGTTTACTTTTAGTGAAGTTCGAATAGCTTAGAGATTTGTGAGATTTCGATAAGGGGGCTTTGATTTTGCGGAGTTGAGTGTTCAGAGAGATAGAGAGTTTGGCGTACGTACAACAGTGATTAAGAGAGATACACAATTCAGAGTAAAAGGAAAAAATGTTTGAAACGACTCACAGGAAATCTGGCGTCTTCTCCATTTGTTGGAGTTTCTGGAACTTGTTGCTTGGATTTTCTAGAACTTGTTACTTGGATTTTCTGGAACTTGTTTGAATTTTCTGGAACTTGTTACTTGAATTTTCTGGAACTTGTTGTATAAATTTTCTGGAACTTGTTACTTGGATTTTCTCGAACTTGTTGTTTGAATTTTCTGGAACTCGTTACTTTGAATTTTGAAACTTGTTGCTTGAATTTTTTGGAATTTGTTACTTGGATTTTCTGGAACTTGTTTAAATTTTATGGAACTTGTTACTAGGATTTTCTGGAACTTGTTTAATTTTCTGTAACTTGTTCCTTGGATTTTCTGGAACTTGTTTCTTGGATATTCTGGATCTTGATACTTGGATTTTCTGGACCTGGCTGTTCGAATTTTCTGAAACTTGCTACTTACATTTCTTGCAACTTGTTGCTTGAATTTTCTTGGACTTGTTACTTGGATTTTCTAGAACTTGTTACTTGGATTTTCTGGAACTTGTTTATAATTTCTGGATCTTGGTACTTCAATTCTCTGGAACTTGTAGTTTAATTTTCTGAAACTTTCAATTTGGATTTTCTGGAACTTGTATTTTGGATTTGTTGGAACTTGTTACTTGGATTTTCTGGAACTTGTTTTTAGGGTTTTCTGGAACTTGGTACTTGTATTTTTTGGAACTTCCTGTTTGAATTTTCTGAAACTTGCTACTTGGATTTTCTGGAACTTGTTACTTGGATTTTCTGGCACTTGTTTGAATTTTCTGGAACTTGTTACTTGGATTTTCTGGCACTTGTTTGAATTTTCTGGAACTTTTTACTTGAATTTTCTGGAACTTGTTACTCGGATTTTCTGGAACATGTTTAAATTTTCTGGAACTTGTTACTAGGATTTTCTGGAACTTGCCTTTTGGATTTTCTGGATATTGTTACTTGGATTTCCTGAACATTGCTGTTTGAATTTTCTGGAACTTACTACTCGGATTTTCTTGAACTCGTTGTTTGAATTTTCTGGAACTCGTTACTTCGATATTTTGGAACTTGTTGCTTCAATTTTCTGGCACTTCTTACTTGGATTTTCTGGAACTTGTTGCTTGGATTTTCTAGAACTCGTTACCTGGATTTCCTGGAACTTGTTAGTTGGATTTTCTGGAACATATTTTTTGGGTTGTCTGGAACTTGTTACTTGGAATTTCCGGAACTTGTTTTTTGGGTTTTCTGAAACTTGCTACTTGGATTTTTTGGAACTTATTATTTGTTAGTTTATATTTTCTGGAACTTGTTACTTGGACTCTCTGGAACTTGCTTGATTTTCTGAAACTTTTTACTTGAATTTTTTGGAACATGTTATTTGGATTTCCTAGAACATGTTACTTGGATTTGCCGGAACTTGTTTTTTGGGTTTTCTGGAACTTGTTACTATGATTTTCTGGAACTTATTTTTTGGATTTTCTGGAACTTGCTACTTGGATTTTCTGGAACTTGTTGTTTGAATTTTTTGGAACTCGTTACTTCGATTTGTTGGAACTTGTTGCTTGAATTTTCTATATTTTATTACTTGGATTTTCTGGAACTTGTTTTTTGGGTTTTCTGGAACTTGTTACTATGATTTTCTGGACCTGATTTTTTGGATTTTCTGGAACTTGCTACTTGGATTTTCTGGAACTTGTTGTTTGAATTTTTTGGAACTCGTTACTTCGATTTGTTGGAACTGGTTGCTTGAATTTTCTATATTTTATTACTTGGATTTTCTGGAACTTGTTGCTTGGAACTTCTAGATTTTGTTAGCTGGATTTTCTTTAACTTATTGTTTGAATTTCTTGGAACTCGTTACTTCGAGTTGTAGGAACTTGTTGCTTGAATTTTCTATATTTTCATACTTGGATTTTCTGGAACTTGTTGCTTGGAACTTCTAGAACTTGTTACCTGGATTTTCTGGAACTTGCTTATAATTTCTGGAACTTATTATTTGGACTTTCTGGAACTTGTTGTTTAATTTTCTGAAACTTGGTACTTGGATTTGCTGGAACTTGTATTTTGGATTTCTGGAACTTGTTACTTGGATTTTCTGGAACTTGTTTCTTTGGTTTTCTGGAACTTAATACTTGAATTTTCTGGAACTTGTTGTTTGAGTTTTCTGAAACTTGCTACTTGGATTTTATGGAACATGTTAATTGGATTTTCTGGAACTTGTTACTTGGACTTTCTGGAACTTGTTGTTTTATTTTCTGAAACTTTTTATTTAGATTTTCTGAATTTTGTTTGAATTTTCTGGAACTCGCTACCAGGATTTTCTAGAACTGGTTGTTTGAATTTTCTGGAACTTGTTACTTGGAGATTCTGGAACTTATTGTTTCAATTTTCTGGAACTTGTTACTTGGATTTTCTGGAACTTGTTTCTTGGATTTTCTGGAACTTGTTACATAGATTTTCTGGGACCTACTGTTTGAATTTTCTGGAATATGCTACTTGCATATTCTGGATCTCGTTGCTTTAATCAGTAGGTAGATGGGGTTACGTATAGTTATCCAATTGTGGCACAAAATTTTGGAATATACTGTATTGAATTCTAGACCTGGTGGGTTTCTGGTATATTGTTCTCAATATTCAGCAACAGAATAAGATGCCTTACTTCTGACACCAGTTTGTAATAGGTCGGATTTCAATCAGTCAAATTCCTTTTTTAAATACAAAAGTTTAATACATGCAAACACTCACATTAAATTTCCACAATACATCACTTTTGATCTCAGGAGCATATGTATATATGACTCGTGAGTATGACAACTACCCTGAACTTGAACTGAACTTGACGGAAGAATGAATGTGGAAAGAATGAGAAATGAATGAATCAGTCCGAGCGATGTATCTATGGCCTACATATGCCATTGACTGAATTGACCTATACAAAGTATCTTTTGAAATACATATCGATCTCGCAAAGTGTGGGGTCAACAAGCGCCACATAATTCATTGTTGAATTGACAAAATGGCACATGTTATGCCACGTAATATGATAACCCAGAATTATTCAATGAAAGAAAGATTCCTTTTCATTACATAGTAGATAGGTGTTCCAAGTCCTAAGTGATAATGAAAATTTATTCTTTATTTAATTCATATAGCAAATTATTGGCTTTACATAGAATTGAAAAAGTGATAGGTGATATATAACAGAGTAGAGATACATTCTTTATTTCGATTGAATCAGGTCCTATATGGCGAATGTTAAATGCTGTCCATCTACTCTAGTAAACTTCGTTTCTTCATACTATGAAAAAGGTTCACAATTATTACCAAACATTCAAGAAAAACATCTAGGAAATTAATCTATGCGTTAAAGTTGATGTCGAAAAACTACTGAAGTCACATATTAGTATTAATTTTTTTCTATTCATAGTATCGATGTAATGATCCCTTTTAGTATTATTCCTGAAGAAGAAAGATTACGAAGAGCAACTACATTAACAGGTGTGCTTACAAACTACGAAAGGCCCAGATTATGCATTTATTATATTTCTTTGAATACAAACGCATCATTTTTTGAATATTTTAAACAAAAATTCCAGAAGTAACTCTCAACGTGATTTATGAAAATTCAGTCGGTTTGCAGGAAATCTTTTGGTTTGTTGGCTCTCTGCGACACTGTTTGCATCAATTTACACGTTATTTCAATTGAACAAAGGCTAAGTTATTGGTGTAGGATTCATAGCACACCCGATCTCACATATTAACCAATGTATTCTCGAATAAAACATGCTTCTAAGATATTTGTCAACATAACAGCAACCATAAAATAAGTGAAACATGAGAAAATGCATTGAAGTTAATATAAAGCCAACATCATTTATTGATATACTGATTCTCTAAGTTGAAAATCCAATAATATTGTTTTAGATTTGCGTATGGTATGAAACATGTTTTTCTGCTTTAGATTTCACTCACAATCACGTTGGAGAAGTCTTCCTTCTAGTTCAACTTCTTCAAAGGTTGACAGAACGTGAGCATAGTTGCTATAAATTATAACGCGTCCTTAATATTCAAGAACTTTTACTAGAACGCGTTGAGTTGAGTTGCAGATTTGAGAACCAATAAATTCACGCTTCATTCATCCATGAATGGTTTTATGGAAAGAATTACGTAATACTGTCAGGAACATAATATTCCTCTTGCTAAAAATATTCCAACTACCAACTATCCAGGAAATTATGAACCACGCTATTGCTGGTGACATGAACGTTTTGCTTCGTCAAATATACATATTTATAAGCGAATGATCTTATTGAAAATGTAGCTTTATTAATGTTAGACGAAATGAATGATATATAACATTGAGAGAGAAAAGTATTCCTTTCCCCTGACATATATGAGGAATGTAATTTTATTCCAATAAAAGAATGGAATGAGCAATATTCATTTCGTAGGAAGCATTGTGCATTGTTTCCAATATGTTTCATGAGTTCTTTTCAATTTTCATCTCGTTTAGGCGAGATGAAAGAAACGTGACGAAAGGCAACATTCACTATAATGGAATAGAAATGCTCATACAAAATATTTATGAATTCATTCGAAAAATTTTTATTTTGAGGGATTTTATAAGTAAAGTAAAACAAAAAGAGACGCTTATGTCACTTTTCCACAATTTATTCAATAACCACGACCGGTTTCGACCCTACGTCATTTTCAAATGAATAACAATATAAAACATGAGTAGGCAAGTGCAAGTACCGAGTGAAAGTTATCTTAGATATTGAGTAGTGGGGATCCATTATGCTCTAGTTGGCTGTAGAGGGTAATAAATTGGGGTTTTCACATAGTTTGTTAATCTTCATATTTTCCAACAAATTCATCTCTCTCTCGTTGTTACATTTATGAAGGATTTTAAGATTGTTCAATGATATCGAGTGGCTAGTTGATTTTATGTGTTCAAATATTGGCTGATTGCTTGAATTTATCGTTCTTCTGTTTGGAATTGAATAACAATCTGCTTAAGTTGGGGCCACTTGCGATTGAAGTAACTATATTCAATTTGGAGAAGTAGTTACTGATTTTGTTAGAGAGTTCGCCGGTGTATCTGAAACTAGTGTATCTTTTTTCCTGGGGTTCTACGATACTATATGGTAATTGGGAGGAAATACTTTGTTCTTTGCATTTAATGATTGTGTTTAGAGAATTCTGTGGTATGTTGTTATTTGGGGCAATTTTTCTGGTCATACTAAGTTCTGTTAAAAAATTTTCTGTCGAAAGGGGAACAGAGTAAGCTCTATGAATCATAGAGTTATATGCACCTACTTTGTGGCTTAAATGACTGAACGAGTCCATTGGAATCGATGCGTCTGTGAATGTTTTCTTTTTGTAAATTTTATAAGTGAGTTGGTAATTTGAATTGGTGATGGTTAAGTCCAGGAAATTAATTGAGTTATTATTTTCTAGGTCAATTTAAAGTTGCTGAATTTGTCTGTTTGAAACACGAAAACCAACTAAAATGTCATCTACATATCTGTACCAGAAATTAATGTGTTTTTAACGAAATCTGTGTTTAATATTGAGTTTCCCTCTAAATTATTCATGAAAATGTCAGCTAGTAGAGGGCTTAGAGGTGAACCCATTGGAAGACCTGAATTTTGTTCGAAGAATTCAGATTGAAATTGAAAGTAACTTTGAGATAGGCATATTTGAAGAAGATTGCTGAATTCATTAAGGATATAAGGCGGTGTGTTAGACTTGGATAAGATATCTGTAAGAAGGGAAAGACACTCAGTCGTTGGATTGTTCGGGTACATATTTTTGACATCGAAGGAGACTAACTCAATATCTTGGGAGATTGTGGGAATTGAAAGCTTATGCATGAGGACTACAGAATTGGAGATAGTGTTTTATGAGTGAAAAATTCGTGGGGTCTAGAAATTCTTGATTCAAGAATTTCGCTAGTCTACCTGATGGTGTATTTGTATATGACACTACAGCTCTTGCAGATTTTTCTTCCTTATGTAGTTTAATCAATCCATACATTATTGGAGCTTGAACATTCATTGGAATTAGCTTGGGTTAGTGATGATATCTTTGAGTTTTTTTTTTTCTTTTGTGAAAAGTTTGGTTGGATATTTTGGTATTTTGGTGATATCCATTGTTTTCAGTACATCCTGCATCTTTTCTTATATAAAGTGTATATTATAGGTCTTTATTGAGGCATACTAAACAAAAACAACGATAAATTCAAGCTGTCAGGAATATATCAAATCGAATGCAATGAATGTCAGGTAGCCATGTCGGACAAACAGGGAGAAGTTTGGAACCTACATTAAAGGAACATATTTCCTCAGATGAAATTTCGCCACATAAAATCAATTAACCACTCGATATCATTGAACAATCTTGAAATCCTTCATAAATGTAACAAAGGGAGAGAGATGAATTTGTTGGAAAGTTTGGAGATTAACAAACTATGTAAAAACCCACAATTTATTAACCTCAACAGCCAACTAGAGCATAATGGATTCCCACTACTCAATATTTAGGATAAATTTCATTCTGTATTTGTACTTGCCTACTCATGTATTATATTGTTATTCACTTGAAAATGACCGTAAGGTCGAAACCGGTCGTGATTATTGAATAAATTGTGGGAAAGTGACAAAAGTGTCTCATTTCGTTTCAATCTAAAAATGAATTTCCATAAAATGAATAAATCATCAATACTGTCGATTTTATAAGTATTGTAAATGTTTGGTATGAATTTCCAATAAATTGACGATGGCCGCTGACAAAAATAACAGTAAGATTTGGACTGACACTATATTTTGAAACTGCAATTCATACGGCAATTCAAGATATTCTTTTCTAATACTATAATCCGTGAAAGCATTTCTATTCGACACAATCCCTGCGAAGGAAGAATCAAATAATAGTTGCGTGCTCTGAATACAACAAGGGAGAATCTAAAGTGGCTAAGTATCTGAATTATGTTTTTGCTTTTTATATTTCATGTTCGAAATATATTGGTTCTTTATTGCGATTGAAACTGGTTTTATTTGGCGAATGTTAAATGCTGTCATACAATTTTAGATAACCTTGTTTCTTCATACTCATTCGACGACGTTTCGCTGACAGAGCAGCTTTATCAAGAATGAAAAACAGAATGAAGAGTATGGTATTATAAACAAATCGTAGAAAAAGTTGGATGAATAACAGGAAAATCAACACCGAGCCATTGTACAGTTAGTATGAAATTTACAAAACAATTACAAAACAATTTACCTTTATCAGTAGAAGATTATAATAAAGAATTAAACATCATCAAACAGATAGCCATTAATAATTCATATAATCCGGATATGATAGATCTAATCATTCGTAAAAACTGTATCCGAAAGCAATAAATGATGTATATTCTATTCATAAAGACTATAAAATATTCAACAGTTTAACATTCTGCGGTTCTGCAAGTACAAATATTAAATCCTTTCTCGTCAAACAAAATCTTAATATAACTTTCAAAACTTCTAATAACTTAGGTGAACATATTAAAAATAATAAATCTCGTGTTGAAAAATCAAGTAAATCAGGAATCTATAAATTCAATTGCGGTTCTTGTGATAAAATTTATATCGGTAGGACCTATAGGAGTTTTGGCATAAGAACATCTGAACATAAACGTAGCTTCGATAAAAATAAATCTAATTCAAATTATTCAAACCACCTAATAAAAGAAAACCATTCATTCAATAAAAACTTTGACATATTACATATAAAATCAAAAGTTCAAAATTAGATCTCCTAGAAGCATTAGAAATAAATAGATACAAACATTCGGACAAGCTTTTGAATGAACAGGTAGATGTGAATTACTCACCTCTACTTAACTTGTTCAATTAGTTTTTATTACCTTTCATACTAACTGTACAATGGCTCGGTGTGGATTTTCCTGTTATTCATCCAACTTGTTCTACGATTTGTTTATAATACCATACTCTTCATTCTGTTTTTCATTCTTGATAAAGCTGCTGTGTTATCGTCGAATTCTTTCGAATAAAGTGTAGATTGAAGTTAAACCTCGTGTTTTTATTTATCTCATTTGAATCTTAATACTCCTCTTTTTAGTAACATTCCGAAAAGGAAAGACGGTGAAGTGCAACGACATTGACAGCTGTGCTTTCAAATCAGGAACGGCTCAGAATATACATTCTTATTGTATCTTCGACAGTAAACGAAATATGTTTTGAATACTTCTAACCTTAGCTATAAAAAAATGACCAGAAGGAACTGCAACGTTAATTATGTAAATAGAGTTAGATCTTAATAAATCGTTTTGTTTGTTGGCTCTCTGCGGCACTGTTTTCAACATTTTACATGTCGCTGCCATAGAACAGGTGCTGAGTTAACGGTTCAAGATTCACAGCTCATAAGATCACACATCAACGAATTCGTCGACATAATAGCAACTTGAGAACACGCGAAAAAGAGAGAGAGCAGTGTTGTTCGTACACAGCCAACATGATTTATTGATGAGCAGATTATCTACCAAACAATTCTTCCCGTTGTAACGAGTTTAACGCTCAAGTAGCTTAGCGGAGGAAACACAGAGTTCATGAATATTTAATTTATCATCACTATAAACAATAAATCCTGAATATTCATATATACACTATTTACAATATGTCGTCCTGGAGATCGACTGCTACTCCACCTCCCAATCTAGCTGCGACGGCAACAGTACTCAATATGTAAAACCAGGTATGTGGCCACTCAATTGGTAGTCACCGAATAGGGCAGTGTACAACCACTCAAGGATGGGAATAGCCGAACTCAGTACGTACAGCTAGGTATGTAGCCACTCACTACGTGGTCACCGACTAGGACTGTGATGGAACTCACTACCTACAATCACTCAAGGATAAGAATAGATTAACTCAGTACGTATAGATAGGTATGTGGCCACTCACTACTTGGTCACCGACTAGGACTGTGATGGAACTCACTACGTACAATAACTCAAGAATAAGAATAGCTGAACTCAGTACGTACAGCTAGGAGTTAGACCAAAGTTCTCTCAGTTCGAGACCTCGAATGCCAATTCTTGTTTCAAGCGGTACCTTCTAAACTGTTTCGCCTGCGCTGTAAATCTGCGTCGTAGCATCGGGCGCTATGCACTACTCGTCGTGGCAGTACAGCAGCGTTACCTGATCTTGTGTTATATCGTCTAACTAAGTGTTATATCGTCTAACTTAGTTATATCGTCTAACTTAACCTAACAACATTGCCATTACATCGTATTACATTTTACTCGCAATCTCGTTGGAGCAATCTTGGTTTTGATTAATTTCTTCATAGGTTTATACAACATGAACATAAACATGATTTCTATAAATTTTTACGCATGCTTAACATTCAAGAACGTGTTGAGTTGAGCTGCAGATTTGAGAACCAATGAATTTACGCTCCATTCATTTTTGAGTGGATTTATCGAATGAAAAATATAATACTGTCACGAACTTAATATTCCTCTTGCTGAATTTACCCATTGAGGTTTCAGGAAAATATGTACCACGCCATTGCTGATGACACAAAAGTTTTGACTCGTCAAAGAGACATATTTATGAGAATATAGCTTTATTATGCTGAAGCTAGATAGACGAATTGAGGAATAAATAACACTGAGAGAAAAAAGTATCCTCAATTAAGAGTTATATTCGAAGTAGAGCTTGAATTGCATCATTTCGGCTGGAGATGAATGGAATCTGGAATTGAAAAATGATCTAAAGTGTGGAAAATGCTACGGCTACCAAAATATCTACAGAGACGAAGGAGAATGAAACGGTGATAGACTGTTACAATTGGCTCGGCTTTGTCATTCGTGAAGAACATAAATTGGTATTTGGACTGATTCAAAATGGAAAAAAACTGGAGCCGGAGTGTACTCACAAAACTCGGAATGTCCACTGAAAATACCATGCAGCCATCTTGCGTGTAGAATTATATGCCATAACAACCTGTGTTCATAACAACCTCAAAAGACGTTTTCAAAAACAGGCGAATATACACACAACCAAATTTTTATGGAATCACTCGGTATTTCACATTATTGATTGTTTTTAAGCATGGATCTTTGACAACTTGCGAAGAATGAAGTTATTTGATGAAAACAAACCGGATAGTAATATAAGAAATGTTGAATTATCACCACATGTTCGGGATATTGTACTCAGTTGTTACTGAGATTTGAAACTGTAATATCAAAATTTGAAAAAAGCCTATAATCATGATTGTAAATGCCTTACGTTGGATTGTCTGATGTGCAGAGGGCTCTAATATTTGCTCTCGTTGAAGAAGAGGCGACACAGACGGATAAAGCTGCTACAATGGAGGTTTCACAGGGGGTGATTTCAAAAACCTACGCTCGATACGTGGAGCTACAATCTCTGCAAAAAAAGGCCTAGAAGAAGTCGTAGAGATATCACTTCTGAAAAACAAGACCGCTTTTCGAGCCAAATTGCAGGAAGAGACCCAGTGCGTCTCACCCCATACTCCAAAGGAAATTTATGGAGGTAACAGAAACTAGTGTATCAGTCGAAACAATACATCAAAGACTTCGTTCAAGGGGTTTATACAGCAGAAGGCCCTTAAGAGTTCCAGAGCTAACTATACAACAAAAAATTAACAGGCTCAATTGGTGTATATAGCACTAAACACCGGGTTTGGGTTTGAGGGGGTCGTGTAAGACAAGCTAGACTCCGAGCAGCAAGATGAATTCCGAAATACTAAATACTACATTTATGGGATAATCTCAGAAGGAAAATTAGATCGCGACATGATAATCCAAGAACCCCACAACAGTTCATCCAAGCCGCCACAGAAGAATGGCAGAATATCACTCCAGAGGAAGTCGAAAACCTAATCCAAAGCATGCCTAGACGGATTCAGTCTTGTATCAGAGATAACAATTTTAAATTTTTTTTCATTACATGCAGAAAGAGTCTATTATTGTCTTTTATATGTCCCTATCTTGAAAAAACTTTAATTTATTTCTTTTTTCAATCGATATATCTCGCGAAGGATCAATTCTAACAATTCTTCGAAACTTCCACAATCCTTGAGGAAATATTCAAGGTATCGGTTGATTGCATATAACGGTTGTGTGTACTTTATCTCGGATAGTCAGGCGGCAATAAGAGCTTCAGCTTTGATTAATTCGTAGTGAAAGCTTTTATGAGAATGTCTGTAGCTGCTAACTGAGCTGACGAAACGGAACCAGCTAACTTTGGTATGGGTGTCTGAGCAGAGTTGGTTTGCTGGCCAAGCGGAAACGGATTCTTATGCCGTGGAAACTGCCATGTTGATATTTATTAGCCCACAACCAACTTTCTGTAAAACTAGAAGAGCGGAGCAGGCTCCGTCTATTATGGGTTCCTGGCCACTGGACCAAACAACCGATGGCTGGGCTTGAGAGTACGTGAGCATTGGATGAGCCTCCAGGTCCCAGACACGCTCGACGTGCCATCAGTGGACCTTCCACTACAAAAGTCAAGACCTAGCTTAAACTCTCTAGGCTAGAACTGAGAGTTTCAACTGCCAGATTAACGGGGCACTATTGCCTCAGGAAACACCTAAATAAATTAGGATTGGTTGAGGATCCTTCATGTAGGCTATGTGAAGAATATATAGAATCAATTGAACATGTTATGTTCGAGTGACCAGCTGGGGACAGGGTCAGGATGGAAGAACATGGATCTTGCAAACTGAAGCTGAATGGTCTTATTAAGCTCTAACCCACGAAACTCGTATCCTTTACGAGAAGGATGGAGCTCGTGAATGAAATTAAGGACAGAGTGGGCCACAATAGACCACTGGGTCGCAGTGGCCGAGCTGCTAGGCAGCCCTCACTCTAAAGATAATATCCATCTATCTATCTACTTGATACATTTTCGTGAAGGAAGTGATTTTTCTAGTACCTGTTAATAGCGTATTGGAAGATATCCCATTCTTTTATAAAGATCTAATTATTTTCTAAAATAATCTGTGATTCCATACAGAATACTAACTATTATTAGTTCAACATTCCAGGGCCTTCAGCATATCAAAATGTGTTAGAGTTGAAGAAATCTAATCTAACCTAACCTAACCCCAAATTGTAAACGTTATAACTCTAAGACAGAATACAATAAAAATATATATAGTAAAACTACACGCTGATGATATAGTCATTCTGGATGTCGTACACGTACATTACCCACCATTTCTGATTCAAATTGACGGCATTCATTGATGATCCGAATTCGCAAATCACCCAGTGTCTCAGGTTGGGTAGCGTAAACCTTATATTTCAGGTCACCATATAGAAAAAAGTACAGTGGCGCCTGATTAGGTGATCTGGGTGGCCACTCAATTTATCCCCTTCTTCCAATCCAGGCCTGAGGAAAATTTTCATCTAAAATCTGACGCAGAGGTTGAACGAATTTCGCCAGTGATATTACCGGGTTTAGTTAAGGGCCGAAAAATAAAGTTTGGACAGGTGTGGAAATTACATCATTTTCACACCTGCCCAAACTTTATTTTTCGGGATGCTGAGTATGCTCTTCCCGAAAAAATCTTAGATTATCATATGACCAGTACAGCCCAGTTATGCCTGTTATAGTACCGTAAAGGTAAAATGAACACTCATCAGAAAAACAGATATTGAACAGAGAGTTTGGATTATTGTTGATAATTTCACTGACCACTTCACTGAACATGAGTCGACGATCAAAATCATCCTCATTCAGTTCCTGAATCAATCGTATCTTGAAAGGATCCAAAATTCACATGATTCTTGTGCGTGAAACACCAGACATATTGGACAGTTTCCTACTAAAAGGGTCGAATCCATCGCTACGTGACGTAGCCACTACTTTCGCTTCATCTCCTTCATACACCCTCTTTTTGTTGTCGACTGAACCAGTACCGTCAATTTAGCAACCAGTTGCACAACGTAAGCAGCGGATACATTTTTTTCAGGATGTCGTTAGTCAAATGAAGCAGCTGTCTTAATTTCTGAATAATAATTACATTATTTTCTCCCTTTCTTCTACGGAATACACCATTTTAATCCCACAAATTTGCAATCGCTTTGGCACAGTTTCAATGTTTCTCAAAATTCACGATCGACTAACGAGAGATTAAGGTTAAAAACACATATGGTCTGTCTACTTTTTCGGAGAAAAATCAACAAATAAATGAAAACATTTTATTTCTCGAGGTTGATTCAACATAAAGTAGCCATACACCAGCGTTTTTTACTGCATGGAAGTGAATGGTGCCCATTTTCAGCACTTAAGTCTTCCACTTTTAGCTGCCATTTCGTTAACGATGAAAATTGTGAAGCGAAAATTTAGGGTCAGATAGTACTAAATAATATTTTCAAAATGACGCGTTGAAACACTCATCCCTACTCAAAATCAAGGGATTGTGCTCACCCCCGATAAAGAATTGAAAAAATCGAAAGAATTGTCCCCCCTCGAATCAGAAATCGAGTCCGAGGGATTCTCCATATTTCCATTTTGAAACCGGAGAATTGAGCAGTTAGGTTTTCGTTGAATCACGCTGTATAAGTAGGGCAAATGATAGGAAGATCCCAATATCGACAGCTCGAGTATCGTTGATTTCAACTATTTCTTGGAGCGAAAATTTGGCGAAACTGAGAGGCGGGGGTAACTTTGAACTATGTTCAAGATGGCTTTGACTGTTAATTCATCGATTGAAAGTTTGATTCTTTAAAAAATTCCTCAAATAAGGAAAACAACGAAATATATGTCAACCGAGGATTTCGAGAAGTATTCGATCTAGAAATGCGCTTCCGTACGAATCGAAAACGTCTATTTCACAGAGTGAAAGTAGATACTGTCACGGCATTCTATATGAGCTGTAAAATGTCTTCGTCTTCGTCGTTTTCGGCGGACGCTCGAAAAAGACCAACTTTGGAGGCGGATTTCTCCTGAACACTGAGGCATATCGAAATGAAACTATGCTTTGGTAACAGAAAACATCTCGGGTAGCGTTTCACCCTCAGAAACTGCGTGTCGATATTCGGCCTTTCTGGCTCACACCCCCGCCCCTACTAATTCGGAGTAACTTTCAAAGAAAATATGGAAAACCTATGGGAGAAGTGTTTTTTAGAATTTTTTGACTGGTTGAAAAGGATAATCTTCGTTGGAACGGATCAAATTGTTGTTTTCCGGCAACATTTTTTCCCAATTTCACGTGGAGGAGCCCCGGCGCGCTTTCATGGCTTTTTTCGAAAGGAATTAGCTCCAACTCCGGACGTGGTCGGACGGAGAAAACCTCAATTCTTCCGTAAAAACTAACCGTTATTTGGAAATAAGTTTCTCCGTCTAAAAAATCATCCCCCGATATACCTTGCTTTTCTCCACCGATTTGTTCCATATGTCTACGCCCATTATTTCCGGTCTAAGAATAACTAAAACGAAGGATATTTGAGTAATAAAAACAAGTAATCTTTTTCGAAGAATTTTACTGAATAATTGAGATTTGTAACGCTTTTCGCTACACCGTAGTTTCTTCAGACGAATGAATGTACAGAAATTATGATAACTATATATAGATACAACCGAGAATATGAATACAAATTTTCTTATGTAATTGAAGGAATATTGAGTGTCTAAACGGTTATTGATGACAGGTATATCCAATTAAATTAAGGAATAGATGGCTCCTTGGAGAGATTCAATAGAGGTGAAGAGCTAAAATCGACTCGTTCATTAATGAGTCTACCTGAGTGTTTGTGTTTGTTGATTTGTAAAGTTTTCCACATATCTACTTTCCAATATCTATCATCTGTTTGAAAAATTTCAAACTGTGGACCGAAAGAGTGATTATTTTCTTGGAGATGATTCGCGTAATTTGAATCTGATTGTTTGAAAATCTGCGTTTATGTTCCGATATTCTAAATTTCTATGTGTTCTACCGATGTAGAAATCTTACAGACATTGAAATTCAATCTAAAAACACCTGATTTATTATTTTTATCTGATTTGGTTTTATTGTTCTTTATATATTTGCCTAAGCTATTATTATTAGTTTGGAAAGCTTTGTTGAAATTATTTCTACTCAAGAATGATTTCAGTTTCTCACCTGTAATACCAACGTAGGTTAAGGTGATGAATTTTGTTTCATTTTATCGACAGGGTAAAATTCATTCCATGCGTTTCTACTTTGTTTTCTATTCAAAATATCATTTATTATTTTGGGATTATTACTACTATTTTCAGCTATTTGTTAAATTAAATTTAATTCTCTGTTTTCTGGTGATAACGGGATGTTAATCAATCTATGAATAAATCTGTTGAATGCTGATATTCTATGTTGATACGGATGACACGACGAGTTATGTATTATAATATCTGTATGTGACGGCTTATGGTACATTGCGAAAATATGTTTTCCATTTTCATTCGAAATGGTTACGTCTAAGAAATTTATTGTATTATTGCTCTCTATTTAGGTTGTGAATTCAATTTTAGGATGTAATGAGTTTATGTAATTTTCAAACATTTTCAACTGTTTATCTGTTCCTGTGAAGCAAATAATGATATTGTCTACATAGCGATACCAGTGTAAGCACTATTTACTAAGTGGATGGTTATGCACTAATTTCTCTAAATTATTCATGAAAATTTCTGTTAACATAGGACTTAACGGATTGTCCATAATCAAACTGTCTTCACTAGTATAATATTTGTTATTGAAATGGAAATAATTTTGATTTTGGAATTTGGTGGTGTAATGGTATCTTTGATAATGGCAATTAGTTTGTATGTATTTTTGACCGAAAATTCAGATTTAAAATTGCAATGTTTTATTAGCAAGTCGTTGAGGAATTTTGAAAGTTTAAAAGAAGGTGCCGTATCATAAGAAACAACAGGTCTAATAGGATTATTAGGTTTAAATGTTTTATGAATGAATATAATTCGGGATATTGTGTATTGGAAATAATGAATTTATATTTTTCGGTGTCTGTAATTACTGGTTTTGCTGCCGAAATTACGCTTTTAACTACTTTCTGAAATTTAGCGCTAGGAATCTTTAGTTGATGTCAAGAATTCTTCAGTGTTTGAAATATAATCGATTTTACTAATCGCGATGACAGTGTTACCTTCACAATCTGCTTTAGTGAATACTATATCGTTCTTGGTACTATTTTCACCAATTGTACTTATTATTTTATGATCGGAATCGCAATGAGGTGATAATTTCAAAAAGTTTTCTTTGATGAGTTTTGCTGTTTGATGTTTGGTTAAAATAAGATCTCTGGAGTTTTTGAGAATGATTTCGGAGTCAATTTATGGTCTCTAAATTTATCAGTGAAGGATTTGGGTGGAGAAATTTTGAATTTAAGTGAATTTAACTTGTTCTGTTGTTGCTGATACTTTTAATGAATGAAAATTCTGACATCGTGTCTGGATTCAAAGTCTTAAATATCAAACTCAACGGGGTGCAATCCAAACAATAAATCTGAATGGATTACCTTTAAATATATGTTAGGAACGTCCTTCTTTTTATACCGGATCTTTATATCATCTTCGATCCATATGCGTTGACCTTTCTCGATTGCTTTGCTTGCTGGTCCACTGTTGTTGTGTGTCTTCAACCATATTTAATTAGGAGTCAATCTGTTTTTCAAGCACATTGAATCCTTTGAGTCTAACAGTGAAAAATATTTTTTCTCAGACAAATCATCTAGAATTTCTTCTACTGTGGGGATTTGGAATCGTTTCCTTTTTATGCATTTATTCAGATCTGAAGGCTCAAGGCAAATTCTCAACTCACTATTTAATAGTTATTACAATTTTATTCACGCAGTCTGTAGGTTCAACTTGTTAAGAAATGACATCTTTTTTTACTAGCTCATACAAGGGTTGTTTAAGTTTGGGCATTATGCTTCTAGAAACTCGTCTAGCAGAATGTCCTACTGTATTGAATCATCTTTCAATACGATCTTATGTGGTTCATCGGTAAATTTAGTTAGCCTACTGAAAACATGTTCATATCCATTGACCAATTTATCAAATATTTTGTTGTTTAACATTACTATGTGTGTTATCTTTATTAATTTGCTCTATTTTCTTAATAGTAAAAACAAGTAATGTGTTTTTGGAATTTTACTCGATAATTGTGATTCGTAACGCGTTTCACTACACGGTAGCTTCTTTAGACGAATGAATGTACAGAAAATAAGAATGAGAATATAAATATAAATGATCTCAAGTAATTAAAAGCTTATTGGGTTGATTCTTCGCGAGTGGTTATTTATGACAGGTATATCCTATAAAATTAAGGTAAAGGTTGCTCCCCGAAGAGATTCAATAGAGGTGAAGGGCTTAAATCGACTTGCTCATTGATGAGTCTACCTGAGTGTTTGTATTTATTGATTCCTAAGGTTTCCCTAAGATCTAACTTCTATTATTGATTATCTGTATACAAAATTTCAAACTGTGGGTCGAAAGAGTGACTATTTCCTAGGAGATGATTCTCGTAATTTGAATCTGATTTTTATTTGAAAAACTGTGTTTATGTTCCGATATTCTAATATAAAATTTCTATGTGTTCTACCAATGTAGAAATTATCACAGTTACTTCAATTCAATCTATAAACACCTGATTAATTGTTTTTACCTGATTTGGTTTTATTATTTTTATATATTTGCCTTAACCATTATTAGTTTGGAAAGCTATGTTGAAATTATTGCTTCTCAAGAATGATATCAGTTTCTCACTTGTAATGCCAACGCAGGTTAAGGTGTTGAATTTTTGTTTCAAATCATCGACATGGTAAACTGCATTCAATGCGAATCTACTTTGTTTTTGATTTAAAATATTATTTATTAGTGTGGGACTGTAACCATTATTTTTGGCTATTTGTTTAATAAAATTTAATTCTTTGTTGAAATTTTCTGGTGATAACGGGATGATAGTCAACTTATGAAAAACTGTTGAATGCTGACATTTTATGTTGATACGGATAACATGACGAGTTATGTTTTATAATATCTGTATGTGTCGGCTTACGGCACGAATCATCTCCTAGAAAATAATCACTCTTTTGACCGACAGTTTGAAATTTTGCACACAGATAATAAATAGTGGAAGGTCGATGTTTGGGAAACATTAGAAATCAACAAATACTAACACTCAGGTAGACTCATCAATGAACATGTCGATTTAAGCCCTTCACATCTATTGGACCACTTCGGGGAGCAATTTATCCTTAATTTTATTGGATACCTGTCATAAATAACCACATAAGAAGAATCAACCCAATAAGCTTTTAATTACTTAAGAACATTTATATTTATATTCTCATTGTTATTTTCTGTACATTCATTCGTCTGAAGAAGCTACGGTGTAGTGAAACGCGTTACGAATCACAATTAATAGGAAAAATTCCAAAAAACACAGCACTTGTTTTTATTATTGATAATGGAATTTTATCAAGTAAAAGCCTCCCAAATTCAAATCTATTTTCTCAATTTACTTTTGTCCCGAACATGTTTTGAACCCTAATATTGGTCTACCTCCAGTATTCACAATTGGAAATGTAATTGAAACTTCCTTACTCCTTATAACGCAGTTCAACTGTGTGGATCTTAATACTTCAATCTTAGTTTCTGCATAAGCAATGAGGTTCACGTTAGCATTCTGCATCTTATGTTTCCGTCCAGCATCCATGTCTGATGGATTCTCAAATAATTTGGCAGGTAACACATTGCATTGGGCACCAGTATGAATCTTGCAACCTATAGAAACATTATTAGTCACATTGTGCTCAACCAATTCATTTTTATTTTTGTTATTATTGGTGAATTCAGCATTCATTATTTCTAAGCTTATGCAATTTAAAAGATACTCCTTAGAATCATAACTCGAATTCTGCTGCTTTTCCTGAAGAGTATAAAAAATTTCTTACTTTCAGAACTAATATTATTCATAAATTTTTTCCCGGAAGCCTTATTTTTGAAACAACCTGTTTCAAAATGATTTTTTTTTACGAAATTACAAATTTAACCAAAAGCTGGGCACTTTCCCTTGCTATGTCTCGTTCCACACTTGAGGCAATCATAATCTCTACCCTTATTGCTGGAGAATTGTTTATTATATTTATTTAAATTCTTATTTCTATTATTATTATCAAATTTACTTAGCTCACTTTGGCGTATGCTGTCCAGGGAAACCTCTGCTTCCTTGCTTCCACCCATTTCGATTGTCTGTTTTCTGCTCTCTTCATAGATGTGGCACATTTCTTCAGCTTTTTTTAGAGTTAGCTCAACCATTTGCAATAGTTTTTCACGTATTTGGTTATCCAAGGGTCCCAGTTGCCAAAAATATGGCAACCATGGTAGATACAACTGAAATTAGTGCTGAATTATCCAGGTTAAAAAAAGATATTTTAGTCGAAATAATAATTATAAAGGGCATCCCGAGTAATATTACGGTCGTTGATGAACTGAGAATGTTTGAAGAAGGCGATGTTATGAAAAATAGTGGCGATTTTAATGATTCCACTGATAATAACCTCCAAAGTGTTAATGAACTGAATCGATTGAAATGTGACTTAAAAGTGCTGCAAAATGAAGTGGATTGTTCAAAAAAGATAAAGACTTTAGAAAAGACAATATGTGACGAAGAATTGATAATTGACCTACTCAAAAGTGGAAACTCGGCGGTAAGCCAAATGAATGGAAGCAACATTGTCGGTTCAAGTACAAACTCCGGAAAAGCCCAAGCACTTTACCGAGACGGATTAAAGAATACCAAAACGGACTCTATAGCAAAAACGAATGCTAAAACTAATAACAAAGAAAATTTCAAAGGGTATGAAGTAAAAGAGGCGAAACGAAACATAACAATACGATCGATAAAAATTTAATCTAACCAAATACACTGACCTTGCTATTGAGATCAAGCAGATGTGGCACCTCGAGAAAATAGATATTGTTCCTGTCATCGTATCCTCGACTGGGTTAATACCCAAAACTTTGCATGGTAGTCTTAAGAAGTTGAAATTGCATAAGAATACCTATATAGAAATGCAAAAGCTGTAATTCTTAATACATGTAGGATAGTTAGGAAATTTATGTCACGTTTATTGTAATCGAGCCTATTCCCTTTGATTGCTGAATCTGGGAAAGATAAATTATATCCAGCTAACAGCTGAGATAGTGCATAAATCCATGATAATAACAAATTATTAACTTGTCCCTCACAAATTCATCTGTAGTGTCCAGCTTCACTTTTCCAGTTGCCAGCTAGAACGTGTTATATATTTCACGCCTTCTTCACCAATTTCGCAATTTTGTACCTGTACTGTTCAGCTTCACTTTCAGTTCCGTGTTATATATTTCCACGCCTTTTCACCTCAATTTGTAAGCCATCATGAAATTTCTGAATTTCTGTAGCCATGTGCTCCAATTCTCGGCAACATTTCCTCTGAAAACCATCACCGGAGGAATTCGGAGTCCATCCATTTTTCCACAAATATTTGATCAATCCGTCAACTTTATAATAATTAACTGGTTCGATTTATCACCTGACACCATGTAACGTTCTTTAGGGACTATCTTTTTGATATTTTATTTACTTAAGTAAATGAAAATTTAATCTCCCCAACCAAATGTATATTTCTTATCGAACTGTACATCACCGTGGTCAAGCTGAGAAGAGCGCGAGAGCAGCCGCGATACCTTATTCATGTAGTTTATTTACAATGTTGCCGGCTCTCATTATATATCTTAATACTAAATTATTTACAATAGTATTCATATCTTACAGTAGAACCATATATCCTGAGTAAGAACTGCACATTTTACTAGTATTTTGAAATAGCACAAAGCCAAAACGCCGGTATCAGCTTTCCTTAACATTTGAATTTGGACGTTACGAATCACAATTACTCAGTAAAATTACTCAAAAAACATCACTTGTTTTAATTATTGATAATGGAATTTCACCAAGTAAAATCCTCCCAAATTCAAAAGGGACTTTGTATTAACTTTTCATCTTCAAAGTTTCAATTTAATTCACAAATTGGAATAGCCCTGCTGAAACTGTATTAAGTTAATGAATATTCTCGAATCATATGAAAGATAACTTTGTCTCATATTTCTTAGAGTAATGAAATGTTACTATATACACATCTTCATTTACAGATACTCGGAATCTGCCTACTAATTATCTGTTTTTGGCTACGATTCGAAGACGGTGTGTACGAATGGCTGGATAAATTGAATGCTCTTTTCTTCTACGTTGGAGTTTACGTCTTGGTTCTGGCTGGCTTCGTTATCATTGGGATCGCCATATTTGGTTGTATAACCGCTATGGCGGAGAACGAATTCTTCCTCTTACTGGTGAGTAAAGCAAATTCATGATATATCGTTCTTTCAAATGTGTAACTGATTCCTAAAGCAAGTGTGACAATTTAGTTGTGTACACTAGTAGGTGAAAGGTCGCTCGTGAATCGGATGAAAACACAAGGAGCTTGTTTAAACTTATGAGGGAAAACACTAATATTTTCAGTGCGGCTCTAGAATATTTGATGATCTTCAGTTAGGTTATACAAATCGCACACCAAATGCAACAACGGCAAAAGTCAAATATTACATATTGAAGAAATCCGGTGAAGAGGATCGCGGAAACACTCAGACTTCTGTTTAAATCATTAAAAGGCTTCAATAATACTTCAAACAAAAATATTTTCAGCCTATTTCATTAGCCGAATATGTATTCTTCCAAATGAATATTAAAATAAAACAAGTTACTATGTTTCAACTATCACTAATTTATTGATGTAAAGAATGACAAAATTTTACATTGGTTGGAACGGTCCAACCAATAAAGTAAATAAAAGTAGATGCTGATAAGACTAAATTGAATATTTTTACCATAGCCCTCGTTGAGAACCTCTACAATCCTTTTTTGTGGCTTTTCACGGAAGCTTTTGACCTCGAATTTATATTAGGTTCATTTAGCATGTTATATTATACTTGCGTACCGCTTTTGCACGAAAACTGTTACACATTCACTTTGACCATCATAATTATACTGAAAAAGTGTCACTATTGCTCGATACTTTGTCAGTCAATATCTGAATTCAGTAATGGCACTTACGACATCTAGCGGGCAATATGTGAACTTTTTGAATTGGCCCGATATTGCATTATATATTTAGAATATAACCGAGTATTGAAATGCAATCACAGAAATTGCCAAATTTTTACTTGTGCCAGTTTTGCATTCAGTAAGCGAAATGTATACATACATACATTGCTACCTAATTTAACTTTTCAAAATGAATTAGTTGTTTTTTATTTATTTGATACATACACCATATTCATTTATATTGCAATATTCTTTCGTTCCATTGTATTATACCGGATACCTCAGTACATTCGCGATGAAAGACAGGTATATTTCACTGTCGATTTTGAAAGTTTTTTCATTAATACGTTGTGATGTAGTAACTACATTATAAAAACATTTTAGACTATACAGGGTGTTCCATAATAAGGATACATAACAAAGCTATGAATTTTTGTATGAGACACCATATATTTCGTTTAATTTTTGACATTGTGAGGTATAATTAAGGTGAACTTGTTTGAAAACGCTATTAATATCTTGAATAGTTTTCGAAATAAAAGACCTTTTCTGAAATTTGATGTCTTGATGTTGTTGCTTGAACATTCAAATTTCAAGAAATATTCCAATTTTTCGATCTAAGTCCTAGCTTCAGAGTTACACTGGTGTGTTCCCAGAAGAAAGTATATTATTTCTTCATTTCATCACATTCACTGGATCATATTCTATTATCGACTTCATTTCAATGATGGGATGATGCTCAATAGCGGCAAATGGCTTCGAAGTAATTGAACAATCGAGAATTCTTCATCGAATTCCTTGTAATTAGTTGGTACTCAACTAATCCTTATCCTACATATGTTACTGTTTAATATTCAAGGTTTAATATACTTGGCATCCACAAATTCCTTGAAAAGAACGTTGTTGAAGTTAGTAGATACTATTATTATTATTATATTATCGTGGACTTATGCACTATCTCAGCTGTTAGCTGGATATAATTTACCTTTCCCAGATTCAGCAACCAAAGCGAATAGGTTCGATTACAATATACTTGACATAAATTTCCTAACTATCCTACATGTATTAAGAATTACTGCTTTTTGCATTTCTATATAGGTATTCTTATGCAATTCTGATTTCTTAAGGCTATCATGCAAAGTTTTGGGTATTAACCCAGTAGAGGATACGATGACAGGAACAATATCTATTTTCACGAGGTGCCACATCTACTTGATCTCAATAGCAATGTCTGTGTATTTGGACTTTTTCTCCTGGAACTTGTTCAGCACGTTGTAATTATTCGGTATGGCGACATCCACCAGCATTGCTCTTGTGGATCTTTTATCATACACCACCATGTCCGGCCTATTATTCGTCACCATTCTTTCAGTGATAACAGGCCTATCGTAGTATAATATGATAGAGTCATTTTCCAATACGGGCGCCGGTTGATATTTGTAATATGGCTGGAAGGTATTCAGAAGTCCGTACTTGTGTGCAAGTTTCTGATGGATTGTGCTGCACACTTGATTATGCCTGTGAAGATAGTCCGTATTGGCCAGTTGTTCACATCCGGACGTAATATGCTACATAGTCTCCGATCTTATATGGCATTTTCGACACTTATCTGTTTGTAATGTTCCGTCCTTCATAATAAATTTTTTGTAGTTGTTTGTAGCGATCACTTGGTCTTGGATGGCCATAAGGAATCCTTCTGTTTCCGCGAATAATTCTCCTTTCATCAACCATTTCTTGGAGGCTTCTTTGTCGATCTGTGGTTGATTAATCTCATGGTGATGTCGTCCATGCAATTCCTTTCTTGACCACTCTATGCAGGTCAGAAGTGAGAGCTTTTGTTTATTATATATTACCATTAATATTACTATTAATATTATGTCATTGTTGCACAGGGTTCACAATTTCTTTCTTCATTTACTATCGGTTGGACAATTCCAATTAATTTCAACAATTAAACTATTTGATAGACATTTCAAAATGAGGACTTATCTCATACAAGAACGAATTGATAGGATTTTCGTCGTCTGCTAGAGAAAGCAAAACTGTTTTATTGCGTCAAGTAATTACTTCAAAGGATACCCAAATCAAAAACATCGAGACAGAAATTTTCTACAAAAAATACTACAAATATTTCGACAAACCGGCGACGTAACTTATCGAGAAGCGAACAGACAAAAGCGAGTGACAGAAGATAAAGAAACGCAATGACAGTTGTAGCAACCGTCGTTGAAAATCCAAATACTAGTCAGCGGACCTGACCAAATCCTTCATAAAAAACATAAAATAAGGATTGGAACATACAGGTGACCTAGCACTAACAGAATGGGAAGAAGAAAACGTTCAATCTCGAAAGTTATACGGAGCAATAAAACTGCATAAATCCGCCAGACGAGTAGTATCCTACACACAAGCAAATTTATTTGGAATCTCTCGGTATTTCATATTATTGATTCTTTTTAATCATGGATCTATGACTACTTGTGAAGAATGAAGTTTCTTGTTGTAAAAAACGGGATAGTATGATAAGAAATGTTGAATTATCACCACATGTTCTGGATATTATACTCAGTCGTCAGTGAGCTTTGAAACTGTGAATTTAAAAATTTGAAAAAGCCTCTAATGATAATTGTAAATGCCTTACGTTGGATTGTCCATTGTGCAGAGGAGTCGAATAATTGCTCTAGTTGAAGAAGGGGTGACACAGAGGGATAAAGCGGCCACAATAGGTATATCTCAGGGGTGATTTCAAAAACCTACGCCCGATACGTGGAGCTACAATGCAAAATAAGCCTAGAAGAAGTCGTAGGAAGTTCAACTCTGAAGAACGAGACCGCGTTTTGTGCTAAATTGCAAGGAGAGAACCTAGTCCATCGCACCCCATACTCTAAAGAAAATTTCTGGAAGCAACAGGAATCAGTGTATCAGTCGAAACGATACGACAGAGACTTTGATCAAGGAGTTTAAATAGCAGAATGCCCTTAATAGTTCCAGACATAACCAGACAAAAAAAATTAACAGCCTTAATTGGTGTATCGAGCACCAAAATTGGAATATTGAGAATTGGCGAAATGTTCTTTGATGAGACCAGAATTGGTGTTCGATCAAATGACCGCTGAATTCAGGTTTCAAGGGGTCGTGGAAGACAAGCTAGACTCCAAACAACAAGACAAATTTCGAAATACCAAAGTGCAGTGTGATGTTTCAGGGTGACATTATGCTAGGAGGCAAAACATATTTGATAACGTTTTCGGCTAGAAATTACTTAAATATAGTGCTGGAGCTCAAAGTTAGGCTAGGTTAGATTAGGTTAGGTTAGGTCAAAGTTAGGCTCTGGCGACCTGCCTACGGTTGAAATTTTACTATTATGCGAGATAATGCTCCTACGCATACCTGCAACCTTGCGCAACATCATCTTGAAACAGAGGTAATCGCTATTTTGTACTGGAGAACTGGTGTTCCAGACCTAAATCCTATTGAACTATTACGGAATAATCTCAAAAAGAAAATAAGATCGCGCCAGGATAATCAACGAACCCCACAACAGCTCATCTAAACCGCCACAGAAGTGTGGTAGGATATCACCCCAGACTAGGTCGAAAATCTAATCCTAAGCTTACCAAGAGAATTTCAGACTTGTATCAGGGCAAGAGGAGGTAATACAAGCTACTGAGGTCGGGAAAAAACACCTACTCCGTGGGAAAACAAGTTTCAATTTTTTCATCACATGCGGGAAGAGTCACTAATTTCTTATTATTTGTTTCTTTATTGAAATAAACCTAAATTCATTTCTCTTTTCAATTGAAATATCTCAAAAAGGATCATTTCTAACAAGCCTTCGTTTATGTATATATATTCTATACGATTAATGGACCCTTAATCTTTGGGACCAAAACCGAAATTAACTATGAATTTTTGATACTCATCATCCGAGAGGGAATGTTCAAGCAACCATTCAGATAAATCCATCCACCCTATTCCCAAAGAAACGAGAAGGAGACTAAACCTTCGGAAACAAAACCGGTATGTAGGAGTGTTCCAGTTTTTTCTTCGGTTTTAGAGTAAACGCTAACTAAATTCAAAATTTGAAGTTTGTGTGTCGTCTAGGAACACCTTAGAATATTGATGATCGCTGAGTATGTCTATCACAGAATCAAGGAGTTTGACCAGCGATAGGTTGTAAGCTATGAGGTATAATACTATGTAATTTAGGAATATAGCTGATTCTAGCGAGTTCTCTACGAGGAAGGGTTGAGAATGTTGCGAATTGTTTCGAGAAAAGAATTGTGCAAAAAATTTTACGCTCGAAAGCACACAAAATCTTATATCTTCATTTGATAGAAACAACGTTTTTCCGAATATTCCAACAGATGAATGCCCTCCGATAGTTAAAGAAATATAAGCCAAAATTAAGACGCTGCCAGGCATTGCTGATGATTTTTTTAATCTTCAAAAAACCTACCTATTCGAAGAATATTTTTAATTTTAATGAAAACACTACCAACAAACATGAAAACTAACCTCTTAACTCACCTTTAACCGATATGTTTAAGGATAAGTTGAAAAGAACAGTAATATTAAATAGACAATGTACTGGTACCGATATAAAGATCATATTGCGATAGGTTTCTAGGGCCCAAACCGGCAAATTGAAAAATTTCTGCAATTTCTGAATGAAGTTGATACCAACATTGAGTTTGCAGCAGAAATAGAAATTAATACTAAACAAATTTTATAGACCTGACTTTAACAAAATCGACTAACAATTTCATTTGTAACATCTACAGAAAATAAACCTAGACAGATTCAACTATTTCCATGGAGTCATTCAATCACTCAAATCACAAACCATTAACCTATAATTCAATGGTCCATAGGATCTCTTCCATTTCACAGTCTCTGACAGATTTCAGAATTGAGATAAATACTATCAGAAATTACCTTCAATGACAAAATTTCTCCGGATCTTATGAACAAAATTATCCAGCGTGAAGAAAAACATCTGTGACGCTACATCATCGGAGTCTAAGTAACAGGAGTCACTAATACTCCCTCCTTAGAATCTTCTAAGGTTGTCAAGAACCTATTTCTGGACTACGACTTTCAAAGCTTCAAAGCCTACGGCCGGGGTAACTACTATAGCCGGAGAAAGTTGATCCAAAGTTCGTAGTAAGGATAATTCAAAATAAACACTAGATACGTAGTCATATCAGGTAAAATAACTCTTTATTCAACTCAAAAATATATCCAACATTACTCTTGAAATGAATCAGGAAAATCAAACAAATTTTATTCATATATGAGGAACACTGCTTCGGAGAGAGAACGTTAACTCTACTTAGAAATATTTGAATTCAATACAGGTGCATCATTTGTTGAACGGAAATCGAAATAAATCTCTCGTAAAAGATACCACATACACTAGCCTCACGAGTATAAATTAAAAATTTGAACTTAATATTACTGCCAGGATAGCCTCAAAGTGCAAAATAAAATTAAACTTAATTCTAGATAACTCTGGAGTTTTGAAAGATGACGGATATCAGAAGAGTGTCCGAAGGAAACGGCAGCTCTGGAAAAGTGATCAATTATTTCTCTAGGTAGTATAGCGGTTTATTTACGACGAGGAGTGCAGATGTCGGCTTCGATACGTAGATTTCCTAAGGTTTACTGGTAGCTACTGTCTTGCAGGTTATACGGTTGATTACTATATTATGAATAACTAATTTACGGAATTGAACAATAATCAGGCGGAATACATGATTTGAGAACTTACTGGTAACGTGCGTGAATTATAAGGAATTGGAGAATCGGATTGAAATTGAGGAACAAATGATTGATGCAGGTGAAACAAAATTTGGAAAAGCAGGAGAACAGAAACTGTTAATTCGAATGAATTCATGTGCTAATATCAAATAAACCAGGAAGTAAGGAACTATTCTGAATCATACCTCACGATAGGTCTTCGTGGTGGTATGAACGCTTTAAAGTAAGAGACGGGCCTTACTCTGGACACAGCAACTAACTAAGCCGTCTACACGCCCCGCGATATTCAATGTGCGAAAGTCCAAAGTGAGAGAATCGCAAACGGTCGGCACAAGTATGTGTGCTACACCACTCTCGACATCTCCTAGGTATGATAAAAGTATGAGCCGTTCTCTACACTAGGACACAGCAACTATGTAGGGCGTCTACATACCCCGATTTGGAAAACGTCTTTTGAAATATAGGGGCCGCTTCATGCTCAGGACACAGCAAACGCGCAGGGCATCCACCCATTTTCAACTATGACCAGCAACTACTCCGGAGCGGATTATCATACCTAGAGCACAACTGGTAGACCACACTAGGAACAATCCGCTCGGTATAACACCTGCAGTTCAGCACAACGGTGGTCTCTGGAATTCACACACAATTTCACTGGAAGCTGGTTCTCACCTTTAAGATCTTGCCTGGTCTCTAACGAGAGTCAGGTCTGGAAGTCGGTAGCGGAGCACGTACTTTACTGTCCTGTAACTGCGTAGATCCTTGAATTTTGGTGAGGGTCGAATTTCTATCCTTTTTCCTCTTCATCTCGCTTGTTTTACATCTCCTTGGTTTGTCCTGGGGTTCTACTGGTTGGTTATCCTCCTTCTCTTATGTTCTGGAGCATTTATGCTGGCCTGTTGTTTTCTCTTTCATTGTACTAGGGATCTCCTCTTTCCTGTTGCCCTCGGTTGTAGTTCCATTATTTGGTTGATCTCCTTGTTTTTGTGGTTTTCCATCTGGTCGGTTGTCTTCGTCGTTAGATGTGTGATGATTTCTTCCAGTGTGTTGATTTCCATTTCATCTTGTAGTTCCATGTTATGTTCTTCATGAGTGCGATGTCCAGTTTGTCCATGGTTCCTGTGGCTGCGTGCAGGTGTGTTGGTTCCCTTGGCCCTATTGCGATGATGTACATTTCTGTGATTGTCTTCAGTATCCTTCCGCTTTTGTTCGTTTTTCTGCTATTCCAGTCCGAATCCTTGGCATTCAAGTCCCCAGCTGCGATGGTTGGCATGTTGCTGTTGAATATGGCTTTGATGTCGTCCCAAATCACGTCGTTTGTTGCGAGTTTGCGTTCCAGAATGTTGGCTGTTGAATAGCTGAATGCTTGTCTGTTCTTCTAAAATTTCATCTTTTGTTTTATCGTTGCATTTGTCGCATTGAATTGGATGGCCATTCGTCCTAGAATCATCGCTAGTTCGTCTTCGCTAGTCGTCTGGGGTCCTCTTGTATCAGTCGTTTTCTTTTCCTCCTTTGGTTTCTGGTCATCTTTGTGTTCGGTAATTTTCGCTTGGTCGGCAGCCTTCTTCTCCTCCGCCCTTTTTGTCCAGAAGTTCATAGGTGGTGCTGGTGCTGGTGCGAGTTTTTCCGTCGGTCGATTCTTCGGGTTGTTCGGGTTCTATGGGCAGTTGACGTTGCTTGATAGATGCTCTCCTCCACAGTTGGCGCATTTTGGTGCTGATGTCCTTGGCTTGTTACATTCCGCTGTCATGTGATTGTCTCCGCATTTAAGGCATTTGAATGAAGCGTGGCAGTTCCTCTGGGCGTGTCCAAATAGCTGGCGTCGGTGGCATTGTATTACTTCTGATTTCAATCTTAGACTCTCCACTTGTATCGACATTCCGCAGCAGAACTTCAGGTTGTTGAAGATACTCTTGTAGCTCTTCTCTATTTCGATTAGTACCAGTGGGGCTGGGTGGCCGTTCCTTCCTTTCATCCTCGTCACTTTTGTTGTTGGGTATCCTTGTTGTTCCAGGTCCTCAGCGATCTCCTCTTCAGTCTGCTCCGTCATGACTCCTCGAAGCATCACCTTCAACTTCTTCTCCGATCTCAATTCGTATGTGTAGAACTCGACGTTGTCCTTCTTCAGAAGATGGAATAGTTTTCTGTAGTCGTCCTCGGTTGTTGGTTCCACTTGTATACCCTGTGAAATTAGTTTTGCTCGATTATACCTTATACTTGCCTGCTTCATCCGGTTGCTTATATTCGTCCACTTCAGTTTTTTCCTGATTATAAGGGGCGGTATCTTCTCTCGTCTCGTCTGTAGTCCTGTTGTTACCTTGGCGGGTCCTGTAACTACTGAAACACGCTTATTTATATGATTCAGTGATTCGAAAAAATGAAACAATCCAAAGACTTGCGTACCCTCGATAGTCTCCCACTACTTACTCGATACCCTCTTGATCATGTCAACTAAGTAGACGTTACTTTTCCTTGTATTCTATTATATGTTTCAGTCTGGTCTCTCGGTAGAGTTTTTATGTTTTTGTTTCTGATAACAAGTCTCTTGGAATATGAATGAAGTAATTAGAAAATAATACGAAACGGAAAACGGTTTGTTACACATCAAATTACCCAATTATTATATTTCATGAAATATACTCCCTTGAAGAGAATACTCTAGTTTCAACTAAGCTGGTCCTCTATTCAACAATTTGAGCAAGTATTCATTCGAATTTAAAATAAACATCTCTTTGTCAAGTGGTGTGAATTCAAAAAATTTTAATTCAATTCTAAACAAAGCTGACAAATTCAAGGAATCAGGAGTTTACAAAATGGCTCGTTGTGAGTGTACGGTAGCTTATGTTAGGCAGTCAGGTAGGAATTTCAGAATCAGGTTCAAAGAACATTTATCCTGTGATAATAATTTTCCATTATGAGAACATATATAAAACATAAAACATTCAATAACCTTGGATTGAATAATATCAAAATTGTTGCTCTTATATCTATATTTATTTATTTATTTCATTTGAGTGTCTCGAAAAAAAATATATATATATATATATATATATATATATATATATATATATATATATATATATATATATATATATATATATATATATATATATATATATATATATACAACTACTAGTGAAAGGATCTGTTTCTTTTAGAAAATCAATTCCATTTTGCAGTTGTTCGTTAGTGTTTTCTTGAGATCATCATTTATGCATTAATTCTGTCGTTCTCTTGCATATTGTGGGCATTCTATGAGTATGTGTTTCACAGTGAGGCTGCTGTTGCATTGATGACATTATCGAGGGGCGGTTGAGTCCATTAGATAACCATGGGTTGAGTGGGTATGTCCAATTCTTAGGCGACGAATAACTATTTTTTCTCATGTTGTCATTTTAGGCAGTTGATGTGAATTTATCGAAGGCGTTATATTATAGAGTTTACAATCTGACCTGCTCCAGATATTCTGACATTTTAAGTCTTTAGGCAGTTGAATATTTTGGATTGTGAGGTCCAAATCTAGGACTTTTCTTGCACCTTCGTCAGCCTTTTCGTTCCCTACTATTCCTGTGTGTGATGGTACCCAAATGATACAAATTCGAATATTCTTAGTATTGTGGAGTGAGGTGATGATGTCTTGGATTTTCTGTACAGGAATATTCTGCGAGTAGATGTTTTTAATGGATTGCATTGAGGCTAATGAGTCTGTGCAGATGGCAATATTTTTGTTTGTGCCTGAAATGTGATCGAATGCTTTTAAAATATCGTACAGTTCTCCAGTGTGAATGCAGCTGAAAGACGTTGTGATATGATTTCGTTCGAAGAGGCTACTCAGCAGCTGACGTTGCCATTAGTCTTAGATGCGCCTAAATAAAATAATTCATTATGTTGTTCTGCATTCATCAGTTCTAAAAAAACTTGTAGCAGGGTATTTGGAGTATCTTCTTTCTTGTATTTCAGTAGGTCGGTGTTTATTGTAGGTAATATTATTGTCCAAGCGGGAGTGTTCTTACGAGAATTGGTGTTTGTCTTGTGTAGATTCACGTTTCCGAGTAGAGGCTGTGAATTTTCGGAATTGGTTTTGGTTTTTTCGAAGGATTTGGTACGTTTATTTCAGTTGGTTCGAAAGTGTCGTTTATAGGATGATATGGATTTCCTGATACCCTAGCTGCATAGAATAAAAGTTCTCACCGACGTAATGCTAAGGGGAGTTCGTGTGACTCGCAATAAAGTGATTTCATGGGGCTGGTTCGAAAAGCACCGAGACATATACGAAGAGCTGTGTTGTGAGCGATGTCCAGATTATTCAATACAGAAATGCTAGCTGTCGAGAATACTATGCTGGCGTGGTCGAGCTTAGAGCGTATAAGTGCTCTATAAATTCTCAAGAGGGCTTCTTCGGTTCAACATTTATGGTGCGATAAGGTTTCAAGAATATTCATGCAATCAAAGCGATTTTGTGAGAAAATATAAATCTTACACACGGTAATTAATACCACTGCCAGGCAATGATTATAAACAAAACATATCATTATATAACATTACACAGGGTGTCCGTGAATTGCGTGTACAACGTTATACCACAGATTATTCAGCTCGAAATATGTCGATTTAGGCCAACTTACCTATAAGAAAAGTTTCTTCGTTTGGCCGCTAGAGGTCAACAAATCCAAAGATTTTATTTTATTTTTCAAATAATTCGAGAACGACTCGATCGATAGAAACCATATTTGGTATTGCGTTATTCACGATTTTCGTTGATCCACTCAATGACCTTAACGTTTTACAAGTGTCCCTAAAAACTCGAATGTGTTTTTAATCAACCATAATTTCTCAACTGTCTTCATTTGAGCAAAACTGTTTCAGACATTGAGTAGCTAGGTAATTGTCAAAATTTTTTGTCTCCTCAGAAATTGAGATATGATGAGCGGTTCAATCACAGAAAACAGGTTTTTTATTTCATGATTTCATTTCTTCAATCACCTAGCAAGTCAAAAACATTACATTTGACCATGTTGGCTTCGGATTTATCTATGTGGGCTTGCAGATTGTCATTCTATAAGGCTTGACAACCTATTGTTGACACAACAGTGTTCCGTAAGTTCTTAGCTATATATTTTGATTATTTTTTTTATCACTATTAGGCACGGAGATATACAGTAACTCTGAAATGGTTGATATGGTTATGACGTACGGATTTTGTTAGGGAAATAGAGGTAAAAGCGGGAAAGTATATGCTGAAAGATTTCCAGATCGCATAGTGCTGAACCACCAAACATTTGGAAATCTGGAGAGGCGCCTCCGCGAGAATGGTTGGGTTAGATAAGTATATTAGGATAACGTTAAATGTTATGAAAATATATTAATCTACCAGAACGTACATATGGCATTATGAGCCAACGACATCAATGTATCAACGAGTAGTGTCAGAGGCTTTCTCCCCGGAAAAATCCATTGTACGGACTTTAGTCAAGTAACGCTTAATGTTATTCATTTCTTGGTTTCTTTTTCTGAAGTGATAAACGATCGAATCGAATACTGCTTTGAATATGAATGATAAAATTGTCAGCTAATTATATTACATTTATTAATACAAAAAAGAAATTGTGAAATAAGATTCTGAGCCTCTATCTCTCTATTTCTTTCGGAAAGAAACCTACGAAGAATATTACAAGATTCGATGACTATCATCTTCTGTAACTGTTTATTCAAGTAAATTTTCTTTTAGTCCTAACATCTCAATATTTTTGTGAAGGATCCTAGAAATAACACCTGTTATAGTAGTAGGTACTTTTTCCATATTTTTTCCTCTCTTCGGCATGCATCATATATTTAAAATCCTTTCATAGTATTCACTTTGTATGTGTTGTGTGTCGAGTATAGCAATATCAAATATGTATGTTATTTGATTTTGTTTATTACTGAGAATGATATAAGGCCCATTCAAAAGAATTGTTTTATCGAAATGAAATTTATATTTGCCGTTTTTATCTACCATGTTGTAAGGATTGTAAATCGATTTTATATTATGTTTCTGCCACTCAAAATTTGGGGAGGTTAATCTACTTGCTATTTCAAGAAAGAAAGTTTCTATAAACATAGGTCTGCAACAGCTTCGTTACGGATGTTCAAATTTTAGAAAAAAATTGTTTCTTTTCTTCAAAACTCCTACAGTTTTTGAGATATTAAGCCCAAATTTGAGGTGGAAACAATTTCGTATAGCCTCCATCATTACATGTCCGGAATTTTGAATAGAGTCTACAAGGTTTTCTTTTCCGGAGCCATGTCTGCTTTGCCCTTTCAAACTTTTTTGCAGTACGCCACTGATCAGCGTACAATAAATCCTCTTCATTTTCGTTTACCTTAGAAACGTTTTTGACACCTGTAATTTTTCGTATCTCCAACCGCTCTCGAGCAAAAAATTATTAAACGATTGTATGCATTCGCTGAATTGAAAGCACTTCTAATTGAAAAATGATAAGTAGGCTTTGATTTGTCTCACTTATTTATTCATTTTGACAGTTGCTAAAGTTGAACCAGTGTCTGCTCGAATTGTTTATAAAATTAACGATTAGTTTTAAGACTTTTGAAGCTATTGCTGTAGGAAAAAATGGCTAATTTTACTAACGCCGAATTAGCTGATATCCATTACATGTACGGTCTGGCTGACGGAATCGCAATAGAAGCTAGGCGATCTTATCAGGTGCGCTTTCCGAATCGGGTCACACTAGACAGGCGAACATTTTCGAATATCCACAGAAGATTGAGAGAAACTGGTACTCTTACTGCAAATAATCAATTAAATGGTGCAAATCAAACTATGAGACCTCCAGATATTGAGGAAGCAGTTTTGGATTGTACTGATTTGAATCCTCATGTGAGAACTGCTATCACAAATTTTCACAATAAGCATCATTGGGCTGAGGAAAACCCCCATTTGATTGAAGAATCTTATCATCATGAACAATTCTAACTGAATCTCTGGGTGGGAATAACCGGAAATTATATGATTATGCTATTTTTCTGCCTAACAGACTAAACGGTCCCGCTTAGCGGCAATCTTGAGAAGGAGTTATCTTTTTTGCTCGAGGATGTGCCAATTTTGGTGAGAAACATAATGTGGTTCATGCATGACGGGACACCAGCACATTTTAGTAGAGAAGCTAGGGAATTCTTGAATAATACATTCAACAACCGATGTATAGGTCGCGGTGGGACAGAACCATGGCCTCCTAGGTCCCCAGACTTAAATAGTTCAGACTTTTTCTAATGGGGATATCTCAAAACTTTAGTTTACACCCTTATAGTGAATACTGTAGAAAAATTGAGAAATCGAATAATAACCTCTTTTTTACACGATAAGAAATACCCCAGAAATATTTAAAAGAGTGCGTGATAATATGCGAAGAAGGACAGAGGCCTGTATTCTTGCAGGTGGAGGACCCTTCCAGCAATTTATTTAGTTTTTAATTGTTTTTTTCTTTAGTTTTATATGGAATAAGTATAAGATGAGTCTCAGAAGACAAGCTATCAAAATAAAAGCAAATTTTCGGCATTTCAATAATTTTTCACGCGAAAAAGGTTGTAGATACGAAAAAATTACAGGTATCAAAAAGGTTTCTAAATTGAACAAAGATGACAAAAATTGATTGTACGCTGATCAGTGGCGTACTGCAAAAATGGTTGAAAGGGAAAAGTGAGACATGGCCTCGAAAAAGAAAACACCTTGTGAATTTAAGGTAAATTCTAGGACGTGTAATGACGGCGGCTGTAAAAAATAGCTTGCATTTCAAATTTGGGCTGAATTTCACAAAAGCTGCAGTAGTTTTGAGGAAAAAACCAATTTTTTCTGGAAATTTCAACACTCGGTAGCTCCATTACGAAGGGTTCACGGACCTATGTTTATATGAACTCTTTTTCTTAAAACCTCAAGTTGTGGTATTTTATTATGTAACACCCTACATCATATTTCACATGGAATTGAGCTGGATGGTGATGTGAGTTTCCATTCAGGTATCGGTTGGCGTGTGTCAGTTTTCTGTTTACATCAAAGTTCACATTGCCGTTGTTTGTTTTTTGCACTAGAACGTCTAGGAATGGTTTTTGTTCGTTCGACTCCAGTTTTAGGGTAAACTTGACTTTCTCGTTTTGTTTTTTCATTTGTTGTACGAAGTTCTCAAGTTTTTCTTCTCCGCGTTCCGAAAGCAATTCGGTTTGAAAATCTTTCAATGATGTCAATCAGTTTCGAAAATATCTATGACTGAGTATAGGTTAGGTTAGGTTTAGATTTCATATTTTCACCTTTCTTTTATTCAAAAATTAGGCGTCGTACACAAAAATATCATGGAATCGTTTCTCTAGAAAAATAATCGAAAAATTCAAAAAAATTTTATTTATGAGAATACCCGGCGTTGTGCCCATACGTGCGCCACTGATGAGTTCAAAATATTATTTCGTTTTGAAAACTATGCGTCATTGAAATATTTGGATATCCTCAAAATTTTATCAGTGATTTACGGAAAATTCAAATCTTACTGCATCCTTGAATTGAAATTTAACTCCTTGTAAATCGGAAACAAAGCATTTGCGGACATATGTTTATACGATTTTTTCCATGAAGTGATTTCAGCAATCGCCTCCCTAAATATTGTCGGTTTTTTTCAAACAAAAAACTACAATCTCTCTCTCACTGAAACACTCGGATAATAAGAAATCACCCTTAACGCATTATTAAAAAACTCACGCACAATTCAATTCTGTGACACGAAACAACCATATTTTTCACATGGATTTCCCCTCGGAACGTGCCACAAAATCGTGCTCGGAAACGGACCGGGGGGGTTAGAGGTGTAAATTCACTATCGTCCTCGACTGCGCCACTTTGGAGCAGGTGCGTCACAGCCGCCCTGGAGTGGAACAGCCAGCCAACTCTGATGCATTACAGCAGAAATTATCGCTGAACTTGTTGGGGCAAAATAAAGACGCGGAACTCGGCCAGGTGATAAATTACATCTCAAGAACGATTCGAATATATTACGGCGCCGTTGTCGCTGTATTAATCGTACGATAGGAAAACTTGCGCTTGCGTAACAAACAGTATTTCTTGTAGGGAAAATGGTAGGTCCGAACTAATAAGTATTCGCAGGAGGACGTTTCGTTTAATGACGAGTTCAAAACGATAATTACGTTCAGAGCGACTTGACTTTATGAGGGTAAATATAGGGGGTGTTAAGCGTTTACTACCGGAAGTGTTGTATTGAGTATGTTACTGCAGTGTGTGACGTTTAAGTTAGATGTGATATTTCACATATTCTCACTCGTATGGAACCTATATCTTACAGAAATCTTGTCTGATGTTCACGATTGGTGCTGAAGGAATTCCCATGTAGCTTAGTTCATCTTATGAAACTGCCGTTCTCGATATCTGTGTTTTGGTGTTGTCATGCAAGGATATAAAACCCCAGCGATTCATTAATGGCATACATTTAATTTATAGTTCATTCCTTTGAATGTCTAGGCATCAGCAATTATTTCCAGATGAGTCACTAACGTCATTGTTGACATTATGTGGATGAAGTATGAGGACTAGGAGAATTGTGAATATTACTAAGTAAAAACATTACTGTTTACGATGGAAAAGTTTATTCAACGTTATAGCTATCAAAGTGGTATTCATTAAAATTATTCAAATAATCCTATTGTTCCTAGACCATTTTGAGCAGTATATATATATATATATATATATATATATATATATATATATATATATATATATATATATATATATATATATATATATATATATATATATATATATATATATATATATATATAGGGGTTTTACCCCGACGCGTTGCCCATATATCTGTTCATGCAATCAAACTGATTTCATGAAAAATATAAATCCACCACCCGGTAAATAATACCATTGCCAGGCAATGATTATAATCAAAACATATCCTGGAGTAATTATATGTCTAGGTTAATTTAGGGCGTTTTACTTTAAAAATAAAGCATTTTTTTATTTGGGCTTTAATATACTACCGTAGTATAATAAGGCCCATGAGAGAAGTTTAAAAAATGTATTTTCGTATTTAAAAATATGCTTTTCTGAATTGTTTCTCACAATTTATTACAGCAACATGTACAAGCTATGTAGACAACATGTTTTTGACGTCCTATACGCATTATACTCAGATTTAAAGCAAATTTTTGTTAGGTGGGCCTTAATTGCCACCGGTACCTTAGGACATTTTCTCCATTTATTTTAGATATTGTCTTAATACTCATTCAATTCTTCAACTTTCACAATTAAATTTTTCTTACTCGGTTGGACCATGCAATTATCCTTTATATTTTCTTCAGGGCGTAGTTTTCAACTTCAGAATTATTTTGAGATTGTCTTTCCTCCTTTTTTGAGGAGTACCCCTTGTTTAGGTCTGCTGCCTGTATCTTAACGTTGATGGCTCTTTGAGTAATTATCTTGCCTAGTGGCGTTTATTGGAGCACCCTTGATTAGGTCTGCTCGGTTATCGTTTCGCACAAAGATTAACATCGTGTTGCCGTGTGGCGCTGTTTCTTTTTTTTAAGTATTGACAATCTCTTCTATAATTTAAAACCGTTTTGTGTGAATCGTGAGAAAATAGGAGATACTGCTACCTTAGAATGGGTCCTGTTGTATTTTTTGAAAAATTGGCTATATGTCATTTCAATTCTCTTCTGGTATGACCCATATATTTTCAGAAATCTAATTTCAACCCCTCTAACTATGGAATTTCACATTCGACAATGTCATTCCGTTTTACCCATCATTACCGTATGGTAATATCCTTTGTAAGCCAATGGCATGCTGGCGCCCAGCTTTTATTTTATTACCTTTCGTGAAAAAAAAGACAAATGCCATATTTTTCGCAAATTTTTCTTTAAATTAAACAAGTTCCACGAAGAACTAATATATGGGCGATGTCAACCCAGATTATTGGGTCCATAATGATTCTAAAACATCTATAGATCATAATCGGCATCACTTGGGAGACTGAACCTGGCCATCGGGGCTCTCTCGGTCGAACAGAGATGTAATTTGAGGAAATATGCACGTTATGTGTTTTTTATTATCTCCTCAGTCCTTTTCATGACCTTGCTTGCTATTTAAAATCTATTCTTAGATTTGTTTAGACATATGAGAAGTATGATTGTTGAAATATTTTTGTGATGGTTTTTTCCATTGCTACAGATTCCTGTATCAAACCCCCTTCTTTTCACCCTTGTCTTCATTTGGAAATCATGAAATGCAAGAGAACTGGCCTAACAGAACACTAAACCCCAAGAAATAATTATCTGTGGGCTTCATTTGCGCTATGACTCTGTTTCGGTAACACTAAGTGCTTGGTTTATTGTCTTCGTCTCGATTAGTAACTTCTTCTTTTCCGCAAAGTATTTACCATTCTTTTGATCGATTCCTATGTTTATTATTGGTTTTTAAAGTTTTCTTACTCGGTTGGACTATGCCGTTGCCTTTTATATTTGTTTCAGAGCATCGTTTTCAAATTGCAGAATTATTTTGAAGTTGTGTTCGTTTTTTTTAAGGAGCAAGCTTTGTTTAGGTCTTCTGCCTGCATCTCATCGTTGATGGCTCTTTGATTAACTAACCAGCTTGGTGGTGTTCATCGGACCACCTCCGTTTAGGTCTGCTTAATTATTGTTTTGCTCAATGATGCACACGTGGTGCCGTATGGCATTGTTGATAATCTATTCTTTGATTTGAAACCATTTTGTGAGAATCATGAGAAAATAAGAGATACTTAGCTACCTTAGAATGAGTCCTCTTGTATGAAAATATACGATATTTATTTTTTTATGAGAAATTTGCTATACGCCATTTCAAATCTCTTCTTCTTTTACTTCAAGTGCTTTGCTCGGTCCCTCGAACCTTTGCGATTACTATGGAGAGTGCATTTCTATCCTCTTCCATTCTGAAAAGGTCAGCTGCATTCCGAATGGTGTTCCACGCTCTTATGTTACTAAGCCATGACATCTGAAACAAGCGGTAATTGTCTCCTCGTATTATATGACCAAGATAAGTTATTTTGAGGCATTTTATCGTTGTGAATAGTTACATTTCCATTCTTGCACGACCAAGAACATCTTCGTTAGTAAATAAATCGGTCCATGGAATACGCAGCATTGGTATGTGGATCCACATCTCATGGAGGGTCCAGCTCTCTGCACCGTACGAAATAACTGGCCAGATGTAGCATTTGACCATTCGTTGTCAAAGCTTGAGGTTAATAGTGTCATTACAAAAAAGCGTTTTCATGATCTGTAAGCAATTTCTGGCTGTCTCAATGCGACACTTTATTATACTATCGGGATCTAATTGCTCTGTCAGAATACTTCCCAAATACTTGTATTTTACAACTCTTTCAATTTGAGAATTATTCAGAAAGAGCTTGGTGTCTTTTTGTGGATCGCGGCTAAATATCATGAATTTTGTTTTATTGCTTTCTCTTTTGGTATGTATCATATATTTTCAGAAATCTAATTTTAACCCCTGTAACTTAGGAATATTACATTCGACAATGTCATACCGTTTAACCGATCATTACCGTTTGGTATTATCCTCTGTAATCCGTTGGCATGCTGGTGCCCTACTTTTCTTATTACTTTTGCTACCTGGTTATTACAATTTTATTTTGTTACAATACCTTACGTATATTTCATATTTCATCTGAAATACAACCTATTCATTATTATCGACTTATAACTTGAATTTTATATTCAGGTAGGTTAGATCTCACTATACCTTTTTAAGAATAATTTATTGCATAATTAATGTAACACTTTGAGTTTTAAAATTTAATCGTCGGGATATTATGGAGAAAAGCATATGTATATCTTGCTTTCCTCCTTATTTCGTATTCTTCACGTCTGAAAAATTTTAGTGACTTCAATTTTTTTTTCCTACTGGCGGAGTGTGTAACGTGCTAACCTCACTTTCCATGCTGCTTCTATCAATCTTCAATTCCTAATTTTTATTCATGAAAACTATACCGTGATGACATATTCAAATTCCATGTCTTTTCCTTCTCCATAATTTCCTTAGTATTCTATCATCCATTTTCCGATAATTCTGTCAATTTAATTCTTCATTTATTTTTGAGCCCAATATTATCTCATGGCAGTAGTTTTGAAATATTATCTCCAATAAACGAAGAAAATGTTCTACTATTAACTAAATCTCAAGTGTAGAAGGTCCACGTTGTTTCTTGCCTTTCTTAACTCACAAAACATCAAACCTGAACGCCACTCATTGAAGTAAAAAGCGAATTGAAAAAAGATACAAGAGAACAAGAAAAAAGTCAATATCGATAATGTGGAGATATTTCAAGAGAAATCGAAGAGAGGGAGAATCAACGTTGACTAGATGATAAAATACATACCCCGAATTATTAACGGGTAAACAAACCATCCACCTTTCACGCTTGAGATTTAGTTAATAGCAGGTGTTGCGAACCATGTTCTTATATTTAGATATTACTTCTACTTATTCAATTCAAATAATCAATTTCTATACTCAAGTTCACTGCAAATTCTATACTTTCATTATTGCTTGTACAAGGTTCAGAATCTCGTTTGCCTGCCTCACCATCTGGCAGAAACCTGACAGCACCTGTTATATGTCTGTTATTGTGGAAATATCAGAAAATGACTGCTTTATATTACTATAGGTCAGGTCTGTATACATGACCCTTGGTTTTCCTAGAACTTAAGAAAACTAAAACAGATTTTCTAAACTAAACCAGAAATCATTCTTGTATCAGTCTTCGAAAAAGCAAGAGTGTATAGTTTCAACCATTTCATGAATCCATCTTCACATAAGCAAGACATTCAAGTCATACTTTAATAAATTCTTGAACCAAATCTTTCTAAGTGCAATATACTCCTGCGGACCTCAACAGCAGGACATTTTCATCATTTACTGAAGATATTTTTTTAAAACTTATTCAATTCTTTAACTTCCACAAAATGTGATAACTACTGCCTTGAGTCAAAAATGAATAAGGAATTATATTAACAGAATCATTGGAAAAAGGAAATGAAAACGGAACTGTAAAGAACCTGTATATATATTCTAAGATTTAAGAAATGAAACAAATTGTAAATATTAACATAAGCTCTACTAAGCTGGGATGACCAGAGGATAATTTCCCAATTCATAATTTTATATCGAATACCATCATAAAATTTATTATTTTATCACCATAGGGATGCAATGAATGTCCCTTTAACAGCTTGGTACAATAAGCCGGAAGAGGTTTATTAGTCTAGGGTTTGCCCAGTTTCGTAGTACCACATTTTTGATATTTGTTTGCAATATTTCTGAAATATTCTTATTCTTATTTTTTCAAACCAATGAAACGTGTGCATCCCTACCTAAATGTTAAGTCCAACCTTAGTTAGTTTTTTCAGGAAGACATTATAGATGTGTGTATACCAGATCAGACAGAATCATTTTTAAGATATTATAAAACGTGTAAAATCTAAACAAAATAAATTAAGTTATTACAGCAGTGCTTCAACTTTAATTAAAACAAGCATTACTCAAATAAATCAAGTGCAATATTATTAATACAAAACAAAACAATTCAATTCGCTTTAAGAGGAAATCAACGGTTAAGTTGTGATACTCCTGCGATCCTCAACAGGAACATACATACATACTAAGGATATTATGCAGATGGAATAGACAACGAACCGAGTATTAGATCACGGTATAATTTCATCGGAGCAAGGAAAATGAAATTTAGCAATTGCAGATTGATAAAAGCAGCATGGATGGTGTAGTAAGCACGTTACAATTGATAGAGCAATGTTACCGCGGTTTCGAACTCTCGTCTATCATCAGACATTATGAAACTAAGTATGAAGTGCTTGGGTATTTATGAATGTGTTCTTTTGTGCAAATCAGAAAGTAGGCATTCATTTCATAAACATTCTGCAGTACCACCGCCTGTGGCCTGGTGTAAAGGACACATGCTTCCCACTTTGCACACATGCGGCAGCCGTGTTCGAGTCCGGCGAAGGTATGGGTTGTGATTATCGATAGGTTTAGAGGATATTATAACTAGTTGTTGTATAAATGTTTAAATTGACAAGTCCAGACCTTATAAAAGGTCTAGAGACAGCTGCTGGAAAAAAAATTGAAATTGATAGCCCAAAAGTTGATATAACCTTCAAAGGCCAGTTGAGTGTAATAGTTTTTATCAAAAAAAAAACCGCTACTTATTGACAAGTTTTCGGTGGTACATCTAAGAAGAAAATACCTATAATATTGTTCATTTCAAAATTTTTTTATTTAACATTTTACAACACCCGGTGTGCAAGATTTTTCACCATAAGTATTCATCTATCTTGAAGCAGATTCAATGCTCTTTCCGATGGTATGGTCAGATTCGATGTAGCTGTGAAAATAACAGGGATACTCTTGTTCTCATAGAAAGATGCAAAGAATTTTGTGAAGTCAAGAAGTGTTAATCAACTCGATAATTATCAACTTTACGAAAAAGTGTCATGGAACATTTTTTATTGCAAATGACTTGTACTATCATCTCCTGAAGTTCGGCAAATTTTGTAGTAGACACCCTGTATAATAGGCAACATTGTCGTAGCACAGTAGAACCTAATTTTTAAGTCATATTTCCATTGTTGCCTCATAAAGCATAAATTTTCATAGTGGCGAAACCTGCTATGAACGATTTCGCCCCAATAGCTAACAACCTTCTTATGTGGCCATTTTCTGCGGTTTATGATCTCAACCAAGCAATTCGACTGAGAAAAGAGTGAGAAAACACTGTGCCTAACAGTTTTGGCTTCGGATGCAAATAATGAAATAGTAGTATAGAATAATTTAGACAAGGTCTAGGAACACTTTGAAGATGACAGTTATCTGAAGGTGCTATTTGGGGATGAAATAAACATATAAATTCCCGGAACATACGTAATAAAGAGATACAAAATTACACGCGGTGGAATGTTAGGAATTCGGGATACGAAAGAGGGATTCCGCTCGTTGTCAGAATAGAATTAAATTTTAAACGGCCTGGGGGCAGGTCTATTATTTTCTGGCACAATATACGTTTCTCTGAGGGAAAAGGTCAGATTATTACTCACTAGGCACCATTTATAACTAGCTCGGAATACTCAAACAATCGTGTCACCTTCTGTTGGTGATATCAGATATTTCATGAATATGTACCTAGCATACTTCTTGTGTCTATCGATCAGAATTATTAAAGGCAACATGAATGACAAACTACAATTTTCATCGTAATATTGAAACTGTTTTCTACTTTCACAAGATATCTATTGAAAATCAAGATTTCAGTTTCGGTCTCTCGACCATCTTCAGCTGACAACAAGTACTACACTAAAGTTGAAAATACATACATACATAAACAAGTAGATACAAAATTAAAAAGAGCAAACAAGTGGTCATTAACGAATTATGATGAAAGCAGGTATTATACAAAGATATCAAATATGGCATTTGACTAGTGCCCATAAGTGGGAAAAAGAGGAAGAGGTCGCCCTTCATTGAAATGGGGAGATGACCTGAAACGCTTTGGAGGGATGATGGAGAACATGTTATCTACATCCAAACCAATTAAATATCCTTCGATTTGGGTTCGATCCGGTTTCAATATTTGTATTAATTACCTTGAGATTTTCATTGAATATTGAGGTGTAAAATTTGTTGTAATTTTGATACAAAATTCAATTCTTTTGCTAAGTTTATATTGGGCTGGTAATGAATGACTCTACTGGACATACTGGAGAACTGTCTTTGTGATTTTTCATTAGGTTGTATAGTATCTATCATTTAATTTTTGCAAAAAGCTTGATTTTCAGTTCTAAGAAGTGTGTTGTTCGATTTTTACAAGGAATGAAAATATCGAACAAAGAATTTATCCCAAATTTTGTATTTCAAATGGTATTCCGTGTGCCGAATCAATGAAAATGTTACAGAATGCTTACTATGAATCCACTCTATCAAAGTACGTAAATATGAGAGGTAGAGTGCATTCAACAACCCAGATGTAACTGAAGATCTGCTCCACTCTGGACGGCCATCAACATCTTCAACTGAAATTAATATAGATAAAATCTTAATTGAGAATCGTCATTTTGGTTTGGGAGAGAAAGGCAATGAACTTTTAGTGTCTCACGAATCTTAACGATTAAACGATTTTTTAGGCTTGAAACACGTTGCAGCTCAACCAGTTTCGAATGGCTAAACAACAAATTCATAAATTGCATTGCAACCGGTGATGAGTTCGGTTTATGAGTTAGACACGCAAACCAGTTAATAATCTTCAGGATGGCGATTTCCATTCAAACCGAAACCGAAAAAGCTCATCAAAGAGAATGGTGACTGTTTTCTTTGATTATAGCAGTATTATGCACTCGGTATTCTTGCCAGAAGGTCAGATTGTTAATAAAGAATATTACCTGAGCGTAAGCAGGTTATTGAGGGAGCAAATTTTTCGAAAAAAGTAAGATTTTCAGAATGAAAGCTATGGATCCTGCACCACGATAATACACCATCTCACAAGGCTATCATTGTGGATGAATTTCTTAGCGAAAACTCAACGAATACCATCGAACAACCTCGTTATTCACCTTGAATGACTCCAGCATACATTTTTCTTCTTTCAAAACTCAAATTACAACTTTGAGTTACCCGTTTCTAATCGATAAAAGACAAAAGAGTATTCGCGGCAAGAAGTGATGTCGATTCCGGAAAAAGTTCTCGAAGAATGTTCTGATTATTGATTGTTTATTGGCGTGAATGCACTATTCTGGAAGGGACCTACTTTGAAGACAACACAATGAATTTTGATGAAAAATAATTTTTTTGTGTTTTATTGACCAATTTCCGGTACTTTTTTTATAGATGTTTATTTTTTTGTTTTTTTTTTCGACCTTCCGTGACCTTTATAAGGTCTGGACTTGTCAATTTAAACATTTATACAACAACTAGTTATAATATCCTCTAAACCTATCGATAATCGCAACCCATACCTTCGCCGGACTCGAACCGGCTGCTGCATGTGTGCAAAGTGGGAAGCATGTGTTCTTCACACCAGGCCACATGCGGTGGTACTACAGAATGTAAAATAAATGAATGCCTACTCTCTGATTTGCACAACAGAACACATTCATAAATACCCAAGCACTTCATACTTAGTTTCATAATGTCTGATGATAGACGAGAGTTCGAAACTGCGGTAACATTGCTCTATCAATTGTAACGTGCTTACTACACTATCCATGCTGCTTTTATCAATCTGCAATTGCTAAATTTCATTTTCTTGCTCCGATAAAATTATACCGTGATCTAATACTCGGTTCGTTGTCTTTTCCATCCCCATAATATCCTTAGTTTTTATGTATGTTCCGTTTCCATTTCCTTTTTCTACTGATTCTGTTAATATAATTCCTTATTCATTTTTGACTCAAGGCAGTGGTTATCAGATTTTTGTGGAAGTTAAGGAATTGAATAAGTTTTAAAAAAATATCTTCAGTAAATGATGAAAATGTCCTGCTGTTGAGGTCCACAGGAGTATATTGCACTTATCCGTTGATTACCTCTTAATATTTGGTAGTAGAAAGATAAGAGTTTGGTTCAAGAATTTATTAAAGTTTAAATTGAATGTCTTGCTTATGTGAAGATGGATTCATGAAATGGTTGAAACTATACACGTCTTGCTTCTTCGAAGACTGATACAAGAATGATTTCTGGTTTAGTTTAGAAAATGTGTTTTAGTTTTCTTAAGTTCTAGGAAAACCAAGGGTCAGGTATACAGACCTGACCTAAAGTAACGTTTAAGGGATTACATAGATATAAAGCAGTCATTTTCTGATATTTCCACAATAACAGACATATAACAGGTTCTGTCCGGTTTCTGCCAGTTGGTGAGACAGCCAAACGAGATTCTGAATCTTGTACAAGCAATAATGAAAGTATAGAATTTGAAGTGAACTTGAGTATAGAAACTGATTATTTGAAGTAAATAAGTAGTAGTAATATCTAAATATAAGTACATGGTTCGCAACACCTGCTATTAACTAAATCTCAAGCGTGAAAGGTGGATGGTTAGTTTACCCGTTAATAATTCGAGGTAAGTATTTTATCATCTAGTCAACGTTAATTCTCCCTCTCTTCGATTTCTCTTGAAATATCTCCACATTATCGATATGGACTTTTTTCTTGTTCTCTTGTTCCTTTTTTCATTTCGCTTTTTACTTCAATGAGTGGCGTTCAGTTTGATTATTTGTGAGTTAGGAAAGGCGAGAAACAAAGTGGACCTTCTACACTTGAGATTTAGTTAATAGTAGAACATTTTCTTCGTTTATTGAAGAAAATATTTTAAAACTACTGCCATGAGATAATATTGGGCTCAAAAATAAATAAAGAATTAAATTGACAGAATTATCGGAAAATGGATGATAAAATACTAAGGAAATTGTGGAGAAGGAAAAGACATGGAATTTGAATATGTCATCACGGTATAGTTTTCATGAATAAAAATAAGGAATTGAAGATTGATAGAAGCAGCATGGAAAGTGAAGTTAGCACGTTACGTCATGTGTCACACGTAGGAAAAAAAATTGCAGTCACTGAAAATTTTTCAGAAGTGAAGAATACGAAATAAGGAGGAAAGCAAGATATACATATGCTTTTCTCCATAATATCCGACGATTAAATTTTAAAACTCAAAGTGTTACATTAATTATGCAATAAATTATTCTTAAAAGGGATAGTGAGATCTAACCTACCTCAATATAACATTCAAGTTATAAGTCGATAATAATGAATAGGTTGTATTTCAGATGAAATATGAAATATACGTAAGGTATTGTAACAAAATAAAATTGTAATAACCAGGTAACAAAAGGTAATAAGAAAAGTAGGGCACCAGCATGCCAACGGATTACAGAGGATAATACCAAACGGTAATGATCGGTTAAACGGTATGACATTGTCGAATGTAATATTCCTAAGTTACAGGGGTTAAAATTAGATTTCTGAAAATATATGATACATACCAAAAGAGAAAGCAATAAAACAAAATTCATGATATTTAGCCGCGATCCAAAAAGACACCAAGCTCTTTCTGAATAATTCTCAAATTGAAAGAGTTGTAAAATACAAGTATTTGGGAAGTATTCTGACAGAGCAATTAGATCCCGATAGTATAATAAAGTGTCGCATTGAGACAGCCAGAAATTGCTTACAGATCATGAAAACGCTTTTTTGTAATGACACTATTAACCTCAAGCTTTGACAACGAATGGTCAAATGCTACATCTGGCCAGTTATTTCGTACGGTGCAGAGAGCTGGACCCTCCATGAGATGTGGATCCACATACCAATGCTGCGTATTCCATGGACCGATTTATTTACTAACGAAGATGTTCTTGGTCGTGCAAGAATGGAAATGTAACTATTCACAACGATAAAATGCCTCAAAATAACTTATCTTGGTCATATAATACGAGGAGACAATTACCGCTTGTTTCAGATGTCATGGCTTAGTAACATAAGAGCGTGGAACACCATTCGGAATGCAGCTGACCTTTTCAGAATGGAAGAGGATAGAAATGCACTCTCCATAGTAATCGCAAAGGTTCGAGGACCGAGCAAAGCACTTGAAGTAAAGAAGAAGAGATTTGAAATGGCGTATAGCAAATTTCTCATAAAAAATAAATATCGTATATTTTCATACAAGAGGACTCATTCTAAGGTAGCTAAGTATCTCTTATTTTCTCATGATTCTCACAAAATGGTTTCAAATCAAAGAATAGATTATCAACAATGCCATACGGCACCACGTGTGCATCATTGAGCAAAACAATAATTAAGCAGACCTAAACGGAGGTGGTCCGATGAACACCACCAAGCTGGTTAGTTAATCAAAGAGCCATCAACGATGAGATGCAGGCAGAAGACCTAAACAAAGCTTGCTCCTTAAAAAAAACGAACACAACTTCAAAATAATTCTGCAATTTGAAAACGATGCTCTGAAACAAATATAAAAGGCAACGGCATAGTCCAACCGAGTAAGAAAACTTTAAAAACCAATAATAAACTTAGGAATCGATCAAAAGAATGGTAAATACTTTGCGGAAAAGAAGAAGTTACTAATCGAGACGAAGACAATAAACCAAGCACTTAGTGTTACCGAAACAGAGTCATAGCGCAAATGAAGCCCACAGATAATTATTTCTTGGGGTTTAGTGTTCTGTTAGGCCAGTTCTCTTGCATTTCATGATTTCCAAATGAAGACAAGGGTGAAAAGAAGGGGGTTTGATACAGGAATCTGTAACAATGGAAAAAACCATCACAAAAATATTTCAACAATCATACTTCTCATATGTCTAAACAAATCTAAGAATAGATTTTAAATAGCAAGCAAGGTCATGAAAAGGACTGAGGAGATAATAAAAAACACATGACGTGCATATTTCCTCAAATTACATCTCTGTTCGACCGAGAGAGCCCCGATGGCCAGGTTCAGTCTCCCAAGTGATGCCGATTATGATCTATAGATGTTTTAGAATCATTATGGACCCAATAATCTGGGTTGACATCGCCCATATATTAGTTCTTCGTGGAACTTGTTTAATTTAAAGAAAAATTTGCGAAAAATATGGCATTTGTCTTTTTTTTCACGAAAGGTAATAAAATAAAAGCTGGGCGCCAGCATGCCATTGGCTTACAAAGGATATTACCATACGGTAATGATGGGTAAAACGGAATGACATTGTCGAATGTGAAATTCCATAGTTAGAGGGGTTGAAATTAGATTTCTGAAAATATATGGGTCATACCAGAAGAGAATTGAAATGACATATAGCCAATTTTTCAAAAAATACAACAGGACCCATTCTAAGGTAGCAGTATCTCCTATTTTCTCACGATTCACACAAAACGGTTTTAAATTATAGAAGAGATTGTCAATACTTAAAAAAAAGAAACAGCGCCACACGGCAACACGATGTTAATCTTTGTGCGAAACGATAACCGAGCAGACCTAATCAAGGGTGCTCCAATAAACGCCACTAGGCAAGATAATTACTCAAAGAGCCATCAACGTTAAGATACAGGCAGCAGACCTAAACAAGGGGTACTCCTCAAAAAAGGAGGAAAGACAATCTCAAAATAATTCTGAAGTTGAAAACTACGCCCTGAAGAAAATATAAAGGATAATTGCATGGTCCAACCGAGTAAGAAAAATTTAATTGTGAAAGTTGAAGAATTGAATGAGTATTAAGACAATATCTAAAATAAATGGAGAAAATGTCCTAAGGTACCGGTGGCAATTAAGGCCCACCTAACAAAAATTTGCTATAAATCTGAGTATAATGCGTATAGGACGTCAAAAACATGTTGTCTACATAGCTTGTACATGTTGCTGTAATAAATTGTGAGAAACAATTCAGAAAAGCATATTTTAAATACGAAAATACATTTTTTAAACTTCTCTCATGGGCCTTATTATACTACGGTAGTATATTAAAGCCCATATAAAAAAAATGCTTTATTTTTAAAGTAAAACGCCCTAAATTAACCTAGAAATAAGTTAAAATAAAAGTAAATTGTTGTTTTTACTTATTTAATCATTTTCCTTTATTTATTAAACGTGGGCCTTATTACCCTCTCAATAGTAATCGAAGACAATTCAGTTTCCAGGAACTAGTGGCCTTAACTAAAGTATTTGGTACAATCACAACATGTTCTCTAACTTAGAAAATTAAAATAATCAGTTCTTTTCTTATTAAACAAAACTATGTAATTAATGTTATATTAATTTTTAAGACTTAAAATCAGACTTATATTAAAATACCTAACTTAGTTCTTTAGTATCACAAGCATATTCCTAGACTCAGAAAATAGACTCAAAACAAAACAAAATATCTTCTGCAAACAAAATAAAAATAAAAACGATTAACAAACATATTATTCATACTGACACGGTAAAATATAGTTAAGTATTTTGTTTAAACACAGCAATAAAAAATATCTTTATCTTCGGTTGAAAGTCCGACACATTCTTCGTGGTACCATTTTAAACATTGGGCACATTGTCGCATGTCCGAAACACGACCTTCTTTGCAAGCATGACAGAACCATTCAGATTCAATTATTTTGACTTCTTAACCTTACTGCTATCTTTTCCAGACTTATTCTTACGATCTTTAGTTTTCCGATTGGCTTTTTCACCTTTATTACCTCATTTTCTTTCAGCTCCTCCGTTTCTTAAAAGGTCCCTAGTAATCCGTTGACCTCTATAATTGATGGCCTTTCTTCTTGGTTTGTTTTTGATAACAGCATAGTTTGGAGTTGGCATAAGTTCTTGAAACGGGATTTAGTTTCCTTTGTTTTAAGACTGGCTAGCGGAGTATCATTGTCTGAGTCTTCTTCGGAGGTATATACATTGATTCTAGTGGGATTATTTATATTCAACATCTTCTGTATAGCATCAGGCTCAATATCCGTTTCTGAGTCTGAACTTAGAATAAGAGGACGTTTTGTCACAATACCAGATGTTGATGGTTTAGGCGATGGTGTTAAAGTTTGTGGTACTTTCACAGGAAGAGTTGATGTATCAATATCAGTTAAAGCCCTTACACCAATTTGCTTTTCTGGGGTAACAATGCCAGCAATAGTACATTCTTCGTTGTTTAGTATTGACGGTGAAACAGTGTCAGAACGTGACGTTACTTCAGGGTAGTCTATGTTTGCCTCAATAATAGTTGAAGTTTGTGGAGGAGGATGTTCGGTCAAGATCGCTGGTGCAAATGCTTCATCTGGTAATACATCAGGGTTAAATGGTAACAATCCAGTAGCCCTGAATCAATTTATTATATTTTCATGAGTCAGTGCCCTCGACCAAGCTTTTGAGAATATTTTGTTGAAGTTCGATTTTGTCAAGCGTCTGTCAGGATTTTGATACATATATGTCATAGCTTCTTGATCCCAGTGATGCTCAAAAGACTTATTGACAGATTTATCGAGGGGTTGAAGTTCATGGGTTGTGTTACTAGGCAAACAATAAAGCACAATATCATGCTTGTCTGCTTCTTCAACAATTGTATAATCCAGGTGCGAGGATGCTCCATCAAAGATTAACAAGACTTTTCCTGCGTTTTATTCTTTCCCAGATGCTTGATGAATTCAATAAATAGCTTCGTGGTCATACTTCCTTTTGGAGCCATCTTTATGAGAGATCCAGCTGGTAAGTTATCACTATATTCTGGTTTTGCCTTTGGCCTTTGAAGATGATCATTGGTGGGATAGCAGTACCAACAGCATTAACACACATTGCTATCGTAACATTTTCCGCGTGCTCAGGTGCAATCAAATGGACTCGACGAGCTCCTTTTTGCGCCAAAACAGTTTGTTGATGATGAATAGTGAGTCTACACCCCTTTTCATCCATATTATAGAGTCGTTGAGGGTTCTGTAGAATATCTAATTCTTCATATAGGTCTTTCACTTCTTGGAAATGCTGAGCGACAATAGGACGGTTTAATTTCTGTGCTCTGCCTTGATTCATAAACTGGGCTTTTCTTTTGGAAATTTCTGGGTTCCTTTTCAAAAACGTTTTAAGCCAGTCTTTGCCCGCAATTCCAGAGTCTTTGTTGAAATCATGCTTAATATCATAACTCTCGCAAAATAAAAATGCTTGTCTCCGTATGACTTTCGGAGTAACAGGTACACCAATGTTAGAAAATCGTATAATGCGTTGTACAAGATCTTTTCTTGGTCAATTGTCAAAACGGAACGACGACCTAAGCGCTTAATAGTACTTTCGGACTTTATATGATTTCGGAGAGTTCGTCTTGGAATATTGTATCGTTCAGCTGCAGCTCGTTGCGTCAGATGCCCTCGTTTTATAGCTGCCATAGCAGCCCGTAAATTGTTTTCTGTCCACTGAGCTCTCTTTGGAGGCATTTTAATCAAAATCTGTAACAATATTACACATATATTGTCAAAATTCACATAGTACATTGACCTAGAAAATAACGAACAATACAATCTGATACTTTAATATTAAGAGGCTAATAAGGCCCAAGTATCGTTACAATGGGCCTTATTAACTGCATGCCACGTTTTTACAAAATAATCCAAATAACCTACAAAATCATTCTCTGGTTAGGAAAAACCATATCCTTTGTATTACGCGAGACATACTTAAGGTAATAAATACAGCGTTATTAGTCCATTATTAAATAAAACGTTAAATACTTACAGTTTCTTGGTATGAAAATTATAAAATTGTACAAGAGCCAGTCACTTCATCAAAGCATCGCACTTGACTGACAAGATAGCGGCGCTAGCGTCTGCTGACCAATACGGAATCATTCACACCGACATTGTGCACGTGTGCGAAAACAGTGAAGTGTCATAGGTATATTTTCCCGCGAAATTTGAAATTTGGGCCTTATTACCCCTTGGGCCTTATTTACCTCAGGTACCTTACTATTAACTAAATCTCAAGCGTGAAAGGTGAATGGTTAGTTTACCTGATGATAATTCGGGGTAAGTATTTTATCTTCTAAGTCCACGTTGCTCTTCTCGTTCTTCGATGTCTCCTTGAATATCTCAACTTTATCGTTATTTGATTTCTTCTTGTTCTCTTGTTCTTTTTTTTCGCTTCTTACTTCAATGAACCACTATCTGTTTAATTATTTGTGGGTTGAATTATTGTCATATCCTTAGTATACTGAAGTAAAAATCAACATTACAAAAATCTAGTACTAATTTTGGATCAAATAATTTCCTCTCATGAAAGGTAATTGATTTTTCCGAGTTTCTCCATTATCTCAGAGAAGCTTTCTCTCCAGAGTAACTGTAAAAATTTGTTTATAATCAGGCTATATGAGTGTTTTCTCTCATGCGAAAAATTCTAAACTGGAAGCATCAATTTTCCGCCATTCGTGAGTACCGAAAATCCGACATGCGATAAAGGAAAACTCGGGGAAGGAAATTTCGTCGAATAAAAACACGTCATGTCACGTTTGAGGGGCCGCTGATCCGGGAAGATAAAAAATTGTAAATTGTTCTGTGCTCCATTTTCGAGTCGCAACGAAAGAAGTTAAGGGCGGAAAACAACGTGAAACGTATCGTCTGATAGGGCAAATAAGACAAATGTCTTGGTTGGCGTCGCCGGTTGACTGCACTCTTTATGTGGAATAGGATTTGGTCTGACCCCGCGGCTACGGATATTTCATAAGGTAATCTCAGAACGGAACAGCATATTGAAGCGTTATTAGTTCCTATCTTGGTCTCGTATAAACATTTATGTCCGGAGATAAACCCAAGTATGCTATCTAAATATTAATACAACTTTTATCTTCCTGTTCCACTTCCGATATTCGATTGTATTGTACGATTCTCGGTCCATTCTGTTCTTGCATTACCAGAACTATTTTAACATCGACGTCAATGAAATATATCTTCCCTAGGATCTGGTTATATCTATCTCTCTCTCTCTCTCTCTATATATATATATATATATATATATATATATATATATATATATATATATATATATATATATATATATATATATATATATATATATATATATATATATATATATATATATATATATATATATATATATATATATATATATATATATATATATATATAGTGTGTTCAACGAAAATTTGACCCCCTATAACTCCGAAATGAGTAACATTATAACATTAGCGAAAAACACCAAGACACGTCGATTTTTGTTTCGAGGGGGAGCATTTTTTGAAATAATTCGAAACTTGTCAGATCAACCCCCTACCACCAGCAACCCTTATTTCGAAATTCATTATAGGGAATAAGGGTCGAGTGGCACCTTACTGTAAAGGTCTGTCAATTCTCCATTCTGATTTGTCATTTTTAGAATTTTAAATTAACATACAGGGTGTCCCAACCGAGGGTAAAGTTGAATTCCTGCAAATCCCAAATACTAAATGAAATCGATTTATTTCACTACACCTACACTTGTGAATTTGGAGTTGGTGCAATCAACCCCCTATTTCCAGCATCCTCAACTCAAAAATCATTCGATCGAAAATAGGTCAAGTGGCACCTCGTTGGAAAGGTATTTCAATTTTCTCTTCGAATTTGGTATTTTCGAAATTCAGAATCAGCATACAGGGTGTCCCGGAGCAGGAACACTGAAAACCCAAATAACTTTTGAAACTGCTTCATTTCGGTATAATACGAGAACATGTTTATGTTTGATTCGAGAATAAGACTCTCTTGCGTGAATATGGAATTTTGCAATCAATCTCTTCCATTCAGCATCCCCAACTCAAAAAATCATACAAGTGATTACAGGTTGAGTGGCAAAGTTCCAGAAAGATTTTTCTATTTTCTGAATCACTGAGGCATTGGTTTCAGTTTGGCAATCGAGGTTTTCTGGCGTGAGGATCAGGATGACGGGATGATGGAGAAACTGATTGGATGCCCATCTAAACAGGAAAACGAGATTTATTGAACTTGTATTCAATTGAAAACAAAAACTAACTTGATTATTACAACAATTGTTCAAAATGACCTCCGCCCACCTCCATACAGTTATACAGACGATTTTCGAACTCTCTTCTCACATTAGCGAAAATTTCAGGAGTCAAAAGTCGGCATTCTGTGATAATCCTCATCCGCAGCTCCTCCAGGTTTTCTGGTCTTGTGGCATAAACTTTAGATTTTAGATGGCCCCACAAAAAAAAATCTAGGGGATTTAAATCTGGTGACCAGGCTGGCCACTCAACAGGTCCTCTTCTACCAATCCACCTTCCTGGGAAATTTTCGTCTAAATATTGGCGCACCCGAGCATCATAATGCGGAGGAGCACCGTCTTGTTGAAAACGCATTTCGTCCTCAGAAAGAATTGGATCGTTCTGTAAAATTTCTGTCAATCTAGGATGCATGTGTTCCTCTAACAACTGTAGGTAGCCATTTCCATTGAGATTACCCTCAATAAAGAAAGGCCCAACTAGATGATTGCCAAAAATTCCTGCCCAAACGTTCAACTTCTGAGGCCTTTGCGTGTGGGCCTCTCTAAGCCAATGAGGATTCTGTGTGTCCCAATATCGACAATTATGTCTATTCACTTAACCACTGAGCATAAAGGTGCTTTCATCAGAAAAACAGATGTTATTCAGAAAATTTGGATTAGCGTTTAGGCTTTCACTTAGATTTTCACAAAACTGTAAAATATATATATATATATATATATATATATATATATATATATATATATATATATATATATATATATATATATATATATATATATATATATATATATATATGACAATTTTCTGTAGTGATTAGGATGATTTTCATTTGCTAAACCTTTCTACAAGAATAAACAGATTTTTACTGGGGAATCGTGGTTAAGAGAACGGAAAGTGTTTGAGGTTAACTGGAAAACAGGCTCGCCCCTATAACTTTTTTCCTGTCCAATATTTTCTGAACTTAATTACAAAATTTATTTCAACTTGAATGGCACGGATAGTTTATCTGAAACGTTTCCGGTTTCAAAGGAAATCAGCCAAAGTTTCGATTTTCAAATGGCTCACCCCGTATATTTCTTGAGAAATCGAATCAAACTCCCTTTGTCTATACATTCAGTATATTTTAAGATGAATTTGCCGAATTTTTCATTTTTTTTTGATAAATTTGTTTTCAAGTCAAGGTGGCTATGACGACGAAAAAACTGCGTGATTTATCGACCGAAATCGAATACATTTGGATTCATCACTGAAACTGTAGAATTCTTTCTGTTATTGGCTTCGTAACATTCCAAACATTGTTTCTTTAAAAAATAAATCTTATTTCCGCAAGGTGTAATAGAGGCTCATTAGCACTATAATACGCAGAATATTTTTACGAATATTTTGATACCAAATTGATAATTTTTCGTTGAAAATTACCATTCGTTATCCTGGACATAGTATAATACTCGTTTTTCAACTCATTATCTGAAGTGCTTTGGAAATGCATTGAAATCCTATCACAGATAGATCACAGATCATAGAATTTTTTGTATTCAATTTTAAATGTCATAAGATAAGATTGTGTTGCATCTGAATCGGTGAGTTGGTATAAATTGTTCAAAGTTTTTGAATTTTCACAGCAGAAAAACAGACGAAATGCTGTACACACAGAATGAAAAAGTAGATATGCTACTCATTTATGGCGAATACCGAAAAAACTCTACAGCATCAGCAATTTTATATGCTGAACGCTACATCCTTCAAGGCACTATTTTCCAAAACTAGAAATGAAGTTTAGTCAGCAACCGGTTGTTGCAGATAATCAAAATTTCATAGTAAGCGAAAATTCTGAAATTGATGTTCTAGCGTACATTAATTTGAATTGTACGGCATCTACGAGAGAAATCGCACAAGAAATAGGGATAAGTCATCAGAGTATTTGGAGAATTCTTAAGAAGCATAAATTTCGCTCGTTCAAATAAAATCATCATCAACACCTTTATGAAAATGATAATGGCCGAAGGTTAGAATATTGCAACCAGTTTTTTCAAAAGATGGAAATGGATCCAAGGTATCCTTATGAAATTTTATATTCAGATGAATCCCGATTTACAACGGAATGTTCAATGGAAACAATACGCGCTATAGGGCCCACGAAAACGAGCATTTAGTACTTGAGGGTAATTTCCAGGAGCGATTTGGGGTTAATATAAGGATGGCAATGGTAGGGCGATATCTCATAGGTCCAATCATTTTTGATGGACCATTAACAGGGGAAAGATATTTAGAATTTTTATAAAATGAAATAAGCTATCTGATTGATGGTTTACCACTGACTGTTGCTAATAACTTAATTTTCCAACAAGATGGAGTAAAAGCGCACAACTGCAGGGAAGTTGTTCAATACCTAAATAATGATTCAAATGAATGGTGGATAGGCACCAACATTCCTACAAGATGGCCAGCTCGATCACCCGACTTGTTCCCATTAGATTCTTTTTTTGTGGGCCCATGTGAAAAATCGTGTTTATTGAACTGTTTTAGAAAATCTAGAGGATTTAGAGAATAGAGTTCGGGGAGCAATAATTGAAATTTTTTTCAAATCAAATGGATAATGTAGTACGGGCTACCATTCGCCGCAATATGCTGTGTCAGGCACAGAATGGGGGTCTCTTCGAAAACCTGTTGTGAAGTTATGCTCAATTGATTTCATGACATTCCATCTATGGTCCATTTGTGTATTTTGCGTTATTTATGTGTTTTGTTGAATTTTTGATCATCTGGAATGTACGATGATGAGTATATGCGCCATACCAAAATAAAGCTAAGGTTTTGCGTTTATGCTTTTGTGCATTACAACTTCAGAACCAGCTGAGTCGTCATAGCCACCTAGACTTGAGAACAAATATATCAAGAATGATTTAAAAATTCGGCAAATACATCTTTAAATATACTGAATGTATAGACCAAGAGAGTTTCATTCGATTTCACGAAAAATATACAGGGTGAGCCATTTAAAAATTTAAACTTTGGCTCGTTTCTGGTGAAACCGGAAGTGTTTCAGATAAACTGTCAGTGCCATTCAACTTGAAGTAAATTTTTATTTGTTAACCCTATTTTCAAAAATAAACAAATTTTTACTGCGGAATCCAACCTAACCTTGTATATACAGTGTGTTTCGTTCTCATGTTTCACCCTTAGCTTTAGAGTGGTTAAAATTTGTTTGCAATTTTCTAGGCATTTATCAATTTGATGTGACAGTCCGGGTGTATAAGTGAGGCCAATGTATTTAAAATCAATTTTTTTCTTGTTTCCTTTGTTCTGTATTGTATATTTCATGTATTCTTTTCTTTATGAGTGGCTCAAAAAACTAGGTGGAAACGCATTTCTTTTTAGTATGTGTAATGGTTTTGTTTCTGATTTTGTCTAAAATTGGAGAAATATTTCAATTTTACTGGAAATACGAAACTTAACTAATGACGTGTAATGACATTAAATTATAAAAGGCTAGTTGAAAAGAATTACAATTGATACTATCTATTAATACCTATGCTTACCTAGATCAGAGTCCCTTAATCTCAGTGTGTGAGATCTTCGTCTAGAACCTAGGTCCTAGATATAGCCTTAGGAATAATACTCATCACTTCAATCAACTAGCTTTATTACAAGATCAATAGCAAAATCACAGTATCTGATTAATAATTTACTAACTCTAATCAAAGAAAATTATACAAAAATAATAACTTAACTAAAAAAGATTAACCACTAACAATAAAATGAGTTTCAGATGAGATGAATTCAAATTACATAGTACAAATTCTCAATTTAAAATAATCTGAGGTCTTCAACAAAGCGAAATTTAATGATAGAGCACTGTCAACAATTAAATAAAATAGAAAAATAGAATTTGATGGTTAAGACAAACACTTAGCTTTCATCAGTGGGATTAATTCCCACGATGATTTGATTTGGTGTTTTCTGATATTCGTGTATCGTACAGCTTACAGGTTACTTGTTTGGCTGAATGTCGTTCGCAACGTGATTGTCCTAAGTGGCAAGACTTTTTCCCCAAAAACTTGGTTACCCCAGACGTAAGATAACAAGGTTTGGCATAAAGTTGAAAACTCAAATATCCTTGGAATAGCAGATATTGATCTAGGTTAATTTACAAAAGAAAATTCGAAATCTCTCCACTTGCTAATTGAAATGGTTGTCGAGGAAATCCGGCAAAATTACCGACTACTTATACGCCTCAGACAATTGGAATTCATCCAGAAAAATCTATGAATACTTAATTTCAATTTCTGCCAATTTTTCACTCCAATCGCTACAACACAGCTCCAATAAAACAACAATTGATTCCGAAGATTTCTAAAAGAGAAAGAATCTAATGAATTCCGAACTTATATAGACTCGGTTCAATCAAAAAACTATTGATATTCAAAAAAATTAATAAAAAAGCGACATTATTTTCTTCACAACAATAAAGTGGAAACGAAACATAGAATGAGTTACTGTTTTCCGTTCTCCCACAGAAACAAGAAAACGATCTTATTTCAACTACTGACTTCACAATTAAACGGCGAACAACCTAGATCAATAGCAGCGACACCTTACGGATATAACTATAATTTTCATTGGGTATCATCAACTGTAAATTCCTAATTCGAACTTCAAACTGTTTGAAAATTTACTTGATGAAATGAGATTGAATTATCAATAAAATTGAAAACAAAAATGAAAATTGAGTTTAAAAGATATAAATGATTAATTCGAGAAATCGGACTGTTACATATGTTCATCAATTTCTTTATATTTTTGTTCTAAATTTAGGGTGTGATAGTTTGATGGCTCTATCAACCAGGCTACTGATAACGCTTTTTTTTGTATCGGTTTGGTACAACTGATTCAAAATTTAGGTATCTACCACTCCATGTCGATTTCTGATACCAATTTGTATATATTTTTCCCGTATTGTCGTGGGTTAATTGTATGTGGAGGAAATTTATTGTTCTCTCTTTTTCGATTTCATTAGTAAATTGAATTTTTTGTGATATGTGTGTGATATATAATAAAAACACCAACACAAACATCCCCCATCAATTATACATGGACGACATCAAATTCTACGCTGCGATTAGGAACCGAGTGAAACGGGAACTAGAAATAGTATCCGCTTTCAGTGGATCAATTCATATGGAGGTGAGCTTATCAGAAAGGTTGTGGAGGAGGATGACATGAGATTGCTTGACAACATTGAGATATCAGCTCTTATTCCTGAGGGGTCACATAAATATCTAGGAATACGACAAGCCTTGAAATCTACACTTCTCAGACCAAGGATACAAAGAAAAACTCTTTCATCGAAATCAGCTAGTATTGAACAGTACACTGCATTCCAAGGTTTTCAGCAATCAATTCTTGGGCATTGCCGTGCATAACCCACACATTTGGGGTTCTTGGATGGTCCACCACTGATCTCAGGGCAATGGACACCAAACTCAGGACCATGCTGACGAAGTGCGGAATGCATCACCCTCAGTCATCGGCCAACCGCTTGTATATCTACAGGCATGCAGGTATCTACCACCCCATGTCGGTTTCTGATACTAATTTTTATATATTTATCCTGTATCGTCATGGGTCAATTGTATGTCGGGGAAATTGATTGCTTTATCTTTTTCGATTTCATTGGTAAATTGAATTTTTTTGTGATATGAATTGAAGATTTTGATTATTTTGTTTATTTTGTCTGCTATACAAAGTCTTCCAATACTAAATTTGCAATTGCTGCAGATATGGGTGAACCAATCGGCGTTCCAAAAATTTGCGTGACTCGAAAACAAAATATGTGGATTCCAGACAAAGTTTTGTTGCTTCAATAAATTCGTCTTGAGGTAGTGCAGTGAAATTTGTGAGATTATGCCATTTTTCATAGATAAGATCTAAGGCCAATGTAAAAGGAACATTTATAAATAAGGAAATTACGTCTAACGATATTAACATAAAATTTTTTGGAATAATTAGATCTCTTATGAAACTATGGCTATGCCAGGAAATTTTTTATGTAATAGTAATTTTTTCCAAGTGTGTTTGTTACTGTGTTTGAAAGGTATTGTGCTAGGTTATACGTGAATGAATATTACTAACAATGGGTCCCCAAGGGATTGATCTTTTATGTAATTTAGGTAACCCATAAATGAAGGGAGCCCTCCCATTGTGACAAATCAGTTTGTTTTTCAATTCTTTGTTTATATGGTTTTTATTGAACCAGTTGTTAATCATTTAGTTCATTTCGAGTTGTAATTTGTTTGTAGGATCAATTTTCTTCTTTTTTATAGGTTGATGTATCTTTGTGTATTTCTTTCATTTCGAAGTTATGGTCTTCTTCATTAATAGATATGGTTCTGTTGGTTTTGTGGTGATAGCCCTTTGCCGAAACGCGTAAAAACACTCTGCAAATTATAAGTTTTTAACCTCAAACACTTTCCGTTCTCTTAATCCCGATTCCCCAGTAAAAATCTGTTTATTCTTGAAGAAAGGTTTAGCAAATAAAAATCATCTTAATCACTACAGAAAATTGTCATATATATATATATATATATATATATATATATATATATATATATATATATATATATATATATATATATATATATATATATATATATATATATATATATATATATATATATATATATATATATACCAGGCAACTTCTTGTCAAGGTGTACTTGGTGTACTTGGTTTTCTGGTTTAACGCACTTTGGAGTAGGAAACTCCTCACAATCTTCAATGATTATAATCAAAACATATCATAACGGTAAATGTTATGAGAATATTACAAACTATAGCATCATCAGACAATGACATCAATGTACCTACGAGTAGTATTCTCCCCGGAAAAATCCAGTGTACGGATCTTAGTCAAGTTACACCGAATGTTACTCATTCATAGTTTTTATGTGTGAAGTGATGAACGATCGAATAGAATACCTCTTCAAATATAAATATGATAAAATTGTGAGCTAATTATATTACATTCATATATGCAAATAAATAAAATATGAAATGAGACTCTGAGCTGTATAAACTAAAGAGAAAACCTATGACTCTACTTCATTATTTTTTTCGGAAAGAAACCTACGAGAGTTGATGACTGTTATCTTCTGTACCTGTTCAAACGAATTTTTCTTCAGACCCAAAATCTCAATACTTTTGTGAAGATTCCTAGGAATAACACCTGTTGTAGAAATAATAATCGGTAGAATAAATATTTTTTTTCAATTTTCCACAATCTTTTGATCTCGTCGCCAAGCATCATATACTTATTCTGTATATTATGTCTGTCAGGTGTAGCAATATCAATCATATATGTTATTCGATTCTGTTTATCAGTGAAAATGGTATCTGGCCTATTGTGTTTTACAGCTTCGTTGCAAGGAATTGTTTCATCAAAATAAAGTTTATATTTCCCGTTTTCACAAATAATCTCAGGTTCATATTTGTAACATTTTTTTCTTTGGGGAATAAGCTCATTTTTAATTCCTAGATTAAAATGAATAATATTAGCGACGGCATTATGTCTTTCTAAATAACCTGTTGAAGCAAGGACTGAACACGATGATAATATATGAAAAAACTGTTGCTGAAGAACAAAAGCGGTAAATGGCTGGATTCTGATGAAGAAACTGAGACCTGAAGATCCAAACTGTGCAAATTCTCTGAAATTCAGACGTCGCATAGCCGTGAGATTTCTAGAAAAATATGGGACCAGATCAGTCAGAAACGGCCGACAGTTCGTCAACAATAACGATGTCAATTTTGATAATGTGGGACATTTGGTCAAATACTCTGAAGGTGACAGGAAATGTAAAATGTGCCATAAAAATTCGAAGGTCATATGTGATAAGTGCAATATTGGCTTACACCCTAAAAACTGTTTTTTCGATTTCCATAAGAAATAATGCCAAAAATATGATGTTAATGTTATCGTCTTTAGTTTATTCAAATCTTCAATATTCCATTCGTAAAAAAATGAATATTTGAACCAAATCTGCTTTTATGCATATAGTACTTTTAAACGGATTACCTTTTTCATCTAAAAGAGAAAATTTAAACAGCGACAGAACTACGTTTCAACAGTAAACCTATATTCATTTCAAAAAAGAATTATAATCGAATCAAAAATTTTTTCCAATTGCACTAATGGGTTGAATAAATTCCTGATCTACCTAGAAGAAGATCTGTAAATTCATGAAAAGCACAAGAGAATTCTTCGCTAGACAAATATTCGTTTCAGTTGTTGTAAAGTATCGACAGGAAAGCCCTTGAGCAGAATAGACAATCTTACTCATTTTCTTCACGCTTCCATAGTAACTAATTAAGAAGATTGATAGAATCTATTTTAAAGAGATCCTGTATCCTGCTGATGACTCTCTTGAACTCCTTCATTCACTCCAGTCTTCTATGTAGCTTGCTCTAAGTGTCGTTCAAACAACCTTCAACGTAAAGCTCCTCGAGAAGTAGGGTCACCAAACACTTCCAAGTCTGTTGCGCCAAGCAAAAGTTGCAGGTGAAAGTAGATAGCAAAAGCGCAAGGAATATGATTACCATCTACACTTTATACTTCTCTGCTTCAAATAAGCAAAGATTACTTATCATTATTTTCGCTGACATAAAAAAAATAACGTATTATAAAAGAACTAACATCATATCCTTCATCAACGAGAATAGTAGGAAAAGAAAAGTATACATCTCCCTCAAACAAAAAAAAACATATAAGTTTTCTACGTAATTGAACTCATTGTGAAGTTGTAATGGGACAAAGCTACGTAATTATCAGAAAGTGTCGACCCTAAATTGCGTTTTTCTATTTAAAGAAAAAGCCACTTCAGCTAATATCTTTCGTAATTACTCAGGTAACTAATCAGCTTTGAAAGTCACCCAAGGGATTTTCTGAAGATTAAAAACCACCAAAGCAATTATAGGAATCCTTATTTATGCCCTACATTCTCCATATCAATTTTCTCAACCTACTAATAGTAATTGATTCTGAAACCCGTCCTAACTTTGTTTGAAAAAATGTTGAATTCTTTCTTATCTTTTTTCCATGTAAATTTATCATTCGATTTTTCTTTGGCCCTTCCCAAAATGAAGTAATAACTTTACAGGAGGAGCGGCGATGCACCCAATGAGCATGTTTGAACATTAGGCAAAGACGCTCCCTTATATATTTTCAGTAATTTATAGGTGTAAAAAATGATTAATGAAATTTCGTTCGCATAAAGCAATAAGGTAAATGGAATGAGATGAACGACACCGCAGGAATTGGGGAGTGAACATACCGATACACTGTAGACACTGATATCTTAACACGTTCAGTGCGGTACGGGGCTGCAGTTACCGTAGTCCAGGTAACCCGTTCGGTGCGGTAGGAATTTAACCCCTTTTCCTCAAATTGCTTTTCATTCTGTGAAGCGGCTATTGTATTTATCGTAATCATTTGGGTACATATATGTTTGATACATCGTATAGAACTCATTTCGCTAATAAAATTATACGGTATAAATCGGCCTCATACCGCACTGACAAAATTATTCCTGCCGCCAGTGCAGTATGGCGTCTGCTTTGAAACGCTCGGGATATAGTCTGGACAGTTCATGATTGCCCTGTCCCGGCCTCTAGCCCCGCTACCATTTGTCCCCTGCCTAACGAGAGCATTGGTCTTCTCTATTCCTTTAATTATTCTTTTCTTTGTTTTGTTATGTTTTCACGCGGCCGAAAACTAGTCGAACTGGCCTTCAGCCAGTGTCGTGACAGTTCTAGTGAAAGTGGAATAGACAGTGAAAGTAGTGAGGAATTTTTGCCTGGTATGAACATATCGGAAAATGACTCAGAAGATGATATTCAGGAACACGTTGAAGAACTTGAGGACTCAGAAGATGATGCATGAGGTAACTCATTGTCAATTGCCTAATACAGACGCTAATTGGATTGAGATTAAGGCTTCTGAGAAACTGTTGCTTCTGACGTGTTCCTTTAATCATGAGATCATAAACAGTTGTCAAACGTCGTTAGATTTTTATTAATTGTTCATTGACGATGAAATATTAGAACTCAGAATTCACTTAGAGGATGAAATTTCGTTAGCGAAACTGGCAAGCAAACTGAAGGGAAGAACGAAAGAAAACAAGCATTATCATTGGAGAAATAGTGACCTTCTTCCTCAGCCAATGGACTAGTCATCTTCTGTATGCGTTGAAGATATATCCCCAATAAAATTGTTTGCTAAGATTTTTCTTGACTCTTCGATAAATCTCATTGTAACTGAAAAGAACCGCTATGCTTCTTTTCATAATAGAAATGGAAATGTAAGTTTCAAAAAATGAAAGCATTTTTCGGCGTTCCCATTCTGAGCGGTTATCTATCTTCACCACGACGTTGAATGTACTAGAAAAAGTATTGGATACGCATGGTATCCAATGCGATTTCAAGAGATAGGTTTGAATATATTATGTCTAATTTTTACATAATCGACAATTCCAATATCAACACGCAAGACAAATTCGCGAAAGATCGTCCATTATTTCAACATTTGAATAAATTTATTTATGGATATGGCTCCCCTCTCGGAAAATCACAGCGTTGATGAAGCTATGCTACCCTATTTCGGGAGACATGGGCGCAAGCAGTACATTCGTGGTAAGCCTATAAGATATGGGTACAAAATGTGGATGGGTACATCCAGATTGGGTTACGTCAATTGGATCGAATCATATCAAGGTGCCAGAGCTCACGTTTCCCAACGTTACAGGGAACATGGGGTCGGCACAGGTGTTGTTTCCAGTTATTTAAATGCTCATCAACAAAAGTGGCCCACTGACAATTTTCATTTATTTTTGGATAATTTACTATTCTGTGAATCTACAAAATATGCTGACAGAAAGAAATACCAGAGGAACTTCAACTATGAGCAAAAGTAGATTGCCGGGAGATTCATTTAATGAGGTCCATCTGAAAGAGGCAAATCGAAGAATCGAAAATTTCGCATTGTAGCTGTGCAATTGAACGATAGTAACATAGTGACTATTTCTTCGAATTCTATTGGAGTTATCCTACTAGGCAGTGCCAAACGCTACTCGTATAAAGACAAAAAGAATATGTAAATCCTACAGCACTGCATAATGAAAACCTATAATAAGAAAATGGGGCGTCGACAGGTGCGATGAAAACAATAAATTATATAGGGTGTTATATAATAGTATGTCACAACTTTAGGAGGTAAATTCACGTGCAATTCTGAGAAAAAAAGTTCATATAAAAATAGGTCCGCAAAAGCCTCGTTACAGAGCTACATGGTGTAAAAACTTCCAGGAAAAAATTGTTTTTTTTCTGAGGTCATGTCTCCTTTTGCCCTTTCAAACTTTTTTTCAGTACGCCACTGATAGGCATACAATCAATTATCGTCATCTTCGTTCAATTTGGAAATGTTTTTGACATTTGTAATTTTTTCGTATTTCCAACCGTTGTCGAGTGAAAAATTATTTAATTTAAATTATTTGAATTGTATGTTATTCTATAAATAAAAAAAGAATAATAAAAATACTCGATAAATTGCCTTTATTTCAATAGTTCTTCTTCTGACCCTCAATTTATACTCATTTAATATCAAACTAAAAAAAGAACAATTGAAAACTAAATAAATTGCTGGAAGTGTTCTTCACCTGCGATAATGCAGTCCTCTGTCCTTCTTCGCATATCATCACGCACTCTTTGAATTATTCCTGGGGTATTTCTTATCGTGTCACGAGAGAATATTATTCGATTTCTTAATTGCTCTACAGTGTTCACTGAAGTGGTATGAACTAAATTTCTGAGATATCCCCATTAGAAAAATTCTAAACTATTTAAGTTAGGGGACCTAGGAGGCCAAGGTTCTGTCCTACCCCGACCTATCCATCGGTTGTTGAATGTTTTATTCAAGAAATCCCTAGCTTCTTCACTGAAATGTGCTGGTGCCTCGTCATGCATGAACCACATTATGTTACTCACCAAAAGTGGCACATCCTCGAGCTATAAAGGGTAACTCCTCCTCAAGAAACTGCCGGTAAGCGGAACCGTTTAGTCTGTTAGGCAAAAAAAATAGCTCAATCAAATAATTTCCAAACATTCCGACCCTGAAATTTAGTGAGAATTGTTCTTGATGATGAGATTCTTCTATCAAATGGGAGTTTTCCTCAGCCCAATAATGATTATAGTGAAAATTTGTGATAGCAGTTCTCGAAAAGTAAGCTTCGTCTGTGAACATTATTTCACTATCAAAATGAGCATTTTCTCTAATTTTATTCAAGAACCATCGGCACAAATTCAGTCTCGAAGGAAAATCTCGAGGAAGTAGAGTTTGGACGCGTTGAATATGAAACGGGTAAAATAAAAAGTCGTGAAGAATCCTCCAAACTAGAACATGTGAAATATTCAACTGATTTCCAATATTTCTTGTACTCACATAAGGATTAAAATCAATACAATTCAAAACTACTTCCTCATTATTTGGAGTTCAAATAGTTTGAGTTGTTTTTTGAAATAATTATTTGCAGTAAAAGTACTAGTTTCCCTCGACTTTCTGTGGATATTCAAAATATTCGCCTGGTGTTACTCGATATGTAAGGCGCACCTAATATAATCGCCTTGGTTGTGATGTGTTTCCGTCAGCCAGACCGTACATATAATGGATATCAGCCAATTCGGCGTTAGTGAAATTAGCCATTTTTTCTTACAGCAATAACTTCAAACGTCTTAAAACTAATCGTTAATTCAATAAACAATGCAAGCAGATACTGGTTCAACCCTAGCAACTGCAAAATGAAATGAAAAATCAAAGCCTACTAGTCATACGAAATACGAAAAAATTACAGATGTCAAAAAAGTTTTTGTATTGAACGAAGACGACGAAAATTGATTGTGCGCTGAACAGTGCCGTACTGCAAAAAAGTTTGAAAGGGCAAAAGAAGACATGGCTCCGGAAAAGAAAACACCTTGTAGATTCTGGTTAAAGTTTGAGACATGCAATGATGGAATCTGTAAAATAAAGTTTGCTTTCTGAATTTAGGCTGAATATCTCAAAACCTGCAGGAGCTTCGAAGAAAAAACCAATTTTTTCCGGAAATTTCAACACCCTGTAGCTCCTTAACGATGCTTTTGCGGACCTATGTTTATGTGACCATTGTTTCTTTAAATTGTACGTAGATTTACCCCCTCAAGTTGTAACAAACTATTATGTAACACCCTGTATCGAACACCTATATGAGGTAAAAAATGGTATTTTCCCGGTTGCTTACTGCATCGACCTGAACATTCACAATGCTCAGCAAATTCTTGAAATCAATCAAGTTGAATTGGATCATTTAGGATACAAGCTATATGCTGCAAGGGCTGAGCATATAGCTTGTATCGAGGTTCTACAAAAAATTTTTAACAATCATCTTCAATAAGGAAAATACCCTGCTTCACGCCTGTATGATGAAGCTCGGATCTTGGATATTCGTCAAATGTTTGCATTCTCATGTATAATACATTTGTATCGGAATGCATACTTACTGGAGGAGTTTCATCATACCTAAAATACCAGACGGGAACATAAATTTTTCTTTCTTGGGGCCTAGACTGTTTAATGCTTTGGCATTGTCAATAAGAAAGGTTACTGACATGAGGAAGTTTAAATTTGAGCTGAAGAATATTATCCTTTGTATTGGTAGGGATAAAATTCATGACATCATGGAGAGAAATTAATATATTTTTTGTTGAATCTGAATTTTTCTGTTTGCGTTTTGTTTTCACTCTTTATTTTGTTTAGCGGATCAGTGTCGGTGTGTTAGGTTTACTTAAGGAAAATATTAGATCAGTACACTGCAGACAGTCATATGACTTTGCAGTTTTATGTTTATTTTCTGAGTTTATTGTCAACAACCTGTTTTTTACAACTTATGTACACACAAAATTGTATAGGAAAATAAACAATACTGAACAAACGTCAGATTTCATTGTGTTTGCTTCAGAATAACAGAAAAGAAAGTAGTTTCGCAATAGGAAAGCCGAGAAAAGATGAAAATCTAAATATTCGTAATGGAAACATTGGTCATTTGGTAGATCCCCAAGTAAAGCAGGCGAAATGAAGACACTGTCATTCGAAAACTACCACCAAATGTCTTAAATGTGATGTTGGGTTACATGTCAAATGTTTATTTATGTTTCACACAAAACCAGGATCGGAGTACCACGTTTTTCTAACGACCTATATACGGGGATATCCACCAGGAACGTCCGTTAAAAACTTTTGAAGTTCCAATTACAATATCGAGCTGAAATTTTATACGCAGCCATAACTAGCGATTTCCAATTAGAGTGAAATATTTTCTAAGGGATACCATTTCTGGTTATACCGGAAGTGGGTCATCACTTTGTTATTTCAAATGGCAATCTACCTTTTTTATTACACATATAGAACCGATATTTGAGCCCAAGTTGTTGGCACTTATCTGTCAAAACTTTTGACAGATTTAATTATTTCTGTTATATACTCGATTTTTGAGGAATATTTAAAAAAATTGTAGCTCGTAGATCTTTTGCACTACAGACACTGTTTTTGCTTGAGTGGATAGAAGAAGGACGAAGGAATTTTTTAAGAATTCTAAACATGTCAAATGATTTTTGCATTGTTCTGTAATTTGGCCTTTTTCAAACAGCAATAACTCAATATTTTCAAATTTCACGCGCCAATTTTTATAACGCCATCAGATGAAGCGTCAAATTTCAGATGGAATTGTATAAGCATGTACTATACCCATCTCTTATAGTTCCGAAATAATTTGGGAATATATTAAATTTTGATGATTTTGCAAGAACTCACAGAGAATGCTTTGAAATATTTGAATCAAGTAGTTGAACTAGCAACGCTCACCTGACAGGTGCATAAAATTAATGAACTTGTCACTTCGTTCACTCGAATTTGATATTTTAACAAGAATTTTCGTTATTTCAGATTGAAAATATCCAAAAAATACAGCATATTTGAAATAAAACCACTGGTTATTCAAACGAAAATATATTTAATCTTTTTTTAATTCATTTTAGAATGTCAAAAAGTAGTGGGTAGAAATTGCAGGCAATTCAATAACCAATTTCCAAATGAACCGTCTATGAGTAGAATAAAATTTCGAAGCATTAGAAGCAATTTTTCTACAATTCGGATGAAGAAAAATTGTAGGAACCAAGCGAAAACCAATCATCGAAGACAATTACATTAATACGAATAAATGATAGCAAACATCATGGGAGAAAACTAATTTACGATCTGAATAAATGTTCAATATGGGCCCGATTTTGCTCGATACACTTGACAGCTCGTGTACGAAAATGATGAGTTGCCCTCCTAGTTTCCTCAGGATCAATATTACGAAAAGCATTATGAATGCGCTCTAGTAACTCTTCACTACTGCTTACAGGAATAAGATACACTCCACTCTTGATTTTGCCCCATAAATAAAAATCAAGGGGTGTTAGGTCCGGAGAAGTGGAGGCCATAAATTTGGTCCTTGATTATCCCAGCATCTATCCTCGAACATTTCTGTTAGCTGCCAATCTAGAGCTCGTATTTTATGTGTTGGTGTACCATCCATTTTGTAATAGCAATTCCTAAGACTGTTACGGATTAATATATCTAAAAAATTTGCTAATGTTCCTCTCAAAATTTCCACTTATCTTTGTCCGTTAAGATTTTCCTCATAAATGTGATAAGCCAACAAATCATTCATTGAAATTGCAAAAATGTTCACGCTAAATTTATTTTGGAAATCAATAACCTCAATAAAATGTGGATTTTCTGAGGTCCAAAAATGTCGATTTCTCATGTTGGTTATTCCACTTTCATTGAACTTGGCTTCATCAGATCATATATTTTTTTGCAGAATTGTCTCATCTTCTTGAAGCCGAATTAATAAACTTTCACAGAATTTTAGCAGCTTGGGAAGGTCAGTTGGTTTCAATTTTTGTAGTCTGATAAAAGAATACGGGTGCATGTTATGTTTCATAAGGATCCTTTGAATGGAAGTATTACTCAATCCAATATCCATTGATGCTGACCCAATGGACGCATGTGGATTGGCTCGAAAATACGCTAGCGTATTAATTTGATTGTCGTCGTCCTAGAGAATTGGTTTTTCTTCTAGTTTCTATGTATTTCGTTCCTCCAAATTGCAGAAAATTGCTTCTAATGCTTCAAAATTTTGTTTTACTCATAGGCGCCAAATTTGGAAATTGGTTATTGAATTGCCTGCAAGTTCTATCCACCACTTTTTGTCATTCGTCATGAATTAAAAAGATAATAAACATATCCAGCCATTTTATAATAATTGTTGTGTTTTTCGAAAATTTCAATTTCAAATTACCAATAATTCCTGTTGAAATATCAAATTCGGATGAACGACAAGTGACAAGTACATTAATTTTAGGCACCTGTCAGGTGAGCGTAGCCAGTTCAGCTACTTGATTCAACTATTTCAAAGCATTTTCTGTTAGTTCTTGCAAAATCATCAAAATTTGATATATTACCAAATTATTTCGGAACTATGAGAAATGAGTATAGTACATGCTGATACAATTAAATCTGAGATTTGGCGCTTCATCTGATGGCGATATAAAAATTGGCACGTGCCATTTGAAAAAAAATTGAGTTATTGCTGTTTGAAAAAGGCCAAATTTAAAAAAATGATACAAAACAACGCAATAAACATTTGACATATGTAGACTGCTTCAAAAATTCCTTGATCCTTCTTCTATCCACCCAAGCAAAAATTGTGTCTGTAGTGCAAAGATCCACGAGCTACATTTTTTTTAAATGTTCCTCAAAAATCGAGTTTATAATATAAATGATTAAATCTGTCAAAAGTTTTGACAGATAAGTACCAACAACTTGGGTATTTTATGCCTTGCTCAAATGTCGGTTCTAGATGTATAATAAAAAAGGTGGATTGCCATTTGAAATAACAAAGTGATGACCCACTTTCGATATAACGGGAAATGGTATCACTTCGAGAATATTTCACTGCAATTGGAAATCGCTAGTTATGGCCGTGTATAAAATTTCAGCTTGATATTGTAATTGGAACTCAAAAAGGTTTTAACGGACTTCCCGGTGGATATCCCTGTATAGAACGGTATATTTCATTAGAATTTTTTTATTATTTTCTATAAAGCTGTACTGCCTTTTGAGCCAAAATAAATGATTTTTCTGAGGATTCTACTGTCATTCGAGAAAAACCAATTCGGTCATAAGTGGGTTAATTAACTTAATCAATTGAATATTTCAGCAAAGCAAGAAACATATATAATGTTAGTGACAAAGCATATAGGACGCAATGGGGTTATCCACTTAAAAATATTGTTTAGAAATTGATAATTGATCAACTTTAAAAACTTTTCTGAGTGAATAAGCTCACTTTGCCCTATTTACTTTGTCACTAATGAAATTTGTGTTTCTTGTTTTGCTCACATCCACTTCTCGATATACATTCTGTCAAAAGGGTGCACAATATTTTTTTTTTTCGAGCAAATTTATTGTGTCGCCTTCAAATCAGGCATCTACTGAAATATTATATTTACGCCAACTAATAATCCAATCATCAAAAATTTTTCAAACGCTTTTTCCTGAATCCACCTCAGTTCTCCCTTATGTCTTCTATCGAGTCAAAACGAGTACCAGGTATATCAGTTAAATTCGATGGTTGTTTGAGGTATTTGTTGAGTTTTTAATCAGAAATTCTATCACAACAAAGGCTTTGTGAGATGATGCATTATAGTTATTCAACATCCATGTTTCATTCCACAAATCAGGCCTTTTTCGACAAATTCTTCTTCTTCTTGTGCCTATCCTCTGTGGATGTTGGCGGTAACATTGGCTCACATCACTCTATTCACAGCTGTTAGGAATAGTGCTGCTGATGTCATCCCTGTCCACTTTCTCAGGTTATTCAGCCAAGAAATTTCCCGACGTGCAGGTCTCCCCCTGCTGTTTATCTTTCCCTGCATAATTAGTTGTAATAGCGGATATTTATCATTACGCAGCACGTGTCAAAAGTACGACATTTTCCTTTGTTGAACTGTTTTCAGAATCTCCTACTCCTTTCTCATGCGTTGGATTAAGGTCTCATTTGTCACGTGATGCGTCCAAGAGACCATCAGCATTCGTCTATAACACCAAAACTCGAAGGCCTTCAGTCGCCGATATGCCGCTTCCGTGAGTGTCCAAGCCTCAGCCCCATATAAGAGGGTGAAAAAGACATAACATCTAAGTGTTCGAATTCGGATGTCAATATTCAAAGACATGTCACATAATATTCTTTTGAGTCGGTTGAACGCATTCCTCGCCATTTCGATGCGGTTTCTTATTTCATGTGTATGGTCCCAGTCTTATTTTATTCTACATCTTAGGTAAGTAAATGTCTTCGTTCGCTGCAATGGTACGTTATCAATATTGAACTGTGCGTCTGTTTTCCTTACTAGCAGTCATGATCTTCGTCTTATTTTTATTCAGTCTTAGACCATACCTTTCACTGATAGAGGTGATGCGATCAATCATACGTTGAAGTCCTTCTGGACTGTCTGCCATCAAAACGGCGTGTTCTGCATACCTCAAGCCGTTAACAATTTCACCATTGATCACTACTCCGTCATCCATTCCATCTACAGCTTATCTGAATAGATTTTCTGAGTAGGCATTTAAAAGTATCGGAGATAGAACACACCCTTGTCTTACACCTGTTTTTATTCGAAAGAGGATCGAAAATTCTCCACTCATTCGAAATCTGGCTTTTTATTTAAGGTATACGTTAGTTATTATTCTGGAATCCTTGCTGTCTAGACCTGCCTCTTGTAGGGTTTTGAACAGTTTATCATGCTGTACTTTATAGAAAGCTTTCTCTTAGTCGAGAAAACATAAAAAGACCGAGCTCTCTGTATCTGTATTATCTTAAGTGTCTTTTCCAAGGTTTTTGAAAGAATAGTGTTTGATAGAATGATGAAGTACCTAGATAAATTTCAAATACTTGATACTGCACAACATGGTTTCAGAACCGGCCGCTCGACTCAAACTGGAGCATTGCAGTTCGTGGAGTTCGTCTATCGTTGCCTTGATAATGGTCATTATGTTGCTGGATTGTTCTTTGACTAGTCTAAAGCGTTTGATAGTCTTGCTATCCAGTTTATATTGGATAAATGTTATAATCTTGGGTTCAGAGGCGTGTTCTTGAACTGGATTCGTAGTTATCTGGAGGACAGAACTGCCTCAATCAGGGTTCACGACTCGTTCTCAAATGAACAGTACTGTAAATTAGGAGTACCCCAGGGTTCTGTCTTGGGGCCACTTCTATTTCTGTTATTCATCAACGATCTGCCACCAAATTTGAAAAAAATATTTTACAGAAAATCTAATATTCGCAATTTATTATCAAAAAGTAATCTGGTTGATACTGTTCGCTGATGACTCTTCCATAGCTATTACTGCTGAGACTCTTGAGGAGCTTCAAAAGTTATGCGAGCTGCTGGTGGAGAGTTTAGTAGAATGGTGCCATTTTAATGCTATTATGATCAATGTCAACAAGACGGAATGCATTTACTTCACTCTGTCGTCTTGTGATCAGGGTAGCATAACAATAAGGTATTTAGATACAGTCATCTCTTCGAAGGACACCACTAAATTCCTCGGCGTTCACATCGATAGGAATCTGAAGTGGGGTGCACATATCGATGCGATTTGTAAGAGGCTGAATAGTTCCTATTATGCCCTAAATAGAATCAAGAGTTCACTACCTCTATGTTCCCTTGTGAACGTTTATTACAGTTTGGTATATAGTCACCTGTCCTATAATATCTTACTGTGGGGAAATTCCTCAGACGTAGGTAGAGTTTTCATCATCCAGAAAAGAATTCTGCGAATGATGTTCGATACAGCTCCACAATCTTCATGTAGACCGTTGTTCCTGAAGAATGGTATTCTCACATTGGCGTCAATTTTCATTTTGAGATGCCTCGTTTATATTAAAGAGAATGAAAGTAACATGACTAAACTTTCTAACTTTCATTCCCACAATACTAGAAATAAGGAAACATTATGTATCCCTAAACACAGAACTTCTAGATTTGAAATGTCGCCCCTGTACCAGGGTATCAGATTGTTCAATCATCTTCCACGGCATATACAGGGTCTAAGTGTAAATAGATTTAAGGTAGCAGTTAAGAATTTACTTTTAGCAAAATGTTTTTATACTGTGATCAATAAATTATTATTATTACATTCAAAGAGGGAAAGTCATAGATGGTGAAACACAACTTCCAAACGGTGATATTATACAGTGCATGAGAGATGGCGAAACATACAAATATCTGGGATACCAACAAGCCAGATTACTAGACCAAAAACAATCAAAGGAGAAGCTTCGTTCAGAATACAGTCAGCGTCTGAAGTCTGTGCTGAAATCGATGTTGAATTCGGGGAATTTAGTCAAGGCAATTAACACCTACGCCATTCCATTATTATTATTATTATTATTATTATCAAAACTTGTAAACTAAATAATGCATCTCGGGTTCCTAAGCCGTTTCGAAAATCAAATTGAGTATCGCTTATTCCTTCTTCAAGTTTTCTATAGATTCTCTTGTGGATGGTGGTAGGAAAAATTTTCAAGATATGGCTCATTAGACACATTTTCTGGTATGGACCTTTTTCGGAATCGGTATGAAAGTCGATTTCAACCAGTCACTAGGCAGGATTCCTGTGTCATATACAGCATTGAATAAGTTGATCAATGTATTTAACTGAGTCTCGTTGAGTAACTTGAGAAGGTCTCCGTGAACTTCATCTGGTCCTGTAGCCTTGTTGTTCTTTAGACTTTCGACTTGATGTAGTGTTTTAGGTTTCAGTTCATTTGGAAGGAGCCATTCCGAAGCTTATTGACAATGGATAACCATTGTTCTTAGTTATTTTTTTAATAGTTGATATTTCCTTCGACATATTGTCTTCGGATACTGCAAATCATGGAAAATTATAAACTCATAAACGCATGTCTCATCAGATATAATGTGTTTTATGAATGTGAAGTCGAAATTGACTCGTTCTAGCATTTCATCAGCGACTTTTACGCGATTGGTTTTTGGAAAATATTCAGGTCTTTTGGAACTACACACAACCAAATTTAAATGGAATCACCCGATATTTTGAATATTACCTCAGGGATTTTGGAAATTTCGAATTAATGTTAGAACTGATCCTTTTTGAGATACTTCGATTGAAAAAAGAAATGAATTAAGGTTTATTTTAAGAAAGAAACAAATAAAATAAAATAAGAGACTCTTTCCGTATGTGGTAAAAAAATTGAAAATTGTTTTTTCATGAAGTCGGTGTTTTGTTCTCTACCTCAGTAGCTTGTATTACCTCTTCTTGCACTGATACAAGCTTGAATCTATCTAGGCATGCTTTGGATTAGGTTTTCGACATCCTCTGGGGTGAGATTCTGCCTTTCTTCTGTGGCGGATTGGATGAGCTGTTGCGCGATCTAATCTTCTATTTGAGATTATCTCATAAATTTACAATAGGATTTATTTCTGGAGAGCAAGCTGGCCAGTCCAAAATAGCGATTACCTCTGTTTCGAGATAATGTCGCACGAGGTTGCTGATATGCCGAGGAGCAATATCTTGCATAAAAGTAAAATTCTCACCAAAGGCACCTCGTCAAAGTCTCACTATGGGCTCCAGCGCTTGGTCCACGTAATTTGTAGCCGTTACACTTGCAGGAAACGAAATCAAATTTGTGTTGCCTTCCAGCATAATGAAATCAAATCTGTAGCTTGTCTTTTGCCTGATCCATTCTGGTCTCATCCAAAAACGAACATTTGCCAACTCATTATAATTTTGGTGCTCGATACATCATATTTTTGTTGTCTTTTTGCATTTCATGTATAAACCGTTTGAACGAATTTCAGAAATTGCCTTTGGAGTATGGGGTGCAACGCTCTAGGGTCTCATCGTGCAATTCGGCACAAAAAGCGGTCTTGTTCTTCAGAAGTGATCTTGCTACGACTTCTTCCAGGCCTATTTTGCAGAGATTGTAGCTCCACATATCGGGCTTAGGTTTTTGAACTCACTCCCTGTGATTCCCCAGTGTGGCCGCTATATCCCTCTGCGTCACCCCTTCTTCAACGTGAGCAATTATTCGACCCCTGTGAAAATCGGACAATCCTACGTAAGGCATTTTCAATTATGATTATGTACATTTTTAAAATTCTCAATTCACAGTTTCAAATCTCAGTAACGACTGAATACAATATCCCGAATATGTGGTGATAATTCAACATTTCTTATCGTACTATCGAGTTTCTTTACAACAATAAACTTCATTCTTCACAAGAAGTCGAAAATTCATGGTTAAAAACAATCAATAATGTGGAACACCGAGTGATTTCATATAAATTTGGTTGTGTGTAGTTGAGCGGTAACGCGTTTCATGCCCGAACAATTATTCAAATTGGTACGAATTGTTTCATACTCAATTGACAATTTCCAATCACCATATCTTTTACTTCATCGATGTTAACCTCAGTTGAAGATATTGATGCCCGACCAGAGCGAGGAAAAGCTTCCACCTCGTGTCGGCCCTTGTGGAATCTCTATATCACTCATAAACACGCGCGTTTGATAAATTAGATTCACGGTTAGCCCTCTGTAACATTTTAGCTACTCGACACGCGAAATATCATTTGAAATACAAACAAACTAAATAATAGACCATGTTTCAACTCCGCGTTAGTAAAGATAACAGTTGCGCAATAACAAAAATTTGGACAATCGTTTCAAGAGAATTTTTGAATAATTAATTCCCTATACTTTTCTGACAGAAGGTACGAAAAATAGTATCGAATCTAATCAATAACGTGCATAATTGTATGTTCCAATTTTAGGTCCACTCGAATGCCTATATCATCAGTTCACTCCATAATGGTTATAAGATTCAATCCACTACGAAAATCCCTTTTCGGAGAAAAAATATCCCAACGCCGCCTATATTGTCCAAATTTTACTTCAGCAAGAATGGGAAATATATAAAACGTGCTGTTTATGACGTCGAAGAATAAAGCCTGGATAAAATCCAGTATAGTGGCGATGTCACGTTTTTCTCGAGTATAGCTCCACTCGTCGAGTGTAACGAGCACATATCAGGGACACCCGAATTCTCATGGGGGGAACGACAAAAGCGCATATCTAGGTTCACTCAATTTACGCACACTCATTCGGCTAAGTATTCTAGAAGAACAACTCAATTAAAATTGACAATAAATTTACATTGAATCTATTTCAGTTGTGTTATATAAATATTTGTTTTCTTTTTGTTACCTAACATGAACTTGAGAAGAAGTTATATATTTATATATTGATGCTTTATTCATTTTATGGAAATTCATTTTCAACGAAGATGAAGCAACATATATTTTATGAGCGATTTCGACTGTCAAGTCATTTCAAGTAGCCAAGTACAGAAAATTTTCTCACTTATGTAGATACTAGCTCAATTTAATATTAAGTAGTAGAGAGGTATTAATGTTTAGCAGGCTATTAAGGGTGAATTCGTTCAATTTTTACAATGTCTATTGATTTCCAAACATTCCTACAGATTAATTTTCTTTCCTCTGATGTTACGGAATAATTTGGGGATTTGAATGTTCACACATTAGAGACTTATTGTCAGATTATAATTATTCTTTGAATCTGGTCAAGTAATTTCTATCAGTGTGCCCAATATAAGCTACCATACACTCATTACAAACAATTCTGTAAACTCCTAATTTCTTGAATTTTTATTTTTTCTTTTGCAGTATTGAATAATAATTTTCTAAGATTCAGACCAATTTAGAAAAAGGTATTAATAATAATAATAATAATATATCTTTATTGCATATGATTACAACATATTGTTCAAACACTCTTCGTCTCAACTTAATTCTGATTTATAATATAATATCGAATTTTCCACACAATGAAGATCCAATAGGTACTCACAAAGGTTAATATACCTAAGGTGAGTGTTTAGTTTTTTTATATTTCAAAATAAAGTAATATACTCACAAAATATCTTTATGCACATGAATACTGTACACAATACTTACATACTATCAGAAACAGAAGGGCATACAAAACAACAATAATAATAATAATAATATTACAATTACAATAATAATATTATAATTACAATAATAATATGGGCACATGGGAGAGCTGAAGGAGGTCATATATTCCATTCAAATTTCGTTTATTTATTTTTATGTTTTTATGAATGTTATGATTTGAGTTGTGATCTATGTATTATTTTTCAAATCAATTAAAATGGTGATATAATCCTTAATCGTATTATTTATCCATCTCTTTAAACTTGTTTTGAATTGTTTGATATATTTTGTAATTCTTAGATTCAAAGGCAGTCTGTTGAACATTCTGGGACCAATAAAGGAGTAGCTCCTTTGACTAATTGTCTTAACCATTTTTGGAACAACAAGTGAAAATTTACTCTGTCGAGTATTGGAGTCGTGTGCGATCAGTTCCTGTCACTCCATATTCTTCCTTAAGTGATTTAATATGGCCGAGCAAAACAGCTGTCTGCTGTCCCATACACCAGATATTTCATACAACATCTTAGAAGGAAAAGTGATGTCTTTCTGATAAATAATTTTCAATATCCATTTTTGTTGAATATCCAACTTATTTAAGAAATTTTATAGGCACCCCCATGCAATTATTCCGTAACGCATTTGCGACTCAACAAGCGCCGAATAAACAATTTTTAGGCAATCTACGTCAATAACCCTGAAAGATGTTTGAATCTGGTTACTAGTCCCTAAGTCTTACCATCAGTCTACTTACATGCGCATTCCAATTTAAATCAGAATCGATAATTACTCCAAGGTACTCGCATTGATATGTACAAGGGATTTCAATTGTAGACATTTCGTCGCTTATAGAGAGGGCAAGCCATCAGGCAGAGACCGTTGATCTATACAAAAGGAATATACTTAGTTTTCTCGAAATTGATAGTTGAAAGGTGTTCCGCCATCAAATTTTTATGTTTAAGAAATCTGACTCTACCAATAGTTATAATTCTCTCCAGTTTTGAGCTGAATAGAAAATGAGTGTGTCATCTGCATAACTTATGATATCCCCGCTCGTCTGTATAAGCAGCAGACCATTTAAATATATTGTGAATAGTATGGGCCCCAAGACGGTACCCTGAGGTACACCATACTCGAGCGTTGCCAACTCACTCACCACCACCATTCAATTTGACAAGTTTTCTGTCTTTAAGGTAGCATTTCATCAAATTTAACTCAACATCTCCAAAACCAATTTGTTTCAGACTGTCTAACAAGATGCCATGCTCCACCGTATCAAATGCCTTAGCCAGGTCAATCAAAACACACAGTGATACCTTATTGTCATTGAAAGCCATATAAAATTTTTCAGTAAGTTTCGCGATGGCATCCTGTGTCGACCTTCCTTCCCTAAATCCATACTGAAAGTCGGATAAAATGTTGTTTCTAGTCATGTATACTGATAATCTCTCCTTAATAACCTTTTCAACAATTTTGGGCAAATTAGACATCAAAGATATAGGTCTGTAGTTACTACATTGCGTTTTTCACCACCTTTATATAATGGTATTACTACAGCAGTTTTCAGTGCACTAGGAAATATACCCTTACGTAGAATCAAATTCACTAAATGTGTAATTGGCGAAACTAAAAAATCGATTCCAGTTTTCAATATTTCAGTCGATATTGCGTCAAAACCGCTATTTTTCCTATTTTTCAAGTTCAAAATTATGTTATTTCAAATTTAATATTTTTCATTGCGTGTGATAATTTTGTCTATGAAACCAGTGGAATTTTGTTATTTAACTCTTAAATACCCATGCGATGGAAATCAACGTAAATACCCAAGCGGGGTCCTACAGGGACCCCAGCTTAGAAACAGGTTTCTAATGATGTCATATTTTTTATCAATGAAAATCAAATTCTAAACCATTTATCAAGTATAATTTCATAATAATAATTTGAATTTGCAACAAAAAAATGGAAAATTTGAACAAAAATAAAATATAATTCTTCAATCGTAAGAAAAAAGAAACAACTGACTCATGAGAACTAAAAAAAAATCGTAACATCAGATGATGAAAAAACCAAGTGGTTTGAATGATAGGCCAACAAGCAATCATGGCACAAAACAGAAAGTTGTTTTCTTCTATGCTCTTCACATACAAACTGCTTACATTGTGCACATTTTGGGTTCACTTTTTCGTCCAAACTTCTAGGTCATTTAAAAAACCTGGCGGGTTTTTTAGCTGCAGCTTGTGCTTCAACCTCAGGTTCAACAGGAACCTCAATTCCACAATCTTACAGGGCAGATTTTATGTGAGAGTGGTGATGTTTATTTGCTGAACGCGTCTCCATGTTGGCGAGCTAGTTAATCTCCCAACTTCAGCAAATCATGAAAGATTTTCTCTCTTTTAATTGGGGCTTTTTCGTATATGTATCACGAAAGCACAAATATCTAAGAAGTTCATAAAAAGTCTATACGGCCATCGGGCTGTTTTTCTGCTACATGAATATTCCCCAATTAGTTTATCAGCATTATCAACTGTGCCTTTCATTCTGTTGTAATCCAAAATCATCTTCTTCTTCTTCTCCAAGTGCCATCTCCGAGTCGAAGTTTGGCAATCATCATCGCTATTTTTACTTTAGAAGCGGCCGATTTAAAAAGTTGGTTCGAAGTGCATCAAAACCACTCTCTCAGGTTCCTCAGCCATGAGATTCTTCTCCTTCCTGTACTTCGTTTTCCCTGTATTCTGCCTTGGATAATCAGCTGTAGGAATTTATATTTTTCACCTCTCATAATATGGCCCAGATATTCCAATTTACGTTTCTTGAGTGTGTTAGCAATCTCTCTTTCCCTGCCTATCCGTCTCTGAACTTCTGCATTTATTACTCGATCCATCCATAATATTCTAAGAATCCTCCTATACATCCACATTTCAAATGCTTCAATCTTTTTAAGAATTGCGGCATTCACTGTCCATGCTTCCGCTCCATAAAGGAGAGTAGAGAAAACATAACATTTAGCTAAACGATGTTTTAATGCCATACTTAGATCTTTACTACGAAAAACTTTGTCCATTTTTTTTGAAGTTTGCTCGGGCTTTTTCTATTCTTATTCTTATTTCTTGGGTGTATTCATTTGTGCTGTTCACCATTGCTCCAAGGTAAGTATATTGCTCCACTCTTTCTACATTTCTGCCGTTTATAGTTAGACTAACATTTACTGAATTGTTCTTTGAGATTACCATGAATTTCGTCTTTTTTATGTTTAGTGATAACCCATATTCCTCACTGTGAGTAGATAGTCTGGTCATTAGTCTCTGCAGAGCTTCGATACTCTCCGCTAAGATTACTGTGTCGTCCGCATATCTTATGTTGTTTACCAGTGTTCCACCAACTGTTATCCCACATTCTTCGTTTTCCAGAGCTTTCTTAAGTATTTCTTCAGCATATGCATTGAGGAGTGTCGGCGATAGAACGCATCTCTGTCTTACCCCTCGTTGTATTTCAATTTCTTCTGATGTGTGTTTGTCCATGCATATTGTAGCTTTTTGCTTATAATAGAGATTAGTGATGCTCTGTGCGTCTCTACTATCTAGATGTTTTGATTTAAGGATGTCTATCAGTTGATCATAACGAACCTTGTCGAAGGCTTTATTATAGACTATGAAACACGCATAGACCACTTTGTTGACATCGAGACACCTTTAAGTCAACACGTTGAATGCGAAAAGGGCTTCGCGGGTTCCCAATCCCCTTCTGAATCCAAATTGAGTATCGCTTATATCCATGTCAAGTTTATGGTATATTCGATTATGGATAACCTTGAGGAGCAGTTTGAGAGTGTGTGACATCAGACTGATTGTACGATGATCACTACATTCTCTAGCATGTGGTTTTTTTGGTAAGCAGATGAAAGTAGACATCAACCACTCTCTTGGAATATTTCCAGTTCTGTATACTTTATTGAATATATTGACTAAGAGACCGATACGATTGTCGTCAATTAATTTGAGTATATCACTTGCCAATTGATCTGGTCCGGGGCTTTTTCCATTTTTCATGTTCTTTAATGGATGTTTCACCTCTTCTTTAGTAATATCTGGGCCTATCTCTTCACAGTATGTGTTAATTTCTTCTGGTTCAGTTCTGTTATCCATAAATAATTCTTCTGTGTATTCCTTCCATCTTTGTAGTTTATCTGCTGTATTCATTAAGATCTCACCCACTTTATTTACAAGAATAGTGTTTTGATTCTTTCTCTGTGTGCCTGCAAGCTCTTTCACTTTTTTGTGTAGGTTGAACATGTCATATTTTCTGTCTAAGTCCTCAATTTCTTTGCATCTGTCCTCGTTATACTTTTCTTTTGCTTGCAAATCTTTACTCTAATTTCCTTTTGTAGTTGTTTGTACTTTTGAGTGTTCTGACTTTTATAAAGTCTTCTCTCGTTCATCATTTTAATATTTCTTCAGTCATCCACTCCCAAAATCATAGATAGCTTATTATCATGTTCTTGAGACACACTATCATCATCGTGTTGACTAGACAGTTGATGTATCCTTCTATTTTTTGTTGGGAACATACAAAACCATTATTATATTTCGAGTAAATGCAAACATTGAAGAATGAATGGGCCAAGATTTTATACTTAGTTCGGACGGAGTATCTGGTTTATTCTTATGGACTGTTCCTAGTAGTGTAAGTTGATTTTTCAACAAGTGATTGGCTAAGTCAACACTTGTGAAAAAATTATCTGTGGTAATTACACGCAAATTGATATGATATGGTTCCACCAAATCTTTGACAACCCATTAACCTTGGTTCTTTTCTGCTACGCTACCCGGCACTTTTCCTGTAGATTACACAAATATGAGGTTTTATCGTCAGCTGACTAAATTTTTATACCGTACCCACCAGGTTTTGATTTTATATATTGCCTAGAGGGAGACTTCCCCTAAAGCAAATCAATTGCTCATCAATTGTAAAAGTTTTATACGGTTCGAAAGCATTCTTGCAGTTGCTAACGAACATCTACCAAATATCTCTAAATTTTTCTTGTTCTTGCGTTTTCGCTTTCATCGATTTGTCATCAAATCGTAAAACTTTTGAAATTTCCCCAAATCTACTGCGGAAAAATGCTACTGGAGAAAAAGATCTTCGATTAGCTGTGTTTGTAGTCCACATTCCTCGTGTCGTTTCTATCCTACATCTCAAGGCACCAGCTTTTATCAGAACTCCCAGAAAGCAGTGCAATTCACTCCGACGAAGTACCGTTAATTTTCTTTGGTGTGAAGGCATATAACGTCTTTCATTTCGTCTGTCAAAAAAAGTTAAGAGATTCTAAAATTTTACTCACATTTTTACTGTGTTCGGTTAGACCAGCGCTTGCTCCTAGGATGTTTCTTGCTAATCTCGTGCTTTGATAAAGTATTTGTTTGTTACATTTCAGACCAGATCTTGATATGAAAACGGGAAGGTGGGATTGCATAATGTTTTCTTCGACTTCCGGAGGTTCCTCATCAGATTCTTCCTCCGTCATTATTTTCGTGTTGTCCTTAGTTTCAGATACATCTTCCACGTGAATTTCATTGTCCGATAAATTTTCATCGCTATCATAAGTCGGTTCTCCATCCGAAAATTCATCCACATTATTTGCGATGTAGTCTAATTCAGCTTGAGTCAATTTTCTATTTCCAAAGCGTTCCATTTTCAGTAGAACCTTAGCCAAAAACTCAAAAATTAATAAAAAAAATATTGCGTACCTACCTAACCAGGTCCCTACAAGACCCCACGTACCCAATTCACTCCTAGAACCTCACGATCACCACGAAACGTCGTGGCAGACTAACAGGATGGCCGTGATGTATTGGGGTCCCTGAAAGACCCCGCTTGGGCGTTTAAGGTCTAAAGCCATTTTGCTGAGAGTATTCATTTCAATTTTTAGGTCTGCCAGTGACATTGGCTTGGAAAAGGCGCTAAGGGTCATTGAATTATAAGCTGTTAGCTTGTGATTCAAAGATTTACGGCTCGATGATAATCTGAAATTAGTTTTATTTGATATAAAGATGATACATTTAAATATTCCAACAGACGAATGCCCTCCGATGTTCAGAGAAATAAGATGTTGTTGCCTTTATCAGCTTCTGTTAAAATGAGATCTTCTCCTTGGATTTTGGATGATACGGATTTTATTGGTTGAATTTTGGCCCTCGATCAAAGCTATCTGTTCTTCATTGAAATTACTGTTTGATATTGGTTGTATCCATTGTTTCGGGCAATGCTGAATCGGTGACTCTTAGCTGGGTGTTTCGGTTAGAAATTTTGTTTTTAAGGTGGCAAGTTTTCTTTGCAAATAGTCATTATTTATTATGGACATCTGGCTAATTTCCATATTGATTTTATATTCGAGACCATCAACCTCGATATTACGTAAAGTGGAAATAATTCATCTTGCACAGCTTTAATATGGATTTTGATATTGTCACGTACTTTATGGAGCAACTTGAGTCCTTTTTCAACTAAACTTTTTCGAATTTGGGTTTTATTCTATTCGTTCTTTAATTTCTGACGCAAAATTTATACTTGAAGCAATTAGGGGTCACTTCGCGTTTCCAGCACTGTTTGTGTTTAGTGAATATTTGTTGTACTTAATCTATAGTCTATAATGCTTAGTTATCAATTCTGCCCGATAAGCTGTTGTAATAATTTATTATATAATTATAGATGGTTTGAAGATCAAATTGGAAAAAAAACTAGTTTGATTAAAAGGCCAAAAGTTTTGATTTATATGTTAAATCTTCTTCAGGGCTAAACACCATCACAGTCAACACACGGAATTCTATAAATGATATCACTCATGAGGCTTTCAGGAGATTTAGATTTGAGTTTGGAAAAGAAGCATTTATTTGTGTTTTCAGGTTTTAAGGTTACAACAATATTCTCATTACCATCTTGTAAGACTCTTTTTACTTTAGCGGAAAGATTATTAATAAAAGGTATTTTGAAAAATTTTTGTTGTCATCATTCACAATAGTTTCTATCGGTCCTTCACCACCTACAGTTCTACTCAAAATTCGGTCAATTAGTGTGGAAGGATCTCTCGAATTTTATGAAAGTTAGAATTAAGGAAACTGTGATGTGATAATTTTGAAGCTCGGAATTATATATTCTCAATAATATTTAACTTTTGTGATAGTAGATGTTGAGAATGAAAGTTCAGAAATTTTTCGAGAATGTTGGTTTATGATACCAATTTATTTTCATTTTTCTATTGTCTCTTATGAGCAATACATCTAAAAACGGTAGTTTACTGTCCATTTTCATCTCCACAGTGAATTGCAGTCTAGGATGAAAACTATTAAAACATGAATTATTTCGTTCATTCTGTCTTTAGGAACTGCGGTACTGATATCGTCGACAAATCTTCGATGAAAAGGAACATGAAACACAATTTATTTAGACATACATCCTGTTACTCGGACATAACAATATCTGATACAATGGGAGCGAGACAATTTTCCATTCCTAGACCGAAGGTCTGTTTGTAGAATTCACAATCAAAGATAAAATAACTATTCTCTATGTAAAATCATGTCTTAGATTTGTTTAGACATATAAGAAGTTGAAATATTTTTCTGCAGGTTAGAGAATGAAGCGGATAAGCAGAAAAATCTTTGGTACTCTTTATGTACACACGACACTAACACAACATAAACAGACAAGCTTTTGCTAGTGCAATAGCGACAGGAAAACGAGTTTTTCCTCAGGTTTTTCACTCGTTTATTGAATCATATGCAAGATAGTGAAAAGATAGGAAACCATACTATCTTGCATATGATTCAATAAACGAGTGAATATATGGGTTTTACCCCGACGAGTTGCCCATATATCTGTTCATGCAATCAAACTGATTTCATGAAAAATATAAATCCACCACCCGGTAATTAATACCATTGCCAGGCAATGATTATAATCAAAATATATCCTGGAGTAATTATATATTAGGATAACGTTAAATGTTATGAGAATATATCAATCTACCAGAATATATACATACTATAGCATCATCAGACAATGATATCAATGTACCAACGAGTAGTGTCAGAGGCTTTCTCCAGAAAAATCCAGTGTACGGACCTTAGTCAAGTAACACTGAATGTTACTCATTAATAGTTTCCTTTGTGTGAAGTGGTGAACGATCGAATAGAATACTGCTCTGAATATAAATATGACAAAATTGTCAGTTAATTATATTACATTTATATAAACAAATAAATAAAATATGAAATGAGATTCTGAGCAGTATAAACTAAAGAAAACCTATGACTCTACCTCATTATTATTTTCGGAAAGAAACCTACGAAGAATATTACAAGATTTGATGACTGTTATCTTTTGTAACTGTTCAAACAAATTTTCTTCAGACCCAAAATCTCAATACTTTTGTGAAGATTTCTAGGAATAACGTCTGTTGTAGAAATAATAATCGGTAGAATAAATATTGTCTTCATTTTCCACATTTTTTAATCTCGTCGCCAAGCATCATATATTTTGAAATTTTTTCATTGTATTTATTTTGTATATTATGTGTCGGGTATAGCAATATCAATTATATATGTTATTTGATTCTGTTTATCATTAAGAACGATATCTGGTCTATTGTGTTTTACAGCTCTGTTGCACAGAATTGTTTTATCAAAATAAAGTTTATATTTGTCATTTTCACAAATAATCTCAGGTTCATATTTTTGAAATTTTTTCTTTTGGGAATTAGGTCATGTTTAATTCCTAGATTGGAGTGAATAATATTAGCGACGGCATTATGTCTTTCTAAATAATCTGTTGAAGCAAGGACTGAGCAAGATGATAATATATGAAAAACTGTTTCTGAAGAACAGAAACATCTACGGCAAGAATCATCTATATTTTGTTTGATGATATGTTTTCTATAATTCCTTGTGAAAACAACCTGATCCTGGATCGCAATTGCCAAGCCTTCTGTTTCAGCAAACAATTCTCCAGATACTAACCCTTTATATTATATTTATATTTTATATATATATATATATATATATATATATATATATATATATATATATATATATATATATATTTATATATTCTTTTGAAAAGAGAGGATTTACAAAAATTTGAATAATTGTAATTACAATAAATGCTTATATCTATAATTTTGGTGTGTGTCAGAAAAACACAAGTGTGAGCTCAGGAAATGTAACAGGGGAACCATACTATCTTGTATATGATTCAATAAACGAGTGAAAAAACTCGTTTCCCTGTCGCTAATGCACTAGCAATAGCTTGTCTGTTTATGTTGTGTTAGTGTCGTGTGTACATAAGAGTACCAAATATTTTTCTGCTTAGCCGCTTCATTCTCTCTTACATTTTATGATTTTCAAACGAAGACAAGGGTGAAAGGAAGGTGGTTTGGGACAGGAATCTGTAACAGCAGAAAATGTTTCAACAATCATATTTCTTATATGTCTAAACAAATCTAAGAAAAGATTTTACATAGCAAGCAAGGTCAAAAATGGACTAAGGAGATAATAAAAATACATAACCTGGGATACTTCCTCAAATTCTCTCTCTGTTTGACCGCGAGAGCCCCGATGGCCAGGTCCAGTCTTCCAAGTGACGTCGATTATGATCTATAGACATTTTAGAATCATTATGGACCCAATAAGCTGGGTTGACATCGCCCATATATTATTTCTTTGTGGAACTTGTTTAATTTAAAGAAAAATTAGCGAAAAAATTTCGACAGTCGCCCGAAAAAAATGACAAATGTCGTAAGGACAACCATCTTTGTGAATTTTAGGTAGAAAATATATTTTAGGACATACCCAATTATTACTTTTTAGATATTTGAATGTTATATCATCTATTTGTTGATTTTTATTGAGTTGGGTTATTAATTCATTCTGAATTGTCTTAGTTGGATCTGTTTGTAATTTTTCATAAGTAAAATGATCATTAAGTAGTATATTTGCGTTAGACATCACTATTGTTGAATTACCTTTATCAGCTTTCAGTACCAAAACCTCCTTATAATCAGACAAAAACTTCCTGGTTTCCTGATATCTTTGAAATCATCGCTATCCTTACGATCACTTTCCGTCCCTGATGAGGATCCGGAGAAATTCGTTGTCACATTAATTATTTTATTTCTTTTTCAATTGCCCTCGTATCATCCGCTATAAAAGATAAAATGTATTCAACATCTATAATTAATTATTGTATTGGAATGTTCTTGTTTGTGCAAGGTAGATTGAATTTTGGCCAAGCCTAATAAATATTGAATATTTAGAGGAAAATGAGCATTAGTGAGATTCAAAAAGCATTTTAAGTGAACTCTCGGATCGATACTTTCAAGTGGTAAAATTTGAGTTTTCTTTAATTCAAGAAATATATTTTTCTGACTTTTTTATTTTTGAGTATTCTAGTCTGGTCTATAAAACTCTCGTTGACCTAAATTAAAAACATCGTATACTTGTAATGGGACAGACGAAATTATTTTGTTTTGCATTTCACTGAGTTATTTCTGGAAACTATCAACTTTCCAATGGATGTAGCTCACCTCTAAACATAAAATTTTGTTTTTCAATTTAGTTAAAATACCATTAAACTTGTCGATAAAAGGATTTTTAGAATCTAGCATGATAGAATACACAGATTTTGGTGTGTGTTGAATGTTACTAGGAGAGATCTGCTGATTTTCACAGAATAATGAGGATGTTTTCATGATTTTCATAACGAGTCAGTTTTTTGTTGATCTGAGCCATGTTTTCATATTTATTGATGTTCCTTGTCCGCAAGATTCCCTGATATTATTATAGAAACCAGAAGTACCGTTCATTCTTGAGTCTAGTTCACCCATAATAAATATTCAGTTCAAGTTAACGACCATACATTATATCATTTGATTATTGATGGTTTGAAGGTCCAATTGACAAAAAACTAGTTTGATTAAAAGGCCAACAGTTTTGATTTATATTTTGAATATTCTTCAGGGCTATAATCGTTTAGTTTTTCGTGTCACCATTACGAATAACTATTTGAACGAACGAACGATATATTTCTCTGCCACAGGACGGGACGAGTGCATGATATCAATTGATAGAAAGGTGGATATTTTGTTCGTGCACGAAGCACTTCGATGCAAATGTTCGCCCGTTTTTTCAGGAAAACCGTACATGACGCCACCATAGCATTAGAGTCACATAGAACGATTAATTTTAAATGGTATACTACCATTTTTTCACCACAAATGTTCAAAGAGTTGAGGAAATCAAACCGAAGAACTGAAATTATTCTGCATTATGATAATGCAAGGTCACACAGGTGCTTCCGATTTGTCACCTAACGACTTCTTTCTCTTTGCGAACATGAAGAGAAAACTACATTGGCAACGGTTTTCGACGTCAGAAAAGACAATTGAAGCCTTTCAAAGCCATACTTTCAAGGCATCTCATTCGTTTTAGCAAAAGTGTTTCGAAAATTGATATGAGCGAATGCAAGAGTATATCGATCTTCATGGGGAATAATTTGAAAAAGCAATGAATCTATCTTCCTCCCTAAGTTACCTGTTTCTTTTTTTCTGGCAGGTGCAAAATTTAAATGGCGCGCGGTACGTTGCCTGAACAGAACATCCGTTTTAATAAAACACTTTTATTATTTGCTCGTGATGTTAAATGATGTTTCCATCAATAATGATTTGGCAAAACATACTGAATGAATGACAACTAATGTGACAGATATAGCTTCAACTGTCAAGGTTTGGAACTCCTTATTGAAAGACTCTTTACAACAAGGCCACTTTCTTTCTCGTTAAGAAAACGTTAATGAACATGAAACATAGTAAAATGAACACTTGAATTACTTCAATGGTATATGATACTCATAAATACTTGTGATCCTTTATGCACAGTCTGTAGACAAATTGTTTTCATACACTATTTGACAGTGAAGAATTCCTATAAGAATTGTAATTCTTTTTGAGTTCTGAACTTGTTACTAGGTTTATTAATAGAATACTATACTTTGAGCCTGTTATATAATAATTCTTAGAATGAACAACAGGTTTAGTTAAGCTTTCCAAACCACCTAAGATGCAATTTGCATCCGTCCCGCGTCGTCCTTTTCCTGCCCCACATCTCTTACACAGCATCTCGATTCCGGACCAGTCTATGAAGGGAGAGTATGACCTGAGTGAATAATGGTGTATTAGGAAACTCTGCGACCAACTACAGAACAATACACTTTTGTCGACAAGTTTCGAAACAAGACCCTTTCTAAATCTTTCTAGTTCGGGCGGGGCTTCAGACGCATTTCTTTAGAGCCAACTTGATTAATAATGTCCTCCGTACCATTCTTGGTGAGAATCCGGCGCTAAGTTGTTAATTATTCAAATTGTTCGTCGGAATTTCAAAAGTTTTAATCTCTCATTTTGGAGAATGGGGACGAAAATGGGAGTGGTTTGGAATTAGTGTTGAAAGATGAAATATGCCTGGAGATATGACAACTCCATTTATCATTTAAGATGAAGAAATGCGGATGATACAGTGGAATTATTCTTCTTGTATGTCACGTATAAAGTGAAATTAAGAACATTGGAAAGATCTTTGCTTTATGGGGAGTCAAGGATTTTATTATACCACCGTCGCCATGGTCCTCGATTTCGAAAGCAACAAATGCAAATGATCTAAATTTATATTTCATAGAACTCGACGTGGATGATTATTTTTATTTCATTTTATTATCAATTCATCACTGATACTATAAATCAGTTTGATAGCTATTTACTCTTAACCACGGACACTAGTTTTACCAACGTTACCACGGACTTGAAGAAACACCAGAAATTTTCAACTCTTCATTAGAAGGAAAGAAGAACATTTCTAATATAAAATCATGAAAAATATCATAAAGGTAGACCAACACGAAAGTAAAAAATATGAAATGGAAAAATTGAATGTTTTAGCGCCAAGGATATCACACACTATATATTCTACTGCCAAAACTTAACAATTTTTTATATTGATGCTAACCCTGCTCAAAAAAAAACATGCAATAATCTAATAAAGCAAATCTAAGCAAAGAATTGAAAGGAAAGAAACGTGCACGACCAAATATCGGAAATTTTTTTATGCACGTTATCTCCACTAGCAACAATTTTTTTTTCTTGAGCAATGCGGACATATGGGCTTTTTACATTTGATGCAAGTGAAAAAGGATTTTCCTCTTAATCGAAAAGGACAAATATAATAATATTTTCGTTTTTCTAGGCGGTCTTCTGTTGCTTGATCTTCCTGAATCGATGTATAAGTGATTTTATTACCGTATTAATTCTCGAGTCTATTACTCATATGTTATTCGACTAACTGTCCTGCTAATTTCTCAACAAAATCAAATCGTTTCACGTCATTTCCAACAAGGGAAGAGTGCATTGCATATGCGTTCACGCCATTGGCCTTCTTCTAGTGCGACGACAACAAGTGTATTTCCCACATTTTTCATCCATTGCATCTACACATTCTTTCGTTGAATTATAAAAGGCTATTATTTCAGGTTTTCCTGTGGTGGCATCAGATATTTTAGAGTGATGCATCGTGGTGGACAGAAGAATAACCAAATAAAAAAAATTTTTTTGGGGACATGTGAAATGAGTGTCATCATATAAGTAAAACCGTAGATGGTGTCACCCTGTGATCGGTCTCTTTTTGGCAGAAAATCCCGAGGAATTTCTCTTTTATTTTTTTGAAATGTTCCTACATATGTTATATTATAACTTTGTAAATATTCTGCTAGTTCTACCGAGGAAAACCAATTATCTTCCGTGTTATTCTTTTTCGAATAATATAATGGTTTGGCTAATCTGTTAACTGATTGAGTTGGTTAACTCAATTTTTTCTCTTCACTAGTTAATCCTACGCCATCAGTACCTTTACCAGCATAAATAAAGGCATTATCCAATAATTTGTTTTTGCATCTGTGAATGCCATTATTTCTATGCCGTATTTTTCAGACTCAAAGGGAATGTACGTCTTAAATCTACACCTGCTTCTAAACCCTACTAGCATTTATCTACACATGCCATGGCTCCAACTGTATATACTGATTTAGTATTTTCAATAAGCAGATCGAAGAGTTCGCTGATTGCTGCTACTGGATTTTCTTTTTTCCTTTCTTCACGACTTTCTGGATCATCGAAACGTAACGCTGTTAATGAAATTATGAAAATCTCTTGGGACACGACCGCACGGAATTTATCCCTTCCTGTACCATCTTTAGCAAAAATGCTTTTGATATCTTCATTGTTTGATTTGAATTTGAATATAACAGTAACCCAAAGAGAGCTTTCGATTCAACGGGACTTGTGTCGGATAGCTCAGGCTTATTTAGCCGCTTATTTTTATGACGCATGTCTCTAAGCTTCCAATTTGTCCAGGTAACAATCAGGTTACACATATTTTCGGAAAGCATTTTATGGAAATATATAACAGGGTTAGCTTCCTCATCTTTTGTTATAGCGGTACGTGTTTCAGGTAAATGAATTATATTATGAGAAGGGGTTCGTACATTTCTCGAGGGCTCCTGACTACACCATTTGTATCTATTCTTGTCGAAAATATTTTTGTATATTTTCATAAGAAATCTCAACATCACTGTCGGATTCCATATCTTCCTGGTCTTCACTTCCTACATTACACACTTTACCTTACGAAATAATCAAATTGGAGAATGCCTTTTCACAATTTTCATCCCAGATCCAGTGACTATTAGATTTCAATAAATTTCGAAGAATTTCTGTTTTTGCGACAGATTATTGATAAAAGGGCCTAAGAAGTTAATCATTCCTAAAAATCGTTGAAGTTCTTTAGTATTAGAAGGAGAAGGTAAATGTTTAATAGCTTCAATTTTTCATCATCGACTTTAATACCATCTTTACTGAATATATGACCTAAAAACGTACTTCAGTGACAGCTATTTTACTTTTTCTCTATTAAATTTAAGATTGAGTTCTCTAGCTCTTTGTAGAACTCTTCTAAGACGATTATTATGTATCTCTAAAGTAGCACCATATACTAAAAATTCATCCACAAAAATCAGTACACCCTCAATATCACCAAATAAATCATTCATGACTTGAACAAATTTTTCAGATGATGAGCATATACCAAATGGTAAACGATTGAATTTGTATCTACCGAAGGGTGTTTGGAATTTGCATAGATCTGAGCTTTCATCATCTAATTTCAGCATCCAAAATCCGGAGAATGCATCCAAATGCGAAAAATATGCAGCATTGACTAATTTTGACCTGACTTCATCAAAGTTTTTTAGAGGAAAATATTCTCTCATAATATTTTTATTTAAATTTCTTGGATCTAGGCATATTCTTAATTGACCTGACTTTTTGACCGTTATGACTATAGAATTGACCCAAGACGTAGGTTTTGATACCTTAGATATGACATCCATGCTCTCCATTCTTTCTAATTCCTTTCGAAGTTTATCATGTAGAGCAAATGGTACTTTTCTAGGTGGATCGACATGAGGAACAGCGTCTGGACGTAACTTGATATGGCAGATTGGCGGTAAACATCCAAGACCTTGAAAGACATCCTGAAATTCGTTGAGAATTTTATTACAATCATTATTATTATTTGTGATATTAAAAACTCTTTTTAAAATACCAATTTTTTGACATGTTGGTAGACCCAAGACAGTTTGACAAGATATATCGACTATTATAAATGTAATCATTTCATATGTATTATTGAAAAAACATTTGAGATCACATTTTCCAATTACTGGTATTTGATTTCCTCCGAAGCTATTAATTGAAAATTAACATTTATCAATGACTGAATCTGGTAAATTTAATTTACTGAAGGTTTGAAATGACATGACATTAACATCAGCACCTGAATCAAGAATAGACTTAATTATGAAATTATTGACGAAAATATTCAAAGACCAAGAATCTTTTTCCTTATTTATAATAGTATCTTCTATCATACCGACAAAAGGAAAGACTAAATTAGAAGTTGAATTATCTTCTGATTCTAAAGTTTTGACTGACTTTGTATTTTAAAACATAATTTTGCAAAATGACCTTGTTTTTTACATAACCTGCATTTGACATTTAAAGCTGGACACTTGTATCTATGCTGTTGTCCACATTTTCCACATATAATGTTGTCACTTGGCGATGGTCTTCTATTTTGGTATTCACGTCTGGACCCATTGGATGACTGACTGAAACTTCTGGATCTTGATTGTCCAAATTTATTGTAGTCTGATGTAGAACTTCTTTTATTGATGTATAAGACTTGATCAGAACTTCCTACATGCTCCTTCTGGATTTTATCTGAATTTTGCTGAGCCATAACTACAGACTTGGCTAATTCGACGGCTTTTGTAGAGAAATATCGACTTCTTGAAGTAGACGTTGGCGAATATTCATCAGATGGGAATTCATGTTTGCAATGAATATATCTCTGACTAGAGATTCTCGAAGGTCCTTAAATTCGCATTTCATGCTTAAGTTTTCGAGATCAGTTATGAAATTTTCTATACTTTCATTAACTTTTTGTGTTCTAGTGAAAAAGTATGACGTAACATCGTGAGATTTTTTTGAGGTTCAAAGTACTTATCGAATTTGGTTTTAACATCTTCTAGTGTTGTGTTTGTGATTTTAAAGTTGAATGAGTTGTAAATTTGCCTACCTTTTGAACCAATTGAATGTAACATTACTGCAATTTTTCGACAATCTGAGGAATCAATCAATCCTGTTGCTATTAGATATATTTCAAAATTTTCCCACCATTCTTTCCAATTCGATGCATTATTTTCACTAGATGAAATAATCAATTCGTTGATCGGTTTTAAATGCGGCACATGGTCGACTCTCGCTTCACCATCGTCGGACATTTTGTGAACGTGAAATGTGTTTCTTCTGAACAGATAACAGTATTTTTAAATTGATATCTTCTGTATTTATATTTCACGAACACCCCACTTCTGACACCATGTTATAACAATCGTCTGAGTCACTTAGTTCCTGTTCGCTTTCAGATTCATGATCACTTGGTAAAAACACGTTTTCCTCAGGTTCAACATCTTTATAGTCACTAAAAAGATCTTCTTACCATCCCGTAACTACTGTTCCAAATTTGGGTGAACAAGCCATAGCAGGTATCGACAACAATTACGTAAACACTGGCAAACTCCCGGCTAGTTAGAACTTGAAAATAGCAAATCCAACAATAACGCCACTTCAACACCTGAAAATACAGAAGGTACTGAGACGGACAGAAATTGAAAAAAAATTGTAGTAGGGGTTATGCTTACAAATGTACCGCGCGGACTCAGCCAGACCCCGTATCCGTAGTTAACGTCGAGTAAATAATGCACAAAGGTATTAACATTTCATAATACAAAAATATAAACATAACATTGGAAATTATGGGCTTTTAAGAAAATAGTGTTTCTATATGTAGCAAAATTTATTGCGGCGGTGAGATTTTTGGTATATTATTATATGCTTCAGAGGTACCATATTTAGGAGTATTTAGTTCTAGTCCTATCCTTTTTGCTTGAACTTGTATATACTGTCAAAATAGTATCGGTAATTTGTTATAATAATAATAATTTCTATAATGACGCGGAGTTTGAATGCGATCTGTCGGTTAGTTTGTTTACAGTGCTCGATATTGTCAATTTCCACAGGTGTGTTTTACGAATTTAACAATGGATAAAAATATCAAAAAGAAATTTGTTTCCAATTTTGTATCACAAATAGAATTTCGTGTACCGAATTGCTGGAAATGTTACATGAGGCTTACGATGAATTGACTTATTGGAATCACGTGCATTTGAGGGGTACAGTTTGCCTCGTTTTGATCGACTTTCAATATTTTCCACTATGAAGTAAAGAAAATCGTAATTAAAAATCATCTTTGAAAAGGAGAGAGATAGGCAATGATTTTTCTTTGTTTCATGAATCAATTCGTACTATTTTAAGAGATTGTTTCGGAATGAAACGCGTTACCGCCCAACTTGTTTCAAAACACTTGACTTTTCTTCTGAAATTGAATCGCATAAAAGTCGTTGACATACTACCACGAGTGAATTTTGACTCCACATCAATGAAACGCATTGTAACTGGTGTGAGACATGAGTTCATGAGTTTGACATGAAAACCAGTCAACAAGCTTTGCAATGGCGCCTTGTAACTGAACTGACAACGAAAAAACCTCGTCAAAATCGAACAAAAGTTTGAGTTAATTCTAACGTTAATATGGCAATTAGAACTTTTGAATTGTGGAGGCCGTTACTTGATGTAGATCCATGATATAAATGAGATAAAAAACACAAGATTCAACTTTAATCTACACTTTATTTGAAAAAATTCGACGACGTTTTGCCGACACAGCAGCTTTATCAAGAATGAAAAACAGAATGAAGAGTATGGTATTATAAACAAATCGTAGAACAAGTTGGATGAATAACAGGAAAATCCACACCGAGCCATTGTACAGTTAGTATGAAAGGAAATAAAAACTAATTAAACAAGTTAAGTAGGGTGAATAATTCACATCTACCTGTTCATTCAAAAGCTTGTCCAAATATTTGTATCTATTTATTTTAATGATTCTAGGAGATCTAATTTCGAACTTTTGATTTTATATGTTATATGTCAAAGTTTTTATTGAATGGATGGTTTTCTTTTATTAGGTGGTTTGAATACTTTGAACTTGATGTTCTTATGCCAAAACTCCTATAGGTCCTACCAATATAAATTTTATCACAAGAACCGCAATTGAGTTTATAGATTCCTGATTTACTTGATTTTTCAACACGAGATTTATTATTTTAATATGTTTACCTTAGTTATTAGAAGTTTTGAAAGTTATTTTAAGATTTTGTTTGACGAGAAAGGATTTAATATTTGTACTTGCAGAACCGCAGAATGTTAACCTGTTGAATATTTTATAGTCTTTATGAATAGGATATACTTCATTTATTGCTTTCTGATACAGTTTTTTACAAATGATTAGATCTATCATATCCGGATTATATGAATTATTAATGGCTATCTGTTTGATGATGTTTAACTCTTTATTATAATCTTCTACTGATAAAGGTAAATTGAGTAACCGATGTGCCATGCTGTTTAAAGCTGCAACTTTGTGTTGAATTGGATGTAATGAGTAGTTATGTATAATTGTATCAGTATGTGTTGGTTTACGAAAGACCGAAAAACATGATTATTATTTTGTTTAGTGATTTTTAAGTCCAAAAATTAATGGAATCAATCTGTTCAATTTCTATCGTGAATTTAATGTTCAAATGGATGGAATTAATGAAATTAAGAAATGAGTCTAATTGACGAGTAGTTCCAATGAAACATACTAAGATGTCGTCAACATATCTATACCAATAAAGAAATTTGGAAAAGAGTGGATGTGTATGAATTGTTCAATATTATTCATAAAATCTCTGCTAAAAGTGGACTCAAAGGATTTCCAATAATCAAACCATTTTCACTACTGTAATAGATGTTGTTGAAAGAAAAATAATTTTGTTCAATGCAAACGTCCAACAGATTCAATATTTCTGATTTAATTATGTGGTTAACATGATTCGAATTCAATATGTTTTCGATTAATATTTTGACATCACCTGGAGGAACACTTGGGTATAAATTCTCAACATCAATTGATGTTGAGAATCTATTACAATAGTGAAAATGGTTTGATCATGGTAAATCCTTTGAGTCCACTTTTAGCAGAGATTTTTATGAATAATATTGAACAGAAAATTCATACACGTCCACTCATTTCCAAATTTCTTTATTGGTATAGATATGTTGACGACATCTTAGTATGTTTCATTGGAACTACTCGTCAATTAGACTTATTTCTTAATTTCATTAATTCCATCCATTTGAACATTGAATTCACGATAGAAATTGAACAGAACGATTCCATTAATTTTTGGACTTAAAATCACTAAACAAAATAATAATCATGTTTTTCGGTCTTTCGTAAACCAACACATACTGATTATACATAACTACTCACTACATCCAATTCAACACAAAGTTGCAGCTTTAACCAGCATGGTACATCGGTTACTCAATTTACCTTTATCAGTAAAAGATTATAATAAAGAGTTAAACATCATCAAACAGATAGCCATTAATAATTCATATAACCCGGATATGATAGATCTAATCATTCGTAAAAAGTGTATCAGAAAGCGATAAATGAACTATATCCTATTCATAAAGACTCTAAAATATTCAACAGTTCAACATTCTGCGGTTCTGCAAGTACAAATATTAAATCCTTTCTCGTCAAAAAATCTTAATATAATTTTCAAAACTTCTAATAACTTAGGTACACATATTAAAAATAATAAATCTTGTGTTGAAAAATCAAGTAAATCAGGAATCTATAAACTCAATTGCGGTTCTTGTGATGAAATTTCTATCGGTAGGACCTATAGGAGTTTTGGCATAAGAACATCTAAACATAAACGTAGCTTCGATAAAAATAAATCAGATTCAAATTATTCAAACCACCTTATAAAAGAAAACCATTCATTCAATAAAAACTTTGACATATTACATATAAAATCAAAAAGTTCAAAATTAGATCTCCTAGAAGCATTAGAAATAAATAGATACAAACATTCGGACAAGCCTTTGAATGAGCAGGTAGATGTGATTTATTCACCCCTACTTTACTTGCTTAATTAGTTTTTATTACCTTTCATACTAACTGTACAATGGCTCGGTGTGGATTTTCCTGTTATTCATCCAACTTGCTCTACGATTTGTTTATAATACCATACTCTTCATTCTGTTTTTCATTCTTGATAAAGCTGCTGTGTCAGTGAAACGTCGTCAAATTTTTTCAAATAAAGTGTAGATTAAAGTTAAACCTTGTGTTTTTTATCGCAATTAGAACTCTTAGGTCCAGTCTGGACAGTTAAAGTCAAGCCTTGGTTCTCGTATTGAAAGATCCGCTAATGGAAAGTCGATGGTGTCTGAAACCTGAGAAACTTGTTCAGTGCTCTCGTGCCTTCAGGTCCAACCACCGGTTATTTTCCATCCTTGCAGTCTTCAGAAGAACTCCGAGTCTAGGCTGCGGTTCGAAGAATGCCAAGATTATTCCTCGGGTGGCCAATGAGCCTGCCTTCTCATACACTCAATGCCCGAGTGTCCGGGTACCCACATCAGACGGTGCCTATTCCGTTTTCACATTATTTTCAAATTTTAATAATATACTTTTCGAGCAAACTTGGCTAGTCTGGCTATGGGTTCACCCCATTGTCCACTCGTGGCAGAAATATTCATGAATAAAATAGATAAGATAATTTTTCTGTCTCAAATAATATTTTGGTACCGATACACTTTTAGAGACATTACCAAGCCTAAATGCTACAGAATTCCGATTCATATACGACGGAGTTCTTGAAATGGGATCAGCATTGCGTAATTTCCTCAACAAATCCCAGAAACTTCTACTAGAATGACGAAAATTCATACCATTCAACTCATTCCATTTATCCTTTCTAAAATAAACAATAGTACCAGTTGAGATACATGTAAACATATGTATGTGAAACCGTGCAAATAATTTTACTCTACTCTACCTACTCAAGATTACTCGGCAGAGAAAAACACTCTGCTCTCATTGCCCTCTGCCTCAAAAACAATTTGTCATAAAAAACTCTTTCAAACAAATATTGTAGAGAATTTTTTTCTCTACAATATTATATTAATTAATAAATACAAATAGGGAAAACCCTGCAGGAGCCGGGACAAGTTTTAGGGTGTCAAAATAAAGGTTTATACGGGTCTACAGCTGATGTCTCGAACTTCGAAGTGAAATTCCTGAAATGTCTGAACTACAGCACATAACGTGACGCTTATTCAAGCCTTCAAGACTTAACCTATTTATATCAACCAATCCGCCAAAAGAAATGTCCAGGTCAATATACCTCAAATATTGTTAAGAGAATATATAAAACTTCTCGTTTTGAACAAATATCATATAAGACGATTCCCAAGAACTTCTATTTTCAAGAGAATATGCCAGGAATATAATAATAAGGCCAGAATGTTTGATCTCAATGGACAAAGAATCCAACGGCCTCCTTTCTAAGCCAGACAATGGCTACAAAGAAACAAAACAAGATAAAAATAATACCTCATTAGTGGTCCTTAAGCATCGTTCGTATAAGAAACCGCAAAAATATTGCGAAAAGATGGAAACTGCGATTTCATACCGCTCTGATTTATTTTCTGACGAGCAACACATGGCAATGACATATTGGATTCGATAAATGAAAAATGGACTTATCATTCTCAGTCCTATTTTCGTATATTGTCTTTCTTCTCCCTATCTTGTGCAGAATTGTAAAATATCCTTATATTTTATTTGGATTGCGAAAATGGCGGATATATTTCCGTTCGAGAATTGACATGTCTGTTTGTTCTATCAAATTGTGAATTTAAATCGTCCGTAGTTAAAACTTGGCAGATCGTAGAATTTCTTCGAAACTGTTATGTGAAATTCCGTAACTCATAATTAAACTTTATGATTCAAAATGAACAGAATGGAATGTTCTTCATACACTGTTCATAAAAAGTCAGAGATATTAGGAATCAAGTTATCGTATTAGGGCGATCCATATTCCTCAATTATTGTTTCTGTGCCTCTTGCCGACGTGATTATACAAAATAACTTCTTTTAAATTTTACACAATGAATATGCTGATGCAAAATGTTTGTCACGTCATGTATTTTGACATATTTAATCTTAGAATAGCGGACTACATCTGCTTGCTGTAATTGAAATATTACGTAAAACTTACGTATTGATCTTAATGTGTTTGTTGGAATTCATGATTCAATATAAGATATTACAATTGATACAAATCTTTTATTCATTGCGAAGCATAAGATCTGAATAATAAAAATAAGACTATCCGATGGCGTCAGCTAGCGTAGCATGTATTCTGAATTATCCATATATACTAGGGTTACAATCTTGGTATTATTTGAGTACTTAAACTGAAACTGATCTATAAGCATCAAAATAGCGTTGCCGTGGAGTTTTAGGTTGAAACTTTCCTGAATGCTTAGCGTAAGAGCATTAATGTCATCTTAATAGGTAGAGAGGTGTCTGCCTATATCTATGTAGATGGCCCTCTTAGGGGTAACTATGCTAATACCTATAACTGTTCTTAGGGAACCTTCTGTGTACCACACCTTGTCCCTAAGTTGAACCAGCAGAGCTTCCCAGGTCCTTTCATTCCTAGGAAGGCGTGACTAAACCCTTGGACATTAAATCTGGCTCCATGTATTTAAAATAAAAAATAAATCAAACGATTTAGAATAATACTAGGATAATATATTAGCTCAACGCGTTTCGACACTCTGTGTCTTTCTGAAGTGCAAGAATACATACTACTGATATTTTATACTACAAATAGCAATGAAAACCAGCTTAGGGACCCAACTTGTTCCCAGAAATACTTGATAGCCCTTGAATGGATTTCCCTAAGCAGCTGGTTTTTATTGCTATTTATAGTGTATTTGTGGTATAGAATATCAGTAGTATGTAACCTTGCACTTCAGAAAAACACAGAGTGTCGAAACGCGTTGTACTAATATATTATCCTAGTAGAATTCTCACTCGTTTGATTTATTTTTTATTTGATATGGAATTCTATCGAGTAAAAGCCTTCTACAATTCCATGTCTTTAGGCTAGAGATTTTTGCAGTGTAATGTCTGCTGCAGTATGCACTGGCTCACCCGGCAATAAATAATTTAAAGGCTGGCAGGTTTTCTATTGTGTTAAGGGTATAGGCATCGAAATCTGATATTCTTTTCCTCACAAAGCGGATTCTGGAGATCGCTTTAAGAGTGCATCTCTCGGAGGAGATGTAAAGCCGTTGGTCCTGTCTAACAGAGATGTGGTGGACATTAAAGATCTTTTCCCTCGACACGAGAGGAGCTCGGCAAAATTCCCGCGTTAGTGAGATGACAGAATTCCCCGGCGTGTCATTGGCCGAAAGGCGGAAATAGAGCACGTTAAAGGAATAACAAACAAAAAAGGGTATAGGCAGCGGTACGCGACAGACCTCTGCAATACACAGTCAAATCAGTTTCGGACTTAGTTGTTGCAGTGATAACGTTCACTTTGGACCACCAAATCTCAGCAAGAGGCCTTTGGAGTCAATATTATCTAAAGATTCTCATTGAGGATTTGGAGAATTAAGTCTTTGTTGTCTTCTTTTCGTAATAGCATCATCACTGTTAGCTCATACTAAAGTGGTTTATTCAGTACGTATACATGAAATGGTCGTATCCCTCTAATTGATATAAATCTTTCGTCTATTGTGACACACAATTCTTAGTATTGATTCGTCCAATAGTTTTCAAGTTTTGGAGATTTGCACGGGTAATATTCTTTTCTACAAGCACGGTTTTCTTTGTTAAAGAAGCGCTGCCAGTTTGCCGCAACAAATCATCTTTCTGACATGACTGCACGCTATCTCATACCACATGAGCCTTTTCTTCTGCTACAAGATGATTGTTCTTCAGCACTACAGTCAAAATCAAATGATGAAATAAGGCTTCCAGTTCTTCAACGGTGATGTGCTGATTGGTGTTATCTTACTTGTGTCTCTCACCATATTTTGTTTTCTATAGTCTCATTTCCTCATTCATATGATTGACTATTTGCATGATCATATCCTTAGAAAAGAATGAACCAAAATAATTTGTAGGTTCCATGCAATCAGCGACAGTGGATTTATACGTTATTTGATGTAGACCAGGTTCGTCTGGTGTGTTCTCCATTCAGAAAATTCACGTTTTTATTCCAAATGAATCGTTCTTTGCTCCACATGGTATTCGAACAATATTTGGGACGTCTTTTACATCAGGATATGTGGACATTATTCTGACGATTTGTTTGCTTTCAGAAATACTTGATAGCCCTTGAATGGATTTCCCTAAGCAGCTGGTTTTATTGCTATTTATAGTGTATTTGTGGAATAGAATATCAGTAGTATGTAACTTTACACTTCAGAAAAACACAGAGTGTCGAAACGCGTTGTACTAATATATTATCCTTGTAGAATTCTAAACCGTTTGATTTATTTTTTATTTGATATGGAATTCTATCGAGTAAAAGCCTTCTACAATTCCATGTCTTTAGGCCAGAGATTTTTGCAGTGTAATGTCAGCTGCAGTATGCACTGGCTCACCCAGCAATAAATAATTTTAAGGCTGGCAGGTTTTCTATTGTGTTAAGGGTATAGGCAGCGTAATGTGATGCTCTTTTCCCCACACAGCGGATTCTGGAAATCGCTTGAAGTGTGCATCTCTCGGAGGAGATGTAAAGCCGTTGGTCCTGTCTAACAGAGATGCGGTGCACATTACAGATCTTTTCCCTCGACACAAGAGAGGCTCGGCAAAATTCCCGGGTTAGTGAGATGACAGAATTCCCCGGCGTGTCATTGGCCGAAAGGCAAAAATAGAGCACGTTAAAGGAATAACAAACAAACAAGTGTATAGGGAAATAGGCAGCGGTACGCGACAGACCTCTGCAATACACAGCCAAACCAGTTTCGGACTTAGTTGTTGCAGTGATAACGATCACTTTGGACCACCAAATCTCAGCAAGAGACCTTTGAAGTCAATTTTGTCTAATGATTCTTATTGAGTATTTGGAGAATTGAATCGTGGCTGTCTTCTTTTCGTATTAGCATCATTACTGTTAGCTCATACTAGAGTGGTTTATTCGGTACGTACACATGAAATGGTCGGTTCCCTCTTATTGAAATCAAACTTTCGTCTATTGTGACATACAATTCTTAGTATTGATTCCCCCAATAGTTCTCAAATTTTGGAGATTTGAACGAGCTATATTCTTTTCTACAATCACGGATTTCCTTGTTAAAAAAGCGCAGCCAGTTTGCCGCAACAAATCATCTTTCTGACATGACTGCACGTTATCTCATACCACATGAGCCTTTTCTTCTGCTACAAGATGATTGTTCTTCAGCACTACAGTCAAAATTAAATGATGAAATAAGGCTTCCAGTTCTTTAACGGTGATGTGCTGATTGGTGTTATCTTACTTGTGTCTCTCACCATATTTTGTTTTCTATAGTCTCATTTCCTCATTCATATGATTGACTATTTGCATGATCATATCCTTAGAAAAGAATGAACCAAAATAATTTATAGGTTCCATGCAATCAGCGACAGTGGATTTATACGTTATTTGATGTAGACCAGGTTCGTCTGGTGTGTTCTCCATTCAGAAAATTCACGTTTTTATTCCAAATGAATCGTTCTTTGCTCCACATGGTATTCGAACAATATTTGGGACGTCTTTTACATCAGGATATGTGGACATTATTCTGACGATTTGTTTGCTTTCAGAAATACTTGATAGCCCTTGAATGGATTTCCCTAAGCAGCTGGTTTTTATTGCTATTTATAGTGTATTTGTGGTATAGAATATCAGTAGTATGTAACTTTGCACTTCAGAAAAACACAGAGTGTCGAATCGCGTTGTACTAATATATTATCCTAGTAGGATTCTAAATCGTTTGATTTATTTTTTATTTGATATGGAATTCTATCGAGTAAAAGCCTTCTACAATTCCATGTCTTTAGGCCAGAGATTTTTGCAGTGTAATGTCAGCTGCAGTATGCACTGGCTCACCCAGCAATAAATAATTTTAAGGCTGGCAGGTTTTCTATTGTGTTAAGGGTATAGGCAGCGGAATGTGATGCTCTTTTCCCCACACAGCGGATTCTGGAAATCGCTTGAAGAGTGCATCTCTCGGAGGAGATGTAAAGCCGTTGTTCCTGTCTGACAGAGATGCGGTGGACATTACAGATCTTTTCCTCGACACAAGAGAGGCTCGGCAAAATTCCCAGGTTAGTGAGATGACAGAATTCCCCGGCGTGTCATTGGCCGAAAGGCAAAATAGAGCACGTTAAAGGAATAACAAACAAACAAGTGTATAGGGAAATAGGCAGCGGTACGCGACAGACCTATGCAATACACAGCCAAACCAGTTTCGGACTTAGTTGTTGCAGTGATAACGATCACTTTGGACCACCAAATCTCAGCAAGAGACCTTTGAAGTCAATTTTGTCTAATGATTCTTATTGAGTATTTGGAGAATTGAATCGTGGCTGTCTTCTTTTCGTATTAGCATCATTACTGTTAGCTCATACTAGAGTGGTTTATTCGGTACGTTTACATGAAATGGTCGGTTCCCTCTTATTGAAATCAAACTTTCGTCTATTGTGACATACAATTCTTAGTATGGATTCCCCCAATAGTTCTCAAATTTTGGAGATTTGAACGAGCTATATTCTTTTCTACAATCACGGATTTCCTTGTTAAAAAAGCGCAGCCAGTTTGCCGCAACAAATCATATTTCTGACATGATTGCACACCACATGAGCCTTTTTTTCAGCTACAAGATGATTGTTTATCAGCACTACAGTCAAAATCAAATGATGAAATTAGGCTTCCAGTTCTTCAACGGTGATGTGCTGATTGATGTTATCCTACTTGTGTCTCTCACCATATTTTGTTCGCTGTAGTCTCATTTCCTCATTCATATGATTGACTATTTCTGTGATCATATCCTCAGAAAAGTATGATCCAAAATAGTTTGTAGGTTCCATGCAATCAGCGACAGTGGATTCGTACGTTATTTGATGTAGACCACGTTCGTCTGGTGTGTTCTCCATTCAAGAAATTCACGTTTTGATTCCAAATGAATCGTTTATTGCTCCACATGGTACTCGAACAATATTTGAGCCGTCTTCTAGATCAGGAGATGTGGACATGCTTCTGACGATTTTCTTGCTTTCAAAAGTATTTATTTTTGTATTAGCATTACTTTGCTACAGGAATAGGGTCGCACACACGAAGAAAAACATCGATTGTTCACTCAGGCACTAGTTATATACGTAAATAAAAGATTAAATAGAACACGTGGTTCGATGGTAGACAACGTTTGACAATATGGCCGCCGGCGTGAGTTGTCTGTAGAGTCGAGTCATGGCAATGCGTCTTGCTGACAATCTACGAAGACAAAGTGAACTTGATGAGGTCGGTGAACAAAATGAAACGGAGTGATTTTCAGAAATGTACCAATATTTAAACCCACGGGTCAGGTAGACACAAAATACGTTCTGTGCTTCGCTTGGTCGTAGAGGCCCACTAGGCGATCTATGGTTAGAAAGCATAGTGAGTACAGTAACAACTTTCTCTGATTTTCGTTGGACGCATTGAGATGTTTTCTGTTATTCCCCCAATATCAGCTTCATTCATTCATAAATTCATACTTCTTTCGAATACATTCAAGATTGTGAGTAACAATTCCTTCTGGTGCATAGGTACGCCTAGGGGACAGTCTTAATTCATGAGTTCATTTATCATTCCAATAAACGAAAGAATTCCATTCAGGATTGTCTGTAACAATTCTTTCTGGTGCATAGATACACTAAGCGGACTTTCTTATTTGTCAAAGAGCTTAATTCGAAATGTGAGTAGTGTTCAAATCTAGATATCTTTCCAACAATTATTTACAAATATTTGTGATTATCAATCGAAATCTGTCTTCTGTATATTAACTAACGTATGAATTTTTTCCGTATATGTATACTTAGCATCTTTCTCTCCACTGAAAAAAAAACAGTTGCCCAGCTACTGAAAAGGAATAATGCAGCAGAAATAAAGTATGAAGATCTTTCATGTACTTCACTTATGTTCAACACTTAAATAGGAAATTAGTTTCCATTTCATCATTCATATCACTTGATCGGTATATTGCTTTATTCTGGTTGATTCTTTTTCCGTAACGCAGGTGTATTTGTGGCTAACAAATCTCCCCATTTATTTTCTACTAAAAGAGAAAACAGATCCGAAATTATCTTCTCGTGATAATTAAGTTAAGTTCCTACTAGTGCTTCCGATCTGCTTCAGCTTAGCTCAGTGACCGATATAGTTAATGACGTTATCTTGAGAGGTATCTGCCTATATCGATAAAGATGGCTTTCTTAGGGGTTATTCTGCTAACAACAATAATTGTTCTTATGAAACCTTCTGTGTACGTCACCTTGTTCCTTAGTTGAATCAGCAGAGTTTCCTCGCTCCTTCCTTTCCTAGTAAGACGTAACTAAATCCTTGAACATAAAATCTGGCTCCATGTATTCAGGCTCGAGATCTTTCCAGTGTTGCAATCTGTACTGATCTACTGACCTGCCCAGAAATAAATAACTCTGAAGCTGGCAAGTTTTCTATTAGGTTAAGGATAAAGCTAGAGGTACTCGACAGACCTACGTAATACACAGGCAAACCAGTGGGTGTCGTTGCAGTGATCACGTTCATTTTGGAACATCAAATCTCTAAAAGAGACCTTTGAAGTCGATATTATCTAATGATTCTCATTGAGTATTTAGGAAATTGAATCATCACAGCTAGCTCATAATAAAATGGTTTATTCGGTACGTATATCTGGAATGGTTTCGCTCTAATTGGAATCGATCTTTTGTCTATTGTGACGTACAGTTCTTAGTATTGATTCCTCCAATCTGCAGGACGACTTGGATGCAATAAATCGATGGTGGAAAGATTGGCTCATACCATTGAGCGTGGACAGATGTGTAGTGCTGCGTATGGGACCGAACAATCCGTTGTATCAGTACTAGATTGACAATCAACTCATTCGCACGGTGTCCCCACATATCGACCTAGGTGGAACCTACTTCAGACCACACATAGTCGGAACATATCCTTAGTGTTTGTAAACGTGCTAACTCTTTAATTCACCTCATTCGCAAATCATTCAAACACCTATCCTTCACCAGCTCAATCTCACTCTACAAAACTTATGTGCGTCCCATTTTGGAGTACGCGGGTGCGGTGTGGTGTCCGGTTTTCGTTCGGGATAAGCACGTGCTGGAAGGTGTTCAGCGACGTGCAACGCGTATGACTTTCGGTGCCGTACGTCCATCATACACTGACAGGTTAACTGAAGCAGGTCTAACGACTTTCGAGCAACGTCGACGTCGCGGAGATTCGATTTTAACATACAGAATGGTTAAACACAACTACGCCAACCTCAAGAGTTTGTTTGCATTAAACGATGATACTCGCTTGCGTGGCCATTGTCTCAAACGGAGAAAAGAAAAGTTTTCGACAAGGCAGACAGCACATGTTGGTCTATAGAGTGTTCAATGATTGGAATGGGTTTCCAGGTGGTGTGGTCAGCTTGGAAACGGTAAATGAATTCAAAAACAAAATGGACTCGCTTCTTTTCTCGTAGTAGTGTGTCAATGCTCTAGTGTAGTTTATTAAGAGACTAATTTTGCTAATTTTATGTATAAGCTATGTATACAAATTTATGAATTATTTTCTGTTATTAAGCTTCATAGGACTATGTCCTCAGCCTTAGATTATTTCTAATAATAATAGTTTTAAAATTTTGGAGATTGGCTTGAGTTATATTCTTTTCTTTAATGTGTTTGTTGGAACTCATGATCTAATATAATTCTAATTTATAGAAATCTTTTATTTAATAGGAGAATAGCATTGTTTTCTGTTTTATCCAATGAAGAATAGGGTAACAATCTTGGTATTCTTTGCCGAAGAGTTTTAGGTTAAAATTTTCCTGAGTGCTCTATGTAGAATACTTATATCAGCTTAATAGATAGAGAGGTGTCTGCCTATATCTATATAGATGGCCTCCTTAGGAGTTACTATGCGAACATCACTAATTGTTCTAGCGGGTTCTTCTGTGTAGCACACCTTGTCCCTAATTTGAATCAGCAGAGCTTTCCCGGTTCTTTGTTTTATAGGAAGGCGTGACTAAATCCTTGAGCATTAAATCTGGCTCCATGTATTGTCTGTTGCAGTCTGTACTTGTATACTGACTGATAAATTACTCTAAGGCTGGCAAGTTTTTCGCTGGTAGGCAACGTTTGATACTATGGCCGATGGCGTTAGTCGACTCGTGCAATGAGTCCAGCTGACGATCTACGGAGACGAAGGAAACGGGATGAGGTCGGCCAAGGAAATGAGACGTAGAGATTTACAGAAATGCACCTATAATTAAACCCCTCGGGTCAGGTAGACACAGAATACGTTCTGTGCTTCGCTTGGTCGTAGGGGCCCCACTAGGCGATCTATGGTTAGAAAGCATAGTGAGTACAGTAACAACTTTCTCTGATTCTCGTTGAATGCATTGAGATATTTTCTTTTATTACCCCAAAATCGGCTTCATTCATTCATTAATTCATACTTCTTTCAAATACATTCAAGATTGTGCGTAACAATTCCTTCTGGTGCATAGGTACGCCTAGGGGATAGTCTTAATTGACAAACATTCTCCTTCTGATCCGTATTGTCTCCGTTCTTACTTCTCCCTCATTGGTGTGGTCTCTAAGTGAAGTGAACTAAAGGCTTATAAGGTGATGAAATAACGCAATTATGTTATCGGATACCACATAAACATTCAGAACTTATAGGAGTCATGCGTGAGGGACTGAGTCAAAGGCCTTTCTGTAATCTAACCATGCTACTGAGATATTTCGTCGTTTTTTCGCGGCTTGTCTTGTGACGATATCATCAATTACCAGAAGTTTTTTGCAGCTTCTCGCTCCTTCACGGCATTGGTTCTGTTCCTGGAATAGAATGCGGTGGGCCTTGGGATGTTTAATGATACGGAGGCTAGGGTACCAGTGAGTATTTTGAAGATGGTAGGCAGGCAGGTGATTGGCCTGTTCCTAAAAATCTTCCTCCTTTCGTAGCAGGTAGACACAGAATACCTTCTGTGCTTCGCTTAGTCGTAGGGGTCCCACTAGGCGATCTATGGTTAGAAAGCATAGTGAGTACAGTAACAACTTTCTCTGATTTTCGTTGAATGCATTGAGATATTTTCTGTTACTCCCCCAAAATCAGCTTCAATCATTCATTAATTCTTACTTCTTTCGAATACATTCAAGATTGTGAGGAACAATTCCTTTTGGTGCATAGGTACACATAGCGGACAGTCTTAATTGAGAAACACCTCAATTCGAAATGAAAGGATGAAAGTAGTGTTCAAATCTAGATATCTTTCTAACAATTTTTCATGAACTTTTGTGATATCCAACCCAAATCTGTCTTCCGTATATTAACTAACGTAAGAATATTTTCCGTATATGTACCTAGTATCCTTCTCGTCAATGAAAAAACAGTTGCCAAACTACTGAAGAGGAATAAAGTAGCATATATAAAGATCTTTTCTGAACTACACTAGGGTTTAACACTTAGATAGAAAATGAAATTCTATTTCTTCGTTCATATCACTTGATCGGAATATTCCTTTATTCTGGTTGATTCACATTCCATAACGTTGGTGCAAATGTGGCTAACAATTCTCCACATTTATTCTCTACTAAAAGAGAAACAGATCCAAAATTATCATCTCATAATAATTAAGTTCGAAAAACTAACCTACTAGTGCTTTAGGTAAGCTCAGTGAACAATATAGTTTATGACATTAACTACAATGTTGTAAACTATAATAGGCTGAGAGCTATCTGCCTATACCCATGTTGATGGCTTTCTTAAGGGTTACTGTGTTAATACCAACAATTGTTCTTATGGTACCTTAGGTTCACCACACCTTGTCTCTAAGTTGAATCAGTAGAGTTTCCACGGTCCATCCTTCCCTAGGAAGCTGTGACTAAATCTTTAAACCTAAGATCAGGCTCAAGATATTCAGACTCGAGATTCTACCAGTATTATCTCTGCTGCAATCTGTACTAATGTATACTGACTTGCCCAGCAATAAATACTTCTAAAACTGACAAGTTTCCTATTATGTTAAGGATATAGGCCGCGGTACTCGACGTACCTCCGTAATACACAGGCAAACCAGTTTCTGTTGTTGCAGTGTACACGTTCACTTTGTACCATCAAATTTCTGCAAGAGACCTTAGAAGTCGATATTATCTCATGATTCTCATTGAGTATTTATAGAATTGAATCTTTGTTGTGTTCTTTTCATAGTAGCCCGATGGCTCAGTCTGTATTTTACATATGCGGGAGAGATAATTACTAAATCTTTCAAGATAAAGTAGATTCAGATCTCATTAGTTTTGTGCATCAGAACTTCACATGTTAAATCGTTTATCTGAAATAAGTGTTTTTCACGGTGACATAATTATGACATGAATAATACAAATCGATTCGGATCAATCCTGAGTTCAATCAAAAACACGTGAAGCCCCCTACAGCTTTCGTCATAGCCTGTAGGGAATCATAAGGAGTGATCTCATAGACCGGGTCGTTTCCATTAGAGATATAAACGCAGCCATGCGGAAAAAGTCAGAATGTGTCTTTGATATATCGTTTGTGCGAAAAGGATTCGACGTTACCGAACTGCGCTTCAAAAGTTACGGTTTACGCTTTGAAACACGAATTCTACTTAACCCGATTCGCTGTGTGTTTTCTCTATATTCGAATAATCCGACCTCAAAGGGAATCAAAGTAAATTCCCGCTTTTGATTATTTCACGTTATGGCGCCGCTGCATCTCGTATCTAAGACCGCCTCGCGATTGGATTGTTCAATTTTTGCTAGCCAATTTCAATTTGAAAATTAATTTGTCGGAAAATTCGCAGATCGGGTAATCAGGAAGAGCTGCCGTTATTATCTCCGTACACTTGTTTCAACGTTATTTGAGTGTTACGTTACAGACAGCATAAATAGACGCGTTGAGGCGGGAAATGAGAAAATTTTATATCGTCCCCAATATTTGCAGTAATCCTCTTGCTTCAGCAAATTCCTCCTTTGCTAGTGTGTAAAGGACGGTTCAGACACGCCGATCAGAAGGATAGTATCTGATTTAAAGGGAAGCAGAGTGGAAGTTATTCTTTCTGCTAGCTGTGAGCTTAAGCAAAGCACAATGTCGTTTGAGAAACTATGACATAGTAAAATAGGAGAAATTGTAACCTAAAAAACGATCGTCCAAATCAAGAATCATACGTATTAGGTTCGAGATGTATCATTATGAATCTTATATTTAAGCATAACAATATCATACAGTACACCGGAAATAATAGTGAGCGAAGATGCTGAGGTGAATGTGGATGACGTACAGTTAGCCCTACAAAAATTAAAGAATAGGAAAAGTGCCGGACAGGACAGAATTAGCAACGAACTACTCAAGTATGGCGGACAACGTCTTACTCAAGAGTTGACAATTTTAATTCAAAAATCCTTTACCATCACAGAATCCCAGATGAATGGCGTACAAGCACTACTATTCTTATGTTTAAGAAAGGAGACAAGAATGTACCTTCGAATTATAGAGGAATAAATCTGTTGAGCACCACGCTGAAACTTACTACGAAGTGTATAACAAACAAAATAAATAGCCTCACCTCTTTCGCTGATGAACAACAAGGATTCAGATCTGGAAGATCTTGCACCGACGCCGTATTTGTCATAAGACAAGTAACAGAAAAGTCGATAGAATATAATAAGCCAGCATTTATGTGTTTTGTTGACTTGCTCAAAGCTTTCGACCGGGTCCAATTATCAGACATTATACATCTGCTCTACAACAGGCAAATCCCACGTAATATAATAAAGACTATCGAAAATATATATACTGCGAACAAGATCCAGGCAAGATTAGACGGGGAGCTTAACACACAGATACCAGTGAGAAGTGGTATTCGTCAAGGAGATTCGTTAAGCCCCCTTCTGTTCAACATCATCATGGACGAGATAATCAAAAAAGTAAGAGGAATTAGGGGCTACAAAATGGGGGACAAAGAGATAACTATCCTGTGTTACGCCGATAACGCTGTGTTGATTGCAGAAAATGAAGAAGATTTACAGCGCCTCCTACACCAGTTCAACCGTACAGCCAAATCGTTTAATATGATAGTTTCTGCCTCTAAAACAAAATGTATGACTACATCGAAAACACCATTGAGATGCAAGCTTGAGGTCGATGGTAAATCTATCCAGCAGGAAATGAAATTTAAATATCTCGGCATAGAGATTTCGGGCTACGGAGATGTCGAGGCGGAAGTAAGGGAGCAAGCAACAAAAGCAACAAGAGTAGCAGGATGTCTGAATGACACAATATGGCGCAATAAGCATATCGGAATTGAAGCCAAGGCACGAATCTACAAAGCATCTATAAGGCCCATTATGACATACACTGCTGAAACTAGACCAAAAACAACGAAAACCGGGCGACTACTGGAGACAACCGAAATGAAGGTACTTCGCAGGATAACCGGGAAAACACTGCTCAACAGAGAGAGGAGTGAGAATATTAGAAACATATGCAAGGTGGACAACATTAACAACTGGGTATTGAACAGAAAACAGGAGTGGAATGACCATATAAACAGAATGGATGATAGAAGAATAGTGAAAATCGCCCTTGATAGATCTCCACTGGGGCGCAGAAGCGTGGGACGACCACGAAAAAGGTGGAGTGACAACTTGAACGTTCCGTAACGGACAAACGACCGAAGAATCAACAGGCGGTTTCGCCTAAAATAAAGTTGAAAGAAGAAGAAGAAGAATATCATACAGTAGAAATCTTCATCAGAAATTTCAAAAAGCGACTGAGGCTAGGCGATTCCTATTCTGCATCCTTCTCGTTCTGGGTTCCTCAATTTTTGATTTGTAGGATTTTCTAGTCGATAAGAATATCACACGCAGGCACGAATGGAGAAGCTCCAAGGACCGTCTACTTGAGGGTTTCTGTTAGTATTCAGACGGCTCCAAATCAGATAAATGTGTTGTAGCTGGTGTCTACGGTCGAGGTGCTTCCAAGGAACAGTGGAGCTGTCTTGGCGGGTTTGCGACTGTTTTGCAAGCAGAAATATTCGTCATTAAAAACTGTTCTAAGCTCTTGCTTGCGGCGGATAAACAAATAGGTCAATGAAAATCATCACTCATATTCAAGCTCCACTGAAAGCATTGTCATCCAATACCTGTATGTTATTTACGGTACAGGAATATCGCTCCATCCTTACCAAAATGAGAGAACGGAGTCGATTTCGCCTGTTCTGGGTACCCGGACACTCGGACATTGAACGCTAACTCATTGGCCGCTCGAGGTATAGGCTTAAGATTCATCGTACCGGGGGCTAGGCTCTGAATTCCTTGGGGATTGCAAGGATGGAAAATAACTGGTGGTTGGACCTGAAGATACGTGAGTACTGGATGATTCTCTCAGTTCTCAGACACTTGTCATCAATAGACCTTCCATTGCGAGAGCCAAGGCTTGGCTTAAACTCTCCAGACTGGACCTGATAGTTCTAAATGTCATATTAACCGAGCACTGTGGCCTCAGAAATTATCTCAACAAGTTAGGATTGATTGAGAATCCTTCATGTAGACTATGTGAAGAATAGGTACAATCAATGAAACATGTTAGATGCAAGTGTCCAGCTGGGGAAAGAGTCAAGATTGAGAAACTTGAATCTAACAAGCTGAATCTTAATGAGCTTGTTTAGCTCTCAGTTAGTAAGCTTGTGCGTGGAATTTAGCACAGACTGTGCCACAATAGACCTCTTGGTATCAGTGGCCGGGCTGCTAGGCAGCCCTCACTCAAAATCTATATATCTATCTTTCTACGCTGATTATATAGATTGGACTTAACTGTATCTTCTCCATGCTCAGAGCCTTCATATAGAGGAATACGTTTCATCTTGAGAAAATTGACAGTAACTCTATAATAACTAGTTTTAATCACCATGGCGATGAATGATTTGAGTCTAGTGAATCGAAGATACTCTGTAACTACTTTTTGGAAGTAGCGAATTTCATGCATTTTTCATTTCATCAATACTTGGGTTTCTCACATCCGTTGCAGCTTTTTATGACTTCTCAGATATAAGAAGAAAATAGATATATAATAAAAAATACTACACGATACTTTTCGCAGATTTTGTGATTTGGCTGAAATGGAAAACATTCTTCGTCAGTAGGTCAGTAGGTCTCTTCAATTTAGACTGTTCTAAATTATTCTTGTTTCATAAGTACATTTGCTGAAAAGTATCTGATGATTACACCAGAAAACGGACAGGGACACTCATCAATAGTTCTTTGTAGATTTCTTGAATGTCGCATCTTTGATGAATCCAAATCAATCGTTTCCTACAGAGTTCTTGATAAATACTACGAAAGAAGAAACTGTTCAATAGATATCAGTAAAATGACACTGCGAGTTTTAAGATCAATTCTCATATTTCTTTAGCAAATGAATCTGTTCGCTTGAATATATTACTTCATTCTTATGCGGTAGGTTCTCAGACCCCTGCCTTAAGCAGTGTAAAACAGCGATACCTCAACCTCATTGGGTGAAAGCATAGTTGACCTATGAACTCAGTCCTTTGATCTCTTTCCATTCGTCGAAGCTCAAGTCTGTGTGTATACTACATATCGCCAATAATGCATTCACTTTCGTCGAAGCTTGACTGTGTTTCCAGACCTATAAACGTAATGTCCGCCTTTTTCCAATTAATCTGCCTTTCCAATGATAATGTGTTCTAATACTGTTATACACTATTGATCAGTTCCGGAATATTAAGGTAGCGACAAATGTTTTTATCTTACCACCTAAGGAATTTATTCGTTATAACAGACTGCTACCTGGAAAGGCGGAAAAGTTGCCATTGAAGAGAAGTATTAACCTCCGTCGGTTGAAGATTCTTACTCCTACTGAGCATTCCATATTTGTGAGGTCCGTGTAAATTATTTTTACTGCTAGTACTATGTCACTACGAGTTTCGTGGTCTATTGTAGAATGTCCTTAGCGAATGATTCTCTAAGCCTGATTATAATGATTATGTTGCTTTATTCTTATGCAATATGGTCTAAGGCCTTTATAGTATTCTTCGACAGTGAAGAGCAGGTTAGTAAGTTAGTTAGTGGAGTGCAGGTTTGTGCTTCCTTTGCAGAATAAGCAAGTCATTAGCCAATGCGATTATTTTGAGGTGATGATGAGTAATACATTTGGTCTTTTGGCTCACCGCTAAAGAATTGGAGCTTTACCCCAATTGAGGATTTCTTTTGACCTCGTTGGTTGAAGCATTGTTGACGTTCGTATTCAGTCCTTAGCTCATTCCATTGCTGGTAGCTCGAGTCTGTGTACTTAGCGACGATATCGTATCCAACTTATTGATTATTATTGTCTCCATGTACAATTTCTGTGAATTATTTTTGTGCTAGTACTATGGTACTGCGAGTTTCGAGGTCTATTGTAGAATATCTTTAGCTAATGATACTGTTAGCCAGATTATAATGATTATATTGCTTCATACTTATGCGATATGATCTTATATCTTTGTACTGTTCCTAAACTATGATCTCAGATCCTTGTACTATTCCTACACAGTGTAGAACATGTCCTTAGTATGGGGAGTGTAGTTTCGTGATCCATTTGCAGAATCAGTAAGTCATGAGCCAATCTGATTCTTTTGAGATGATGATGAGTAGGAAATTAGGTCTCTTAGCTCATCGCTAAAGTTCTGAGCTGTGTCCTATGTCAATTAAGTATTCTCCTAAACCTTGTTGGGTTGAAGCATAGTTGACCTTTGTACTCATTCTTTTGTCTCCTTACATTTCTAGTAGCTCAAGTCTATGTATATACTACGTACAGAGGATATCGTGTCGAATTTATTGAAGCTAGACTTTATATCCAGACCTACAAAACATATACACGTCTTTATTTTTATTTTTGAGAATTCACTTTCCCATTAATAATGTGTCCTTCATGACTAGAATCTGAACCCGTTTCACTCTGTTCTTCAGGCTCGGGTGAGTGAGGTAGCGACGAATACATCTTGGGAACCTTATGAGTTTATTTCTTATAACGTTGACCGACTACTGCCTGGAAAGTTCTAAAGGTTGCAATTAAAAAGTTATAATAAAAACTCTAAATCGTATTTTCTAACTCTCTCTGAATATTTTATATTTTTTGAATCATTTTTGTTTCTAGGCTCCTTTCGTTTCCTGTTTCACTTGTGCGATTGTTAGGACTGTCCTCTTCCTAGACAGTGTAGAACATGTCGTTAGTAGGTGGAGTGCAGTTTTGTGCTCTTTTTGCAGGATAATAAAGTCATTAGCCAATCCGATTCTTTTGAGGGGATAATACGTAGGACGTTTGTTCTATCAGCTAACTGCTAAAGATTCTGAGATCTTTACAATTTCAAATGAGGATTTCCTTTAACCATGCTGGGTTAAAGAAAGATAACTTGGTACTCAGTCCTTTGATCTTTTTCCATTGCTGTTAGCTCAAGTTTGTGTATATACTACTTAGCTACGATATCGTGTCCATTTCATTGAAGCTTAGCTTTGTCTTCAGACCAATAGGAGATATACCCGTCTTCATTTTTGCGAATTCATCTGCTTTTCTGTTAGTCTTGTGTTTCTCATGACTTAAATCTGAATCCGTTCCACTATATTGTTCAGCACCGGGTTGTTAAGGTAGCGAAGAATATTTTCATCTTGAGAAGACTGTTTCTGCATGGAAAATCACAGAAGTTGCAATTGAAAATATATAATATCCTCCTTTAGGTGTCACCCCTACTGAACTACTATTTGTGAGGTCAAAGTACCATTTTTATGAATCTTGTTTGAGTGGAATTCTATTTAAGGCTTAAGGCTGACCTGATTCTATGAGAGGTCTGGGTTTGTAACATTGTATGTTTCTGTCCGCTCAAGATTTCGTGGTATCTTTTTTAGTTGCCATTTTGAAACTCCTAACCCTGAGAGCTTCTAAGACTTGTCTTAGAGCTTTTTTTTATACGTAGATTTAACGGCGATAGTTGAGAGATCAACAACATGGTTGATGTGTTAAATTAAGGTATGCTAGCATTAGGTTTAGTTCTCTTGCAAAGTTCTTATCCCTTCCAATAATTACTGGATTTCGTACATAATGATTGATGTTGCTGTGTGAGTAGTTCATCTTGAGGGCCTATTTTTTCTCAGCCGCATTTCTTTAAGCCCTTAGCGCCATAGTTCTATCTTACTCTCAGCTGTTGGGTGGTAGCGATGCCTGTCATGTCACAGCTTAGGCAGCCCAAAATGATTTAATATGTGTGTTCACTCGCTTCTTAAAGAGTGCTTAATTAAAAGTTATCAAAAAACTGTTCCACACCAATCTTACCGTGTTAAAAAAAGAACTTATATAGAGGAGGTACGTGGATGTGATAGTCAGATCATCTGCTGATGAGAGTTTTTCGTAAGCCTAGTTTCTTTCCAGGAGTAAGTCTTACAGTTCTTCAGAGCATTTACGATGGAAGTATTTGTAAGAAAAAGGAAGATAAGCATCTTTCCGCCTTCGAACGAGAGGTTCAAGATCACGCATGATCTCCGGTTGTTCATTGAGGCGCACTGATCTCTCGTTGACACTATCCAATAGATTTAATAAATATTTGGTTGTGAGATCCATGCATGGGAACTGTATTCCAGACCAGATCGCCACTGTGTCTTGTATAGAAGCATCAGCTATAATAGCGTGAATTACTGTTTAGCCCTCAAAGGGGACTTAGTTCACCAGTAGCAAATTTTGCGATTAACTTCGTTGGTGGGGAAATTCGAGGATCTAACATGATTGGATTCGATTCTCCAGCAGTGACTTTTCTGTAGAACGTTGTAGATTGCTGTTTGTTTGCATTAAAATTGACAAAGTTCAACCAGCCACACTCTGACATCTTCTCCAAGTCTGAATTCAGTGACATACTCCATTGGTTTCTTTATTGGTGTGTCTCGTTGGTAGTTATAGGAAGCCGATTAGATAATGAGGATACCAGGGTCTAGTCGTCCGCAAACCCAAATATTTCAGTTCGTGGTACAACAGAAAAAAGTTGGCAAGAGTATAGATACCTGAGGTTCGCCTGCATTAACCTGAAATGGTTCCCTCTTTACACCATCAACCACCACCTGAATCGATCCACACAATCTAATTCATCCACGCAAGTTTTCGGGAACTCCATATATTATTTTATTCATCCAGGCTGCGTACCGAACCCTTTCGAAGGCCTTTGCTAGATCAAGAACTATGGCTTTTATTTTACTATGCTATTCGATTGTTGATGTCCACAAATAAGTAACGTATTCAATCAGGTCACCAGTTAATCGTTATCTAGAGAAACCGTATTGACGATCACTAATGATATCTTGCAACTCATGATATTTCATGAGCTCATCCTTAATCACTCTTTTCATGACTTTAGACATAATAGGCAAAAATGCGATTGGCATTTATTTCCTCTCTTTCAAACTCAGCTCTCATACGAAATTTGACAGAGACGATTAAATAAAGGTGCTAACTCAGAAGCACATTTCTTCAAAACAAATTGTGGTATTCTATCAATACCCATTGATTTCTTACAGATGTTCATGTTTTCTTTACCTCGTAGAAGTATTCAGTTGAAGTTAGTCCATGATGCTGAGTTAATCTAATATATTTGATCTCCGTTCACAGTCACATTTTCGCCTGTATTCAAGAATGGAATTCAGGATTCTTCCTTCTAATGAAGGGAACAAGGAGGTATTTGTTCCCCTTCCTATCTTAATTCTTCAGTTTCAGGCTAAACCAAGGGCAGTTTGCATAAATTCATACACAATGGTCTCATATCTGCCTGCAAATACTATAACTGAGTATCTGTAACCCTGAAGTCCCCCTCGTATATTTGATGAAACCTTCCAGGCGCCAAGTAACGAAAAATTCCCGAATCCGCAGTCCTTCAGCCGGAAATACTATTAATTTAACTTCGCGTCCATCTCCTGCCAATCGCCCTTTTTCGAGATTAAAGGGGCGGCAGTTCTAACCTTTTCAGCGGATATATTAGAAACCTCGGAAATGTTAAAAGGGCCAGACGTAATTACAAAAATATTTCATTTCATTTGTGTTTCGAAACGCCCGCAAAGTATTTCTGAGAAATTCCATAGAAAGAAGTGAATTTCCACTTAGGAGCAATAACTCTTTCCTGGATACGCCGGATAACCGAAAAATATGGGGACTGCTACAATGTGGAGAGTAGAAGCTCAAGGCCGATTGCATGATAAATTTTTGCACTATCAAACAAACAGCACCTAAATTTCAATTGAGGAGGTTTTTACATGATAAAACTTCATTTTCGAATATAATTAAACAAAGATTTCTGCTAAAATATAACAATAAATGCTCGACGCGTTTCGATGAACCGTATTTTTGTCAAGCTTATCTTGACCACCGTATACTCATATAGACTCAAGAGGCAATCCATTCAGAGTTATTTGTATTTGAACTACTGACCAGTGGTATCATTCATACATGCCCCAGCATACAAAATTCCCAAATTTTTATTACATATTCTGGAAGAATTCTGTAATTTTAAACCGTCTTTTTCAATTCGTAATTCAAATGATTTGATAAGAAAAATAGAAAATGTTGTCAAACCAAGCAATGCTAAGTTAGTGTCTTTCGATGTCAGGAATTTGTTTTCAAGTATTCCACCGAAGGATCCGTATGATATAATCAAAAATTCGTAAACACAAAATGGGACGAACCCACGAATTGAATATGACATTATGGCTTTATTAGATATTTAATATTTAATTATTTTTTATGTAACGACTTTTTTATAAAAGTGATGAGAGACTTATGAGGGAAACCCCTCAAGCCCTCTTTTGGCAGAAATCTTCATGGATAATATTGAAAAAACTATTGGTAAACTCCCGTTTGGTAAGCATTTCCTATATTGGTATCGATATGTCGATGAGGTTATTGTATGTTTCACAGGAACAAACAGACAGTTCACTGTATTCGAAAATTTCATCAGCAACCTGCACCCAAATATAAAATTCACTTCTGAAATAGAACAGAACAACTCGATAAATTTCCTAGACTTAACAACAACAAGATCAAATAATAAACACCTGTTTTCAATTCATCATAAACCTCCTCATATAGATATCACAATTCATTATACATCGGCACATCCTTACCAACATAAAGTTGCAGCATTTAATAGCTATATGCATAGACTCTTAAGCACACCGATGTCTGATGATAATTATTTCAAAGAATTGAATTTGATAAAACAGATCGCAATAAATAATAGTTATGATGCAAATTTAGTTAGCAGCATATTATATAAGAAAAAACAAAAATTAGCTTTACAACATATATATTCAATCGATGAACACCAAGACAAGAAATTCAATAGTTTAACATATATAGGCAATATTAGCAATAATGTGAAACCCTCCTTAAAAATTCGAATCTGAATATAACTTTCAAAATAAACAAATTTAGGTTCATTTATCAGAAACTATAAGTCTCCAATAAATAAAGAAAATCAATCAGGTTTTTATAGATTGGAATGTACAGATTGCAATTGTTTTTATACAAGTAGAACAGGAAGTAATTTAAATGTTAGAATGTCAGAACATAGACGCATCTTCATCAATGGAGAAACCGATTCGAGTAATTCTAATCATCTTAGGGAAAATAATCATTTTTTCAATTCGGAATTTAAAATCCTACATTCTGAGAATAGAGGTATAAAACTCAACCTTCTGGAAGTACTTGAGATTAACAGATTTAGGTATTCCATAGAAATTCCAAGTGACCCGATAGACATAAATAATTCACCCTTATTGAACTTGTTTCCTAAACACTAGTTCGAATACAGATAACTCTGAATGGATTGCCTCTTTAGTCTATATAAATATACGTTTGTCAAGATAATTTTGCAGTATTCGTTCGCTCTCGACAAAGAGACTGTGTATCAAAACGTGTCGAGCATTTATTAATATATTTAAGTGGAAATCTTTGTTTAATTATATTTCAAACAGCACCTGTGCTTTCTATTTTGATACTCTTGTCTCTCAAATTATATTTTGTTTATACAATTGGATCATGAAGTGTAACAAATTTCAAAAACTAATTAAAGACTTGAGTGGGTCTAAAATTTTGTTTCTTATAGAGTGCGTGCTTGTATAAATATCAATATATCCTGTCACATAATGGCAACCTCTCCCAATATTAGAATATTATACACAATACCAATGGTAAAACTTTGTTGTATCCCTAGTCGATAGAGATATTGACTCTGATACTATTAACTAGAACTAATTTGTCTTCATGGCAAAGTTTGCAGTTGTAACCACTCGTTCTGTATAAGTATTCAGGTCAGAAAGTCATTTCACCGAAATACATTTATGCAAATTCACCTGATAATCAACTGTATGTAGGCTTTTTCTACCAATTTAATTTTATAACTTCTGCATAAATTGATAATAATTCTTCATGGTAGTTTTTGTTTTCATCTGCAAATATACCTCATCACCATTCAGCCCTGAATTGTCCATTGCTGAACATAGGCCTCCCTAAGGCATCGGTCTATCTGGTTGGAGGACAGCTTCGGCTTCGCTTATCTTCTCTTCGTCGCCATTCCAGAATTTTCCGGCCCACCTCCATCTAGCTCTTGTCACTCTCTCCAAAACATCATCCACACCTGTCCTTCTGCGAATCTACTCGTTTCGAATTCTGTCTCTTAGACTCATTCCCAGCATCGATCGTTCCATCCTGCGTTGTGTTTTTTGTAGTTTTCGTGTCGATGCTTTGGTTAGGGTTAAGGTCTCTGCACCGTAGGTTAGAACGGGTAGAACATACATTTTGAAAGCCTCTCTCTTCAGTTTGATCGGAATATCGCTCTTGAAGACATCATGAAGTTTTCCATATGCTGCACATCCTAAAGTAGTTCTTCTGAGCAGTTCTGCTGTTTGGTTGTCTCTATGGATCCTCACTTCATACCCCAGATATATGTAGCTATGGACCATTTGTATCTGATTGTTGTCAACACTTAACAGTTAACTGGGGACTAGATTGGTCATCATCTTTGTTTTTTGAAATTTATCCTCAGTCCGACCGCCTGTATTGCGTTTTTTAGTTCTTGGATTATAATAGCGGCTTCTTTCAGATTGTCAGAGATTAGTACGATATCGTCGACGAATCTAAGATGGTTGAGTCTTTCTCCATCGATTCTGATGCCCTTGTTTTTCCATTCTAACCTTTTGAGAGCATATACTAGGACAGTGATGAATAGTTTAGGCGATAAAGTATCACCTTGTCTTACGCCTCTTTCTATTTTGATTTTCTTTGTCTAGGAGTGGAGGTTGAACCATCGTTGTTGTGGCGTTGATGTATATATTTTTGATGATATTTGTGTAACGATGGTCGATTCGGCATTCAGTCATTGCTTTTGTAATGGCCGTTTATTCTACCATGTCAAACGCTTTGTGGAAATCAATAAATGTCAGGACTAAAGTCTATTATATTCAATAGTCTTTTCGATCAAGGTTTTCAAGTGGTGCCGTAACGAGCTTGAAATTCAGTCTGCTCTCTTGGTTGGTAGATCGCAAATTTCGATTCTAGTGTATTTGTTAGAATTCTTGAGTACAATTTGTAGAGATGATTAATCAAGCTCATTGTCCTCTAGTTTTCTAGCCTTGTCTTGTCTCCTTTTTTATAGAGCAGTATCGTAAGTGAATCGTTCCATGAGGTTAGATTGAAGAGTTCTGGGATCTTCTTCATCAGTATTGGTCCTCCCAGCTTTACAGCCTCCGTTTCCACCTCATCGTGTCCAGGAGCGTTGTTATTTTTCATTTTATGAAGTGTATAATTCATCACAGGATATATCAGATATTTCTTCGGATCCTTGATTTTGTATTTTTTGTAGTGATTCCTCTTTTGTCTGATCTATTTGAGGCTTATATAGGGCTATGTAAAATTGTTCTACTATTTGTACTAGTTTATCTGTATCCGTAACTATACTACCGTTCTCGTCTTTATTTATCTTTTTATTTCTTTCTTGCCATTTGTGATTTTTTCTTCGTGACCTTCACGCCTTTGTTTTACACATTAGTTCGGAGTATTTGTTAATTTTTGATTATCTTATGTCCTTCCGAACAGCTTTCGATATCTCCTTATTGAAAGCCTTCATCTCATGTGGTTCCGTGTTAATATCGCTAGCCCTGTTTATTTGTTCTTCCATTATTTTCTTAGTTTCTGGACTTATTATTTTTCTCCTTTTCACTTTTCGGACAGAATCTGTCTTTTGCCTTTCTGATGGTGTTGACTATGTCGTTTAGTGCATTTATGTCAGTTGGAGCCGACATGTTCTTCATTTTATAGAATATATAGAATATTTTTGAGACATTCGCGAATTAAAGACGCACACTTTCATATATTTTTACTCGTCCTCATTTATTTTGGTGGCATTAGAAGCGACAGTGCTAGGTGTGATTAAGTTAGACCTCAGGTAAGATTTTCCAACTAATCAAGGTTTACTGATACCGAGCCGACATTAAGCACAAAAAGCTGAACATAGGCTTTGGCGAAGTGAGCTTTGTACGTTGGATCACCTCCGTTTTATTTCGTCAAATACCAGAGTGGCCATGGCATCCTCTTATCAACTGAAGCTTATTGCCTTCTTCCAGTCTGGAAAATTTAGATCATTCTTGTACCATTAACGTCATGTATGGTCTATTTGGTGAAGATGTAGGAGTAATAAAAGCTGATTAAGTATGTAAATCCCTTCGAAATGGTACGTGGGCAAATTTAAAAATGAATGTAGTTTCTATGATTTTGTCTTGGAGCAGGCACCAATTTATTGCTGGATCTTTGATTGAAACCCACGTAAAAATCTCCAGGAAGAACTGAACTACCGGATTACGATATTCTATATCTGTTTGTTGTTTTCGAATATTGCTGTCCTTGTTTTAAATAAAATGTTCACTTTATACGTCTGAAATTTGTAGTCAGTAACGTAGACGAATATGTGTTTTAGGATTTTCTACGAAAGAAAATTGAATTAATTGAACACTAATGTATTCAAAAACGATAACAATTCATTGTGATTAACTACACTCGGAGGCAAAATTAGCGGAACACTCGAAAATTTAACCAAATTCGAAGTCCGATATTTTTCCTAATTCTCAACCGATTTAGATGATTTTTTCGGCAAGTTATAGAACAACTCTTCTGCTTTGTGGAAATTATAAGAGAAATCAAAAAAAATCTGAAAAAAATTTTATACGGAGGCAAAACTAAAAGTGTTTTTTTTGTCAAAAATTCGTAACACCCTGTGGAATTTCGTGGTCCGAGTTGAAACGTACAAAATCAAGGTCTGTCAAGACACATCTTCCTACAGTAACGCCCTTTTTGTTTTATGCATTTATCTCTATTTTTACAAGAGATATCCAATTTGAAGCGAAAAGTCACAAATTGCAAGAATTTATTTTTAATCTTGCGTAGGTGCATAACATCGGAGGTTAGCCAAAAAATAAAATCAAAATTAAAGAAGCGGAAATCTAACGAAATGAAAATTTTTGAAATTCACTGGCCAATTTCACGCTCCGGAGGAAATCGAAGTACACTGGAAAAATCGTTGATTTTGCACATTTATTTTTGAATTTTTTTGTGTGACACTCCATAATAATTATAATTCCTGTCCAAAATTGAGAGCATGTGTGTATCCTGGCGATACACTCGCGAAATTAAATGAACATGTTGAGAAATATGTTCATGATGACCCACAAAAAAAAACATTTGATTTTAGTAGCGAGTATGACCCCCGAGCTCTTATTACAGCGCGCATACGATTTCGCATACTCCCAATGATGTTGTCTATCATCTGTTGAGGTATGTTGTCCCACTCTTCCACCAAAGCCAATGTCAGCTCTTCAACGTTGACTGGATTCCGTTGTCGAACCCTTCTTAAAAGAATGTCCCAAACGTGTTCGATCGGGTTTAAATCCGGTGACCGCGACGGCCATTCCATTCGTGTGATCCCAACTTCATTGAGATATTCTATCACTATGCGCGCAGTATGAGGGCGCGCGTTATCGCGCATAAAAAGAAATTTTCCCCTATGTAAGGAGCAAAAGGCACAACATGGGGCACCAAGATTTCTGTTATATACCGATGGGCATTAAGTGATCAATTGCCAATAATCTCCAGTTCTGTTCGTACTCCCAGGCATATGCCACCCCATATCATAACTGACCCTCCACCGTATTGCTCAGTTCCTGCGAAGTTCGCTTGATTGTACCGTTCCCCTCGATGCCTTCATACTCTATCTCTACCTTTCACGAAATTCACACAATATCGGCTCTCATCACTAAATAAAACTCGTTTCCACTGATTGATTGTCCATGCTACATGCTCCCTACCAAACGCCAATCTTGCTACCCGATGGGCTCTATTGAGTCTTGGTGCTCTTGCTTGCGCGTATGATCTCAGACCAACTTCATTTAATCGTCTTCTGACTGTCCTCACACTGACGTTAATATTATCCACTGCTTGTAAAAGGTTACGTGCCTGAACAGCAGTAAGACGAGGATTTCTTATGGTTTGATTGACGATGAAACGGTCATGTATAGCGCGGGTTGCCCGATTTCTTCCTTGTCCTCGCCTCCTCACGTACAATCCAGTTTCCCTGTAACGTCGGTAGATTCGATGGATAACCGACGTCGAGACACCCAACATGGTACCGACTGAGCGGTAAGTGCGCCCTTCCTCGATCAATGTCTCATTCTGAATGAAAAATACCGTTTCGAATCGTAAACAGTAAAACAGTCACAAAACACCGCAACCGATCGAATCTGTATCAAATCAAAGAATGGAAAACTCTCATTCTTTAAACAAGTGCAAAGGTGGTCATAAACAAAAAAACGTGTGTTGTATTTCATATTTGATGAAAAAAGGTGGGCACATGTGTAAATGAAAAGCTTTATCAATGATCCCAGAATTTGGTTGTGTATTTTAATACCTACCGACTGTTATCTCCTATGAATTCCTAATTTTCACCAGATTAACCAAATTGTCATCAATAACTAATGCAATTCGTACACAAAATCGCAAACGACAATTTCGACATGCCTGAGTGATAATAAGAAAATTCCAAACTGATAGACGAATTTTAATGACAATTTCTTGATTCAATGGAATTTCTCCAAAATGGTACTTTTATATATATATATATATATATATATATATATATATATATATATATATATATATATATATATATATATATATATATATATATATATATATATATATATATATATATATATATATATATATATATATATATATATATATTTTATAAAAATAGAGATAAACGCATGAAACGAGAAGGGCGTTACTGTAGGAAGATGTGTCTTGACAGACCATGATATTGTACGTTTCAACTCGGACCTCGAAATTCCACAGGGTGTTACGAATTTTTGACAATAAAAACACTTTTAGTTTTGCCCCCGTATAATTTTTTTTTCAAATTAATCAAAATTTACTTGCCGAACAAATCATCTAAATCGGTTGAGAATTAGGAAAAATATCGAACTTCGAAATTGGTTAAATTTTCGAGTGTTCCGCTAATTTTGCCTACGAGTGTAGATAGCTGCGTTCACCAAAAATAATTGGTTCATGAATTTCATGCATACTCAACTTACGCTTAATTCTATACGTTAAAATATATAATAAATAAATAATGCTTATGATATTTCAGATTTCTCAATGATTTTACTAAACTATGGAAATGAACATTCATTTTATATTATATTATACTTAAAAAAATTTCACATGATCTTTAACATTACTTAGAGGAATGTTCAACAATGTTTATAAATAATTCCATTATTTTATAAAACGTCTAGTTCTAAATTCAATTTCTTTCTATAGTTTAAAATTATAAAAATCGAAATGATGCTTGTCAAAATGCTCATATATATTTTGAGCAGCAATATTTTCAAAATATATTTACAGCTCACATTCTGATGATGTATCTTCATTACCTGAATGCACTGTAACATGATATATTATGGCATCCATAATGATGTACTTCCCGCATTTTATTTTCTTCTGTAATAACGTGGTCCTTACAATTTTTCCAATTTTGGGATGTAACACTTTTTATTGCAATATTGAAATGAAGTTCGACGTCTTTTATCTTGAAACTTTCAAATCATTTCACCCTCTAAGTGTGCCCATATTAGTTCAATCCAATTCGATTCGAAATGGTAAGGTGGAAGGAGGAGTTTACTAACTTCCTGGTACTTTACCTTTTCGTCAATCTTATATTGTATGATTCTTTATGTAATACTTACAACTGATAATTTTACCATATTTTCTTCGAAAGAAATATTTTTATTCGTCAGCCATCTAAGATGTCTGCTTTACGTCATTAAGATGTTGGCGTTAATTCATTATGTCGCGAACGGTAGCTTGCGTTATCCATAACTATAACAGATCCAAGTGGAATCAAATTCTACAACTGTTCAAAATATTCTTCGCAAACATTCATGTCATCATGATAGTCTCCAATACTTTTACTTTGAAAGAATAATAACCCCCCATCCATAAAACTGTTAAAACTACTTATGAGCGTTATTATTATACGTCGTCCTTTTCCTGACGGGGACTGAAAACCTGTAAACAATCCTGGGTAGCAGGCTTGTCGACAATCATTCAATTTTTTATAATTCCAAGTTTTCTGAACCGTGTACCCTTGTTTGAATCAAGTTTAATCCAGATAAAAATTTTCTTACTTTGAGCAAGATATTTTTAATTGCTCCTAAATAATTTCTTCTCCAGCAAACGGTTCCTTTTTTATCTACGAGAACTGAATCCCTGTTGTGCTTTTCCCATGAGAAATTCAATTCATGCAAAACTTGCCACAATTTGTCATTTGATATTAAAGGCAAGTCATGATCTCCTACGAGGAAAGCGTGTTTTTCTTCATAGTGAGAATTTCTTTCCGAAAATGAAATGGATGCACAGTTTTTCGTATGGTATTTCTAAAGTCTTTATCAATAATCAGTCTTGGCCTTCCTATCGAAGTTTTTGGAAGTTCCACTGTGAATCCGCTTTCAGATTTTCTTTCCTTGAGAAGCTTGTATATTATGAACTGTTCAATTTCATAATTTCAAAACACATTTAAACATTTTTATCGATTGAAGGTAAATGGCCTTGATGCCTTCAAGCATCGTATACATTCGATATAATTAATTTTTCACTTACTTTGGGAAAGAGGTCTCTTTTTAGAACGTTTAACACAGGTAAAAAACACTTTTTCATAATTTGTGAAATGACCGAAACACTTTCACCAACTCCTCACTGATGCATACTAATGATAAAATGACTTCAAGAACTCTATTTGATATATCTATATAATAATTACCCTTCTCAGGGTTAAATTCGGAGAATATACTAAATATTACTCTTTAACCCTTATCCGAGTGGCCATTTGTTTCAACATACATGGCGGGTAGTGGTACCTTTGTAATACTGTTTAATCAAAACTGTTTTGTTCATTGTAAATCATTCGTGATAGCAATTACTTATCAAATTTACATCTACAAGGATATTAAATATAGGTTATTGTGTAAGATAAAAACGGTTTCCATATCAGTCAATGGGTATTAAACTAAGTGCTCATGCGTTTTTGAGAATAATGGTGATAAATCCCACCAGAATAGCCAATATTGCACCAAAGTACCCCAGACTATATGTAAGCAGAATATAATTAATTGAAAGCCTATGAACACCCTATCACCTAAAGATTCATTACTCAACAGATTTACCAAATCGACTATACTTATTTGTATTGTCATCCGTATTCACCTTTCGACAAGCAGTAGGATATATATATATATATATATATATATATATATATATATATATATATATATATATATATATATATATATATATATATATATATATATATATATATATATATATATATATATATATATATATATATAAGAAAAATGAAAAATGATTATATTGATGAAATCGCATCGAATAAATGGTTAGTATCTGGGTATCTGGAGAATTGTTTGCAGAAACAGAAGGCTTGGCAATTGCGAACCAGGAACAGGTTGTTTTCACGAGGAATTATAGAAAACACATCATCAAACAAAATATAGATGATTCTTGCCGTAGATGTTTCTATTCTTCAGAAACAGTTTTTCATATATTATCATCTTGCTCAGTCCTTGCTTCAACAGATTATTTAGAAAGACATAATGCCGTCGCTAATATTATTCATTTTAATCTAGGAATTAAACATGACCTAATTCCCAAAAGAAAAAATTTCATAAATATGAACCTGAGATTATTTGTGAAAATGACAAATATAAACTTTATTTTGATAAAACAATTCTTTGCAACAGAGCTGTGAAACACAATAGACCAGATATCATTCTTAATGATAAACAGAATCAAATTACATATATAATTGATATTGCTATACCCGACACACATAATATACAAAATAAATACAATGAAAAAATTTCTAAATATATGATGGTTGGCGACGAGATTAAAAAATGTGGAAAATGAAAAATATTTATTCTACCGATTATTATTTCCACAACAGGTGTTATTCCTAGAAATCTTCACAAAAGTATTGAGATTTTGGGTCTGAAGAAAAATTTGTTTGAACAGTTACAAAACATAACAGTCATCAAATCTTGTAATATTCTTCGTAGGTTTCTTTCCGAAAAAAAAAATGAGGTAGAGTCATAGGTTTTCTCTTTAGTTTATACTGCCCGGAATCTCATTTCATATTTTATTTATTTGTTTATATAAGTGTGATATAATTAACTGACAATTGTGTCATATTTATATTCAGAGCAGTATTCTATTCGATCGTTCACCACTTCACCCAAAGGAAACTATTAATGAGTTACATTCAGTGTTACTTGACTAAGGTCCGTACACTGGATTTTTCCGGGGAGAAAGCCTCTGGCACTACTCGTTGGTACATTGATATCATTCTCTGATGATGCTATAGTATGTATATATTCTGGTAGATTGATATATTCTCATAACATTTAACGTTATCCTAATATATAATTATTCCAGGATATGTTTTGATTATAATCATTGCCTGGCAATGGTATTAATTACCGGGTGGTAGATTTATATTTTTCATGAAATCAGTTTGATTGCATAAATAGATATATGGGCAACTCGTCGGGTTGAAACCCCTATATATATATATATATATATATATATATATATATATATATATATATATATATATATATATATATATATATATATATATATATATATATATAGAATCATACTCTCAAAGTAGAACGAATCTCCTATCTACACATTAATTCACTTTAACATCAAGAGACGACAAGGAATATTATTGCAATAATTTGTTTGACGTTGTATGCATTTTCATACATTATGAGGATCGACGAAAGAATTATTTTCATTATAACCTGGCTGCATGAAATAAGATCTAACTAAAGGGGAAGAAAAATACTGAATGTCAAGTATTTGGAAAACCAGCTACATATCATAGTTATTCAGACGGCAGCATCTCATTTGAAAACAGTACATCATGAAGTATCAGATAAGGACAACGACTCAGTAGATGACTTATCTGATCACAAGAGAGTTAAAGCTTACACCTGTGAATGAGAAGTAGTGAGACAATTTGCATTTAATAGGTTGACCGCCTCGGTAGCTGCACGGTTAGTGCGCAAGTATCATAGAACTGCTATGCCGAGGTGCTCGGTTCAAATCCGAATTGAAGTCATGGATGTCGTCTTTGAACAAAAAAGTGAATTTGACAAAGATATACATCGACTTGGGTAAATGGCCTAACGGCTAAGCCCATAAGTATCGAAGGGCAGATAGCTTGTAATCTGTGGTGCTAGTTATCATTGCATGGTCGGGGTGAGTGATTCGGAGTCCACCATGAACTGTAGGTTGTTAAAACAAACAAACAAACAATTAATAGGTGATGATAGATTATTAAGATCTTATGGAGGTTGTTAGTAGGGAATAAATTCACGCATTCGTCATGCACACACACATATATATATATATATATATATATATATATATATATATATATATATATATATATATATATTTGCATCACGTCTTGAATGGAAAAATCATATAAAATGAACTAATATAGATATAGGAAAATAACTCTTCCATCCAATATATATATATATATATATATATATATATATATATATATATATATATATATATATATATATATATATATATATATTGGATGGAAGAGTTATTTTTCATATATATATATATATATATATATATATATATATTGGATGGAAGAGTTATTTTCCTATATCTATATTAGTTCATTTTATATGGATTTTCCATTCAAGACGTGCAAAATGGTGAATAATTTCACCTTACTTTAAGTTTATCTTCGTCGTGAATTATTCATTTCAACGTAGTTGGATACTACAGTAATGGAAACGCCATATTACTCTACATTTAGTCAACATTTCGTTATTCTCCAACACCCTACAACCGAAGTATTTTCTACGATCAAGTTAATGGTTAGGTTCAAGTAATCATCATCGTTCTGGATGTACCTAATATTGGATAGTTTTGGAAGCATTTATACTTACCTTTGTTCCTGTATTTCTTTGTTCGAAAGTGACGAACTCAACCATAGCAGAACGTCGTTAATTTTCACCAAGAAACAATCTACTTTCTGGGAAGTAAACATGAAAAAGACAACAGTGCTCAAAGGTCAGATCTTTCAGTTTATGTATCTATATCTATTCAGTTCCGGAAATATCATTGACTTTACTTTTGCGTTGATTTCTACGTATGAACATTATCGGCTTTTCTATTACATTATCATCGTTATAACGTTACGTTTTTCGTTTTTAATATAAATCTGTTACGTATTTCTTTCCTTATAATAACAGTAATTATTATCAATTGATTTTGGGTAATTCAAAAATCTCTGGGGTTTGTTCATTTTCAATTTTCATAAATTTTGTAGTCATTAAATCATTTACTTATTATTTCCTTCTTCATAATCACCAAGATTAAATAATTTCTGTATTATTCAGTTTATTCAGATTGGTGAATAGTTGGTCTGATTATCGATATTATATCATACAGTGTGTGCCTGGAGATAGTGTATACAATATACAGAGGACAAAATTAATTTTTGTTTGATATCAATTTTGTCGAATTGAGATGACTAATATTCGATTGTTCCCATTTTCTTGAATATAGCTTTTTATATTAGTACAATCTTGTTTTTGTGATTTCACTTTTTTCATATTGAATAGTGAATTCATAGAAGTACCTTTTAGTCTCATGCTCTATTCAAAATCAGTAGTACCAATTTTGTTCAAATTGCTAGCCGGGGTACTTCGAATTCGTATTCACTTTGTGCTCTAGAATTTATATCTATAGATGTCATCTACAGGAATAGGTAGGTGATAACTTTTAAGTGCAAGAAAAAAAGAGGGAAAAAACAAGTACGTCATCTACACCACAGTTTACTTCAGAACCATCTGACCTACAGTCTTTATCAACAGAATCTTCAACGAAATTTTACTTTCCCAATTAATCGAAGCACAGCCTTCAACATCACAAGATGAATCTTGCGTACAGCCTGCACCTACAGACAGTCGTTCAATCTTATTTGAATCATCATCTGAGAGCAGTTAGACATCCAAGTGTAGTACTAAAGAAAGAGAAATTTGAATTTTTCTTTTAATTCGGATACAGTTGAACTTTTTGTTTGTTTAAGATGTCTATGAAGAGAACTCGCCCTGCAATCGATACTTTGAACATCTGCATTCAATGCACCAGCAAACGCACACATTAAATGAGCAGCCTGTCTACTGCTTATTTCAGTACGGTCTGCAGTTGATATCACACCGGGTCATTACATTAAGCTTTGTCATTTCAATTTTGAATTTCGTGATTTTTCATTTTCATAATTGGATATGGTTTCTCTCAGAGAAACATTTGAATCCTATAAACTGAAACGAGACAGTTCTGTTAGATATTACACAGAAGTTAGACATTGTTCTAGCCAATTCTAACAATAAAATCTTATATTAGTAGTTTAAAGATAAATAGAACGAATTGATTATTTACCTTGGACACCATAATCTTCCTCAGAATTCTGAAGACTTTTGGATCATCTATATTCGGTGATACTCGCATACATCGATTTTGATTCTTTTCATAATTTAACATTTGGTTTTGATGTTCTGTGAACTTATTACACTTCGAGGATACATTCAATAAATCATCTAATTTTAGCAGTAGTTCTGTTCACTGTGCTTATGTGTCATAGTTGTTTTCTTTGTGATGTTGTAATTTTATAATTACATCATTGCTAACCTCAATTTAAATTTCATGAATAATTTCTTTCTAAAACAAATATTCATAAAAAATGAGCTCATCATCGGTTTAATGGTGATTTACGACAATTTATTCGACTACTACACATATCTACTAAAGAACATTTTCGTTTTTATTCATTATTGTTAACGTAATTTATTGAAAGAACTATAGAATATATTTTCTTTGATTTTCAAAGACTTAATTTCACGTGTGATAAATATTGTCATAATCGAGAAGAAAGGGTAAACAAAACAATTGCAGGTAAGTTGTAAATGAAACTAGCACAACTGAAGATTGCTGGCCAAGAAACATGATTGATAAATAATAAACAAAATCAACTTTATTGACTCTAACATTTGATTTTCATTTATCTTCCGATTCAGCCCTCTGTAACTTCGTTTTGTTGAGGTTAGAGAAAATAGAGTAAAAATTTTGTGAACAATTTCATTTCCTAAAAATAGTAACAAGCAAAATTCCTTAGGAAATTTTATTTGTGTAGATATTTTAGAATTATAAAAAATGGAGTTCAAATTTTAGGAGTATTTTTTGTGTTGAAGAATATTTTCAGATATATTTACTCGTAAAAAAAAAGTTTTTTGTCACAGTCTAATATTCAAGATATCTCAACTTCCTCCGCGTAAATTTGAACTTTCTAGCGTTAATTTCTTGGCGTAGTGTATATTACTTTCAACTAAACGTTTCCATTGAATACAACATTTTGGTCTATATTTATACAAAAGCTCTGGATTCAGAATTCGACAGAATAAACTGATTCCTATCAACTGTTGATCCCAATACTTGTTCATCAAAGCCGAATATGGCCGTTGCCCTTCAGACAGCCCCAAACCCATTCAGGAATAAATCGAAAACCGCAGAAATATTCAACCGGTGAATCCGATATAAATATTCTGATGAATTAGATTATATTTCCATTCCATATAGACGAATTCGATTCGTTCTGCTGGAAATATAATCTATTCCGGTCAGATATAGTTTCAATCAGCCGAATTCGAATTAATCCAAATATACTTTTTTAATTTCCCGTTTCCATGAATTCGTTTTTCGAATAACAAATACGCAGTGCACGTAAAATCTCGAATTTATCCCATTGAAATGTGTCCCCTTTCCAATTTTCTATTAAAATTTTCATTGCAGGGATTTGATTCAATGAGAAATATTTATATAGCGGAGGATTAAGAGTAAAGTGAACACAAATATCTATTTATTCACACAATTATTTTTTGCTTACAGCATTTCCTCTTCGACCTCGTTAGATCCGCTGTGGGCAAAAAAATTCGTTGGCTAATAAAGTAAAACACATTAATTTGCTGAAATCAATAGTCACCTTCAAGGGAGATACACTGATTGAAGCGATCAAAAATTTTTTCGATGCCATTTTCATAATAAAATTTCTCTTTAACACGTTGACTGCTGTAGTGCATTGATATAAATTGTTCGCTAGAACCGCAGTTTTTTTGTAAGTGTACCACCCTAAAATTAAAAAAATTTCAATAAAATAACCATTTGATAGCCAAAAATTAATTTTATTTTTGATCAACCCCCGTACATCATTAGTAACCCTTGCTTTGCTCGCTACTTCGCTATCAAGTGGGTCAGGCAGTATTTGTGGGAAACAAGTTCTACATTTCGTAGTTCAGACCGATGAATAGTTTATCTATAAGTGAACTGTATTTCACGGTTCTTAAGAAGATCAGAAAAATAATGAAACACAGTACTTGCACTAATGAACTTGACTATGATGAACTTTTAATAAACGTAGAAATTGTTATATTCGGAAATGTCTAGAAGACAGTGCTGCAGAGAATGACTGTAGGCCAGTGTCTCTTTAAATAAAGGTTAATTAATATCGAGATACCAAGAAGGTAGAGCTACGGTGTTAGTTGTACAATAGTTGGTACAAGAGTGATCATTTTACCCAACGCCTGCAGGCTTTCGGCAAATAGAGCGCTGCTTACATAGTTGCGCGGGTATTTGTTAAATTTTAATTTGAATATGTTAGGACCGTCCTATTAGTATTATTTCTAGACGCGAGAATATCGCGATCAGTAACGAATAATTCGATGTGGAAATAAATTTAAGAAAAATTGAAAAATGTCATATGAAGAGCAACTTAAAAGGTTAGAAGCCTTATTCGATGAACAGTTTGACATGAGTGATGAGAAGTTATCTGATCCATATAAAGATGATTCATATGATGAAATATATTGAAAGCGAAAGTGTTTCAACGGAATCTCATTACGACGAAGCTGCCACAAAGCTGAAAAAAAAACAGAAGTTGGGGCAAGCATCCACTTCCAAGAATACTATCCAACCTAAGAAAGAAAATGAAACAGTTCAACGTAGTTCACATAGGTCTAGTTGATGATTCTGAAAACATTAATACTATTGGCAATGATGTTCTCCCTGATATAGTGTTGATAGAATGAAATTGTTTTCCTTTATTTGTGCAAATAGGGGTGTGACATCCCAAGCTGTTGATGACTTAGGCGGTAAGTCGCCCCCTCACGAATATTTGATAACAGATAATATAATAATAATAATAATAACCACCACGGGTGCAAGGAATAACTCATCATCGATTCTGTGATAATGAAACAGGCACACGTAGGGCATCGAAATATTCATTCGGCTTTTCTCGATTATCTGAAGGCATTCGATATTACCGCCCATTCTTGGCTTGTTGAAGTATTGCAGATATACAAAATTTACCCAGCCCTGGTAGAGTTCTTGAAGACAATGACACACGGGCGCACGTCTCTGCAGGTAAACATGAACAATACATCAATTAAAACCGACGAGATACCCATACGTCGTGGAATTTTTCAAGGAGACTGTTTGAGTCCACTATGGTTCTGTTTAGCTATGAACCCATTGTCCTCAATGCTCAATAGAACAGGATACGGATTTAGGATAAAAGCAGAAAGGAATTATCATACAATCTCCAACCTGCTGTATGGATGACATCAAATTATATGCTTCGAATAAGAAGCAATTGGATGATCTGCTGAAAACTGTCAGTGAGTTCTCGGCAGATGTTCATATGAGATTCGGGATTGAAAAATGTAAGACCCTGAACATTCAAAGAGGGAAAGTCATAGATGGTGAAACACAACTTCCAAACGGTGATATAATACAGTGCATGAGAGATGGCGAAACATACAAATATCTGGGATACCAACAAGCCAGATTGCTAGACCAAAAACAATCAAACGAGAAGATTCGTTCAGAATACAGTCAGCGTCTGAAGTCTGTGCTGAAATCGATGTTGAACTCGGGGAATCTAGTCAAAGCAATTAACACCTACGCAATTCCAGTGTTGCTTCACTCATTTAGAATAATCAGATGGACTAAGACAGAACTGGATGATATTCAAAGGCAGACCCGAACGATGCTGACAAAGTACAACAACCATCATCCAAAATCGTTTGTGATACGAACAACTTTGAAGCGGAAAGAAGGAGGACGTGGATTGATAGATATTGTCAATTTACACACCGAACAGATAAAAAATCTCAGAGAATTTTTCTCAGCAAAAGCTCTCACTTCTGACCTCCATAGAGTGGTATCGTTGGCTGACAAGGGATATACACCTCTAAATCTTGCTACCAGAGATGACCTTCTGAAACTACCATTCCTATCAGATACTGAAAAACAAGAGCAATGGTCAAGAAAAGAATTGCATGGACGACATCACCATGAGATTAATCAACCACACATCGACAAAGAAGCCTCCAACACATGGTTGATGAATGGAGAATTATTCGCAGAAACAGAAGGATTCCTTATGGCCATCCAAGACCAAGTGATCGCTACAAACAATTACAAAAAATTTATTATGTAGGACGGAACATTACAAACAGATAAGTGCAGAAAATGCCATATAAGATCGGAGACTTTCCAGCATATTACGTCCGGATGCGAGCAACTGGCCAATACAGAGTATCTTTACAGGCATAATCAAGTGTGCAACATTATCCATCAGAAACTTGCACACAAGTACGGACTTCTGAACACCTTCCAGCCATATTACAAGTATCAACCGGCACCTGTATTGGAAAATGACTCTATCAGATTATACTACGATAGGCCTGTTATCACTGACACAATGGTGACAAATGATAGGCCGGACATAGTGGTGTACGATAAGAGAGCCAGAACAGCAATGCTGGTGGATGTCGCCATACCGAATAATAACAACGTGCTGAATAAGTTCCAGGAGAAAAAGTCCAAATACACAGACCTTGCTATTGAGATCAAGCAGATGTGGCACCTCGAGAAAATAGATATTGTTCCTGTCATCGTATCCTCGACTGGGTTAATAGCCAAAACTTTGCATGATAGTCTTAAGAAATTAGAATTGCATAAGAATACCTATATAGAAATGCAAAGAGCTGTAATTCTTAATACATGTTGGATAGTTACGAAATTTATGTCAAGTATATTGTAATCGAGCCTATTCCCTTTGATTGCTGAATCTGGGAAAGGTAAATTATATCCAGCTAACAGCTGAGAGAGTGCATAAGTCCACGATAATAAATAAAGTTTATCACAATTGATTTCATATACAGAGTAATTATTATAATCAAAATGATGGTAGAGGAAACTAATCGTTACGCTTCTCGAGTGATCAAAAATGGAAAGATGTTGACTTCTTAGAAATGGAAAAGTTCTTCGTAATATTATTATGGGTGGGTTCAAATAAAATGCAAAATTTATCAGATTAATGGTCAAAAAATATCTTGTACAGAAATGAAGAGAAGAGTGTCATGTCTAAAAATAGATTCGAACTACTTTGACAAATGTGGCACTTTTCAAACAATGAAAAATGTCCTCCTAATGATAGACTTTACAAGATTCAGCCACTTGTTGACTTACTGGTAGGAAGATTTCACAATACCATGGTTCCCGATAAAGAGATATGTAGGGGTGGGGGGGCACATTGATTCACGGGGCACATTGGTACAGTATCTATATCTCAAAACCGATAAACGCTACACAGTCCGGCACATCACTAGAATGCTCAAGGACATTCACAAGAATGACAGTTGTGACGTCGCTCGCCGCCGGTTTGCCGTTGGGCCTCAACGGTCACTAACGTGTTGGAAGTGGCGTGCGCGGCTGCCTACAAAAAAAATACGTGAAATGTAATTGTGTCTCAGGAGGACACTCTTAGTTGTTTTGTTATTATTTGATACTAAAGGTAAGTAAATATAGTTATTATTGTATTTTAAAATGTTTTTGATTGCAAGATTATTATATATTTGATAAAATTAATTGTTTGTGGAAAAGTCCTTTGGGGCACTTTGATACGGTAATGTGCGGGGTACAATGATACGTATCAATCTGCCCTCTAGTGTATTATATTGCCCCGTCAAAATAATAGTTTATTTTATTTTTTTTTTTTTTCAGAAAATGGTGCGCACTTACAAACCCAAAACTGATAGAAAAATATCAATGAAGAAAGCATTGAAGATGCAATACGTGAAGTATTGTCAAAAACTTTATCTATACGCAAAGCAGCCGACAAATATGGCATCAAAACTGCAACCCTACAACATCGCATCGAAAAGGCCCGAAAATCATTTGAAGCTACCAGACCATTGTCTACAATTGAAGCATCCTCTTCATTACAAGCAGAATCTTCTTTATCACAAGCAGGTCCATCTTCATCACAAATAGCACCATCTATGGAGATGGCACAAATAGCATCATCTTCAGCACACACTACTACTGCAGCTTTATCACCACACACTGCTACAGCTACTTCATCAAACATATATGGTTCCAAGTATACCGTTGCACAAGTTTTTCAACCGAACAAGAAAAGGCATTGACTCAATATTTATTGAATTGCAGTAAAATGCACTACGGCCTTTCATTGAAACAGCTTTTGACTTTGGCATACGAGTACGCAGAATCCTCAGGGTGTAATTATCCAAAATCCTGGAAAGAAAACAAATGCGGTGGAAAAAATTGGGCAGCTGGCTTCAGGAAGAGAAACCCAGAATTGAGTCTACGAAAACCAGAAAACACAAGCGCAGCAAGAAGCTTTGCCTTCAATAAATCTGCTGTAGCTCAATTTCATGATAATTACGAACGCATAATGAGACAATACAATTTTACACCTGATCGAATAATAAACTTAGACGAAACAGGCATAAGCACAGTCCTTTCTACTCCTAAAGTTATTGCTGGAAGAAAACAAAGACAAGTGGGACAAATAGTTTCTGCAGAACGCGGAGAGTTAGTTACTTTCTGTGGTATTATTACTGCAACTGGTTCTTCCCTTCCTCCAGTATATGTCTTTCCAAGAGTTCACTATAAAGATCACTTCCTAAATGGTGCTCCTGATGGAAGTCTAGGGTTGGCAAACAGAAGCGGCTGGATGACTTCAGAATTGTTTATAAGAGTTTTGAAACACATTCAACGCCTTACTTCGAGCAATAAGGATAACCCAATCCTAATCATTTGTGATAACCACGAATCTCACATTTCAATAGAAGCTGTTAACTACTGTCGTGACAACGGTATTGTTTATTTGAGTCTTCCCCCACACACGTCGCACAAATTGCAACCGCTTGATGTCAGTGTGTTCGGACCCTTCAAAGGCAAATTGAAGATAGCTTTCAACGACTGGCACATTCAAAATGTTGGAAAAACTTTGACCATATACAACATTGCTGAACTGTCCAAATTAGCATATTTGGAATCATTTACACCAAAGAATATCATAGGTGGTTTTTCTAAACCTGGAATATGGCCAATTAATAAACTGGTATTTGGCGACGACGACTTTGCACCGATAGACATTTTCAGCACAGGTTATCACGATTTGACAGATGAGAACACTCACAACACACAAGATTTACATTTTGTAGACTCAGAAGCAAGTCAAAATAATGAGGTTGTTGATAGAGAACAAAATAAAATTCCTACTTTGGATGCCGACCCAGTTTCAGTGTCTGATGCTGACGATCCTTTACATGTTTCTTCATCAAAGGCTATTCTTACTCCTGAAGTAGTTAGACCTTATCCAAAAAGGCGATTACTGACAGTGTCTTAAAAAGAAAAGGAAGAGAAAAGGGACGATCAAGAATACACACTGAAACACCAGAAAAAATAGATTAGAAAGCTTACGTAATGAAAAGAACAGGAAAAGAGAATTACAAAAAGCAAAACAGCATGCAAAAGAATTGAAAACAGCGAAAATCTGTTGGGATTAACTGAGCCAAAAAGAAAAAGAGAGTGACTTCTTTGCCTTCAGAAATAGATTCCGATTCTAGTCAAGATGAAGTCGTGATGACGAGTGATAGTGAAGACATTGAAATGCCGTCGGAATCGGAAGAAGAGGTAATTAATGAAGAACCAGTTAATCCTGAACACATAAATATTGGAGATTTTCTGCTAATTAAATTTGAGAAGAAGAAAACTGTGATTCACTACATAGCCAAAGTTGTATTTAAGTATAGTGTGACAGAATATGAAGTATTATATCTCAGAAAAAAGCAGGGTCTTCTAAGTTTATATTTCCAATTGTGGAAGACAAAGCAAGTGTGGATGTTAGAGATGTAGTTTTGCAATTACCAAAACCAACTTTCTCCAAAGGCACATCTCGAACATCGTCGCTTTATTCATTTTCGGTAGGTTTAACTCGATATAATGTCCAGTAGATTGTTTTGTAATTTTAATATGAGAGTTTTATGATTATTTTTGTTAAATTTTTGATGTTTGTTTAATTTTTAAGAAAACATTGTTAATTACGATAGAAGGTTTTAATATTATATTTTCATTAACAATATTCAATGTTAAAGTCTGATTACTTAGTAAGTATATAACTGATTATATAATTAAGAAAATAACAGAGAATTTAGTTTTGTTGTATGATGACAATATTGTTTTTTGTGATTTTATTCCTTAAGTAACTTAAGAGACTGATTATGGCTAATGTGCACTCTGAATAAAAAGTATTTTGCGATCTCAATCAATAAAATTGTTTTATTTCTTAATTTTAGGTAAAAATACAGTTTATATTGGGTTATTAGTCAGTTTAAATTTGCATTTCATATGGATCTAAAATACGTATCAAACTGCCCCACCCCCGTGTATCAAAGTGCCCCACTGGTGGGGCAGAATGATACAAAAATGATTTTTTCTTAAAATGAGTTTATCTCTATACGTTGCCAGTTTTTGCGGTTTTTGCGTAGCCAAAATATAAGCTGACATATCAGCCAATGCACACATCAAAACAAATATTTAAATATAATGGTTTATGGTCCTCAAAAAAGAGATTGAATTTTTGTGTATCAAAGTGCCCCCCCTCCCCCTATTGATGAAACTCTTGTTCCCCTTAGGGGACGATTATATTTTGAGCAATATCAGGGTAACCATGAATTGCGTGTACAACGTTGTACTACAGATTCCTCAGCTCGAAATAAGTAGATTTAGGTCAACTTACCTAAATGATAAGTTTCTTCGTTTGGCCGCTAGAGGTCGCCAAATCCGAAGATTTTCTTCTTATTTTTCGGATAATTCGAGAATGACTCGATCGATAGAAACCATATTTGGTATGCGTATTCGGGTGCGTTATTCACGTTTTTTAGTGATCCACTCAATGACTTTGGCGTTTCACAAGTATTTCTAAAACTTGAAGGTGTTCTTTATCAACCATAATTATTCAACTGTCTGCGTTTGAGCAAAACTGTTTCAGACATTGAGTAGTTAGACTGATCATCAAAGTTTTTTGTCTCTTGAGAAATTTTGATATGATTAGCGGTTCAATCTAACCTAGCAAGTCAAAAATATCACATATTGACGATGTTGGCTGTGGATTTGTTTCTGTAGTCTGGCAGATTGTCATCAGTCTAATGAAATGACAATCTGTCAGACCACAGAAACAAATCCAAAGCCAACATAGTCAATATGTGATATTTTTGGTCGTATTGTCAATAGAGAACATTTTTATATTCAAAAACTAAGCACCGTACAAAATATATCAATACAGCGTTTTCAATTCAACTTTTTCCGATCGAACTTCAACACCCAGTAAAGCGGTAATAAAGTACGGATCTAAGCTTATATGAACTTTTTTCATGAAATGAATTCATAAATTACCTCCTTAAATACTACCCTGTATTTTTGAATAGCATGAACAAACTAAATTACATGCACTGAAATTGAGACTTTCCATATAGGCCAAACCGGAAGATGTATGGGGAAGAGAATTGAAGAACATAAAAGAACCATTATTCAACATAAGAATAAGAAAGCCTTTTACAGATTTCGAGAGAATTGAACGTACGCATACAGATAATAAAAGGATGCACAATATAGAAATGATAGAAATCATGTCCACTCGTAGAAAAAAACAGTCAATTGGAAATAAGCAAACAGATTCCTATTTATCTCTTGATGTAAATGTCGTTATATTTAAGTAAAACTTTTCGTTTTCTTTTTCAGTATTTTGTGATAATGGACTAATAACCAGAAACATTTTTCGATTATTTCAATATGTTTTTGTGAAACCCAGGCCACGTGTTTAAGTTAATTGTTCCTTCCTCATATCCCACCAGGCGTTAAGCAAGAATTCTATATCCTCCTGAAACCTAAGTAATTTTTTGGTTGATTTTTTTATGATACTTGTAGTGTCATCCTTTGGGTTGAATAAGGAGAAAAAAGAAAATTCCCAAATCTTATGTCCACAATAGCTGTTTGGCCATGTCGTATATATACGACGTTGGGATCTAAAGCCACTGTTTTATTTATATTAATAGACACGCAAATAATGAAACTCAAAAAGAATTATTCAGAATTATTACAACTTTTCCCGCCAAGACAAGAGATTTGCAATCAGTGTCATCAATTTTTCACTCCCTTTCCCATCGTAGAAGAAAAAAATCCAAGGGAAGCCCATCAGTTGAGCATATTAAAAAGTTCTTTAATCCAACCAGGTTCGGCTTATTCCTTATAAACTGGCTGCATTCTTGATGCCCAAGGAATGGCACCATTTGTTCGTCAATGCACACTTTTTCGCTCCTTGGGTTCAACAAGCGTGCTGGACGTATCGATCTTATGAGAGGTTCTATTTTCCAAAATTTTTACTTCATTTGCTCTTCAGACACACTCAAAGCATTCACAATTTTCAAGTGATTTCTTATCTGGAAGTACTTATCGCGCTTAATGTGGTCATGTACCAAATGGATTATAGTATCTTGAGCCCAGAAGATACGAAGTCTACGATACTTCAAACACGACATAATAGTAGTTACCCCAAAAATTTTTTAACTTCTATATTTGTACCAAGTGTGACATTTGTGAAAACGCGAATTTTTCAAACAAAGCATCGGAAATGTAAGTTGTGAAGTAAGCCTACGGCGTCTGGTTTACGGGATTGTTTGTTGGTGCCTCGAAGAGAGGAGCTGTTGTGAGGAGGTTGAACGTGTCGTTTCTCTTCTAAAACACTGGCTTAGCATTCTGAGTTGAGTGATCTGGTGAGAAAATATATATAAATTTGGAGGTTTGTTATTTGGTCATTTAGATTAACGTCCCTCTTCAAGAGATAATCTGAAATAACATATAATGTAAGAAAGAAAAGACAAATACTGAATTGAATTTTAATTTCACCTTCCTCACTATCAATTTCACCTCTTTCTTCATGCTTGTTGTCAGGATCAGACAAATACTGTTGCACATTCCCTAAAGGTGGAATAACGTTGGGATCTCTATCTTCATCATTTTATTCATCAGCCAGGTCCATATCGGAAACATTCCCATGAAAAATCTCATTCATAAGAGAGACAAACGAAGAATTATCCAGAGGTTCTTATGTCGTATGTTTACGGCACGGGGACTAAGGAGGATATATGAAAAAAAGTATTGGAGAGCTCATTTAACTCAAGTAGCAAAACAACTAATGATAACATCTGCTAAACATTCTTGAGTTCTACTGCTGGTGGAAATCCCTACTTTACAACCTTACACCACAAAAGTACCACAAACACTGTGACTGGTACAAATATCTTAGCAACCAACAAGCGGAAGTTTAAATGTTTGTGGTTTCAGTAGTCAAGTAGTTCAGCCCAGTAACATCTGAACTAAAATTACTTACTTAATAAATTTTCCTCCTAACAGATGAACACAAATTCAATTTAATACCACTTGAATTGGTGTGCAAGTGTTTGAAAGAATAGAGATAGCGATATAAAAATCGATTCCGCGATACCATAACAGGCCGTTTTGAAAGTTCTAACTGTATCTGTGTAGAATTTTCTTAAAAGAGTTTATTTTTTTCTTTATTAATAACATCTAACCTAGCCTCACCTTATGGGGCAGCTGTTGTGAATGATGAGCTCAGGTTTCATTGACTGCAATAAATGAAACGACTTTGTAGCAGCTTAAATATACCATTTTACAGAATTTTTATGTAGATTAGGCAGAGGAACATCCACAAAAGAGAAGAATATTTATGCTCCTATAAATGTCCTACAAAATAAAAGAAATCTCCATGATTACGAAATATTTCATAATATATATGGAATTCTCGCTTATCCCTTGGTGAAACATAATGAATAAATGATTCGTTTATCACTTGGCAAAGGTTTCACAAATATTTATTAAAAATACTCGATATATGTTTCGGGTTGTTAGACCATTATCAAGAGTAATACAATACTAAATTCAAAATGATTGATTTCACTTATGTATAACGGCATTCACAACAGTGACGTCTAGTTGGTCGTTGCAAATTGGCTGTTTTTTCCAATGACCGGACGTAATTTCATAAATCTTCAAGATGTCCATCATATTTCCTTTCATTACCTGAATGCATAAGTTCCACATTCTCGAAAAATTCCGATAAATGCTAAATGAGTATCCTTTCGTTTAATTAATTTATATCTGTCTACATCCTGCCGTGATCTCAAAGCCACAATTAATCAAGAACTTCAATTCATCAGTGCATTGAGCCCCACTCATATAGAAGAAACGATGTCAACTGTAAACCTAAGTCTCCAACAAAGTTATTTTAGATTCAATAATAAAATATATCAACAATTAGATGGATAGAGCTGCCAGTGGATAGTGAGGCGAGGTTGCAATTTTGTAGGTGGTACATAAATAAATTACAGGATACGGGATCAGATAAAATTCTATGGGTGGATGAGGCAACTTTTACCAAAGATGGTATGATAAATTCGAGAAATTCCCATATATGGGATTCAGAAAATCCTCATGGCACTATTGTGTCACACTCTCAGCACGAGATTAGAGTAAATGTGTGGTTGGGATTAAGGAGGGGTCAGTGTGTCGGGCCCGTTATACTTACCGATCGTCTTAATTCAAACGAATTTTCATATCTATTAAATAACGAAATAATGAACGTTCTGGAAGAAATGCATATAGCTACTCAGCATCACCATTGGTTTCAAATGGACGGCTGCCCGGTTAATAATTCTAGAATCGTCCAGAAGTGGATGTCTGAGAGATTTGGAGAGAAATGGATAGGTCGATGCGGGCCGGTAAGATGGCCACCCAGAAGCCCTGACCTTAGGCCGCTTGATTTTTATGTGTGGGCTCATTAAATACTAATGTTTATAGAATTACTTTTAATACTCGAGAAGAATTAATAAAAGGATTCGAATCTGTTGCAACGAAATAAGTCAAAAACACATTGAACTTTAAAGAGTATTTGATAGTTTAAGAAAAAGATGTGTTAAGTGCATTCAAGAAAGGGAAAGACATTTTGAACACCTATTATAGTTCTTAAATCTTTTCGTGAGAATATGATTCATTAATTTGTTTTAGTTCTTGTTTCATGTTTCATTGAGTAATATAAGATATTTTCGTTCTCGAATGTTCTTAATACTCTTACCCATGATATTGCTGGAAAAAAAGAGTTAGCTCAAAAGTTGAAATACTTTCTGAAAGCCAGTGAAATGAAGTAGTTTTTATTGAAGGAAACAGCTACTTATTTATCATTTTTCAGTGGTACAGCTAACGAGAACATACCACTAATTTTGTTCATTTCACAATTTTTTCATTTAGCCTTTACAACACCCGGTATACAAGATTTTTCCACCATCAGTACTCAGTACTTGTAGCAAATTCAATGCTCTTTCCGATGGTATGGTCACATTTGATGTGGCTATAAGAGTAACAGAGATATTCTTGTTTCTATTGAGAGAAGTAAAAAATTTCGTAAAATCAAGAGGTGTTAAATAACTCGATAATTATCATTCTTTCGAAAATGCATTATGGGACATTTTTTGTTGCAAATAACTTGTACTATCACCTACTGAATTTTGGTACCTTTTATAGTAGATACCCTGTATAGGCCTAACCGAAAGGTGCATCGAGAAGAGAGTTGAAAAACATCTATTCTCCAAAATAAAAATTCTACGGGTTTTTCGGACCTTTGCATCAATAAAATCATTTCATAGATTTCGAGAATATCGAAATCATGCATCCAGGTAATAAAGGAAAAAGGACGAACATCTTGAAGATTATTGAAATTACGTCCGCTCATAGGAAAAACCAGCCAATTTGCAACGACCAATTAGACTTCATTTTACCTCCTGTTGTGAATGCCGCTATACATAAGTGAAATCACTCATTTTGAATTCAGTATTGTATTATGTAATGGTTTTGTTTCTAGAATATCTAAAATTAGAGAAATATTTCAATTCTACTGGAACTGAGAAATTTAAATCTTTAAACTTCTTGGACTTGTCGATTAGTAAGGCTCATGACTCACTCGTCTTTAAAATATACAGAAAACCAACCTATTCGGATACCTTGATTCATAACAGTAGTTGCCAATCCCAGAGTATCAAATTAAGTGCTTTTTATTAATTTGTGCACAGATTGCTTTCAATTTCTTTGTCAGCTGTCGATTTTGAGAATGAAGTTCAAGTTTTAAAATTAATCGCTTTTAACAACAGCTATGAACCGAGATTAGTTGATACCATAATAAGACAAAAACGACATAAGCGATTATTACAAAGCATTTATCCGTTACATACTGAGAAATCTAACAGAAAATTTCCAATTAACTATATTCCTAATATTACCAACAAGATATGTAACAGATTACACAGAAATAATTTTAACACCATCAGCACTAATAAAAAGAATTTGGATTCATTATTCGTTAATAGTTTATTGGATAAAGGCAGAGTATATAAAATACACTGCAGTGAATGTGAGACATTATATACAGTGTGTTCCAACGAAAATTTGACCCCCCCTATAACTCCAAAATGAGTAACATTAGCGAAAAACACCAAGACACGTCGATTTTTGTTTCGAGGGGGAGCATTTTTCGAAATAATTCGAAACTTCTCAGATCAACCCCCTACCCCCAGCAACCCTAACTTTGAAATTCATCATAGGAATAAGGGTCGAGTGGCACCTTACTGAAAAGGTCTGTCAATTCTCCACCTTGATTTGTCATTTTAGAATTTTAAATTAACATACAGGGTGTCCCAACCAAGGGTGAAGTTGAATTCTGGAAATCCCAAATACTAAATGAAATAGATTTATTTTGGCATAATGCAAGCGCAGGTTTATGCTCGGTCTAGAAAAACGACCTACACTTGTGAATTTGGAGTTGGTGCAATCAACCCCTATTTCCAGCATCCCCAACTCAAAAATCATTCGATCGATAATAGGTCAAGTGGCACCTCGTTGGAAAGGTACTGCAATTTTCTCTTCGAATTTGGTATTTTCGAAATTCAGAATCATCATACAGGGTGTCCCGAAGCAGGAACATTGAAAATCCAAATAACTTTTTGAAACTGGTTCATTTCGGTATACGAGAACATGTTTGATCCGAGAATAGGACTTTCTTGTGTGGTTATAGAATTTTGCAATCAACCCCTTCCATTCAGCATCCCCAACTTGAAAATCATACAAATAATTCAAGTGGCATATCTTCAGAAAGGTTTTTGAATTCCAGAATGATTAAAGCATTTCATTCAGTTCGGCTCTCCATACAGGATGTCGCTTTCGAAAAATTCAATATCGTCATTTGAAATTATCAACTAAAATTAATTCGAAACTGTTAAAAGTATTGGGGTACGATGTGTTGAGCATCAATTACGAAGAAATAAAGCTGATTTCTGCATTGAAAATGTGCACATTTTTTTCATTTCCATCTGGCGTGCAGTCATCTGTTATTTCCCATTTTTGCAATGAAATATATTATTATTATTCAGATCAGTTCCTCATTATTGTTGTTGTTCGTCAGTTGAAATTAATCTGAAAATGGTTTATTCCACTGAGGAAAGGGTCGAAATTGTATCGACGTATTTTCGAAATAACAGTTGTGCCAAAGAAACGGCAAGGATATTCGATAGGAACCATCCTGAAAGAGAAAGGGAGTCAGTCACCAGTACGGTAAATATTTGGTTGACAAATTCCTAGCTACGGGTTCGGTGGCAAACAAAAACATGAAGTGGCATGTCCTGTCAGAAATGAGGCAACGGAAGTGGCAGTAGTGGGTCATCTACAAATGGAGAATACTACTTCGATCAGAAAACTATCTCGTCTGACTGGTGTATCAGCTACAACTGTCCATAAAATCGTGAACATCACAAATTTCACCCTACAAGGTAAAATTAGTGCATGAAATAAACGAAGATGATCCAGATCGTCGTTTACAGTTTTGTGAAAATCTAAGTGAAAACCTAAACGCTAATCCAAATTTTCTGAATAACATCTGTTTTTCTGATGAAAGCACCTTTATGCTCAGTGGTGAAGTGAATAGACATAATTGTCGATATTGGGACACACAGAATTCTCATTGGTTTAGAGAGGCCCACACGCAAAGGCCTCAGAAGTTGAACGTTTGGGCAGGAATTTTGGCAATCATCTAGTTGGGCCTTTCTTTATTGAGGGTAATCTGAATGGAAATGGCTACCTACAGTTGTTAGAGGAACACATACATCCTAGATTGACAGAAATTTTACAGAACGATCCAACTCTTTCTGAGGACGAAATGCGTTTTCAACAAGACGGTGCTCCTCCGCATTATGATGCTCGGGTGCGCCAATATTTAGACGAAAATTTCCCAGGAAGGTGGATTGGTAGAAGAGGACCTGTTGAGTGGCCAGCCAGGTCACCAGATTTAAATCCCCTAGATTTTTTTGTGGGGCCATCTAAAATCTAAAGTTTATGCCACAAGACCAGAAAACCTGGAGGAGCTGCGGATGAGGATTATCACAGAATGCCGACTTTTGACTCCTGAAGTTTTCGCTAATGTGAGAAGAGAGTTCGAAAATCGTCTGTATAACTGTATGGAGGTGGGCGGAGGTCATTTTGAACAATTGTTGTAATAATCAAGTAAGTTTTTGTTTTCAATTAAATACAAGTTCAATAATTCTCGTTTTCCTGTTTAGATGAGCATCCAATCAGTTTCTCCATCATCCCTCATCCTGATCCTCACGCCAGAAAACCTCGATTGCCAAACTGAAACCAATGCCTCAGTGATTCAGAAAATAGAAAAATCTTTCTGGAACTTTGCCACTCAACCTGTAATCACTTGTATGATTTTTGAGTTGGGGATGCTGAATGGAAGAGATTGATTGCAAAAATTCCATATTCACGCAAGAGAGTCTTATTCTCGAATCAAACATAAACATGTTCTCGTATTATACCGAAATGAACCAGTTTCAAAAAGTTATTTGGGTTTTCAGTGTTCCTGCTCCGGGACACCCTGTATGCAGATTCTGAATTTCGAAAATACCAAATTCGAAGAGAAAATTGAAATACCTTTCCAACGAGGTGCCACTTGACCTATTTTCGATCGAATGATTTTTGAGTTGGGGATGCTGGAAATAGGGGGTTGATTGCACCAACTCCAAATTCACAAGTGTAGGTCGTTTTTCTAGACCGAGCATAAACCTGCGCTTGCATTATGCCAAAATAAATCGATTTCATTTAGTATTTGGGATTTGCAGGAATTCAACTTAACCCTCGGTTGGGACACCCTGTATGTTAATTTAAAATTCTAAAAATGACAAATCAGAATGGAGAATTGACAGACCTTTACAGTAAGGTGCCACTCGACCCTTATTCCCTATGATGAATTTCGAAATTAGGGTTGCTGGGGGTAGGGGGTTGATCTGACAAGTTTCGAATTATTTCGAAAAATGCTCCCCCTCGAAACAAAAATCGACGTGTCTTGGTGTTTTTCGCTAATGTTACTCATTTCGGAGTTATAGGGGGGGTCAAATTTTCGTTGGAACACACTGTATAGGCTTAACCGGAAGATGCATTGAGAAGAGAGTTAAGAAACATAAAATATCTATTCTCCATTATAAAAATTCTATCGGTTTTTCACTGAATCAACAAAAATCATTTCATAGATCTCGAGAATATCGAGCTCATGTATCCATGAAATGAAGGAAAAGATGCACATCTTGGAGATTATTGAAATTACGTCCGCTCATAGGAAAAACCAGCCTATTTGCAACGACCAATTAGACTTCAATTTACCTCCTGTTGTGAATGCCGTTATACATAAGTGAAATCACTCATTTTGAATTTAGTATCGTATTATGTAATGGTTTTTTTTCTAGAATATCTAAAATTAGAGAAATATTCCAATTCTACTGGAATTAAGAAATAGTGAAGTTTAATGAGATTCAATTATAGAAAGGCTAGTTGAAAGAAAATACAATTGACACTACCTATTAATACCTATGCCTAGCTAGATCAGAGTCCCTTTATCTCTGTGTGTAACATCTTCGTTTAGAACCTAGGTTCTAGATATAGCCTTAGGCATAATACTCATCACTTCATTCAACTAGCTTTAATACAAGATAAATATCGAAATCTTACTAACACTAATCAAGGTAACTAATACAAAAAAGAACTTAACTAAAAAGATTAACCAATTACAGTAAAAGGAGTCTCAGACTAGATGAATTCAAACTACATAGTACAAATTTTCAATTTAAAACAATCTGAGCTTTTCAACGAATCGAATTACAATGATAGAGCTCAGTCAACAATTAACGAAGGTAGAAGAGAGGAATTTGATCATAAAGAGAAACACTTAGCTTTCTAGGAATGAGATAAATTCCCACGATGATTGGATTTGGTGTTTTACATCAGTTTCCTGGTATTTCTGTATCTTACAGCTTACAGGTTACTCGATTGGCTGAATATGGTTCGCAAGGTGACTGCCCTAGATGGCAAGACTAGTTCCCTAAAGACGTGGTTACCCCAGTCTTGAAATATTCGAGTTAAGTCAAGTCAAGCAGCTTCATTCTGAAGGCAAGCTGTGAATCCTACTTGTTATCAATTTAATGGTCATCGCTCAAGCTAACAGGTAAGCATCTTCTGGATACCTCGACATCTACAATATTGTCAAGTTCTTTCAATTTCGTTCAATAACATTAATTTCATAGTGCTGGATCTCTGAAACCAGCTAGTTAGATGATTTCTGTGGCACCACGGATGGTGAAAAAATCGAATCCGCAATTGAGAATAGTATGGCGAGGGTTCCGAAACGAGCCGCAAATTTCCTACTTCGGAGGTGATATACCAAAATTATCCCGAAATCAGATTCATTTCAGCCGAGAGAGCGTGCTGATGTTTGAGATGAATACAACGCGCGACCCGAATTTCGCTTTCATTAAAACCACTTGTTATTCAGGGGGACGCCTTCCCGTCTGAGTTAGAATTGGCGTCACGTGGATCAGAATTAATTACCGTATAATACTGATCATCAATGCGCTTAGACAGTTGATGCTGTCATTATTCTTTCTAGATGAATTCGGCTACAAAATACCGATGATTTATATTGTCGAACATGTGATATTCAACAGCATGTGAAAATGGTGGTTTATTATTCATGTTTGAGAAAAATAATTGAATATTTGAATAAATGATTCGTTTATCATTTGGAATTAGTTTCACGAATATTATTAAAATACTCGACATATGTTCCGGGTTGTTAGTTTATCAAGAGTAATTGTGACAGTTCGATTTCTCGAATTAATTATTTATATCTTTTGAATTCAATTTTCATAATTTTATTGATAATTCAATCTCATTTCATCAAGTTAATTCAAACAGTTTGAAATTCGAATCAGGAATCTACAGGTTATGAAAATTATAGTTATATCCGTAAGGTGTCACTGGTATTGATCTAGGTTGTTCACCGGTAAATTGTGAAGTCAGTACTTGAAAGAAGAAGATCTCGTTTCTGTGGGAGAACGGAAAGCAGTACTCATTCTATGTTTCGTTTCCACTTTATTGTTGTGAAGAGAATAGTTTCGCTTTTTATTAGTTTCTTTTGAAAATCAATAATTTTTTATAGAACCGAGTCTATATAAGTTCGGAATTCATTAGATTCTCTCGTTCCATTTAGAAATCTTCGGAATCGTTTAAAATTTTATTGGAGCTGTGTTGTGGCGATTGAAGTGAATAATTTTAAGTATTAGAATTAGGTATTCTTTGATTTTCTGGATAATTTCCAATCGTCTGAGCCGTTATAACTAGTCGGTAATTTTTCCGGATTTCCTCCACAACCAATTCGATTAGAGAATGGAGAGATCATCATTCGTCCAGCAGAAATTTTGATCAATTGAATCAAAAGCTTTGGCCAAATCTAAGAAAGCTTTTATGACAGGTTTACTCTGATAAAGTTTTTTATATAATATACTTGTAATGAAATGTAACGCATTTTTGCTGCCCCTTCGCTTAATAAATCCGAGTTGGTTTTTTGAAATTATGCCGTGAGTTTCTACAAAATTATAAATTCGATCATGAACAATTTTCACAAGGATCTTTGCAATATTTGAAATAAGAGAGATTGGCCTATAATTAATGACGCTGCTCTTGCTGCCTGATTCATGAATTGGTATTATATCAGCTCTTTTGAGTACTTCTGGCCAAACTGCCCCTCCTATACGCAAATTGAAAATATGAATTAACGGATCAACTATAAACTCTGCTAATGTTTCAGTCTCTTTGTATCAATCATATCTACACCTGCGTTTTTAGGTTTCATATTTTTTATTATAGATCCTACTTCTGAACTGCTGATTGGCTTAAGATACAATGTATCACAAACCATGCTTGCCACTTGAATTTGTCTTCCGGATGGCTGTAAAATCGAATCACCTAACTTTGCCCCAATTTCGTTAAAAAAATTGTTCATTTTATTCTATATCGCGCCAATATATTTTTTCCTCGTCTAATTCCCAACTAATATAATTAAAGACATCAATACATGCTATCTCAGTCGACTTTCGTCTTACATACCCATGTTGACTACTTGCGAGTAGGTTATATTTTTCAAGAAATTCAGTGATCCTAGCATTCATGATTTCCTCAAATAATTTTGAGAAAACACTTAATAAACTAATTCGTCTATAGTTTTCCACATCTTCACGCACGTTTTTCTTGTGAATGGATACTACACACGCGTTCTTTAGTACAGTAGGGAATACGCCCCTTTTAACAGACACATTTATTAGAAAGAAGAGTACCGGTAACAGTGATTCACCTACACTTTTGAGAACGCTGCTGGGGACTTCGTTAAATCCTGTAGAGATTTAGATAGTAACTTCTTCAAAATAACGCGAAATTGCTCTTCTATGACATCATCAAGAAACATTGTTTGCTCTGAGATATTTGCTGCATTTGTCGTATCAGTCGAATTTTGTTTCCTAGAAGACGATAACTTTTTGTCAGCAATAGTCGGTAAATATTTCCCGAATGTATTCGCTACACTCGTCTGATCCTTTTGCAACTGATTATCTATCAATAACTGAATATTTTGTGTCCTATTTTTTCTACCCAAATTGAAAGTCACTCCTTTCCATATCTCCTTAGCTCTATTAGAAGAAGATTTCATTCTTTCCTGAAAAACTTTGGATTTAGCCTTATCTATCATTTCTTTATATTCTAGTTTCAATTTGTGGAATTCAATCTTGAGTCCATCATCTTCGAAATTCGACAGCAAACATCTATATTCATTCAGTTTTTTTTCCAACTCGATTGTCGCATGGGTTAGTTTACAACAAGAGCAAACATTTTGATACCATATTTGGCAGGCTTACTTGGTATATATTGTTTGAAGCCACATCTGCCTCTGAAAGCTAATAGTTGTTCGTCTACGGTGAGGAACTCGCTTGTTATGAAATTGGCTTGAAAATTCACTAAAAAAATTTCAAAAACTTTCCGAATAGGAGCAAACATATCAAGCTCGTTTCTCTCGTTCCTTGTTTCTATATCGTCGAATCAAATACATCTTAGGAGGAACCTGAATCCGTTTTCACTCATAGCAAGATAGCATGATTCGATTCCGCTTCCTCTAGAATTGTCCCAAATCTTTTTCAAGTTTTTTCCTGATATCCTGAGAGTGCCAATGAGGAACAAAATTCCAAAAAACGCACTCATTTCCCTTTCATCAGTTTTCTCGCATTCCGAATCCTGCCAAATTTGTTTTGAACATTTTCTGTATGTATGTTTGTTGACACCGTTATAGTTCGAACGATTATATCGTTTACGAACAATTTTAGGCACAATATTATGTGAACGAACTTGAATTTGGAGGCTCGGCGAAGTTTTTCCTACTTAATAAGCGGACGAACGGCTTGAATTGGAAATATTTTTTTCATTGGAAAGTTCTTCCTCCTCTATTACTTCCTGCTCTCAATCTGTGTTATGGCTGCTCTCCTCAACAACATTTTTTTCTACATTATCGTCTTCTTCATCATCGTTTTCATCAGAGGAATTTCAAAAATCACTAGGAAGTTCATTGTAGCACCGTAACCAGACATCAGGATCTTTGCTGGACTGTACACGTCGTCTTTTGGATTCAGTCATACTTCTTTCTTTCCAAGGTACCAAGAAATCGAATTTGAACTGAACTGACTCGAAACCAAAGTAAAACGAGAATGCTCTAGTAGTCTACAATCGTAGACCAGTCATACTCAGAAGCAAATATCTTCAAAATTCAGTAGTAGTAGTAGGCGCGCGCAATGAAAATAGTCTACCAAAAACGTCATTCAAAATGGCGTGGACGATCGTAGACCATGTAATTAACCGAGGTTTAAGAACGAAAGATACGTTATATCCTCTTTTTAAATTCTTGAGTTATATTTTAGAAAATGTTGATAACAATCAATAATTAAAATTGCTAGTGAGTAATTTCTACCGCCAGACGTTTTGAAGCTTTCAAACCTCATGAACTCATGTAATATTACCCAATCGATATCATCTCAATCTCAGTCTTGAATTTCATATAATAAGCACTGTAGGCAATGTTTTCATACTTTCTGGAAGCCGTCAGACTAATCTAAGTCCAAACATTCCCCAGACTCAATTAAAATATCGCTAGAGGCATAGGTGAGAGACTGATAATCAAATGGTTTTATAACTTTGCCTACTCAAGCTGTTGTTAATGGGTTAATGAAAGTTTTGAATGATGATTAAATATTAATTTGAATCATTTCTTGTACAAGGTTTCTCAAATCAGTTGTTCTTGAGTACCTAAGCTTATATAGTTAGAAGAATGCGGTTTTCATGAAGTAGTGCTGCTTCTTTGTGAATCAATAGATCCAATGAACACTTTAATAGCTCCCTTCATTTTCGAAATGCAGGGTGAACTACAAACCTTTCAATTTTCAAATATCCCTCTTATCTCGGATATTTTTCATTATGGTGCAATGGTGAAAAATTCATCTCACAGAATTTTTTGCGGGAATTTCTGGGGTGTAACCAGATTTTTTAAAGGTGTAGAGGATGTCTCAAATTCGATGTATTGAAATGGAATCTCCTAAACACTTGGAGATAGAAGGATCCAGTTTACGCGAAGTGTTTACTACTTTTTGATGAAACGAAAGATGCCGTTACAGAATTTTCATAGCCGTCTTCGTTTTCAAGATACAGGCTGATTATCGAAATGATTCACCTTCGAAAAACCCTCGTATCTCAGTCAATCCAAAACGCAATGGTGGAAACTGCTTCTTGTGGGGCTTTTCATGTTGAATTAATTGGCTTGTACAACTTTTTTTTTAAGGAGAACGACTTTTGAGTTATAATCCAAACTGTCCGAAATGGACAAAATTGAGTATCGAGTTGTCATTGAATATTAATTATTGGAAAGCAATACGAGTATACAAATTGAAAATGAGTTGGATTCTGTGTATATGAACTAGACGTCATCACATACCAAAGTGAAACTTTGAGCAGCTGCATTTAATAGTGGCTGTAAGAGCATGGATGAACGTTTGAGATTTTCAAAAACTGCAACTACCGATGATAACATTGCCAAGGTTCCTCAAATGATGCTATACGACCGCCAAATTGAAATGAGAGAGGTTATGCACACAAACGAGAAAGCTGTCCACGCGTTTGTTTCCGCGTTTGCACATAATAGACCATGAACGTGTTGAAATGAATGTTTCTGAAGCTCTGTTGGCGCAGTTTGGGCGCACTAAATCCAAGGTTTAACGCCGAATAAAAAAACTGATAATTCAGCTTTGAAAGTGCTGACAACTGGTTTTCGGGATACTCGTGGAGTTATTTGAATAAATAATATTCAAAAGGAAAATATAAAACGTATCATTATTTGATAAACCAAAAGCAACTCTGTTCCATCAAGACAATGCACGGTCTCATACTTCAGAGGTTGCCATAGCGAACATCTACGAATTACGGTTTGAGCTGCTTGACTATCCGCCTTACTCACCCGATCTAGTCCCTAGCTACTTCTTTTTGTTACCTTAAATAAAAATTGCGTTCGAAAGACAGAGATTTCCGTCAAATGAAGAGGCCATCATCTTCGGGAACCAATATTTTGCAGAGAAATACACTGAGTACGATTTAGACGAGTTACAGAGATGGGAAAATTGCTGGGAAAAATGATTCTTGTTACAAGGGGACTATATTGGAAAACAAGAGAAATATTCGTAAAAATTGTCTTTCATCTTTGTTAAGTCGGAAACTTTTCAGAACACCCATGTATTCTGAGGCTAAATTGAAATCAATCTATTAAAATGTTATTGAAATTTTCTATAATTTGTGTTGTTTGGCTTTTCAAGGCAACTGAGTTGAATAGAAAAATTAATTTTTACCTGAAGAATGTGTTTCATAATATTAGCCTTCGGACAGCTCAACTGTTATTTATTGTCCCAATCTTAATCCTTATATCTAATACTCACAGAATTTTTTTCAGTAACTCCTATAAGCAATGGTATCATTATTAGCATGTTTCAGCATGCGCAAGATATCTTTAGTTACAGAAATACATTTGGGCGAATACTAGTTATATTTATTGATGGTTATGTCGATATGGCCTAAATCGTATCATATCCTATAACTCCAGTTCCATTATCCATGAATCATTTTTATAGTGACATTTGTGGGACCCGCATATAAATTTTAATGAAATCTTTAGAGGACGGCATAGAACACGATCCATCTTCTCATATAGATATAGTAATAGATGATGGTGAAAATTGATTCTTTCCCATTTATATAATCGAAAATATTCTCGAAACGTTCGAAGGTATATAAAACAAATGTTACAAAACGGAAGCGACAAGATTTTACGTACTTTTCGATTAATTTATTCTAAATGGAAGATATCATTGCCGAAAGAAATTCTCATTCAAAATCTATTGATAATTGAATCAAATTATTTAGAATACTACTGTAATAATATATTAGCACAACGCGTTTCGATACACTGCATCAAACTGAAGACCAACAACAGTAGTGTTTCAGCCACCAGATGGATGAAAGCTGTCTTAACCCGAACCTTGACGAATATAATGTATTTTGTGCGGAAAGCTAATATCTATATATACTACGGTATACCCTACCTAGGTAGGTAGAATGTGTCATGTATGTACGACAACCCTACATCACACATACCTGCAGGCTCTCAGAGTCGTTCGTAAGTAGTCTAAAAATATTGAGGTCCATCACCAGCAGTTCAAGTTTGAGCAGCCCTGCTCTAGATCATATGACAACAGCAGAAAATCAAAAAATGTAGATCCCACCTTTTTCACGTGCCCTTGAACAGATTTCTGAATGGGTTTGGGAATATGCGCAATACAAGTCCAGGTGTATTGAGTCTTCCACAAACACTGGCCAGGCGGATGCCAGTTTAATTAGAAATTTTTTAACTGCAAATTGGTTTATGTTATTGTTTCTAAGTTGTGGGGCTTTTTGCTATTAATTGTTGGAAAAAATTCCTACGAGACTCTCGAACGTTTATCTTTGGGTCTGATCTTGGCCAGGATATTTCTTTGCATAAATTCTTGGAGCTAAAATGCAATTTTCCGAGCATTCACCAAAATCCAGTACAGCCGAAGAGGCATTTGTAACATTTATATCGAGGAAATCCATTCAGAGCTATAATTTTTGCACCCACTTGAGTTAAAATTTATGAAAAATTCGAAATACTCACCAATAAACAATCTTCAATGCCAAAATCCACCAATATTTCTAGCCATAAATTCGAAAAGATATTCACGTATTTCACAGCTAGTGTTTTCACTAGTGATGAAACTCAACATATATATGCATATATATATATATATATATATATATATATATATATATATATATATATATATATATATATATATATATCATGAGAAAATATAAATCCACACCCGTTAATACCACTTCCAGGCAATGATTATAATCAAAACATATCCTGGAATAATTATATATTAGGATAACGTTAAATGTTATGAGAATATATCAACCTACCAGAATATATACATACTATAGCATCATCAGACAATGATATCAATGTACCAACGAGTAGTGTCAGAGGCTTTCTCCCCGATAAAATCATACTCAAAATCTCAATACTTTTGTGAAGATTTCTAGAATAACACCTGTTGTGGAAATAATAATCGGTAGAATAAAATTTTTTCATTTTCCACATTTTCTTAATCTCCTCGCCATGCATCATATATTTAGAAATTTTTTCATTGTATTTATTTTGTATATTATGTGTGTCGGGTATAGCAATATCAATTATATACGTTATTCGATTTTGTTTATCAGTAAGAATGATATCTGGTCCATTGTGTTTTACAGCTCTGTTGCAAAGAATTGTTTTATCAAAATAAAGTTTATATTTGTCATTTTCACAAATAATCTCAGGTTCATATTTGTAAATTTTTTCCTTTGGGAATTAAGTCATGTTTAATTCCTAGATTAAAATAAATAATATTAGCGACGGCATTATGTCTTTCTGTACAATCTGTTGAATCAAGGACTGAGCAAGTTGATAATATATGAAAAACTGTTTCTGAAGAACAGAAACTTCTACGGCAAGAATCATCTATATCTTGTTTGATGATGTGTTTTGTATAATTATTCGTGAAAACAACCTGATCCTGGATCGCAATTGCCAAGCCTTCTGTTTCAGCAAACAATTCTCCAGAAACTAACCATTTATTCGATGCGATTTCATCAATATAATCATTTTTCAATTCTTTAGGGTGCTTTCCGTGTAATTCCTTCTGCATCGAACTTTCTCTTTTAGAATTATCATCAAATATATCAAAATCTACCTTTTGCATTGTCAAGTTCAGAGGTGTAAGATTATAATCTGAAGCAACAACAATATCATGTAATTTAGACGTTCTCTGTTTATCATGAAAATGGGAACGTAGATGAATGTTTACTATGGAGATTATTCAAATCAGTTAATCCACGACCTCCAAGATGTCTAGGTAGTGTAACTCTCTGAACAGCTGACTTTCGGTGGTGCTTATGATATTTACAAAGCATTTTCCTCGTTTGACATTGTAATTCATTTAGATCAGTTTTAGACCATTTAATAATTCCAAAAGAAGATGTAAGAATACGAACTGCATAGGAGTTGATAGCTCTGAAAAGGTTTCTACTAGTTATATGACACTTGATGATAATTCCAAGTCTTTTGTAATATGACCTTCTAAAATTTTCTTTAGTGCTGCTATGGTTAATTGTTTTCTCTTGACAAAATCCAAGATATTTATATGTATCTCCTTGATGCATTGGCTCGATTATGATATTGGAAATCTTTATATAATCAAAGGTGATCTTTCCTTTTCAATAGAAAGATTTTTATATTTTGAAGCCCAAATTTCATATGAATATCATTGGAATAGTTGAAAGTAATCTCAAGTAGACTTTTAAATGAGATCTGGTTCCGGGGCATATAATTTAATATCGTCTAAAAATTAAGTGACTCAATTTGAATTCAGTTGATAGACTTATTAAGTGGACGAAACTAGTAGCAATTAACTCATGAGATAATGGATTAAGGCAAAACAAAACCAAAGAACACTTAAAGAATCACCTTGAAAAATGCTTCTTTTGATTGGAATTACTTCGGATTTCAACGATCGTTTTGAAATATTTAAATGAAGATTGGTTCTCCAATTTATTATTACAAATTTAAGAAAAAACGAAGTGTCGCTTCAATTATATATATATATATATATATATATATATATATATATATATATATATATATATATATATATATATATATATATATATATATATATGAACCTGAGATTATTTGTGAAAATGACAAATATGAACTTTACTTTGATAAAACAATACTTTGCAACAGAGCTGTAAAACACAATAGACCAGATATCGTTCTTAATGATAAACAGAATCAAATAACATATATAATTAATATTGCTATACCCGACACACATAATATACAAAATAAATACAATGAAAAATTTTCTAAATATATGATGCTTGGCGACGAGATTAAAAAATATGGAAAATGAAGAAAATATTTATTCTACCGATTATTATTTCTACAACAGGCGTTATTCCTAGAAATCTTCACAAAAGTATTGAGATTTTGGGTCTGAAGAAAAATTTGTTTGAACAGTTACAAAAGATAACAGTCATCAAATCTTGTAATAGTCTTCGTAGGTTTCTTTCCGAAAATAATAATGTGGTAGAGTCATAGGTTTTCTCTTTAGTTTATACTGCTCAGAATCTCATTTCATATTTTATTTATTTGTTTATATAAATGTAATATAATTAACTGACAATTTTGTCATATTTATATTCAGAGCAGTATTCTATTCGATCGTTCACCACTTCACACAAAGGAAACTATTAATGAGTAACATTCAGTGTTACTTGACTAAGGTCCGTACACTGGATTTTTCCGGGAGAAAGCCTCTGACACTACTCATTGGTACATTGATATCATTGTCTGATGATGCTATAGTATGTATATATTCTGGTAGATTGATATATTCTCATAACATTTAACGTTATCCTAATATATAATTACTCCAGGATATGTTTTGATTATAATCACTGCCTGGCAATGGTATTAATTACCGGGTGATGGATTTATATTTTTCATGAAATTAGTTTGATTGCATGAACAGATATATGGGCAACTCGTCGGGGTAAAACCTATATATATATATATATATATATATATATATATATATATATATATATATATATATATATATATATATATATATATATATATATATATATATATATATATATATATATATATATATATATATATATATATATATATATATATATATATATATATATATATATATATATATATATATATATATATATATATATATATATATTCTTTTGAAAAGGAGAGAGGATTTACAAAAATTTGAATAATTATATTTACAATATATTATATCTATAATTTTGGTGTGTGTCAGAAAAACACAAGGGAGAGCTCAGGAAATGGGGAACCATTCTATCTTGTATATGATTCAATAAACATGTGAAAAGATCTGAAGAAAAAACTCATTTCCCTGTCGCTATTGCATTAGCAATACCTTGTCTGTTCGTGTTGTGTTAATGTTGTGTGTACATGAAGAGTACCAAAGATTTTTCTGGTAAGCCGCTTCATTCGCTCATGCATTCCATGATTTCCAAAAATAAGGTTGAAAGGAAAGGAGTTTGGGACAGGAATCTGTAATAATGGAAAAAGAAATCCAGCAGAAAAATTTTTCAACAATCGTACTTCTTATATGTTTAAACAAATATAAGAAAAGATTTTACATAGCAAGTTAGGTCATGAAAAGGACTAAGGAGATAATAAAAAAATACATAACATGCAACATTTCCTCAAATTCCTTCTCTGTTTGACCGAGAGAGCCCCGATGGCCTGGTTCAGTCTTCCAAGTGATGCCGTGATCGATTATGATCTATAGATGTTTTGAATCATTTTGGACCCAATAATCTGGGTTGACATCGCCCATATATTTTTTTTTTTTAAATTTCGCGAAAAAATTTTGACGGTCGATAGAAAAAATTACAAATGTCATATAAAAAGAAATCGGTGTCTGAGGAATTCATTTTCATCAGAGCTGATAAAAGCAATGGAGTCATACCTATCAAGAAACTAGAAACTTACGAATTAAAAACTCAATCTTTCATAAATCTCTATCAGAAGGAAATTTCTTGAAAGAACTGGATATAATCAAACAGATTGAAAGTATTAATGGATATAATCCAAACTCAATCAATTACATTTTGAATAAGAAACAACACGAATTAGCCATTGAACAAGTATATCCACATTAAATGTCCCTTAGTAATATTTTCTTCAGAACAAGAAAAAAATTAGGTGGACATATCAAAAATTACAGAACAAAAACTGAAGAAGAAAATAATTAGGGAGTTGATCGTTCAAATTGTACAGACCGCTATAAATTTCGTATTGTAGAAATGTCGTAGAAATTTGGGAACGAAAATATAGAAACATAAGCGAAATCTCATTAATAAAAGATCAGATTCCAATTTTTCTAATCACTTTGCTTTTAATACGGATTTCCATGTCTTACCGACAGAGAGTATCGGCCAAAAATTGAATAATCCTCAAGCTCTTGAAACTAACAGATATAAAAATTCGGATAACATCCTCAACGACCAACTGGACTTATATCAAATCATTTACCCTCCTGAATTTATTCCCAGAAATATCTGATAGCTGTTGGATGGATTTTCCCGTACTGTTTCTTTTTGTCATTTATAGTATAGAATATCTGTATTGTAACCTTGCAGTTGTGAAATATACAGTATATATAAACGCGGTCTGCTAATATAAAATCTCAGTAGAATTCTGAATCGTTTGATTTAATTATTAATCGATATAGATTTACATCAAGTAAAAGCACAATCTCAAAAAATACACGTTACGAAATTTTCGCTACATGTGTGGCCACATCTAGGAATTAGAATGTGAATATCCTTCCTTGAAGGAGCTGGTTTTCGATCCAACCTTCATGTTCACCAGGGCCATTGAGCAGTGGTACGGCTCGGTCGGATGTCTCGAATAGGAGCCTTAGACTGCAGTTTTGTCCTATTATAACATGCCCATACACAGTATGTGGCCGGACTGCCACGAATTCAACTAACTAAGACAGTAGCCACTCACCATCGCTGCCAGGAAACCATGAAAATAAAAGTTGGATAAATAAAAAACCTCAAGGAGTCACACAAGTTCGACTATTTACCGCAACGCTACACATCGTGTCAGCAAGGAAGCGATCTGTCGAAAGACTAACGCTCCTTATTCTTACTCAATAAAATCTCGAAAATTACAACCTGAGCTGCTACATGTGTAGACATATTGAGGAATTTTTATTCAAGGAACAATATTCCACCTTCCGCAGAATGTTAAATATCCTTCCTTGAAAGAGCTGGTTTTCCGATACACCCTTCATAATCACCGTCAACCAGGGCTACTCAGCAGTGGTACAGCTCGGTGGGATCTCATGAATAGGAGCAATAGACTGCAGTTCCAGTCTCATTTGACCTCGTCAGTATTGTATACCCATTGACAGCATGAGGCCTGAATGCAACGTAAACATCTCCATTCGTTGGAGCGTAATTAAACATGTAAATATTATGAAGCCCTTCAACGAACTGAGACAGAGCCAGTCACCATCGCCACCAGGAAACCATGAAAATAAAGGGTGGATAAAGAGAAAATCTCAAGAAGTCACACTAGTTCGACTATTTACCGCAACGCTACACACCGTGTCAGTAAGGAAGCGATTTGTCGAAAGACTAACGCTTCTTATTCATATCTGGTTGTCTACTAAAAATTTCTACAATTCACATATTGAAAATCTCTCCACCAAGAGTCTAGCAACTGGAGATTTAAGCTACTGAAACAAGTTCCACCGTCTTATTGGGTCAAACAGTTATGGAGAGTTTCATACCTGAAATGTTTTATAACTACACAGATTTTTATTAACCCTACACTTGCACAGTTTTATGAAAGGTGAACAAAGTGCATAATGGAATCTACAAAATTCCTAATAATAAAAACTGAAAACACCAACAACCGCAGTTTTAACAATATTTCTGGTCAAAATATTGAGATACTCAAAAGGCTTATCAGAAATTTATGAAAAATGGATTATTATGTTTTTCCGGGGTTTACTACATTTTGAATATTTTTTCAACTTCATCGTTTCGTTCATTATATATATATATATATATATATATATATATATATATATATATATGTGTGTGTGTGTGAATCTGAGACAAGACGAATTATTCAAAATCCGTAGATCAATGAATAATCCCTCCTGACAAGAGCTAGTTTCCAAATCTGCCCGCCATGCACGCAGCCCTCAAGAGCCACAATAGTGCAACCAAGCAGGATACCGAGAAACGAAGTGGCAGACTGCAGTTTCGCCCTTATTAGGAGCTCATCAGTGTCGCATATCGCTTCTCAGCATCCTACCAAGCTACATCGGGGTACCCTATCAATTCCAGAAAGGACGCAACTCGTACATACGTACGAGAGTCGCCCTCTATGGAGCGACACGGCGAACCGGCTACCGGACCTCGAGAAAGATACGAAAAGTAACAAATAGATGTGGAAACGTTAAAAATTCCAAACATTAGGGAGACATCTTTCGCCGTTCCGTGAATCACATCAACGGTAGAAAACGTGCGAAATAATCCCGCTGGAATAGTGCTCTGCTTCTGAGATAACCCTCCCGTCGGTGAATATTTGGTATATTTGGTCAAATATTTAGGAAATATTTGGTAACTAGCTCTTGTCAGAAGGGATACTTCATTGATCTACGGATTTTTGAATAATTCGTCTTGTCTCAGATTCACATACATAGACTCTACGCGAAGTTTATCGCGGAAAACATTTGACCATATATATAACTATTGGTAGAAGCATTTCACTACAGTCCATACACTACTCGCACAACGGTTCCAGCAATCGCTTCAGAGCCCAGAAATAATTCTGAAGTACCTTACCCTAGGGATTACTCACATGATTGCCAAACAAAAGGGCACCAAATACCCAAAATAGTATCGGCCTATTACCTGCCTCCCCTCCATTTACAAAGTCCTCACCGGTACACTCACGTTGTACATCAAGTTCATCAGAGCTAAACATATAATAGCGCTTGAGCAAAATGGATGTAGGTACGGATCTAGAGGCTGTAAGGAACTGTTGATCATCGATAGAATAATTTCTAAGCAGGCTAAGCAGAAGAAGCGAAATTTATCACTCGCCTGGATTGATTACAAAAAGGCTTACGACTAGATCCCACATTCTTGGCTCATCAGATTTCTCGAAATATATGGCATATCCGAACCCGTAATCAATCTCCTGAAACAACTCATGGCCACATGGAAAACCTCGCTCAAGATTCGTACTGAACAAGGCGAGATAACTACGCCGGAGATAAACATCAAACGGGGGATATTTCAGGGGGACACACTGATCCCTATGTGGTTCTGTCCTGCTATCCTGCTATCAACCCTCTCAGCACAATTCCCAATAATACCAACCTGAACAGTTACATCATAAACAAACAGAGCAATGTCCGCATTACTTATCAACTATATATGGATGATCAGAAGCCTTACGCTGAAAGCTCTGACTAACTGAAAGGACAGCTTGAGAAGGTAACAGCCTTTAGTGAGGCAATCCACATGGAGTTTGGCATTGACGAGTGTGCGGTGATGCACATCAAAGAAGAAAACATTGCTGAGGGCAAGAGGGTATGACATATACGAACAACATGACTATCCCTGCGCTTTCACAAGAAGAGTCGTACAAATACCTAGGTGTTCAACAAGTCCTGGAGATGAAAATATCTGAAATGAAGAAAAATTTGAAAGAAATGCTCTACTCGCGTATCAGTAGGATCATCAAATCGCGATTGAACTCGAAGGCGCTTTCCAAGCAATCAGTGCTTGGGCAATCCCCAGTATACCATACTGGTTTGGGATCCTGAGGTGGACTATAACAGACCTGAAGTCCATAGACACCAAAATCAGGACAATACTGACGAGTCATGGAATGCACTACCCGCATTCATCTGTGAATCGACTGTATCTTCCACGAAATCAGGGAGGACAAGGACTCTCATCAGTTGCCGTGCCATCCGAGAAGAGGATGAAAATCATTCGGCCTTGGGACTATCGGAACTATTCTTCAAAGTAGAATCTTACACAACGGCTGAACTAACTGTAAAATTGGAATTACATGGCAGGTATCCAAACCACCTGAAAAACAAAGATAGAGATAGCAAAGAATCGCTAAGACACCTGAGAGCTGGTTACCTGTTTCCTGAGACGGAGGGTTGCAATCTAGGACCAGGTAGTGCCTACGAGAATATACCTAAAATATATCACCAAGCAGGACATCCCGACAGAGTTATGTCGAAGATGTGGAAAGGGCCAGGAATCTTTACAGCATGTAACATCTAGCTGCTCTTTATAGGCTCCAAAAGATTACTTGATTGACATAGCGTGGTAGCGAGAGTGTACCATCGAAGTCTTGCTGTCAATTTAGGACTTTGCAAGGGAACAGTACCAACTTTCTAATATCGACCTAAATCAGTGATTGAAATGCATATGCTCAAGATGCATTGGGATTACGGATAGATCGGTGGGACACAACAAACCTGACATAGCAATTTGAAGAACCATGATGAAAAACATAAGTTATCCTAGACGTCAGTTAACCAGCTGATGAAAATATGAGTAGATCGTATAGTGAAAAAATAACAAAGTATCAGGACTTGGAATTAGAACTGAAGGAAATTTATAAGCTCAAAAAAGTGACGATATAGCTTCTAATAATATCGGTAAATGGGCTTGTTGAGGCGCACTTGCAGGACAACACCGTGAAACAATTACAACTGAATGCAGATATTGTATGCAGCGCACAGAAGAAGGCGATACTTGGAACGACGCGTATCGTCAGAAAGTGTTTGCAAGGCTCATAGTGTTCCTTGGCGAGATCTCGCCCGGCACACTTGATGAGGGCCCAAAATGAAAGAAAAATTATATATATAAAAATAAAAAAAGAGTTTATTAACTAAATTCAAATTAAGTCACTTAATTTATTTAGATGATATTAAATTATATGCCGGAACCAGATCTCATTTAAAAAGTCTACTTGAGATTACTTTCAACTATTCCAATGATATTCATATGAAATTTGGGCTTCCAAATGTAAAAATCTTTCTATTGAAAATGAAAGATCACCTCTGATTATAATATAATATAATATATAAAGATTTCCAATATCGAAATCGAGCCAATGCATCAAGGAGATACATATAAATATCTTGGATTTTGTCAAAGAAGACAATTAACCATAGCAGCACTAAAGAAATTATTAGAAGTTCATATTACAAAAGACTAAGAATTATCATCCAGAGTTATTTAACTGGTAAAAACCTTTTCAGAGCTATCAACTCCTATGCTGTTCCTATTCTTACATCTTCTTTTGGAATTATTAAATGGTCTAAAACTAATCTAAATGAATTACAATGTCAAACGTGGAAAATGCTCTGTAAATATCATAAGCACCACCCAAAGTCAGCTGTTCAGAGAGTTACACTACCTAGACATCTTGGAGGTCGTGGATTAATTGATTTGAATAATCTTCATAGTAAACAGATTTTCCAACTACGTTCCCATTTTCATGATAAACAGAGAACGTCTAAATTACATGATATTGTTGTTGCTGCAGATTATAATCTTACACCTCTGAACTTGACAATGCAAAAAGTAGATTTTGATATATTTGATGATAATTCTAAAAGAGAAAGTTGGATGCAGAACGAATTACACGGAAAGCACCCTAAAGAATTGAAAAATGATTATATTGATGAAATTGCATCGAATAGATGGTTGGTATCTGGAGAATTGTTTGCTGAAACAGAAGGCTTGGCAATTGCGATCCAGGACCAGGTTGTTTTCACAAGGAATTATAGAAAACATATCATCAAACAAAATATAGATGATTCTTGCCGTAGATGTTTCTGTTCTTCAGAAACAGTTTTTCATATATTATCATCTTGCTCAGTCCTTGCTTCAACAGATTATTTAGAAAGACATAATGCCGTCGCTAATATTATTCACTTCAATCTAGGAATTAAACATGACCTAATTCCCAAAAGAAAAAATTTCAAAAATATGAACCTGAGATTATTTGTGAAAATGACAAATATAAACTTTATTTTGATAAAACAATTCTGTGCAACAGAGCTGTAAAACACAATAGACCAGATATCGTTCTTAATGATAAACAGAATCAAATAACATATATAATTGATATGGCTATACCCGACACACATAATATACAAAATAAATACAATGAAAAAATTTCTAAATATATGATGATTGGCGACGAGATTAAAAAATGTGGAAAATGAAGAAAATATTTATTCTACCGATTATTATTTCTACAACAGGCGTTATTCCTAGAAATCCTCACAAAAGTATTGAGATTTTGGGTCTGAAGAAAATTTGTTTGAACAGTTACAAAAGATAACAGTCATCAAATCTTGTAATATTCTTCGTAGGTTTCTTTCCGAAAATTAAAATGAGGTAGAGTCATAGGTTTTTCTTTAGTTTATACTGCTCAGAATCTCATTTCATATTTTATTTATTTGTTTATATAAATGTAATATAATTAACTGACAATTTTGTCATATTTATATTCAGAGCAGTATTCTATTCGATCGTTCACCACTTTACACAAAGGAAACTATTAATGAGTAACATTCAGTGTTACTTGACTAAGGTCCGTACACTGGATTTTTGAAAGCCTCCGACACTACTCGTTGGTACATTGATATCATTGTCTGATGATGCTATAGTATGTATATATTCTGGTAGATTGATATATTCTCATAACATTTAACGTTATCCTAATATATAATTACTCCAGGATATGTTTTGATTATAATCATTGCCTGGCAATGGTATTAATTACCGGGTGGTGGATTTATATTTTTCATGAAATCAAATTGATTGCATGAACAGCAGATATATGGGCAACGTCGGGGTAAAACCCTATATATATATATATATATATATATATATATATATATATATATATATATATATATATATATATATATATATATATATATATATATATATTCTCCTAAATTTTCTGATAATTGTTGAATGTAGTCACCATCATTTCGATTCCATTTATTTTTTTCTTTGTGTAGTTTAAATATCTTTATACGGAGGGTAATTTTTGTGAATAAAGTTTATTTAGATAAGAACGCTGAAATGAAGGTGAAGAACAAACAAAGAACATACCGATTATAAATAAAATGTTAAACTCATCCCTATTATTTTCACTCATCCTCACTCTCTGTATACAAGTAAGCAGCACTCAATTCATACTGTCTGCGTAGAATTTCGTGCTCCATACATTAACTCGCATACCTCTAAGTCCAAACTATCATAATATGTCCCTGATGCTCGTGCAAATGTTCATTCTTCATTTTTATTAACAGCCGCCTCCACGTCCGATGTTTTTATTCGAACTGTAGTCTCCATAAGCATGCTAAAAGCAAAGAGCAAGAGGAGAAATATTAAAACTTTCCGAGTAAATTTGCCCCAAATGGACAACTTAGTCATAAACTTCAACTTTCAGAAACTTGCGAATGACTGAATCGTTCCATAAAATCTTTTTTCAGTCAAGTTTTCTACGGAAAGGAGACTTTTCTGTTGCAACATTGTTTGAGTTTTTTTCTGGATCAAAAAAAGATAGAAACTAATCTGTGCACAAATTAATGAAAAACACTCAAATTGATATTCTGGGATTGTTATGAATCAGGGTATCCGAATAGGTAAGTTTTCTGTTTATTTTAGATGCAAGTGAGTCATGGGCCCTACTAATCGATAAGTCCAAGTAGTTCAAAGATTTTTCATTATTTTCATTTTCCATTGTGAATAAAATCGATTGATGCGAAAAGATTTTAAAAACTGTAAGAAACTATTGAGTTGTCTGTCTGTGCCAATCCAAATACAGAAGATATCACCTACATATCTTTTTTTTGTCGGAACTTTAGTTGTTGAATTTGACTTTAACTTACAACAGGGAAGATGAATGAATATGTTATAGCAGTAATTTTATGGACCGAGCTGTGAAAAAAAATAAAACCTGGAATAAGAATGGAAATCAATAAGCTATTACTTAATAACGAATCAAAGTCAAGTGCTCAAATGTTAAAAACGATTAATAATAAACATGTAGGCAATGAATTAACAGACAAAAACTAATGGAGTGAGAGGGTTTCTGCTTATCTGTGTCAAATTGATGTTCTGCGGCGACAAATAACGTTGAAGGTTGTTTTCAAAATGGATGATGCAGGATGCACAGGCACAGGTACTGGTTCCACAAAAACGTAGGTGCTGGTTTCACAACGACGTAGACTAGACGAATTGCAGATCCAAGTTTGAACTGTTACAGGCTCCAGAGAACGAGATAAATGTGCCCGCCCTCGACAATTCCGACGAATACTTTCAGTCCTCAATGTACTTGGGAAATACAAAGATGAAAAAAAGAAAGAAGAAAAAGGCTTCGAGATGGAAGATGGCCTCGTGATATTTCCTTGAAAATTCCTTGTGCTTTTATCCCCTTGCGGGAAATTGATTTCATTCCAAAGTACAACGAGTAGGAATTATTGGAACACTAAGCAAATTCATCCCGAAAAACGGCAAGTTCAAACTCAGAAACACTAATTTCTCACAAGTGCTTCCTAGGAATATCAGAATGAAAAACAGATCCGTTTTCTTTCGACAGGAATTCGAAAAAAAAACTAATTAGTTTCTACTCCCCACTTCGGTCTGTCAACAAGGTGTCAAATACTCTATCTCATAAGCGTTCTTCAGCGACCACACTTCGAATAGTTCTCCGATATAAAATTGTTCTTTCATACCCTGAGCATTGCATAGCCTTTCTCAAAGTCACTCTAACCCTTTCGAAGTCGACAACGATCACAAAACGTTCGTATAAATATTGCACTAATTCGCAACCATGGTTGTACTGCTAGCCGAGTCTGTACCGTATGACCGAGGCCATCGCTACACATCGAAAAATACTTGTGAACCTGTGTCTGTGCTCCCACAATTGAGTAGCCGAGATGAAGTAAACAGATAACCTACATTTTGTTGTTTGTTTGTTTTTTCTATGGACCTACAGTTTAAAGTGGACTCCGAACCACTCACCTAGACCGTGTAATGATAACTGCCACCACAAGGATTACAAGTTATCTGGCCTTCAGAGGTTATGGACTCAACAACTATGGTTATGTGTCCACTCTCTATGTGTGTCTTTGTCAAATTCACTTTTTTGTTCAAGGACAACATCCATGACTTGAACCAGGCACCTCGGCTAAGCATATTCCTACATAACCTATATTTTGTTGACTACATTTACAATGGTATTCCTATACGAAATTCGGTTAGGAATTAATATTTATTTGAAAGTAATTTTATAAAGAGAGAATGCAGAGGATTGTCTAGAAACAAGGGTTTTTTAGTGTTACTATCCCGTTATTATTTATGAACGAATTGCTGGAGTCTTGAAGTACTGATTTCGAATGGATGTCACAAGTTATTATCGAATATAGCGCAGAATAAGATGACATTCAATAAATAGTTGAGTAAAATCATTATTCGAAAGGTGAATCATTGAATATTCAGACCACTCATTCGATATTTCTGACTCAATGTCCTAGTACCCAAAACCAACGGTTATAAAGAGTTTGAAGAATGTTTTGTTCATTAGCTTAGTCGTAGGGGTAGATAAATAAATAAATCAAATAAATTAAATAAAAATATTTATTTCCACTGACTGATTGTACGGGAAAGTACCATAATAATTTACAGAAAAACATGTACGGAATGTGAAACACGAAACAATCGAAAATATTCAAAGAACAACCACAAACAATCATCTTTCTCTGACGTACTGGCTGATAAAATAAAACTCTCTTTCGAGGAAAAACTCTTGGCTTGTAATTTAAAACATCAAATTTTCAATATCTCTTATATGTTTAGGCAACGAGTTGAATATTTTTATAGTATTAATTTTCGGCCTGCTTTATACTTGTGATAGTCTAGTGAATGGAACATATAAGTCCGAGAATGATCGAGTCGAGTAACTTGTTGATATTACCACACACCCTGTAGGAAGAAAGATTCCGTTTTACATGTACGCAGCAGTTATGAAGATACAAAGAAGACAGCTTCAAAAAGTTGTTTTTGAAGAATAGACGGCAAAATGTGAGTCTGGACAAACCGAATATAGATCTTATGAAAATGGAAGGATATGTGCGAGAATAATGCTGATTTCTGTGGACTGTATATAAAAACTTCATAGAAGAAACTGATACGATAAACTGTAGCATTCAGTTATGAGTGCTGAACGAAAAATATATATAAAAATTTACTACAGAATTCGAGATTCGAAGAAACAAGTGTAACGAAAATTAGGAAGGGTTTCCTTTCTAAGTAAAGCTAAACTCAGTTCACAATCACTATAGGGCACTAGGTTTTATACACTTTAGTTTCACTGTAGTCCAGGCCTGGAAAAAGTTTTAATTTGGGTTTTAATAATTGTCTTTATAAGGTAAATGTAGCTCAATAGTTTTTTATGTCACAATAGACATTTCACAAGGAAGTGAAAACGAGGCTTTTTGGCGCAACTGCGAGGCTTATATTTCGAGCGGCACTATACGGTCGATAGTACTGTCTGTAGCAGACTGGTTGGCGCGCTACCCTGAGGCACGGAAAATTGGAAACAGAGAAAGACCGCCAAGACAATATGTATTTGAATTTCAATTCAATGTAATGAATGCCGCGAATACGGAAGAAAAAAAATCCTTAAACCTGAAATTGAAGACGAAGCAGATTCTTTTTTGCATTTTGAAAACCCTGTCCACAGCTGTGCTGTTTCCCCAACACATGATCACATAGTTAAGAGTGCTCTGAACACTAGAAAGATAGAAAGTCTTCAAAATATGGAGATTGACAAACTCTCTCAATTGATATAAAGCAAAGTTCTTTGCACTAGCGAGTTACAAAGTTGCGAGATGTGGTCTTTCCATGACAATGACTATCTATTGTAACTCCTAAGAACTTAATAGACGATGAGGGTTCAACAGTGTTACTGCCTGAACGAACAGTTGTGGTGAATACTGGCTGGATTCCAGTTGGAAAAAAAACAATAAAGTCAGTCTTGTCCTCATTGAGAGCTAGGTCATTATTTTTGCACAAATGAGACGTTTTATCGAAGCTTGGACCTCTATCGCATTAGGGTCTTCATCAGATACAAATGCGGAAGTGTCATCAACATATAAAAGTGTCCTTGGGCCGCAATCATCTAGGAAATCAATTAGATCGTTCATGAATACGACAAAGAGAATTGGACCTAACGTTCTGACCTGTATAATTTTGGCAAGAGGCCTAATTTGAAGAGAAATTTTAATGAAAAATAATCAATTTGTGACTCGTTGGCTAGTTCGCTTAATTTTTTGACTTTTATATTTGCTAATTTTCGTTAGTCCGAATGGAAAATGATATATCATTTATTTAGTCACTTTAAATTTCTATCCCCATAAAGAATAACATGAATAAAGGGAAACAGAAACGTACCTCTTTGTGATAAGGAATTCTTTTAGACCACCAAATGCTGCTTTTATGTAGCACGATTTTCCAACCGTTATTAACTGCGAAGAGCATGAAAAATTTAATGAAAGGTCTTATCTGTAAATTTTAGGCACGCAAATTAGTATGTCACCCTCTAATATGTCTGGAATTTTAATTACTCGCATGCTTTTCCTTCTCATGTTGTTATTTCACGTTTTACGTTTAGGGAATGAAGTTGTTAAGTTGGTTTGTCCGATATTTTAGTTGTTGTATAAGTGAAAGATAAACTGCCATCGCCATGCAAATATTTTTAATAACATACTGATAAGATATAATTACCCCCAAAGTGTCTACAAACAGGGAAACTTTGAAACGAATCAAGTGCTGACTCGTCGGAAAACTGGAAGCTTTATTCAATTACATTAGTCAAAATGAGTGTCACGGCATTTTCAATTTACGTATTGCAACTATAGAAGTATAAAACTATAAAAGTAAGAGCTGCTCATTCGAAGCAGCTCAAATACATGAATGGAGAGATAAGAGTATGATTGATATAACCAGAACTCGTTTATGTTTCAATATACAGGCTGTGACATTTAATTTCTGGCGGAAGATGAGACAGTAAGAATGACTAATCAATTTATTTTTCAATCTTATACCGAGTGGCTCACTACATTTGCGACGGAAACTATGGCATATGGCTTATTTTACGGCTGGTTTCGAAGAATATTTTTAGCCCCTCAGGGGCTCAGAAACATTAATTCTGAGTACGGGCTTAGCGAACCCGAAGTATCCTAGCTTAACCTCGCAGTAGGTATAAAATACAAATTATTGAATGGGGTACAATCAACGGAATAAACTGGTGAATCGACATTGTACCACCATAACCTCTTGTCGCGTTTAAGATATAGGAAGAGGGTCTTGTTCGGAAAGTGAGTCACAGTCTCGCTCGGTTAGCGACGGAAGCAGCGTGATATCGAGTAGGGATACTGCAACACAAAACCAAATGAGAAACAACATCAATACCTCCCAACCGACTCTTGATGTTTCAACGGGGGCGCAAGCCGTTAGCCCTACGACCACGAGAGCCGGACTCCCTAGGAAACGCATGAAGTGGACACAAGAAATGAATTCCTTCATTATGCGTACCTATTACAAGATAACAAACTTGGAATCGGAAGTGACATCATACAGATACGCGTAAAATCTTGCATTCGTAAAAAATATCCGGAATTACAGCACATATTCGAGCAGAGAATTTCGGGTCGATGAAGAACTATCGTTAAAAACAGGCTACTTTCTTCAGAAACGCTACAAAGCATACGAGAAGAGTCATAAGTCATAATGGAACTCAGAAGTGAAGATGATACTCATAACGGTATACCTACCGTCAACGAAAGTGTTACAGCTTACAACGAAGCCATGGAAACGAATATCAAAATAGAGCATCCCCCTGAGACGAACCAGCAGAACGAATTTATGTATTTAGCAAGATCAGAAATTAACAGAGCAATAACTGAATTCAGTGGTAGTAACCCAACTAAAAGACCTCAACTGCCCAAACTTAAGACGAACAAGAACACCAATATCATCCTAGCAAGCGTAAACTCAGTATTTGTAGAATACACCGACCAGAACACCTTGGAGAAGATTCACACTTTGATTTGCTGTGGAGCAGTAGCGGTTCTTCGACTTCACAAACAACAAGTCTCCACAACTTTGGTTCGAGCTGAGCCAAAAAGCGTCAGAAAACCACTATGGCAAAAACGATCGGAGAAGGATATTGATAATATTAGTTCAGAAATCGATCGCCTCCCAGAATTCCCGAGAAACAAAAAACCCTCAACACAAAACGAACACAAAACACCCTGATCATTATCAACATATCGACGGGTATATCGACACTTTTGAGCAGAAACTCCAAGCTGAAGCAAAGAGGCTTTCAAGATACGTCAATGGTACTGAAAGGAAACGCCAAACCAGAGGTTCCTCCAAAGCGCGGTTAATTTTCATAAGGGAAATAACAAAACTGCGACCAACAATAACGGAGAAGTATGTGACGCACAGTGCTTGACCGAATATTGGTCATCAATATGGTTGAACCACAAAGACCACAATGAAGATGCCTAATGGATCACAAATGAAAAATAACGCATTGATATCAAACTTATAGACCTTGAAGGAATAACGGAGGAAAGTATCACAACAGTAGTTAGAGCGACCAACAATTGGAAGGCCACAGGTATAGATAATATCCATAACTTCTGGTACAAGAGCTCACGTATGTTCTTTAACATCCCTGGAAAATACTCACTCTTCTTACACAAGGCTCAAACTATATGCTACCTAAGAGCGATAAAACACAAGATCCGTCTCAGTATAGGCCGATCACGTGTCTACCAACGCTCTATAAAATACTCACCTCATGCAAATCTAATCAAATATATCAACACCTTGATGACAAGAATATATAAGCAGAGGAGCTGAAGGTTTTGCAGAAAGAAACACCACAGGTGTAAGGAAAACCTCATCATCGATTCTGTCATAATGAAACAGGGCATCGGAATGTTCATTCAGCTTTTCTCGATTTTATGAATCCATTCGATAGTACCGCCCATTCTTGGCTTGTCGAAGTATTACAGTTAAACAAAATTCACCCATTCCTGGTAGAATTCTCGAAGACAACAATGACACACTGGCGCAGGTCAACATCAAAACAATAAGTCAATTAAAACCGACGCGACACCCATAAGTCGTGGAATTTTTCAAGGAGACTTCTTGAGTCCACTTTGATTGGGAGAGGTAAATTACATTCAGCTAATAGCTGAGATAGTGTATAGATCCACAATAATTAATTATAATTAAAATATTCGTTGTCCTCTGACCATTACAATATTTGATCAAGTAATTAGAGGTATAAGACATGTTCACATGTTACAAGAAAAACTAACAATTAGAAAAAAATTCATCTAGTGGGTAGAAGCATTTAGTGTGCAAAAATCTACTAACAGCTGCACTAAACACCCTCACATCACTGATTGACCGAACATTTATGGAAAGTGCATTAAAGAGCCTAATTCCTATGTATCCAGGACATCTTTCATATCCTGATAGAGTAAGAGATGGTGTGACTAATAGATCTGATCCCCTGGTAAGGTTATTGTGATGGAAATTATTCGGTTAAAAGCTAGTTAAGTTAACTTTTACGTAAGTTACAATCTCAAGTATATAAATACTAGCGTGAAGCAAGATATTTAATTCACGAAAAAAATTGCGACATGAAGTACGCCTTATTCACAATATTTCTAATGGCTCTCTTTTTTAATTTAAAAACCCTATCTCAATAACCAGAAGCACTCCAAAACATAATACCGTAACTAAGTTAAGAACGAAAATATGCATGAGAAAGATAAGATATTTCTCTGTTGGTCGTTAACCTCTATCTGTACAATGCAAAACAAAATGAGACAAGAAACTACACAGCTGGTCAATATGTTCGCGCCAGTTTAGGCTGTTGTCGATTGTGATGCCTAGGAACTTTGTGGATTGAAGATGTTGAATGGATTTATTTCTTACCCTGAATAGATGACTACAGTCATTGTTTGAACCAAAAGTTTTCAGTGAACAGTTAATAAAAACAGTTTTTGATATGTTCAAAAGTAACTTGTTGGCATCGAACCCAATAGAAAGTTTATTGAGTAAGTTTTGAACGTTTTTGAGTGTGCTAGCAAGATCAAGATCCGCACCGAGCAATGTCGTGTCGTCAGCGGACATAATAAAATTACCAGGGTCGCCAACAATATCATGCATATCGTTGACAAATAAAAGAAATAACAGTGGCTCTGAAACGGAGCCTCCGGGACACCACAATTTATGTCGAGCAAAGAGGATTTAACTCCATGAATCTCTACAAGCTACATTCGGTTGGATAAGTTCGATTTTATCAAGTCATGTATTGCTCCTCTAATTCCTAGAGAATACATTTTATTCAGCAATATAGCATACAGTACCAAGTCCAAAGCTTCAGTGAGATCCATAAAGACCGCAATACATTTTTGATTGCCATTCAAGCATTCGAGGTGGAGATTGACGAAACTTATAATGGCTGATTGAGTCGACTTACCCCTTCGAAATCTATGTTGACCGGTTGTTAGGATATTATAATCTTTGAGGATAATTACAATTTTTTGAAATATTAACCATTCAAATACTTCAGACAAAGCAAGGAGCAGTGAGATTGATCTGTAGTTCCCAGTTAAGGTTGGGTCTCCCCTCTTGAAGAGCATAACTACGCGAGAAATTTCAGGAAATTCGGAAAAACGCCATTCTTTACAGCACTGTAAAGTATTGGTATAAAGAATATATATGCTTTTTTAAGGAGGACAATTGTGATTCCATCAACTTCGTAAGAATTTGAATTTTTAAGGCTGTTAAGGATTTCAATCATTTGATTGAGGGGGTCGTTATTTGATGAAAATCGATATAAATATTTTCAATGAAATAAAACTAACGTATGTTGATTTTCACTATATTCACTATAATATAGTGAAAATCTAAATACTTTAGTTTTATTTCATTGAAAATCTGTTAAAGATGTTGAATAATTATGACTCAAAAACTAGTCGAAAGAACATAGTTGATTGGATATACTTCGGTCGGTGCATATCCTTTTTCAAATCATGTCCGATATCAACCTTGTCAAGAGTGTCAGCTGCAATGTCAATCGAATATTCATTGAAGGGATTCGAAAGTACAGCTGGGTCGCTCACAAATTTATCCTCCATCAGAATATCAGGCAAAGTAACTCTGGATTGTGAGTTTTTTGGTAGCTTGGAGGGTTGACGCGTAAATTTTTTTATATTTTTTGTAAATATCTATATTGTTAGGATGAGGAACACTATTCTTGGGGTGATACAATTGCTTCAACATTTTAGGTGATATTGTGATACCCTCAATTTCGAAAATCATTTACAACACCCTGTGCAACATAGATCAACAAAATGCGTCACATGTTCAAGTAACAACAATAGCTATTACAATAGTGGTCCATCTGATGCTTGTATTGAGGGCACAAAATTCTTGTTTTAAAAGTCCTCAAATTTCAAATAATCTCAAATATTTCGTAAACAATTTAATATAGGCATAGGGTATTTCGAAAAAACTGACCTTCATTTTTCTTCAAAATGTCAAAATGAAATGAAATATAGTAAAGTAAAGCAAATCTTTGTTAATACTTTACCAAATACATTGTTTGCATAGGTCAAATTTAATGTAGAGTATTACTCAAAAAGAACAAATACAACAATAGTCGTATCTAATAATGAAAAGAATCATATAAACGAAAATGCAGAGGTTCAAAGTGAAAATCTAGAGAGATTCAATCCCAGAAATTCATCCACTGAGTTAATGGCACGATCAATCAGGATTCTTCTTACAGTGTCTTTGAAAGATACCGTGGATTGACTTCTAATGTGACATTCGAGGAGAAAGTCGGCCCATTTTATGACTTGCTAAGCTTGAAGCAATCAATTCTTATATTTAGCTTATTTCTCGTGTGGTTATCGTAAATATCAGAATTCACCAAATTAGAGTCCCTTCTTTCGTGAGCACAGAGCAGTCATTCCAGCCCAAATAGAGCAAGAAAAGTGAGGATTCGCAAGTCTCTGAATGCCGCCCTGCAACAGTCCAGCCACCACTCTGAGGCCCCTGCGTTTGAGTCTAAATTACTGAAAGCAAGATGCTCAGTTGCCCTATGCCACGATATCTCAAGTGGGATTTTATGTTAGCAGAATAAATATTGCGAAGAACAGCCTCGACACTCAGGACGCAAGCTGTCTCAGAAAAAAAAATTCCTACTAATCTTGGTTGATCCATTAGTAGCATGATTAATCTAACCCACCTGAATGTCGAATCCAAGTATATGCCCAAAACTTTTACACTACCAGAGCCACGCATGTCAGATTCGCCCTTCAAACTGAACAGCATGGTCTGTGTATTCTCGTTATTCATGCAAATAACGTTGAGTCAGCTTCATCAATAGAACAAGAAAAATCATTAATGAAGACCAAAAACAATCGGACTCATGATAGACCCCTGGGGGATCCCGTTACTGATCGGTATGTTTCTTGAGTATTTATCGTTAACGAAAACATGCTGACTTCTGTTGGATATAATGTCTATAATGGCCATACTGACATCATTGAAACCGTTTTTGTGAAGCTTAAACAAAAGCTTGTCTCGTGACATACAGTCGAATGCCTTGTTCAGGGTCCACAAAAACGAAAAGAGAGTGAAGACCCAACTCAAAACACTCTATCGTACAACCGATAAAAGAAAAACCCGCATCAGTTGTACTCCTACCCCACCTAAATTCATACTGATCAACCGAAAACAAGAATTTACTTTCAAAGAAATCAATAATTTTTCTGCAGAGACCCTTTTCGATTATCTTCTAGAAAACCGGTACCAAGGAGATAGGGATAGTTTCAACATCCTCAACACCCCCTTCTTGAACGCAGGTATAGTTTTCGAAATTTTGAGGCAGTCGGGAAAGATGCCAAATCTTATGACCTGGTATTCTGCAGGGACTACACTGCGTCACGAATAGTGTTGTGGCCTTCTTCTGAAAAACAGAACGTTTTATCGGAAGGAGCTTGTTTTTTGAATGTATTATTGAGATCTGTATCAAACCTAGGTATATTAAATGAAATAATATATGTTACAGTGATAAAGTACTCATTGCATTTATTAGCATCCAGAGACCCAATATTTTTAATTCTATTCTAACCCTGCATGCTATTAACGATCATAACCAAGACATTCGAGACTCGTCGGAAGACTTATTGATTAGGTTATCATTATGCGAAATTTTGGCCTTTCGGATTTTCAGGCGATCAAGATATTTAAATCTATTTCTGTCCTTTTTTAGGTCATCAGTTTTGAATTGGTCATATAATTCGCGGACGAAATTTAGCTGCTCTCTCATTTGTGCTAGCTCATTCGTGAACCACCGACCCCAGACTGAATAGCTCTTCTTCTTCTTTAAAAAGGACGATGTCCTGTTTTTTGTTACAGCCCTTGCTGCGAACCGGAGCTCCAGCACTCATACCATCGCTTTTTCGGCCTTCCTATGGGTCTTCTAGTGTTGGGTTTTTGTGTTTTTGCCCATCGCCATACGTTCGGGGCCCATTCTGTCTACGTGATCTGTGCATAGGCGTCGACGTGCTCTTGTCCACCTCAACACATCCTGGACACCTAGCTCCCTTAGCGTATTCTCATTCCTTATTCTATCTCTGCGTGTAATACCCCTTATAGCTCTTAGTGTTCTCATCTCTGTTGTCCTCATTAGTTGTTTTGTTTTTGTTGTCTCAGCTCTTGTCTCAACCGCATATGTCATCACGGGTCTCACACAGGTTTTATAGATTCGGACTTTGCTTTCTGTGCTTATGTACTTATTCCGCCAGATTACATCTCTCAGGAAGCCAGATATTCTCGATGCTTTCATTGTCTGCTGTTTTGCTATTTGTAATAGTTGCCTATCGCTCGATACTTCTACTCCTAGGTATTTAAAGTGTGAAACTTGCTCTATTATATGACCGTTCACTACTAGTTTGCATCTAATTGGATCTTTCGCTATTACCATCGATTGGGTTTTCTGTGTTGATATTACCATGTTATATTTTTCTGCTGTTACTTTGAACTTTTGTAGTAGGCGTTGTAGGTCGTCCTCATTCTCGGCTATTAGTAAAGCATCATCTGCGTAGCACAGTATTCTCATAGTTTTGTTACCCATCCTATAGCCTTGGTTCATTAGGTTAACAACTGCTATTATTTCATCCACGATTAAATTAAATAGACATGGGCTGAGGCTGTCACCTTGTCTAATGCCTGCGTTAATTTTGATCTCGCTTGTAAGTCCCTGTGTAGTTTTTACTTTCGTCTTATTAGAGTTATTTAGTTCTTTGATTATGTTTATGTTTTTATTTCTAAGGATAGTGATCACATTGTTCATTCGAATTCTGTCGAATGCCGTTTCCAAATCTATAAAACATATGAACAACGGTTTGTCAAACTCTATGGACTTCTCCACCAGTTGCCGCAATATAAAAATTGCACCCATTTTTGATCTATTTGGTCGGAATCCCTGTTGTTCTTCAGACACACCTTTTTTGTCATATATCTTTTGCGATTGAATTTTAGTGAGTAGTTTCGATGCAGAATTAAGGAGTGTGATGCCTCTATAATTTGCTGGGTTTGTCTTCACGCATTTTTTGTATATGGGTATTGTTATGCTCTCTCTCCATTCTTCTGGTATCTCCTTGTTGTTTTCAATTTTTTGGAATAGTTTTGTTATTTCTTTTGTTATTTCTGCTCCCCCATATTTAATTAGTTCGTTATTTATGTTGTCCGGACCGGGTGATTTTCTATTTTTTAAATTATGGATTACTTGTTGTACTTCTTCTAGGCTGATAATGTCATTTTCTGTTTCTTCGTAGAGTGTGTTTTGTTGTTCGATTTCTGGTTCCTCATTGTTACCGTTATCATTATCTCCCAGGTATAACTTCTGGAAATTTTTCACCCACTCTTCTGGTTTTATTACATTGATCTGCAGTTCTTCGGTGATTGGTTTTTTCCTGTTTCTCAACATATTCCATACCTTTTTCTGTGCTCCTCGTAAGTCGTGTTCCATGTTATTTGTAAATCTTTCCCAATATATATTTTAATTCTTAGATTTTGTTCGTTCTATTTCTTTCTGTTTTATATCTTTGGTACTCTTCTGGTGTTCTGTGATTGATATATCTGATATATGCGTTCTTCTTTTCGTTTGCTAAATCTTTGATTTCCTGTGTGAACCATGGTTTATCTTATCTATGACTGTTTATATTGATTCTTCGTTCCCCAATTGCTTCTTTTGCGCTGTTAATTATGTTGTTTTTCACTTTATTCCATGCGGCGTTTATGTTGTCTGTGTCTACTCTAGGGTTAAGGTTGATCTTTTCCTCGAGTCGTGTTTGGTATAGATTCTTAGTACTTTCGTTTTGTGAAGATTCAATGTTGAATTTAGTGATGTAGTTAGGCGATTTGTTTTATCTATTCTATATGACAGGCGGTACTTGCAGATAACCATTCCGTGCTGTGTTCCAACATTCGCTGATGTCAGTGTCCGTACGTCAAGTATTTCTCGTTGGTGAATTTCCCTATTGGTGATCACAAAGTCAATCATAGATTTTTGTCCTCTTGTGTTGGTGAATGTGTATTTGTGTTGTTCTTTGTGGTCAAAGTACGTGTTATTTATTCAGAGTTCATTATGTGCACATATCTCGAGAAGTATGTCTCCATTTTCGTTTGTCGCCGCTTCATTAAACTTCTGCATAATTCCCGGGAGGGGAGTATTCCCTATTCTCGAGTTAAAATCTCCCATTATAAATATTTTTTCTGTTTGTGGTGAATAGCTCGATCGCGAAAAACTCTCTCAGGAAAAGATGTAAGAAATGACTGCACAAACATACGATGAAACATTTCGAATGCTTCATTACACCCCAAGTCATCATCAACAATGTAATCCCAATCCGAGCCAGCAAGGTCATCATGCATAGCAACAAATACACCAAGCGTGAGGGGCCTAGTTTTGAGACTCTTATTTTCACCTTCCTTGCAGAAAAAATCATGTGTACTTCCTGTGCGTCATGGTCAGAAAACTCAACTTTGACTACCCTTGCCATCTCCTTCAGTGAAATAAAATTTGGAAAAATATTATCGAGGCAGTTATAACCCGTTGGATGATAAATCTTGCTGAAATCTCCAAAAGCACTCAATGAATTATTATAACGATTGGTAGAGAGCTCATTCAAAGAACATTAACATATTTCAAGGAATAACTCAATGTTACCCTGAGGGGGCCTGTAAAAACAAATAATAGTTAAATCAGTATCGCTCAAATAAACAGCACAAAGGCCTCACTGTGGCCTTTGAGTGACATATTATTAATATTAGGAAGACGAATATGATTGGGATCTTTAACTAGGATGTCTTATTCAAAAAATTATATCTTTGGTATGTTACTTTATTGTGCAACATCTTGTGTATTCTGGAATATTCTGAATTTGTAATTTTAGTAATACATTATTATGTACTCCACAGGAAGGTCTATGAGGAGGTTACAAAATCAATTTGCTTTTTCAGAAATTAATCTTCTTCGAACATATATATCAGTATCTCCAATTTGTTCTGGATATTTATTTTCGAATAACTGCAGAATAAGAGAATTTTGATTTGTCGTTAAACTAAAATTTATAGTAAACTTCTCCAAGTGGAAGTTTCTTTATGATAGTATTGAAATTTCCGGTTTTGCACAAGTCAGAATTTGTAAAATACTTTCAGGTTTCGATATCTCAGATACAATACACTTCTGGACAAACATAAATCCCAGAAAATGACTGGATTGGATCAGGAACAACTCGATCAAAATGATCGATGTTTCGGGCATCCATCTATCTCGAAGGCGCTATTAATACGGGCATTGTCAGCCGCAGTGCGAGGGCCGTCGCCGTCCCCGCAAAACACCGTGCCTCAATACGATAAATGTTTACCGTAATTTATTTCCAAATAGGCGAATTCTATGGGCCTCCGACTCTTGTAATTAGTGCTTATATGCGGAAGTTTGTACGTCGATGCGATTTTCATTGCCAGAATGCCGATTGACGTTATGTCACGCCCTCTGCGAACCTGTCATTCTTCATCGATCGTAATCAATCATTTACTTTGTTTGGACGCCTGATTAAAATGTCTTCAATTCAAAGCAGAAATGATGATGTTTATTCCCAACTAATTTCCGATAATTTTAACACGCTGTTCAATTATAATCATGTTCGCCAATTAATTTGTCAGAGTTACTCATTTCAATATTTTAAATTCAAAAGTATGAACTTCCGCAATTTAAACTACAATTTCGATATAGGATGCATTCCATTGAACGACAGTTAGATATTATATTAATATTCTACTAACTGTTTGATTGCTGTCAAGTTGGAATTGTTGAGATAAATGCTGATGATAATATGAAATCATACTATCACAAGAGTTTTGATTGAAAATCAGAATTGCAATTACAGTCTCTTGGCCATCTTCTGTAACATTCCGTTCATATGCAACGATAAAATATTACGAATTCCAGTGAACGGGACAAAAACGCGGCACATGTTTATCAACGAATGCGAAAGAGTCGGTTGAAGGATATCGAATTCAGTAGTGACTTAGACGTACGAGTGTCATTACAGATTCAAATTATATTTTTGCTTTTTGAATTGGATAATTATTTCTGTAACACCAAAGGATTTGAGATTAGGATACTCAGTACAAGTTTTCATAATCATCATATTGGATTGATAATTTGCCGATTTTTCGGGATACAATTTCTGTATAACTTTCCTGAGAGCCACGCAGTATCTCCGGCCCTAAATCACAGATCGAGTTTTCCTTCTACATTGAAAGGATTACAATTTCAATCATCTGTTTCATCGTCATTCCTTTGAAGTGTAGAGGATTGCTCGCCACCATTTTGAGCTGCAGCGTAGGCCGCTTAGCAAGAGAATTTATTGTTGCTGAAGGCATATTTTATATTTTATTGTGAACTTCCTCGATAAGTGAAAATCAACCAGGACACTTAACTGTCTATTTCAACATTAAAATGTGACATACAGGATGCTTCTACGAAAACTAAACAAAGGCTATATCTTTCAAGATATTCATTTTTGATCAAAACACAAAGAAAGGTCAATTTTTGTTTCAAGGGTAACATCTTTTGGGTTACAAAACTTGCCTGAAATATCAACCCCCTAAGCGGGGGTTGCAATCCTTGAACATTTTGAATAGGAAAGATGGATCGAGTGATGACTCGAAAGAAAGGTGGTATCTTTGTCTACATCGCCTTGAACGAATTTATATTTTTAATTGAAACTGTAAAAGATACAGGGTGAGCAACTTTAAGATACGGAAGACTATTTCCCTGAGACTATTCAAGTTTTAGTGAGGTAAATTGGAACAAATACATACTGACCGATGGCAGTCATCATCAAGTAACATCTTCATCTCGAATTTTAACCCCTGGATTAGGGGTGACAACCCTTGAAAATTTGAAAGAGGGTAGATGGGTCGAGTGATAACTCGAAAGAAAGGTATTATCTTTGTCTGCATTCTCGTGAAAGAATTTTTATTTTTGATTGAAAACTGTAGAAGATACAGAGTGAGCCACTGAAAAATAGAGAAGACTATGGAAGGTTATAACTTTACCTATCTTCTGCTTTAAAAACAACACAGGGTGGCCACCCCTGCTCTAAGGGTTGAAATTTGAGATGTAAATGGTGTTTCGGAAGATGACAGTCTTTGATCTGGAATGAATCTGTTCCATTTTTCAGCACTCATACTTGAATAGCTCAGGGCTACAGATAGTCTCCTCTTTTTACCAGTAGCTCACTCTGTATCTTCTACAGTTTTCAATCAAAAATAAAAATACGTTCTCGGGGATGCAGACAAAGATAATACCTTTCTTTCGACGTATCACACATCTACCCTCTTCCAAATTGTCAAGGGTTATCACCCCTGCTATAGGGGTTGAAAATAGAGATGAGGATGTTACTTGATGATGACTGCCATTGATCAGCATGGTTCTGTTCCATTTTACTTCACTGAAACTTGAATCTCAGGGAAATAGTCATCCCTATCTTTCAGTTGCTCACCCTGTATCTTCCACAGTTTTCAATTAAAAATGGAAATTCGTTCAAAGCAATGTAGACAAAGATACCTTTTTTTTTGAGTCATCAGTCGACCCATCTCGCCTATTCAAAATGTTCAAGGATTGCATAGATATTTCAGGCAAGTTTTGTACCCCAAAAGATGTCCCCCTTGAAACAAAAATCGACCTGTTTTTGCGTATCGATCAGAAATGAATAGCTTGGTACATATTGCGTCTGTTTAGTTTTCGTTGAAGCACCCAGCATATTTTCCTTTGAAGATACATAATTATTGCAAGGACAATTTATCGTCAAGGTCTTATATGAATATATAATTGTTCACTCTTTCTTTCCAATAATTATTTATGAAAAATCCATAATTTATAAAAATTATCTGGGTTCGAATTCCGTAGGTATATTTAATATTCTTATTCCTGTTATCCGCATTAGTGTTCCATCGATCTGAAAAAAGATAATTATAGGTCGTTCATGATACCAGAAAAATATATCTTTTCATTCATTGACCTGTATACTTACCTGTGCTATTTGAGGCTAACCCACCCCCCCTTCGCCATACTGAGCAGGGCAAGTGTGCAATAAAGGTAGTGTTTATTAAAGTGCACTATTCGTTTGAATATTATAGCGATTTGAAGTGTAACAATTCAGCTGACAAGTACTACACTAAAGTTGAAAATATAGGATGCGCCAGAGGAAATCGGACAATTTTTTTCGGTTATTATATCGAAATTTCACTTCCGGTGAAATCCAATATGGCTGACTCATTCGAAAATGAGCAATATTTCAAGATCGCTGGAACGTTTTTGTCACTGAAAATTCGAATGGGGCATTCAGTTGATAATTCAGTCTTTTCTGAGCACCTCATGGCGTTGGCACTTCTGATGTTCTTGTGTGTTTCATGGATGTTCTAAGAAGACAAAGAACCATATTTCACTGAAACCAACATGAAATTTGATTTCTCATCGAATTCAAAATGGCAGACTTCCTCAAATATTCACAATTTTGCCTGCGTACTAAAACAGTTTTTGCGGTCGTAATGAATCAACTGTGTAATTCAACCACTAGTTTGAACCTTTTCCATCATTTTGAATGGTCGAACTCGAATATTGATTCAGAATTGTGCCAATTGTCGTCAATGATGTTTCTCTTCTTCACCATCGTATTCACCTCCCGTTGTGAAATCTCTGAACATAGAGGTAATGAATGATTGCTGTTTTTTGTATGAATAAGTATAGTTGCCACCAGCTGAAAACGAAATGTTGAGAAATAGAGTAGCTTTTTATTTGTTCAAATCTTCTTTCGAATTCTACAATTTATTCCATATTCTTCTGACAACGTTTGTCGAAGAAATGAACAACCAGTACTATGTTTGTGCGCTACTTACTCTTAACTGGCAGTCAGTGTACAGGGTATCCCAAATTAGATGTGTCTAAATGAAATCTATTTGAATTGGTTTTAGGATGGAGCCAGATGTCATACCAGTCACTATACTATGGATTGTCTAAGACAACGCGTAGACGATATCATCGAACCAGAACAATGGCCCCAAATAGTCCCGATCTTAATCCGTGCGACTATTTTCTGTGGGGTCATTTGGAAGAAATGGTTTATAAAAATGGAATTATTGTGATGAGCTAAGGCAAGAAACTAAAGAATGTTGGAACAATCTTGATCAAGAAGTAATTTCGAGATCCATAGAGAGTTGGAGAGGACGGGAGCAGATAGTTGTGGATGCCAATGAAAGTCATATTCTACTCTGCGTACTTGATTCTTCTTGTTGAATGTTTTTACTCATGTTTTTGTTAGACAAAATCAAATCGTAATATTATTCTCGAAAATTGTACTTCTTTTGTAATAAGACTGGGTTGGAAATTGGAAATTGCGTAATATTCGTAGTATATCCAAGCCCATATAAGCATTCAATGAAGCGCTTATCCTCATTGGTTAAAACCATTGTCAACAATCTCAAACGTCAAAAACAAGCAACACCAAGATGAAATTCGAGTTCAAACCAGATGTCGTTTAAATCTCGATGATATTTCGTTATTTTTTGTTCATCATAGAGTTAATGCATGCAGTCTATGTTCAGAGGTTGCACAACGGGAGGTGCATATGATGGTGAAATAGAGAAACATTATTGACGAGAAATGGCACAATTCTGAATCATCATTCGAGTTCTACTCCTCAAAATGATGGGAAAGGTTCAATCTAGTGATTGAATTACGCAGTTGATTCATTACGACAGCTTAAAATTTTTTAATGCGCGGGAAAATTGTTAATTTTCGGGAGTCGTCGATTTTGAATTCGAATGGAATTAAAATTTTAAGTTGGTTTTAGTAAAATATGGTTTTTTGTCTTCTTAGAACATCCATGAAAAACACAACAACATCTGGAGTGTCAACGCCATGAGGTGGAAAATGTAATTCGATTTTAGTTGAAACTTAGAATGAAAAAAATTCTTCACGGTACTTTATTACCAATAGAATGGAATAGAAATGGACTCAACTAAATTTATAAGCTAAGCCTTTATCAGTAAGAAGTTGTGGAAAAGATGTGCCCAAAATTCAAAACGTAAATTTTCAAGTATCGACTTATTATGTACATGTTTTTGATCCAAACAAACCCGGTGAATTTATCGCAAAAAATATATAGGTAACATCTCTCAGGAAATTTTCGTTCTTTCTAAAGTAATAGGTACTTGCAATCACCTACCTAGCTAAGCTGTTCGAGCTTACAATGGCAAAGTACCAATGAATCATTCGAAAATTACAGATATTGCAAAGGTAAAACAATATATACCGTCAGAATTCAAAGGATTTTTTGATGAATTACTGCAATGGCCAACTACACACGAACGAGAGCTTCCAGAAGAGGATTTTTGAACATAAGACCAATTTATTCATTTTGTTTCAGTATTATATTCAATTATAAATTTTTTGTAACATGTAACTTCTCGCTTAACACTTGGTTAAGGTTTCACAAATATTTATTGAAAATACTCGACATATATTTCGAGTTGTTAGCCCATTATCAAGAGTAATACAATTCAAAATTAGTGATCTCACTTATGTATAACGGCATTCAGGACAGGAGGTAAATTGAAGTCTAATTGGTCGTTGCAAATTGGCAAAAAAAGCTACTGAACTACCCAACAACGACATACAGTACCTCATTCCCTATCAAGATCTGAGAGAAAGTTTTAGGCATACTGCATATGTAGAAACATCCAATTCAATAACAAAACTGAGAACGGGGAATAAAGGAAAATTTTATTTCGAAAATTATATAAAGTTAAGAACCTAGAAAAGGGTTTAATTGTCGTTATAAACCGATGCCGTTCGGGACACATTAATTTGAATAAATCTCTATTTTCGAAAAATATCATAAGCAGTCTCATGTGTAATTGTGGACACGATCTTCATACTTTGAATCATATAGTGTTCCAATGTTCACTGCACGATAATGAAAGGAACAATGTTATTAGAAAATTGTTAGACATAGGGGTGGTTTCATCTTTGGACATCAAGTATATATTGTTTGAACCTAATATCGTAGGTATGAGAATTGTATGTAATATACTCTTGTGAAATCATATATTTTGAAAATTGTCACTATTACCATAGGAAGAAATGTAATTTGTTGCTGTACTTATTAAAGTTGAGCTTAATAAACCTTGAAGGATTCTATAGCTTTAATAAAAGATTGGCTAGTTTTTCCTATGAGCAGACGTAATTTCAATAATCTTCAAGATGTCCATCCTTTTCATTTTATTACCACGATGCATGAGTTCGATATTCTCGAAATCAATGAAATGATTCTTGTCAATGCAGTGTTCCGAAAATCCGTAAAATTTTTATTTTGGAGAATAGATCTTTTATGTTCTTCAACTCTTTTCGATTCATCTTCCGGGTTGGCCTATTTAGAAAGTCTCACATTCACTGCAGTGTATTTTAAACACTCCGCTTTTATCTAATAATTTCGTTTCATCTTTATTATTAACAATACAATAAACCCAAATTCTTTTTATTAGTGCTGATTGTGTTAATATTATTTCTGTGTAATCTGTTACCTATCTTGTTGCTAATATTATGAATACAGTTAATTGGAAATTTTCTGGTAGATTCTCAATATGCAACGGATAACTGCTCTGCAACAAAAAATTATGGTGTTTCTGTCGTATTAAGGTACCAATTAATTTTGGTTCATAGCCGTTGTTCTCAGCGATTAATTTCAAAACCAGAAGTTCATGCCCAAAATCGACACCTGACAAAGGAATAGAAAGCAATCAGTGCACAAATTAATGAAAATCACTCAATTTGATACTCTGGGATTGGGAGCTATTGTTATGAATCATGGTATTACTAAATTATGTAAATATTGGAAAATATACTTCCAAATTTGATACAATACAATCCAATCTACTCAATACAAAACTCCATAGAATTAACCAATCACTTGAGATCTCTGAAAATTCCAATAATTGCTAAATTAGTATCCTTCGATATAATTAATCTATATCCGTTTACACCCTGCCGTGATGTCACAGCCACAATTAATCAACAATTTCAATCCAAGAGTACATTTAGCCCCACTTATATAGAAGAAACGATGTCAGTTGTAAACCTATGTCTCCAACAAAGTTATTTCAAGTTCAATAATAAAATATATCAGCAATTTCGATGGTATAACTATGGGCTCTCCATTGTTTCCGTTATTAAGTGAAATACACACCACAAAAATTGTCGCATCATCTGGTATTCTGAATTCCACACTCGATGAAGCAGCTTGATCGCATTTCTTTGTCAACATATGTTTTTGGACATATGAGGGGAAGAAATTTTGTCTATGTAGAAACATGTGTTGGTCTCAAACACGTCTGAAACAAGAATGAGTTTATTTGACTATCAGTATTCATCCAATTTCTCTTCAGTTTCCACGCTAAATTAAGTTTTCTGAGTTTCTCGTTGATTTTCGAATCTTTGAATTCATTGTAATGGCTGCTGAACATCCTGGACGCTATTCGAGTAATCATAAAGTGGTAAGACTTGTAAGACTTCTGGAGGAGGGAGGAAGCCAACGTTACGTGTCTAACTTGTTGAATGTTAACCAAAGCACGTTTCCAAGAGCAATTAATCGGTACCGCGAAACAGAAGAATATGGAAGAAGGGCCGGACAAGGCAGAAATACGATAACAACACCAGTTGATGATCGTAGGCTTCGTTCAACTGCACTAAAGTTCGGCACTGTACGGCTAGAATGCTACAAAATTAACTTGCACTTTCCAGAAATGTGCATATCTCATTGCAATCTTTTAGGAACAAGCTCTCAGAGAAGACGATATCAGACCAAGGGTGGCTTGTACTGGCCCGCGTCTCACCAGAGAGCATCGAGTTGTAAGACTTCAGTATACAAGGAAACATGCAAATTAGGGTATTCCAGAATGGTCAAATGTTCTCTTTTCCGACGAGTCCAGGTTCTGTCTAGTATCAAATGATAGACGCATGCCTGTATACCGACGACCTGGGGATCGGTATCAGCAATGCTATATCTGGCAAACCGAAAACTTCGAAGGGGGCTCAGTAATGATGTGGGGAGGCATTTCTTTCTACTGTCGAACTGAGTTACGCCTAGTGAATAATGGAAGAAAGACAGCTCCCTGATACATCGCAGATATCCTTGAACCCCTTGTTGTACCCTTTGGCTCATTGATTGGCGAAAACTACATTTATATGCAGAATAATGCTCGGCCTCATTCAGCTAGAGTAGTTAAAGAATTTATGCAAATGGCCAACCAGAAATCCTGACTTGAATCCCATAGAACATGTTTGGGCCTACATGGGGTGGCAAATTCAGCAAGTAGGATGCCTTGTAGAATACTCCAATAACTAGAATATCTGCTTCCTGCAATTTGGAACTCAGTGACTCAAGAGTACATCCAAAATTTGTTTGAGGGGCTTGCGAGACGTATACTGGCAGTAATTTGGGCCCGGGTGGAAACTCTCGAGTTTGAAAATGATTAGTAACCATTCGATGCTAGTTGATTGGTCTCTTTGCAAATGTTTGAAGATGGTAGAGTTTTTAAATTTTTCATTAACTAGAAAATTGTTGATATTTTCCATCATAAACTCATCTCTTTTGAACGATATCTTCTTATTTTACACTTCTGAAAGTTACCAAGCGACTCTTGAATGACCAACCTAAAAGTTTATATAGTATTGTCGTAAAAGTAGGATGATGCGATTTTGTGAGGACTGTATTTCACTTAACATAATCAAATGATACGGCCTGTTCAATTTGTATCATCTGCTGTTTGTATACAGAATTGACGCAAAGTACGAATATTTGGAATCGATGTTCGAACCGTTTTGGAACAATAAGGCACCAATCTACTATTTACAAGTTTATCAATCATCACCAATATACTTTTCACAAATAAGTGTTTCACTACGGACTTTTGTGTGGTGTGTATTTATGACAAATTTAGAAAATAGAATTTTCAGTTCCCCAACATTCTAATAAATAATCTATTTTTATGGGAAAGATATTTAGATAATATCTTCTGTATTTGGATTGACACAAACAACTCATTAGTTTCTTACAGTCTTTAAATTATTTTCATCAATCGATTCAATTTACTATGAAAAATGAAAATAATGAAAAATCTTTGAACTTCTTGGACTTGTCGATTAGTAGGGCTTATGACTCACTCGCCTTTAAAATATACAGAAAACTAACCTATTCGGATACCCTAATTCATAACAGTAGTTCACAATCCCAGAGTATCAAATTGAGTGCTTTTCATTCATTTGTGCACAGATTGCTTTCTACTCCTTTGTCAGCTGTCGATTTTGAGATTGAAGTTCAAGTTTTAAAATTAATCGATGAGAACAATTGCTATGAACCAAAATTAATTGATACCTCAATAAGACAAAAACGACATAACCTTTTGGTGCAGAGCATTTATCCTTTGCATACTGAGAAATCTAACAGAAAAGTTCCAATCAACTATATTCCTAATATTAGTTACAAGATATGTAACAGATTACACAGAAATAATATTAACACCATCAGCAATAATAAAAAGAATTTGGGTTCGTTGTTAGTTAATAATAAAGATAAAACTATTAGATAAAAGCGGAGTGTATAAAATACACTGCAGTGAATGTGAGACATTTCATATAGGCCAAACCGGAAGATGCATCGAGAAGAGAGTTGAAGAATATAAATGGTTTATTCTCCAAAATAAAAATTCTACGGGTTTTTCGGACCACTGCATCAATAAAAATCATTTCAAAGATTTCGAGAATATCGAACGCATGCATCCAGATAATAAAGGGAAAAGGATGGACATCTTGGAGATTATTGAAATCACGTCCGCTCATATGAAAAACCAGCCAATTTGCAACGACGAACTAGACTCTAATTTACCTCCTGTCGTGAATGCCGTTATACATAAGTGAAATCACTCATTTTGAATTTAGCATTATATTACTCTTGATAATGACTAACAAACCGAAACATATGTCGAGTATTTTTAACAAACATTTGTGAAACTTTTGCCAAGTGATAAACGAATCATTCAATTATAAATAACTGAAATGAAAGTTTCGACAAATTTATTTGGTTCTCTCTTTAAATAATGAGTACTCGCCGTGATGAGTTTCGAAAAAGTCCCATCTCATAAATTTAAAATATCGAAATATGATAAGGTAAACATCGAAATATTTCTGTAAATGTCCCAAAATGTAACTCAAAAATATTTTTGCTAAATATTATATTTGAAAAGAAAATAATTAGTTTTTCTATTTCCTGAAAAGTTTAAATATTCAGATATGCGCCCATTTTCGAAATTCAATAATCAATTATTATGTTGATCGATCAACTCGTTCTCGGAAGGTGTGAATTTTATGCACAACCCGTGTATAATGAGATACACGGGTATGCATAGTGAGTGACATTTCACTTGAACGTCCGAATGTATAATGTTCTTACTGATGAACGATCATGGATAAAATTGCTTACTTTTGCAAACACAATAGTAATCGTTCCTAAAACCGAACTGCCACATGACAACCTAACATTCGTTAAGTCGTTTTCCACTTAAACTTTTTCTCTCCAAAATTCACAGGGAAGGGAAATAATTCAGTGACTTTCAGTCGAGAAGAACTCGACCGAATTTTTACTTTTATATTTGCGTTTCGCTGAATATTTAAGGTGTGTTTACCCGCTTTCGAGCTACGAAAGCCAGAATAATGCTTTTGTGCGTTCAGATCGCGGCGCCTTCAGCGAAATCTCGAGGGTGCAAAATGGCGCACTGAATGAAAATCATCCCTTTTCTGTTTTCATCATAAATAGATTTTAATAAAGTAAGTATTTAGGATGCTTTCGAAGAAGTTTTTCGTTGAAAGTCGTGGGTTGGATGCCAAAAGGTATAATATACAGATAGTTCCTTCAAAGGGGTTGATTTCTACAGTGTGAATCGATTTTGTTATATTTTTAACTCTTGGGAAGAGGATATGGCTTCTTGAGGAAAGCCAAATTCTAAATCGTCGGAAAGATGTTCGATGAAAGCAAAATCCACAGCACTCTCTGTGGCGTTGGGAGTTGGACCGTTGGCTGATAAGTTGGCTGGCTTTTCTCTGGAACTCGATTCTTTCTGGATCTGAGCATTTAGGTTCTTCAGAGCATTTACCATGGATGTATCTTCATCTACTCTCTTATTCACACTTTACAAGGGTATCCAACAGGACCGTCTGTTAAAAACTTTTTAAGTTCCAATTACAATATCAAGCTGAAATTTTATACGCAGACATAACAAGCGATTTTCAATTGAAGTGAAATATTTTCGAAGTGATACCATTTCCGGTTATACCGGAAGTTGGTCATCACTTTTTTATTTCAAATGGCAATCTAACTTTTTTATTATACATTTTGAACCGACATTTGATAAAGGCATAAAATACCCAAGATGTTGGCACTTATCTGTCAAAACTTTTGACAGATTTAATTATTTTTGTTATAAACTCGATTTTTGAGGAACATTTAAAAAAATTGTAGATCGTAGATTTTTTGCACTACAGACACAATCTTTGCTTGGGTAGATAGAAGAAGGATGAAGGAATTTTTTAAGCAATCTACACATGTCAAATGTTTATCGCGTTGTTTTGTATAATTTTTTTAATTTGGCTTTTTTCAAACAGCATTAACTCCATTTTTTCATATTGCACGCGCCAATTTTCATATCGCGATCAGATGAAGCGTCTAATTTCAGATGGAATTGTATCAGCATTTACTATACTCATCTCTTATAGTTCCGAAATAATTTGGGAATATATTGAAATTTGATGATTCTGCAAGAATTAACAGAGAATGCTTTGAAATATTTGAATCAAGTAGCTGAACTGGCTACGCTCACCTGACAGGTGCCTAAAATTAATGTATTTGTCACTTCGTTCATTCGAATTTGATACTTCAACAAGAATTGTTGGTAATTTTTTACAAATTTCCAGGAAGAAACCAATTACCTGACTACGACCTTATCTGTGTCTTTTTTTTTTGAATATTGCTATCTTACTTTTAAATAAAATGTCAACTTTATCCGTCTAAAATTTGTGTCAGTAACGTAGACGAATTTGTGTTTAAAAGTTCTCTTCGAAAAAATAGAATCAATTGAACACTAATGTATTCAAAAGCGAGGATAATATAATGTGAATATCTAGATAGTTAACTAACCAAAAATAATTATCTCATAGATTTCATGCATACTCATCTCAAGCTTAGTTCTATACTTCAAAAGATATAGGGTGCTTCAACGAAAACTAAACAGAGGCTATATCTACCAAGATATTCATTTCTGATCAAAACGCAAAACAGGTCTATTTTTGTTTCAAAAGGGACATCTTTCGGGTTACAATACTTGCCTGAAATATCAACCCCCTAAGCGGGGGTTGCAATCCTTGAACATTTTGAAAAGGGAAGATAGGTCGAGTGATAACTTAAAAAAAAGGTGGTATCTTTATCTATTTTGTCTTGAACGAGTTTCTATTCTTAATTGAAAACTGTAAAAGATACAGGGTGAGCTACTGAAAGATAGGGAAGACTATTTTTCCCTGAGACTATTCAAGTTTCAGTGAAGTAAAATGGAAGAGATCCATGCTGATCAATGGCAGTCACCATCAGGTACCATCCTCATCTCGAATTTCAACCCCTAGAGCAAGGGTGACCACCCTCGAAAATTTGGACGAGGGGAGATGGGTCGAGTGATACCTAGAAAGAAAGGTATTATCTTTGTCTGCATTCCTGCATTCCAGTGAACGAATTTTCATTTTTTATTGAAAACTGTAGAAGATCCAGAGTGAGCTACTGCAAAATAGAGGATACTATCTATCGCCCTGAGCTATTCAAGTATTAGTGCCAAATGAACTGTTAGACATGGAAGATAACACATAGATATTGTTCTAATGTGGCACACTCTCTCCTAAAATTTTATCCACGAGCTCTATCCTTCTCGTGAAGGATACGAATTTCGTGGGTGAGAGCTCAATAAGCTCAGTCAGCTTCAGTTTGCAAGATCCAAGTTCTTCCATCCTGACCCTGTCCCCTACTGGGCACTCGCACATAACATATTCCATCTGTTTTGTATCTTCTTCACATAGCCTATATGAGGGATCCTAAACCAATCCTAATTTATTTAGGTGTTTTCTGAGGCGACAGTGCCCCGTTAATATGGCAGTTAAAACTCCCAGTTCCAACCAAGAGAGTTTAAACCAGGCCTTGGCTTTTGTAGTGGAAGGTCCACTGATGGCACGTCGATAGTGTCTGAGTCCTAGGAGGCTCTTCCAATGCTCACGTACCCTCAAGTCCAGCCATCGGTTGTTTTCCATCCTTGCAGTTTCCAGGGGAATTCCGAGCTTAGACTCCGGTCCTATGAACTCCAGTTTAGTTCCTCGAGCGGCCAATGAGTCCGCCTTCTCATTTCCTTCAAAGCCAACATCGCTATTATCTCCGACAGCCAGAATGACTATATCATCAGCGTATGCTTGTACATAAACATCCAGTGCGCCAATTATTGCCTGAAGGTCATCAACTAGCAGAGACCATAGCAGAGAGGATAGTACTCTTCCCTGTGGCCAGCCTCTGCCAGTCACAAAAGTGACTAATTCTCCTTTGAGTGAAGTGTTGATCTCTCTGGCATTAAGCATGTAACTAATCCATTTCGCATTAATGTTTGTTACTCCTCTGGCTCTCACAGCCTCGCACGTGAGTCAGTGGGGGCCGCATTGAACGCACCTTCAATATCCATGAAGGCTGCAACTGCAGTCTCCTTGCGGTCCAGAGACTGTGTGATCCTCCCGACAAGATAACACATACTCGACATCTATGAGTAAGTCTTGCAAAGGAATGTTTTTGCCAAAATAAGGCAGATTGAATTTTTGTCCTAAGCTTAATGAAAATTGAACATTCACACGAAAGCCTGTGGTTGCTAGGTTGACAAACCATCTTTCATGAAAGACAGGTGTGATTCCGTTCATCAAATTAATTAATTTCTTTTTTTTAAAAGTTTTGTTCATTTTTGAAAATTCACATTTATTAAATTCCTGCTGACCACGGGAGGATACATTACACGTTTCGAATGGGACTATCAACATTGTTTTGTTCTTAGTTTCATTCAACTGTTTCTTGAGAGAACCAATTTTCCAATGCATGTAACCAACTTCCAAAAATAGAGTTTTATCTTAAAATTATCAACAGTACGATTACACTTATCCACAAAAGGATTATTGAGTCTAACATTATTAGGTGTAGTGTTTTGAATATGATAAGAAAAGGATTCATAAAAAAAAATTATGTTTATCATTTCCAGAGCCTTTAAGAAGATTTCAAATAAATCGGAACGTCGGCGATTAACTCATCTGGTTTTAATCATTCGACCTGATATCCACTCATTCAACTGAAGAACTCATTATTGGTCGTAAATCAATTTCAATTTTTTTAAAAGTCAATACATATTTCGTTATCTAATTTAGATTGCTTTGTTGGTTTTAAATGTATCTTAAAAGAATGTTTTTCTTTTCTTTGCAGTATATAGCCATCCAGGTAGTTGCTTTCGTCCTCGGCTTATGCGGATCTTCGCTCCTGTTAGGAAACAGTGCGAGAGACTCAAATTTTCAGCCAGTCGTACGGGAAAACATGAGGAACCTCATCATGAATGCACACTACGAACCTGCGAGACAGAGTTTGAAGATGATTCAGGAATCCGTAAGTGATATAAACGTCATTTAGATCTTCGTTGGCAGGAAATATGATCTCAACGGCCACATAGTACATTTGCATTAGAACTGGAACATCCCCAATAATAATGTTCATTGACCTTCCCTATTTGAGTATACCGGTAATTGATCTGTTGAAGAGAGAGCGATGGCTTCATTCCAGAATAGACAATAGAATATTATGTGAACTGGAATAAACATTCACTACAATATCTACCTTATCTTTGAAGTTAGCAGTTCTTGAAAGTAAATATTTTCCTCGTAAGGTAGTTTTACATTCTGTCATGAACATACCGGGAATTGGTCGAAGAAACACTAAATATTCATTTTTCTTTCAAATTTATATATGGATATATTGCCTTCTAAGTAGGCCCTTCCGAAATAATAACTTTACACCAACAAATAATCCTGTCGTCAAAACATTTTTCAAACGCATTTTCGGAGTCGACATCAGTTCTCGCCGCGAATTCTCTTTTGTATTTTCCAACGGTTCAAAACAGGTACCTCGAAGGGATAGTTAGAGTTTTGGGAACGAAAAAATGTCGGCCGGAGCCATAGCAGGTGAATACGGTGGTTGCTCGATGGTATTTGTTGACTTTTTGGTCAGAGATTCATTCACAATGATACTCTTGTGAGATTGTGCATTATCCATGAGTTTTCTTTCAACAAATCTAGCTTCTTACGACAAATTTGCTGTCTCAAACGCTGCATAACGATTTCTTCACGTTTGATCGACTTTGATGTGTTTTTTCAGGATCGGTTCAGCTGGAAGATGCCCTTTCGAAGTTTGTTCATCAAACTCATAAACCCATGTCTCATCACCAGTTACAATGCGTCTTATGAATGTGATTGACATTGACTAGTACTAGCATGCCTTCAGCAACCTTAAAGCTTTTCAATTTCTGAAGAAAATCAGGTCTTCTGGAACAAGTCGTGCGACAACGAGTTTCATGCCCACACAATCGTAAAATGGTACGAATTAATTTGTGAGACAGAAAAAAATTATCGCCTTTATATCCTGAACTTAAATGACGATTTTCAATTATCATTTCCTTCACTTTATCGAAGTTGAAGATGAAGATGTTGATAGGCGACCAGAGCAAGGCAACTCTTCAACTATATCTCAACCATTGTTGGTTGCACTGTATCACGCATATTCACGCGTTTTTGATGAAGTCGATTCACTGTAAGCCTTCTGTGATATTTTCATCGACTCAGCAAATGACATTCTACACTCCCCACTGTTGTAAAAGTAGGGTGATGTAGCATCACCCTACTTTTACAACAATGCTATATAAACTTTTAGGTCATTCAAGAGTCGCGTGGTAATTTTCAGAAGTGTAAAATAAGAACAAATCATTCAAAAGAGATGAGTTTATGATGGAAAATATCACAAATTTCGAGTTAATGAAAAATTAAAAATTCTACCATCTTCAAACATTCGTGAAGAGACCAAACAACTAGCATCGAATGGTTACTAATCATTTTCAAAATCAAGTGTTTCCTCTCTGAGCCCTAATTACTGCCAGTATACGTCTCGGAAGCCCCTCAAACAAATTTTGAATGTACTCTTGAGTCACTGAGTTCCAAATTTCAGGAAGCAGATTTTCTAGTTGTTGGAGGATTCTACAAGGTATCCTACGTTTCTGAATTTGCCACCCCATGTTGTAACAAACATCTTCTATGGGATTCAAGTCCAGACTTCTGGCTGACCATCTTAAAATATCAATTTCGGCATTTTGCAGAAATTTTGTAACTACTCTAGCTGCATGAGGCCAAGCATTATCATGTATATAAATGAAGTTTTCGCCAATCAATGGGCCAAAGAGTACAACATGGGGTTCAAGGATATCTGCGATGTATCTCAGTTCGACAGTGGAAAGAAATGCCTCCCCATACCATTACTGAGCCCCCTCCGAAGTTTTCGGTTTGCAGTTAAGCGAATCCAATGATCGTCAACTAGTGTTGTTATCCGATTTCTTCCCTGTCCGGCCCTTCTTCCATATACGGTTTCGTGGTACCGATTAGTTGCTTTTGAAAAAGTGCTCTGGTTAACATTTTACAAGTTAGCCACGTAACGTTGGCTTCGCCTCTCCTCTAGAATTTTTACAATTCCTACCACTTCATGATCACTCAAATAGCGTCCAGGACATTCAGCAGCCATTACAATAAATTCAATGATTGGAAAATCAACAAAAACACAGAAAACTTGCATTAATTTAGCGTGAAAACTGAAAGGGAAATTTGATGAATACTGATAGTCAAATAAACTCATTCGTGTTTCAGACGAGTTTGAGATCATATGAAAACAAATGTCACTACATAGATAAGATATTTATATGTCTAAAAACATATGTCGACAAAGAAACTGCGATCGAGATGCTTAATCGATTGTGAAATTCAGAATACTAGGTAACGCGATAATTTTCGTGGTGTGTGTTATGTATGAAATCTCGCTTAACACTTGTTGAAACATAATGCATAAATGATTGGTTTATAACTTGGAAAAGGTTTCACAAATATTTATTTTATTCTAATCTAATCTAGAATCGCATTGAATGAAGTTTACCCTGTCGATAAATTGAAACAAAATTCAACACCTCAACCTACGTTGGTATTACAAGTGAGAAACTGAAATCATTCTTGAGTAGCAATAATTTCAACATAGCTTTCCAAACTGATAATAATTTAGGCAAATATATAAAAAACAACGAAACCAAACCAGGTAAAAACAATAAATCAGGTGTTTATAGATTGAATTGCAAGGACTGTGATAATTTCTACATTGGTAGAACACATAGAAATTTTAATATTAGGATATTGGAACATAAACGCAGTTTTTCGAATAAAAATCAGATTCAAATTACGCAAATCATCTCTTAGAAAATAATCACTCTTTCGACCCACATTTTGAAATTTAGCGTACAGATGATAAATATTGGAAGGTAGATCTCTGGGAAACTTTTGAAATCAATAAATACAAACACTCAAGTAGACTCATCAATGAACAAGTCGATTTAAGCCCTCTATTGAATCTCTTCGGGGAGCAATCTATTCCTTTATTTTATTGGATATACCTCTCATAAATAACCACTTAAGAAGAAGCAACCCAATAAGCTTTCAATTACTCAAGAACATTTATATTTATATTCTCATTCTTGTTTTCTGTACATTCATTCGTCTGAAGAAGCTACGGTGTAGTGAAATGCGTTACGAATCGCAATTATTAAGTAAAATTCCTTAAAACACAGTACTTGTTTTTTATTATTGATAAGGGAATTTTACCATCTAAAATCCTTCCAAATTCAAATGAGTTCCTGCGTTCTGAACAGCACTTCTAGGAAAGTCTGTTGTCGCAAGTGTGTTTGTCTGATTTGAAAATTCAAATTTTGAACTTCACAGAAATGCCTGCTTAGATTCCTCAATTTTTTAAATGTGTTAATCTTACGAAAGATCAACCGAAGTTCTAAAATTATTCATTCAATGAATTGCGATCAATTCATATTTCTGTTATCGCATAATAAAACCATCATATCTAAGTTCGGTATGAACTCTGTTTCATACACCACATCTTCTTCAATTCCAATCTTGTCTCTAATCAATAACGTTTCAGGAATAATTTAGCATAAGGTAATCTGTACACAACTAGTGCTACCACCCTCTTATTGCAGCCCTGTTCTCATCTATTTTCCCCTTTCGTAGTGTATTAAGCCACGTACCTCGCATCCTAGAGCTCGATTCTCTAACTGGTTACAACGTCGCTGACTGAGCTGTTTACAGTACCTGAAACGGCCGGATTCCAAATGTAATTCTCTCATCTTCAGCGAGTTCATTTATTATTTAAAAAGGAAGCCCTGGCAATCCGTGAAGCGATTAACTTTTCAATCACGGGCCAACTTAAAAGTGATGAGGCTAAAATTACATTAATTTAGGGGTGGCAAATTGCTATCCCCTTTCGAATACATTCGGAAACTTCGAGAACGTACAGAAATAGTGTTGGATTATGGATTAGTAATTTGGCGAAAGCTACTTACGCCTTGAGAACCTTTTGAAAATGCGCCTGACACTAATTTATATCAAGGGTTTCGAATAACTAATGAGGATTAATTTAAAAACCAGTATTTCAACTGTCTCTGGCTAATTTACAAATTCAGGAACAAAACAAATGTGCACAACCGAGTTAAGGACATGAAAAAGTCATTGAGAAATTTAGATTGGTTATTCCGAAAAGAACAAAATATATTTATGGTAATCTCATTTTCTCGGGAAATTTTGCTTTTCGCTGAACTTTATATTCAACAAAACTGATTTTAGTAAAACAACAATGAAAACTAGAGGGTGTTTAAAAAAGACACAGCAATATTAAAGGAGGTGATTGCTGAAGTCATTCCATGAAAAAACATCATATAAACATAGGTCCGCAAATAATTCGTTACGTGTTTAAGTTTAATCGAAAGATGATTTTGAATTGGAATTTTTCGTGAACCGCTTGAGTTATCGAGATAAAATTCCGGGAGAGTCGAAAACTTTCGAAGACGAATAATTTTTAATACGAAACAATATTTTGGACTCACCAGTGGCGAACGCATGTTATTTTCAAAGAAAAAACTAGGACCCTACTGACTAATTTTTGAATTTTCCAATTATTGTTCATAAAAAAGTTTTCCTGGCATTTTTTGTACAACGCCTGTTCTCGAGTGAAAAGATGTTGAATAGGATAAAAACAATAATAAATATATCTCAGAGAATACTTCTCAGCAAAAGCTCTCACTTTTGACCTCCATAGAGTGGTATCGTTGGCTGATAAGGAAAATACACCTCTAAATATTGCTACCGGAGATGACCTTCTGAATCTACCATTCCTATCAGATACTGAAAAACAAGAGCAATCGTCAAGAAAGGAATTACATGGACGACATCACCATGAGATTAATCAACCACACATCGACAAAGAAGCCTCCAACAAATGGTTGATGAAAGGAGAATTATTCGCAGAAACAAAAGGATTCCTTATGGCCATCCAAGACCAAGTGATCGCTACAAACAATCACAAAAAAATTATTATGAAGGACGGAACATTAAAACAGATAAGTGCAGAAAATGCCATATAAGATCGGAGACTATACAGCATATTACGTCCGGATGCGAACAACTGGCCAATACGGAGTATCTCCACAGGCATAGTCAAGTGTGCAACATTATCCACCAGAAACTTGAATACACAAGTACGGACTTCTGAACACCTTCCAGCCATATTACAAGTATCAGCCGGCGCCCGTATTGGAAAATGACTCTATCAGATTATACTACGATAGGCCTGTTATCACTGACAGAATGGTGACGAATAATAGGCCGGACATAGTGGTGTATGATAAGAGAGCCAGAACAGCAATGCCGGTGGATGTCGCCATACCGAATATTAACAACGTGCTGAACAAGTTCCAGGAGAAAAAGTTCAAATACACAGACCTTGCTATTGAGATCAAGCAGATGTGGCACCTCGATAAAATAGATATTGTTCCTGTCATCGTATCCTCGACTGGTTTAATACCCAAAACTTTGCATGATAGCCTTAAGAAATTAGAATTGCATAAGAACACCTATATAGAAATGCAAAAAGCTGTAATTCTTAATACATGTAGGATAGTTAGGAAATTTATGTCAAGTATATTGTAATCGAGCCTATTCCCTTTGATTGCTAAATCTGGGAAAGGTAAATTATATCCAGCTAACAGCTGAGATAGTGCATGTAAGTTTATTTGCTTTGAATAAATAAGAAATTAACAGTCAATTGAGTAGATACATTCTAAATTCACCAACAAGAAAGCAAATAAACATCAAGGTATCTAAGGCTTGAATATTAAAAATTATCTTGCCTCTGCGCTTCCAAAAAAATTATATTTATGCCTCAAATCAACCCAGTACATAGTATGATAGAAAAATTTAACCCTTCACTGGTCGCCCTATGTTTTGTAACAATAGAGGTCGCGCGCGGAGTGAAAATCCGTATCGCGTTTTTCTATTTTTTTCTCTAATTAAAAGGTTTTGAATGAAAGAATAAAATATTTGAAGCATTAATTTTATTTGATTAACAAGAGAAACAAGATGAAAAGGGACTGGAATTTAGAAATGTATAAAAAAACTTCAACTTCATTTTCATAAAAGCTGAAGAAAGTGATTAAATTAACTAACTCAATCGGCATCCTCTTGACTGTTTTGGAAGCATTCCGAACACACTAAAGTGGCATGCTCAAGGCCTAGAATATTTAATAACTCTTGGGTCTGTTCTTCACCCTATCGCACACCCCACATCGTCCTCGTTAGTTTTCTGTCGACTCTGGCCGTTGCTACTTCGCCAAGTGCTCTTCAGTTGGATTCTTCTTTTCGAGTGTTGAGTGAATCTCAACACAAAGGTAGGGTTTGTAAGATCGAAGGACCAGTATAGTTTTTTAATTGTTTATTAACAGTACTATACAACTTCAGTTACTGCAAGAGTATTTGTGCCCACTGCTTGGTATGACACAATACTTAGGTTAAAATTATTGATCTGTATGATCAATATTGAGAGATAGTTCTTGATGGTTCAAGGGACAAAATGTTACTTGTGTTTGTGAATAACTGAATGTTTATATTATAACTAGCAGGCGGGCAGATCTACCTTGTATATCAAATGCCTAGCCGGGCAGATCTACCTTTTATATCAAACGCCTAGGCGGACAGATCCACCATGCACTCAAAACGCCTAGGTGAGCAGATCTACCTTGTATATCAAACGCCTAGGCGGACAGATCCACCTTGTATATCAAACGCTTAAGCGGACAGATCTACCTTGCACCCAAAACGCCTAGGCGGGCAGATCTACCTTACAATCCAAACGCCTAGGCAAGCAGATCTACCTCTCTTCCTCAAACGGCTACGCGCCCGAACTACCTCACGGATAATCTCCCTGAACTATCTTACGCCTTCAAACGTATAGAACTACCTTGCGCCCGAACATCCAGACGATGTAAACCGCCTTGTATCCAGAACTACCTTGTTATAAACGCTCAAGCGCCCTACACTGCCTTGTGCCTAAAACTCGGGCACTTCGAACCACCCTGCACTTCGACCGGTCAGACCCTCTGAACGTCCAGACGCCTCGAACACCTAGTGCCCAAAACCGACCTTGCGCTTCGAACACCTGGGCACCCGACTCCACCGGCGCTCGAGTTCCTAGAATCCTCAAACGCCTAAGCTCCCTGAACGTTCCATCATTCATCGTCTCGAATTACCTTAGGCGCCCTAAACATACAGGCACGGTGGGCGCCTAGACTACCGAAAAAGTTCATTTGGCACTCTAAATAATATTATGAATATATATACATCATTAGTCGCCCTGAAACATCTCAATATATTCAAATATAAAGATACCTTTCAATTTATATCTTGTATGTTATATAACATATGACTCATAATGAATGCTATAACAATCTTTCTTTGGGCTTTTTTAGGCAATCTTTGGTTCGTCTTCAGTCATTATTAAGTCAATATAATATAATAATAGTTATATGAGTGTGTGTGTTTGTGTGTAGATGTGTTCAAATGCATAAATTTATGCAATTTCAATATGTTCAATATCACAAAATAACTTACAAATTTGACCCAATAACACTCAGAGCTCACAGTCGAATAACTGAATGTTTATATTATAATTACTCCAAGAGTATTTGTGCCCACTGCTTGGTATGACACAATACTTAGGTTATGATTATTGATCTGTATGATCAATATTGAAAGATAGGTCTTGATGGTTCAAGAGACAAACTGTTATTTGTGTTTGTGAATAACTTAATGTTTATATTATAAATACTCCAAGAGTATTTGTGCCCACTGCTTGGTATGACACAATACTTAGGTTATGATTATTGATCTGTATGATCAATATTGAAAGATAGGTCTTGATGGTTCAAGAGACAAACTGTTATTCGTGTTTGTGAATAACTTAATGTTTATATTATAAATACTCCAAGAGTATTTGTGCCCACTGCTTGGTATGACACAATACTTTGGTTACGATTATTGATCTGTACGATCAATATTGAAAGATAGGTCTTGATGGTTCAAGAGACAAACAGTTACTGATTGAAAATACTGTTCAACTGGTGAGTTGAAGTAACTCTTATGCCTTGGGTTGACCTCGTAAATATAACTACCCAAACTGGTCATGGCGCAGATGTGAAAACCCTTAATTTAACATTTCTTAAGAAGGGTCAGTATATTGTACAAAAACGTGACAAATACATAATTAAAGGGAGAAGATTGAATTTGTAAGAACGTTTTACCCCGCTGGTTTAATGGTTATAGTTATAACCCGAAGAACACATTTATTGCTTTACGCAGGGTAGTACCTTTCTAGTAACAGACTATATCTCTATAATAACTATTTACAACTGAATATGAGCTGATTGAAAGCAATAGAAAAATCCTATGAGTCACAAGCGGCAAAGCGCTGCTATCTAGGGTTGTACTTAGAACTAAATATACACTAAAATATACATATAAATAACTTATTCTAATTTATATAATTTCACAATAAACAATGTTGTTCAACATGTAGGATTTCATTCATTCTTGTAGTAAGACTTCTTGGTAGGCTCTTTGACAACCTTCGAACCTCCACATAGGGTTTCATGAACTCAAAAGCAAAATCCTTCAAAAATTCCCTACGCTCAATTTTTGAATTCGGATTATTACTCTTGAAGATGATGAGGGAATTTATGTCACCAATATTTAACAGAGAGTAAAATACAACCATTGGCCAACGTCGCGTTTACGTGCACAATTGTATGAAGAACATAACTGGTCGACACTATCAACTCCTCCCTTTGTTGTGTTATACATCATAATCATCTCTGGTTTTCCAGTAGTGTCACAATTTGGTCGTCATGGTGCATACTAGGGACGAGTAATACATTTTTACCTTTTTTTGGAATATAAGAAATGAGTGTCTCATTTCTGTGAAAAGCGAACATTTAACTTTTTATTGGTCTTTTTACAGGACAAGAAAAATCAAGTGGCAACTCTCGCTTATTTTTCTGATAGTTCCAACCACAGTGAGCTTGAAATCCTTATTGAATTTTTCCAGAAGATCAAAACTTGTAAACCAGTTATCCACAGTTACGTTTGTTCCAGTTCCTCTTATTGGTTCGCACATTCTTTCCATTACAAATTGTAGAGAATTGCTGAATTCATAAGACCCCGGAGGCTGTTTTCCAACACTATCTTCCAAATTTACCGTGTAATATAGTTTTGAATCACATAGCGCAAATATTTTGATGCCGTATTTGTTGGGCTTGTTAGGTATGTACTGGCGAAATGCATATCGTCCACGAAAGACCTCTAGCCTTTCATCCACAATTACATAATGAAGAGGAGTAAAACCATTTTTGCACTGATCAACAAAAATCTCAAAAATATCTCTGATTGGGGTAAGTTTGTCGGTTGCTCGTCCCAACTATCTAGTTTCCAAATCATCGAAACGGATGTGTCTTAAAAGAAATTTGAAATGCCGCTCAGACATCGTAAGTAGATATATTTTAACACCAGTGCCGTCGGTTTTCTATAAATTGTTGATATTCAGATGGTTACTCGTCAGTACTCCGACCAATTACAACAATCCAAAGAGTGCTTTCCTTTCCGAAATGTCGGTCAATTTCGAATCCTTTTCACGGGAGTAATTCATGGACGTTTGTTGAATATGGATATTAGTATTGTTAACTATTATATTCAGTAGTTGGTCCGGAAAAAATGATACCATATATCGCACATCGTTTTCAGACATTTAGTCGTACTTCGGATACCAGGAAATTGTGTTACAAGATTTTCCGCTCTCATCGTAATCGGATAAAACAGACTCATCTAACAAACGCTGCAATCTTTCCTGTACATTTTCGTAAGAATAATTAATTTCAGGATCAAACACGATTTGCCAGAAACTATAAAAATAAAAACTCTTTTCTTGATAATATTTGTAACACTCGTAGTCGCGCGAGGACTCTCACTCCGCAATTTCTGTAGCCGGCACGCCTTCACTTATAAAACTCAAACTCAGTACTACGCGCGTAGATCCTTGAATTTTGGTGAGGGTCGAATTTCTATTCTTTTTCCTCTTCATCTCGCTTGTTTTACATCTCCTTGGTTTGTCCTGCGGTTCTATTGGTTGGTTATCCTCCTTCTTTTATGTTCTGGAGCATTTATGCTGGCCTGTTGTTTTCTCTTCCATTGTACTAGGGATGTCCTCTTTCCTGTTGCCCTCGGTTGTAGTTCCATTTTTTGGTTGATCTCCTTGTTTATGTGGTTTTCCATCTGGTCGGTTGTATTTGTCGTTAGTTGTGTGATGATTTCTTCCAGTGTGTTGATTTCCATTTCCATCTTGTAGTTCCATGTTTTGTTCTTCATGAGTGCGATGTCCAGTTTGTCCATGGTTCCTGTGGCTGCGTGCAGGTGTGTTGGTTCCCTTGGCCCTATTGCGATGATGTTGTTCCTTTTTGTGATTGTCTTCAGTATCCTTCCGCTTTTGTTCGTTTTTCTGCTCTTCCAGTCCGAATCCTTGGCATTCAAGTCCCCAGCTGCGATGGTTGGCGTGTTGCTGTTGAATATGGCTTTGATGTCGATTTTCTTCTCCTCTAGGTAGGTCGTCAGTTCATGTCGTTTGTTGGCAATTGAGTTTGCGTTCCAAAATGCTATTGTAAGTTGTCTCTCCATAAATCTATTTCTTGTTGAATAGCTGAATGAGCTTGCTCTGTTCTTCTAAAAATTTCATCTTTTGTTCTGTCGTTGCATTTGTCGCATTGAATCGGATGACAATTCGTCCTAGAATCATCGCTAGTTCGTCTGCGCTAGTCATCTGGGGTCCTCTTGTATCAGTCGTTTTCTTACTCAGTACTAGGATAATACACGCAATTTTATGAGGGTAAACAAATCGGGATGACTTAAAGTGGTGGGGGTCCAAAGATTTCCAAGAATTTGCATCGGTGCAGAGCGAGGATCCGCCCGCGACCACTGCAGGGTTGAAGGTACCAACAATTACTATTCAGAAGAGGAACAGCAACAGTCAATTCAAATTAGTCGTTAGTCATTATCCGGTTTCATTTTTGCGTTATCAAGAAAGTATGTCAAATTTGGTTTAAACTCACATCACTCATTTCACATATATATATATATATATATATATATATATATATATATATATATATATATATATATATATATATATATATATATATATATATATATATATATATATATATATATATATATATATATATATATATATATATATATATATATATATATATATATATATATATATATATATATATATATATATATATATATATATATATATTTCAGAACAAAGCATTGCGAATCAAAGACGGTATATTGAAAATAGAAACTTCAGAATTAAAATCAATTAAAAACAACGTTCAACAAGAAGAACATTTAAATTTTGAAGTTTCAGATGAAAACCTAGTCCCATTCATGAAAAGCATCGAAAATAAATCAGAAAATTCATCTAAAAATAATGATAACAAAGATATAGAAAATTTATTTCTCAATCAAATGAATTTATTTGAAAATATTGACCCAACTTTAAGACCTAAACTTCCTAAAATTCATTATTCAAAGAAAATTTTCGATTGTATAAACGTGCTTAATGAGAATATTCTTCCAAAGCAACTTGTTAAAGTAATGAATATCTATACAATTCATCTGATTATATATTGTGCCGCTATTACAGTAGTTAAACATTCTGGATACAAATTAGAAAATTTTGGATCTAATTATAATATCAAGAAAAAAAACCTTCATGGCAAAAAAGGTTAGAAGGTAAAATTTCTTCTATCAGATGTGATTTAGGAAGATTGACTCAATATTCCAGAGGTAATCGATCAAAAAACTTATGGCACATATTGGAAAAATATTCCTCAAAAATAAAACAAATAAAAATAATGAGATAAGTAATGGACAATTGATAGAATACATCGATACTTTAAAACAAAAACTTTCAGTATATTCTATTAGACTACGTGAATATAAAATAAATTCAGATAGAAAATTCCAAAACAAACTATTCAAAAATAATGAAAAACATTTTTACAAATTTATTTCAGGTTCAAATGAAAATATTTCTGGAAATGGAGTTCCTAAAATTGATATTTTAACTGATTATTGGTCTTCAATTTGGGCAGTGCCAAGGCAACATAATTCCAATGCAAGTTGGATTTTAAATGAAAGGTCTCGATTTTCTCAAATAGAATGCATGCAATTTGAAAAATTTTCAAACGAAGATATAACATCAGTTATTAAACACAAAAATTGGAAATCTCCAGGTGTTGATGGTATTCATAACTTTTGGTTCAAGAAATTCTCTTGCGTTCATGAAAAATTGGCTGAATATTTTCATTTATAATAAAGAACCCTCAGCTACTCCTTTATTTTTCACACAAGGAATTACTTATTTAAAACCGAAAAGTGATAATACTATTGATCCGTCTCAATATAGACCAATTACTTGCCTTCCAACAATATATAAAATTCTAACTGCATGTATTACTCAAAAATTTATGCACATTTGGAGAATTTTAATATTCTTTCCGAACATCAAAAGGATGTAGAAAAAACACCTTGGTACTAAAGAGCAACTTGTAATTGATTCTGTTGCTTTGAATCAAGCTCAAACTAAGAAGAGAAATATTCATACAGCCTTCATTGATTACCAAAAGGCTTTTGACAGTTCTCCCATTCATGGCTTCAAGAAATTTTGAAATTTATAAAATTGATAAGACACTTCGTCATTTTCTTGAATTCGTAATGAAAAATTGGAGAACCAATCTTCATTTAAATATTTCAAAACAATCGTTAAAATCCGAAGTAATTCCAATCAAAAGAGGCATTTTCAAGGTGATTCTTTAAGTGCTCTTTGGTTTTGTCTTTGCCTCAATCCATTATCTCATGAATTAAATGCTACTAGTTTCGGCTTCAAAATAAAGAGTTTATTAACTGAATTCAAATTAAGTCACTTAATTTATTTAGATGATATTAAATTATATGCCGGAACCAGATCTCATTTAAAAGTCTACTTGAGATTACTTTCAACTATTCCAATGATATTCATATGAAATTTGGGCTTCCAAAATGTAAAATCTTTCTATTGAAAAGGAAAGATCCCTCTGATTATATAAAGATTTCCAATATCGAGATCGAGCCAATGCATCAAGGAGATACATATAAATATCTTGGATTTTGTCAGAGAAGACAATTAACCATAGCAGCACTAAAGAAATTATTAGAAGTTCATATTACAAAAGACTAAGAATTATCATCAAGAGTTATTTAACTAGTAAAAACCTTTTCAGAGCTATCAACTCCTATGCTGTTCCTATTCTTACATCTTCTTTTGGAATTATTAAATGGTCTAAAACTGATCTAAATGAATTACAATGTCAAACGAGGAAAATGCTCTGTAAATATCATAAGCACCACCCAAAGTCAGCTGTTCAGAGAGTTACACTACCTAGACATCTTGGAGGTCGTGGATTAATTGATTTGAATAATCTTCACAGTAAACAGATTTTTCATCTACGTTCCCATTTTCATGATAAACAGAGAACGTCTAAATTACATGATATTGTTGTTGCTTCAGATTATAATCTTACACCTCTGATCTTGACAATGCAAAAGGTAGATTTTGATATATTTGATGATAATTCTAAAAGAAAGTTGGATGCAGAAGGAATTACACGGAAAGCACCTAAAGAATTGAAAAATGATTATATTGATGAAATTGCATCGAATAAATGGTTAGTATCTGGAGAATTGTTTGCTGAAACAGAAGGCTTGGCAATTGTGATCCAGGACCAGGTTGTTTTCACAAGGAATTATAGAAAACATATCATCAAACAAAATATAGATGATTCTTGCCGTAGATGTTTCTGTTCTTCAGAAACAGTTTTTCATATATTATCATCTTGCTCAGTCCTTGCTTCAACAGATTATTTAGAAAGACATAATGCCGTCGCTAATATTATTCACTTCAATCTAGGAATTAAACATGACCTAATTCCCAAAAAGAAAAAATTTCAAAAATATGAACCTGAGATTATTTGTGAAAATGACAAATATAAACTTTATTTTGATAAAACAATTCTTTGCAACAGAGCTGTAAAACACAATAGACCAGATATCGTTCTTATTGATAAACAGAATCAAATAACATATATAATTGATATTGCTATACCCGACACACATAATATACAAAATAAATACAATGAAAAAATTTCTAAATATATAATGCTTGGCGACGAGATTAAAACAATGTGGAAAATGAAGAAAATATTTATTCTACCGATTATTATTTCTACAACAGGCGTTATTCCTAGAAATCTTCACAAAAGTATTGAGATTTTGGGTCTGAAGAAAAATTTGTTCGAACAGTTACAAAAGATAACAGTCATCAAATCTTGTAATATTCTTCGTAGGTTTCTTTCCGAAAATAATAATGAGGTAGAGTCATAGGTTTTCTCTTTAGTTTATACTGCTCAGAATCTCATTTCATATTTTATTTATTTGTTTATATAAATGTAATATAATTAACTGACAATTTTGTCATATTTATATTCAGAGCAGTATTCTATTCGATCGTTCACCACTTCACACAAGGGAAACTATTAATGAGTAACATTCAGTGTTACTTGACTAAGGTCCGTACACTGGATTTTTCCGGGGAGAAAGCCTCTGACACTACTCGTTGGTACATTGATATCATTGTCTGATGATGCTATAGTATGTATATATTCTGATAGATTGATATATTCTCATAACATTCAACGTTATCCTAATATATAATTACTCCAGGATATGTTTTGATTATAATCATTGCCTGGCAATGGTATTAATTACCGGATGGTGGATTTATATTTTTCATGAAATCAGTTTGATTGCATGAACAGATATATGGGCAACTCGTCGGGGTAAGCCCTATATATATATATATATATATATATATATATATATATATATATATATATATATATATATATATATATATATATATATATATATATATATATATCAAGTCCGGTTCAAGACAATCATTATCGGAAGCAACTTATGTCAAAATCGGTTCAAAATCGTATTTGCAATTTCATCCACATAAGATGAAAGCGTGAAAGTTTTGCAGCTGGAGCTTGAAAATAAGAAACTACTGGTCTAATGGGATGCCCTGTTTTATGAAGTTTGACAGGGGAGTAAAGTTTTGGTGATTGCGGGCTGATTCAATGAAATTTTGCGTTTTCAATAAATAATCTCCTTTATTTGAGGCTATGACTTTATAACCTCTGTCTGCTTTGGTGAATATGATACCTTCAGATGCGGACTTAGATTTAATGCACTTAAAGTTTTATTTTCTAAATTCTTAGGCTGAAAACTATTGATCTCTTTTTGAAGTATTAACGCTGAAGAGTGTTTCAGGTGTTTGGCTTTCTAGCTTGCTATGAATAATTTAGGGCTACTTCAGCTTCAACTCCTAGCAGATCGAAATGGAGACGAACGTTATTTGACTCTAAATTGTGTTTAAAACCCTTTTCTAGAAGTGAAACTTCATCTTCGGAAAAATTAGCATCCGAAAGATTACTGAACCTATCATAAAATTGGTGATCTGAAAATTTGGACTTGATTTTTCATGTTTCAGGTTTATTACTCAATAATTTATTGAATTTTCGCAACTGAATTTCATACTTTATGTGAATTAATGAATGCACTTTGAATCTTGTCACGGTATCTTAAATGTCAAATTTTACTGAATGCAATCTATGAAGCAACACCGAATGGATTATCTTTGAAAAGATGTTGTAGTTGTCTCGTTGGCTGTACTAAAACTTGATGTCTAACTTCAACTTCAACTTCTTGACTTGTAGTACTCCATTTCAGGCTGCGGGGCTGATATCATCAGCCTTTATTACCTCGTCAAACTCCATAAAACAGGGCATCCCATTCTCGAGAAGAAAACAAATTTTGATAAGTAGGTAACTAAACTACAAACATTTATTACGTAATAAAATAACACTCTGCTAGCGTCAAAAGACGGCTTTATCAGAGGAACGTGCAGTACTTGTCAAAGAGAAGCTGCCTTTTTATTCTTACCGCTTTTCTAGAAATTTCGGGCGGCGCGTTTGACGGGAACATTCGAGATTCTCGTTCACGCCGATATGAATGTTGCGTCTGCAAAAATTGGAGTCATCCTGAATTAAACTTGGGCAATAAGACGTCGATACAAAGTTTATTCATAAATAGTACAAAATGAGTGCAGCAAAAGAATCTGAAACATATCATTTTAATAACGATTAGGAGGAAGAATTTTCCTTTTGTATGGTGGGAGATAAGTCTTATTTGTCGTTCGTCAGTTGCAATACCTAAGCGTGGTAACTTAGAAAGACATCATAAAACGGTGCACAAAAATTGAGAAAAGGATTTTCCGATAAAAAGTGAATTGAGAAAACGAAAAGAAGATGATTTGATATCTTGTTTGAAACAAGAACCATGTTCACGAGACTAGCCAACCAATCAAAAGCTGCTACGATCGCGTCAGTTAAAATATCTCATATATTGGAAAAACACAAGAAGCAATTCGAAGATGGATCGGTTGTGAAGGGAGCATTTAATGAAGCGTGTGAGACTTTCTTTGGAGATTTTAAAAATGAATCAGAATGCATGTCTGCTATTAGAGAACTTCAGTTATCTCGTCCGACTATCACAAGGCGTATTGAGGTCACGAGCCAGGAAATGGCAGATAAACTAAACCATGATAGCATGAAATGTACATACTTTTATTTACAGGTCGACGAATCCACCGATATGACAAGCACTGCACAGCTGTGTATTTTTATTTGGACGGTATTCAATGACATGTTGGCTAAGGAAGAATTTTCGACAATCATTCCTCTGAAGGGCAAGACCCATGGCGAAGATATATATGACATTTTCTTCAATTTTGTAAAAAACTAGAAGCTACCAATATGTAAAGTAGTATGCATTACAACCGATGGAGTACCAGCAATTACTAGAAATGAAAACAGATTTGTGGTATTGTGTCAATGTAATGGAAATTTCTCTTCATTTTTTTTCATTCCATTGCATTATACATCAACAAGTTTTGTGTTCAAAAGTTTTACACACCCAGGATATTAATGGCAATTCAACAAAATTTGTGAATTCTATCCGTGGACGTAGCTTGCAAAGGCGGCTCTTTAGGTTGCAGTTGGAAGATAGAGAGTCAGCTAAACACACTGATTTACTTCCTTACATGGACGTCAGGTGGTTGAGTAGCGGAAAATTCCTAGAAAGGTTTCAAGACTTATTGCTCGAAATAACAGCTTTTCTAGACGAAAGAGTTGATGACACTCAGATGTTGAAAAACGCAAAGTGGCTGACTGATTTGTCATTTTTGACTGACATCACAATGCACTTGAACACCATTAACTTGGAGCTTCAAGGTAAAGGAAAAACTACTATTAAGATGATTTGCGCAGTAAACGCATAAAGAAGTAAATTGCAGCTTATAATAGATCAAATGAAAAGAAAGGATCTGAAACATTTTCCTTCTTTGAAAACAAGGATTCCTTAGTTGAATTATGATACGTATGAGGCTGAATTATCAACTATTTTGAGACAATTCGAAATGGGTTTTATGAATGCAGTAAATTGGAAAATATTGCACCATTTATGACTTATAACATTAAGGAATTAACTACTGAAATAGGAAGTCAGTTTAATATGAACTGAAAATGAGTTGGTGCAGAATATATCAGATATACATCTCAAAGCTACAGCATCTGATAAAAATTTCTGGTGTTTTATATCTGATGATAAATACCCTAATCTAAGGCAAATCGCCCTTCAACTGAAGGAAATGTTTGGATCAACTTACTAGTGCGAGTCTGCATTTTCTGAAATGGAGATAATTAAGTCAAAATATCGCAATCGACTAACTAACGATCCTATGTCATCATGCTTGCGATTAGCACTCAGTGGTTACTCTTATGAAAGGTATGTTGAGGACATGCAGTGCCAGATAAGTTTAACACCATACGTACCTCTTTTGTTTTATACCAACCAATAAACACGCAGTTTTGAATAGCTATGAGTTCCTTCATTGATATTGTAGAGAAGGACCCAACTAAACCTAACCCAAGTCTCGACTAAAATAATGTATATTGTGCAGAAAGCTAATATCTATATATGCTACCATACATTCTACCTCGGTAGGTAGGAAGGTAGGGTGTAACGTGTATGTATCGTGCTTTTCAGAGACGATCGTAAGTAGACTAAAAATATTTAGGTAAAACGCCAGAATTTCAAGTTCTAGCACCCTTGTTCAGTACCTGAACTTGCCTAGAAGTTCTTTTTATTATTAGGACTCATTTCTCTGTTGTGTTGTGTATTTAAAGTAACCTATTCTAATTCTTTTATGTCAGGTTTGATATGATACGACCAATTATTCGTCACTTATACCATAAGTGAGCAAATTAGAAAATCAAAAACAGATTTGGCAACAATGTCTATTTGGATTTTTCAACATTCATATTTCATTTTTTTGCTTTCTTTCTTGGGCGTTTTTGAATAAATTTAATGCAATGTCAGATCATTTAGATTCAGACCCAATTTGACCTCACCCATATTTTGAGAGGTAACTGACCTTACCTAAGGGGTTTGATAATATGATATCATGTTTTATGAATAGGTCGTTGCCCTGATACTCCGAACTGTGGAAGATTTGATTTTAAAATATTAAGGAACACGTCCACAGTTAACAGTATGCACTCGTTAATTTGCTCGCGTATTTTTGATCGAATTCAGTAAATCGTATAGTATTAAAACGTTATATATGGAACCATAGGTAAGGCCGTAAAGCCGTACGTGATTCATTTTGCTCAACTGAGCGGCAATATTAATTATATTATGTCACTGACTGCGGATCATACACTCTTTCCATATCGCGGATTTGCCAACCAGGAAATCATGCCTTTTAATCATGAACCTGTACTGTACCACAAACCTCACATACAATCCACCAACTCAGACATTCTTCGAAACTTTCATACCGACTGAACATACAAGCCTCAATGTATGTGAGTTCATATATGCGTATCGTCCCTATAACCATTTCTTTATACTTGTGAGACAAGATATAATTCAAAGGCGATTAGTACATCTAAATGAAGGGAAAGTTCCCCTCATCTAGCTAAGGAGTATCGAACATCAATTCAGTATTTTGAAAGGAAAACCCTTCCCCATAATTGGTCAAATAGAACTCAATTACTTTGCATGCATAAAACTAAGACACCTAGAACGTCTTTATACCAGAAGGCCTTTTTCCACAGAACAGCGCAACTTTGGAACTCTCTTCCACGTAACGTGTTTCTCAATGACTGCAATCTACTAGCTTTCAAGTGAAATATTAACCGTCTCTCCTCTACAGGTACTCTCGGTGTCGTCGAGACATAATGGATTCAGTTTCCTTATGCGAGTATCTCTGATATAAAAAAAATTGCCAAGTTATGAAAACAAATGTTGTAAATTAGTCTATGAAAATAGCTCTAAAATATAAATATTAGAAAATATCCGTGCAGTTCAAATTGGTCATTTGCCAAGTAAAAATATATAACAATAATTTGGAATTTGAAAAGTGATTATTTTAACTCGTTCTCAATGCATTCAGAAATTACAAAGCATATATTTCAAGGAAATTCATGAAAAGTAAATAGTGAACAGAAATAGCGAAGACAAATTTGTGAAGCATTCACCTGTGGGACACAACGGGAACTGTAATTCTTCTTTCCCCGTCAGGCTTCTCGGAGAGGAACAATCTGCGTTTTCCACCTTTCTGGATTTACGTTACGTATGATTAAATAAATTCAATTTTAATTCTGATTCACGCGAATGAGTGAATTCACTGATCTCCGAACATGAATAACGGAACAATTGCATATCTGAAGAGAAAAATTAACAACTGAATCCTACAACGTTGCGATCGCGGCCCTTATATAAGCGTGGCCCAGAAGCGCTTACACCCGTACTTCCCTCCGCCTTTGTTACTCAAGTACCTGCTACTTAGTCAATGAGAATTGCTGTTTAAAAAAATACCAGATGCTGTCTGCGATTTTGAATACGAAAGGGTGTTTAATGGCTATCGGTAATAAAGTCTACTTAATACCGTTTTCGCTGGATTTCCTATCTAAGTAGATATGACTTCTTTCGTCTTGATTTTTACGATTTTGGGTGATTTTAAGCAGTTTTGAAAATTCCTAATATTTCACTACATTGAGATTTTAATATGAAATAATTGAATCGTTCTTGCAAATGACCGTCTTTTCACTGTCATTTTGAATTCAGATTAACTATATAAAATGGTATGCAGGTAGATCTACACAATACAGTATTCACAATTAATTATAGAATTCAATTAAATAAAAATGAAGAAATACATTATATAGATAGATTAAGTAAATGAGCAAAAAATATATACCCCGGTTCTTGGTAGTCTCATTTCTATTCTTATATGTTTTCTAATAGGAATTGAGAAAAGAAATTTTTAAATGGTTTTGAGTCATTGTATTCAATTTACTGATGATTCATATCAGGTTAGGTTAGATTTTACACAAAAGTTTAAGGCGAAAATTCATTGTAAGAAATTTCAATTCAGCTAATAGTACACAATTGGGTGTGGTATTTTTACATCCCCAGACTAATTGCCTGGTATTGAGGTCTTTCGAGATTCTGTTGTCCTTTCCTATTTAACGAATAGTAAATAAAACTACTTCAATCCTTAATTGATATGACAAAACTCTTATAATACCACATGTATTTTCTGAAAAATATTTTACAATAACCTCAGATCTATTGCATTTGGCCAAAGTGTTTCTAAGATATGTGTTGAAGGATGTGACCCCCAAAAATTTAGCAGTATCCTTGAACTCAATTTTATCTTCTCCTATTCGAAGCATTAGTTTTCCTGGTTCAATTTTTGGTTTGATAAGATATACAAAGTTCATTCTCAATGGCGATAGTTCAAACCCTAAATGTTCGAGTTCATTCTTAATAATTTCTAAGTCTTCATATAGGATTCTGATACCTCTCAAAGTTGTTAAATCAGAAATATATTGATCTCACAAAATTCGATTTCAAAAACACAATTTTCGACTCTATTGATCTTGCACGAAAACTTTATAGGCTCAACAATGCAAAAAATCTTAAGTCAGTTTCATTTGATATAAAGGACATTTCAACAGATGTATGCACACTAATAGTTAGAAGATATTTACCGAAACTAAGACGCTACCACACATTGGTGATGAGTTATTCAATCTTCTGAAAACCTGCCTATTTGAAAATTATTTCCCATTAAATCAAAATTGTAGCAACAAACATCTGATAGGATCACCTCTTAGTCTCAATTTAGCCAATATATTCATGAATAGATTTTAAAATAGAAGATAAAATATCCGGTTATGCTCATCTTGGTCCAAGAATATTAATTATAATTCTGGACCGAGATGGGCACCACCGAATATTTTGTCCTCGCCAGTGAGAACGACGGGACTGTTCTTCAGAGATGTGAATAATTCTCTTATTTTCAGATTGGATGTTGTGGAGCAGATGGTGCAAAAGATTACCTGAATCTGAACCACCCTCTGCCGGACGAATGCAGAGACTCAGTAACTGGCAACCCATATTTCCACGGTTGCGTCGATGAGCTGACATGGTTTTTCGAGAGTAAATGCAACTGGGCTTCTGGCATCGTCTTGACGATTTGCCTTCTTCACGTAAGTCCTTTTGAAATATTTCATTAGAGTGGAATGAATGAAAAAGTTAATTAAAAACAGAAAATGTAGAAGTGGGCAGAAGGTAGCGAGGCGATAAGGGAAAATATTAATTAAGATGAAAATATCTTCGCCGAGTTCTAATCAGCTGGAAAGATATTTCAAAACACTTATTACGAATTCCTGAATTTGGGGTGGAATTCTTCAAAATAAATATTTTCGATTAATTAAATTACATCAGCAAATATTTCAGAGTGACGCTTCGTGAAGAGGGTTAAGGACTGAATTATCGAACAGTCGAAATGAGTGACATTTGGCTTTCGAGCGTTGTTAAGATTCAACTTCTGTCATTAATTTTTTTCTAACTGCGTTTTATTCTATATTGGAAGAAATCTTTCAAAACACTAAACAAATCTTAGAATTTCTTAGAGACATTAGGCCCGAATAAAAAATGTTCAAGATCGATTTCGTACCCGTTTTTTGCGAATATTTCAGAAAAAAAAAATTTGCTTGAAAACCACTATTCTACGTCAATATGTTCTTGATATAGAAAGCAATAAGCGCGCAGTGGTTTTTTATGTCAAATAATATTCAAGCACAAATATGTAGTTCGAACTTCAAGAATTGTCATTATATATACAGGGTGACTCACGAGTCACTGAATGTACCATAATGCCAAGAAAACGACGAATTTTGAATTATTTTTTCTCGCAATATGATGAACTTCTGTTACGGTCACCATTTAAAAATAGTTTCGTATATACAGGGTGTTCCGTTTCTGAGGAACAAATCAAAGTTATGTTTTTTTAAATAGAACACCCTATATATTTTGAGAATTTTAGCTTTTTGAGATCAAATGAAAGTGATTTTGTTCGATATTTCCTATACCTAAGTTCAATGGTTTTCGAGATATTTGAGATTTTCCGTAATTTGATGATTTTTCTGAGTGACCATCGTTGGGAAACTCTGAAATTGATACAGGATGCACAGTACAAAATTTCCGATTACGACTTTTTTCTAGCCTAACTTTCTCAACTTTTTTAAATGACACATGCTGTATCTTATACTCTGTAATGATCGGTTATTTTTTACACCTATCGAACGATACCTATGTTCTCTACACCTATCGTCCGAGCTTTCTCGAATTTTTCGATACTTTGTGTCTCAATATTCATCTGGAAATGTTTTCCTTCGTTTTTGAAGAGGGATGCATGTCACTTAAAAAAACAGGACAGGTGTTGGAACGATGTTCTACTCAAAACACCATTTTCAAATCAATAAGTCGAAAATGATCGGTCTGCATGGACCGATGTGAAGGCGATGAGAACGTATATTTTATGGAATTCAGTTCTAAAAATGCAGTATTCGGAGCAGTTGAAAATTCGAGTCTTTTTCTGATTTTCCTCCTTGTAAACTATTAACCTTTTACGGTGATAGGTATTCATAACAATTTTTCTTAATTTTTTTCTTTTTTGCTCATATAACTATTTTCCGAAAAACAGATTATTTTAATGGAAATAAATTTGCTTTGAATGAGTGAAATTGTTTGACAATGGAGAATATTACTACAAATCACGGAAAAGAAAAGATTGCATGAATAATTGAAGCAATACACAGAAATGTTACAAAAGGTGTTCAAAATGGCCTCCATTCTGCTCTATGCATTCTCCATTATGTGAACCCTTACTGTGAAAACTGTGGTCATTCTTAAATTGTGTGTTCTTGAATTCATTACTGTTGACAAATAAGAAGGAAGAAAGCCTTCAGAAAATGGAGTATCATCGGGAAGAATGAATCGGTATGATTCTGACCATTGGAGAAGCTATATAAAACTGTTTGTTAGCTGAAAGACTCAAAAAATGGCTACGACAATTCCGAACAACTGGTAATGCGTTCGATGAAAAACACCACAGACAAAAACCAATTGTTGGAAATGAAGAAAATGAATTTACTGTTCTAGCGTCTGTGATAGAACAACCAAGTACAAGTCCACGGAACATTGCACAAGAAATAGGCCTGAGTAGACAAAGTGTGGAAAGAATATTGAAAAATCATGGTTCTCATGCATATAACGTTGGAACCCATAAAGAACTGTCACAAAGAGATCATGAACGACGACTCGAATTTAGTATGTGAGTGTTAGAAATGTTCGTAGAAGATGAGGATTTCCCGAATTTAATTCTATTTTCTGAAGAAAGTATATTCCAGAATAATACTTTAGTAAACATACACAATTATCATCATTACTCTGACACAAATCCACATATTTTCCGTCAATCCAACACCCAACACACATGGTCGATCAATGGGGAGCAATTATAGGACCTTAGGAAATAGTTATATGAGCGAAAAAAAAATAATTTTGAGAAAAATGTGATGAATTTCGTCACAGCAAAAAGAAAGTAGTTGACAAGGAGGAAAATGAGAAATAGGCTCGAAATAAGCAATTTTCAACTTCTCCAAACACTGCTCTTTTTTAAACTGAAGCCCATAAAAAACTCATTTTCATCGCCTTCGCATCGGTCCATGCAGAGATTTTTCGATCATTTTCGACTAATGGACTCAAAACTGGTGTTTTTTCTAGATATCTCGGAAACGGTTAAAGATAGGTAAAGAGAACATGAGTATCGTTCGATAGGTATAAAAACAACCGATCATTACAGAGTATAAGAAATAGAGTGTGTCATTTGAAAAAATTGAAAAAATGAGGCTTGAAGAAAGGCGGAATCGGAAATTTTGTACTGTGCACCCTGTATTATTTTCTGAGTTTTCCAACAGCGGTTACTCAGAAATGGGGTATTATCAACATAATTTTTGCAAAATCACAATCGGAAAGTCACAACGAGAGAAGAAAAAAAAATTTCAAAAAAGTCATCAAATTTCGAAAAATCTCAAATATTTCGAAAACCATTGAACTTAGGTATAGGAAATATGGAACAAAGTCACTTTCATTTGATCTCACAAAGCTAAAATCATCAAAATATATAGAGTGTTCTAACTTTGATTTGTTTCTCAGAAACGGAACACCCTGTATATACGAAATTATTTTTTTTGTGACCGTAACAGAACCTCATCATATTGTTAGAAAAAATTTCAGAATCCGTCGTTTACTTGGCATTATGCTACTTCCAGTGACTCGTAGGCCACCCTGTTTAGATATATGTGGCCAGGCGAGATGGGACATTGAAAGTATGAAGGGAAAGGCATAACCGATTGATAACATTTTTCCTTTTGTTGTCTTGAATGTTATTCGAACTAAGTTCCTATAATATTCTCAATGCTATGAAACTTCCGGTTATACCTGAAGTTGATACCATCGTTGTTATTTCAAATAGCATAATGAATCTTTCGGTTTTTTTCATTGAAAAAAATTGAATTCTGAACAATGTTCTATCGTACTATTACCAACTGAAATGAACCAAAACGAAGATATGAAATTTTCAATAGGAATTTTCCGATTTTTGAAGGTAGCATGAAAATAATAGAGATCATTCAATATCGATTATTTTTAACTCGTTGTAAGTAAAGAGACTCATTCAGCAGATTTCAATGCATTTAGAGGATTCACGGTATACAAGGTCTGTTCGAAACATGTGGTAAACGTAGTTCATTCAAAGGTTCAAAAGTCCGTCTTCTCAAATTAGACTACCTAGTTTTGCACACATCATTAACTCGTAATAATAATAGACATCGATCTGTTATAGGTTTCTCTATACCTAAATTGAATCGGTTCAGAGTTATTCAGGATTTCATCCCAAAAATTACGAATACATCTCGATCTCTCAATACGAGACCCGTCTCAAGATCTTCATCAAAGTAATACTGGCCAGAATTCCCAGAGAAAAAGTGCGAAATCAATTACTATTGAAATCGATTGGATCTGACTTCTCGTTTTTCTATTACGCATTCCCGATTACATCAGTTACTTGAAGAACATCCTTGATCACGAACAAGACGGATGCCAATACGGATCAAGAGCGTGCAAAGAATCGCTCGTTATTGACAATATAGTAACCAAGCAAGCTAAGAAGAAGCTGCGTGACATCTCAGTTGCTTGGATCGGCTACAAAAAGGCATATGATTCGGTACCACAATCTTTGCTGGTTGCAGTTATTTGTATACACGAAATATCTGAGCCTATCATCAACTTGCTCAAGCATCTCATGAGCACGTGGGTGACATCACTCAGAATAAGTACAAAAAATGAGCCCCTTATGGTTCTGCCTTTCCCTCAACTCCCTCAGCACAATGCTGAACAACTCAAAGAATAGCTACATTAAAAACAAAGATAGTGACACCCGCATAAGTCACCAGCTCCATATTGATTACCTGAAACTCTATGATAAACTGAAAAGGCAGCTTGAAACTGTATCTGCCTTTGGTGAGGTGGTCCATATAAAACTTGGTACTGAGAAATGCGAAGTTTTAATGTTGAAAGAGGAAAATACTTGAAGAAAAGGCACTACCTTCATCTCATGAACAACATGGTGGTGCCTCAGTTAGAGCACGAGAATGCCTATATATATATATATATATATATATATATATATATATATATATATATATATATATATATATATATATATATATATATATATATATATAGGGTTTTACCTCGACGAGTTGCCCATATATCTGTTCTTGCAATCAAACTGACTTCATGAAAAATATAAATCCACCACCCGGTAATTAATACCATTGCCAGGCAATGATTATAATCAAAACATATCCTGGAGTAATTATATTTTTTATTTCTCCCCGGAAAAATCCAGTGTACGGACCTTAGTCAAGTAACACTGAATGTTACTCATTAATAGTTTCCTTTGTGTGAAGTGGTGAACGATCGAATAGAATACTGCTCTGAATATAAATATGACAAAATTGTCAGTATACATTTATATAAACAAATAAATAAAATATGAAATGAGATTCTGAGCAGTATAAACTAAAGAAAACCTATGACTCTACCTCATTATTATTTTCGGAAAGAAACCTACGAAGAATATTACAAGATTTGATGACTTTTATCTTTTGTAACTGTTCAAACAAATTTTCTTCAGACCCAAAATCTCAATACTTTTGTGAAGATTTCTAGGAATAACGCCTGTTGTAGAAATAATAATCGGTAGAATAAATATTTTCTTCATTTTCCACATTTTTAATCTCGTCGCCAAGCATCATATATTTAGAAATTTTTCATTGTATTTATTTTGTATATTATGTGTGTCGGGTATAGCAATATCAATTATATATGTTATTTGATTCTGTTTATCTTTAAGAACGATATCTGGTCTATTGTGTTTTACAGCTCTGTTGCACAGAATTGTTTTATCAAAATAGAGTTTATATTTGTCATTTTCACAAATAATCTCAGGTTCATATTTTTGAATTTTTTTTTTGGAATTAGGACATGTTTAATTCCTATATTGAAGTGAATAATATTAGCGACGGCATTATGTCTTTCTAAATAATCTGTTGAAGCAAGGACTGAGCAAGATGATAATATATGAAAAACTGTTTCTGAAGAACAGAAACATCTACGACAAGAATCATCTATATTTTGTTTGATGATATGTTTTCTATAATTCCTTGTGAAAACAACCTGATCCTGGATCGCAATTGCCAAGCCTTCTGTTTCAGCAAACAATTCTCCAGATACTAATCATTTATTCCATGCAATTTCATCAATATAATCATTTTCAATTCTTTAGGGTGCTTTCCGTGTAATTCCTTCTGCATCCAACTTTCTCTTTTAGAATTATCATCAAATATATCAAAATCTACCTTTTGCATTGTCAAGTTCAGAGGTGTAAGATTATAATCTGAAGCAACAACAATATCATGTAATTTAGACGTTCTCTGTTTATCATGAAAATGGGAACGTAGTTGAAAAATCTGTTTACTATGAAGATTATTCAAATCAATTAATCCACGACCTCCAAGATGTCTAGGAAGTGTAACTCTCTGAACAGCTGACTTTGGGTGATGTTTATGATATATACAGAGCATTTTCCTCGTTTGACATTGTAATTCATTTAGATCAGTTTTAGACCATTTAATAATTCCAAAGAAGATGTAAAATAGGAACAGCATAGGAGTTGATAGCTCTGAAACGGTTTTACTAGTTAAATAACTCTTGATGATAATTCTAAGTCTTTTGTAATATGAACTTCTAATATTTTCTTTAGTGCTGCTATGGTTAATTGTCTTCTCTTGACAAAATCCAAGATATTCATATGTATCTCCTTGATGCATTGGCTCGATTTCGATATTGGAAATCTTTATATAATCAGAAGTGATCTTTCCTTTTCAATAGAAAGATTTTACATTTTGAAGCCCAAATTTCATATGAATATCATTGGAATAGTTGAAAGTAATCTCAAGTAGACTTTTAAATGAGATCTGGTTCCGGCATATAATTTAATATCATCTAAATAAATTAAGTGACTTAATTTGAATTCAGTTAATAAACTCTTTATTTTGAAGCCGAAACTAGTAGCATTTAATTCATGAGATAATGGATTGAGGCAAAGACAAAACCAAAGAGCTTTGAATCAAGCTCAAACTAAGAAGAGAAATATTCATACAGCCTTCATTGACTACCAAAAGGCTTTTGATAGTTCTCCCATTCATGGCTTCAAGAAATTTTGGAAATTTATAAAATTGATAAGACACTTCGTCATTTTCTTGAATTTGTAATGAAAAATTGGAGAACCAATCTTCATTTAAATATTTCAAAACAATCGTTAAAATCCGAGGTCATTCCAATCAAAAGAGGCATTTTCAAGGTGATTCTTTAAGTGCTCTTTGGTTTTGTCTTTGCCTTAATCCATTATCTCATGAATTAAATGCTACTAGTTTCGGCTTCAAAATAAAGAGTCAACTGAATTCAAAATGAGTCACTGAATTTATTTAGATGATATTAAATTATATGCCGGAACCAGATCTCATTTGAAAAGTCTACTTGAGATTACACTCATCTATTCCAATGATATTCATATGAAATTTGGGCTTCCAAAATGTAAAAATCTTTCTATTGAAAAGGAAGGATCACCTCTGATTATATAAGGATTTCCAATATCGAAATCGAGCCAATGCATCAAGGAGATACATATAAATATCTTGGATTTGGTCAAGAGAAAACAATAAACCATTGCAGCATTAAAGAAAATATTAGAAGTTCATAATACAAAAGACTCAAAATTATCCGCAAGGGTTATTTAACTAGTAACAACCATTTCAGAGCTATCAACTCCTATGCAGTTCCTATTCTCACGTCTTCTTTTGGAATTATTAAATTTTCTAAAACTGATCTAAATGAATTACAATGTCAAACAAGGAAAATGCTTTGTAAATATCATAAGCACCACCCAAAGTCACCTGTTCAGAGAGTTACACTACCTAGACATTTTGAAGGTCATGGCTTAACTGATTTGAATAATCTCCATAGTAAACAGATTTTTCATCTACGTTCCCATTTTCATGATGAACAGAGAACGTCTAAATTACATGATATTGTTGTTGCTTCAGACAAAGTTGGATGTAGAAGGAATTACACGGAAAGCACCTAAAGAATTGAAAAATGATTATTATGATGAAAACGCATCAAATAAATGGTTAGTTTCTGGAGAATTGTTTGCTCAAACAGAAGGTTTGGCAATGGCGATCCAGGATCAGGTTGTTTTCACGAGGAATTATAGAAAACACATCATCAAACAAACTATAGATGATTCTTGCTGTAGCTGTTTCAGTTCTTCCGAAACAGTTTTCATATATTATCATCTTGCTCAGTCCTTGCTTCAACAGTTTATTTAGAAAGACATACTGCCGTCGCTATTATTATACATTTTAATCTAGGAATTAAACATTACCTTATTCCCAAAAGAAAGAAATTTTACAAATATGAACCTGAGATTATTTGTGAAAATGACAAATATAAACTTTATTTTGATAAAACAATTCTTTGCAACAGAGCTGTAAAACACAATAGACCAGATATCATTCTTACTGATAAACAGAATCAAATAACATATATAATTGATATTGCTGTACCCGACTCAAATAATATACGAAATAAATACAATGAAAAAATTTCTAAATATATGATGCTTGGCGACGAGATCGAAAAAATGTGGAAAATGAAAAAAATTTTATTCTACCGATTATTATTTCCACAAGAGGTGTTGTTCCTAGAGTCTTCACAAAAGTATTGAGTATTTGGGTCTGAAGAAAAATTTGTTTGAACAGTTACAAAAGATAACAGTCATCAAATCTTGTAATATTCTTCGTAGGTTTCTTTGCGAAAAAATAATGAGGTATAGACATAGGTTTTCTTTAGTTTATACTGCTCAGAATCTCATTTCATATTTTATTTATTTGTTTATATAAATGTAATATAATTAACTGACAATTTTGTCATATTTATATTCAGAGCAGTTTTCTATTTGATCGTTCACCACTTCACACAAAGGAAACTATTAATGAGTAACATTCAGTGGTACTTGACTAAGGTCCGTACACTGGGTTTTTTCCGGGGAGAAAGCCACTGACACTACTCGTTGGTACATTGATATAGTTTGTATATATTCTGGTAGATTGATAAATTCTCATAACATTTAACGTTATCCTAATATATAATTATTCCAGGATATGTTTTGATTAAAATCATTGCCTGGCAATGGTATTAATTACCGGGTGGTGGATTTATATTTTTCATGAAATCAGTTTGATTGTATGAACAGATATATGGATGGGCAACTCGTCGGGTTAAATCCCTATACATTTAGGTGTACAGGATGCTCTGGAAATGAAAATAGCAAAGATGAAAGTTAGTCTGAAAGATAAACTCTACGTCACAATCAATCCAGTCATCGAAGCAAAACTGAACTCAAAATCGTTTTTCCAAGTGATCAAGTCTTGGGCAATACCGTGTACGGCATACTCTTCTGGTGTGTTGAAATGTCCACAACAGATCAACAATGGAAACGAAAATCAGAACCATCCTCATGCAACACGGTATTCATCACCCATATTCATCGGTAAGTAGACTATATCTGCAATGGGGTCAAGGGAAAAGAGGTCTTGCGTCTCTCGCAATGACTCACAAGAACAATGTCGATAATCTGAGAAAATACTTCAACGCCAAGAACTCACACTTTTACAGAACGATACGCGACGCCGACGATAATCTGTCTGCCCTACAGCTTCCCAATCCGATGTTTCAGGTAGAAGCACGTACAGTGAATTAGCTTTCGAAAGACTGACTTTCTGAAGCACTCCACGGAAGGTACGCGAACCACATAAGAAACGAAGATGTAGATGAGAAGGAGTCGCTGGCTTACCTGAGAGCGGGCTATCTGTTCTCTGAAACGGAGGGAAGAATCTGCACTGTTCGAGATCAGGTGGTACCTACCAAAATGTACCTGAAACACATAACTGCCCAGAACATGCAGACAGACCAATGCCGAAAGTAAGGAAAGCGTAAGAATCAATTCAGCATATAACATCTAGCTGGCCTATCCTTATCTCGATCGACATAACGATGTTGCAAAAATATACCACCAGAATATTGCTTCGAGCCTAGAATTGTGCAGAAAAACAACACCGCACTATGAGTATAAGCCCCAACCTATTCTAGAGAACACCAAGGGTAAACTACATTGGAACACCACATTGATGAAGGATAGGCCAATCCCCCACAATAGACCAGACATCGCGATCTTCAACAACAAAACTAACACTGCCAACATGTTTGAGATCAGTATCCCGGCCGACGAGAACATCAATCGAGCATATACCGAGAAGATTACCAAGTAAAAGGACTTGGCGTTTAAAATGCAAGAACTGTATAAACTCAGGACTGTTACTAACTTACCTATCATAATATCGGTGAATGGACTCGTCGAGGTGCTTCTTCAGGAGAACATCAAAAGCATGGATTTGAAAGAGGAGATCACTTCTAGCGTACAGAAGGAGGTTTTATTGAGTACATCAAGGACTGTACACAGATTTCTGATGAGCTTATAGTAAACCCATAGGGCTCCCTTGGTGAGAAATCACCCGGCACCTACATGGCTTCAACCTGTTCGTAGCGATGATGGGCACCATTCACTTTCATGAAATGAAATGAATTTTGCTCAAATCGTTCACGTACATTACTCAACATTTGCTTTGGATTTATTTCTTTGGTCTGGCAGATTATAACTCTGAAATGGTTGATATGGTTATGGTGTACGGATTTTATCAAGGCAATGGACGTGAAAGCAAGAGAATATATGCTGAAAGGTTTCCAGATCGCATGATGCCGAACCACCCAACGTATGGAAATCTGGAGAATGGTTACTTCAAACCCAGGAATTTAGATCGAGGAGGACAACGAACAGTAAGGACAATAGAACGCGAAAAACAAATTTTAGACATGGTTGAGGAAAACCCACAATTAAGCACGCGGCGTTTAGATTTGCAGTTGGTCGTTCCTAAAACAATGATTCATGATGTCTTGAAGGAACAATTATTCCATCCTTATCACATTCAGAAAGTTCAGCAATTACTTCCTAACGATCCTGAGAATCGCCTTACTTTTTGCCGATCTACCCAAGAGAAGAGAACTGCGGATCTCCACTTCGGTAGAAAAATCCTTTTTACTGACAAATGCACTTTTACTAGGTCTGGCATCACTAACTTTCAAGATGAACACGTATACAGTGTCAAAAATCCACATGCTTATACAGGTACACATCATCAGAATCGATTCGAAATAAACGTATGGATTTCAGTAATTGACAATTTCATTATTGGTCTGATAGTGATTACAGATCAATTAAACGGAAAGGCATATTTTAATTTTCTGCAAGAAACTGACGGATTTGTTGGACGATATTCCAGTATTAGTGCGTGCAGAAATGTGGTTTATGCTCGACGGTGCACCTCCTCACTTCACTTTAACGGTTCGCGAGTTCTTACATGCACAGTATGCGAATCGTTGGATCGGAAGGGGAGCTGATGCTCCTGCATGTTGGCCAGCACGATCTCCCGACTCAACACCGTGCGACTTCTTTCTTTGGGATGTTTTAAAATCTAGAGTTTACTCTTCTCCAATCGACACCCGAGAAAAGTTACATATAAGAATTTTAAATGCGACCAACTGCTTCAAAAATGACCCTGAAGTAATGCCAAGGGTCCAATTTAATTTCTTAAGGGGAATTAGCTCCTGTGTTCAGCAAAATGAAGGAAATCTTGAACATTTACTATAGTTGAATGAAATTTTGAGTGTAAACTAATCAATCGTTATTCTGAAGTGATTTGTTATTATTTAGTTTCCACCTGGCCAACCTGTTTTCATATTTTTGAATAGTCATTGTGAAATACTTAAATTTTTCCATCAAATTTTTCGATATTTATACTACTGAACATTGAATTTCCTATTTGCTACAAGAGGTTGTCGAGTATAATAAAATGACAATCTGCTAGACTACAGAAACAAATCCAACATGGTCAATATGTGATATTTTTGACTTCTAGGTGTTTGAAAAAATTAAATCATGAAATTGAAAAACTGTTTATTGTGATTGAACCGCTCATCATATCAAAATTTCTCAAGAGACAAAAAAGTTTGATGATTTGCCTAGCTACTCAATGTCTGAAAAGTTTTGCTCAAACGCAGACAGTTGAAAATTATGGTTGATTGAAAACACGTTCAAGTTTTCAGGGACACTTGTAAAACGTCAAGGTCATTAAGTGGATTACTAGAAATCGTGAATAACGCACCCCACCACGTATACCAAATATGGTTTCTATCGATAGAGTCGTTCTCGAATTATTTGAAAAATAAAAAAAGAATATTGATTTGGTGACCTCTAGCGACCAAACTAAGAAATTTTTCATATAGGTAAGTTGGCCTAAATCGACTTATTGCGAGCTGAAGAATCTGTGGTATAACGTTGTACACGTAATTCACGGACACCCTGTATTTCAACTAAAATCCAACCGTTTTAGGGTGTCGAAATGAGGTTTATAAGATTTTATTGCCTTGAATTCTGAGATTATTATTCTCTTTTACTAAAATAACCGGACTAATACATAATAGAATAAGTGATTTGTTTTTTCTTATTTATTTTCGACCTGGCCAACCTGTTTTCATATTTTTGAATAGTCATTGTGAAATACTTATTAAATTTTTCCATCAAATTTTTCGATATATGTACTACTGAACATTGAATTTCCTATTTGCTACAAGAGGTTGTCGAGTATAATAAAATGACAATCTGCTAGACTACAGAAACAAATCCAAAGCCAACATGGTCAATATGTGGTATTTTTGACTTCTAGGTGATTGAAGAAATTAAATCATGAAATTGAAAAACTGTTTATTGTGATTGAACCGCTCATCATATCAAAATTTCTCAAGAGACAAAAAAGTTTGATGATTTGCCTAGCTACTCAATGTCTGAAACAGTTTTGCTCAAACGCAGACAGTTGAAAATTATGGTTGATTGAAAACACGTTCAAGTTTTCAGGGACACTTGTAAAACGTCAAGGTCATTAAGTGGATTACTAGAAATCGTGAATAACGCACCAGACCACGCATACCAAATATGGTTTCTATCGATAGAGTCGTTCTCGAATTATTCGAAAATAAAAAGAAGAATATTGATTTGGTGACCAACCTAAGAAACTTTTCATATAGGTACGTTGGCCTAAATCGACTTATTGCGAGCTGATGAATCTGTGGTCTGACGTTGTACACGTAGGGTAAAAGTGGGATAGACGCCCTTGGAGGATAGACGCCGCACCTTAAAAAAAGGGAATTTAAAACCAAGTTCACGCTCTAGTACCAAGTTCCTCGGACAGACCTCGCCCCGCACAACTCAGTCTGCGCACGCGTTTAGACAGGACTGCACGTGTCGCCGCTTGAGTTGAAAAAACGATGCAAAATTTTACCGCGCTTGCATGATTCTTGTGACAGTGACATTTTGACGTATTCAGAACTTTCGTTTTCGAAGGTAAGTTTTAAGTGTGTAAGTGTGTATGTATCATTTATATTTATGGTGAGTTTATAAAATTACGAAATTATTTAAGTATTTTATTTATTTGCTGGGGCGTCTATCCCTACTAAAAAGGATAGAGGCCCCACTATTGACTGAGTATAGACGCCCTTAGAGGCATATATCCTCTATGACTTATTCACAGGTACTTAGGCTATAGGTAAGATTTTTTTAAATAACCTATCTAGTTAATATGCAACTTATTAGGAAAATTGACATTCCAGTTTATTTATGAGCTGTTTATACCTTTACATGTCGTACTTCACTGTACTTGTAAAAAATAATGCAGCGTATCACCTAATTTCATGTTTCATTTCAGACAAAATGCCGCGAAAATATAAAAGGAAAATAGGGGCACCCGTTCGTGCTGCTTGGTCTGAAGAAGCCCTTTGCAAAGCTTTTGGGGAAATGGATAAAGGCCAAGTCGGTGTAAATGAAATATCTCGTCGTTATGGTATTCCATCTCGAACTTTGAGGAGGCGATATGCTAAAAAACGCTGTGAAAAACTTACTTTGGGTAAGTAATAGAGGAATTAATTGCCCTAATCAAATTCAATTTAGGCACCGTCTTCTTAGTTTGTTTTTTCATACTTGTCCTTTTTGAATCCTCAGTTTTTTTTCTGTACCTATTAATTTCTTCTTTTTCAGGAAAACATCCCACACTGGACTTTGACAATGAGAAACGTCTCGTAGCACACATACAAAAATTGGCAAAGGCAGGATTTCCCACAACACGACAGGATGTAAGAAGACTCGCTTTTGAATTTGCCGAGAAACTGGGTTTGGAAAATTCTTTTAACAAAGAGACACGTATGGCTGGTCAGCACTGGCTCAAATCATTTCAGAAGGCAGAAGGTTTGTCTATTGCAAGGGCTCAAGGATTAAATCGAGATGGAGTAAACAAAATGTTTGAATTGTTGCTAAAAGTACTAACTGAAAATGATTTGATCGATAAACCTGATCGAATTTATAATACTGACGAAACTGGAGTTCAAATGAACAATAATCCTGGTAAAGTTATTGCTACTAAAGGTGCCAAAGTAGTAAATTCCATCACTTCTTGCGAAAAAGGTGAGACAATGTCAGTTATAGCCTGCTGTAACGCTGTTGGCAACTATGTCCCTCCGGTGGTCATTATCAAGGGGGTCAATAAAAGACCAGAGTTCCAAGAGGGTCTTCCGCCCGGAGCCAACGTACATGAATAAAAAATCTGCCTACGTCAACTCAGAACTCTTTCAAAAGTGGCTGAAAGAACAGTTCGTGCCAATAAAACTACACGGTAAGGTTTTGCTTATACTTGACGGGCATTCATCTCACACTACTGCTATTGATTTACTAGAATAAGCACAAGAAAATGACATCATATTATTCTGTTTGCCAAGCCACACTACACAGGCTTTACAACCGCTTGACCGGAGTTTTTTTGAACCTTTCAAAACTTACTTCGCTTCAGAAACTAAAAACTGGATGTTGAGTTACAAAGATCGAAAAATAAATCGATACATTGCTGGAAAATTAATAGGTAACGCATGGGCTCGCGCTGCTACCTCTTCTAATGCTGTGAATGGGTTTCGTGCATGTGGTATTTTCCCGTACAATCCTTCTGCTATTCCCGACAGCTACTTTGCCATCTCTGATAACAGCTTTCAAAATCTAGATGAAGAAAACCTTGCTCAAGACCAACCAGTAGCAAGGGAACTCGACGCTAATGCTGATGTGACTTCATATTATGTTGAGTCTCAGCCTGGTACATCGTCATCAACTGAGCGGGAGCCTGATTTCGGGTTCTTACTATACAAAGATCTTGCAGCGGACGTAATTATTATTCCCTCAGAAGGAAATGTCAGTCCGTCCATCCTTTCTCAGAATCATAATGTTGAAACTGTAGAAGTCATAACTCCAGGTGAATATTATCTTAAAGAATATTCACCGGTCGTAAAAATTCAAAATCTAGATGAAGGAAACCTTGCTCAAGGCAAAGGAACTCGACGCTAATGCCGATGTGAATTCATATTATGTTGAGCCCCAGCCTGGTCCATCGTCGTCAACTATCAATAGGGAGCCTGAAACTGTAGAAGTCATAACTCCAAGTAAATATCTTAACAAATGTTCACCTATCCCGAAAATTCCTGTTCCATTATACAAAAGAGGCAAGCAAGGTGCTGCCGTTTTAAATTCAGAAGAACATATTAACTCTAAGAAAGCTAAGTTGAAAGGTAAAGCTAAGAAGCATACACCAGACAAACCTAGAAAAAACAACCAAAAATCAGTTCCTAAAAAGAAAAGACCGAGGTTTAGCTCTGAAAGTGAACAAGTGTTCGATGAATCAGATTCTGACCAGACTAAATCTGATAAAGTAAATACTCAATGCAGAGAATGTTTCGATGACTATGCAAGTACGAAGTCCACGGCGGACTGGATTCAGTGCCTGATGTGTAAACTCTGGTAACACGAAGATTGCACTCTTATGGCGATTACTGTAATAGATGTGGACACAAGAAGAAGCTTGCAGCTCTAAAAGCTAACCTGGCCAAAGTGAATTCAAAGAATAAGTAACCTGGCCAAAGTGAACAGTATCTCTATATTTGTTGATTATTTGAAAATTTTGATTACTGTTAGTTTTTTTAAGAAGGAAGCTTTGTTTTTCCAAAGAAGTCTTAAGGACGGATTTGTTTTAAGTTTTATTATTCCTAAATTTAGTTCGGTAAAGTTTTAAATAATTTTTAATAGACGTTGTTAAGTTGCTGATTTTATCCAAAGAATGATTGAAAGACTGAGCCATTTGTTCCTATAAAAGTGCCATTTACTTTAGTTTAAAGGTATATTTGGATAAGGAAACCTTATAATATATTATTGCAACTAAGAAAGCAAATAAACATTTTATTTAATTTTCTACGATTTTTTTTCTTTATTACGGAGGCATCTATCCCATTGTAGGGCATCTATACTCATGTCGAAATTTTGCCAGGGGCAACTACCCCATACAGTAGGCGTCTATCCTCAAACAATAAGATTTTTTAGAGCCGAATATCTACAAATCTACGGTATGCATTGAATAATGATATAAGTAGATGGTAAGTATAAGGACTATAGTTGTTACAAATAGTTAACTCACTCGAATAGTGCTTAAAAAAAAAGTTATAGTCAGCTTACAGAAAGTGGGGCATCTATCCCACTTTTACCCTAATTCACGGACACTCTGTATTTCAATTAAAATTCAACCGTTTTAGGGTGTCCAAATGAGGTTTATACGATTTTATTGACTTGAATTCTGAGATTATTGATCTCTTTTACTAAAATAACCGGACTAATACACAATTGAATAATCTCGATTTGTGATTATCATAATTTTTTACCCTCTGTATTGATTGAAGAACGATCCGATGCTTTCTACGAAAACAGAACAATTTCGTTTTAATCCTATAACGCGAAACGTTCTAAGAAAGTTTCTATTTCATCGTCGTTAATTCGCAACTCAGAAACGCGGATGAAGCTGTGCTAAATAATGCAAAACTATCCGGCACCTGCTTTATCCGAAAGTTCGTACGCTCGTTTCATATCTCAATATAATAAACTTCGGATCATTCCATAAATAAAAAGACTTTTTAACTCGTTCTCTTCTTCATAATTTATTCAGAAACTCACTGTTTCTACTCAGCTTTATTTTTACGCTGCATGACATGAAAACAGATTAACACCTATTAAAATATGATGAAGTACTTGAAGAAAAATAAACACTCGTTATAGTCATGAAGATATTACGTCATTCGTTATCGATAAAACGGAAAGCTATTAAATTCAGTTTAATTGATTTATGTAACCTGGTTCCGTATCGATCCATTTCGTGAAAAAAACTTCAATTATTTTTAATGACTGTTGCGGGTGTTCATAACGATGATGAAGCTTTCGTATAAAGACAATTGTAAGACCTGGAAACTAGAAGGTTTTTCAATATATACGAGGATAACCTCGTCTCTATATCGAGTACTTTAAATTATTCATTCATTCGTTCGGAAGAGCTATTTATTGATATTGGAAAACTTCATTCTCATCATATTTTATGTCAAACTTCGATGTGAGTCAGAACAGGAGAAAAGCAAAACATTCCGAAGGGATAATCATCGATAACATTCTAATGAAAAAGAATTGTAGCATTCTCAACAATTGAAAGCCAGGAAACGATCTCTGTCATGCCAAAGCTCTGGCCATCAAAGATGATTTCACTCGCATATTCTAAAATGCCAAATGATAAGTTATCGGAAAGATGTTTTATGAAGGGAGTTCCACAGCACATACGCTGATGAAAGTTTTCCGCAAGCCGTGCTTCACCCTGGAACTGCATTCTTTACGGAACCACGCCTTAAGATCTTCAGAGTATTTACCATAGAAGTATCTGTAAAAATGAGATCAGCAACCTGCCACATTTGAGTGGTTGTAGATCACGTTTGACCTCCGAGTGGTCAGTAGGGCGCACTGGTCTCTTCTAGAAACTATCCAATAGATGCCATTGATGTCCGAGTACAGGGCCTACATTGGAACTAATTTTCAGACCAGGTTGCACCTATATCTTATATAGAAGCATCAGTTGTGATGTCGTGAAGAACTGCTTAGCCCTGAGAGTGAAACTGAGTTTAGCAGAAGCAGGTTTAGTAATGCTACACATGGTCATGCCAGCAAACTCCAGTGTTGACTATGACTCTGGTGAAATTCGATGTTCTTACAGAGTAAGAGGAGGTTCGCCAGTAATGAATTTTCTAGAGAACGTTTTTGGTTGCACCTTTTAATTCGCGTTAAAAGTAACTATGTTCAAACAGCCCCACTCTGATATCTTCTTCAAATCTGAATTCAATGACTGTGTTTTCTTTGTTGGTGTGTCTTCTCTGCAGGTATTGGGCACTGACAAGTCAATGAGGACACCAGGGTATAATCTTCCGCAAACCCAAATATTCTGTTTTCGATTGAGGGATGCAGATCAATAATGATCAACAGAAATAGGGTTGGTGAGAGTATGAAGCCCTAAGATATTCCTGGAATAATCTGAATAGATTCACATATATCGCAAAAGATATATGACAAAGTACGTGTTTCTGAAGAACAACAGGGATTCCGACCAAATAGATCAACAATGGATGCAATTTTTATATTGCGGCAACTGGTGGAGAAGTCCATAGAGTTTGACAAACCGATGTTTATATGTTTTATAGATTTGGAAAAGGCATTCGACAGAATTCGAATGAACGATGTGATCACTATCCTTAGAAATAAAAACTTAAGCAATAAATACATAAACATAATCAAAGAACTAAATAACTCTAATAAGACGGAAGTAAAAACTACACAGGGACTTACAAGCGAGATCAAAATTAACGCAGGCATTAGACAAGGTGACAGCCTCAGCCCATGTCGATTTAATTTAATCATGGATGAAATAATAGCAGGGGTTAACCAAATGAACCAAGGCTATAGGATGGGTAACAAAACTATGAGAATACTGTGCTACGCAGATGATGCTTTACTAATAGCCGAGAATGAGGACGACCTACAACGCCTACTACAAAAGTTCAAAGTAACAGCAGAAAAATATAACATGGTAATATCAACACAGAAAACCCAATCGATGGTAATAGCGAAAGATCCAATTAGATGCAAACTAGTAGTGAACGACCATATAATAGAGCAAGTTTCACACTTTAAATACCTATGAGTAGAAGTATCGAGCGATAGGCAACTATTATAAGAAGCAAAACAGCAGACAATGAAAGCATCGAGAATATCTGGCTTCCTGAGAGATGTATTCTGGCGGAATAAGTACATAAGCACAGAAAGCAAAGTCCGAATCTATAAAAACTGTGTGAGACCCGTGATGACATATGCGGTTGAGACAAGAGCTGAGACAACAAAAACAAAACAACTAATGAGGACAACAGAGATGAGAACACTAAGAGCTATAAGAGGTATTACACGCAGATATAGAATAAGGAATCAGGATACGATAAGGGAGCTAGGTGTCCAGGATGTGGTGAGATGGACAAGAGCACGTCGACGCCTATGGAGAGATCACGTAGACAGAATGGGCCCTGAACGTATGGCGAAGTGGGCAAAAACACAAAAACCCAACACTAGAAGACCCATAGGAAGGCCGAAAAAGCGATGGCATGAGTGCTGGAGCTCCGGTTCGCAGCAGGGGCTGTAACAGAAAAACAGGACATCGTCCTATTTAAAGAAGAATAAGAAGATTCACTTATTACACCTTCAACCACATCCTGAATCGATATACTGTAGATAAAGCAGAGAAGGTGGTAATGTGGCCCCTGCAGGTATATTGGCCCTTCGATATTTATAATTTAGAAGTACACCACCTAGTCAATTTTTGTGCAAACGCGTAGCTTTTGTGTATGTGTCAATTAGTATCCAAAAATTTCAGACGAGGGCGTTACGTACTTTTTTTTATTCGATCAAGTCGAAACGTGCAAGTTTATGGAGTGGAAATATTATGGACTGACAATAATGGATGTAGAACGAATAGCTTATCAGTTACCTTCAAGAAACAAAATCGAAAATAATCTTAGAAATTAAGTAGCTGGGCGTGCTTAGTTGCATCACTATTTGAAGCGTCATAAGAAGACTTTCTCGATATATTAGTAACTGAAATGAAAAATTAAGAATTATTACCCTGACAGAATTGTTAACATATACGAGACTGGGTTGACAATTGCGCAATATAAAATACCACAAATTGTAGGTAAAATATGGAAGAAACAGATTGGAGTCAATAAGTACTCTTGTGTATTGCATGTGTGCTTCTGGTATGTTTGTGCCACCAATGATGATATTTCCCAGAAAAAAACTTTACTGATATTTTAATGACGGTGCGCCACCTGGGTCGATTGAAAAAGTTCATCCATCTGGTTGGATCTAATGATATTTGTTCCCTGACTGGTTTAGACATTTTATTGAAAAATACGAAACCCAGCGAGAATTCTCCAGTCTTTCTTACTTTCGTTGGACATTATTCCATTATATTACATTACATTCGTGCGGGTCGTTTGGCTTTGTAAGCCTTTCCAAACTGCGACCAAGCTAGTCTTTTGTTCGTAACCCTTCTTATTCATTTTCCTGTGGGTCTAAATGCCTCACAAAATTAAGAATCTCCCTGGGAGCTTTCGCTTTCACTTCGTGCGGCTCAAGCTTGTCCCTATTGAAGTGTATATGTCTTTGACAGACAGTTGCGATGCAATTGCAAAGAATATGTTTGGCAGTTTCATCATTCTGCATGTTGCCGTTTCTGATTTGCCATTTTACTGAGATGGTATGGTGGGCAGTGGGTGTTTTGTCTTGTTTGGCAAATAGTCAATGAACTTTTTCGCTTGCCTTTGGCCTGGAATTTTCCTCTAGTATTATTTTTTGCTAGATTCTTTCCAGTATTCTAGTTTGTGTCGTCTATGCGGCTTACTTAGACCGCAGAACAGTTCAGGTTCGATGGGTGGGATTCCAGCAGCTGATCTGGCCGGTTCGTCAGCGGCTTCATTTCCTTGTATGCGTTCATGGCCAGGCACCCACCACAGGAAAAGTTTGTTCCCCTCAGCAAGTTGCTTCAAAGATTGACGGCATTTCCATACAGTAATGCTCCGATAACTGTAAGAGTTTAGAGCTTTTATCACTGCTTGACTGTCCGTTAAAATGTACATCTTTGCACCTTTGAGTTTTCTTCGTAGTCCCTCCTGGCAGGTTTTACAGCAAGTGTTTCTGCATGATTGTGGGAGTATTTGGGTCCATATATGCCTGCTTCTGTTTCATGAAGCATTTTCGATCCGTCCGTGTACCAAATGGAGAATTTTTGGTCTAATTGATTTATTTTTTCCTTTACGATGGTGCGGTCTTCTATGACCACTTCGAAGGATGTGTGTAAATCAAACTTAAGCGGCATTATATCCGACAGTTGTGATAAGATTTCTGGCGCTATGTGAACCAGAATCTCCAGTTGTCCCTTCAGATCACCAGGTAATAGTTTTTTTGTGTCTTGGAGCCGTAATGCCGCCATCAACGCCTCCTTTTTCAATTTTATATGAAGAGTAGGGAGATTTAGGATTACCTCTAGGGCAGTAGTCGGGATGCTTCTCATAGCACCTGTTATGCCCACGCACGCTAGCCGCTGCAGTTTTTGCAACTTGTTTTGCGTAGTTATTTCTGATATTTTCGTCCACCATACTAACGATGCATATGTGACAATGGGTCTTATAACCACTGTGTATAACCAGAAAGTTACTTCTAGCTGTAGCCCCCAGGTCTTTCCGAAGAGTCTACGGCATGTCCATAGGCACTATGTAGACTTGGAAAGAGTTTTGTCAATGTGTAAATTCCAGCTGAGTCTCTGATCCAGGGTTAACCCTAGATACTTAGTCTGTTCCGAAAATTTCAGGGTATTTCCATTCAGAAAAGGAGGGCTTTGAGTTCAACTTTCTACGTCTTGTGAATTGAATTAGAATGGTTTTGTCTGGATGGATGCTGAGTGCCGCTTCAGCATACCATTCATTTACGATGTTGAAGGCTTTTTGCATCAGGTTCGATAGGATTCCATTATGCTTTCCCCTGATGATGATAACTTGATCATCAGCATAGCCTTGTGCGTTGAAGCCAGCGTTGTTCATTCTTTTTAAGAGGCCATCAACAACTACTGACCATAGTAGCGGCAATAGAACAGGATGCCCCCAAGGAGTTGGGGGCACCCTTTCCCTGCTAACACCGATACTTCAGTGTCTCTAAAAGTCGCCGTTATGATCCGGCCCTTGGACATTTCTTTGATTCATTTGATGGTGGCTGTTTCGGCACCCTTGTTGTTTGCACCATTGCTAATGGATATATAGGATATATTACCGAAGGCGCCTTCAATGTCTCCAAATAGAACTAGGGCTATTTCTTCCCGCCTCAAGTACTCCTTCCACATCTTTGACTAGATCGTGTAGGGCATCAATTGTAGATTTGCCTGGTTGGTAAGCAAATTGTTTTTTATGCAGTTTTAAGGAACTTTTCATATGGTTGTTGAGAATTTTTTCCATTGATTTTAGGAGAAAGGAGCTTAAGATTATCGGGCGATATGATTTAGACTCATCTGAAGACCTCTTGCCCATTTTCGGTATAAATAATAATTTGACTTTTCCCCATGACTGGGGTATATAGCCCAGTGAGCAGCTGGCTTTGTATATAGCTCTCAGACATGGGGCTGTATATGTGTAGCCTGTTTGCAACATGACCGGATAGATTCCGTCCGCCCCTGGTGATTTGTAGGGTTTGAAGCTTTCGGCCCACTTTACCCTATTTAGGGTGAATATTCGGCCCGCTAGATTTCTGCTTTCCCTACTGGAGCTTTACAGTTTTAGTTCCTGTTGTTGGGTGCTATTGATGGGGAGTATTTTCGCGTCCGGGAAGTGGGTATTTAAAAGTACCCTCAAGCTTCCACCGAAGTCTCTAGAATACTCACCTCCAGGCTCCTAAATAAGACCAAGTGCATTCGACTTATCTTTGGCTGAAATCTTATGAATTCGTGCAGCTATGGCAAGATGATTGATCCCCTCGCAATAGGATTTCCTCAGTTCTTTGTTGTACTCAGTTAGAGCTTTTCGGTAGACGACCCATTCAGCTGTTCATTTCGCTCTATTGAATGATTTTCTGGCTCTAGCTTTGAGTTGAGCAAGCTCCTTGTTCCACCAAGGCGTATCCTTTGAGAAGTATTTTTGTTCATTGACCAGCTCTCCTCAAATGCTAATATTATTGTTTGGATTAGGTGAGTTGAAGCATTTTCCAGTCCTTCTACTGTGGTAATGTTATATTCGAGACCATCTAGTTCAGACTTCAACCTCTATTCAGAGAGATCCCATTTCTCACTTTTTTGTGCTCTATATTCCACTTTTTGAATCTTATCTGAGTCAATTTCAAAACCAATCATTTGGTGGTCCGATATAGATATTTCGTCCATGACGCGCCACTTCTTAATTGATTGCAGAATAAATGGAAAGCAAGGGTGAAATCCAGGACCTCTTTCTTAACCGCATTTATGAAAGTTAGTTTATTAATCTTATTTACAATATCTATGTTGTTAGAACAGATGTATTCTAAAAGATTTTCTTACCTCTTTCATTTCATTTCATCAAATGTTGGTTTTCCTTGTGGCACCAGCTTACGAGTTTTTGTACCTCTTCTGGTGGTGAGGAGGACGTTTCTCCTGATAAGTAGGCTGAGGCCATGATGGACATTATAGTCACATTCGCAATTTAGAAATAATAGAACTGGCGCGAGGAAATCAAGGCACTATTATCAGTCTTCCACCTCTTACAACTAGTGAGTTAATCGCCATACAAGTCCTGTTGCTGATGAAGATTCTTCAGCTGTGTATGCTGCAGCACAAGAGTCACAAGCTCGTTTGTTTCTGCCAGAGGCAATTCGGCCCATTCTCGGAGATAAGATTCGAACTTCTAATCGTGGAAGTAAGACTACCACAGCAAAAGAAATCACATTCTACTCATACAAGAATGAAATAAGTGAATCTTTGCGCTCAGCAGAAACTCGTGGTTGAAGTCGTGTGCGTGGGTGTGGACTCGGTACCGGATGTAGTGAAGCTGGAACAAGCAGCAACAAAAAAGTCCGTCATTGCCAGAGAGTCATTCAGTCATTATCCAGCAGTAGCTCTGAAAGTGATGTAGTCGTAGAAACATTTTCGGAGAATGACGACAGTCAATATTCAGATAGGACCTCGGAAAGCGCAGATACGAGCTGCATGTTTTGTGAAACTAGTTATTCTAAGGACAGACTTGGGGAAGAGTGAATAGCGCCAGAGTAGCATTCTATGGCCTCGTACAGCCTGTGCAGTTCGTGAAGGTGAATATTATATCTGCGATTTTTGCCGTTAGGTTGGATTACGCTCATACATTCATTATGGCCCTAAGGGTGTCATATAACCCTCACCTAATCTCAAATTACCAAATTTGATTATTTTTATGATACATATGTTTTTATTTTTCTTTTTTAATTTCGTTCGTTTTATTGATGTCTAACTTACGTATACGTAAGTTGATGAAGACGACTTTAACGTGTTTCCTATACTCCTTAGTTTTGTATTTTCACCTGAGGCCTAAAACAGAGTAGAGGGTGACATAACCACCTTCTCCTCTACTAGTCCAACCACACAATTCTTTGTGAAATCTACGTGAAATTAGTATATTCACCAAGGCTGCGATCTAAACGATCTTGTCGAAGACCTTTTAGATATCAAGAGCAGAGGCTCTTGATTCACCTTACTTTGGATAACCACAATTGCGTAACATATGCAAGAAGATCACCAGTTGATCGTTGTCTACGGAAACCTAGTGTCGATCACTATTGTCACGCTGCATCTCGAGATATTTCATGAGCTCATCGTACCACTCTTTTCCTTACTTTAAACATAATTGTGTACAATGCAATCAGATGGTGATGCAAGGGTAAACATTTCTTCCTTTCTTTGGAATTGACTAAGCTCTGGTACCTTTGCAACACTCTTGTAACCTGTAGCTCTAATAAGAAATCAAGGACAGACGATTTGGAACAAGTGATAACTCTAGAGCACATTCCTTCTAAAACAGTTGGTGGTATTTTTGTAACACCCACTGCTTTCTCACAGTTCAGCTGTTGAAGAACGCGCCTTACTTACGACGTCTGAAAGTTATTTCTGGCATATTCGATTGAAAATGTGAGATTCTTTGTGGCACTGCATTTGATGTATCAGAAAAAGAAAGTTGCAACAATATTTTTGCAGAGAGAGATCCGCCTCTGCTTTAGGCGACAATGCGATGGAAACGTTATCTGAAATCAAAGATGGGAAGGATAAGTTGCAAAAGTCTTTGGTGACTAACATCACCATAGACCAGGAATGACGAGTTCGACTAAGCTGCTCCAAGGGTCTATTCTTAATTGTTTCATTGAAGAAGGTTTTCACTTTATCAATTGGAAATAATGTTCCTAAACCATACATATTTAGATTTATTTTTATTTGTTGGATTCTACTTCCAGTTCTTGAAAGCAACTGTTACAACTTTTTAACAGTTCTGAGTGACCTAAATTTTTTGTTAGTGTACATGCATATGAGAACTTCAATGACGAACTCAGAGCAGACTTTAGGATTTAAAAAAAACAGACAGCATCAGAGGGCAGAGACGTGGAAAACTTGCGTAGCTCTTCAACTGTCTCAATTGTAATGCCATATCTTATTGGAAGGAATCGGATCTTAATTCCGTGGCTTTCGTATGTTACCATTTTCAGGAAAAAAGTTGTGATCGGAGTTCTAACCTAATCTAAGAGAGCTGAGACCACTGAAAGGAAATCATTTGGATCTGAAACATGAAAAAGATTGAAAGTATTGGGAAAACCGTTTATATGGTCTGGAATTCTTATTAGCTCTTCGACAAGTTGCATCATATTACCGCCGATATCAAAGGATTCCGCTTGCCTTCCTGCTTTGTCAATCTATTTGAGTAGGGAGCCAGTTGATTCTGTGAACGTTGAAGTCTTTTATTATGATCACCTCAGCTGACGGATGCAGTATTTTGATCGTGTCTACCTTGTCATCTAGGTAACGAAACAATACGCAATCAAGATTCAACGCCTTCGTGGAAGATAGGACCTTACAACTAAACCATATGGGAGCAGCTGAGCGAGTTTTTCTCGTCTATCTACTTTTAAGATGACTGTTTTCCAGATCCTGATATTACTGCCGAACAATAAAGTGATTCTTGAAAGCATGTTCCTCTATACTCTACACACCACAAAAACAACATCCGAGCAAAAACTTTGGTTCAATAAAAAGTGACAGAAAGCTACCACAGTTAAAAATGGAGGTTATATGAACCGGAGGAAGAATCCAATAGATGAAACCAAAGCAAAGTTAGTATGTATCAGGAACATTTGTAACTCAACATTTGATAAAGCGAAAACCTACTTCATTGAGAGACTGAAAGAATAGAATTCCGGACAGACCAGTGAAACCGTCATCTCTGATCTATCGTGAAGGCAGTCAGCAGCAAATTTCGCAAGTCATCCTTCCCACCTTTGACTAGAGATGAAGGTTCTATCGAATTATCGCCTAAATCAGAGGCAGAAAGTGTTTTCCTAAAATCTATTGCAGTGCCACCAAGTATCATACACGTTGAATCGAATATGCCTGAAGAATTTTCAGAGAGTATAAGGCGTGTTTTCCATCACCTGACCAGAAAGCAAACATCTTGTATTGAATGTAGCGAAAACGAACGTTTTGTTATTCGGAAATAGGGCTGTTGAACGCATTACGATAAATTATCAAAACACTCTGATTCAAATTGTAGAAAACTCAGTTTTCTAGGGATATGCTTGGATAGAAAAGTGAATTGGAAGAAACATATATATATATATGCTTTGCGAATTATAGCAAGAAATGTGGGTACGAATGAAGCACTAATGACTGAAATACGCCATAATAGTCTGGGGGAACTCCACTTGTGTGGATAGAATATTTAAGCTGGAAAAGAAATATCTGAGATGCATCTTCGGTCTGATGAGTTCGGACTTATGTAAACAGATTTTCATTCAAAACAGCATTCTGACTGTTTATGACGTATATTAACGAGTGTATAGGCTATGTTATAGAGAATAGAGATCTCTTTGTTGTTGAAGGTGCTATGGAACGCAATTACTCCACACGAAAAAAAGATGAGTTAATAAATGAAACATAAAATTTTACATACTTACAAAAATGCAAAATCTTCCTAAAATGAAATTAAAAGTGAAACTGAAAAACTACTTGAGAAGTAGAGCTTAATTTAATTTAACTGAATTCTATGAAAACAAAGTTAAGTCCTTGTGATTGTTTTTCTGGTGCATTTGATATACCCGCATCGGATTAAACAGACTGTGACTTGAGCTTTCTTTGTATATTGTTTTTATTTATTTTGTTCATTTTTAATTTTTTATTGCTTTAGCTTTAGTATTTTCAGCAGCAGAATATTGCTGTCAGGTGTGGTTGAATAGTGCTCATGTCAATAAGATTGATTCTCAGTTGAACTGTTCTATGAGCGTTATAAGTGGATGTATCAGTTCAACTGCTACCCCATGGCTTCCGGTTATTTGTAATATAGTTCCTTCCCATATTCGCAGGAAATTAGCTCTTAAATCGTCTTGGGATAAGTATCACTCATTTCCAGAAGTTTTTCCGATAATACACGATCTTCAAAATCCACCTAACTTGAGATTGAAATCTAGGAAACCTATTTGGTCGATTGACTTTTTGCGTACACAGGTGAAGGCTGTTGATCTTTGGAAAACTGAATGGCAGGAAGTTGATGTTTTTAACGAATTTCTCATAGAGGATCCTTCCAAAACGGTTGCAGGTTTCGATATGAGTAGGAAAAATTGGTGTAGATTAAATCGTCTCAGGACAGGACATGGTCGTAGTAATAGTATGTTGTTCAAATGGAATACTGTAGAAAGTCCGGCATGTGAATGTGGCTAAACAACTAAAATTAGCACATGTTATAGCAGTATTTAAAAAGGAGCTAAAAATGATGAAAATAACTACAGGCCTATTTCATTGCTGTCGAAACTTAGGTGAAATCTTTGAGTGAGTGATTTGTGATGGGCTAGTCAGTGATAACTGAACAACAAAATGGGTTCAGGAAGGGCGAGTCTACTAGTAAAGCCATATACACTGCACTAACAAAAATAATTAGTTCACTAAGTAAGGAAAAAGCGACCCTTGCACTCTTGAAAAAAGCGTTTGATAGCGTGAATCATGAGCTACTCCTCAAAAAACTTGAATTATATGGTGTAAGGGGGGTTGCCTTGAATCTTATAAAATCTTACCTCACAGACCGAAAACAATGTGTGGTAGAAAATGATGATGATGGTAATTTGGTCAAATCAAACTAGGTGTTCTACAAGGTTTCACCTTGGCACCGCCCATCTACATATTCTATACAAATGATTTGACAGAGGTCACTGATGAGCACACAGTTTTATATGCTGCTGATACAACTTTAGTATTGAGTGAAGAAGATATGCATAGTATAGAAATTAAAATCCTTGAAACCCTTGAAAATCTTGATAATTATTTTTCAGCAAATAATCTTGTATTGAATGTACGAAAACAAACGTTTTGTTATTTGGAAATAGGGATGTTGAACGCATGACGTTAAATTATCAAAACACTTTGATTGAATCTGTAGAAAATTCAGTTTTTCTAGGAACATGCTTAGATAGGAGACTAGATTGTAAGAAACATATTGATAATCTAGCAAAAAACATATATAGATTTTGTCATGCTTTGCGAATTATAGCAAGAAATGTGGGTACGAATGAAGCACTAATGGCATGTAATGCTTATGTCCATTCAAGACTGAAATACGCCATGATAATTTGTAGAAACTCCACTTGTATGGATATTTAAGTTGCAAAAGAAATGTCTTAGATGCATCTTCGGTCTGATGAGTACGGAATCATGTGAACAGATTTTCATTCAAAACAGCATTCTGACTGTTTATGACTTGTATATTAACGAGTGTATAGGCTTTGTTATAGAGAATAGAGATCTCTTTGTTGTTGAAGGTGCAATGAAACGCAATTACAACACACGAAAAAACGATGGTTTAATAGATGAAAAATAAAATTTTACATACTTACAAAAAATGCAAGATATACAATGATTAAATTATATAATAAGCTGCCGTTGTCGGCCAAAAATCTTCCTAAAATGAAATTAAAAGTGAAACTGAAAAATTACTTGAGAAGTAGAGCTTAATTTAATTTAACTGAATTCTATGAAAACAAAGTTGAGTTCTTCTGATTGTTTTTCTGGTGCATTTGATATACCCGCATCGGATTAAACAGACTGTGACTTGAGCTCTTTTTATATATTGTTTTTATTTATTTAGTTCATTTTTAATTTTTTATTGCTTTAGCTTTAGTATTTTCAGCAGCAGAGTATTGCTGCCAGGTGTGGTTGAATAGTGCTCATGTCAATAAGCTTGATCCTCAGTTGAACTGTTCTATGAGAGTTATAAGTGGATGTATCACTTCAACTGCTACCTCATGGCTTCCGGTTATTTGTAATATAGTTCCTTCCCATATTCGCAGGAAATTAGCTCTTAAATCGTCTTGGGATAAGTATCACTCATTTCCAGAAGTTTTTCCAATAGTACACGATCTTCAGAATCCACCTAACTTGAGTATGAAATCTAGGAAACCTATTTGGTCGATTGACTTTTTGCGTACACAGGTGAAGGCTGTTGATCTTTGGAAAACTGAATGGCAGGAAGTTGATGTTTTTAATAAAGTTCTCATAGAGGATACTTCCAAAAGGGTTGCAGGTTTCGATATGAGTAGGAAAAATTGGTATAGATTAAATCGTCTCAAGACAGGACATGGTCGTAGTAATAGTATGTTGTTCAAATGGAATACTGTAGAAAGTCCCGCATGTGAATGTGGCGCAGCTGAATAAACAATAAGACATTCAGTCCTCGATTGTCCTATACACCATTTTACGGATGGTTTTCAAGAAATTCATTCCGTTTCAGATAATTTCATTAACTGAGTAGAGAACTTTAAGTCTATTTAGAGATTAGTTTTTGCTCCCCTTTAGTGTTATTTTTTTCTTTTTCTATTGTTACAGATTTTTCCTGTCCCAATTCCCCTTCCTTTTCACCCTTGTCTTCGTGCAAGATGACAATGAGAGAATGAAGCTGCTAAGCAAAAACATTTTTGGTACTCTTTTTATACACACGAGACTAACACACCATAAGCAGACAAGCTATTGCTAGTGGAATAGCGACAGGGAAACGAGTTTTTCCACAGGTTTTTTCACTCGTTTACTGAATCGTAGGCAAAATAATATGGTTCCCCTGTTACATTTTCCTGTGCTCACACTTTAGGGGCAATCGTAGGAGGCATGATGCGAGTTTAGATGCCCTATTAGAGAACGGACATGGTCTGTTTTTTCTGCAGGTATTCTATTTCTTCGCTTATTTTTTACGATTGTGTCTTTTCTGACACACACCAAAACTATAGCTATGAGCATTTATTGTAAATACAATTATTCGAATTTTTGTAAATCCTCTCTTTTCAAAAGAATATATATACTTACCATTTCAATATTTCTTTCACATTGCTGTATCTAAATTTCTCTTGACATGTTCCACGCCCTGAAATGGGTTTTATTTTGTTATTTTGTAACAAGGAATCAATGAAAGATTATCTATCTATCTAACCAGTAAACCACATAGGTTAGGTGACTCAGTTAAAGCGAATAGAACGTTATGGGTAAAATACTGGTAGGCTAACTCCTAATATCTGACTAAATATAAAAAAATCGTTATTTGAGTTCATATTGGTACCATATGTACAAGGTGGAAGTGTGGTTGGATTCTTTCAATAGGGATACAGCTCAACTTTCAAAACCCAATCACAGCTTCAGGGTCTAATGCTGGATTGCAGATCAATACCTCTACCTCCGATCTATTTAGCCGTTCCAATGTTATGAAGCTGGCACCAATCTATAAACCAATCCGGAATTCTTTAGATTATTATAATTTCAAAACAATTCCATATCATCTAGCCAATCCTAAGCATTTTCTCAAATCCCAAATTCTATATCCGATCCATCTCTCATCTCAGTTTATAATAGATTCCGTTTGAAGTTCGCTTCATCGATATTAATAATTTCAATTGGGGAAAAGTGGTTTAAACGAAAGAATATCTAAAATTTCGCGAATTAAATTCGAATTATAGTTTTAGAATTTTCTTAGAGGACATTTCTTTCGATTTGTATTTGAGATAGGATGAATGAATTCATATTTTTTTCTTCAATTTATATGCAAAGAAAATTCTATTCAGTTGCAGAATTTCTGGACGACATCAAGAAATTCAATTTTCTAAGTGGTTATGGTAAATATTGTCAGATTAAATTTTGTTTGGAATATACCCAGTATCGTTTATTTCATTTTTGTATGCTCGGCAGCATCTTTAGACTGAATTAACTTCTCATCAAGTTCTCAAAATTACTTAAGCTAATTAATTCAGGCTATTCGACCTTCATCTGAATAATAATGCAGCGTAGAAGAAAGAAGAAATAATGAAAAGACATATTTCGAAATATGCAGATTGAAACATGGCATTAATATTCAAGCGGGTATAAAGCTTTCCGCGCCGCTTGTTCACGGAAATCGGCCGGCGTGTACAAAAAAAAATGGAGGCATCTGTAAACCACCGTCTCTCGCATATTTTATTCTTCAAGGATGCCCGCTTCCTTCCTTTTATTTCATTTCGTAAACAAAAGTACAGAAATAATTCAATTACCTTCTTCTGCAAATATTAAATTTTCCAGTTTAATATATTATGCCGGCTAGCGGTTAAAGTTGCAAGGATTTTCGGGATTATTTATTTCAATTTCTAGGAGATCTGCCCGACGAAAACGGAACGTAGAATTGCGGAGAAAAATTTCGAGAAGAATTGATGATGAAGGAAATCATTTCTGCTGTGTTCTCTGATTGGGTTGGATTACGATCAATTCGTCTTTCTGAACGCGATTGCTTTCAGGAAATAAACGAAATGAACAAATTGTTCTTTGCTTTGCAGTATTTTTATCATTTTCAGTACAAACGGTGAATTTTATTGAGTTATTGGATTTGTAAACTGAAGAAACTTTTCGGTTTTATTTCAACGCATTGCAAGGTTGGTTCTTTTATTAGATGCAACCATTTGTGTAATGCTTTTAATGATGGACAAAATTTTTCCATTTACTATTCTGAATGAATTGAAATCATGCAAATTCGATAACTTACTCTTAATTATTCGTTCTGTACAATATTCTACTCAATCTCTTCTCATGAGTATCAATTTAACAATCAACATTCATCTTATTAAGCAATTTCGAAATTTATATCAAGAAAAATACTCTAAGATGAAAATACTGCAAACCCAGTAATTGGCAGTCTTCGACCAGTTACTGTCATTCGTTTACCGATTCATTGGCACTCTGTGATATTATAATATACAGGGATATCCACTAGAACCGTCCGTTAAAAAAAGTTCCAAGTACAATCTCATGCTAAAATGTCATACGCGGCCATAACTAATGAAATATTTTCGAAGTGATACCATTTCCGCTTATACCGGAAGTGGGTCATCACTTTGTTATTTCAAATGGCAATATTCAATATTTATTATACATCAAGTACCGACAATTGAGCAAGGCATAAAATACCCAAGTTGTTGGAAATTATCTGTCAAAAGTTTTGACAGATTTAATTATTGTTGTTATAAACTCGATTTTTGAGGAACATTTAAAAAAATTGTAGCTCATAGATCTTTTGCACTACAGAAACATTTTTGCTTGGGTGGATAGAAGAGAGATCAAGGAATTTTTTAAGCAATCAACACATGTCAAAAGTTAATTGCGTTGTTTTGTATGATTTTTTCAATTTGGTTTTTTTCAAACAGCAATAAATCAATTTTTTCAAATTGCATGTGCCAATTTTATATCGCCATCAGATGAAGCGTCAAATTTCAGATGGAATTGTATAAGCATGTACTTTTCCCAACTGTTGTAGACAGAGAATGCTTTGAAATATTTGAATCAAGTAGCTGAACTGGCTACGCTCTTCAGACAGGTGCTTGAAACTAATATACTTGTCACTTCGTTCATTCGAACTTGATATTTTAACAAGAGTTGTCGTTATTTTAGATTGAAAATATCAAAAAAATACAACACATTTGGAATAGAACCACTCGTTATTCAAACGAAAATATATTTAATCTTTTTTTTTATTTCATTTTAGAATGTCAGAAAGTAGCGGGTAGAAAATGCAGGCAATTCAATAACCAATTTCCAAATTTACCGTCTATGAGTAAAATAAAATTTCGAAGCATTAGAAGCAATTTCCTACAATTCGGATGAATAAAAATTTCGGGAACTGAGCGAAAACCAATCATCGAAGATAATTACATTAATACGAATGAATGATAGTAAACATTATAGGAGAAAACTAATTTACGATCTGAATGAATGTTCAATATGGGCCCCATTCTGCTCGATACACTTGACAGCTCGTATACGAACATGATGAGTTGCCCTCCTAGTTTACTCAGGATCAATATTACGAAAAGCATTATGAATGTGCTCTAGTAACTCTTCATTACTTTATACAGGAATGAAATACAGTTCACTCTCGATTTTCCCCATGAATAAAAATCAAGGGGCGTCAGGTCCGGAGAACACGGAGGCCATAAATTTGGTCCTTGATTACCCAACCATCTATCCTCGAACATTTCTGTTAGCTGCCGTCCTACAGCTCGTGTTTTATGTGCTGGTGTACCATCAATTTTGTGATAGCAATCCTCCTGAATATTAGGGGGTAATCCACCAAAAAAATTTGCTATCGTTTCTCTTAAAATTTCCAGGTATCTTTTTCCATTAAGATTTTCCTCATAAATGTGATAAGCCAACAAATCATTCATTAAACTTGCAAAAACGTTCACGCAAAATTTATTTAGGAAATCAATAACCTCAAAGAAATGTGGATTTTCTGTGGCCCAAAAATGGCGATTTCTTCTGTTGGTCATTCCACTTTCATTGAACTTGGCTTCATCAGACCATATAATTTTTTGCAGAATTTTGTCATCTTCTTGAAGCCGAATTAATAAATTTTTACAGAAATTTAGCAGCTTGGGAAGGTCAGTTGGTTCCAAGTTTTGAAGTCTGATAAAATACGGGTGCATGTTATGTTTCTTAAGGATCCTTTGAATGGAAGTATAACTCAATCCGATATCCATTGATGCTGACTTAATATACGCATGTGGATTGGCACGAAAATACGCTAACGTATTAATTTGATTGTCGTCCAATTGTCGACTCCAATTGGAAATCGCTAGTTATGGCCGCGTATAAAATTTCAGTTTGATATTGTATTTGGAACTCGAAAAGTTTTTAAGGGGTGGTCCCGGTGGATATCCCTGTTATTACTTGTATTTTGTGACAGTTAAAAAAGAGAATAAAAATACAAGATAGATAAGGCCAAATCTCAAAAACTATAGCTGGGTAGTTCTCTCGAATATTCGGGAAATGACTTCGTATAATGAGAATATATTTTGTGATAATTTAAAGTTTTATATATTCACTATGTCACATGTAACTAAAACTAGGGCCACGCCTATAATTTTTTTCTATTTGGAATATTTTGATGAAATGTGGGAATCGGATAGAGGACAACATTCTGAATTCGATAACATTAATATGTTTGACATTTCATTTCCAGTTATGACGGAAACGATACCAACTTTCGATTTTCAAATGGGACACACTGTATTTTTTTGCTTATTTCAATTGTACATCTCATCCTACAACTTTTCGACATATTTTTGAAAGGAAAACGAAACAGAATCTTTTATTTCTGCAATTTTCTTTTTTCTGTCTAGATGGCCATGAACAGTGACAATTGGCTCAGCTCAACATCTACCCTATCACAAAAATACAAGACTGTATCTAAAAACTTAATTCATCATTTCTTACGGTGTCAAAGTTTCAAATTTCAGTTTTTCTTTAAGAAGTAAGTTTTGTTCGGAGCCAACCATATCGGACCACCCGGTATTACAGACGCAGTATTTTTTTATCTTTGTTCTCATGCCACCCACGTCACTCTATCCTTAACGGTTTTGGAGCTCTAGTGGAAAATACCACTCTGCAATTTTTGCAGAGTTTCCCCATTCGCTAATAATAATAATAAATAGGTTGACGATGCAATAAATTTTGTGTTCTTACTTATAGTATTCTGTGATCATAAAACTATCAGTGTGACAGGTCAAAATTCCATTGTTCATAATTATTGACATTGACAATTAGTGAATTCAGTTTTGAGTATGAATCAATACACCCAAAGTGAAAGAGTAGATATGCTCCTTATTTATGGAGAGCTGAACAATTATACAGAGAGCGCTATCCGGAAAGACTTAATCCGAATAGAACCTTCTTCTCTATAGTTGAACGAAATAAATTTTGTGAAGAAGAATATTTCGTTAATGACGAAGCTACCAAAATAGACGTATTGACATTTGTTGATATTAATCTAACCTTATCAACAAGGAAAATTGCCGAGAAGCTTGAAATTAGTCACCAAAGAGCATGGAGAATTTTGAAAAAGTTTTAAGTACCGCTCATTTAAATATCAACTAGTGATCCCATTAAGATCGCCTTTTATATCTAAATAACCAATATACTAAACGCCTAAAAAACTGAACGCCTTATATACTAAATGCCTAATATACTCAACCCCAAATATACTGAACACCTCTTCATATCCAACTTTGTCTATAATGAACGCCTTATTATATTCACTTCATTATTCATATTCATACTTAATAGTTCCTTATGTTACATGAAACTCTCTCATAAATTGTCTCACATATCCTTATGACAATGCAGCTTCCAGTATTGTTTTATAGATTATGACCCATCAACCACACAAATTTCAACACTATTCACTACTATCCCAACTCAAAGAGATACATTCTATTTGAAAATCTCAACTTTCTCTAATTGAGCTAGCATAAGATGAAATTAAAAACATTGCAACCTTGATTCAAAAAAACAAATTGTTCAATCACCCTTTAGACATATACATTGAATCATCAGCAATTCTAATATCAATTCACAATATCCCAAATTTTTGGTTACAAAAGTATTGAATATATTCTTCAGAAAGATCGATATATGCAGATCTATAGTTTCAAATTTTAATTTTACTCGACAGTTCTGATTCGTATTAAATCAAATAAGAATCGAATAAGATGCATGAATTAAAATAAACAGCAAATATGAGCTTAAAACATCAAGATGGAAGAATTACTTTTCAAGTATATTAATGAAATAGAAAATAAAAGTTCTTCTAAAATTAAAATTTCTTGCGAGTATCCAAAAGACAAAAGGGCGAAATAAGTAATCAAATAAAGGACACTACTGAATACATGGAAATTTGACCTTTTGTGATAGCCTATACATAATTATTTTGTATATATTCATATTGATTTAAATTAAAATAAGAAAGAACAAACATCTTCTGAATTGAAGTGTTCTTGTGGAAAGCAGGAATGAGATCCACAAATTTGTAAATTACATTATGGACTCTCATATATAATACAATGGTGTTAACTATATTTCAGTTTCAGTGAAACTGTTTCTTGTAACTATTAATTTCCTAGATCCTCAACTATCGAGTTTGGAGTTGGTTTCGAGCAGTCAGCTTCTTATAAACTTGCTCTCTAATAATTGAAATTTTCATTCTTCTATTTTACTTCTCTTCAATTCATTCTCTTGTGAAACTTTTAATATACTATGAAATGAAAATGAAAGGAAGAAATTCCATTAAAAAACTTCATATTTCCATATTACGTGATGAACGTACTCATTTTACACAATTATATAAAATACCTATAGCGAAAATTGTCAAATTGCATAGCATTCTCCAAGTAGTATTTGAATTCATTTCAAAATATGATTCACATAAGCAGTAGCATGTTTCCTGTGACTTTCATGAACCTTGATTGAAAGTTGTGGTTGTTTAAAATGAATATTCGTATGCAACTTCTACATATTTGAACATCATATTTCCCACTATCAGACACCTATAACAGAAAAACTTTCAACTTCAAATAAATGAGGAATTCCTGTCATTCATTCAACAACCTTGATAAAACTTCCTGAGAAAGAGTAACTATGAATTTTGAATAGAAGGAACTCACAATAATTACCTCTTGTGCAAATTTGAGATCTTATTTTCTTTGGCTCAAACTTGAACATTGTCAATCACATTGAATCTCATTTACTTTTACATTTGGATAGTTGTAGAATATAAACGTACTTTCTCTTGAATAAACTGAGATGAAAATTCAATTTGAAATGGCACGGTCCAATTGACATCCAGTTTGAAATATTTTAATACAGATATAGCCTTAGTGGATAGCTTTCAATATTCATATGATACATACTCTAAATGACCTAACGAAAACTTTATTGAGTTCCTTCCAGAAAAAATATTAATATGCAAAAGGCTCAATACCTATTAATAGCAACTCAAAGGATATCCCATCATTTTGTGAGATCCCCAAATTGATTCGTTGAAAAATCCTTGTAATTCCTGGACATTTTTCAACGCATAAAAGGTGAAATAACTATGAAAGAAAAATGAACTATGTGAATTCTGAGTACATTTCTTGAGCATGCTGAAAAAATATACATTAAAATACATAAATAAACCTCAAATTACATTCACTTACCTTTCAAAAATTTTTTTGTAAGTCTCCTTAACTCCTTTTCATTATAACATTCCGTTTGAATCACATTGTTTAGGTTTTAACCGCTTCGGTAGCTGCACGGTTAGTGCGCAAGCATATTGTAACTGCTTAGCCGAGGCTCTTGGTTTCAATCCGGGGTCAGATTATGGATGTTGTCCTTGAAGAAAACAGTACTGAATTTGAAAGACTCGCCTAAAGAGGGCATAAGCTTCCGAAGACCAGATAACTTGTAATCCTTGTGGTGGCAGTTATCATTGCACGGTCGAGGAGAGTGGTTCGGAATCCACTATAAACTGTAGGTCCAGCTGTGTAAATGGGCTTAGATCCCGTGCACATTGTTAAAAGATGCAAGCAAGCAAGATTGTTCATGTCAGAATAACCACAAAATGTTAAATTTATTAATTTTGAAAGTTTGTCGTTTTTTTCCTTGAACAAAATATACATAAAAATGGATAAAATAAACATCAAAATATGTTCCCTCACTTCTGAAAGTTTATTTCAAGTTTCTTAAAATTTTTCATTCAAATGAAATTCGGAATTACATATTTTGACAGATCGAATATAAGACTAATTGAAATGACGTTAGATTCGGTTGTCACTCAGAAGAGGGAGAGCACTATATTCTAGATGTTGGTTGTACCGAAATAATGTTGATGAAAATTAAAGTTATTAACTATTTTTATCTCAATTTTTCAACTCGATGGAAAAATTTCTATAGACATAAATGTCCGACGAAATTATCCCCTCCACTCGAATATCTTTTTTATTATCTATTTTTCGGGGCTTTCTTTCTGAATTTTCTCTCGATCGATCGTTCCGATCGTCTTCCGAAAGACCGAAGTTTTCGATTCCGAAGAAATCTCGCTGTTTCGACTTTCCGTTCGCTCTCGGCGACGTTTCGGCGAAAAATTTTCGAAAACTCCTCAGGGCTCCGTCGTTCGAGCTAGAGGCTCCAAGTTTCAAACTACCGTTATCCCCTCGGATTATTCTCGAAATAGGTCTCACGACATTAATAGTACAGACTACACCATCACCTGTATATTAACGATAGTGTAAGGCGACTCCAGTATTATGCAGAGAACCCTAGGAAAATGGAGGGTGATCCACAATATCCCACAAAGATTTTATTCAGTGGCGAATCACGCTTCACGAACAATGGGATGTTTAATAGGCAAAATACCAGATACTGGTCGCAACAAAATGAGCACAGATATCAAGATGGAATTTTCCAAGAACGTATTTGGGTTCAATGTCTGGATGGGATAATAGGAATATTTTAATAGGACCTATAATTTTTGAAGGTTCATTGACAGGGGTGAGATATTTGTAAATTTTGAGGACCCAAATTCAAGATGAATTGGACGAGTTGCCCTTATCTGGTGTGGATGAATTACATTTTCAACAAGATGGTGCACCTCCTTACAACACAAGGGAGGTTAGATCTCACTAGATTTCTTCCTTTGGGGCCATTTGAAGAATGAGGTTCACCAAACCATTTGAGACAGGTTATTGTAGGCATTAAAGCCCAACAGCTAAATAATATCGTGAATGGAACCATCGATCGTGTGCGATGTTGTGTTCGTTAGAGTGGTGGTATGTTTGATCTGGTCATTGACAATACGCAATACGGCAGTAAAATCGGCGAGAAGTGCTTGTACGCGTTGTTAGTGGAATGGATACATAGCAATTTCTTGAGTTGAGGTACCAGGATCATCTATAATTATTGCAACAGCCTCATTTTCCAGCTGTACCGTTCTTACTTCTCTTGGCCTTCCTGCTCCTTAATAACGCCTTATTGGGCCCTTTTTCATATAGGCGTCCATGAATGGTGTCTAAAGTTTTTCAATATGGTTTGTAAATCTTTCAACCACCGAGCTTATAAGGCACATACGTCGGTACATCCATACATGAAGTGCTTTTCGGTCATCTCAGCATTCGTATAACGATTCTTGATAGTCGATAAGAAATTCAACTTCAATATATTCAAAAATTATTGAAAAAGAGAAATGGTCAAATGTCACTGACGTCCCAATTTTCTATAAAAAAATCTTGGGAGGTTTTTTTTTGATTAGAAGACCACTTTTTTGTTGAACATTCAAGAACGTCCTGAATTCTCCTATAATGTCTTTAAGTAATAGGTTTTATTGTTGAGTAGTTTCGTCAAAATATTTTTCTTTCCGTAAAAATTCGTGAAAATAGGCTCTCACATCGCATGCTCTTTCGGCCAGAGAATATGAATACTTTTTTCCTGTCGTTTTCTTATTGCCCTAGGATAGCTATATTGATGAATTGACATGGATTATCCTCATTTTATACAGGATTGACTCAAAAATTATTGAATATTGTAATTTTAAAAATATCAAATCTTGATTTTTCAAATGGAACATCCTGTATTTTATTATTCATGTCAACGCATAAAATATTGTGCTATATTTTTTGAAAGTAACCTTATCTTTATCTTTGACCATTTTCCAAATAAAAAAATAAACTAAATTAATAAAATCAGAGGTAGCGAAAGAAGAGTTTATATATATTATTATACTTGATATGACAAATGTCATATTTTTCGAACGACTGTCAAAATTTTTTCGCAAATTTCCTTGAAATTAAACAAGTTCCACGTAGAAATAATATATGGGCGATGTCAACCCAGATTTTTGGGTCCATTATGATTCTAAAACAACTATAGATCATAATCGACATCACTTGGAAGACTGAACCTGGCCATCGGGGCCCTCTCGGTCAAACAGAGGTGGAATTTGAGGAAATATCGCAGGTTATGTATTTTTTTTTATTATCTCCTCAGTCCTTTTCATGACCTTCATTGCTATGTAAAATCTTTTCTCGGATTTGTTTAGACATGTGAGAAGTATGATTGTTGAAATATTTTTCTGCTGGTTTTCTTTTTCCATTGTTACAGATTCCTGTCCCAAACCCCCTTTCCTTCACCCTCGTCTTCGTTTGGGAATTATATAATGCAAAAGTGAAAGAAGCGGCTAAGCGGAAAAATCTTTGGTACTCTTTTTGTTCACACGACACTAACACAACATAAACAGACAAGCTATTGCTAGTGCAGTAGCGGCAGGGAAACGAGTTTTTTCCTAAGGTTTTTTCACTCATTTATTGAATCATATACAAGAAAGTATTGTTCCCTGTTACATTTCCTGAGCTCACACTAGTGCTTTTCTGACACACACCAAAATTATAAATATGAGCATTTATTGTAAATACAATTATTAAAATTTTGTAAATCCTCTTTTTGATATATATATATATATATATATATATAATATATATATATATATATATATATATATATATATATATATATATATATATATATATATATATATATATATATATATATATATATATATATATATATATATATATATATATATATATATATATATATATATAAAGGAGATATTTTAAGGTAGTCGTGTATGAAATACGAAATAGATTGTTTTTGGTGAGCTGATCTATAAGGTGTTGAACTATTTAAATAAGTGTTCGAAATGTTGCCCGTTTCTTTGTAGACACAACTCAATCCTTCTGAGGAAAGACCGATGAACTCTCGACAGCATTTGCGGATTAACTGACTGAAAGGCGTCGACTATTCTCTGTCTCATATCCAACTGTATTGAAGAAGGGATCTGGTAAACGATGCCCTTATTATAGCCCCACAAGAAAAAATGAAGTCTTGTAAGGTCCGTAGACCTAGCTGGCCATCTAACAGGACCACCACGTCCTATCCATTTGTTTGGAAATACATGATTCAAATGCTTCCTAACCTGATGTGAGTAATGTGCCCGTGCGCCATCCTGTTAAAACCACAAACCTTGTCTTATATGCTCTGGTACATCGGCAAGTAACATTGGTAGATGATTTTGCAGAAAAATTTAAATACATTTCACTATTATGGTGCCTGTCGAAAAAGTGCGGCCCAACTAGATATCCATCTACTATAGCGGCCCATACATTCAAGGACCAACGATGCTGGTGATCTATTTGTCTCATGAGGCATGAATTTTCCGTGACGTAATAATGAAAGCTGTGCCTGTTAACAAGCCCATTCTTGTGGAAAATTGCCTCGTCCGAGAAAAGAACTCTGCTAAACATATTTGGATTTTCCGCTACATTGTAACTTGCTCAATTGCAAAAATTGATTCGATTCTCATAGTCTTGATTGTTCAGTTCCTGGTGCAGCTGTACATTATATGTATGAAATTTATTTACTTTCAAGATTCTCTGGACAGAAGTTTGACTTATATCTGTTAACTGAGAAATCTCTCTTTGGCTCTTATATGGGTCCTCTGTCACTGTCAACAAAACTGATAACTGGTTAACTTCAGCTGTAGCAGTTTTTGTTTTTTCATGTTTTTTGTGAACGATATTACCCGTTTCAATGAATCTTGTTAGAAGTTTTTCAAAGCATCTTGCATCAGGATGCCTATTATCAGGAAACCTTCGTGCATAAACTCTACTTGCCAACAAAGAATTTCTATCACACCCACCCAGAATAAAAATCATATCAACCATTTCTCCTTTGGAGAACTTCATGGCTGTCAATAGAGAAAATTTGGTTCAAACCTCACTTAAACAATGTCTAATAACGAAACACTGAGTTCACCATGTAAAATGCAGAACATGATATGTCCGGACACCCGACAGAAGGCACAAATAAAAAAAATGTCAACACATACCTCGATTTACGTTTTATTCATCTTGATATTATCGTTCGTACAGAGAGTTATCTTGTTTAGGTTTAATTTTTCACTACTTGAATATTAAAAAAAAACTCTGTGCGAATAAAGATGCATGTTGATGAGTTTGATAGGGTTTATAGAATTTTCATCAGAAATTTTTACAAATAATCGAATATTTCGAAAATGATCGAAGATAAATATGAGGTTATTTCTGCAAACATATAGCACAATATTTTATGCGTTGACATGAATAATATAATACAGGGTGTTCCATTTGAAAAAATCAAGATATGATATTTTTAAAATTACAATATTCAATAGTTTCTTTGAGTCACTCATGTATAAAATGAGGATAATCTATTTCAATTCATCAATAAAGCTATTCTTGGGTAATAAGAAAACGAGAGAAAAAAAGCATTCATCCTCTCTGGACGAAGGAGCATGCGATGATGTGAGAGCCTATTTTCATGAGTTGTTACGGAAAAAAAAATATTGTGACGAAACTACTCACCAAAAAAACTCATGACTTAAAGACATTATAGCAGAGTTTAGGCCGCTCCTGAATCTTGAACAAAAAAGTGGTCTTCCAATCTGAAAAAACCTCCCAAGATTTTTTTATAGAAAAACAAAAAATTAAATCTTCAAGAGTGTACGAGCTACAGAGTACCGCGTTACTGGTGAATCACCCAGTATAAACTTCTTTATGAAATGACTTCAGCAATCACCTCACTAAATATTGCCGTATCTTCTTCAACACCCTGTATATAGAACACAATTTTTAGGATAGTTTGCAAAGTTGAATACATGAGTAATAACGTCTTTATGTATTTGATCCATGTTTCAAGCAATTGGTCAGATGTATTGAAGGTGTTATTCAAAGTCAGTATGTTAAAGATATAACTTACCTTGCCATAAGTTAGAATCGTACCATTGATGGCAAAACACGACAAGAATAAACATGGTTTTACATTCTTACAGATACGCCGTTGGGCATATTTAGGTTATGTTAGAAAGATTTGAAAGCGTCTCTCTTCTACTGCTTAAAAATATCACCAAATAGCGAAAATAATAATAGAATAAAACAATCGTGATGTCTAGATCTTCATTTCAAACTATCGCACTTTCGAGGAGAAATTGTAAACTGAACAAACAACTGTTCCGTTCTGCTTTCATTTTGAGATTAAAGTAATAACATTGTTTGAAAGAACAGCGTTTGATTACAAGTAGCCTTATGAGATTTTCTTTATTAAATCGTAACAAGAACATAACTGAATTCGACTGCACCAGGAAGACGTTAATGAAATTGGTGTCAACAGTTTGGAATCAACAGGTGCTTGCTTGAAATAAGAATTTATTGAGAGATCTAATGTTATTAAATAAGGTTAGGTTACGATTATATTGAAGCCGAACCATTTATCACTCTGCGGAATACAATCAGCTGAAAAACCCACCATATCAGATGTAATGGTTTTCTGCAGAAGTGTTTACTTCAAATAGTTAATTGATTCCGCCATCACTGCGTGATAGTTGATCATGATGATAATCAGAAATTCAACTGTGTATTTTACTATCACAAGAGATTAATTGATGATCAGGATTGCAATTTCGGTCTTTCGGCCATCTGACATCTGACAACAAGTATTGAACTAACTAAAGTTGAAAATACATACATACATGAACAGGTACAACAAAATTAACAAGGGTACGAACAAGAGATAACACAGCTCTACAAAAATTTTTTTTATTGTTGCCCTGGATATCATCGCAAATTTTTATGTTTTCAAGTGCCCAGATTACGAATATATTCATGAAAGTTCTCAATGTGCTCGTATTTTCATGATTTTTGCATTTCTTATATTTTGAACAATTATAAGCTTGTTAGAAACAAAATTTAATTTTCCAGCCATGATTAGGCTTCTGCGCAACTTTTTCGCGCATACAAACATCACCTGATCCCCACTCTCATACCCCTTGCTCCACAGAACAGCTGAGATCTCAGTTATTTGACAATATTGAAGTACATATACACGTAAATCTGGATAAAGTGTCATGGATTAATATTTTGTTTTAATTACTGAATGTCCATTCTTATATATTTGTCTTCTAGTCTAAAATATGAGTTCGTCACGAAGAAAGTGTAAATATTGTAGTGATTTATTTTGTTATATTTGCGGTGTTTATATACCAAAAAAACAAAAAAGAAATATCACAGACTTTGTCAAGGAGACTTATGTTGAATATTTTGGTTTCAAAATGGACAAATTAGGTAAACCATGGGTTCCTTATAAAGTTTGTAAGTCCTGTGTTGAGTCTTTACGGTTGTGGAAAAAAGGTGAACGTTCTGGATTAGACTTTGGTATTCCTATGATCTGGATGGAGCCTACGAATCATTTAGATGATTGTTACTTTTGCGTAGTAGATGTTAAAGGTTTTAATCGAAATCAAACGTGGAGATACCCAGATTTACAGTCTACGAAATATCCGGTTCTACACAGTGAAAATCTCCCTCGGCCCATATACATTTCAAAAGTAATAATTCGCATGCCCTCAGAAATAAGGATGTTACCAAATTCACAGAAATCGGGACCATCTACTAGTGGAAGTGAATGGGAAGGTGAAACATCTACGCCAAAGTTATTTTCTCATAAGGAACTCAGTGATTTAATACGTGATCTCAATTTATCAACACTAGGATCAGAACTGTTAGCCTCAAGATTGAAAGAAAAAAATTTATTGGCACCAACAGTAACAATTACAACATACAGAACGCGAGAAAAAGAGTTATTACAATTTTTTAGTGAAAATGAAGGATTAGTGTATTGTAATGATATCGCTTATAGACATGGATTTAAAAGAGTACAAATCTACTGAATGGCCCCTTTTTATTGATAGTTGCAAAAGAAGTTTAAAATGCGTCTTATTGCACAATGGAAATAATAAATTTGCATCAATTCCAATTGCCCATTCAACGAAACTCAAAGAAGAATATGAAAATGTAAAATTAGTTTTAGAGAAAATTAAATACTCTGAGCATCAATGGCTGATCTGTGTGGATTTAAAAATGGTTAATTTTTTACTTGGCCAACAAAGTGGATAAACAAAATACCCTTGCTTTATTTGTATGTGGGATAGTAGAGCAAAGCAACTTCATTGGGAACAAGATGTTTGGTCTGTAAGAAATTCTTTAACTGTCGGTAAAGCCAACGTAATAAAGGGAGCCGCTGGTGAGCAGAGACAAAATCATACTTCCACCATTACATATTAAGTTAGGTATGACTAAGCAATTTGTAAAAGCGTTGAACAAAGACGGAAATTGTTTTGATTACATTTGTAGAAAATTTCCGAAGCTTAGTATGGAAAAATTGAAAGGTGGAATATTTGATGGTCCTCAAATACGGCAATTGATGAAAGACTCAGATTTTATCAAAGTTATGACTGTTCCGGAAAGTAAATCTTGGAAAAGTTTTGTGTTGGTTGTCGGAAATTTCCTAGGTAACCATAAAGCAGCAAATTATGAAGAAATTGTGCAAAATATGCTGATAAACTTTCAGACTTTAGGAGCAAATATGAGTATTAAGTTACACTATCTCCGCAATCATCTAGATAAATTTCCGGATAATTTAGGAAATTATAGTGATGAACAGGGAGATCAGTTTCATCAAGATCTAAAAGTGATGGAAGAAAGGTATCAAGGTCGATGGGATTGTCACATGATGGCAGATTACTGCTGGTCTTTGAAAAGAGATTGTCCCTGAGAAATTATAGAAGAAAAGCTCATAAAAGGCGTTTTATGGAAATATAAAATATATTTTCGACATTTTCTCAAAACATAACTGACATTATAATTATATCTGTTATTTTGTTTCTTGTTTTACGATTTTTGTTATGTAAAATGAAAATAAAGATTTAAAAAGAAATCAGAGCAAACCTACAAAATCATTGATAGTTTCAAGAATTGTGTGCATAAATGGACCCAAAATCATTTTCATATCTAGGGCAACAAAACCATTGTAGACCAGTGTAATAAATTAATTAAAATAAAGGCAAGTATTATTTAAAGATATCGAATGAGGACGAATAAGCCAGGCCATGCTGGTCGTTCTGAAGATTATCTCTATGATGGATTAGTTGCAGTTTGAAAATTTCGATGGATTCCAAGAAACCTAACTTTTATCCCTTAGGTATTCTGTAAATAATTCGAAGTGATCCTTGGGTGGAAAACGATGGCCAGTTTCGATGCAACAAGTAGATTCGTCTGTTCTTTGGTTTTTGTAACCTGACTGATGCTCTTTGAATCTAGTTTTGAATGAACGACAAGTCTGACCTATATGGACGCCTTCACAATCCATACAAAAATCTCCAGTATTGTCAAATTTATCAGTTTTATCTTCATAATTATTATTCATATTTTTAGAACGACTGTCAAAATTTTTCCGCAAATTTTTCTTTGAATCGAACAGGATCCACTAAGAAATAATATATAGGCGAGGTTAACCCAAATTATTGAGTCCATAATGATTCTAAAACATCTAAAGATCAAAATCGGCATCACTTGGAAGAACGAACCTGGCCATTATGGCCCTCTCGGTCATACAGAGAGGAAATTGTTTTGTTGCTTTTGAATATTGAAGGGTTTTTTGCGATTTACTTCAAAATTGGCTAGCAAGAACAAGGAAGTGATTATGTTTCAGAAGACTCACACTGAGACGGAAGAACATGTCCGCGAAAGAGGAAATATCGCCGGTTATGTACTTTTTGATTATCTCCTTAGTCCTTTTTATGGCCCTGCTTGCTATGTGAAATCTATTCTTATATCTGTTTAGACATATAAGAGGTATGATTGTTGAAATATTTTTCTTCAGGTTTTCTTTTTCCATTGTTACAGATTCCATAAACAGACAAGCTATTGCTAGTGCAATAGCGACAGGGAAATGAGTCTTTTCCTCAGGTTTTTTCACTTGTTTATTGAATCATTGAATCATATACAAGAAAGAATGGTTCTCCTGTTACATTTCCTGAGTTCACTCTTGTGTTTTTTCTGACACACACCAAAATTATAGATATAAGCATTTACTGTAAATACAATTATTCAAATTTTTGTAAATCTTCTCTTTTCGAAAGAATATATATATATATATATATATATATATATATATATATATATATATATATATATATATATATATATATATATATATATATATATATATATATATATATATATATATATATATATATATATATATATATATATATATATATATATATATATATACTTCGTCTTTTTCTTGAATTTCTAATGAAGAATTGGAGAACCAATCTTCATTTAAATATTTCAAAACAATCGTTAAAAGCCGAAGTAATTCCAATCAAAAGAGGCATTTTTCAAGGTGATTCTTTAAGTGCTCTTTGGTTTTGTCTTCCCTTAATCCATTATCTCAGGAATTAAATGCTACTAGTTTCGGCTTCAAAATAAATACTCTATCAACTGAATTCAAATTAATTCACTCAATTTATTTAGATGATATCAAATTATATGCCGGAACCAGATTTCATTTAAAAAGTCTACTCGAGATTACTTTCAATTATTCCAATGATATTCATATGAAATTTGGGCTTCCAAAATGTGAAAATCTTTCTATTGAAAAAGGAAAGATCACCTCTGATTATATAAAGATTTCCAATATCGAAACCGAGCCAATGCATCAAGGAGATACATATAAATATCTTGGATTTTGTCAAGAGAAGACTATAAACCATGGCAGCACTAAAGAAAATATTAGAAGTTCATATTACAAAAGACTGAGAATTATCATCAAGAGTCATTTAACTAGTAAAAACCTTTTCAGAGCTATCAACTCCTATGCAGTTCCTATTCTTACATCTTCTTTTGGAATTATTAAATGGTTTAAATTTGATCTAAATGAATTACAATGTCAAACGAGGAAAATGCTTTGTAAATATCATAAGCACCACCCAAAGTCAGCTCTTCAGAGAGTTACACTACCTAGACATCTTGGAGGTCGTGGATTAACTGATTTTGAATAATCTTCATAGTAAACAGATTTTTCATCTACGTTCCCATTTTCATGATAAACAGAGAACGTCTAAATTACATGATATTGTTGTTGCTTCAGATTATAATCTAACACCTCAGAACTTGACAATGCAAAAGGTAGATTTTGATATATTTGTCGATAATTCTAAAAGAAAAAGTTGGATGCAGAAGGAATTACACGGAAAGCACCCTTAAGAAGTGAAAAATGATTATATTGATATTATCTCCTTAGTCCTTTTCATGACCTTCATTGCTATGTAAAATCTCTCTCGGATTTGTTTAGACATGTAAGATATATGATTGTTGAAATATTTTTCTGCTGGTTTTCTTTTTTCATTGTTACAGATTCCTGTCCCAAACACCCTTTCTTTCACCCTTGTCTTCGTTTGGAAATCATAGAATGCAAAAGAGAAAGAAGCGGCTAAGCAGAAAAATCTTTGGTACTCTTTATGTACACACGACACTAACACAACATAAACAGACAAGCTATTGCTAGTGCAATAGCGACAGGGAAACAAGTTTTTTTCTCAGTTTTTTTCACTCGTTTATTGAATCATATGCAAGATAGTATGGTTTCCCCTGTTACATTTCCTGAGCTGACACTTGTGTTTTTCTGACCAAACCAACATTATAGATACAAGCATTTATTGTAAATACAATTATTCGAATTTCTATGAATCTAATTCCAGGGAGAGTCTCATGTGGGTCTTGAAAGCTTCTTCTTCATGCAGTTTTGCAATGACATTTGCAATATTTCTTCATTATTTGCAAATGGGGTCGAAATATGTTAATGAAATATTTTTATTTGTATTTGTTGATTCTATACGTGGGTGAATATTATTATATGCTATTTGTGTTTCTTTCTTTCTGATCATTCCGTTTATTATGTGTGAGGATAATCATTGTTCCTACCTGTTTCTTCAAGTTGACACTTCCTGGACATATTTTCTTTGTATAATAGTATAGAGCCCTATGAATCATATAATAAAACGTAACTTATTCATCAGATTTTGGGTATGTTGAGTCACAAGAGATGCAATCATCAATAGAGGTGGGGTTTCCAAATATATCACAACTGAGTATGTTATTGTTATGAGTGATAGTTAGCTAGGAAAAGTTAATTTGATTATCGACAATGTATGTTGAAAATTGATTCAGTTTTCTAACGGTTCCTATAAAATATGCTAGTATGTCGTCTATATATTTATACCAAAAATGTACTAATTTTCATTTTGTAGTAATTGAATGATATCTGCTATATACGCCATGAAAATGTCAGCTAGTGAAGGGCTCAATGGTAATCTAATCGGTAGACCTAGAGGTTGATCATAAAATTTGTTACTGAATTTGAAATAATGCTATTGTAAGCACAATTGAGCAAAAACATGAGATCATTTTTGTACAACCAGATAAGCGTGTGTTTTATTTAAAATATTTGAAACCAATGGAAGGCAATTTTCTCCTGGGATACTGGAAAACTAATTATCTACATCCTAACTGAATAAATATGATTCGATTGGAAAACTAACCTGTTTCAATATTTGTGTTAATTGAATTGAGTTTTTTATTGAAAATTCAAGTGTGACATTCGTTGAATATTTAAATAGAGCGTACACTGAAAAAGTCGAAAAGTACCGTGACTTGGCCTTCGAGATAAAGGAAATATACGGATTGCAATCTGTCATAGTTATGCCACTATAATATCGTTCAACGGCTTGGTTGGAACCCATCTCGCAGCGAACACCAAGAAATTGGGGTTGGACACTTCCATTATTTCCGCAGCTCAGAGGGACATCATACTCGGCACCACTCAAGTTGTTCGGAGATTTCTCAATATGGGGTGATGCATTATTCGGTGTTCATATATATATATATATATATATATATATATATATATATATATATATATATATATATATATATATATATAATATAGATGAAGTTCAGCAGGACACCCCAAAACATCAAATGGAAAATATCGCAATAACAGACGAAGAGGTGTCGAAAGAACTCAAGATTACGAACAACTGGGCGGCACCAGGCTATGATAAAATTTATATTTATTGCTGGAAGTACTTTGACTGTCTCTACCCCGTCCTCGGAACGCTGTTCCAACAGGCCTCGATAACCCGATGCTGTTGCCGGACTCCTCACACTGGGTATGACAATCATGAACCCAAAAGACGAGAACACCCAAAATCACAAGAACTACAGGCCAATAACCTGTCTACCCGCGACTTATGAGATCCTTATAATATATACTGGTATACTCAAGATACACATGAGCAGATACCTCAAGAGGTATAAAATACTAGCCGCAGAGCAAGAAGGTTGCCGTGCAGGCACGATGGGGAGCTTCTGGTGAAGGACTCAGTCATAACTAGACAAGCGCGAAAAAGACTCCGGAATCTAACCATGGCCTGGACAGACTACCGCATAGCCTTCGATTATGTGCCACACTCCTGGCTGATAGCATTACTGAGGATGTATGGAGTGATAGATCAAATCACATGCCTCCTAGAACACCTGATGAAGTCTTGGAAAACACGCTTGAGGATCCGTACAAAAAACGGGAAATGAGAACGAAGGGAATATCGATCAAGCGGGTCATATTTCAAGGAGACACTCAAGCCCCTTGTAGTTCTGCCTCGCCCTCAACCCCCTGAGCACCCTGCTGAATAACAGTGGTGATGGTTATGCTCTTAGTGTAAATCCGAGTACAAAAGTCATCAACTCTACATGGACGACCTCAAACTATACACCTCGAAAAAAGAACAAATGAAGCGACAATTGGAGGTTGTTTCAGCCTTCAGCAGTGGCATGAGCATAGAAATGGGGGCCGACAAATGTGCAGTTGTAAGTATCCAAAGAGGAAAAATTACAGATTGAGATGCAAATACACTGATGGACACCACTGTTATACCATGTCGCGGCCCAGGGGATTCATATCGATACCTAGGAATTCGCCAGGCATTAGAAATCAGAACATGATTTGAAAAGGATCGAGTTAGGCAGAGGCTCTTTTAGCGTGTGGGGTTAGTACTGCAGAGTAAATTAAAGTCTGAGGCGATGTTTTTCGCGATGAACTCATGGGCTCTACCCTGCATCACCTATACATTTGGGGTAGTCAAGTGATCTACAACAGACCTTAGAAATATGGACCAGAAGATCAGAAACATACTAACAAAATACGGAATGAACCACCCCGCTTCCTCTGCCAATCGTCTTTACATATCGTGCAAGAGTACTTCAAGACTAAGAACACACCTCTATACCAAGCAATACGCGAGGCTGATAAAAGACTTACCCCATTAGTCTAAGCGGAACAGGCAAGGGTCCTGGAAACTGGCACAGAGACCCGACTAATAGAAAAATGGCAGTCGAAGGAACTACACGTAAGATACCCTGGGCACCTGCAAACCAACAAAATCAGCAAAGCTGCATCCCTAAACTATCTGAAAGCTTGGTACCCGTTTTACTGAAACTGAGAAACCATACAGCATTTAACCTCAGGATGCCCCATATTTGCACCTACTGGATATCTGCAGAGGCATAATAATGTTGCTAAAATTCATCATCAGGAAATCGCACTAAAACTAGGTCTACTTACCAGAAGAGTTCAAAATTATAGATACTTACCTACGACTGAACTCGAAAATGGTGAAGTTAAAGTATATTGGGACAACACTATAATAACAGATCCGGGTGCGCTCCACAATAGGCCGGACATTGCTGTTTTTGACTGGAAGAGCAAAACAGCAACATTGCTGGAGGTGCCTTTCGATGAGAACCTGGATAGAGCCTACACGGAAAAAGTAAGCAAGTACCAGGACCTGGCTCTCCAAGTAGATGAAATGTATGGACTGGAGTCAGTAAGGGTGCTGCCCCTCATTATCTCTGTCAACGGTCTTGTGGAAATACATCTCATTGAGAACAACTACTTCAACTCAGCCGCAGCATAATATCAAACGGCACGTGTTGTACCGAGGATTCTTATCAATCGCCAGGTGATCTCTTCACTTTTGCCGGGGATCTCTTCACCCACAATTAACCCAGCAAGGTGTACAAAAAAGAAATATATATATATATATATATATATATATATATATATATATATATATATATATATATATATATATATATATATATATATATATATATATATATACATACATACATACATACATATACATACATACTTTTCTCATTAGATCTAACAGAAGTAGTCGTGTTTGTATACTCTTTTATGCAAGTATTATTCAGTATTACCGATATAGCACACTTCCACAGTCCTGACAATTAACCTTGTATATACAGTGTGTTTTGTTCTCATGAGAACCGTTGGCACTTATAGGGCAAACAATTGTCACCACTGTGGAGGCTATATCGGTAATACCGAACAATACTTGCATAAAAGAATATACCAACACGACTACTCCGTTAGATCTAATGAAAATAGTACCGCCCTAGCGAAACATAGTATTGAGCAACTACATAAATTTAATTTTGCTGATGTACGAGTTCTTGCATCCGAAAGCAACGACTTCAAAAGATACGTTCTAGATATGATCGAAATCCAAAAAGAACCTAAGAGAGTAAATTCAAGAGCTGACGTTGACGGATTTATGAATGTCTACAGTAATCTGATAATTTGAATACACCCTTCAATGAATTGCTGCAACCAGTTATATTCAAATATTGATGGTTGTTGCCCGTTATTGTTTGTCTTGTTTTTTTGTAATTGTTTTACCATTGACGACAATGATGTAAAAAGAGAATGTGTAAGGTGAATAGCTTTTAACGTAAGAATTGTATTATGTGTTTTATTGAAATTAGGATTTTGTTTTAGATGATAATTGTGTAGAGATTAATGTTTTCTGATGATGGCATTGTCCGAAACGCATAAAAACACTCTTCAAATTATAAGTTTTAACCTCAAACACTTTCCGTTCTCTTAACCCCTGATTTCCCAGTAAAGATTTGTTTGTTATATATATATATATTTTTTTTTTGTTTATATTTTTTTTTATATATATATATATATATATATATATATATATATATATATATATATATATATATATATATATATATATATACATATACATTTTTTTTTTTGTACACCTTGCTGGGTTAATTGTGGGTGACCCGGATAAGCCACGAGAACACCCGGCGATTGGTAAGAATCCTCGGACGACACGTGCCGTGCCAAGTGGTACTTCTTTTTGAGCGTTTGATATTATGCTGCGGCTGAGTAGAAGTCGTTCGGTGGTCTCAATGAGATATGTCCACAAGACCGTTGAGAGATACTGAGGGGCAGCTCCCTTACTGACTCAAGTCCATACATTTCGTTCTCTTGGAGAGCCAGGTCCTGGTACTTGCTTACTTTTTCCGTGTAGGCTCTCTCCAGGTTCTCATCGAGGGGCACAGAAACATCCGCAATGTTAATGTTTTGCTCTTCCAGTCAAAAATAGCAAAGTCCGGCCTATTGTGGGGCGCACCCGGATCTGTTATTATAGTGTTGTCCTAATATACTTTAACTTCACCATTTTCGAGTACAGTCGTAGGTAAGTATCTATAATTTTCAACTCTTCTGGCAAGTTGACCTAGTTTTAGTTTTCAACCTCAAACACTTTCCGTTCTTTTAACCCCGATTTCCCAGTAAAAATTTGTTTATTTTCGAAGAAAGGGTTAGCAAATAAAAATCAAATATATATATATATATATATATATATATATATATATATATATATATATATATATATATATATATATATATATATATATATATATATATATATATATATAGGGTTTTACTCCGACGAGTTGCCCATATATCTGTTCATGCAATCAAACTGTCTGTTTTCATGAAAAATATAAATCCACCACCCGGTAATTATTACCATTGCCAGGCAATGATTATAATCAAAACATATCCTGGAATAATTATATATTAGAATAACGTTAAATGTTATGAGAATATATCAATCTACCAGAATATATACATACTATAGCATCATCAGACAATGATATCAATGTACCAACGAGTAGTGTCAGAGGCTTTCTCCCTGGAAAAATCCAGTGTACGGACCTTAGTCAAGTAACACTGAATGTTACTCATTAATAGTTTCCTTTGTGTGAAGTGGTGAACGATCGAATAGAATACTGCCCTGAATATAAATATGACAAAATTGTCAGTTAATTCTATTACATTTATATAAACAAATAAATGAAATATGAAATGAGATTCTGAGCAGTATAAACTAAAGAGAAAACCTATGACTCTACCTCATTATTATTTTCGGAAAGAAACCTACGAAGAATATTACAAGATTTGATGACTGTTATCTTTTGAAACTGTTCAAACAAATTCTTCTTCAGACCCAAAATCTCAATACTTTTGTGAAGATTTCTAGAAATAACACCTGTTGTGGAAATAATAATCGGTAGAATAAATATTTTCTTCATTTTCCACATTTTTCAAATCTCGTCACCAAGCATCATATATTTAGAAATTTTTTCATTGAATTTTTTTTTATAATTTTTTTCTGGTATAGCAATATCAATTATATATGTTATTTGATTCTGTTTATCATTAAGAATGATATCTGGTCTATGTGTTTAAATATCTGGTTCCGGCATATATATATATATATATATATATATATATATATATATATATATATATATATATATATATATATATATATATATATATATATATATATATATATATATATATATTTTGTGTTTAACACCACAGATATGTGGCATGAATTGCTAACCAACGCATGGAGATTTCCAATTGTTGATCGAATATGTATTCACAAAATACGAATACTTCGGCAGCTGCTCAAATGATAACCTTTCAGAATTGACATAGAGAAGAAATGAATACTCAATTAACGGTTAAACGATTCCAAATTCTAATCACATCCATACTACACGTCCTTTGTCGAACCTCCGAGATAACACCGAAAAACAAAAAACCAACACGAAAGCTGTCGCGCATTCCCAAACACCCGACGGCCGTAGACCGATTCCGCCGCTCCAAAAAAAATCAACAATCGCGAGTTTCAATTTTAACGAGGCGATATTTGTGCTGGGAAATAATTTGGCTGGCCCGCGTAAAATTATTTTGACGTCAATCCGTCTTTGTTTTTGCTCGCACGTAGAAATGCTGGAGCCCGTTCGGCTTTTTCACACTCCGCAAAAAGTGCCTACGCGTTTCCACAATTTCAATACTGTACGGATGCCTTTCAACTAACGAGCTCATTTGTTAGGAACTTTATTTCGTGTGTTTAGCACTTTTCTTTCGAGATTCTTTTCATATGGCGCGTTGGAGAGGGGAGGCAATTTCGATGAGAGGGTGTTTTTACCAACGTGAAAAACGCGAATTTACGGGCGAATTCGGAAACGAACCTGGCGGGCAGAATCTTTTTTACCTTTCAGTTCAGTTTGTGAGGTTCGAAGATTTAAAAAGTACATTTCGTGGCTTCAGAATTGGTCACGAAGGCGATATTTGAGAAGAGAAATACCGGCAATGCATACGCTTTTAGCAAATAGAAAAACTAAACTCTTTTATTGCCGAATAGTGAAAGGTTTTGATTTAATGCAGAATAATGTAAACCATGAGAATTGTGGATGTGACAAAAATATCAAGGTGTTTTCTGGAAATCGCTGATCCTAATAAACTCTCTATGCCTTAACAAATGAAATTTTCTACTATGTTTTTACTAACAACGACTTTATCAATTCAATAGTCACTGTTAACGCTTTTTCCTACAGTATGAAAACCTAGTACCAAGGATAAGACACTTCAAAGAAGAAAAAGTTAAATATATTATATACTTTCCACAATTTTATTTTCACAAACTCGATTGTTAAGTCATTTTCAAGTGGTCAACTACAGGAAACGAAATGATTTATATACATACTAGCCTAATTACAAATTTAGTAGTGGAGAGGTATTAGTGTCTAGCTGGCTATTAACACTGGTCTACAATGGTTTTATTGCCCTAGATATGAAAATGATTTTGGGTCTATTTATGCACACAATTCGTGAAACTATCAATGATTTTGTTGGGTTTGCTCTGATTTCTTTTTAAATCTTTATTTTCATTTTACATAACAAAATCGTAAAACAAGAATTAAAATAAAAGATATATTTATAATGTCAGTTATGTTTTGAGAAATTCGGATACACCGAAGTAAATAAAGAGGAAAATGTCGAAAATATATTTCATATTTCCATAAAACGCCTTTTATGAGCTTTTCTTCTATAATTTTTCAGGGGACAATCTCTTTTCAAAGACCAGCAGTAATCTGCCATCATGTGACAATCCCATCGACCTTGATACCTTTCTTCCATCACTTTTAGATCTTGATGAAACCGCTCTCCCTGTTCCTCACTATAATTTCCTAAATTATCCGGAAATTTATCTAGATGATTGCGGAGATAGTGTAACTTAATACTCATATTTGCTCCTAAAGTCTGAAAGTTTGTCAGCATATTTAGCACAATTTCTTCATAATTTGCTGCTTTATGGTTACCTAGGAAATTTTCGAAAACCAACACAAAACTTTTCCCAGCTTTACTTTCCGGAACAGTCATAACTTTGATAAAATCTGAGTCTTTCATCAATTGCCGTATTTGAGGACCATCAAATATTCCACCTTTCAATTTTTCCATACTAAGCTTCGGAAATTTTCTGCAAATGTAATTAAAACAATTTCCGTCTTTGTTCAACGGTTTTATAAATTGCTTAATCATACCTAACTTAATATGTAATGGTGGAAGTATGATTTTGTCTCTGCTCACCAGCGGCTCCCTTATTACGTTGGCTTTACCGACAGTTAAAGAATTTCTTACAGGCCAAACATCTTGTTTCCAATGAAGTTGCTTTGCTCTACTATCCCACATACAAATAAAGCAAGGGTATTTTGTATATCCACTTTGTTGGCAAAGTAAAAAATTAACCATTTTTAAATCCACATAGATCGGCCATTGATGCTCAGAGTATTTAATTTTCTCTAAAACTAATTTAAATTTTCATATTCTTCTTTGAGTTTCGTTGAATGGGCAACTGGAATTGATGCAAATTTATTTCCATTGTGCAATAGGACCCATTTTAAACTTCTTTTGCAACTATCAATAAAAAGGCCCCATTCAGTAGATTTGTACTCTTTTAAACCCATGTCTATAAACAGATTCGCGATATCATTACAATACACTAATCCTTCATTTTCACTAAAAAATTGTAATAACTCTTTTTCTCGCGTTCTGTATGTTATAATTGTTACTGTTGGTGCCAATAAATTTTTTTCTTTCAATCTTGAGGCTAACAGTTCTGATCCTTGTTTTGATAAATTGAGATCACGTATTAAATCACTGAGTTCATTTTGAGAAAATAACTTTGGCGTAGATGTTTCACCTTCCCATTCACCTCCACTAGTAGATGGTCCCGATTTCTGTGAATTTGGTAACATCATTGTTTCTGAGGGCATGCGAATTACTTTTGAAATGTATATGGGCCGAGGGCAATTTTCACTGTGTAGAACCGGACATTTCGTAGACTGTAAGTCTGGGTATCTCCACGTTTGATTTCGATTAAAACCTTTAACATCTACTACGCAAAAGTAGCAATCATCTAAATGATTCGTAGGCTCCTTCCAGATCATAGGAATACCAAAGTCTAATCCAGAACGTTCACCTTTTTTCCACAACCGTAAAGACTCAACACAGGACTTACAAACTTTATTAGGAACCCATGCTTTACCTAATTTGTCCATTTTGAAACCAAAATATTCAACATAAGTCTCCTTGACAAAGTTTGTGATATTTCTTTTTTGTTTTTTTGGTATATAAACACCGCAAATATAACAAAATAAATCACTACAATATTTACACTTTCTTCGTGACGAACTCATATTTTAGACTAGAAGACAAATATATAAGAATGGACATTCAGTAATTGAAACAAAATATTAATCCATGACACTTTATCCAGATTTACGTGTATATGTACTTCAATATTGTCAAATAACTGAGATCTCAGCTGTTCTGTAGAGCAAGGGGTCTGAGAGTGGGGATCAGGTGATGTTTGTATGCGCGAAAAAGTTGCGCAGAAGCCTAATCATGACTGGAAAATTAAATTTTATTTCTAACAAGCTTATAATTGTTCAAAATATAAGAAATGCAAAAATCATGAAAGTACGAGCACATTGAGAACTTTCATGAATATATTCGTAATCTGGGCACTTGAAAACATAAAAATTTGCGATGATATCCAGGGCAACAATAAAAAAAAAATTTTTTGTAGAGCTGTGTAATGGTTTTCTTTTGGTATTTTTACAAAGTTTCTTGATTTCCCAATATTCGTACAGATTCATTTACTTTCATTGTCCGTAATTATGATGAATTTTGATATTATCTTATGTTATTGAATGTTCTATGGTTTATTTTCACATACTATAGAATTATTATAAGAGAATATCGCACCCTTGCATCAAAACTTACATAAGTCAAAACAACTCGTTTTCGAGGAAATTGAAAAAACCAGTCGGGAGGAAATAATTAATTGTCGTATGGTAAATCTGGAAATATACCATAAAATAAGTTAATCGGTATGAAGTTTCATTTTCTCATTGGATTTGAAAAAACTACTTTTTCTGAGTTGTGAGAGTTTTGATATTTTTTATTGGAATAGCGATAAATTATTTTGAATTGTGACAATCTTCTGAGTAAAACTTGATAAATCTGACACTTCAGATGATTTCTTAAATTTATTAAGCATATACTTATTTTGAATTGTGTCGCTGTGAAGGTGTGTTATTTAAGAAATTATAATGAAATATCTCAAAAGGCTTTATTCAATTTCATTACAAAGTATAAACATAGGAACTTATTCAGCATTTATAGTGAAAGAAATATTTTAATTTTTCATGAAATATATGTAACACATGTTAAATTATCAACGATCATGAAGTTTCCATACTGCGTCAATTACACTTCTGAAAAAGATATGATAATAATAATTTGGTATTATTTTTCGGTAAAAAGATCTTTCAAGTCCTTCTTTATATTTTCCGCTTACGGAACCACGAACCAACCGAACTGATTCTGCATTAGCTTGAGATCTTTTTTTTATTAGTGCCAACCATGTTGACTGTTGAAGTTTTCGTTATGATAGAAAATTTTATGCAGAAAAGTACGGGGTTATTCTTTTTCCACTTTCAGAATTTTAATGTCGTGCCAAACTACTTCCATGTGATGAAATTATCACCCCACTCCTCTTGAAGGATCTTTAAGTTATAAAGATCCTCATAAGTCATTTCTTGAGTACTTTTTTGCTGCTCTCATTAGTGTGACGTATTTCTCTGGTACACAGATTGGACCAGATCTCAGATGTCTCTTAATTTGTTTCTCGATAACACTATGCACGTTATCGCCCTCATTTTGTGAGTACCCATGAGTGAGAAATTTATGGGTGATACTTCGGATATTCCACTTATTCACTGCGTAAGAATATGTAGCCAACAAATATTTATTTTTCTGCTGACCACAGCAGTTATCCAAATGAAAACATGATAACGAGGTCGCTATCCCTTGCATTCTCCATCAATGTTTCCAGATAACGGAGTACACAGCTTCCTATCTCAACTGCACCTCGTTTAGCTTCACTTTCATTCCAAGAGAAACAGTCACGTTCCTAGGCATTCAAGTCACTCATAGTGAAATTATAACAGTTGAGTTTGCTCTTGTAATCGAATGATGATACCTGGCCTTTTGGTACTGGCATTCCTGCCTGTGAATCATAAACAGCAACATGAGCATTTTTGTCGATTTCATCATCTTTTTTCTTCTCACGAGACAATTCTTTTTCTTTCAGGTGCTGATTATAGGAATCTTTTAAATTTTCTTTATCATCTTCAGTTGCATTTTTGAAGGATTCGCACAGGTCACACTGATCCTTCTTTGGAGTATAGAAGCAGATATTGAATTTTCCATTAAAAATACGGTTGAACATCACAGAATTGGCAAACGGAAGTTGCTTTTGCACACAACTCTCCTTGTAGTCTCTATATAATTCAGCTAAACTTTTTCCACCCTCTGTGTATTCACGTGTTGTCTGAGCTCTCAGATAATGCGACTCTACTCTCAGCATAGCTTTGATGAAAAGTCTCACACTGTCTTCAATTTCAGGATTCAAAGTTGGCTGCTTTCCGTGCTTACCTCTCTCATCAGATTCAATAAATCCAGTGTCCGTTTTTTTTCATCAGAGCTGCCCGAATTGGTCTATCATTCATGTCGAGAGTGGCCTTAAGAAATGTCTTGCATACTCTGATACGACTACCACCAACCACACAATAAAAAGCTGAATTCATTTTCCTTAAGTTTTGTGTGCAGGTGTATCGATACTTAGGTTTAATAGTTTCCGTGTACGTTAAAATGAATTCCATCTACCTCTCTAGGTTCGCAAGTTATCAGTAGCTAATAAAAGTTTCCTTCCTGATCTCTTCACTTATTCTTTGACTGCAGCTGATTCTGCATTTCTGTCCGTATGCTTTTCCCGAATTTCTCAACAACTTGGCTTTTGTGGTTTTCCATTTTTCAGGATTTGCTTTTTTTTCCTTTCTTCTCTCCTTGTGCTGCTTCTATTTCTTTTATATCAACTTCCATATTTACTGCGAACAGAAGACCTACTTCAACTTTGATAAGATCGAATAATCAAATTGGAATAGGTGAAACGTTGTAGTTGACGTTCTTTAGTAAAGTCAAATGAAAAACGGTAGGGTTTCCAGAATTACAGGATACAGAGAAAATATCATCGTTACTCACAAGTGTCGGACTTGTCGAAGATGTAAGTGCGGATGATGAGCTCTCAATTTCCAGGTGATAACTCAATGTTGCATTCTCTTCTTCTATATACGACAAATGGTGTTCGTTTTCGTTAGTTTCAAGTTGAGAATCGTAACTTGTTGAACTCTCAGGATCAAAATGACTCAGGGAAGTCATTATCGATGGATTCTACCTGGGGACTAATCGTTGAGCTCAAAATTATTATTCAAAGTTGCATTCTCTCTACTAAAATATGGTTTATGGCTATCGTTGTCAAGAATTTTCGGTAAGAGGTTGTCACTTTCTGAATTGGTGAAATAATTTTCATCTGTTGTTACCAATTTCAGTATCGCAGCTGCCCGACTCTAAGTGGCTACTTAATATTACAGTTCTTTCTATGTTTACATAAATAAATCGGCTAGAAGGGGGCTATGAGGTGATCCTATAGGAAGTCCTAATGTTTGTCGATAAAATTCTGATTGGAATGAGAATAAATTTTGAAATAGGCAGGTTTTTAGGTTAAAAATCTCATCAGCAACGTGTGACAGCGTCTTACTATAGGTAAGTATATATGTAACTATAGGAGGACATTCATCTCCTTGTAGCCTCTATAAAATTCAGCTAATTTTTTTCCAACCTCTGTGTATTCACGTGTTGTCTGAGCTCTCAGATAATGCGACTCTACTCTCAGCATAGCTTTGACGAAAAGTCTCATACTGTCTTCAATTTCAGGATTTACAGTTGGCTGCTTTCCGTGCTTACCTCTCTCATCAGATTCAATAAATCCAGTGTCCGTTTTTTTTCATCAGAGCTGTCCGAACTGGTCTATCATTCATGTCGAGAGTGGCCTGAAGAAATGTCTTGCATACTCTGATACGACTACCACCAACCACACAATAAAAAGCTGAATTCATTTTCCTTGAGTTTTGTGTGCAGGTGTATCGATACTTAGGTTTAATAGTTTCCGTGTACGTTAAAATGAATTCCATCTACCTCTCTAGGTTCGCAAGTTATCAGTAGCTAATAAAAGTTTCCTTCCTGATCTCTTCACTTATTCTTTGACTGCAGCTGATTCTGCATTTCTGTCCGTATGCTTTTCTCGAATTTCTCAAAAACTTGGCTTTCGTGGTTTTCCTTTTTCCAGGATTTGCTTTTTTTCAACCTTTCTTGTCTCCTTCTGCTTCTTCTATATCAACTTCCATATTTACTGCGAACAGAAGACCTACTTCAACTTTGATAAGATCGAATGATCAAATTGGAATAGGTGAAACGTTGTAGTTGACGTTCTTTGGTCAAGTCAAATGAAAAACGGTAGGGTTTCCAGAATTACAAGATTCAGAGAAAATATCATCGTTACCCACAAGTGTCGAACTTGTCGAAGATGGAAATGATGATGATGAGCTTTCAATTTCCAGGTGATAACTCGATGTTGCATTCTCTTCTTCTATATACGACAAATGGTGTTCGTTATCGTTAGTTTCAAGTTGAGAATCGTATCTTGCTGAACTTTCAGGATCAAAATGACTCAGGGAAGTCATTATCGATGGATTCTACCCGGGGACTAATCGATGAGTGCAAAATTATAATTCAAGGTTGCATTCTCTCTACTAAAATATGGTTTATGGCTATCGTTGTCAAGAATTTTCGGTAAGAGGTTGTCACTTTCTGAATTGGTAAAATAATTTTCATCTGGTGTTACCAATTTCAGTGTCGCAGTTGCCCGACTCTAAGTGGCTACTTAATATTACAGTTCTTTCTATGTTTCCATAGATAAATCGGCTAGAAGGGGGCTAACAGGTGATCCTATGGGAAGTCCTAATATTTGTTGATAAAATTTTGATTGGAATGAGAATAAATTTTGAAATAGGCAGGTTTTTAGGTTACCAATCTCATCAGCAACGTGTGACAGCGTCTTACTATAGGTAAGTATATATGTAACTATAGGAGGACATTCATCTCCTTGTAGCCTCTATAAAATTCAGCTAATTTTTTCCACCCTCTGTGTATTCACGTGTTGTCTGAGCTCTCAGATAATGCGACTCTACTCTCAGCATAGCTTTGACGAAAAGTCTCATACTGTCTTCAATTTCAGGATTTACAGTTGGCTGCTTTCCGTGCTTACCTCTCTCATCAGATTCAATAAATCCAGTGTCCGTTTTTTTTCATCAGAGCTGTCCGAACTGGTCTATCATTCATGTCGAGAGTGGCCTTAAGAAATGTCTTGCATACTCTGATACGACTACCACCAACCACACAATAAAAAGCTGAATTCATTTACCTTGAGTTTTGTGTGCAGGTGTATCGATACTTAGGTTTAATCGTTTCCGTGTGCGCTAAAATGAATTCCATCTACCTCTCTAGGTTCGCAAGTTATCAGTAGCTAATAAAAGTTTCCTTCCTGATCTCTTCACTTATTCTTTGACTGCAGCTGATTCTGCATTTCTGTCCGTATGCTTTTCTCGAATTTCTCAAAAACTTGGCTTTCGTGGTTTTCGTTTTTCAGGATTTGCTTTTTTCAACCTTTCTTATCTCCTTCTGCTTCTTCTATATCAACTTCCATATTTGCTGCGAACAGAAGAACTACTTCAACTTTGATAAGATCGAATGATCAAATTGGAATAGGTGAAACGTTGTAGTTGACGTTCTTTGGTCAAGTCAAATGAAAACGGTAGGGTTTCCAGAATTACAAGATTCAGAGAAAATATCATCGTTACCCACAAGTGTCGGACTTGTCGAAGATGGAAATGATGATGATGAGCTTTCAATTTCCGGGTGATAACTCGATGTTGCATTCTCTTCTTCTATATACGACAAATGGTGTTCGTTATCGTTAGTTTCAAGTTGAGAATCGTATCTTGCTGAACTTTCAGGATCAAAATGACTCAGGGAAGTCATTATCGATGGATTCTACCCGGGACTAATCGATGAGTGCAAAATTATAATTCAAGGTTGCATTCTCTCTACTAAAATATGGTTTATGGCTATCGTTGTCAAGAATTTTCGGTAAGAGGTTGTCACTTTCTGAATTGGTAAAATAATTTTCATCTGGTGTTACCAATTTCAGTGTCGCAGTTGCCCGACTCTAAGTGGCTACTTAATATTACAGTTCTTTCTATGTTTCCATAGATAAATCGGCTAGAAGGGGGCTAAGAGGTGATCCTATGGGAAGTCCTAATGTTTGTTGATAAAATTTTGATTGGAATGAGAATAAATTTTGAAATAGGCAGGTTTTTAGGTTACCAATCTCATCAGCAACGTGTGACAGCGTCTTACTATAGGTAAGTATTTATGTAACTATCGGAGGACATTCATCTCCTTGTAGTCTCTATAAAATTGAGCTAAACTTTTTCACCTTCTGTGTATTCACTGAGCTCTCAGATAGTGCAACTCTACTCTCAGCGTAGCTTTGATGAAAAGTCTCACACTGTCTTCAATTTCAGGATTTACAGTTGGCTGCTTTCCGTGCTTACCTCTCTCATCAGATTCAATAAATCCAGTGGCCGTTTTTTTCATCAGAGCTGTCCGAATTGGTCTATCATTCGTGTCGAAAGTGGCCTTAAGAAATGTCTTGCATACTCTGATACGACTATCACCAACCACACAATAACAAGCTGAATTCATTTTTCTCAAGTTTTGTGTGCAGGTGTATCGATACTTAGGTTTAATAGTTTCCGTGTGCGCTAAAATGAATTCCATCTACCTCTCTAGGTTCGCAAGTTTCCAGTAGCTAATAAAAGTTTCCTTCCTGATCTCTTCACTTATTCTGTGGCTGCAGCCGATTCTGCATTTCTGTCCGAATTTCTCAACAACTTGGCTTTCGTGGTTTTCCATTTTTCAGGATTTGCTTTTTTTACCTTTCTTCTCTACTTCTGCTTCTTCTATTTCTTCTATATCAACTTCCATATTTACTGCGAACAGAAGACCTACTTCAACTTCAATAAGATCGAATGATCAAATTGGAATAATTGAAACGTTGTAGTTGACGTTCTTCACTCAAGTCAAATGAAAAACGATAGGGTTTCCAGAATTACAGGATACAGAGAAAATATCATCGTTACCCACAAGTGTCGGACTTGTCGAAGATGGAAGTGCGGATGATGAGCTCTCAATTTCCAGGTGATAACTCGATGTTGCATTCTCTTCTTCTATATACGACAAATGGTGTTCGTTTTCGTTAGTTTCAAGTTGAGAATCGTAACTTGCTGAACTTTCAGGATCAAAATGACTCAGGGAAGTCATTATCGATGGATTCTACGAGGACTAATCGGGAGCTCAAAATTATTATTCAAAGTCGCATTCTCTCTACTAAAATATGGTTTATGGCTATCGTTGTTAAGAATTTTCGGTAAGAGGTTGTCACTTTCTGAATTGGTGAAATAATTTTCATCTGGTGTTACCAATTTCAGTATCGCAGCTGCCCGACTCTAAGTGGCTACTTAATATTACAGTTCTTTCTATGTTTCCATAAATAAATCGGCTAGAAGGGAAGTCCTAATGTTTGTTGATGAAATTTTGATTGGAATGAGAATGAATTTTGAAATAGGCAGGTTTTTAGGTTACAAATCTCATCAACAACGTGTGGCAGCGTCTTACTATAGGTAAATATTTATGTAACTATCGGAGGACATTCATCTGTTGGAATATTAAGATACATGTTCATTATATCGAAAGAAACTAATTTGAGATTTTGTATGTTTTCGAGCCTAGAAAATTTTTGTACAATATCAATAGAGTTCAAAATAGTGTGTTTGGAACGGAATTTTTGAGTTCTATAAATTTCTAGTTGAAAAAATTTGCTAATTTACCTGAAGGTTTATTAGTATATGATACCTTTGCTCTAGCGGGTTTTTCTTCTTTGTGCAGTGTTATTAGAATCAGTTCTCTTTTTTTCTATTTTGTATGTGCTATGTTGACACTTTTTTCTCTAATACTGGGGGAGAAAAGCCGTAATATTGATTGCGATAGTTTAAACTAATGAAGTTTCTTTATTGAGATTTGTAATGAAGAGACGTGATGTCTCTTAGAGCTTTCATATCCCGTCTCCCCATAGATTTGACGGAAGCTAATTTATATTGAATAGAATGGGAGGGTTCAGAAAGAGTGCAAATGTATCTATAGGTATGTTCAAGATATACACACAACCAAATTTATATGGAATAATTCAGTATTTCACATTATTGATTGTTTTTAACCATGGAATTTTGACCACTTGTGAAGAATGAAGTTTTTTGTTATAAAAATAGTAGTAGAATGATAAGAAATGTTGAATTATCACCACATGTTCGGGATATTGTTCTCAGTAATCAGTCGTCACTGAGATTTGAATCTGTGAATTTCAAATTTTAAAAAAGCCTTTAATCATAATTGAAATGTGGGTATCACAGGCGGTAATTTCAAAAAACTACTCCCAATACGTGGAGCTACAATCTCTGCAAAATAGGCCTAGAAGAAGTCATAGGATGATCACTCCTGAAGAACAAGGCCACTTTTTGCGGCAAATTGCAAGAAAAGACCCTATTGCGTCGCACCCTATACTCCAAAGGCAATTTCTGTAAGCAACAGGCATCAGTGTATCAGTCGAAACGATGCGTCAAAGACTTCGTTCAAGAGGTTTATAAAGCAGAACTAACCAGATAAAGAAAAATTAACAGATTTAATTGGTGTATCGAGCACCAAAATTGGAATATTGAGAATTGGCGAAATGTTCTTCGTTCGGATGTGACCAGAATTCATGTTCGATCAGATGACCGCCGGTTTTGGGATTTGAGGGGTCGTGGAAGACAAGCTAGACTCCGAGCAGCAAGACAAATTTCGAATTACGAAGGAGGCAGAGTGATGTTTTGGGATGGCATTATGCTGGGAGGCAAATCAGATTTGATTTCGTTGCCTGCGAGTGTAACGCCTAGAAATTACGTGAACTCAGTGCTAGAGCTTGTGGTGAGAGTCTGGCGAGGTGCCCATGGTGTGAATTTCACTTTTATGCAAGATAATGCTTCTCCACATACCAGCAACCTCGCTCGACATTATCTCGAAACAGAGGAAATCGCTATTTTGGACTGGTCAGCTTACTCTCCAAACCTAAATCCTATTGAACATTTACGAGATGATCTCAAAAAGATACCTCACAACAGCCCATCCAAGTCGTCACAGAGGAGTGGCAGAATATCACCCCAGAGGAGGTCGAAAAACTAATCCAAAGCATGCCTACACAGACTCAGGCTTGTATCATAGGCAATACAAGCTACTGGGGTCGAGAAAAACACACCTTCACAGTGACAAAACCATTTCCAATTTTTTTTCTAGATGCGGAAAGAGTCTCGCATTTTCTTTTGTTTGTTCCTTTCTTAAAATAAATATTATTTTTTTTAATTGAAATATCTCAGAAAGGATCAATTTTAACAATTTTCGAAATTTCCAAAATCCATAAGGTAATATCCAAAATATCGAGTGATTACATATAAATTTGGTCGTGTGTATACCGAAGGTAAGAAGATTGCTTAGTCTAAAGAAAGCTAAATCTGAAAAATTTATTTGATTGTTCATCTCTTCTTCAGTGTAACTGAAGCTAGATACCACCCTTGTAACTGTTTTTTTATTTGGAATATTTTGATGAAATTTGGGAATCGAGCAGAAGACAACACTTTGAATTCAATAATATTAATATGTTTGACATTTCGTTTTCGGTTATGCCGGAAACGATACAACTTTCGATTTTCAAATAGGGCACCCTGTATTTTTTGCTTATTTTAATTGTTCATCTCATCCTACGACCTTTAGACATATATTTTGAAAGAAGAACGAAAGATAATATTTTTTTCGCAATTTTGTTCTAGAAGGCCATGGACAAAGACAATTGGCGTAGCTCAACATCTTCTATCACGAAAATACAAGATTGTATCTTAAAATTTAATTGCACATTTTTACAGGCAGTCGAAGTTCAAATTTCAGTGTTTCCTAAAATAGTAGGTTTTCTTCTGAGACAACCATATTGGGCCAATCGGTATTTCGGAGACAGTATTTTTTCAAATTTTTTTTATACCACTCACGTCACACTATTCTTAACAGTTTCGGAGTTCTAGTGGAAAATACCTAGACAATTTTTGCAGATTTTCCCCATTCGCTATTAACAATAACTACGTTAGCGATGCAAAATCTTTGCTCGTGCTTATGGTGTTCTGTGATCATGAAAATATGAGTGTGATATGTCAAAATTCCATTGATGTTAATTATCGACATTGCGAATTAGTGAATTCAGTTTTGAGTATGAATCAATACCTGAAGGCAAATGAAAAAGTCGATGTGCTACTTATTTATGGATAATACAGGCGAAAAAGCGTTCAAGCTCAATAATTATACAGAGAGCGCTATCCGGAAAAACTTCATCCGAATAAAACCTACTTTTCTAAAGCTAAACGCAAATTTCGTTAGGAGCAACCTGCTGAAGAGGAGGATTTCGATATCGACGAAGAACGAAAAAACCAATCACATCAACAAGGGAAATTGCCGATAAGCTTGAAGTTAGACACCAAAGCGCATGGAGAATTTTGAAAAACATAAGTATGCTCATTATCAATATCAACTACACCAACACCTGTATGTTAACGATAGTGTAAGGCGAATTTATTCAGTGACGAATCACGTTTCCCGAATTATGGAATGTTTAATAATCAAAATACCGAGTACTGGTCTCAACAAAATGAGCACATATATGAAGATGGAAACTCTCAAGAACGTTTTGGGTTCAATGTCTGAATGGGGATGATGGGAGAATATTTAATGAGGCAATAATTTTTGAAGGTTCATTGAGAGGGGAGAAATATTTGGAATTTTTGAGGAGCTAAATACAAGATGAATTGGACGAAATGCCATTAACTGTGAATGCAATATATTTTTTCAACAAGATGGTGCACTTCCTCACAACACAGATGAGATCTCGCGTTATCTCAACGAAATTTGGATAGGTACAAATGGTCCCATAAAATGGCAAGCTAGATCGCCAGATTTGAGTCTATTAGATTTCTTCCTGTATTCCATTTGAAGAAATAGGTTTAACAAACACCTGTTAGATCTCAACAAGAATTGTAAAACCGTTTAAGACAGGCTGTTGCAGGCATCAAAGCCCAACAGTTGAATAATGTTCTGAGGGGGAACCATCAACTCTGTGCTACGTTGTGTTCGTGATAATGGTGCTATTTTTGAATATTTATTGTAATTATTCCGTTTTCGCTGTTCGCTCTCTTGTTATTTACTCTGGCACCCCGTAAAAAATAAGCAATTAAATTTTAAGATACAATCTGGTATTTTCGTGATAGGAGATGTTGAGCTAAGTCAATTGTCACTGTCCATGGCCTTCTAGAACGAAAGACAAAAATTGCAAGAAAAAAATATTGTTTTGTTTTTTCCAAAAATATGTCAAAAGGTCGAAGGATGAGATGAACAATTAAAATTGGCAAAAAACTACAATTTGTCCCAACTGAAAATCGAAAGTTTGTATCGTTTCCGGCAAAACGGAAAACGGAATGTCAAACAAATTAATGTTATTAAATTCAAAATGTCGTCTTCTGTCTGATACCCAAATTTCATGAAAATATTCCAAATAAAAAAAGGTTCATGAAATTTTCTGCTGGGAGTGGAGTAAGGGGCGAACCCATAGCCAGACCTCCAGTTTGCTCGAACATTATATTGTTAGATTGAAAAAAATTCTGATAGAGGCACAAGTTTGATAAAAATTTGAAATCATAAATATAAAATTTGGAGACTGGGGTTGAGCATTCTATTCTAGGTATATTTGAATATATTTCATCTACGACAATGGTTATTGAAAAAGACTTTGGAGAAATAGAAATATTCTGCAGTTTATTTGTGAGTTCAAGTGAGTTCTTTATCGAGTACTTGGGGAAAAATTTAGTGAGATGCTTGAAAATATCGTTGTGTTCTTTCAACAGCCTATATGTAGGGAGCTGGAATATGAGACAACAGAACGAATTGGATTATTTTCTTTATTGTTCTTTAGTTTAGTCCATATAGTTTTGGTGCAGCCGGTTTTATGTTAATGAAGGACCAGGATATTAGGGTTTATGAAATTTTCAGGGTTAGGTTGGTGGTGGTGAAGAAGAGTTTTTGGCGATTTTTCCTTCAGTGAAATTATTGTAATGTGTTCCTCAGGGCTTATATTTCTTTCACATTATTATTGTTACGAATTGGACTTTTTTCTAAAAGAGCAATTTCAGAGGAGTTGAAAAAGTTGTTGGAATAATTAGTAACTCTCAAATTTTATATGCGAATCCTGTATGATATTGAACTGAAGATTTTGTTAATGTGAGATTATATTGTTTTTGCATCGTCTTGTATATATAGTGTGAATGAATATGTTGATTGTATTTCTAACATTATCTTCCAAAATATCAACTCTTATTGGGTTAAAAATGACCGTCAATTCTGAGTGTTGTACCCCAATATAATGTTGAAAAATGTGACGCTTCCTAAACAGAAATTTGACTTCTTGAATTCATGTTTTCTCTACTGAAATGACTACTTTCTTTTCTGAAGCATGCAGTTTAGTAGAATATTTCTATTCCTTTAAGGTCCTCTTCAATATATCTCGACGTAGATGACATGTATCATCATATATCATCATCATATCATATCTAGTACTAAATGCTAGTCTCCAAAATTTCAGACAACACTCAAGTTAACCCGCTTGTTCATAGCGATTTCATCTTTCTACTAACTTATGCCTCAATCAGAATTATTTTCAATTTTTCAATATGATTTTCGGGAAAACCAGAGGACTGGCTATGCGTTCACCCCTTAGTCCACTCCTAGTAGAAATCTTCATGAAGAACATAGAAAATATAATTTTTCACTCACATATAGCGTCCCAAATAATATTTTGAGATCGATATGTTGATGATATTTTTGCTTGTTTTAATGATACTTGAATAAAATTAGACATTTTCGTAAACTTTGTTGATAATATTCATCCAGAAATTAAATTTGAACTTGAAAAATAAATCAATAATCTGATTAATTCTTTAGATTTAATCATTATTAGACTAAACAATGTTCTTATATTCGATATATATCGTAAACCTACCTACATAGACATTTGCATTCCTTCTAATTCCTCTTATCCAATTCAACAACATAAATTAGCTGCCTTCAATGATGATTTTCAGAGCTTTCACATTATCTCTCTCCATAACAAATCTCACTAAAGAATTTTTATCACTTAAAAATTTCGCAATCTTGTGTAATTTTGATATTATCTAATGTTATTTAATGTTTTGTGGTTTTCATATTGTAACGATATCGAAATGTCTCTCGAGCCGACCCTGTCACCGCTTGGCGGAATGCCGAATTGCCACGCACTTTCGAGAGAATTCGGGAAAGATTTAAAAACTACCTGCGCGCCGAAATACTGTGAAACCAGGTTACTGTTCAGAGAAGGCTCTTGAACGAAGATCTGGAACAAAGCGGAGGATTCTCGGAATCCCTGTGCTTGTACATAAAAAGAGAGCGCGAAGCGCAGGAAGTTCAGTTTGAATAAAGAGCGCGAATAAAGTGAGAAATAAATTAAGCAGTATCGACTGTGTTATATGAATTAGTTATAATTGTTCAGTTTACGTGTGAGTAAATTAGTTAAAGGTTGAAGTGTTTAATTCGAACCCACCAATAATTTCAAGAACCAAGAAACGTAACAATATACTCTCATATTGGAGAATTATTATCAAGGGATAAGTGTTCTTCAAATCTGGTTTCGATATCTAACCAACCTGTCAGCCCTATGCAAGCTTATACACACTCATTTTTTGAATTTGTCCAATGATAATTTCAATTTCAGACCACCTGAGAAAGAGGTGGTTATTTTAAATTTAAAAAAAGAGTTGCTCAAAATTTAGGAAAGAGGCCCAGCGTAGTTAAAACTAGCGTATTTTTTCAAGTATCTTTTATGGAATATAAGTATTGTGTTATTTGATGTTTTTCTTTACATTGGATTATTTTGTCTATAAAACCAGGGGAATTTTGTTATTTCAAACAATTTTCTGATAAAATTTATTTCATTTTCAAAGTTCGTCGGTGAGAGTAGAATGAAAAAGGCTGTATGGATCATTGAATAATAAGCTTAGCACACTGGTCAACAAAATTTTGTAACAAGAAAGGTGCTGGCTAGTTCTAAATTACCTACCTACCCTCATTTTATAACCATATTTATTTTGATTCCATCAGATCTAGTTTTCGTGTTACTGCTACTATCCACAAAATTGAAAATTACCCGTTTTGGTTTTACTTTCGCATTTAGAGAATTTGTTTGTTTGAAGAGCGCAGTGGTTTCTTCTGTTTTCAGAGTGAAGGGATTCTTAAATAATGTTATGAAGGTGTAAAAAATGATCCTGACAAGTTCTGTTAAATTTGTGGTGACATTACTTTCAAAACTCAGCGAAGGAATTTGACACCATTAGTAACTAAGTTATATGAACAGTATTTTGGTTTTGCCATCGGACATCAAGACAGAACGTGGGTTCCACACATCTGTTGTGTTACATGTGTGGGTCTTTTCCTGGATGGGCGAAAAGATCTCGATCTATGCCTTTTGCAATCCCTATGATTTGGACGGAACCAACGATCCACTCATCTGATTGTTATTTTCGTCTTACTGATATAAAAGGTGTTACAATTGAAACAAAAAGTAAAATCAAGTATCCTGACCTGCCATCAGCTAAAAGACCGATCTCTCATAGTGAAGATCTACCCGTACCAGAGCACCTCAAACTAGCGATGTGTCCCTTACGAGAAGTCGAAAAAGAGACATTGGATTCTGACTTTCAAGAAGCTTTCTCATTCACATCTAATGAGTCACATCTTCTATCACAAGGAAATCTCAATGACTTGGTACGTGACTTAAATTTGTCCAAACAACAGGCAGAAATTTTGGGCTCTCGATTAATGGGATGGAGTTTATTACAACCTAAAACAAAAGTATGTTACTTTCGCAATCGCGATGAAGAGCTAAAAGGTTTTTCTATCAAGATGATCAGCTTGTATTTTGTCTCGGGTATGGAATATAAAGCAGAAGAGTGGCGTTTATTTATTGATGGCTCAAAAATAAGTCTACAGGCTGTTTTCTTACATATCGGCAATAAACTTCCCTAATTCCATTAGGTTAGGCTTCTAACATGAAAGAGTCTTACGAAACGATTAAATTTATGTTGAAAAAAATTCAGTATAACAAACACAACTGGAAAGTTTGTGGAGATTTGAAGGTGATTGCCCCAATTTTAGGATTACAACTTGGGTATACAAAATACTGTTGTTTTATTTGTGAGTGGGATAGAGACCGAAAAAAATCATTATGTTAAGCAAGACTGGCCCAAAAGACAATCTCTTACTCCAGGACAAAGTAATATCAAAAACTCTCCATTGGTGCAGCCTGAGAATGTATTTTAACCACCTTTACACATAAAGCTTCGGCTTATGAACAACTTCGTAAAAGCTATGGACAGGAGTGGTGACGGCTTTATATATTTAAAAGAAAAATTTCCTAAGATGAGTGAAGCAAAAATTAAAGAGGGCATATTTGTTGGCCCCAAAATCAGGCAATTGATGGAAGATGAAATATTTGAAGAAAAGCTTAGTAATTTAGAAAAATTACCTTGGGAATCTTTCATCTTCCAATTTTCTAGGAAATCACCGATCAAGTGACCATAAATGTATTATCGAGGAGCTTTCATCTACTTATAAGGTTTGGGCTGTAATATATCATTGAAAATACATTTTCTCCATTCACATTTAGACTTCTTTCCTGAAAATTTGGGCGCCGTCAACGATGAACACGGTGAAAGATTCCATCAAGACATTTCTACCATAGAAAAACGATATCAGGGCAAGTGGAGCTCACGTATGTTAGCGGATTACTGTTGGACATTAAAACGAGACGTTCCTGAAGCAAAATACAGACGAAAATCATGAATGTAAATTCATATTAATGTAGCAATAAATCGAATTATCTCCTTTTCGTTTATAAAAATTCAAAATTTCTGAAATGTTATAAAATGATATTACAAAAAACTATTCGTATTTGAAGCATTTTAATTATATTTCTAGTATCCTTTTCCTTGTCCTAAACATAACTAGACAAAAGTTTTCATGTTACATGCAAAAATTGTTTTTTGTTGACTAGTGCAATTTGTGATTTAAATAATTGAATGAGTCTTTGGGAATAGTTGAGTCTGCGAAGATTTCTTTTCTGTAGGTGTTATAAATGATATTATTGGTCGATTTTGTTTTTGTCAGGTCTAAAATCTTTATTGACTTATTAGTTTCTATTTCTGCTTTAAACTTAACGTTGGTATAAATTCATTCAGAAATTGCAGAAATTTATCGATTTGTCAGTTTGAGCTATAGAACTACCAAAATATCTTATGCATATCGCAAAAAATAACCCTTTTCTCACTCAATGATAGACGAACTTGTGTCTGAAAATCATTTGCAAAATGCTTATAACAGTATTGATCCTCAAAATAGTTCTGACAGCCACACACATCAATATTCCTCATTAATCTATTTCGGCCCAATTTCCAAAAAAGTCGCAAATGACAGCCAAATAACCTATTAAAATTATCCTACAAATCCACAACCAAACTATCAAATATATTTTTCAAAGCCATAGATGAAACTCAAAAAGTTAGATAATTCAATAGTGTATAAACTAAACCAATTGTGACGGAATTTATATTGGTCAAACAGGCAGGTTGTTTTGAATTTGATATAAAGAACAGCATTTCACACTCAAAATTATATTTTAGTATCCAATAATAATCTCTACTACATATTTTCCTCGTTTCGTTAATCAATTTCTATACAGGGTGATTCAGGAGGAGAGGGAGATATTTTCGGTGGAGGTAGACAACGTTCCTGGTGTCTTGGAATGATACATTCAACTGGAGACCTGTATGTTTTTCCATATTTCACCTTAAAGCAAATTGGTTTCAGCTTTGGGTTCATATATTATCATAAAATATTTGATGGGTCAGTTTATGATCCCTTTTATGTCAATATACTAGCAGTAGGGCTAGTTTACATTACATTTACATTGAGCAAAGATTGACTTATTCATACAAAGTTATTCAATGATTTTGATGCAGGTCAAGGTGCATTAGTTCACAGGAATTGTCACTTAAACATTATTCAAAAACGAATGATGACATTCAAGAACTCAAGTAATCAATTCAAATTTCGGGTTCCTACATTCTTCAAATATTTCGAATTTGAATCAAATATAAATCTAACAATAGACACGATTCGTTGAGCAAAATAATAGATATGCAGTTGATTATCACAAATGAGTTGTAATAAATAATTAAACAATTGAAGAAAATTACTTGGATTTAGTTTCATATTATATATTTAAAATATGTTAGAAACCTAACTTAACTAAGGGTTACATTCCTATTTGAAAAACTAAGTGGGGTTTGAATTTTTATAATAACATTCATACCAGAACAGAAGAGAAATATGAAGGCAGATGGAGACAGTTGAAATCAAGCTGGTCGATTATACTTTGTGAGTTTTGAGAAATTTTACGAATTCTAGGAAGTCTAATCTGTTACTTTTGTTTCCTGAATATAAAATTATGGTTTTTGTGAAATCTTATAAACTATATTCGTTGATGAAATGTTTTGAAGAATCAGTTTTCAAATCATAGAAAGTCGGTTTTCATGCAGTTCAGTCTTAATAAAAAGCAGGACAATCATTACCATATAACATATTTACACAGCTAGTTTCACCTGTATTAAGATTAAAGGTTTTCCTGTTCGTATATATTTTGTTGATTTTTTATGTTTCAATATATGGCATAATTTCGTACTTTCTGAGACATCATTAATGCTGCGGTATTTTAATATTTCGTGAATCTGAAAACAGAGGTAAATCGGGGATAATAGTAATTTGTGTTGTATTTCAGCTATTAATTTGTCTATTTGACGCAGACGTTCTAAAATTTTAACTAACTATTCCAAGTTTTTCTTGAAAGAGAAATCATAATTTTTCAAGCACAAATGTATGGAACGTGGATATTTTACTTCAAAAATAGTACCAATTTGCATAAAATCAAATTGTTATACATTTGTGCATTTATTGTTCACGTTTCCAAGAAAGAACTTCGAGAAACAAATCAGAATTTTTAAGACGTATAGAATAACATCGTGAACAACTAATGGCTAGAAAACGAAGTATTATTATACTCGTTTCAAACCACCCGTCAGGTTCACGAAATAATTGAATTTCACTGCATCAATTATGTCCTGCTAATGATACAAATTATTTTTTAAATCAAGACAGAAAGAATACATGAAAAAATGTATGGATAAGAGAACGCTATGTTGACTTCTGGTCAATAACAAAGATCGACTTGATGTAAGTGAAAAAGCGGAGTATATATATTATATAGTAATGATTGAACTGCTTTTTATACCGGTCAAACTGGTCGCCCCATCAATATAAGAGTAGACCAGCAGACGAATAATCCCTAATTAATGGACAACTGGCTTTTCAGAACCTTGTGAAATAAAAATCATTTCTTAGATTTAAGAAAATCAAATTTTACGTTCAGGTAACAAAGGCAACATTTTGGATTTACTAGAATTCTAACTTGATTCCAATTTGTCCTCACTTCTCTCATATGCTTCTTAGGTTTAAATAAGATTGTAATAATTCAATTCCTTTTTGTTTTTGTAAATGTGGAAAAACTTGGAACATATTTCAAACATATTTTCATAAGATATTGTGACTCTCGAGCCTAGTGTTTTTTCTTGATGTGTCTGATTATTCAGTAAAATGTTCCACTGAATGAATGGAGATACTTCTTTATCCAAATTAATATAGTTGTGAATAGAAATAGCTGAATTTACCCACCCTTTAATTTATGTTAGATTATATATCGTGCCATGTTCATGATATTTGTCATAAATGATCAATACGACACTAATACAAATTATGAAATTAGCTGATACTGAGAACTGTAACCTGACGATCTTTCTCATGACAAACTCATAAGAAATGCATATTCTCACCTGAAATTCCTTCCACTTTTGTTGAACATCATCAGCCTGAGCACAGACAGCAAGGGCTACCAAAAATAATACTATGACCTTCATTCTACAAGGATTAAAAGTAACAGATTATTCACTAATGAATGAAAAATGCGACTCCATTTCGCATATACAGGCTGTTTGATGTAAAGTGGCTAAATTCTCCCGACATCATAACTATGAATACATAATTGAAACAAAAAAAGGTAGTTCTTTCGATATGCCGCTAGAACATTTTTATCACACCTTAAGTATTTTTTTAAAAAATATTGTTTTGGAATAATGTTAGTTTTCAGTACATTGCTCGCAGACAAATCTAAATAATAGGCGATTAACGCCTAAATTAATGTAGAAAAATTGATACAATTACAGTTGATGAAATATATTAGTTTCCACTTGAAAACTTCAATAAAATCTACAGGGTGTTACATTTAATATTGGTAATCATATCACCTCGAACCAATTTTTCGACGCCATTATGGCGACTTGTGAAATGACAATTTGGATACTTTAATCTGTATCATGAAATTCGGTTCTTGCTCATGAATCGATATCTCTCACCGATCGTTAAATATTTGACGAATAATGTTGGCAAAATATAGAGAATAAGTTGACTACGGTGCGGACGTACGTGCAGAGTATTACTTGACATGCCAGTTATTCCGTAAAAACCTCCCTCGAAAAATAGGTCACTCCTTTCTTTTCACATTGAATTCAATGGCCATCGAGCTTTCATGGATGATGATTACTATCAAATTTTCAGATCACAACAATATAAATATTACTCTCCATTTTGTGCTAAGAAATTATTTTGTCTTTCCATAATGAATAAATAACTGATATGTAGTATTTATTATGTGACCACTGAATTTGGAAGCATAAAAATACAGAGGAATATTTAGATCTTTATTTTCATGTTAAGAAATTATTTGTAATGACTAATGAAATAAACCAAGTTACTATGTTACTATGTTACACCGAGATTTGTGAATATCAAAACGAATACACCGGCAATAATAGTGAGCGAAGATGCTGAGGTGAATGTGGATGACGTACAGTTAGCCCTACAAAATTAAAGAACAGGAAAAGTGCCGGACAGGACGGAATTAGCAACGAACTACTCAAGTATGGCGGACAACGTCCTACTCAAGAGTTGACAATTTTAATAGAAAAAATCCTTTACCATCACAGGATCCCAGATGAATGGCGTACAAGCACTACTATTCTTATGTTTAAGAAAGGAGGACAAGAAAGTACCTTCGAATTATAGAGGAATAAATCTGTTGAGCCCCACGCTGAAACTTACTACGAAGTGTATAACAAACAAAATAAATAGCCTCACCTCTTTCACTGATGAACAACAAGGATTCAGATCTGGAAGATCTTGCACCGACGCCGTATTTGTCATAAGACAAGTAACAGAAAAGTCGATAGAATATAATAAGCCAGCATTTATGTGTTTTGTTGACTTGCTCAAAGCTTTCGACCGGGTCCAATTATCAGACATTATACATCTGCTCTACAACAGGCAAATCCACGTAATATAATAAAGACTATCGAAAATATATATTCTGCGAACAAGATCCAGGCAAGATTAGACGGGGAGCTTACCACACAGATACCAGTGAGAAGTGGTATTCGTCAAGGAGATTCGTTAAGCCCCCTTCTGTTCAACATCATCATGGACGAGATAATCAAAAAGTAAGAGGAATAAGGGGCTACAAAATGGGGGACAAAGAGATAACTATCCTGTGTTACGCCGATGACGCTGTGTTGATTGCCGAAAATGAAGACGATTTACACCGCCTCCTACACCAGTTCAACCGTACAGCCAAATCGTTTAATATGATAATTTCTGCCTCTAAAACAAAATGCATGACTACATCGAAAACACCATTGAGATGCAAGCTTGAGGTTGATGGTAAATCTATCCAGCAGGAAATGAAATTTAAATATCTCGGCATAGAGATTTCGGGCTACGGAGATGTCGAGGCGGAGGTAAGGGAGCAAGCAACAAGAGCAACAAGAGTAGCAGGATGTCTGAATGACACAATATGGCGCAATAAGCATATCGGAATTGAAGCCAAGGCACGAATCTACAAAGCAACTGTAAGGCCCATTATGACATACACTGCAGAAACTAGACCAGAAACAACGAAAACCAGGCGACTACTGGAGACAACCGAAATGAAGGTACTTCGCAGGATAGCCGGGAAAACACTGCTCAACAGAGAGAGGTGAGAATATTAGAAACACGTGTAAGGTGGACAACATTAACAACTGGGTATTGAACAGAAAACAGGAGTGGAATTACCATATAAACAGAATGGATGACAGAAGAATATTGAAAATCGCCCGTGATAGATCTCCACTGGGGCGCAGAAGCGTGGGACGACCACGAAAAAGGTGGAGTTTCAACTTGAACGTTCCGTAACAGACAAACGACCGAAGAATAAACAGGCGGTTTCGATTAAAATAAAGTTGGAAGAAGAAGAAGAAGAAGATATAATTAGATCTAAAATTAGTATTTCCATATTCAAAAACTTTCATAGACAGTCCAGAAAATTAAAATCACTTAAATCAAAATATTCAGTCACACTTGAGTCACGCATAATAGATAGAGTTAATTCTTCGGGAAGTCAAAGGGTTGTTAATTTATCTGATGTTCAATTCAACGAAAAAGAAACAGATCTTCTTTCCAAAGGTCCTAAATTTGCTCCGAAAATACAGACTAACTCTTTAGAAACATTAGCCGTTGAATCCGAAATTTTAATGAGAACCTTAAGTACTGGCAATTTTGAAAAGGCAAAAATTGAGAGAATTTTGAAGAACCATAAAAATCAAACCAACTCGAAAGATAAAATTTTAATCAGAAATATCAAACGCAAAATGTCTGAAAATTCATTAGTACTCACGCGAGCAGGTAAGTCGAATGCTATAATTGTTATTCCAAAAGTACAATATGAGGAAAAAATGAAAGATTTCATTAATAAAGAAGCGCTCACACTCGTTCATAAAGACCCAACACCACGTATACAGAAACAACTTAGAGCAGCCGCTAATAATATGCAATCCCTTTTAGTAGCTTCAAGAGAAACAGATGGATTAAAATGAGTCCTAGAATTCCTAGATTGTATGGTTTCATTAAAACACATAAAGAAAAAGAACCCATTCGTCCTGTCAATATGCCAACACAAATACTTGATAAGCAACTAAATACCAAATTCAAATCAATTTCAGATTTTCATTCAGGATAAAGTATAGAAAATTCATTAGAATTATAGAATAAAATAAATAATTTCCTCTGCCACCAACCGCAAAAAATATCATTAGATGTAGATAATATGTTTTCGAATATACCTGCAATAGAATGTGTTCCTTAATATCAAGTACTCTAGAAGCAAGAAATCTCAAATGGTCTGTAAAGATGAGTTAATTTCTCTGTTTTATTTATGCTTGTCCCAAAATTATTTTCAGTTTAATAATAAGATATATACTCACAAAATAATGGTTTAGCTATGGGTTCACCCCTCAGTCCAATTCTATCTGAAATTTTCATGTCTAATTTGGAAAACACTAAAATTATGACGTCACCTTTAACGAAAAGGTATATTCTATTTTGGTATCGATATGTTGATGACATTTTAGCCTGTTTCATTGGAACGAATAGACAACTAGAAATCTTCCTGAATTTCATTAATAACATTCATCCTAAAATTAAGTTCAAAGTAGAAACAGAAGTCGATAGTAAAATCAATTTCTTAGATCTAACAATTACCCGGGAGAATAATAACCGTTTATCAATTATTATCTTCAGAAAACCATCGTACACGGATAATGTCAAACCCACAGATTCATTTCAGTCGTATTCTCAATAAATAGCAGCCTTCAAATCCATGATTCACACTGCGATTTCTTTGTCTTTATCGGACATGGACCGAAAATCAGAATTTAACACCATTATGTTAATAGCAGAGAACAACGGCTGCGATATAAAAACAATAGAGAGTTTAATTAATCGAAAACTACGCAGCAACACATTCAACATAATCAATCCAAGAGATAAAAGCCCGAAAAATTTGTCTCTAACATATTCCGGGAAGACGTCAGAACAGGTTGCGAGAGTTTTGTCTGATAGTAAAAAAATTTACATTGCATTCAAACTAGTTAGCAAATTGTCAGGCCTGCTTTTCAACACAAAAGATAAAATAGATAAATTCGAAAAATCAGGAGTATACCAATTAACATGTTCTGAGTGCAATTCCTTTTATACAGGTCAAACAGGACGCTCTTTCAAGGCTAGATACAAAGAACATTTCCGGTCATTCCAACATCAGAAATATGCTTCAGCTTTAGCTGCACATTGTCTGAATGAATGTCATCCTTTTCCAGAACTTCAACAGCTAAACATTCCTCATTCCTGTGATAAATCTTATAAACTCAATTTCTTTGAATCAATGGAAATTTTCAAGGCATCTAGGGTAGAAAGGGTTAAGCTCCTTAATGACCAGGTAGACTTTATTACCTACCAATCACCATTATTCAAGTTACTGTGACCTATACTAGCATTCTTTTGATGGTAATTCCTGTATTGTACATGAGTATTCAGTTTTCAAATTATTTGTCTTTCCATAATGAATAAATAACTGACACTTGGTATTTATTATGTGACCACTGACTTTGGAAGCATTTTCTATGTTTCTGGATAAGAGAATTATTACAGGTTTATGATTACTACATTATGGAAAGACAAATAATTTCTTAACATAAGAATACAGAGAAATATTTAGTATGTGATCTGAAAATTTGAAAAGAATCATCATCTTTGAAAGCTCGCTGCCATTTAATTGAATGTGAAAAGAAAGGAGAGACCTCTTCCTCGAGGGAGATCTTTACAGAATAACTGGCATGTCAAGTAATACTCTGCACGTATGTGAGCACCGTAGTCAACTTATTTTCTGCATTTTGCCAACTTTATTCGTCAAATATTTAATGATCGGTGAGATGTATCGATTTATGAGCAAGAACCGAATTTCATTAAACAGATTAAAGTATCGAAATTGTCATTTCAAAAGTCGCCATATGCCGTCGAAAACATTTTCTGAATGTGATGGAAATGTGTGACACTCTGTAGATTTTATTGAAGTTTCAACTAGAATCTAACATATTTCATCAACTATAATTGAATCAATTTTTTTCTTAACAATTCAGACGATAATCGTCTAGTATTCAGAATTGTCTCTGAGGTTTGGACTGAAAACTAATATTATTCCAAAATGATTATTTTCATAATAAATACTTAAGGTGTGAAAATAATGTTCTAGTGGCATATTGAAAGAGCTACCTTTACTTGTTCTGATAATGTTTTCATAATTTTGTTTAAGTGATATACGTGTTGTTTTATCATCTATTCTTAAAATTGAATTTATACAGTTCAGCCCTATACGAGATAACAAATTTTCTCTGCAAATAGTTGGTCTACCAGGTGACTCACAATTCTGTAATTTCCATTCAAATCGGACCATCGATGTCAGAGTTATGATGTCAGGAAAATTTAGCCTGTATATGCGAAATGGAGTCGCGTAAGTCAGAATGATGTATCATTCCAACACACCAGGAATGTTGCCTACCGCCACCGAAAATATCGCCCTCTCCTCCTGAATCACCCTGTATACCTGTATACAGTGTGTTCCAACGAAAATTTGACCCCCCCTATAACTCCGAAATGAGTAACATTAGCGAAAAACACCAAGACACGTCGATTTTTGTTTCGAGGGGGAGCATTTTTCGAAATAATTCGAAACTTGTCAGATCAACCCCCTACCCCCAGCAACCCTAATTTCTAAATTCATCATAGGAATAAGGGTCGAGTGGCACCTTACTGTAAAGGTCTGTCAATTCTCCATTCTGATTTGTCATTTTAGAATTTTAAATTAACATACAGGGTGTCCCAACCGAGGGTAAAGTTGAATTCCTGCAAATCCCAAATACTAAATGAAATCGATTTATTTTGGCATAATGCAAGCGCAGGTTTATGCTCGGTCTAGAAAACGACCTACACTTGTGAATTTGGAGTTGGTGCAATCAACCCCTATTTCCAGCATCCCAAACTCAAAAATCATTCGATCGAAAATAGGTCAAGTGGCACCTCGTTGGAAAGGTATTTCAATTTTCTCTTCGAATTTGGTATTTTCGAAATTCAGAATCAGCATACAGGGTGTCCCGGAGCAGGAACACTGAAAACCCAAATAACTTTTTGAAACTGGTTCATTTCGGTATAATACGAGAACATGTTTATATTTGATTCGAGAATAAGACTCTCTTGCGTGAATATGGAATTTTTGCAATCAATCTCTTCCATTCAGCATCCCCAACTCAAAAAATCATACAAGTGATTACAGGTTGAGTGGCAAAGTTCCAGAAAGATTTTTCTATTTTCTGAATCACTGAGGCATTGGTTTCAGTTTGGCAATCGAGGTTTTCTGGCGTGATGATTAGGATGAGGGGATGATGGAGAAACTGATTGGATGCTCATCTAAACAGGAAAACGAGATTTATTGAACTTGTATTCAATTGAAAACAAAAAACTAACTTGATTATTACAACAATTGTTCAAAATGACCTCCGCCCACCTCCATACAATTATACAGACGATTTTCGAACTCTCTTCTCACATTAGCGAAAACTTCAGGAGTCAAAAGTCGGCATTCTGTGATAATCCTCATCCGCAGCTCCTCCAGGTTTTCTGGTCTTGTGGCATAAACTTTAGATTTTAGATGGCCCCACAAAAAAAAATCTAGGGGATTTAAATCTGGTGACCTGGCTGGCCACTCAACAGGTCCTCTTCTACCAATCCACCTTCCTGGGAAATTTTCGTCTAAATACATATTGGCGCACCCGAGCATCATAATGCGGAGGAGCACCGTCTTGTTGAAAACGCATTTCGTCCTCAGAAAGAGTTGGATCGTTCTGTAAAATTTCTGTCAATCTAGGATGTATGTGTTCCTCTAACAACTGTAGGTAGCCATTTCCATTCAGATTACCCTCAATAAAGAAAGGCCCAACTAGATGATTGCCAAAATTCCTGCCCAAACGTTCAACTTCTGAGGCCTTTGCGTGTGGGCCTCTCTAAACCAATGAGGATTCTGTGTGTCCCAATATCGACAATTATGTCTATTCACTTCACCACTGAGCATAAAGGTGCTTTCATCAGAAAAACAGATGTTATTCAGAAAATTTGGATTAGCGTTTAGGTTTTCACTTAGATTTTCACAAAACTGTAAACGACGATCTGGATCATCTTCGTTTATTTCATGCACTAATTTTACCTTGTAGAGGTGAAATTTGTGATGTTTCACGATTCTATGGACAGTTGTAGCTGATACACCAGTCAGACGAGATAGTTTTCTGATCGAAGTAGTATTCTCCATTTGTAGATGACCCACTACTGCCACTTCCGTTGCCTCATTTCTGACAGGACATGCCACTTCATATTTTTGTTTGCCACCGAACCCGTAGCTAGGAATTTGTCAACCAAATATTTAACGTACTGGTGACTGACTCCCTTTCTCTTTCAGGATGGTTCCTATCGAATATCCTTGCCGTTTCTTTGGCACAACTGTTATTTCGAAAATACGTCGATACAATTTCGACCCTTTCCTCAGTGGAATAAACCATTTTCAGATTAATTTCAACTGACGAACAACAACAATAATGAGGAACTGATCTGAATAATAATAATATTTCATTGCAAAATGAGAAATAACAGATTACTGCACGCCAGATGGAAATGAAAAAATGTGAACATTTTCAATGCAGAAATCAGCTTTATTTCTTCGTAATTGATGCTCAACACATCGTACCCCAATACTTTTAACAGTTTCGAATTAATTTTAGTTGATAATTTCAAATGACGATATTGAATTTTTCGAAAGCGACATCCTGTATGGAGAGCCGAACTGAATGAAATGCTTTAATCATTCTGGAATTCAAAAACCTTTCTGAAGATATGCCACTTGAATTATTTGTATGATTTTCAAGTTGGGGATGCTGAATGGAAGGGGTTGATTGCAAAAATTCTATAACCACACAAGAAAGTCCTATTCTCGGATCAAACATGTTCTCGTATACCGAAATGAACCAGTTTCAAAAAGTTATTTGGATTTTCAATGTTCCTGCTTCGGGACACCCTGTATGATGATTCTGAATTTCGAAAATACCAAATTCGAAGAGAAAATTGCAGTACCTTTCCAACGAGGTGCCACTTGACCTATTATCGATCGAATGATTTTTGAGTTGGGGATGCTGGAAATAGGGGGTTGATTGCACCAACTCCAAATTCACAAGTGTAGGTCGTTTTTCTAGACCGAGCATAAACCTGCGCTTGCATTATGCCAAAATAAATCTATTTCATTTAGTATTTGGGATTTCCAGAATTCAACTTCACCCTTGGTTGGGACACCCTGTATGTTAATTTAAAATTCTAAAAATGACAAATCAAGGTGGAGAATTGACAGACCTTTTCAGTAAGGTGCCACTCGACCCTTATTCCCTATGATGAATTTCAAAGTTAGGGTTGCTGGGGGTAGGGGGTTGATCTGAGAAGTTTCGAATTATTTCGAAAAATGCTCCCCCTCGAAACAAAAATCGACGTGTCTTGGTGTTTTTCGCTAATGTTACTCATTTCGGAGTTATAGGGGGGGTCAAATTTTCGTTGGAACACACTGTATAAAACATTACTAAATTGTATCTTGGTTTTAAATGCATACTTGTCTGATGATATGCGAAAGCTTGAAATCGGTGTAATGTTGAATGAACTTTTCCATGTTCAACAGTGATATTTTTACATAGCAATATTCTCATTCTTCGTAATGTCAATTACATATAACATAATAACAAATATTTCAGTCAATAATGAGTGCTCTCCATATTCCCTTAAATAATCGGCCGCCCGTAACATAACATAACAGAAGCGAGTATGATTCCAACTCGATTAAACTTTGATCCAACAAACTTTTGCGAATTAAATTATATGGCGAATTACGTTACGTTACTGGCTATATAATATAATGTTGGGTCAACAAATACAAGCAGTCCCACTTTTTTATACGTACTTCGAGTTAACGTTCGCGTAGTTGTAATTTGTCGGAGACTCATGATTACGAGAACTGCGAATCGCGATTATACACCAGTTCGAAGACTGGTTTCGCGTAGCGTACAAATTAAAATCTAATCAAATTAACCGAATCTATTTCATAATGAGTTTTCGGATCTCGTTTTGTTCCAGCTCGCGATGCTCCTTCTACGAAATTTCCGTTAATACATTAATGCACACTAGGCTGAAGTAATCCTTTCAGACTTTCAGACACATTGTGAGGAAAGTATTTAATTAAGCTCTGTCAAAGAAAGCAGCAGGTAACCGAATTATAAAACCGTAAGTTATTATATTGAGATTACTGAAAGCATCGTTATGGACTCGAAGAAAGTTTTACTTTCCTAGCAATCGCATTAAAATGAAGCGGGGACTTTATTATTTAACTTGAAAGTGGTTCACGTTCCGGCCACGGCTTAGCTTGGGGGAATATTCCTGAAGTTTGACGATATAAGAATTGAAGCTGATAAAAATTGTTTCGTACTGAAGTTTTCATCGTCTTATATAATGTTTTATGATAGTTGGATAATTGTAAGTTTTACTGCTTGCTCGAACTCCACATCTGCATATTCAAAATGAGTTTCTATTGATCTGCGAAACTATACGAATGAGTGCTATCATTTTAGGACAACGATTAGTTAATTTTTTCGAAGATATACTACATCGACCATTTCAAAGTAACCGAACTTTGTGAAAATAGAAATAACCAGTAATAATTTCGATACAAATTTCTATCATTGATCAATTTATTCGCCTTCTGCATTCATACACCAATTTGCACGCTCCTTTTTTGGAATGGTTTGTAGCGCGTCGATCACAACACTTGGCCTCAATCGAATTGTACCGCTTTCCTTTCATCTTCATAGTTGTCTCACAGATCAGGTGAATAGGACAGTTATATGATTTATGATCAGAAATTCAGTTCAAACATTTGAACGATGCGGTGGAACATTATCGAGCCCAACTGTCGTTTTCTCGATGTTTTTGCCAAATACGACGAATTTTTGTCATCAATCGCTTCATGACGCCCTACTGTAAGTATCTTGTGACTGTCTGGCCACGTAAAATAAATTTTTTGTGGATAATTTCTTGGCCATCGTAAGGAAACTTAGCATCACCTTCACTTTTGACTACTATAACTGACTTTTCTGGGTTTCCTTCATTCAACGGTCTCCATTCTGTACCTTGCCGCTTTGTTTGGGGCTCATACCGAAAATACTACGTCTCATCACCAGCCAGAATCGTCTCCAAAAATGACGTCTCTGCTATACTCAATTCAATCAAATTTTTCGTAATCGGTGAGTTTGTGTGGTATAAACCTCGAACCAACCTTCGTACAGGCCGCCAAACATATAGGAAGTTTCTCCTTCCCTTAGATAGACTTTCTAATAGATTTCGTAGTGGAGACCGCCTTTCAATGGTTAGTTCATCAAAGCTCACGCGGAGTGAACATCGTGAAATACAGAGTGTATTTCACGATGTTACAACAATTATTTGGTATTAGGTATTCGAAAATACCTATTGTCTTGCCAATTTAGGGAAGTGATAGCAAATGTGATTCATTTCATTCTGCAAGAGGCAAGAAATCGTGGACCATTAACACTGGTCTACAATGGTTTTGTTGCCCTAGATATGAAAATGATTTTGGGTCTATTTTTTTGCACACAATTCGTGAAACTATCAATGATTTTGTAGGATTTGCTCTGATTTCTTTTTAAATCTTTATTTTCATTTTACATAACAAAAATCGTAAAACAAGAATTAAAATAACAGATATATTTATAATGTCAGTTATGTTTTGAGAAATTCGGATACATCGATGTAAATACAGAGGACAATGTCGAAAATATATTTCATATTTCCATAAAACGCCTTTTATGAGCTTTTCTTCTATAATTTTTCAGGGGACAATCTCTTTTCAAAGACCAGCAGTAATCTGCCATCATGTGACAATCCCATCGACCTTGATAACTTTCTTCCATCACTTTTAGATCTTGATGAAACCGCTCTCCCTGTTCCTCACTATAATTTCCTAAATTATCCGGAAATTTATCTAGATGATTGCGGAGATAGTATAACTTAATACTCATATTTGCTCCTAAAGTCTGAAAGTTTGTCAGCATATTTTGCACAATTTCTTCATAATTTGCTGCTTTATGGTTACCTAGGAAATTTTCGACAACCAACACAAAACTTTTCCAAGCTTTACTTTTCGGAACAGTCATAACTTTGATAAAATCTGAGTCTTTCATCAATTGCCGTATTTGAGGACCATCAAATATTCCACCTTTCAATTTTTCCATACTAAGCTTCGGAAATTTTCTGCAAATGTAATTAAAACAATTTCTCGTCTTTGTTCAACGCTTTTACAAATTGCGTAATCATACCTAACTTAATATGTAATGGTGGAATTGTGATTTTGTCTCTGCTCACCAGCGGCTCTCTTATTACGTTGGCTTTACCGACATTTAAAGAATTTCTTACAGGCTAAACATCTTGTTCCCAATAAAGTTGCTTTGCTCTACTATCCCACATACAAATAAAGCAAGGGTCTTTTGTATATCCACTTTGTTGGCCAAGTAAAAAATTAACCATTTTTAAATCCACACAGATCGGCCATTGATGCTCAGAGTATTTAATTTTCTCTAAAACTAATTTTACATTTTCATATTCTTCTTTGAGTTTCGTTGAACGGGCAATTGGAATTGATGCAAATTTATTTCCATTGTGCAATAAGACGCATTTTAAACTTCTTTTGCAACTATCAATGAAAAGGCGTCATTAAGTAGATTTGTACTCTTTTAAACCCATGTCTATAAGCAGCTTCGCGATATCATTACAATACACTAATCCTTCAATTTCACTAAAAAATTGTAATAACTCTTTTTCTCGCGTTCTGTATGTTGTAATTGTTACTGTTGGTGCCAATAAATTTTTTTCTTTCAATCTTGAGGCTAACAGTTCTGATCCTTGTTTTGATAAATTGAGATCACGTATTAAATCACTGAGTTCATTTTGAGAAAATAACTTTGGCGTAGATGTTTCACCTTCCCATTCACTTCCACTAGTAGATGGTCCCGATTTCTGTGAATTTGGTAACATCACTGTTTCTGAGGGCATGCGAATTACTTTTGAAATGTATTTGGGCCGAGGGAGATTTTCACTGTGTAGAACCGGACATTTCGTAGACTGTAAGTCTGGGTATCTCCACGTTTGATTTCGATTAAAACCTTTAACATCTACTACGCAAAAGTAACAATCATCTAAATGATTCGTAGGCTCCATATAGATCATAGGAATACCAAAGTCTAATCCAGAACGTTCACCTTTTTTCCACAACCGTAAAGACTCAACACAGGACTTACAAACTTTATTAGGAACCCATGGTTTACCTAATTTGTCCATTTTGAAACCAAAATATTCAACATAAGTCTTCTTGACAAAGTCGGTGATATTTCTTTTTTGTTTTTTTGGTATATAAACACCGCAAAAATAACAAAATAAATCACTACAATATTTACACTTTCTTCGTGACGAACTCATATTTTAGACTAGAAGACAAATATATAAGAATGGACGTTCAGTAATTGAAACAAAATATTAATCCATGACACTTTATCCAGATTTACGTGTATATGTACTTCAATATTGTCAAATAACTGAGATCTCAGCTGTTCTGTGGAGCAAGGGGTCTGAGAGTGGGGATCAGGTGATGTTTGTATGCGCGAAAAAGTTGCGCAGAAGCCTAATCATGACTGGAAAATTAAATTTTATTTCTAACAAGCTTATACTTGTTCAAAATATAAGAAATGCAAAAAGCATGAAAATACGAGCACATTGAGAACTTTCATGAATATATTCGTAATCTGGGCACTTGAAAACATAAAAATTTGCGATGATATCCAGGGCAACAATAAAAAAAAAATTTTTGTAGAGCTGTGTAATAAAAGTTGAAAAAATTCAGGAGCGAGCTGCAAAGGCTACAGGGGTGAGTTTGAGTAAAATAAAAAAGATTTCTGCAGAAATGAGATCTATTGAAGAAGGAGACTCGTCCTTATTCTCCATAGCTGACAAGAAACTGAAATGAGCTGCTAGGACGACTGATTTAAATGATTTCGATAAAAGGTTTCTTCGTTGTATCAAAATAAACTATTTTATAATGGAAACGAAAATTCCAATTCAAGACGTATTCACATGAAATTTGTCAATGACAATACGTTTTCTGGATCACATAAATCTCTAAGGAAAGTGATGGAAGAGATAAAATCTCTGGACGAAATACCAAAATAATAGGAAATTGCTTCTGGGGATACAAGAAATCGAAATGCTCTGAATAAACTTTCTCAGAGATATGAAAAACTTCAGACAAGAAAATCGGCCTATAAATTAGATGCACGAAACATATATTCACTCATTGCACACAAAAATGAAAGCATGGAATGACAATTCGTATGAAAGTCTTCGTACGTCCAGTACCAAAGGAAAGAGACGTATTATCTTGAATGCTGGTGGCGAAAAAAAAAGTTTTGTGGAAAATTCTTATCTGAAGAGGAATTATGTCAACTATAAGAAATGGTTGCAGGAAATGCTGATACCTAATCTACCAGCCAAAAGTGTTCTTGTTATAGACAGTGCTTCATACCATCACGTTCAGCTGCGTCCATAGTCAATGCAATTGACCAACTTTGTAGATGATACGAATATTTTCGAGAGCTTTTCCAAAACGAAATTCTTGATGAAAGAGACCAACCAACGAATAAGGAGGACGAAGATGTGACTCAAGACAGTAGAAGTTTCAATCCACCAACAGAATCAGAAATAATGCAAGCAATTTGGGAGGTAAAACACGGTAAATCTCCAGGGTTAGAACACATACCAGCAGGAGTCCTCAAAGTCAACCCGGAAGTTACCGCCAACATGTTCCACGAACTCTTTAAACAAATATGGAACTCCGAAGAACTTTCTGTGGACTGGAAGAGAGGTCATCTTGTCGAACCGTTAAGGAAGGGAGATTTATCTGAATGCCGAAACTGGAGAGTCATCACTCCTCTATCAGTCCCAAGTAAAGTGCTAAAGGAATAGTACGCAACAGAATGAAGATACAAAACTCAGAAGAGAACAACATGGCTTTAGTGCACAACGATCTCGTATTGATCTGATAAATAATATCAGAATAATTGTGGAACAAAGTGCAGAATTTAAGGGTCAGTTGTATCTTTCCTTCGTAAACTTTGAACGTACTCTGACTATATCCCGAGAAGCTATATGGGAGGCTTGGAGAGTCCCTGACAAGGTCGTAAACGTTATCAAAAGCATATACAATGGATACCAATGTCATGTTCTGCATGATGAAAACATATCCAACCCTTTTAACGTCAAAGTTGGCACAATCCAGGTTTGTTTGCCTTCTCTATCGATATTTCTACTCGTCCTTGATGAAATTATGAAAAAATCACCAGAATTAGAAGAGGAATACAGTGGGGTCTGATGAACAGATTGTAAGACATAGATGTTATTTAGCTCTTATCACAAACAGTGAATTGTGTGAAAAACAAAATAGAGAAACTCAGGCAGGAAGCAGCAAAAGCAAACATATAACCATCACTTACAAAAAGAAAGAAAACATCTACCAAAATGGAGAGAAAGGAGGAAATGTTGAATCCTTCTATTATCTAGGCAGCATCATTACACTAATGGTGAAGCCGATGAAGATGTTACACAGAGGATAAACAAAGCTAGAGGATCGTTTATCCAACTGTACTCGATCTGGAAATCACCACACTTGAGGAGGCGAACCAAACTTCGAATATTTCAAACCTACGTCAGTTCTGTTCTTCTGTATGGGTGCCAGACATGCAAAGTAATAGAAATCTTCACCCGGAAACTACAAACCTTCATTAACTTTTTCCTGAGAAGACTACTAAACATTAGATGGCCCGGAAAGAAATCAAACAAAGACCTATGGAGGATATCCAATGAAGAATCTGAAGGAACAGTAATTCAAAATAGAAAGTATGAATGGCTGGGACATACCTAGAGAAGAAGCGACACCATCAGCAGAGAGGCTTAAGACTGGAGCCCGAAAACCAGGCAGCAAAGAACAACGTGGCGAAGAACTATTGACAAGGAAATTTCAGAAAATAGAAAGAGCTGGGGAGAGATTAAGAGTTTGACTCAAAACAGGGTTGGATGGAAAAAATTTTTTTGAGGCCCTATGTTCCCCAAACCCTACGTCCCCGAAGGGATTAAGGGAATTAAAGAAGAAGATCATGTGGATTACCCATTATTTTTCTGTTTAGGAAACATTTCGCGATCACCAAATGTAACTTGCCTTTTCACTAAGAATTCAGCATTGCCAATTTATCATTTTTGTTCCACGAATACTTTAGTTAATCTTTTCCCCATAGATCGAAGTCGGGGAAGAACAACAGGGGTGCATTCCACATCTCATTCTTCAACTTTTTTAATGCAACAATACAGTGTGCGTCACGTCATTTCTCAGGAAGTTTTTTATTTCCTCGCTAAGGAACATTTCGATTCATATTTGGAAAATTATTAATACTTCATTTAATAGACATCAATCGAAGATGAATATTTTACATTAATAAAAACTCAAAATAAAAAAGAAAAATTCATTTCAAGAACGGAAATATCTAAATGGATCAACCACTAACAGAACAAGAAATAGCTAACAAAAAATTAATTCAAATATTTCATTACTCTTCCCTATCGTACACATATCCTCGAGCGAACTGCCAAAACAGAATCGCAATCGTATTTTTTTTCGGGAAAACACAATTTACACATTTCTGAGCATCACTAGAACAACTTCCGGAAGCGAACTGTTCTGAATTGAGTGGACTGTATAATTGTCTTTTGGGATGGCCCTGTAATTAAAACTCGTACTAGTAATTTTACTATCAATATAATAATCTAACGTCCTAACATAACTGTACCCACTGGCGACTACAGAGGAGAGTGTCGCTCCGGTTCACCCAGGAGCGTTGTGTACCTAGATCGTGTACCTAAACTGCTGGGTTTTTCCCATAATTGTTACAGTTGTAAACTCTTGAATTTCCCTAAAGAGGGTACATTGGCGTAGACACGCACTTTGAGCAGGATTCGGCCCTGGTACAATCTTCATGTCTATGATAGTACCTGTTACATTTCGTACATCAGGGAATATAAAGATTTTCGTAAAATGGACACCTATTATTCTTCATATTAACCCTTTTTTTAGTGATCCCTTTCGGAATGCAGAAGCATAGCATTCTATTATTGCCTAATTTGACTCTCCATTTTTTGATCTTAGACACAATTTCAATTCAAACACATCTTCGTCGTTGAAGAAGTGATTCTGTTTCTTTATGCGATCAACAACTTCTTCCTCCTTCACTTTCAAATTTATGTTTGATGCAACGAAAGTTGGTTTTCTCAGTTTTGTTTCTTTTATTTCGTAATGGGTACTCATAGTTTTTTGTAGTTCAAATTTCATTGCTTCTTTCTAGTTTATTGAGTCGCATTTTATAATTAGAGTTCCATTATTCGAGTTTTTCATGTTGATTGCCACTCTAATTATAGTGGGATTCACTGCATTTTCCATTTCAATATCTGTGTATTCAGAGGTGTCCCACTTTAGAGGTTAAATATTATTTTCTATTTAATTTTCCAACCTTTGTACAGTGGATCCATTGCATATACTTCCTTTTCATCAGGTGGATTGTAATCTAAAAATAAGGATTCAAGAAACAATAACTACTACATATGCATTGAAAATAAGAACTTACCTTCAAGCCTCTGACAAAAGAGTATTCAACTGAGAGATATATAACTTTTAATTTTTATTTTTCATATATCTATTTCTTATTTTACCAATATATTTGTAGGTTAATCAACAGTCCAACCTTAATTCCATTGCTTCAAACTTAAATATTGTAGATTAAGAGACGTACTTCCTCTTGAATAAACTGAAACGAATATTTAATTTAAAATGGACACAGTCTAACGGAGGGTCAATTTGAACTATCTTAATACAGATATAGCCTTTAATGAACAGCTATCAATATTCATATGATACATGCACTGAATAACCTAATGTAAACTCAATCGTGTTCATCTCAGAAAAAATTTATGATACAAAAGAGCTCAAAATCTATTAAAAGCAACTTGAAGAATATTCCATCATTTTGTTACATAGTCTGAATTGATACGTGAAGAGTTCATTTCGGGAGCATGCTGACAAAAATATACATAAAAATACATAAATAAACCTCAAATCATATTCATGTACCTTTCAAACATTATTGAGAAGAAGTTAAAGTGTACATTTCTTTCAATGGTCGAACTGAGTTAGTCCTAGAGAATAATGGAAGATTGACAGCGGCCAGATACATTTCAGATATCCTTGAACCCCATGTTGTACCCTTTGGCCCATTGATTGGCGAAAACTTCATTTATATGCATGATAATGCTCGTATAGCTAGAGTAGTTACAGAATTTCTGCAAAATGCTGAAATTGATATTTTAAGATGGCCTTGTAGAACACTGCAACGAGTAGAAAATCTGCTTCCTGAAATTTGGAACTCAGTGACTCAGTAGTACATCCAAAATTTGTTTGAGGGGTTTCCGAGACGTATACTGGCAGTAAATAGGGCTCAGGGAGGAAACACTCGATTTTGAAAATGATTAGTAACCATTCGATGCTAGTTGATTGGTCTCTTCGCGAATGTTCGAAGATGGTAGAATTTTTTAATTTTTCATTAACTCGAAAATTGTTGATATTTTCCATCATAAACTCATCTCTTTTGAATGATTTCTTCTTATTTTACACTTCTGAAAGTTACCTAGCGACTCTTGTATGACTGAGCTAAAAGTTAATATAGTATTGTCGTAAAAGTGGGGTGATGCGACAATTTTTGTTGGGAGTGTATTTAGGTTAGAAAAACCTCAAAATATTAAATTTATTATTCTTGAAAATTTCTCATATATTTTCTGAAACGAAATATATATAAAATTGCCCACACTGAACATCAAACTACATTCACTTACTGTTGAAAGTATAATTCAAGTTTCGTTAATCTTTTCAATGAAATAAAATGTGGAACTATTTATTTCAATAGAAGGAATATAAAACTAATTGAAATACTGTCTGTACTCATGGATATTTCATTCCTTCTTCTATTGCCATTCATAAGAGAAAGAACAGTATTTTCTAGATTTTAGTACTACCAAAGTTACTGACTATTTCCATCTCACTATTTTCATTCTAGAGAGAGAGAGAGCAATAAATTTTAGACGTTAGTAAAACTGCCCTCTTGAATACGAACACCAAAGAAATCAGCAGCTGTGCTGGCGTCATCGACTTTGGCACCTTTATTAGCTTGACTGCCGACCGATCTTGAATAGCGATTGTAAATTTGGTGGGATAGGTGACTGGCCTAAATTTCGTGTTTCCGGTCTTTTTCTTGAAAATTAGAGTCTCACAAATTGTCTCAAATCCGACAATTAAGTCGTAAAGTAACGATATCTCTTAGAGGTCCCGATCTGGAGCTATGTAGGAATCGTCCATTACCCTAATTCTTTCTCCCGCTAACCCCGTATAAGTAGGACGAAAGAAAGAAAACCCATATTTTGACAGTTCAAAGTGCGTTAACTTCTGGCACTTAGAGATTCTCGAAATGAGGAAAATAGAGCGAAATTTTGCAGAAGTTCACCGATAGCACTTCGTTGGATCGAAGATTTTTCAGTTTTCCCGGTGTTTTGCGGAAATTAAACTATTGCGGCGCAACATGCGGAACTCAATACTTGCATTTTGTTCCGGTTTTGAAACGATCAAATGCGTTAAAAAAAATTGTATAGGCATGCAACTCCGACGAAATTATCCCCCTCCACTCGCGAAAAACCGGAGACCTTTTTTATTTTCGATTTTTCGGGAGTTTTTCTCGGAATTTTCACTCTGCTTCCGAAAGATTGAAGTTTTCATTTTCGCAGAAATCTCGCTCGCTTTCGGCGAAATTTTTCGAAAAATCTTCAGGGCTCCGTAGTTCGAGCTTGGAGCTGCTTCACTCCAGCCTCCGGCCACCGTTTTTTGCCGCGTACCTTCTTCCCCGCCCGGTTCAAGCTACCATCATCTCCTTGAATGTTTCCCGATAGAGGCCTTACGATTTAATATTATGTATAAATCTTATTTCTGTTTTCATTCAATTGTTCAATTGTGATGCATAATTTGAATTATTTTGTGCAATAGCCCTGAATTGAAGAAACATTCAGCATTCGAAGAAAAATAATCAGTAGAATGTGAATTTATATTTTCAGATAAGTATGATGATTGTTATTAATTTTCTTAATTTTTCCATGTTGGATTATCGAAGTCTTCTCCATTTCGTGAAGTCCTGATCTAGCAGCGTTTTCCGAACAATCGAGAAAACTAAATCTTGCTTGGTTAGGTCAACAAAGAATTTGTCACAAATTGCATTGTCTTTCTCTTCTCCAAAGTTTTCTAAGACGAGTATTCCAAAAGTTTAAATGGCAGTATTTGCCTTTGATTGATTTTCCTGAATGCATGTTTCCATCTCATTTCAATTCTAAAGGAAAAGTTTCAGACAAATTTCTGTACTCGAAACATTCAGTTCGAGTAAGTTTCTTTCTTTTCGAAATTTCTCTAGATTCGAAATAATTCAATGAATCTTAAAGGCGAACTCGGATATTTTATTTTCGATATTGTCTATATCTATTCTTCTTCATGATGAATTTTATTATGCTAGATTAACATAATAAGACCATAAGACTTATATCACAATACCGTTAGATATTCAATCAAAATGTTGAATAGTTATTGCATAATATTTAACTCCTAACTGATGACGTAGTGCCATTTCAGCCGCCAACTTTTTTTATGCGCGCTTCCCAGGAATAGGCGAACCTGTTACACCACATGATAAGGCACCTGGGAAGAATTGAGGTGTCTGTTTACTCGCTTCCTGAAAAGGGCCGAATTGTAGGATGTTGGGAAGATGTTGGACGGAAGCGAGTTCCACAGCTCACCGGCCCTGTAAACGAAGGAATTCTTATAGGTTCGAGGTGTCGTTAAATTTACCGCCATATGATGAGAACTCCTTGCCAGTCCAGTGTTGCGGCAAAACATGAATTTTCCCGGAACAAGGTCTTTCAGCTCCTTGGAGCATCTTCCGTGAAAGTATCTGTGAAACAGAGAAAGGTCAGCAAATTTTCTTCAGAGAGCCAGCGGTTGGAGATCGCGGGTGATCTCCGGGTGGTCGATGAGGCGCACATCCGTTTTTGCACACGATTCAACATCCGAAACGAATGTTAGGGCACAGATCCCCATACATGGGAACAATATTCCAAAGCAGGTCGAATTTGCGCCTTATGTAGAAGCAACAGCTGAGATGACGTGGAGTATCGCCTGGCTCTGAAAAGAATACTAAGTTTAGCTGATGCCGACTTAGCTATTGCTGATACATGTTCATGCCAGCAAAACTTGGAGTTGACTGTTATTCCGAGAAGGTGCATTGAATCTTTGGATGCAATGTGTTGACCCCACATTATTAGAGGAGGTTCTCGAGCGAGGACCTTTCTAGAAAACGTAGTTGCATGCGTCTTGCTCGCGTTGAAGCTCACCAGGTTCAACTCACTCCAATCCGATATCCTCTTAAAGTCAGAGTCTAAGTTATTAATTTGTTGACATCTCTAACGATGAGATTCCTCAGCTGTAATCGGCCGCAGAATACTGAAAGACCAAAAAAGAAACAGGGTGCAAAATCTTGTTCTCTGCAGATGGCAGAAAATCGTTTATCTGCAACAGAATCAAGGTTGGAAACAATCAGATGTTGATACCTTTTGCAACTGGAAACAATTGTATGTTATCTATTTGAACCACAACTTGTATTACTTATCCAACCCCGCAATTTTTCAAGATGCCCATATGCAATAAGTTTATTCGACAAGGCTGCATGCCAAACCCTATCGAAGGCTGTGGAGATGTCGAGGACTATTTCTCTAGATTCCCCATGTTTATCCATCGTTGATGTACAAACATGAGTGACGTAGGCGAGCAGATCTCCTGTCGATCTTTGCCATCGAAAACCATACTGATTGTCGTTAATAATTCCCTGCAACTCAAGATATTTGATGAGCTGATCATTTATGACTCTCTCCATCACTATCACTATAATGGGAAGAAGTGTAACAAGGCGGTGATTTTGGTGTAAGGACTTCTTTCCTTTTTCTGGGATCGGTTGAATTCTCGCAATTTTTCAGCTGCTCGGAAAAGTCTGGCTTTCATAAACCTGAAAAAGACGGTTAAGAATGGGTGCCAGCAGGGAGCACACCTTCTCAGGAGGATTGGTGGTATTTCGTCTAGACCAACTGCCTCCTAGCAGTTCAGCTGTTTGAGAGCCCGTCTCACAGTGCGAACTCTGAACTTCATGGAAGAATTTGTAGATGGAATGTTCGGTGATATTGCGTTAGATGAATCCAGCGCAGAATTATTTGAGAACAAGAGAGCAAAGAGATTGGCTTTTTCTAATGAATATATTGTCATATCAAATGTACGCATGATCGGAGAGAGTTGTGTCTTAATGTATGAGCGATTCATTTGTTTAACTCACAGTACATGTAGAGATAGTGCATAGTGAGCATCCGTTCGGAGTTTGCATAGTCGTGAATTTAGTCTGGGGTCTATAGTGACACCACGTCACCACTTACGTTCGAAATGTTTATACCAAAGCGATGGCAAGTTCTTCCAAATCCGTAAAGTTTGGCGATCCAGATTATGAATAGACTCTCATAAAATGGTATGATGAATTTGAAAGCGACGAAGGCGAGGAGGTACTTGAACAATTATTACAAAATGATGACTCATCGTCGGAAATCGACATGGACGAGAGCATTGAAAAGGAAGACGGTGAAGATTCAGTAGGGGTTGTTTTAATAGATTATTCCAATGATAAAGACAATAATGAAGCGAATGATGATGAACAAGATCATGTTGGAACACTAAAGAAAAATGGAATATGCATCCCAAAAGAATTTCTGCCTCAGAAACACCAAAACGAAGAATCATCAATCTACAGATTCAAGAAAAATGTGACACTTCTTTCGTATGTTACTAAAAAACTGAAAGCTGTAATAATGATTTCATCTATGCATGATTCTGCCGAAACAAATATCGAAAGTGGAAAGCTTGAAATCTGTATAATGGTACAAAGGGAGGAATCGATTAATTAGACCAAAAATGTGCCACATACAGTACAAGCAGAAGAACACGAAGATGGCCAGTTTCTATTTTCATGCCATTTCGGATATGGCCGGTAATAATGGGTTTATTCGTCATGGATCCTATAGACACAATGAAGAGAAGAAAGTTTCTGAAACAGCTGTCAATCAGGAGACAACCATTTAAACAGAAGACTAGCCAATGATAAACGGTCAAGAAACATTAAGCAAAATATTAATAATAATAATAATATCGTTTATTTAGCATTGCCAATAATATACATCAAAAATTATAAAGATTTACTATGATAACAAATATTTACTTTATCTACTTAATATTGAAAATTTTCGATTTGAAAGAATACAAGACAAACAAAATAAAATAACACTTGACTCTACATCAGGTATGCTGATGTACAGTGTTTGACACTCACAATTTTTAATACTTTCTGATAGTCGATTATATTTATTTAAACTCTTATAAAAAAGGAGTTTCAAGTTCTCGCCATCTGGCAGCCATTTTCATAAAAATCGTTTTCATTTCTAGTATCATACGAGTCGACTTCATTTCTATATTTCAGACTTTGACACAAAAAGGACGGTAGTTTGTTATTTTTCATTTAATATATGAAATATATAGTTCGGAAAAACAATCTCTGTCTGACACTGAGTATATTCAAAACATTCAACTTCATATTGATGGAAGTATATCTATCACACTTCAAAACTAACCTCATGGCTTTATTCTGTAAAATCTGAATTTTATTAATTTCGATATTAGGCAGTTCAAAAAATAAAGTGTCACAGTACTCCAAATGAGGTTGTAAGATTGATTTGTATAGATATTTTCTCGCAAACATACTAAGAGATTGTCCAATTCTTCCTTATGGAGACAACCTTTTAGATATTTAATTTCTAATATAACCAGCCTGCGATCCAAATGTGAGGCATTCATCGAACATTTCACAGAGGTACTTCAATTCCCTACATCTATCTAATGTACAGTTGTCTATACTGACAGAAATACAAGCACAGTACACCTGACTTAATTTATATCTACTTCCAACTATCACACATTTACATTTATCGACATTCACACTCAAAAGGTTATCACAAAGCCAGGAAAACAAAGAACTCAGATACTCATTAATTTTTAGATTCATCTCTTCAATATCATTACCACAAATATACAACTTCAGTCATCAGCAAACAAAGTAATTTCACAATGCCTAATAACTATATCATTAATATATAATAGAAAGAGTATAAGCCCAAGGACCGTTCCTTGAGGTACCCCATACTCAATAAGTAATTATACAGATATAGCATTGCCATATTTAGTTCTTTGAAACCTATCCTTTAAATAGGATTCAAACCATTTCAGAACTTCACTTCCAAACCCCATTTTTTTCAAATTTTTTAATGAGTATATCTCTGCATATAGTTTCAAACGCACAGCGACAATCCAAAAAAACAACAAGAACTATTTTCCCCTCATCTATCTCCTTCAACCATAAATTTGTCACTCTTTGTATAACTGACTCACATGAGTGATCTCCCCTAAAACCCGACTCATTGTAACAAATTGCATTATTCGATTTACAATACTTTATCAACTGCTGCTTGACCACCAATTCCAGTAACTTTTCATATTGTGGACTAGTGATAATTGATCTAAACTCCTCACATTTACTTTTGTTCGAAACTTTTGGAACAGGTACAATTGTTGTGACCTTCCAATTTTTTGGAACAACTTCAGTGGTCAACGAGCAATTAACAATATCCAACAATCTATTTTCCGCCCCGTCAAAAATATCCTTCAGGATACTCGTACTTATTCCCTCACTTTACCCATTCTTATTTTTCATTGATTTGATTAGTTTCCAGAGTTCACACATAGAAATTGGCTCAAACTCACAAAATTCACCACAATAACCGATATTCTGTAAAACTGAACCATTTTCATTCATTTTAGGAATTTTTTGAACTATTTTATCTATACTATTGATAAAATATGAAATGAATTCATTGACAATGATCACCTCATTAGATGCATGTACACTTTCACACTTTCAGTCACTCTGTATTCCCCCTCATTATTTTTATTTATTTTCTAGGTAACAATCTCTTAAGATTTTTCCATAACTCTCTAGTATTACCTCTGTTTTCATTAATCACAGAAAGACAGTAATTATTTTTATCAGTCTTAATTTGCATAGTCACTTCATTTCTCACCCATCTATATTTATTCCAGTCTTCTTCCCGTCTTGTAAATGCAGCCACCTCGAACAACTGGTCCCGTTTCGTGATCAACGTTTTGATGTTGCTGTTGAACCATTTGTTTTCACTGTATTTGATACATGTTTCAATTTGTTCAACTGGGCACATATTATCAATCACTTTCACAATATTTTCAACAAAATCATCCGAGAGCAGATCAACATCATCTGTATCATTATTCCATTCCATACTACAAAGTTTATCTTGAAATTCATCTATGTTATAATTTTCCCACTTTCTCCTATGTATACTGGTTTCCATAGTATCATTATTGAAGTCGGTTTCCAAAAGAGCAGTGACAATGCAGTGATCACTGATCTTTGGTGTTTTATGTACTCGACATCTTGTATGTTTAGTATTACTAATCACATAATCAATAATTGTTCTACTGGTTTGTGTTATTCTTGTGAAATCTGTAATGTGTTGCTCAAATCCAATCGGTATATCAAATTTTTACATTTTCTAGTATAGAATGAATGCCCAGCCATATCAAAATTGATGTCTCCCATCATAATGAATTCTCCATCATATTCTCTAATTTCATTCGTTTAGTGAATCAAATACAAGATAGTATGGTTCCCCTGTGCCCCTGTGATAGTATGTGTTCCCCACACTTGTGCTCTTTCTGACACCGTAATTATGGATATAAGCATTTGTTATAAATTCAATTATTCAAATTTTAGTAAATCCTCTCTTTTCAAAAATATATATATATATATATATATATATATATATATATATATATATATATATATATATATATATATATATATATATATATATATATACACTGAATGTTACTCATTAATAGTTTCCTTTGTGTGAAGTGGTGAACGATCGAATAGAATACTGCTCTGAATATAATTATGACAAAATTGTCAGTTAATTATATTACATTTATATAAACAAATAAATAAAATATGAAATGAGATTCTGAGCAGTATAAACTAAAGAAAACCTATGACTCTACCTCATTATTATTTTCGGAAAGAAACCTACGAAGAATATTACAAGATTTGATAACTGTTATCTTTTGTAACTGTTCAAACAAATTTTTCTTCATGTTTTTAATCTCGTCGCCAAGCATCATATATTTAGAAATTTTTCATTGTATTTATTTTGTATATTATGTGTGTCGGGTATAGCAATATCAAATATATAAGTTATTTGATTCTGTTTATCATTAAGAATGATATCTGGTCTATTGTGTTTTTCAGCTCTGTTGCAAAGAATTATTTTATCAAAATAAAGTTTATATTTGTCATTTTCACAAATAATCTCAGGTTCATATTTGTGAAATTTTTTTCCTTTGGGAATTAGGTCATGTTTAATTCCTAGATTAAAATGAATAATATTAGCGACGGCATTATGTCTTTCTAAATAATCTGTTGAAGCAAGGACTGAGCAAGATGATAATATATGAAAAACTGTTTCTGAAGAACAGAAACATCTACATCTAATTCCTCGTGAAAACAACCTGATCCTGGATCGCAATTGACTTCTGTTTCAGTAAACAATTCTCCAGAAACTAGCCATTTATTGGATGCGATTTCATCAATATAATCATTTTCAATTCTTTAGGGTGCTTTTCGTGTAATTCCTTCTGCATCTAACTTTCTCTTTTAGAATTATCATCAAATATATCAAAATCTACCTTTCGCATTGTCAAGTTCACAGGTGTAAGATTATAATCTGAAGCAACAACAATATAATGTAATTTAGACGTTCTCTGTTTATCATGAAAATGGGAACGTAGATGAAAAATCTGTTTACTATGAAGATTATTCAAATCAATTAATCCACGACCTCCAAGATGTCTAGGTAGTGTAACTCTCTGAACAGCTGACTTTGGGTGGTGCTTATGATATTTACAGAGCATTTTCCTCGTTTGACATTGTAATTCATTTAGATCAGTTTTTTTACATATATATATTTATATATATATATATATATATATATATATATATATATATATATATATATATATATATATATATATATATATATATATTCATTGAAATAAGTTTCCAAATAAGTCCAGAATCAAACCATCTTTACCAGGTTACCAGTTGGGTGATACAAAGATGAAAACAGATATTTTGTATCTCCCATTTTGAACCTAATAGACAGCAACCACACAATAATTAGCAATATTTACGAGCTTATATGTTAGACCTTGCTTTATATAGGTGATTATTCCTTAATATCTTCTATTGGTTGTGTTACATGTTTCCACTCTATATCCATTAAGGCTCAGTTTCGGCAAGATCATCGTTATCATCAATATGTTTTTCAGTGAAAGTTACTATTAATGTAATATTGGAACCACTTTGAAAAAACCTGTTTCTGCAACAGTAGAAAATGAAAGTAAAACGTTGTGGAATTTGTCCGAAGAGTTCTGACAAAAAGATCGTGCGATGCAAATTTTCTGACGTTGCAATTTGCTTTACCTGCCAAATGAAATTTGCAAGCCATGTTCCCAGCTCCTGTAAATCCTGGATTTCAAGTGTTGCGATCATTGCGAAAACAATTCTTTGTGTAAAGATTTTCTTTATGTTGTTGGCAATTCTGTTCAAAAATTATTTCTAAATGAAAAGTGTCGTTTTCTCCGACATGTTTTTGTTCTCAGCGAATAAACTAAAAGCGTACAAATATGTCATTTCATTACCTTCCATATCATTTAGCACTAATTTCAATTTTTTGTAATCTTCAGCTCTTTTAACACAATCAGGACTTAGATAAAAGATTGAACAATAAAACTCATGAAGCAAATAATCAAAAAGTGTGAACCTAAAAATCTACAGAATCTTAGGATATTGGGGTCACGCATAGTACCACGTACTATTTCAACCACGTCACCTGTTAAGGGTTAATAATGATCGAGATCTGTGACTTCTCAAATCCGAATTGATTATAAGAATTAGTGCAATTTCTTTTTCATCTTTTCTATATTAATATTGTATATAGAATATATTATTAAATTCATTAATTGAATGATCGTCTAATTTTTCCTGTTTAATCTATGTCCATTTTCAACATAGATGTTATTCATTTTATCAGAAAATTTTCGCTTGTTGTGAGGTGAGTTAGCAGTATCCTCTGAAGTTATTTCTGATTCAACTAGTCTTAGTTCTGGACTATTAACGTCTGGGTACAGGTTATTCCATAATAAAGTTATATGCCAATGTTTTGAGTATTTGATAATATGTATGGAATTCTCGCTTAACACTTTTATTTATTTATTTATCTACCAATTAGGAATACAAACAGGTGAACTAACACCCAAAAACTGTGCTCACAACTTCTTAATTTAGTGCTGAATTTACAACAAAAATTGATATAATGAGTACTAAATTTAAACTCAATTACATCAAAATTACAATTAAAAATAAAGTGAAAGGGTTAAGAAAAGAAATAAAGGAGGGCGACACTGAACACACACATAGACTATTATCTAATTTAAGCTTCAATTTAGTTTTCAGAAATTCCCTTTCACGACCAAATAAATCGATTTCTTGATTATAAATAAATGCACAGATGTTGAATTCTCCTCAAGGGAGAGTTTTGAGCACTATTAGTATTTCTAAAACACAAGTAAAATAGGTCCTGCTGCCTGAAGCACCTAAGTGGAACGTAAAAAGAAACACACTGAAGAATTTCCGGCGAATCCAAGAAACCATTCAAAAGTTTGAAAAGGAACAAAAGTGTTAATTTTACTGCGTTTTTAAAACTCAAAATTCAACAACAACCGAAGTGTTTGAGACGCTTGTGATAATTTTCATTAGCGAAAAACACCAAGGGGTCCCCGACTTCTCAGTCAACCTGAAGTTACACCTGAAACTAAAGAACCTCGCAAATCTCTTTCGTACGCTCTCAAATAAAGCTGATTTCTGCATTGAAAATGTTCACATTTTTTCATTTCCATCTGGCGTGCAGTCATCTGTTATTTCTCATTTTGCAATGAAATATTATTATTATTCAGATCAGTTCCTCATTATTGTTGTTGTTCGTCAGTTGAAATTAATCTGAAAATGGTTTATTCCACTGAGGAAAGGGTCGAAAATGTATCGACGTATTTTCGAAATAACAGTTGTGCCAAAGAAACGGCAAGGATATTCGATAGGAACCATCCTGAAAGAGAAAGGAGTCAGTCACCAGTACGTTAAATATTTGGTTGACAAATTCCTAGCTACGGGTTCGGTGGCACAAAAAACATGAAGTGGCATGTCCTGTCAGAAATGAGGCAACGGAAGTGGCAGTAGTGGGTCATCTACAAATGGAGAATACTACTTCGATCAGAAAACTATCTCGTCTGATTGGTGTATCAGCTACAACTGTCCATAGAATCGTGAAACATCACAAATTTCACCCTACAAGGTAAAATTAGTGCATGAAATAAACGAAGATGATCCAGATCGTCGTTTACAGTTTTGTGAAAATCTAAGTGAAAACCTAAACGCTAATCCAAATTTTCTGAATAACATCTGTTTTTCTGATGAAAGCACCTTTATGCTCAGTGGTGAAGTGAATAGACATAATTGTCGATATTGGGACACACAGAATCCTCATTGGTTTAGAGAGGCCCACACGCAAAGGCCTCAGAAGTTGAACGTTTGGGCAGGAATTTTTGGCAATCATCTAGTTGGGCCTTTCTTTATTGAGGTAATCTGAATGGAAATGGCTACTTACAGTTGTTAGAGGAACACATACATCCTAGATTGACAGAAATTTTACAGAACGATCCAACTCTTTCTGAGGACGAAATGCGTTTTCAACAAGACGGTGCTCCTCCGCATTATGATGCTCGGGTGCGCCAATATTTAGACGAAAATTTCCCAGGAAGGTGGATTAGTGGAAGAGGACCTGTTGAGTGGCCAGCCAGGTCACCAGATTTAAATCCCCTAGATTTTTTTTTTGTGGGGCCATCTAAAATCTAAAGTTTATGCCACAAGACCAGAAAACCTGGAGGAGCTGCGGATGAGGATTATCACAGAATGCCGACTTTTGACTCCTGAAGTTTTCGCTTATGTGAGAAGAGAGTTCGAAAATCGTCTGTATAACTGTATGGAGGTGGGCGGAGGTCATTTTGAACAATTGTTGTAATAATCAAGTTAGTTTTTGTTTTCAATTGAATACAAGTTCAATAAATCTCGGTTTCCTGTTTAGATGAGCATCCAATCAGTTTCCATCATCCCTCATCCTGATCCTCACGCCAGAAAACCTCGATTGCCAAACTGAAACCAATGCCTCAGTGATTCAGAAAATAGAAAAATCTTTCTGGAACTTTGCCACTCAACCTGTAATCACTTGTATGATTTTTGAGTTGGGGATGCTGAATGGAAGAGATTGATTGCAAAAATTCCATATTCACGCAAGAGAGTCTTATTCTCGAATCAAACATAAACATGTTCTCGTATTATACCGAAATGAGCCAGTTTCAAAAAGTTATTTGGGTTTTCAGTGTTCCTGCTCCAGGACACCCTGTATGCTGATTCTGAATTTCGAAAATACCAAATTCGAAGAAAATTGAAATACCTTTCCAACGAGGTGCCACTTGACCTATTTTCGATCGAATGATTTTTGAGTTGGGGATGCTGGAAATAGGGGTTGATTGCACCAACTCCAAATTCACAAGTGTAGGTCGTTTTTCTAGACCGAGCATAAACCTGCGCTTGCATTATGCCAAAATAAATCGATTTCATTTAGTATTTGGGATTTGCAGGAATTCAACTTACCCTCGGTTGGGACACCCTGTATGTTAATTCAAAATTCTAAAAATGACAAATCAGAATGAAGAATTGACAGACCTTTACAGTAAGGTGCCACTCGACCCTTATGCCCTATGATGAATTTCGAAATTAGGGTTGCTGGGGGTAGGGGGTTGATCTGACAAGTTTCGAATTATTTCGAAAAATGCTCCCCCTCGAAACAAAAATCGACGTGTCTTGGTGTTTTTCGCTAATGTTACTCATTTCGGAGTTATAGGGGGGGGGTCAAATTTTCGTTGGAACACACTGTATACATTGGATATGGGTATTATATTAGGGATTCCAAATTGATGAGGCAAAATTCAATTTTGAATAGATGTAAGGATTATAGAGAGATATAAGAGCTTTTCGATCGTTGAAGTTTTACATTGTCTTGAAATGAATCCAAGGATATTACTTCTTTGATTTATTTTATATTCGATATGGCGATTGAAAGTTAACTTGGCATCAAATATTATTCCGAGGTCTCTAATAACATTTACCCTAGAGAGCTGGGTATCTTCAATGCAGTATGGTAATTTATTGTAGTTTTGTTGCGGGTGAAAGATATAACGTGGCACTTAGACAGATTGAGGAACAAACTATTTTCATTACAGAATTTATTTAGATTTTCTAGCTCCTGCTGATTAATCAAGCAGTCCTACGTATCCTCAACTCGACAGAAAATTTTGAGGTCGTCTGCAAAGAGAAGAAACTTACAGTTTACGAAATACACTCGGAGGCAAAATTAGCGGAACACTCGAAAATTTAACAAAATTCGAAGTTCGATATTTTTCCTAATTCTCAACCGATTAAGATGATTTGTTCGACATGTTATAGATCAAATCTTCTGCTTTGTAGAAATTATAAGGGAAAACAAAAAAATTGAAAAAATTTTATACGGGGCAAAACTAAAAGTGTTTTTTGTCAAAATTCGTAACACCCTGTGGAATTTCGTGGTCAGAGTTGAAACGTACAATATCATAGTCTGTCATGACACATCTTCCTACAGTACCGCCCTTCTTGTTTCATGCGTTTATCTCTATTTTTGCAAAATATATTTAATTTCAAGTGGAAAATCACGATTTTGGAGAAATTCCATTGAATTAAGAAATTTCATTAAAATTCGTCTATCAATTTGGAATTTTCTTATTATCACTCAGGCGTGTCGAAATTGTCGTTTGCGATTTATATGTTCGAATTGCATTAGTTATTGATGACAATTTGGTTAATTTGGTGAAAATTAGGAATTCATAGGAGATAACAGTCGGTAGGTATTAAAATACACAACCGAATTCTGGGACCATTGATAAAACTTTTCATTTACACATGTGCACACCTTTTTTTATCAAATATGAAATACAACACACGTTTTTTTGTATATGACCACATTTGCACTTGTTTAAAGAATGAGAGTTTTCATTCTTTGATTTGATACAAATTCGATCGGTTGTGGTGTTTTGTGATTCTTTTACTGTTTACGATTCGAAACGGTATTTTTCATTCAGAATGAGAGATTTACCACCAACCTCAGTAGCAAGGGCAGTTACATTGATCGAGGAAGGGCGCACCTACCGCTCAGTCGGTACCATGTTGGGTGTGTCGACGTCGGTTATCCATCGAATCTACCGACGTTACAGGGAAACTGGATTGTACGTGAGGAGGCGAGGACAAGGAAGAAATCGGGCAACCCGCGCTATACATGACCGTTTCATCGTCAATCAAACCATAAGAAATCCTCGTCTTACTGCTGTTCAGGCACGTAACCTTTACAAGCAGTGAATAACATTAACGTCAGTGTGAGGACAGTCAGAAGACGATTAATGAAGTTGGTCTGAGATCATACGCGCAAGCAAGAGCACCAAAACTCGATAGAGCCCATCGGGTAGCAAGATTGGCGTTTGCTAGGGAGCATGTAGCATGGACAATCAATCAGTGGAGACGAGTTTTATATAGTGATGAGAGCCGATATTGTGTGAATTTCGTGGATGTAGAGATGGAGGCATCGAGGAGAACGGTACAATCAAGCGAACTTCGCAGGAACTGAGCAATACGGTGGAGGATCAGTTATGATATGGGGTGGCATATGCTTGGAAGTACGAATAGAACTAGAGATTTTGGCAATGGATCACTTAATGCCCATCGGTATATAACAGACATCTTGGAGCCCCATGTTGTGCCTTTTGCTCCTTACATAGGGGAAAATTTCATTTTTATGCACGATAACGCGCGCCCTCATACTGCGCGCATAGTGATAGAATATGTCAATGAAGTTGGGATCACACGAATGGACTGGCCGTCGCGGTCACTGGATTTAAACCCGATCGAACACGTTTGGGACATTCTTGGAAGAAGGGTTCGACAACGGAATCGAGGCAACGTTGAAGAGCTGATATTGGCTTTGGTGGAAGAGTGGGACAACATACTTCAACAGATGATAGACAACATCATTGGGAGTATGCGAAATCGTATACGCGCTGTAATAAGAGCTCGGGGGGTCATACTCGCTACTAAAATCAAATGTTTTTTTTTGTGAGTCTTCATGAACATTTTTCTCAACATGTTCATTTCATTTCACGAGTGTATCGCCAGGATACACACCTGCTCTCAATTTCGGACAGGAATGATAATTATTATAGAGTGTCACACAAAAAAATTCAAAAATAAATGTGCAAAATCAACGATTTTTCCAGTGTACTTCGAGTTCTCCCGGAGCGTGAAATTGGCCGGTGAATTTCAAAAATTTTCATTTCGTTAGATTTCCGCTTTTCTAATTTTGATTTTATTTTTTGGCTAACCTCCGATGTTATGCACCTACGCAAGATTAAAAATAAATTCTTGAAATTTGTGACTTTTCGCTTCAAATTGGATATCTCTTGTAAAAATAGAGATGAATGCATAAAACAAGAAGCGCGTTACTGTAGGAAGATGTGTCATGACAGACCATGATATTGTACGTTTCAACTCGGACCACGAAATTCCACAGGGTGTTACGAATTTTTGACAAAAAAAACACTTTTAGTTTTGCGCCTGTATAAAATTTTCTTCAAATTTTTTTTATTTTCTCTTATAATTTCTACAAAGCAGAAGAGTTGATCTATAACTTGCCGAAAAAATCGGTAAATCGGTTGAGAATTAGGGAAAATATCGGACTTCGAATTTGGTTAAATTTTCGAGTGTTCCGCTAATTTTGCCTCCGAGTGTAGTTGGTTATTTTGTTTATGTATATCAGAAAGAGTAAGAGGCCCAGGTGGGATCCTTGGGAAACTCCTGAAGTTGTAAGAAATGACTCAGATTTGAAACCCTCAACAGCAACGTATTGCGATCTATTCCACAAATATGAGCTGAACCAGTGAAGTAAGGGATTAACAACGCCTGCTTCAGCAAGAGTTTCACTTGGTGGAACATAATGAATAAATGATTCGTTTATCACTTTCCTATGTTTCGGGTTGTTAGCACATTATCAAGAGTAATACAATACTAGATTCAAAATGAGTGATTTCACTTATGTATAACGGCATTCACAACAGAAGGTAAATTTAAGTGTAGTTGGTCGATGCAAATTGGCTGGTTTTTTCTATATTACCCATCCTTTTTCCTTTATTACCTGGATGCATGAGTTCGATATTCTCGAAATCTATGAAATGATTTTTATTGATGCAGTGGTCCGCAAAACCCGTAGAATTTTAATTTTAGAGAATAGATGTCTTATGTTCTTCAACTCTCTTCTCGATGCATCTTCCAGTTTGGCCTATATAGAATGTCTCACATTCACTGCAGTGTATTTTATATACTCGCTCTTATCCAATAATTTTGTTTTATCTCTATTATTAACCAATAATGAACCCAAATTATTTTTATTAGAGCTGATATTGTTAATATTATTTCTATGTAATCTGTTACATATTTTGTTGCTAATATTAGGAATATAATTAATTGGAAATTTTCTATTAGATTATGCCCCACTCATTTAGAAGAAACGATGTCAGCTATGAACCTATGTCTCCAACAAAGTTATATCAGGGTCAATAATAAAATATATCAACAATTAGATTGTTTAACTATGGGCGCCCCATTATCTCCGTTATTAAGTGAAATATTTATGATACATTTAGAAAATAGAATTTTTCATATGTAACTTTTATCATTTCAATAGTTTCTGTAGAATAGATTTGTTTCATTTGCAATCTTTTCAAAATTTTAAGCATGATTTGACTCAAAGTTTAATTCAATTGATTTACATAAATGAATTTACTATTCCGTACATCTTCTCACATGAAGTTTAAGTATCTTGCGCTTTATGTAGGAAAATTTGATATTCTGGACAGGAAGAATTATATTTCGGAAACACATTTGATGAGATATTTGAAAAAGTTTTTTGTTACAGGTCATCAACGTTGTTTTCGCCATTATATTCATCCAAGGAATGAAGAAAGAGCAGAAGTCCCTCTACTAGAAAATATCAGGACAAATTCAGTATAACCAGTTAAATACGCGTAATGTTTTTCACCTCATATTATAGTTTATAGAAATTTTCTTAAATAAATATCTGATAATAATTTCGTTTATTTTAAATCATTGACTGGTCAATTCAGTAGCGAATAGAGATGGTGGCAAAATTGGCGATCATCTCCCCTCCAGATCTTGAGGTATCCATGGAATCAAAAATAAAAGAAATATTTATTATGATGATGATGATAAAAAACTAAACTATGTACTATACTATCAGGTTTGCATTTTCGGTCTCTCGACCATCTTCATCTGAGAACAAGTACTGAATTAAAGTCGAAAATACATACATATATAAACATGCAACCGGCACGTCGACTCTATACATGGAGGTTGCCTCGAGATGAGCCTGGCCATATGGTCAGGAACCAGATTGATTATATAGCTATAAACAAAGGGTTCAAAAATGCCTTCGATGCTGTAAAGACAGCCCCAGGGGTGGATAACGGTACTGACCATTGTCCAGTTATTGCCCGTATCTGCGTTGAGCTCAAGAAAGCCAAGAAGAAGCCCAGAACAGCTCTAATAGATGTTCGTAAAATTATCGATGAGAAAACGAAGAAAGAACTCTAGGAAGATCTTGCCCGCGGCTTCGGTGGCGTTGCTAACGGCACTCAAGAAATTTAAGAGATGTGGCAGAAGCTTAAGAAAGTTCTTAATGAAGCGAGTCAAAAACATTTGAAAGCTAAAAGAAAATCAGCCAAGGAGTGAATGACAAAGGAGATTCTACAAATGATGGAAGAAAGACGGCGGCGGCAAAGCATAGACCGAACGAAATACCGTGAAATTCATAGAAAGATCCAAAAGAAGATCAGAGAAGCTGAGCAACAAAGAGAGGAAGAAAAATGCCGGGAGCTGGAAGCGCTACAAGAAAGGCATGATGCCTTCAGTCTCCACAAGACGATAAGGGAAACGTTGAGAAAGAAAGTAGGCAAAGTCACAATAGTTCTCAAGGACGCAAACAAAAACCCAGTGTACGAAATGGAGGAGAAGAAGCGAATGTGGGAAGAGTACATACAAGAGCTATTCAATGATGTTAGAGAGGAGGCGCACGGTTTGGAGGGGGCCAGCACAGGACCAGAAACCATATTTGATATGCGGTATGCCTTCAAACAGCTAAGCAACTGAAAAGCGGCAGGGCCCGACAGCGTCCACGGTGAACCTTTCAAGCTGCACGACGAAGAAGCTCTGAAATTTCTAACTCAGATATTCAACAGAGTATACAGAGAGGAAAGACTGCCAAAGGACTGGTTAAACTTTTATTTTGTGACTCTTCCGAAGAAAAGCAATGTAAGCAGATTTGAGGACCATCGTACCATTAGCCTTATGAGTCACGCTCTCAGGGTCTACCTCAAAGTTATTTTGAATATAATTTGCAAACAGTGTGATGAAAATGTCTCCAAGGAACAATTTGGTTTCCGAAATGGTTTTGGGACTGCAAGTTCTGGCGCAGAGGTGCATGGACATAATCTGCTGATTGAGGTGCTGATGAAGCCTGGGATAGACGGTAAGAATGTTGGCACAATAGCATCCCTCTACTGAATCCAAGTAGCATCAATGCTGATTGAATCAGAAGAGACAAGAGATATTCCAATTGTACGCGGGGTTAGGCAAGGATGTGTTCTTTCGCCTACCTTATTCAATTTGTATTCGGAGAGAATTATAGCAGATGCTCTTGATGGTGTGAATGATGGGATATCTATTAACACGCAATTGATTAACAACTTAAGATATGCTGACGACACTGTCCTAATTGCGTCATCAGCAGAAGGGCTGCAACGACTTCCGGATAAGGTGCAAGAGGCCAGCCGTAACTATGGTATAAATATTGATGTCAGAAAAACTGAGCTGATGGTGATCAGTAAAACGGAGGGGTGTGCCTGCAATGATGCAGTTGGCCGTCCAACAATTGAACAAGCCAGGAGCGTGTTCATCAAAATAAAAAAACTGCTAACTAATCGCAACCTAATCATAGAAGTACGAACAAGAATGGTTAAATGCTATGTATTTCCAACAGTTTTCTACGGCATGAGAGGCTGGACTCTCACGCAACGTCTTGAAAATAAAATGAAATGTGGGTGTACCGCCGAATATTGCATATCTCATGGCGAGATCATGTAACCAACGCAGAGGTTCTCCGAAGAATAGGCAGTAGTGCTCATCCACGTGATGAGGAATAACAAGTACCAACTTCTCTAGCTGATCATTCAAGGACGAATCAAGGGAAGGCGTGCTTCAGGCCGACGAAGAATATCATGGCTAAAGAATCTGCCAGTGGTTCGAGAGGGATGCGCTTCACTATTCCGGGCATATCCGAAATTCAGATTGCCAGGATGATCACCGATCTTCGGTAGACGAGGCACTTCAAGAGGAAGAAGAATAAACAAATAAATACAAGTTTAATCAGGGTGAAAACAAGGGACAATAAACTAATTATGATGAAAGTTGGTATTATTTAAAGATCTAAAATAAGGACGAATAGACGAGCTATGCTGATCGTTCAAAAGATTATATCTATGAGGGGTTTGTTAGAGTTTAAAACTTCAATGGATTCTAAAAATCTAGTTTTCGTATTTTAGGTATTCTGTGAATAATTTGAAGTTGATCCATGGGTGGAAAAGTTAGAATCAGATCTAGCGGTCTAGCGGTTCCTATTAATCATAGTAGTATGTCGTCAACATAGAAACAGCAATTCGAAAGACCATTATGGTCTCTCAGTGGGACTACTGAAGAGAAATGTTGAGAGTATAATCAGCCCACTCACTTGTTTAATAAACAGATGTTTGAAAAGTGAAATTTTTCCTGTGTTTAAGAAGGGTGATGCAAGTGATGTGGCAAACTATAGACCTATCTCATTGGTACCAGTTTTCTATAGAATACTTGAGAGGATTATGAGTGATCAGATGGTAGCATTCTTTGAGGAAAAACAATTTTCTTCAGATAACCAGTTCGGTTTTATGGTTTTAGACCTAGTAGAAGTACCACTGATGTCACTATTGTCTTTATAACTAATACCATCACATGTTTTGAACAGGGGCTGTACTCACTGTCCCTTTTTTTAGAGTTGATTAAGGCGTTTGACTGCGTCTTCCATTCGGCTTCAGTGAACAGGCTTGGGCACTATGGATTTGATGAAAAAAATGTGAATCTCATCAAATCTTTTTAAAAAAATCGGTATTAGTTTGTCCATGAGAATGGGAGTTGCTCTGACAGGAAACCAGTCTTCATTGGCGTGCTGCAGGGCTCAATTATGGGCCCTTTACTGTTTTAAATTTTATAAATGATTTTCCTGATTACATGAATGACCGCTTGAGCATATTCTTCACTAATGATTCCACAATTTCTGTCGACTATGATTATATCGGGGTGGCTGAGGAGCTGGATGGTAGGGCGCAGTTGAGGGCTTCGAAATGGTTCTCTGGAATTGGGTTGAGTGTGATTTCTGGGAAGACTGAAAAAGTGATATTTAGTTTGAGACTCACAGAATCTTCTAGCACAAAGTTTCTTGGTATCTATTTGGATACGAGGCTTACCTGGGGGGTCCATATTGATTACCTAGCTAAAAAACTGAATAAAAATATTTTTGTGTTGAGGAGTTTAAGAAACACCGTGTCGTTGAATGTCCTTAAAACAGCTTACTATGCTCTTTTTGAATCCAACTTAAAATACGGGCTTCTGACCTGAGGGGATGGTAGTGAAAATCACAGAATTTTCCGATTCCAAAGACATGCATTGAAAGTAGTTACCAGAATAGGATATAGAGATTGCTGCAGAGAAAAGTTTAGGAAATTAAGGATTTGTACATCACCCAGTCTTTTTGCACTTGAATGCCTCATTTATGTTCATAACCGGATTGATTCAGTGAAATTACATAGTGATATATATGATGGTAGTGTAATTTACAGAATTTTCCGTTTCCAAAGACATGCATTGAAATTAGTTACCAGAATAGGATATAGATATTGCTGCAGAGAAAAGTTTAGAAAATTAAGGATTTTTACATCACCCAGTCTTTCTGCACTTGAATGCCTCATTTATGTTCATAACCGGATTGATTCAGTGAAATTACATAGTGATATATATGATGGTAGTGTAATTTACAGAATTTTCCGTTTCCAAAGACATGCATTGAAATTAGTTACCAGAATAGGATATAGAGATTGCTGCAGAGAAAAGTTTAGAAAATTAAGGATTTTACATCACCCAGTCTTTCTGCACTTGAATGCCTCATTTATGTTCATAACCGGATTGATTCAGTGAAATTACATAGTGATATATATGATGGTAGTGTAATTTACAGAATTTTCCGTTTCAAAGACATGCATTGAAATTAGTTACCAGAATAGGATATAGAGATTGCTGCAGAGAAAAGTTTAGAAAATTAAGGATTTTTACATCACCCAGTCTTTCTGCACTTGAATGCCTCATTTATGTTCATAACCGGATTGATTCAGTGAAATTACATAGTGATATATATGATGGTAGTGTAATTTACAGAATTTTCCGTTTCAAAGACATGCATTGAAATTAGTTAGAGATTGCTGCAGAATAGCCTCATTTATATAGATTGATTGCTGCAGAGTTTCCAAAAAGTTTAGAAAATTAAGAGATTGCTTTTACATCACCCAGTCTTTCTGCACTTGAATGCCTCATTTATGTTCATAACCGGATTGATTCAGTGAAAGTACATAGTGATATATATGATGGTAGTGTAATTTACAGAATTTTCCGTTTCCAAAGACATGCATTGAAATTAGTTACCAGAATAGGATATAGATATTGCTGCAGAGAAAAGTTTAGAAAATTAAGTATTTTTACATCACCCAGTCTTTTTGCACTTGAATGCCTCTTTTATGTTCATAACCGGATTGATTCAGTGAAATTACATAGTTATATATATGATTACAATATGCGTAACAGACATAATCTATATACTTCTTTTACCAGACTATTTGTCATATCTTTTGATCGACTGTCCAAATTTTTTCACAAATTTTTCTTTAAATTATACAAGTTCCACGAAGAAATAATATGTGGGCGATGTCAACCCAAATTATTGGGTTCATAATAATCCTAGAACATCTTTAGATCATAATCGGCATCTCTTGGAAGACTGAACCTTGCTATCGGGGCTCTCTCGGTCAAACAGAGATGGAATTCGAAGAGATATCGCAGGTTTCGTATTTTTTTATTATCTCCTTAGTGCTTTTTATGACCTTGCTTGCTAAATAAAATATTTTCTCAGATTTATTTAGACATATGAGAAGTACGATTGTTGAAATATGTTTCTGCTGGTTTTCTTTTTCCATTGTTACAGATTCCTGTCCCAAACCCCCTTCCTTTCACCCTTGTCTTCATTTGAAAATCATGGAATGCAAGAAAGAATGAAGCGGCTACGCTGAAAAATCTTTAGTACTCTTTATGTACACACGACACTAACACAACATAAACAGACAAGCTATTGCTAGTGCAATAGCGACAGGGAAACGAGTTTTTTCCTCAGGTTTTTTCACTTGTTTATTGAATCATATACAAGATAGTATGGCTCCCCTGTTACATTTCCTGAGCTCACACTTGTGTTTTTTCTGACACACACCAAAATTATAGATATAAGCATTTACTGTAAATACAATTATTCAAATTTTTGTAAATCCTCTCTTTTCGAAAGAATATATATACCAGACTAAGCAGGTCGCAGAATGGTCCTTTTTTATTTCGCATAAATTATATAATGAACTGCCATTATCTTTTCGATCAGTGACTAACAAAATATTCAAATCTGTGATGAAAACATTTTCAAAACAAAATACTCTGTACAACACTATTGATTATTTCAAATTGAATTTTAAATGTTTATAGGTCACCACCTGGTTATCCTTTCATTTTCATAATGTATTGTACCTATTTTAATATTCAATCCTTTCTTATACGACCATTAGATTCTATGTACCACGTTCACACTATTTTGACATATGCACATTCTTTTGAGGTTTTTGTATAATGCACGAATAAAGTGTCGACGTATCTATACCGAAAGTGTACAAATTTTGACTTAATATACATCAATAGCATTCAACTCAAAATTAAATCCAAAAGAGCAAGAGAAGTCGATAATCAAATTTACTTTTTAGACTTACAATCATTCATAAAAGTTAATACACTAACTTTTGTTATTTACCGAAAATCCACCTTTACTAATATCTACATCCGTTAAGACTCAACACACCCTAAATCTTATAAATACACTGCGTTTAATTCAGTGATTCATAGGGCTTTCTCTGAACCATTATCCGAAGAAAATATGTCCAGAGAAGTGTCAACTATTGAAAAAGAGCTGAGAACAATGTTTATTCCTCAAATATAGTAAAATGAATTTCAGCAAGAAAGAAGAACAAATAACATATTCTAATATGTACCAACTTGTTGGCTCACAAATTTTTAAAAATGTTCGCCAGAGCGATGTATCTGAATTTCCTATACGAAGAACCACAATTATTACAAAACGAAAATATTCCAAATAAGGGCATGCGGTTTAAACACGTTGACATATTTCATTCCTTGTTCAATTGAAGTCGATCTGAGAAATTTTAGTATATAATTTTATTTATTATCGATAGTTCCAGAAATTCATCAAAATCTGTTGATAAAAGCAGATTTCATCGAACCAAAATAAAAGTTTTGCCCTGTGGAAGGAAGTGCCATTTGAAAACGTTTGATTTAAAGTTGTTGCATTAATTTGATGAAACTTAGAGAGAAGTAGAGTATATTCATTTCATAGGTTACATATAACATATAAGAACTAAATATATAACCATGACAAAATGTCAACCATCACATAAAGCATAAATATAAAATAGAAAAATTATTATCAATCATTTCAGACCCAAACAGTAATTCCTAAATTCAGCAATCGAATAGGTTTCACATTTCATTAACAAATTGAAAACTCCTCTTCTGAAATCATCGAGGTATTTTATATACCGCAGTTCCTTGGGTACGCAGTTAACCATCTTCTAAGCCATATAAAATGCTGCTTTCTCAGTAATGATCAGGTTGTGTGGCGGGTAAAGGAAGTAGTCAATGTCTCGTGTTGTTGGTATTTTTCCAAGTTTCAAAATAAAGAGAGTACTTACGGGTGAAATTCAGAATTTCGAAAACATAGAGGCCATAAAAAGTTAACAATTTCAAGTTTTTAAAAACTCCTCTCCATTCCAATCCAGCGATCACTTCAACCGCTAGTTTTTGCCTCTTGAATACAGTGTCCGCCATCGAGCAGGCACCCGAAAAAATTATGCCATAAGCTAATCTCAATTGGAAATTTGAGTAGTAAATTTGTTTTGATTACATCCTGACTAACATAAGACTTAAGGATTCTAGTTGAAAAGATTACAGAAATTCGTTTTTTCATGAGATAATGGCATGGTCCTTCCATCTTAGCTGATCGTCTAGTTGTTGACGGTGTTATACTATTTACTAAACTCCTGCTCGAGATCAGACACTGCTGAACGAAAGCGACTCATTCTTTTCAATGTTTAGACAAACTGATTTCTGACGCACCAGTTATTTGTGCTGGTCAATATATGAGTGGCTCTCCCGACTGTATTTGTAATCTCCTTGTAGGAGACAAGGACGTTGACATCGTCCGCGAACTCGGATACGTTACAATTAGCGTCACTAAGAGGTTCAGACATGAGATGATCTGGAAGGTCATTAATATAGATGAGAAATAAAAGCGGTCCCAGGTATTGATAACTTATTCGGAGGAACCTTGTATTAGTTTCACGATTTTTGAAAACCGTTGAATATTATCTGTAGATATCACATGTAGATTATCAATTTGTATGATAACTTACGACTGATTTGAAAGCTTCAGACATGCATTTCATTTAGAGTATGCTTGAAACAAGCATGCTTTTAAACTGTATGAGTCGCAGGGTCGTACCAATGAGACCAGTTAAGTAAGGAATAAAATATTTAGTAATATGCTTTATATATACTATGGAAATTTATTTTAAATTTTATCAATTTTTCCACAAACACGATCGGTTTGGATCGTCAAGTCATTTTCAAGTAGTCAACTACAGGACACGAAACTAGATACAAGCCTAATTACAAATTAAGTACTACAGAGGTATTCATGTCTAACTGGCCTATTAAGTGAGATTTTTTTTGGGTTTTTACAAATGTTTTTAATTTTCAAGCATTTCAACAGCTTCGTTTACTTTCCCTCGTCGCAATTATGAAGAATTTTGGTAGTATCTAATGTTATGTTTTGTTGTTTTATATGTTCAAATATTGGAGAATTATCATCAGAGGTCAAGTGTTTTAAAATCTGATTTCGAAATTCCTACCAGCTACTCTCCTGATTTTTCAAACTCATCTATTTTCTGTTAAGTATTGAATAACAATTTTCCAAACTGCAGACGATTTGGAACAGAGGTAGTTATTTATTAGGAACAATAGTTGCTCAATCTATGGGCGAGAGGGCCAGCTTAGTTGAAACTAGCGTATTTTTTCAAGCAAGTATCTTTTATGGAATACTAGCGGCCCGGTACGTGCTTCGCTACGTATAAAGTGAAATAATTAAATCATTCAATTGGAACATCTAATTCATTTATTCAAACAAAAAACCGACTCTGGAACAGGCAACATAAAGTTGGCTATGTGAAAAGCATGATTCCTACAAATTCACACCACAAATGTGAAGTGTTTGCCCTTGGACCTTGTTGATGGATATCGCAAATGATAAAGGCACAGGATATTGTAATCGTTTGAACTCAAATGGCATATCAGTTGGAAACATAGGGATACGCGGTATCAAACAAACTTCTCCTTTTGATTTAGCCGTTAAGATCGTAGCAAAAGAATAAAACACCCGTATGCACACATGTAATTCAATTCAACAGTTCAAAACTTTCCATTTGTGTAAATGCGTTTGACAATTTAATTCAAATTAAGAAGCATTAAGCAAGTAAACAATATGAAGCTTCGACGGCTCGCTAAAAAACTGAGAAAAGTACACGCACACATATACATAGTACAGTATGTCCCATTTTGGGGGTGCCACCAGGAGCATCTCTGTTATTATTTAAGATAGAGAGATGGGGTTTTCACGACCCTTGGCTACTTTTTCGAGACAAATTCATAGAGCTAATCAGAATTATTCTAACTTCAGTGGTTTTTGAGTTATTCGCGAATCTTGAAAATTTCCGGATTTCTTTTTTTCTCGATATCTCGGTTCTTATAGAAAAAATTGAAATCTGTTTTTACGTTTCTAAAACGGTTTTTTGAGTAGAGTCCAGTGACGTACTCGAAGTTTTTTTTCATTAATTATGACAGATATGACATAAAGTTGCATTTTTTTAAATACGAACATAGTTTTTTTGGCATATTCCGATTGCCGTTTTTTTTCCTTTTCAAAATATATAACATGATGACAAAATTTCTACCCAATTTGAAGAAAATAACGGAATAATGATTTACCCTTAAGGCTGGGCGAAGGAACACACGTGAGCGGACGAACCATAGAACATTTGTAGTTATACGATGAAAACGATCAAAACAATGCAAAATCTTCTTGACCGAAATAATGGAGCTAGGCTGCTCCTAAGATTCCATCGTTATTTATGACATCCGCAATTTCCGCTTTTTATTTTATTTTTGAGATTGTCGTTTAGTTTCTAGAGTTCTCTGAGAAATACCTACATGAGAATAATAATAGGCACCTAATAATTTACTCAAATTTACTTCTCATAATGATTTACATATATTGCTCAAACCGATTTCCATCATGTTGTAAACATAAAGTGCATCTTCGGATCTATGGCCCTAGTCAAATGTAGCGAGGATCTCCTTAGATCTTCGAATGCTTCATTTGTTGCATTCTTCAATTGATCGTAATTGGCGTATTGCCTCCTATATATCTTATTTTTTAAATAACCCCAAAGAAAAAAATCTAAAACGGATAGGTCAGGAGACCTAGGTGGCCATTGAATTGGGCCATTGGTACCGATCCATTTATTTTCAAAATTTAAATCCAAGTAGTTCCTCACCACGGCCGAATTATGGCAAGGAGCACCGTCTTGTTGGAAGTAATATGTGTTGAATTGAGCAAGAGGAATGTCATCTTGCAGTTGTGGCAGACAAATATTTAAAATTTCGAGATATCTCTGTGCATTCAAGTTGCCATCAAAGATATAGTAGGCTAATTTGTTGCCCATTACGAAACACGACACATTGAAACCGAACCTCCCCTGCTGCCGTCGAGCTACTGCTTCGTGTTGGTTTTCGTTTGCCCAGAATCTATTCGTATGGCGATTAAAGATTCCGGCACTGCTGATTCTTGACTCATCAGACCAAATGATATGTCGCCCAAAACGAGCTTCACCTCTGATTCTCCCTAAATACCAATTGCAGAACGCCGTTCTCCTCTCTGCATCCCCGGCATTGAGATGATGAATTATTTTATGTTTATAGGGATGATATTTATACTTTCTCAAAATTCTTTGGGCTCTGCTTTTTGACACACCCACTTCGCTCTCAATTTGCCGACACGATGTAGAATGGTTAGCCTCAACAGCTGCTAACACGTCAAGTTCATTATCACCTCTATTCCGTTTATTGTAGTTTTTACTTCTTGGTTTCTCGAACGAACCATAATTGGAAAGATTTGCTTCCATTTTGGCGAAGAACTTCCTGTTTGGTTGAATTCTTTGAGGAAATCTATTGGAGAGTGTCAGTCAGGTATTTAATATTGATTAGAATTACTACTTCCATTTCCATTGTCGAACTTACCTATTCAAATATTCTTCTGATGCACGGACTGCGTTACAGTGACACTGAAAGTAGACCTTCAGCATATCAACTTTTTCGAAATTTTCGTATCTTCTATTTTGTTCCATAGTGTGAATTGCAGAAATTAACTAAACAATCCAAATTCAACAACGAACACTAATTTTACGAATTCAAATAGACACGAAGCCAATATATCCACAGATAATGAATAATAATAATTATTGGTCGTTCTATGGTTTCTAATGAACGTGCATAGATGAAGACTTCTGTGTTCACAGAGAGCATTCAGACATAGAAGATATAATCCGAAGATGCACTTTATGTTTACAACATGATGGAAATCAGTTCGAGCAATATATGTAAATCATTATGAGAAGTAAATTTGAGTAAATTATTAGGTTCCTATTATTATTCTCATGTAGGTATTTCTCAGAGAACTCTAGAAACTAAACGACAATCTCAAAAATAAAATGAAAAGCGGATGTCATAAATTACGATGGAATCTTAGGAGCAGCCTAGCTCCATTATTTCGGTCAAGAAGATTTTGCATTGTTTTGATCGTTTTCATCGAATAACTACAAATGTTCTATGGTTCGTCCGCTCACGTGTGTTCCTTCGCCCAGCCATTAGGGTAAATCATTATTCCGTTATTTTCTTCAAATTGGGTGGAAATTTTGTCATCATGTTATATATTTTTGAAAAGGAAAAAAACGGCAATCGGAATATGCCAAAAAACTATGTTCGTATTTAAAAAATGCAACTTTATGTCATATCTGTCATAATTAATGAAAAAAAACTTCGAGTACGTCACTGGAATCTACTCAGAAAACCGTTTTAGAAACGTAAAACAGATTTCAATTATCTCCTATAAGAACCGAGATATCGGGAAAAAAAGAAATCCGGAAATTTTCAAGATTCGCGAATAACTCAAAAACCACCAAAGTTAGAATAATTCTGATTAGCTCTATGAATTTGTCTCGAAAAAGTAGCCAAGGGTCGTGAGAACCCCATCTCTCTATCTTAAATAATAACAGAGATGCTCCTGGTGGCACCCCCAAAATGGGACATGCTGTACACTTGAACAATTCAAGACTCACCGTTTGTATTAATGCACTCAATAATATTTTTAAAAATATAACTATAAAGCAATCATAATATAATTGTTGCTGACCATTTGCTTCAATCGAAAAACGTCCAAAATGAAATGACAGGATGAATGACATAACATGCTTGTACTGTCAACACTTAAAAATGTTTCAATGTGACAGCGCAATCCTCATCTAAAAAAAAATTCAATCAATGTTTTTGATAGTATTTATTTCAATTTTGAAATTCGTCAGTGACACTGGAAAGGAAAAGGCCCTATGGGTCATTTAATGATTCCATAAATAGTTGAGTTTGTGAAGGTTTCTTTTCTGTAGATGGTATAGATGAAATTATAGTCGATCTTGTTAAAAATTTATTGAGTTATTAATTTCTATTTCTGCTGTAAACTTAATATTGGTCTGAACTTCATTAGGAAATTGCAGGAGTTTATCAATTTGCGTGTTCGAACAATGGAAACCTTCCAAAATATGCAGAGTGGCTACTTGATATAATTGTTTTTTATGTTATCTATGAATAAATCGGCTGAAAGGAGGTTAAGAGGTGATCCTAGGGAAAGTCCTGGTGGTTGTTGATAAAATTTCATTCAAAATTGAAAATAATTTTGAGATAGGCAGGTTTTCAGAAAGTAACAAAATACATCAGAAACGTGTGGCATCGTCATATTTTTGGTAAATACGAGGTATGTCAATAAAGTTCGCGGAAGAGTGCCCGGATGGTCTGGAAAGTACATAAATACTTGAAAATACATTATATTGCTTCGCAATAGTCTCTCTCGAGTTCAATGCACCGGTTCCACCGTTGAACCCACTGTTGGAAGCACTGAAACGCAGTAGCGTTGACTGTCTGACCTGCTGCAACGTGTTCGTGGTGTTTAACTCCATTATCATTATTATTATCAAAAAATGCCATGAGTAAAGATTTCACTTTCGATTCTGACATTCTAGCTTTCGCGGGGCCCTTACCCCTCGTCTCTACCCACTTCATGCTCTGCCTTTTGGTTTCAGGGTCGTAATCGAGCACTCACAACTCGTAATTAGTGATAACATTCCTCAATTCAAGAAATCATGTCTTGACAGATAGACAATCGGAGTTCAATCTGCTCAACAGTGAGCACTTTGGAAACCATTTTCGCACACAGCTTACGTATCCCTAAATCCTCGTGTAGCATCTGCCAGATCGTTTTAAGACATTCTAAAGCTAACATGACGGTCGCCGAGCACGGACGAGTGCAGCCGATCGAGGTTTTGTACGTTTCGAGAGGTGGACTCTCTGCCTCATTTGAACCGCTTTGCCCAATTGTAGACAGCTGATTGTTTCTGACAATCTTCCTTATACACGTCAATTAACATAATTTCCACTGAAATTTCGCCGCGTGTTACCAAAAATTTAATCACTATTCTTTGCTCCGTTATTTTATCACTCATCTTCACGACGATGGGTCAAAACAGGTCGGTGTTCAAAGAACAATAAAACACGAGGTAGACAACCGATCAACACGAAACTTGCACAGGCTGACTCAGAAATGAATTCTGTTCCGAATGAAACCAATGCAATTGCTGTAGAGTCCCCAACCGCTTCAGCATTGCCAACTCCTGCGAACTTAATTGACATACCTCGTATGTCTGACTATCGCAGGGTATTCATATGTTGGAATATTTGGATTTGTCCTTCATACTAAATGAAACTTTTTTAAGGTTTTGTGTGTTTTCGATCCTAGAAAGTTTTTCTACAAGATCAGTAGACTTCAAAATGGTGTGTTTGGAACGGAATTTTGTAAGTTTAATAAATTTCTGATTTAACAACTTCGCTAATTTACCTGAAGATGTTTTTAAATATGAAACTACTGGATTTTTTCATCTTTGTGAAGAAGATCTCATTTTAACAAAAGCTGAAAAATTCAAGATATATTAGAAACACTGAACATATTGGCAATACCTAAGGATACGACCAAATGATATATAACAAACATAAAACAAGGATTCGAACTTGTAGATTACCTAGCACATACAGAACGGGAAAAAAAGGAAACTGATTATAACTAACGCACAATCTCTAAAGTTATACGAACTAATAAAACAACAGAAGAAGAAACATGACTGTTCTTATTCGCAAAGATATGATTGTATTTTCAAATGATTCTAAGGTGGCATACCCAAAAGGTTTCAATGTCCACAACCTCAAAGTTATACAGTTTAGAAGGGGATATTTTACCATGTTTGCTAAGAATAAGTATGAAAGAGAATTCAAGGAAATACATATCTTGAAGAGAAAAGATGCGAAAAAATTATATTGCAAAAGGCAAAACCGATCTGCTAGATGAACTACCAAGAGATAGTGAAGCCTGTGCCATAACTGAAATTAGAAAAAAAAAATTGTTACTGATATGCTAGTCCGTGCCTTCATCAAGAACTGTGTTTTATGAAAATCTTGTTCCTTCATGTAATCCAAACGAATACACTGGTGATCCAAATATTTAGTATTCAAGCGAATAATACCAGGACTAGATTCTATATAATTGATCATTTATGATATTATGATTCATGTTCAGGTTCTACTTTTGAAAAAATAAAGAAATAGCTGAAATCTAACCTAACAATCTCTTGGTTCGCTGCCAATGACTATCGAAGCACAACAAGTTATCTTTGTTAAATCATTGGATTTTTGTTGAAATATATTTAAAATACAGGGGCTAAAATCCTCATAAAACTACCCTATGATTGATATGAAATACTCAAACCTCTCTGAAGAAAACATAGAAGTAATCCTTGAAAAACAAAAAAAACTTTTAGTGTTCGTTTGCTCAAAATCTGTCTTCTGGAGATACAGTGTATTTGATTCACAGGGTAAAATAAACACGTCGTTTTCAAGTGGTCTGAACTTGAGCAAATTATTATTCTATACTAAACTGGTAGGAATCTCGAAACCAGATTAAAGTGATACTGATCCTTTGATAATATTTCTTCAATATGTGAACATATAAAAACCACAAAACATTCAATAGCATTAGATAAAATCAAAATTCTTTATAATTGCGACAAAGGAGAGCAAATGAATCTGGGGGAATGTTTGGAAAATAATCAAATTTGTAAAAACCAAAGTGAAATCCCCCTTTATAACCAGTTAAACACTAATGCCTCTTCACTTAATTTATAATTAGGCTAGTATATACAGGGAGCTCCTCGAAAAACCGGAGTTGTTTCATAACATAAAAATTTCACAATTATGAACTTATACTTTTCATTTTAGATTCGTTGGAATGGAAGGATGATGAAATACAAGAATTGACATCAAATTTCATTTTCGGTATAATTCAAAATGGCCGAAAGGCTCAAAAGTACACTACATTTTCAATTTGCAGGAATTTTTCTTTTCATGGAATATTGAATTTCATCCATGAAATCAGAAACTCAATTCTATTGAATATTATGGGGGATTAGGCATGAAAATTCATGAGGAGTTGATGAAACCGTAAAGCAAAGAAAATTCCAGTTTTGTATGCGGAACGCAGATTGGAATTTTTGTTTCACCTCATAGCATTTACGCTTCGTATACGAAACTTCGCTTCAAAGTTTCATCAATTCTTTATGGATTCTTATGTTCAATCCCTCATTAAATGACGATTCTTTTATCGCATCATATTGTGGCATTCCAAGGAATGAAAAATGAAAGCTCAAACCTAATAATTGTGGAAGTTATAGGCTGTGAAAGTAATTCTGGTTTTTCGTGGATCACCATATATACAAACAACCAAATTTATATAGACTCGCTCACAGGGTATGAAGAATGAAGTTTTTTGTTGTAAAAAACTGGATAGAATGATATGAAATGTTGAATTATCACCACATGTTCGGGATATTGTACTCAGTCGTAACTGATATTTGGAAAAGTGAATTTCAAAATTCAAAAAGTCTATAATCATAATTGAAGATGCCTTACGTTGTATTGTCTGATGTGCAGAGCTACAATCTCTGCAAAATAGGCCTAGAACAAGAAGAGACCCTTGTGCATCGCACCCCGTACTCCAAAGGCCAATTCTGAAAGCGACAGGCATCAGTGTATCAATCGAAATGATAAGTCAAAGACTTCGTATAAGGGGTTTATACAGTATAAGGCCCTTAAGAGTTCCAGAGCTAACCAGACAACAAAAAATTAACAAACCTAATTGGTGTATCTAGCACTAAGATTGGAATATCGCTTGCTCTCCAGACGTAAATCCTATTGAACATTCATGGGATAATCTCGAAAGGAAAAAAAGATTCTGCCAGGATAATCCAAGAACCCCTTAACAGCTCATCAGAAGAGTGGCGGAATATCACCCCAGAGAAGGTCGAAAACCTAATTCGAAGCATGCCTCGACGGATTCAGGCTTGTTTCAGGACAATAGGAGGTAATACAAACTACTGTGGTCAAGAAAAAACACTTAATAATAATAATAATAAGCCCCTCAGGGGCTCAGGAACATTGTTTCTGAGTACGGGCTTAGCGAACCCGAGGTACCCAAGCTGAACCTGGCAGTAGGTATAAAATGCAACCTATCCAATGATGTACAATCTAAGGAATAAACGGGTGAATCGACATTGTACCACCATAACCTCTTGTCGCGTTCAAGATTTAGGAAGAGGGTCTTGTTCGGAAAGTGAGTCACAGTCTCCTCGGTTAGCGACGGAAGCAGCGTGATATCGAGTAGGGATACTGCAACACAAAACCGAGTGGGAAATAACATCAACACCTCTCAACCGACTCTTGATGTTTCAACGGCGGCGCAAGCCATTATGCCTACGACCACGAGAGCCGGACTCCTAGGAAACGCATGAAGTGGACTCCAGAAATGAATACCTTCATTATGCGTTCCTATTACAAGATTACAAACTTGGAATCGGAAATGACAGCATACAGATACGCGTTACATCTTGCGTTCATAGAAAAATATCCTGAATTACAGCACATATCCGAGCAGAGAATTTCGGATCAACGAAGAACAATCGTTAAAACAGGCTACTTTCTTCAGAAACGCTGCAAAGCTTACGAGAAGAGGTCATAATGGAACTCAGAAGCGAAAATGATACTCATAACGGTATACCTGCTGGAGTCAATGAAAGTGTTACAGATAACATCGAAGCCACGGAAACGAATATTAACATGGAACGCCCTCTTGAGCCGAATCAGCAGAACGAATATACGTATTTAGCAAGATCAGAACTCAACAGAGCAATAACTGAATTCAGTGGTAGTAACCCAACTAAAAGACCTAAACTGCCCAAACTTAAGACGAACAAGAACACCAATATCATCCTAGCAAGTGTAAACTCAATGTTTGAAGAATATACCGACCAGAACACCTTGGAGAAGATTCACACTTTGATTTACTGTGGAGCAGTAGCGGTTCTTCGACTTCACAAACAACAAATCTTCACAACTCTGATTCAAGCTGAGCCAAAAAGCGTCAGAAAACCACCATGGCAAAAACGACTGGAGAAGGATATTGATAATATTAGAGCAGAAATCGGTCGCCTCACAGAATTCCTGAGAAACAGAAAGCCCTCAAGGCGCTTGAAATCACATATACGCAAAATTTATAGGAAAATTGGTACGAACACAAAACACCCTGATCACAAACAACACATCGACGTGTATATGGACACTTTGAAACAGAAACTCCAAGCAAAAGCAAAGAGGCTTTCAAGATACGTCAAATGTACTGAAAGGAAACACCAAAACCAAAGGTTCCTCCAAAACGCTGCCAATTTTCATAAGGGAAATAACAAAACTGCGACCAACAATAACAGAGAAGTACCTGACGCACAGTGCTTGACCGACTATTGGTCACCAATATGGTCGAACCCCAAAGAACACAATAGAGATGCGGAATGGATCACGAATGAAAAAGAACGCCTCGATATCAGACATATGGACTTCGATGGAATAACGGAGGAAGAAATTACAACAGTAATTGGAGCGACCAACAATTGGAAGACCACAGGTATAGACAATATCCACAACTACTGGTACAAGAAGTTTGATAAGCTCCATGGAGCCCTAGCGAAACAGCTCACGTATGTTCTTCAACATCCCAAGAAAACACCCACTTTCCTAACGCAAGGCTTAACATATATGCTACCTAAGAGCGATAGAACACAGGATCCGTCTCAATATAGGCCAATCACTTGCCTGCCAACACTCTACAAAATACTCACTTCATGCATATCCAATCGAATATACCAACACCTTGACGACAACAATATATTAGCAGAGGAGCAGAAAGGATGCAGAAAGAAACACCACGGGTGCAAGGAACAACTCATCATCGATTCTGTGATAATGAAACAGGCACACGTAGGGCATCGCAATGTTCATTCAGCTTTTCTCGATTATCTGAAAGCATTCGATAGTACCGCCCATTCTTGGCTTGTTGAAGTATTGCAGATATACAAAATTCACCCAGCCCTGGTAGAGTTCTTGAAGACAACAATGACACACTGGCGCACGTCTCTGCAGGTCAACATAAACAATAAATCAATTAAAACCGACGAGATACCCATACGTCGTGGAATTTTTCAAGGAGACTCTTTGAGTCCACTATGGTTCTGTTTGGCAATGAACCCATTGTCCTCAATGCTCAATAGAACTGGATACGGATTTAGGATAAAAGCAGAAAGGAATTATCATACAATCTCCCACCTGCTGTATATGGATGACATCAAATTATATGCTTCGAACAAGAAGCAATTGGATGATTTGCTGAAAACTGTCAGTGAGTTCTCGGCAGATGTTCATATGAAATTCGGGATTGAAAATGTAAGACCCTGAACATTCAAAGAGGAAAGTCATAGATGGTGAAACACAACTTCCAAACGGTGACATTATACAGTGCATGAGAGATGGCGAAACATACAAATATCTGGGATACCAACAAGCCAGATTGTTAGACCAAAACAATCAAAGGAGAAGATTCGTTCAGAATACAGTCAGCGTCTGAAGTCTGTGCTGAAATCGATGTTGAACTCGGGGAATCTAGTCAAGGCAATTAACACCTACGCCATTCCAGTGTTGCTTTACTCATTTGGAATAATCAGATGGACTAAGACGGAGCTAGATGATATTCAAAGGCAGACCCGAACGATGCTGACAAAGTACAACAATCATCATCCAAAATCGTCTGTGATACGAACAACTTTGAAGCGGAAAGAAGGAGGACGCGGATTAATAGATGTTGTCAATTTACACACCGAACAGATAAGAAATCTTAGACAATTCTTCTCAGCAAAAGCTCTGACTTCTGACCTACATAGAGTGGTATCGTTGGCTGATAAGGGATATACACCTCTAAATCTTGGTACCAGAGATGACCTGCTGAATCTACCATTCCTATCAGATACTGAAAAACAAGAGCAATGGTCAAGAAAGGAATTGCATGGACGACATCACCATGAGATTAATCAACCGCACATCGACAAAGAAGCCTCCAACAAATGGTTGATGAAAGGAGAATTATTCGCGGAAACAGAGGGATTCCTTATGGCCATCCAAGACCAAGTGATCGCTACAAACAACTACAAAAAATTTATTATGAAGGACGGAACATTACAAACAGATAGGTGCAGAAAATGCCATATAAGATCGGAGACGATACAGCATATTACGTCCGGCTGCGAACAACTGGCCAATACAGACTATCTTCACAGGCATAATCAAGTGTGCAACATTATCCATCAGAAACTTGCACACAAGTACGGACTTCTGAATACATTCCAGCCATATTACAAGTATCAACCGGCGCCCGTATTGGAAAATGACTCTATCAGAGTATACTACGATAGGCCTATTATCACTGACAGAATGGTGACGAATAATAGGCCGGACATAGTGGTGTATGATAAGAGAGCCAAAACAGCAATGCTGGTGGATGTCGCCATACCAAATAATAACAACGTGCTGAATAAGTTCCAGGAGAAAAGTCCAAATACACAGACCTTGCTATTGAGATCAAGCAGATGTGGCACCTCGACAAAATAGATATTGTTCCTGTCATCGTATCCTCGACTGGTTTAATACCCAAAACTTTGCATGATAGCCTTAAGAAATTAGAATTGCATAAGAATACCTATATAGAAATGCAAAAAGCTGTAATTCTTAATACATGTAGGATAGTTAGGAAATTTATGTCAAGTATATTGTAATCGAGCCTATTCCCTTTGATTGCTAAATCTGGGAAAGGTAAATTATATCCAGCTACTAGCTGAGATAGTGCATAAGTCCACGATAATAAAATAATAATAGTGGTGTATGATAAGAGAGCCAAAACAGCAATGCTGGTGGATGTCGCCATACCGAATAATAACAACGTGCTGAATAAGCTCCAGGAGAAAAAGTTCAAATACACAGACCTTGCTATTGAGATCAAGCAGATGTGGCACCTCGAGAAAATAGATATTGTTCCTGTCATCGTATCCTCCACTGGGTTAATACCCAAAACTTTGCATGATAGCCTTAAGAAATTAGAATTGCATAAGAATACCTATGTAGAAATGCAAAAAGCTGTTATTCTTAATACATGTAGAATAGTTAGGAAATTTATGTCAAGTATATTGTAATCGAGCCTATTCCCTTTGATTGCTGAATCTGGGAAAGGTAAATTATATCCAGCTAACAGCTGAGATAGTGCATAAGTCCACGATAATAAATAATAATAATAAATCAAAACCATACAGGTGTAGATTCAGTCAAAATACAAATAAACATGTAGAAAATACACACAAAATTCAGATCACAATAATTTCTTGAAATCATTTTCTTGTAGGAACTCTCCTATATTATAGTAACTTTTATCAATAAGAAAATATTTGAGTTTTGTTTTTGCACTTCAATTGATAATGACTTAAATTTTTCTGGAAACTTATTCCACACTGACAGTAAACTATAAGTTACATTTTTTGTAAATATGAATAGTTGGGCTTATCCTCTTGAAGAATATTTTTCCTCTTGTATTATAGGAATGTTGGAGTTGAAGATCTTTGAGATCATTATAGTTATTTAAAATGAACATCACTGATTTATAGATATATAGACCATACAGTGTTAAGATGTTGAAATTCTTGAATATGTTCCTGCACGTTTCATATTGATTCATGCCAAAGATGATTCTTAGGCATCTTTTTTGTAAAAGAAAAATTCGCTCCGCTTCTGTAGATCTTCCCCAGAAGATGATTCCATATCTTATCCTAGAATGAACGTAGGCGTGATAGGCAGTCAGAGCAGCATCCAGCCCTATCATCCGTATAGTCCGCAATGCATAGCCATAGCGTGCTATCATTGGTGAAATCTTCTCAACGTGACTACACCAGTTGAGATTACGATCAATATTCACTCCTAGAAAAGACAGGTCTTCAACTGACTCAACTTCACAGTCTTGGAATCTTAAATTAAGTTGTTCTTTCTTTTCTCTGAATAACAAAAGTTTTCTTTTTTTCCAGATTTAGCATCAAGTTGTTATCAAGGAACCATTCATTCATATTTTTCATGTCAGTCTCAAGACTTTTCATACATTCATTTTGATTTTCAGCTTTACATATTACTGATGCATCATCTGCAAACATTATGACATCGTTGTTGGTAGTCTGAACTAGATCATTTGTATATATTATGTAGAGCAAAGGTCCCAATATAGAACCCTGCGGTACACCGTTGAATACTTGTTTGGAATCAGATCGTATTATATTTCCGTTTTTCCTCTACTTATTGTCTTTTGGGTTCTTTTGGATAGATATGATCCAATGAGCTGTAATGCTACCCTCTTATACCATATTTCTCCAGCTTATTCAGTAACTTCTCATGGTTGACTCTGTCAAAAGCTTTTGACAGGTCCAGATAGAGGGCCGCTGTAGTATTATTTTGATTTAGTGACCTGATGATAGAAGTAAGTGCTTGATATATTGCATTCAATGTTGACCTTCCTGTCTAAATCCAAACTGTTGTTTCACAAGTATGTTGTTTGCTTCAAAAACTGCATTAATTTGTCAAAATTATACGCTCAAATATTTTATTCACATTGGAAAGCAATGATATTGGCCTATAATTATCAATATTTTCTTTGCTACCTTTTTTATAGATGGGTTTCACCATTGCTTCTTTTAATCTTTGTGGATACTTTCCTGTTTGTAGAATCTGGTTTATAATGTGAGTAGTCGAGTTTTTATAATTGATGCACAATTCTTGATGTTATCACATATGTTATCACTTCCAACTGAACTTTTATTTTTAATTGTAAAATATATTGGTACGTTTCTTGCTCTATAAGTGGACTTAAAAATATGCTATTGTTGCAGGATTTGATGTTATTGTTGTCCGCATCAATACCACTATTGCTTGTATTTGAACTGATAAAATGGGAATTGAATTGGTTGAGTACAGTTTCTTCATTTTGGTGGGGAAATGAATTGAAAATTATGTCATTATTATTATTCTTTTTGTTTGTGATAGTGTTGACTAACTTCCATGTGGCTTTTGTTTTGTTTTCAGACTGTGTTATATAGTTCCTATGACTTATCATTTTAGCCTGTTTCACAACCTGCTTCAGTATACTGCAATATCTTTTGTAATAGTCCTGTGATATTATTCCTTCTTGTACTTCTTCCCACATTGATCTTTTTCGGTTACTTGAAATTTTTATCCCTGTTGTTATCCATGTATGTATTGTTCTAGTCATTGAGCACTTCTTCTCTGGAAATATCAGATTCATATATATTTGCATTATCTCTGAGAAACAGTTGTATGCTTCGTCTGGATCCGATACTGCATGATAAAACAATTTTAATTTTTTTACTACATGCGGAAAGAGTCCCTTATTTTTTTATTATATTTATTTATTTTTTCAATTGAAATATCCCAAAAGATTCCTCCTAATAATCCTTCGAAATTTCGAAATTCCTGAGGTATTATTCAAAATATCTGGTGATTTCATATAAATTTGGTTATGTGTATATGTAAGTTCATTCCCTGTAGTTGGCCACTTGAAAATGACTTGATGGTCGATACCTGTCGTGTTTGTGAAAATAAAATTGTGGAAATTATAAAATATATTTTACTCCATCATCGTTGATAGAATATTTATTATCTAGTTTAGTTATCGATATGCAATGATCACCCACCCCCCTTTAAACTTGAGGCCTGTATCTGCGCTAGGCCAGATAAGGGAAAATAAAGAGTCAGTATTTTTTCCAGAATCTAACAGTATTAATCGCTTCGAGTTTTCTGTCGAAGTACATCGCATAGACGGAACCGCAATCAACTGAACTCCGAATGGATTAAATGGCAGTTAAAACAAGGGTTCTATCGAATCCAATTTCAATCCGTGAAAATCATTTCAAATGGCCAAATTACACCGACTTGTTTCATATTTGCGTAATGACTAATCAAACAGGACCCTGCGATTTAATTCACTGGTATACTGGTCGAACAGAAGCAAAGAAAGACCATTTAATCAATATCTGATCCATTTCGAATCACTTTTCACAGAATTCAACGATATTTCTTGCAGGGAGAAGCTCTAGAACTCCAATTATTTTTCTTCGCATCGTATCCAATACTTACGTGTTTTGAACTGCGAACTGATCCCATTTGTTGCAAGGCTGTTGGAAAATATGGTCCTAAGATATAGTGGAGATACAAGAATAACAAAAACGGAAGAGTAAATAAATACGAGACTGCTTTTTCTGAACGGAAATATAGAAAACGTGGATCAATATGTACCAGTTTCCAAAAAAAAAAAAAACTATAATTGCCTCCCTATGATACCTAATATCCGCAATGATTCTATGTTTAAATTGATGAATGATATTGTACAGGGTGTTTAAAAACTACACTTGAATATTTAAAGAGGTGATTGCTGAAATCACTCCATTAAAAGAGTTCATATAAACCTAGGTCCGCAAATATTATATTACGGTTTTATAGAGTGATAAAGTTTAATCGAAAGATGAAGTTTAATTTGAATTTATCCTAAACCACTTGAGAAATTGAGGTAGAATTTTGAGGTTGGTGTAGAAAATTTTCAAGGACAACATTTTGTTATCATCAGTGGCGCGCGTTTGTTCACAACGCAGATTATTATCGAAGAAAAAACTAGGACGCTACTGATTTTTTCATGAATAGAAAATAATTTTCGAATTTTCCAGTTACTTTTCAGTAAATAAGCTTTCTTCACATATATTTGTAGGACGCCAAAACATTACAAAAAATGTTCAAAGTGACCTCCTCCAGCTCGGATATAAGATTTCGGTTTTCTCCTCATTGAATGGCGAACTTTTCAAACATACCAGGATCTGTCGCACCTTGTTGCACCCATCGATGAGTCTATTTAAAGTCCTCAACATTTGCCATGGAGGTAGTATAAACCAAAGACTTCAAATGAACCGACAGGCAGAAATCTAAGGGCTTATGTCTGAGGACAGTGCAGGCTAGGGTGTATCCTTTTTGACTTTTTTTCGAAATTCGAAAATGTATAGTGCGGAAGAGTTGCATTTGGTGGCACCGAGCATCTGTGATTTTTTTCAGAATTTTTGAACAATGCCTAGGGGTCGCGCAATGCCCTCAAAGTTTCTTATGTTGTGTATAGGCAACCCGCACAACAATCTTGCGTTTTCAAGCTGTTTTAGGGTTCAAAAGTGACATTTCTGAACTCGTTCTCTTGTTTTTAGTTGTTTTTTCTAAGGAGTATAAATGAAAGAAGGATTTCGCTGTAATGTTAGTCTCTTTTTTACTTTTATTGTACAATACAATATTAAAGTTGAACATCATTATAAATTAAAATTTTAATTGTAATATTTGCTTTGTTGGGATTAAATGATAATGGAAGATCAATACAATTAAAGCCAATTCAATATTGTAACAAACAAGTGTTAATAAAGCATGGATACAATTTAACGTTAATGCAGCTTTGGTAAAATTAAATTTTGAAAATCAGAATTTCCTATGGACGCTTCCGCTCTTCTTGTGCAACGGCATAGTCCTTTTTGGTATGTAGAGATGGCATCCGTTGTCTGGACTCCAGTTTTGCTTTCACGTACGCGTCACGAGATTGTGGCCCAAAAACAGAGGAAGAAGCTTCTGTTACTAATTTTACCAGCCTTTCGACAGCCTGAGTGTGGCAGGGGAAAGCGGTTAATTCCTTATCACAGAATTCTGGACACCTAATATTTTCTTCTATTTCTTCAGGTGATAGTGATCGGGTTAGAGGGGCTCGGTCACAGGGTGCGAAGACCAGTCTATGAGATCGTAGTAGTGCTCAGCGTTGAACTTTAATTTGGGCAATTCGAAGGCGCGTATTCCCTTCCGTGTTGTCTTCGTCGATCTTGCCTTTTTTATTCTTCTCCAACCAAGAGCTCTCGTGTCGGGATTGCCATCGTTGATCATAGCGAACAGTACATTCTCAGGGTGTCCAAAATAGGCACTGTTCTGAATAACCTTGTCCACAATATTCCGCAGTTTGAGAGGCAGGTAGCGTGACAGTCGAATCAACTTCCATAAATGTATTGGACCCTGGGCAATCGAGGGTTCATTTTCTACTAAGTACCAAACGGGAGCGTAAACTTTCATTACATACGAAACCAACTGGCGAAGCGCCTCCGAAGGCTTTTCGGTACTAATGTATAATCGTAATACTCTACTAGCTGTTGTTAACCACCTAGATTGTACAACAGGGCCTGTTTTCTGCTTGCTGAGTTCTTTTGGACAATGTCTACTTGAGACAGCGGTACATAAACGTAGGAGGTATTTCTGATCGGTGCTAATATCTGTCAAACCTTCCGTGTCTTGTATCCAATCAACGGAGATGGCGTCAACTTCGTCACTCGTCGATTTTCGCATTGTAAAATAGCTTTTCCAATGGGTCCACCGGTTGCTTGTGGATTTTTAGTTTCTCCGTCTAAATATTGCATGAGATGTCGGTAAGGTAGCTCGTTCAAATGGAGTTGACAAACAACATACTGCACAGGAGCGTTGATAGCTATCTCTATGAGTCGCATCACACCTTGGATCCGACCAGTATTGACGTTAGTGCCGTCACATCCCAGCACTGTTAATTTAGAAATATCGATTTTTGTTGATCAAAAAAACGCATACTTTTGACGATATCATCAGCGGACCCTGATGAAGGTGAAACATGGCCAAGAAACGATGCAGCTACCCCACTTCCAGTGTTGCCAATGCTTGACATTTAATAAGAAAAGAGTAGCCTGTTCCTGCTTGACGCACTTAGTATAAAGAACCTTACCGAACCAAATACGAGAAAAATAGCAGCCTGGTATTTATAATTTCTTGTTTTCTTCCTCTAATTCGTTACATCGTAAACTTTTATTCCTTTATACCACAAACACAACAAATACACATAAACAAACTGCAAGAAAATCGACCTTAGACCTCTGAAAACACTTGAAATCGCGAAATTGTTGTGCGGGTTGCCTATATACAACAGAAGAATCTTTAAGGGCATTGCGCGATCCCTAGGTATTGTTCAAAAATTCTGAAAAAAATCACAGATGCTCGGTGCCACCAAATGCAACTTTTCCGCACTATACTTTTTTGAATTTCGAAAAAAAGTCAAAAACGATACACCCTAGTGCAGGCCCAAATTGTGGTCTACCTCGACTAATCCAGCGATTTCCATACTTTTGAGTTAGGAAGTCAAGAGAAGATTACTAACATGGGAGGTGAATCATCTTGCATAAGCTACATTGATTGTCTTATTGCCAATGGTACATCCTTCAAAAATTCTGGACGCGCGAGTTCCAAAAAGTGGCGGTACACCTCCCTTGTGAAAATACTGGTCCAATTAGGCACCCACTATGCCGATCAAAAAGTTCAACGAGAACTGATGTTGAAGAGAGCTTTATATGTTTGATGTGCTTTTTTCACACCACATATTATTATTATATTTGATGTAAAAGTACTCTGGCTTTACGGCAATGTAAATAACACACAATTAAATGTTTGTCGTGCTAACTAGTTTCGAGTTTATTTCAAACTCATCTTCAGAGGTGAAATAGAAATAACAGTTATCTCAAATCTGTGATAACAAAAATCTGTCGGACACCCACCTTTCGACATGAAGTGTAAAACAGTTGTTGTATAAGTCACATAGTTAAAAAACATTATTGACATGCTAAGTCGATAAAAACTTAAAAATCTAACAACACAACACATTAAAATCATATCAAAAGGGTTTGAAAATGACGAAATAAAATAATTGCGATCGAGACCTGAAACTACATTCGACAATTTAAATCTAAAGAAAGTGGGGTTATGTCACAGATATTGAGTCATACTGGCAGCTTCTTCTTCAATTTTGGAATGTAGTTTCGCTTTTTCATAGAAGTGTAACAGCTGTTCATATTAATTGCATGGCACATTCTTGATAAGGTTGAAATAGATGTTACTCAAGTGTTCAGTGTATTGCTCGAAATTTACAGAAGTATTATGTTTTTTTATTAAAATAATTTCAGCGATTCTCCGTTTCCTATGATTTGGCTCTGTCATCAGAATTTCAAAGTTGTCAATATTAAGTTGAACAAATGCCCTATTGAGAAATGATGTCTTGCAAGAGCTGTCTGATCAAGGTTAGCATGGTTGCAGTCCGATTCATTTTTCGATATACGTCTCTTCAAGTATTGTTTGCTTCGACCAATGTAGCAGCCATCACAATGCAGGCAGTTGATTTTGTAAATAGTATTTGCTAATGTTCTTTATAGTTTCGTTTTTTAGTTTCGCGAAAAGAACTTTGTCACAGCCATGCAATTATAAAAGGCAACATCCAGGTTGTCTGATTGGAGGTCCTTTTCAATCTATCTGAAAGTCCTGGTACTTCCTCTACAAAGTTTATTTATGCTGATGATAATGCTGTGGTTTTTCGACACTATGACTTCGAAACAATTGAGCATACACTGACTTCTGATTCAGATATTCTGAACATTTCCTTCAAAAAATGGCGTTTATGTCCAAATCCTTCGAAAACTGAGGTTTCTTGTTTTCATCTGAATATTCATGAGAAGGATAGGCAACTAAGAGTATTCTTCAATCAATCACTATTAATTCATAATTTCAATCCAACATATCTTGGTGTAAAGCTTGATCGTTCTTTGACTTTCAAATTTCATATTGTTAAATTATGTCAGAAGTTGAAAACAAGAAACAGTATACTACATAAACTAGCTGGATCTAGTTGGGGCGCCGGAGTCTCTACTTTGCGAACTACTGCTTCAGCTTCAGTATATTCAGCAGCAGAATATTGCTGTCAGGTGTGGTTGAATAGTGCTCATGTCAATGAGATATATATATATGGCAATATATATATATATGGCAATTCAAATCCCTTCTTATCACGATTTCTCTCGATACTCTCTCCTACTCTTGTGGTATTATTGAGAACTCTATTTATTAATTTTGAAGGCTATCCATTCTCAAAAATTTCCTCTTGATTTTCATCAAATTTTCTTTATGGTGAGTCTCAGCACTGAGAGCTAATATACGTGCATTTCCTGTTTGACCAAGTTAATTTTCAGATGTAGAGGGTGCATCGACTGAAAATTAAAAATATGACTTGTTTCCTATGAGTGTTCGTAAGTAGATAAGCTAGGAGCGTGCTAGATCACATGCCATCCGGTTCTGTTTGAAGAGGGCCATAGAGGGTTGTCCGTGACCTTGTTTCGACCTTTTGTACAAGGAGTGATAAGACGAAGAGTTGTCGACAATGACTAGAAGAAGTTAGTGGAGAAGAGGCAGGTGGGTGGTGACGTAATCGGCATCACGTGACCTGGGGTTTACCAGTGCAGGTGTGTAGAGTGGTTGGTGGGGTGAGGGGTATTTTTTGAGGGGTGTTTTCCCTTAGGGGGCTGTTTTTCTTGGTGTGTGGGGGTGGTTATTCTTATTGGGCGTGGTGTTATTGGGCATGCGCACGCTGGGCAAGACTGGGTTGGTTGAGTAAAGAAATCGATGACGTAAATTCAATTAATTTCAATTGGTTTGTTGTCATTGCACACCTGCACAGGTAAACCCCAGGTCACGTGACGCCGATTACGTCACCACCCACCCGCCTCTTCTTCAACAACTTCTTCTAGTCATTGTCGACAACTCTTCGTCTTATCTCTTCTTCTTCTCATCACTTCTTATAAAAAAGGTCCAAACAAGGTAACGGACAACCCCCCTATGGCCCTCTTCCCACAGAACCGGATGGCATGTGATCTAGCACGCTTTCAGCTTATCTACTTTCGTACTGACTCTACCATCCTCCATTCCAGTGACTAGAACATCCAAAAATGGAAGGCTCTTATTTTCCTCCGTGTCACAAGTGAATTTCAGCCTTGGATGTACGTCATAAAATAATCCGAGAGTGTAATCCATCATATTGGCTGGTATTACGTCATATATGTCATCCACATAAATCTCCAACATTGCAAGCTCAAAACATGACTGTCTTCGATACATAATTTATGACGATACTGGCCCTTTTTGGATGTTCTAGCCACTAGAATGGAGGATGGTAGAGTTAGTACGAATATAAATCGGACTGCAACCATGCTAACATTGATCAGACAGCTCTCGCAACACATCATTTCTGAACAGGGCATTTGTTCAACTTCAATATTGACAACATTGGATAACAGCCAAATCATAGGAAGAGGAGAATCACTGAAATGATTTTATTAAAAAATCATAATACCTCTGTTAATTTCAAGAAGGACACTGAACACTTGAGTAACATTTACTTATCAAGAATATGACATGAAATTTACATGAACAGCTGTTACACTTTTATGAAAATGCGAGACTACATTCCGAAATTGAAGAAGAAGTTGCCAGTATGACTCGATATCTGTGACATAACCCCACTTTCTTTAGTTTTAAATTGTCGAATGTAATTTCAGGTCTCGATCTCAATTATTTTATTTCATCGTTTTTAAACGCTTTTAATATAATTTTAATGTGTTCTATTGTGAGATTTTTGAATTTTTATTGACTAAGCATTTTAATATTGTTTTTTAAACATATGACATATACAACAACTGTTTCACACTTCATGTCGTAAGGTGGATGTCCTGACAGATTTTTGTTATCACAGGTTTGAGATAACTGTTATTTCTATTTCACCTCTGAAGATGAGTTTGAAATAAACTCGAAACTAGTCAGCATGACAAACATTTAATTGTGTTTCATTTACATTGCCGTAAAGCCAGAGTACCTTTACATCAAATATAAGTTACCGGCAAGAATAATCTGTTTGAATTTTATTATTATGAAAATTCCTTATGGAATTTATTCAAAAACTTGCTACACCAACATAAGAAATTGAGGAATTTTAATCTACTTACGCAAAAACCATTGACAATACGTTGTACGAGCAGGAAAGTTGGTAAGAAGAAGTGTTTGTACGCGTTTTAGGAGAAATGAGTACAGCATTTTCATAAATAATAAAAGCCTCCCGAATTCAAACATTTTCATAAAGAATTTACCAAACAGTTCCATTGCTGACACCTAAAGCGTCAACAATTTTCTATTGGTGGTACCAGGATCGTCTCGACTTGTTGCAAGAACCACATTTTCCAGATCTACCGTTCATCCCTTGGCCTTCTTGCTCCTTCATGTAGTCTTTATGTGCCTTTTTCATATAGGTGTCGATCAATGCTTTCAAAAGTTATTCTATCATGAGCAATATGGTTTGGAAATCTTTCATTGTACAATCGCCGAGCTCCTAATACATTTCCGTCAGCACGTCCATACATGAAGTGCATGTCAATCATCTCAAGATTCGTATAACGAATTTGTATACCCGATTTGGAATTCAAATTCAATAGATTGAAAATCATTGAAAAAGAGAAACACTCAAACGATACTGGCGTTAATCATTTTTGAACACGTCTATGACTGAGTGTAGAACAGGTATAATCAATGGAAACGCCAAGTATGCCTAGATATCTTCTCAACATTTTTTTCCTCAAAATCTGGATGTCGTAAAAAATAATGTCAACAGTGCGTTTTTCTTGTAAAATAATTTTTATTTTCGAAAAAATTACTAGCGTTCTATAGTCGATTTGATAAGTTTGTTGAGTAATAATTACTCTTTCTTACACGTTAATATGGGTGCCCCAAGAGTAAAATATTCTTCCGGAGGTAAAATAAATCATTTTATCTCCGGGCGGAGGGTACTCGAGGGGGTCAATACGAAGGATAATAATAAGGTACGTTCAACTGAAAATTCTAGAAACGATCAATTGAAACTAGAGTTCTGTAACATACGATGAATTAATAGTAATATCAATGCCGTACGTTACCATCTGAAAAGCACTATACCAGACATATTAGCTTTAACGGAAACCCAGATCAAGCCCTCACGTAGTAGCATCCATCGTCTATACCTAGGCTACTAACTGCACACAAATTTTAGGTTCAAACATCGTGTATGTCTTTGAGTGAAGAACAACATTTCATGTCACAGGAAGGAATCCCTTGAAACTGATGATGTTGATGTTATATGGTTCAAAATAACAAATAAAACAAAAATAAAATTCGTCTGCTATCTTTACCTTCCAGGAAATGATCCATCCTATTCCCGTTTGTTCGATTTACTCTCTCTTGAAATCGATTAACAGCAGAATTACCCCTCAGCAGAGATTGTTGTACTGGGAATGTTTTAATGTTCACAATACCACATGGGTTAAGTTTTCGAATAGAACTGATGATGCTGGTCGAGAGGCCGAATCATTCCCCATTGCGTATGGCATTGAGCAATTGGTTATGGAATCCCCACCCATATTTTCGACATTGAAAGTCCATACGCTGATATAAACGATCTCTTTCTTACTGAAAACCCTGATCCTTCCACAATAACGGCTCATGTTCCCTTAGGAAAATCTTACCATAACCTTCTAACGGCTTATAGCCGTTTCACAGCAACACCACCTATCACTCTACCACCTCGCCTAGTCTGGCACTATGATTCTGCCGACTGGGACAGGTTGCGAACCTTTTTTTCAGATTTCCCTAGGAAAGTAGTTTGTTTTGTATATGAGAATTTATCAGAAAGCTCCAAAAAGATAACCGAAATCATCAATGGGGATAGAATTATTCATTCCTCATTCTATCAAAAAGCATAGCCAAGGAAAGTCATGGTTTAATGGAAAATATGTAGCCGCTTTGAAGACCAAGAAGCAGGAATATCGCCAGTGGTGTCGAAACTCTTGTCCTGAAAGCAGAAGAGCGTTTATTTCAGCTCGTAACTTATGCAATCTTGCAGTAACAGATGCAAAAACTGAACACATGAATAAGGTAAGAACTAAGTTTGTTAATCATCCTAGCTGTTCTAGATCCTTTTGGGTATTGGCTCAAAAGGACCAAAGGGCCAAATCAGTTGGGAGAAACTTTACTTTCAGCTCCCTTTCCTTGCCTAGGGAAGGCGGGCCATTACACCTGAAGAAAAAGCAAACCTTCTCGCAGGACTATTTGCTTCTAGTTCTACTCTGGATGTGGGAAATAAGGACCCTCCTCTTATTCCTCATCTCGGGTCTCTTATGCCAGATGTTTACAGGCAGAAGACCATCAGAAAAATACTGCTCAATCTCGATACTAATGAAGCAGCTGGACCTAATGGCATACCGTCTATTGTTTTGAAAACATGCGCCTCTGAATTAACACCTATTCTCTGTAGACTTTTCACTATCTCCTATCATAAAGGCATTTGTTCTTTCAACTGGAAAATTTCCAGAATCCAATCCATCCCTAGAAAAGAGAAAAAACCATTGCATCGAATTATAGGCCAATATCCCTTTTACCTATGATCTCTAAGGTGATGGAAAAAGCCATCAATTGTGAGCTTGTGAGCTTATTGAATCTTTAGAATCTATTGGTATTATCAATGACCGACAATATGGTTTCAGGCACCAGAGATCAACAGGAGATCTACTTGTGTATGTTACTCACATATGTAAAAGTTCTATTGAGAAATTTGGGGAATCTTTGGCTGTGGCTCTCGATATTTCGAAATTTATCTATCGCGTTTGGCTTAAGAGTCTGCTTAGTGAATTGTCCGCGTATGGTTTGTCCATACGGCTATGCCTATTGATCTCTCTGTGTGGTCATGGATGAGGTTACTTTTGACACACTTGGCATTAATTCTGTTGTGCATAAGGAACTCATCTTGGCACCAACTCTGTTTTTGCTTCATATAATGACCTCCCTACTGTTACAGGTTATAAATACACAGCTTTTAGGATGACAGTACACTTTATACATCTTCTTGCTCGGTAAAACCCTTGTCATTACAAGACACGAACGAAATACGAATCCATCATTGCAATAAAGTCAATAGCGACTTGAAATCAGTTCTTGATTGTAGATCTGCTAACCTGGTAAAGTTCAATGCTAGTAAAACTTAATCCTGTTTACTTTCTAGGAAGATGAATAGCACTGTCCCGGATATAACACTTACTTCCTCTATAACAATGCTTGGAGTAACTATCGGCGACAATCTATCACGGCATGACCATGTTGTGAATATCGCTAAGTTAGCGTCAAAAAACCTGGGATTTCTCTATATTACCTCTAAATATTTCATTCGAACTAATTGCTGACTCTCTATAAAGCTGAAATTTGTCCTGTTATAGAGTATTGCCCCCGTGTATGGGGTTCTGCTCTTAAACACAGCTTGAAACTCGTGGACTCCATCCAAAAGAGAGCAATTCGTTTAATCGGAAACTCACAGATTCCATTCCACTATTGGAACATCGAAAAAAAGTTGGTGAGCTTTCTCTTTTTCACAGGTACTTTCATGGAAGATGCTCTGAGGAACTTTCTACGCTTGTTCCACTGCTTGTTTTCTATTTCGAGGCAAACAAGCCAACTCTTGCTAATCACCCATTCTTGGTTGAAATGGAAATACCTAGAACGTCTCTATACCAGAATTCATTTTTTCATTGAACGGCAAAACTCTGGAACACCCTTCCATGTAACGTTTTTCCTCATGCCTATAACCTGTTAGCATTCAAGCGAAATATTAACCGCCTATCATTTTCAGGTACTCGCGGTGTTGTCAGGACATAATAGGATGTGCTTCTCTATGCGGGTAACAGATCAAAATAATTAAAAAACATCGTTAGGTAACAGGATGGCCATTGGCGTGTCTTTTAATTATCATTTGTATGCATCAATTAGTAGTTGGTAAAAGTATTTTGTTCAATTCACAAATAATGTAAAAGTTCTATAATCGTACCTCTGTTAAATATGCAAAAACAACTTTCCAAAATTTTGAATATCACCTCAGGTATTTTTAAATTACGGAGGTTTGTTATAATTCATCCTTTTGAGATATTTCAATTGACGAACGAAATAAATTAAGGTTTATTTTAAGGAAGAAACAAATAAAAGAATATAAGAGACTCTTTCCACATGTAGTAAAAAAATTGAAAATTGTTTTCTCACGGAGTAGGTGTTTTTTCTCGACCTCAGTAGCTTGTATTACCTCCTTATGCACTGATACAAGCCTGAATTCATCTAGCCATGCTTTAGATTAGGTTTTCGACCTCCTCTGGGGTGATATTCTGCCACTTTTCTGTGGCGGCTTGAAACATCTTGCTTGTGGGGTTCTTGGATTATCCTGGCGTGATCTTATTTTTCTTTCGAGATTATCCCATAAATGTTCAATTGAATTAAGGTCTGGAGAAAACGCTGGCCAGTCCAAAATATCAATTCCCTCTGTTTGCATAAATGTGAAATTCTCACCGTGGGAACCTCGCCATAGTCTCACTATGGGCTTCAGCACTTGGTCCACGTAATTTCTAACCTTTAAACTCACAGGAAACGAAATCATGTTTTGCCTCCCAGCATAATACCACCTCAAAACGTCACACTGCCCCCTTGGTATTTTGGAATTTGTCTTGCTGCTCGGAGTCTAGCTTGTCTTCCACGACCCTTTAAATCTAATCGAACTCCAATTCTCGTCTCATCCGAAAAAAGAACATTCCGTCAATTCACAATATTCCAATTTTGGTGCTTGATACACCAATTAAGCCTGTTAATTTTTAGTTATCTAGTTAGCTCTGGAACTCTTGAGAGACTTCTGCTGTCTAAACGCCTGGAACGAAATCTTTGACGTATCGTGTCGACTGATACACTGATGCCTGTTGCTTCCAGAAGTTGCTTTTAGAGTATGGGGTGAGACGCACTAGGGTTTCTTCTTGCAATTTGACACACCAAGCGGTCTTGTTCTTCATAAGTGATCTTCCTACGACTTCTTCTAGGCCTATTCTGCAGAGATTGTAGCTCCACGTACAGGCGTAGGTTTTTGAATGTGATACCCCATTGAGGCCGCTATATCCCTCTGAGTCACCCGTTCTTCAACGATAGCATTTATTTGACCCCTCTGCACATCGGACAATCCAACGTTAGGCATTTGCAATTATGATTAAAGGTTTTTTTAAATTTTGAAATTCACAGTTTCAAATTTCAGTGACGACTGAGTATAATTTCCCCTAACATGTGGTGATAATTCAACATTTCTTATCATACTATCCAGTTTTTTTTTTTACAACAAAAAAGTTAATTCTTCACAAGTAGTTGAAGATCTATGGTTAAAAACAATCAATAAGGCGAAATACCGAGGAATTTCATATAAATTTGGATGTGTGTATATCGAAAACTCACCTTCACTGATATTTGCATTCCCTATGACTCAACACACACAAAAACTCATGAATTCGCTGTGTTAAATTCAATGATTCATGTGGTTTTTTCTCTGATATATTCGAATCAAATATGTCCAGGGAAGTGTAAACTATTAGAGAAATAGCTGAGAACATTGGTTACCTCTCAAATATAATAAACAGAATGAACAGAAGAAAAGAAACAAGAATAGCTTATCATAATATTTACCCACGTATAGAATCAACTAGAACAGATGAATATATTTCCCTAACATATTTAAGTCCTATCAGCGAAAAGATTGCAAATGACATTTCAAAATAAAATGGAAAAGTAGCTTTCAAGACCCACATGAAACTCTATCAGAATTTTTTAATTAGAGATAAAACTGATAATTTTGTGAATACTGGAGTTTACAAGTTGTTCTGTATGGATTGTGAAGGTTATATTAGGTTAGATTTCTTCTATAGGTCAAATAGATCGTTTATTCTAAACTAGATACAAAGGGCATCATTCAGATTACAATAACGAGAAAACCGACAAATCTACTGTCGCTTTCCTTTGTATTGGAAAATGGCCATCATTTTCCACCCATAGATCAACTTCAAATTATTCGCAGAATACCTAAGGGACAAAAGTTAGAATTTTTGAAATCCTTCAAAATTTTCAAACTGCAACAGACCCCCATAGCGATAATCATCTGAACGACCAGTATGACCCGGCTTATACGTCGGTATTTGAAATCTTTAGATAATACCAGTTTTTATCATAATTAGTTTATGACCTCTTGTTTGCACCTTTATTAGTTTTGTATCTACATTTATATATGTATGTATTATCAGTTTAGTGCAATAAATCTCTTGTGATAGTATAATACATATTTTAGTTTCTTATTACCATCAATTACCCTCAAGCTTTCTGAAACTGAAATACATATAATTCTTTACCAAAGTGTTGGTATAAATTGTTAATGGTTACAAGAATTATGCAAAAGTTCTTAAGAATAGAGAAACTACTTTGTAATAGTTTGAGAGATATTTCCAGAATAAAATGCTTCCGCTTGAGTTATCACAACACTTAAAATATCATCTTTGACAGAGTTGTATGAATAAATTTAGCGAATCAATTTTAAGATATCGTTTCGGAGAAGATGAAGCAATATACTGTATATTGCTAATTTAATGAAGACAATATTGGAATGAAAAATCCGATAAATGAAACCTCTAATTCACAGTTCAAACTAAATCCGAGGGAGAATTCGAATTTATTATTTGGAAAATGCCCTTCGATGAAACCTTATTTATTTACCCCTTTTTGCTGTAGCTGAGGGCAATTCCAGCAGCAAATAAAAACTCAATTCAAACTGACAACGAGCAAACCGCAGAACGCGCTAGAGCGGAGAGTTTACTTTTTGTTGCAGAAAAGGGGGGCCCATTTGTGCATATATGCTGTCACATTAGTTAGGGCGGTATTTCATTCAAGCCAGTTTTATGTACCAAAAACAATGTTAGCGCTCCCAAAATGTAGCTAGTAGCGTATCTATGGTCTTTTAATTTCGCTTTTAAAAGTGAAAATTTAGTGATTTATTGTGTTTCTTTTGGAGACGGCTGTTTTGATATTAATATCGAGGTTGAAGGTCACTTAAATTCGGTTTTACTTCACGTTGGACTATAAATACGAGCAAATGCACGAAGAAACGGCCAGGATTTTACGGAAAAAGACTAATCGTCGAGTTCATTTCGATAGGTTTGATCAGTGGTTCCCAAACTTTTTTGTTGCATAGACTACTTTCAATATTTTGATGGATCCGGTGGAACCCCTGCAGCTAAATTACTACCAAATTCTAAATATTTAAAAAAGTGAAGATTAGATATATTTATCTATGAAAACTTGCGTTGTGGCTGAGTTTCATAAAAAAATTAACAGTTTCCGAAAAAAGTTAGAATTGATTACTTGAGGGGGTTAATTATTCGATAATAAAGTCGACTAAACAAATTTTAAATTAAATTCTAATTGATTATACTGTGAGAGGATGTCAAAACAGCAAAGTTGGCCAAGCGAAAAAGTGACTCCATCTAACTTAACCTTTTTGAAATCTACAGTGACTCACAGTACAAGTACCAATCAATTCTGATCGAACTTTATTTAGGAAACGTCCCATTCGGAGTAGTAATATTAGTATTTTTTCTTGTGTTGTAGTTATATATTCAAATATATAAATCATTACACTATTAATTATTATTGTTAGAACAGTCGTAATCTAATCAAAATTAAACACTTAAAACATAACCTAATGTAACTTCTACAATGGAAATTACAGTAAAATATAATTTTAATAATATGGATGTACTTGATGGATTGACAGTGAATAATCAATATTTGGCTTGAATTTTGTAAAGAATAACTGCAAATATCCCCGTTCTGTGATATTCAAACTGCTCCTTATTTTGACAAGTTTGTACCGGAAATAAAACTTTTTTCGCTTTTGCGCGATTTCCCACAATCTAGGATATTTTCAAGGTGTTTCTGCCTGCAGCCAAATTTTTGATATCCTCTTTTAAATGTCACTTTCAGCTCCTCATTAATGCTAAGCTCAAGTTGCTCCTCTTGTATCACATCTTCACTTCCCTTTCATCAAAGGGATTTACGATCCATGGTGGTATTTCCATCGACAGAATGTCTTCAAATCTGATTTAAAATCATCATGAAATAATGAACGTATGTCTGAATATCTTCATCAAGGTATTCCAGCTGCGATACGTATAAAAATTATGACAATTCGCGCAGACCAATATTTTTCTTCATAAATTTCAGTTCACCAATAAAGCTGAAATCACACTCTTCGCTCCTTGTTTTTATTAAATTAAGGCTGTCCCTTTGTACTTATCAGTTGAGATTATTAGATTTTTTGAACAAATCAGCCAAATACGCATGTCTGCTTCAAAATTTGAAAGATTTATTTTTTGAATCAGGCTTTTATTTACTTTCCACAAATTCTAAATTTGAGTCAACAAGTGAATAAAATCTTAATAAACATGCATTTTTCGACAACCAGCGTACTTCGGTAGGTAACAGCAATTGTTGGAAGTTTTCATCATTGGCACAATTTTCCAAACCTGTTTTATAAGAAACGCGTAATCAATGCATTGCAAAGCCTTTAATAATTAGAGATAGCATAGGTCCGAGTTTCCCTACACTAAATTCAAGTCTTTGAGGAGTATTGTGAAATCTAAAATGAACACAGCTTTTGAGAACTTTAATCAAACATCCGAGGAGCAAATTTCCAGTGATCCTGCTGCCTTCTAGTCATTCATTAAATAAAAAAGGAGTACTTTGGTAGTGTCTATGATGGATATAATGAAGATGTGTTAGTTGCTGATGGCGAAGCTCTTGGTAATGAATTCATCAATCTGAATGCCGTTTCTGTGGAAGATATATTCTTCACTGCGAGAAAACTATCTAGCAAGCCTACCGCTGGTCCAGAAGGTATACCCAGCTTTGTCATTAAGGTTAGATGCATACGTGTCTTTGCACATCATTTATGTCATATTTTTAATATTGTCTTGAAGAGTATAATCTACCCTTCGACATGGAACGTAGCTAAGATTGTTCTCATTTTGAAGAAAGGTGATTCTACCATCATAGGTAACTATAGACCCATATGACATTTGTCATATTTTTCGAACGACTGTCAAAATTTCTTCGTAAATTTTTGTTCAAATTAACAAAGTTCCACGAAGAAATAATATATGGGCTATGTCAACACATTCTATTGGGTCCATAATGTTTCAAAAACATCTATAGATCATAATCGGCATCACTTGGAAGACTGAACCTGGCCATCGAGGCCCCTCTCGGTCAAACAGAGATGGAATTTGAGGAAATATCGCAGGTTATGTATTTTTTTTTATTACCTCCTTAGCCCTTTTCATGAGTTGGATTGTTAAAATATTTTTCTGCTGTTTTTCTTTTTCCATTGTTACAGATTCCTGTCCCAAACCCCTTCCTTTCACCCTTGTGTTCGTTTGGAAATCATGGAATGGAAGAGAGAATGAAGCAGCTAAGCAGAAAATCTTTGGTACTCTTTATGTAATTATATATACATATATATATATATATATATATATATATATATATATATATATATATATATATATATATATATATATATATATATATATATATATATTATATAGAAAGAAATATACAAATTTTTACTGGGAAATCGGGGTTCAGTGAACGGAAAGTGTTTGAGGTTAAGTTTAGTGCAATTGCAAATTTAGTATTGGAAGACCTTGAATATCAAATACTTAGCAAAGATCACATTCAAAGTGCAGTTTTTCAAACGGTATGTAGATGACTGTATAGCATGTATTCCTTGGGACAAAATAAACGAAATAACCAAAATCTTCAATTCATATCATAATAAAATTCAATTTGCCAATGAAATCGAAAAAGATGAAACAATCAATTTCCTCGACATACAATTAACCCATGATGATACAGTAAAAATATATACTAATTGGTATCAGAAACCGACATGGAGTGAATCAATTGTACCAAACCGATACAAAAAAGCGTTATCAATAGCCTGGTTGATAGAGCCATCAAGCTATCACCCCCTTAATTTAGAACAAAAAATATAAAGAAATTTAGGAACATACTAAAAAGAAACGCGTTTCCACCTCGTTTTTGGAACCCCTCATAAAGAAAAGAATACATGAAATATACAATACAGAACAGAGAAAAAACAAATAGATTTTAAATACATCAGCCTCACTCATACACCCGGAGTGTCACAACAAATTGATAAATGCCTAGAAAATTACAATATCAAGATTGGACATAAGCCTAAAAACTACTGCAAACAATTTTTCACCAATCTAAGGCCAAAGGTGAAACATGAGAACTAAACACACTGTATATACAAGGTTAATTGTCAGGACTGTGGAGCGTGCTATATCGGTAATACTGAGCAATACTTGCATAAAAAAAATATACCAACACGACTACTCCATTAGATCTAATAAAAAAAGTACCGCCCTAGCGAAACATAGCATTGAAAAACTACATAAATTTAATTTTGCTGATGTACGAGTTCTTGCATCCGAAAGCAACGACTTTAAAGGAAACATTCTAGAAATGATCGAAATCCAAAAAGAACCTAAGACAGTGAATTCAAGAGCTGACGTTGACGGATTTATGAATGTCTACAATAATCTGATAATTTGAATACACCCTTCAATGGATTGCTGCAACCAGTTATATTCGAATATTAATGGTTATTGCCTGTTATTGTTTGTCTTGCTTTTTTGTAATTGTTTTACCATTGACGATAATGATTTAAAGAGAGAATGTGTACTGTGAATAGCTTTTAACGTAAGAATTGTATTATGTGTTTCACTGAAATTATGAGTTTTGCTCTAGATAATAATTGTGCAGAGATGAATGTTTTATGATGATGGCCCTGTGCCGAAACGCGTAAAAATACTCTGCAAATTATAAGTTTTTAACCTCAAACACTTTCCGTTCTCTTAACCCCGATCTGCCAGTAAAACTTTGTTTATTGTATTATTATATATATATATATATATATATATATATATATATATATATATATATATATATATATATATATATATATATATATAATAAACAATAAACATGTCGTTTAAGTATTTTTAAACTTTTATATTTTATTTCGATATGATCCTCTTTGGTACCTGCTTGACGACTTCTACCATATCGCTTTCATGCATACGGCTGACACTTGATTTTCGAACTCATGAAGAGCTCTATGAAAACCGCTGAACTTATTTTACTGTGATGTGAAATAATAATTTCATTCATTATATTTTGACATATTTCTATAAATTCTAAAGTAACTTTGAATCAATATTTTGATATGAAATCAATAATTAAATGAGTTAGATAAATGACAGAAATATATTAGTGACAATAAGTTCAATCTGTCTCGGCTTTCTGTTCTCTTGTTGAAGTATGTAATTGATCAATACTCTGCAATTGCTTATTTCAGTATAAAATATATATCGTAATGCGTAATATATTTCTAATGTTTCCGTGTAGTAGGTAAGTAGTCAATATCAAATACTGAACTTACTTATATACTTCTATAAAATAATACTTTATAAATATACCCATTTCTTATAGCAGCTCAAATGGAAGAGATTTCTTTCCATTTAATTACTATTTTTGTAAATAAACTGTAAAATTATTTTGTTAGATTATTATTATTATTACATTTTGAATAAATTGTAGTAGTTAAAAGTGTAGCAATCAACCATAAACCCTTAGCATCCTGGAATTTCAATTGCAAACAGAATCATATATACCTTTTCGGAAAAGTTCTCTGAAGCAATTCGGTAAGAACTTGTATTAGAGTTCAATGCAGTGTATTGAAACCTAGGAATTTCCTTAGCTATCTGGGTACATCGATGCAAATAAACTCAAAAGAGGTGCAATCATCAGAATATCATGTAGAAATTTTTAATTATTCCAAAATGACAGTTGTGTCGACAGAGTATTCAATTCAAATCATTCAGAGAAATTAATGAGTCTTCAATAGCAAAGCAATTAAAAAAGTTGAAAGTTACTAACTAAAGAATCTGGTTCCATCTCCATATAAAGGTACGATTCCTTCTCAAAAATCCTTGTTATGTTTTCAAGGACATTAGGCAGTAATAGTCGGCATTTTGTTTGAATTCTCCTCTGCAGCTTGTCAATGTTCCCTGGCTCCGTAACGTTTGAATGACCCCATAAAAAATTGAGAGGATTCAAATCCGGTGACCACCCAATTAGTCTAGTCCTACCGATCCAATTCCCAGAAAAATTATTATCTAAATATTCCCACTCTTGAATCAAAATGCAATGGGTCATCTGACAGATGTTGAAATGTTTTTGCAATATACATTAATCAATTCTTCTATTATTCTATCAATGAGCAAAAACTATTTCTATCGATATTATCATCGTATTGTGGGATTTTGTGTATGTACTTCTCTGTATAACTAAGGATTCTGAATCTCACAGTATCGTCAATTGCAACTTTTCGCCACTCCAATGAGCAATAATTTACTCTCACCAGAAAAACAGTTTTTTTGATAAAAGTAATTATTATTATGTATGGCATTCTCGCTTAACACTTGATGAAACATAATGAATAAATGATTGATCACTTGGAAAAGGTTTAACAAATATTCATTGAAATACTCGATATTTCGGGTTGTTAGCCCATTATCAAGAGTAATACAATACTAAATTCAAAATGAGTGATTTCACTTATGTATAACGGTATTCACGACTGGAGGTAAATTGAACTCTAGTTGGTCGTTGCAAATTGGCTAGTTTTCCTATGAGCGGACATAATTTCAATAATCTCCAAGATGTCCATCCTTTTTCCTTTATTACCTGGATGCATGGGTTCGATATTCTTGAAATCTATGAAATGATTTTTGTTGAAGCAGTGGTCCGAAAATCCCGTAGTATATTTATTATGCACAATAGATCTTTTATGTTCTTCGACTCTCTTCTCGATGCATCTTCCGGTTTGGCCTATATAGAATGTCTCACATTTACTGCTGTGTATTTTGTATACTCCGCTTTTATCCAATAATTTTGTTTTACCTTAATACTAACTAACGATGAACCCAAATTCTTTTTATTAGTGCTGATTGCGTTAATATTATTTCTGTGTAACCTTTTACATACAGGGTGCTTCAACGAAAACTAAACAGAGGCTATATCTACCAAGATATTCATTCCTGATCAAAACGCAAAACCGGTCAATTTCTGTTTCAAAGGGACATCTTTTGTGGTACAGAACTTGCCTGAAATATCAACCCCTAAGCGGTGGTTGCAATCCTTGAACATTTTTAATTGAAAACTGTAAAAGATACATGGTGTGCAACTGAGAGATAGGAAGACTATTTCACTGAGACTATTCAAGTTTCAGTGGAATAAAATGGAACAGATCCATGCTAATCAATGGCAGTCATCATCAAGTACCATCCTCATCTCGAATTTCAACCCCTAGAGCAGAGGTGACCACCCTTGAACATTTTGAATAGGGAAGATGAGTCGAGTGATGACTCAAAAGAAAGGTGGTATTTTTGTCTACATTGCCTTGTACAAATTTCCATTTTTAATTGAAAACTGAAAGAGATACAGGGTGAGAAACTGAAAGATAGGGAACACTATTTCCCTAAGACTATTCAAGTTTCAGTGAAGTAAAATGGAACAAATCTATGCTGATCAATGGCACTCATCATCAAGTACCATCTTCATCTTGAATTATAACCCTTAGAGCAGGGGTGACCACCTTTGAAAATTTGGAAGAGGGTAATTGGGTCGAGTGATACCTCGAAAGAAAGGTATTATCTTTGTCTGCATCCCCGTGAACAAGTTTTCATTTTCTAATGAAAACTGTAGAAGATACAGAGTGAGCTACTGAAAAATAGGGGAGAGTATCTATCGCCCTGAGATATTCAAGTATAAGTGCAAAAAAATGGAACAGATTCATTTCAGATCAAAGGCTGTCATCTTCCGAAACACCATTCACATCTCAAATTTCAACTGTTCCATTTTTTTGCACTTATATTTGAATAGTTCAAGGCGATAGATAGTCTCCTCTATTTTTCAGTAGCTCACTCTCTGTCTTCTACAGTTTTCAATCAAAAATGAAAATTCGTTCTCGGGGATGCAGATAAAGAAAATACCTTTTTTTCGAGGTATCACTCGACCCATCTACTCTTTTCCAAAATTCAAGGGTGGTCACCCCTGCTCTAGGAGTTGAAATTCGAGATGAGGATGGTACTTGATGATGACTGCCATTGATCAGCATGAAACTGTTCCATTTTACTTCACTGAAACTTGAGTAGTCTCAGGAAAATAGTCTTCCTATCTTTCAGTTGCTCACCCTGTATTTTCATGGAAAAGATATGTAGATGATATCTTCTGTATTTGAATTGGCACAGACAGACAACTCAATAGTTTCTTAACGTTTTTAAATTCTTCTCATCGATCGATTCAATTTACAATGAAAAATTAAAATAATGAAGAATTTTTGAAATTCTTGGACTAGTCGATTAGTAGGGCTCATGACTCATTCGCCTTTAAAATATACAGAAAATCAACCTATTCGGATACCCTCATTCGTAACAGTAGTTCCAAATCCCAGAGTATCAAATTGAGTGCTTTTCATTCATTTGTGCACAGGTTGCTTTCTATTCCTTCGTCAGATGACGATTTTGAGAATGAAGATCAAGTTTCAAAATTAATCGCTAAAAACAACAGCTATTAACCAAAATGAATTGATACCTGAATAAGACAAAAACGACATAAACTTTTATTGCAGAGAATTCATCCGTTGCATTCTAACCATAGATTGCACTAGGCGCCTCCGATCTAGCTGAGCAGACAACGTACTCTCTGTGTACCTGACCCGAGGGTTTTAATATCGGTGCATCTCTGAGATTCTCAGTCTCTTTTTTTTCGTCGAGTTCACTTCGTCTCCGCAGATCGTCTGCAGTAAGCGTTGCCTCAAGTCAACTCTACAGACAACCCACGCCGACGGCCATAGTACCAAACCGCCGTTGTCGACTAGCGAACCACGTGTTTTATTTAATCTTACATTTTACAATCTACAGTTTGTGTTATTCATCGACATTTCTTTTGTGTGTATGACCCCATCTCGATAGTAAGTAGAGTTCAACGTGTGCATTAGGCCCGTGGTACTCTCCGTTGAAAGGAAGAACCCAACACCTACTGAGTTAACCGATTAATGGTGATAACGAAAAGTGAAGTGAAGAATTCCGCTACTTCCGCACACGAGGTGAATCAGACGCACGTGGTAGGATCAATGCCAGCAATAGAAACGAAACAGTGGATGATATTTGGCTAATTCAGCGTCCGCAGAATCTACCACCGCAGCAGCCGAGAAGGAAGCATCCCGTTTTTGGACCGTAAAACAACACCAAGTTGCACCCAACGACGTGTATGTGAATGTAGTGTTTCAATACTAGTTAGTAAATTGTTTTTTGAAGCACTTTTTTCTACTTTTCAGGAATTTTTAATATCTAAGTTTTAGGTACCTGATAAATTAAGATACAGAGTAGACGCGTTTCACTTCTCATTCTTTTAGGTTTTGTTATTGTACATATCTTAAATTTGAATAATTTGAATAGAGTCTTCCAATACACTTTCACATTGTGAGTAGCTAGACCATAATACTCACTTACCTAAGACTAGGTTTTCTGTTGTTATCCTTGTCATCATCGCGTTGATACCAAAAGGTAGGTAGATAGTAAGATGGTATGATGTTCAAGAATGCACATGCTTTAAGTGAAGGTAAAACATATTTTATTAACCGGAATGGCAATACTGAGGCGCTAACTGTGATCTTTTGTGTTCACTATGTTTTATAACCATAGATCGCTCTTGTCCTCTCCGATCAAACAGAGCACAAAACGTAATCTGTGTTTCCTGTTCTAAGAGTTTATATATCGTTGCATTTCTGAAATTCATATTCTCTCTTTCTTCGCCATTCTCATGGAGTTCAATTCGTCTCCGTAGATCGTCTGCAGCACGAGTCGACTCTGCAGACAACCAAAGCCGTCGGCCGTATTGCCTACCGGCTGTTGGCTCCCAACGAAGCACGTATTTTTCAACTTACATTTAGTATTAAAACGAGAGTTTGTTTAAGCATCGTCGTTTTTTGTCTTCGTGTGCGTGACTTCATTCCCGTTACAATGCTGATGGTAGAAAAATAATACCGACACTTTTGAACCAACATGTTTCTAAACCTTTTTCAATTCTGTTTTCATTCATTTAAAATACATCGAGTTGAAAGTATTGATGAATAAGATAGTATTTTTTACTAGTTAGAACACACTGTATCGAAAAGTTGATGCTGAAAAATTGTTGATAACGACATAAACTTTTATTGCAGAGGATTCATTCGTTGCATTGTAACCATAGATTGCACTAGGCCCTCCGATCCAGCTGAGCAGACAACATACTATCTGTTCACCTGACCTGGGGGTTTTAATATCGGTGCATTTCTGAGATTCTGGGTCTCTTTTTCTTCGTCGAGTTCACTTCGTCTCCGCAGATCGTCTGCAGTAAGCGTTGCCTCAAGTCAACTCTACAGACAACCCACGCCGACGGCCATAGTACCAAACCGCCGTTGTCGACTAGCGAACCACGTGTTTTATTTAATCTTACATTTACGTTCACGAGTGTTTGTGTTAATCATCGACATTTTTGTTTTGTGTGTATGACCCCATCTCGGTAGTTAGTCGAGTTCAACGTTTGCATTAGGCCGTGGTTTTCTCCGTTGAGAGGAAGAACCCAACACCTACTGAGTTAACCGATTAATGGTGATGACGAGAAGTAAAGTGAAGAATTCCCCTACTTCCGCACACGAGGTGAATCAGACGCACGTGGTACGATCGATGCCAGCAATAGAAACGAAAAATGGTTGATATTCGGCTAATTCAGCGTCCGCAGAATCTATCACCGCAGCAGCCGAGTAGGAAGCATCCCGTTTTGGACCGTAAAACAACACCTACTGGCACCCAACGACGTGTATGCGAGTATAGTGTTTCAACACTACCAATGCGCGAGTAAACCTACTCGCAGTCTCAGCTCTCAAATCCATGATGAACTCATTATGTGTCTTATGAGTCATAGGTAATTAAATTGTTTTTTGAAGCACTTTTTCTACTTTTCAGGAATTTTAATATCTATGTTTAAGGTACCTGATAAATTAGGATACAGAGTAGATGCGTTTCATTTCTCATTCTTTCAGTTGTTCTCATTGTACATATCTCAGATTTGAATAGAGTCTTGTACCACATTTTCACTTGTGAGTAGCTAGACCATACTACTCACTTACCTATGACAAGGTTTTCGGTTGTTATCCTTGTCATCATCGCGTTGAGACCAAAAGGTAGGTAAGATAGTAAGACGGTATGATGATCAAGTATGCACATGCTTTAAATGAAGGTAAAACATGTTTTATTTACCGGAATGACAATACTGAGGCACCTAACTGTGATCTTCAGAGGGCAGGCCGTGTTACCGTGTTCACTATGCTTTATAACCATAGATTGCTCTTGGCCTCTCCGATCAAACAGATCACAGAATGTCATCTGTGTTTTCCTGTTCTAAGAAATTATATATCGTTGCATTTCTGAGATTCATATTCTCTCTTTCTTCGCCAATCTCATGGAGTTCAATTCGTCTCCGTAGATCGTCTGCAGCGCAAGTCGACTGTGCAGACAACCAAAGCCGTCGGCCGTATTGCCTACCGGCTGTTGGCTCCCAATGAAGCACGTGTTTTCTTAACTTACATTTAGGTTTAAAACGAATGTTTGTTTAAGCATCGTCATTTTTTGTCTTCGTGTGCGTGACTTCATTACCGTTACAATGCTGATGGTAGAGAGTTGATACCGACACTTTTGTACTAATATGTTTAAACACCTTTTTCAATTCTTCTTTCATTCATTTAAAATACATCGAGTTGAAAGTATTGATGAATAAGATAGTATTTTTTTCTAGTTGGAACACAGTGTATCGAAAATTTAATTTTGAGAAATTATTGATTCATATAGATAATCTAACACCTTTTAACAATGTACCACTTGACCCATATTCCTTATGATGATTTTTTAATACAGGATGGTGGGGGTAGGAGGTTGATCAAATTCAGCATAAACGATGGTTTCTCTCCAGAAAAAATCGACATGTTCCAGCGTTTGCCGCTGGCGCTACCTTCTTCCGTGTTAGAGAGCAAGTTGAATTTTCTTCTAAGCCCCCTGTATAAACAGATGGAATATTCTCCTCATTTTCAATACAAGTATAATCAATCAGTGAAAAAAAATATATCTTGGGGACATACACTAATTGCTTGGTTCATTTCAAAGTGCCACCCAGGTAATCTGTGAATACAAAAGAAATTAATTCAAGTAAGGAAGGGTTTCCCTTGCAACAAAATGAAATTTGTACGGTTAAATTAGAATACAAATTCTCCATAATAAACTTTTACGATCGACGATATGGTTACTTTAGGAGAACTATAAACACGGAAGTAATAAAAAATATATAACTTATAGGATTCCTTGAATAGAAAACGTATATTTTTCAATAAGGTCAACGCAGCAACGGTAGCCACTTAACATACTTCATTTTTATCTTGATTTTTTAACATAAGTTTTTGCATATTAATTTTCAGTCAGGCTAATATGTCATTGCCACTTCTTATCCAAGTCGTTACCTACGCATTTTTAATGCTTTGTTCGATAAATTATACGCTCAATTATTCTGGTATAGTTGTGCTAAAAAATAATCGAGATATATTCCAATACATATTTTCTTTCAAGAAATGTTTTCGAACAACATAGTTGCATCACAAAGAAATTATCCCCATCAAAAACCTGTAATATAAGTAAATGCAAGACTCGCAACGAAGTATTTAGCGATAAGGAGATATCTCATATAAAACCCAGTCAGGTGTTTTAGTAATGTTACTAGTTATTTCGTTCAAGTTGTATTCGAATATCCAACGTATTTAACGCCTAATATACTAAACGCTCAATATACTTAACGCCTTATATACTGAACGCCCGTTCATATCCAACTCTATCTATACTGAACGCCTCATTATATTCGTTGCCTTTCATACTCGATTGATCTTTATGTTATATTGAATATCTCATATAATACCTCAAATATTGTTATGTTAAAGCACCTTCGAGTATTATTTTATGAATTCCTGTTCATTGATCATACATATTTCAAGACTATTTACTACTTCTAATTCAAAGAGATACATTCAATTTTAAAATCTCAACTTTCTCTGATTGAACTGGAATAGTATCAATATAAAATGGTTTTAACATATATTCAAAAATCCAATCATTCCATCACACTTTACGTATATTCAATTATCAAGAATGCTAATATTAATTCAAAACAAGTCATATAATTTCCGACCATCAGAAAAGGTTTTTGAAGGTCGTCATAAAAATATTCAGCAAGTTGTGAGTAGCCACATCAGTGAAATAATAAGCACAAAAAACGAGAAGCATAAGATTAATTACAACATTTGAATTGTGGAGGCCGTTACTTGATGTAGATCCATGATATAAATGAGATAAAAACACAAGGTTTAACTTTAATCTACACTTTATTTGAAAAAATTCGACGACGTTTCGCTGACACAGCAGCTTTATCAAGAATGAAAAATAGAATGAAGAGTATGGTATTATAAACAAATCGTAGAACAAGTTGGATGAATAACAGGAAAATCTACACCGAGCCATTGTACAGTTAGTATGAAAGGTAATAAAAACTAATTAAACAAGTTAAGTAGGGGTGAGTAATTCAAATCTACCTGTTCATTCAAAAGCTTGTCCGAATGTTTGTATCTATTTATTTCTAATGCTTCTAGGAGATCTAATTTTGAACTTTTGATTTTATATGTAATATGTCAAAGTTTTTATTGAATGAATGGTTTTCTTTTATTAGGTGGTTTGAATAATTTGAATCAGATTTATTTTATCGAAGCTACGTTTATGTTCAGATGTTCTTATGCCAAAACTCCTATAGGTCCTACCGATATAAATTTTATCACAAGAACCGCAATTGAGTTTATAGATTCCTGATTTACTTGATTTTTCAACACGAGATTTATTATTTTAATATGTTTACCTAAGTTATTAGAAGTTTTGAAAGCTATATTAAGATTTTGTTTGACGAGAAAGGATTTAATATTTGTACTTGCAGAACCGCAGAATGTTAAACTGTTGAATATTTTATAGTCTTTATGAATAGGATATACTTCATTTATTGCTTTCTGATAGAGTTTTTACGAATGATTAGATCTATCTTATCCGGATTATATGAATTATTAATGGCTATCTGTTTGATGATGTTTAACTCTTTATTATAATCTTCTACTGATAAAGGTAAATTGAGTAACCGATGTACCATGCTGTTTAAAGCTGCAACTTTGTGTTGAATTGGATGTAATGAGTAGTTATGTATAATTGTATCAGTATGTGTTGGTTTACGAAAGACCGAAAAAACATGATTATTATTTTGTTTAGTGATTTTTAAGTCCAAAAAATTTATGGAATCATTCTGTTCAATTTCTATCGTGAATTTAATGTTCAAATGGATGGAATTAATGAAATTAACAAATAAGTCTAATTGACGAGTAGTTCCAATGAAACATACTAAGATGTCGTCAACATATCTATACCAATAAAGAAATTTGGAAATGAGTGGATGTGTATGAATTTTCTGTTCAATATTATTCATAAAAATCTCTGCTAAAAGTGGACTCAAAGGATTTCCCATGATCAAACCATTTTCACTACTGTAATAGATGTTGTTGAAAGAAAAATAATTTTGTTCAATGCAAACTTCCAACAGATTCAATATTTCGGATTTGATTATGTGGTTAACATGATTCGAATTCAACATGTTTTCGATTAATATTTTGACATCACCTGGAGGAACACTTGGGTATAAATTCTCAACATCAAACGAAATAAGTTTTGCGTTAGGTGGTAGGTTAACGTTTTTTATGTTATTTATCAATTCGAAAGAATTTTTATAGAAAATTTTGATTTGAATGAACAATAATTTTCAATGATATCTATAAGGTAGTGCGACAATTTCACGGATGGGACTGTAACATCGGTTACTCAATTTACCTTTATCAGTAGAAGATTATAATAAAGAGTTAAACATCATCAAACAGATAGCCATTAATAATTCATATAATCCGGATATGATAGATCTAATCATTCGTAAAAACTCTATCAGAAAGCAATAAATGAAGTATATCCTATTCATAAAGACTATAAAATATTCAACAGTTTAACATTCTGCGGTTCTGCAAGTACAAATATTAAATCCTTTCTCGTCAAACAAAATCTTAATATAGCTTTCAAAACTTCTAATAGCTTAGGTAAACATATTAAAAATAATAAATCTCGTGTTGAAAAAACAAGTAAATCAGGAATCTATAAACTCAATTGCGGTTCTTGTGATAAAATTTATATCAGTAGGACCTATAGGAGTTTTGGCATAAGAAAATCTGAACATAAACGTAGCTCCGATAAAAATAAATCTGATTCAAATTATTCAAACCACCTAATAAAGAAAACCATTCATTCAATAAAAACTTTGACATATTACATATAAAATCAAAAAGTTCAAAATTAGATCTCCTAGAAGCATTAGAAATAAATAGATACAAACATTCGGACAAGCTTTTGAATGAACAGGTAGATTTGAATTACTCACCCTACTTAACTTGTTTAATTAACTTTTATTACCTTTCATACTAACTGTACAATGGCTCGGTGTGGATTTTCCTGTTATTCATCCAACTTGTTCTACGATTTGTTTATAATACCATACTCTTCATTCTATTTTTCATTCTTGATAAAGCTGCTGTGTCAGCGAAACGTCGTCGAATTTTTTCAAATAAAGTGTAGATTAAAGTTAAACCTTGTGTTTTTATCTCGATTAATTACAAGTTGAAGTTCGACGATGTCAAATGAGGAACTTCAATTTTTCCATTTTCCTCCATACTTAACTGTCCTGATTCAAACAAGAACCATGAATTTCAACTATTCACCCAAAGTGAAAAACATAAAACGAATAAAAACTGCGAGATGAAAAGATTTTTTTCATCAAAGTACTGTGTACATCTATCTCTGACATTCACAATAATTTTTTTCGAAGTTACTAGTTGCTAAATTAAAATCTTTGAATTACTCCATGGCACTAAATCTTCTCAGAAACAAATATTGGAGATTCCAGAATTTTGTAAAATTCAGTTCATTCCATATATATAAAATGGATAAAATAAACATCAAACTACGTTCGCTTGCCTTAGAAACATTGTTTTAGGTTTCGTTAAACTTTTCAGTGAAATGAAATTGTACTTGGATATTTTGTGCCTTCTTATATTTCATTCAGGCGAGAGAGCATTAAGATGTAAGTAGCACCAAAATTATGTTGGTGAAACTAAGAGTCACTGACTATTTCCATCTCACTGTTCTCATTTAGAAGAGAGCACTATATTTCACACGTTGGTAAAACTGGCTTCCGGAATATTAACCCCAAAGAAATCAGAAGCTCAAACGGCAACATCAATTTTGGCATTTTCATTAATCAGACTGATGACTGAGCTTGAATAGCGATCGTAGAGACGCTAGGAGAGGTCGCCGGCTCGGCCCCGTGTTTCCGGACTTTTTCTCAAGGAATTAGGTCTCTAAAATCGTCCTAAATTCGAGAATTAAGTCGTAGAATGATGGTTTCTCTTCTCGGACCCAATCTCGAAATGAGTAGGTATCTTTCGACACCCTGTTCCTTTCTCCCGCTGAACCCGTTTAAATAGGACGGATGAAAGAGCAACTCCTATTTTGATAACTGGACGTTGGTTAATTTGGTTATATTCTGGCCGTCAGAGTATTCTCAGAATGAGGCAAATAGATCGAAATTTTGCAGAAGTCCGGCCACGACCTTTGGTTCGATGATTTTCCTGTAGTTTCACGAGAACGAAAATATCACGGACCAATATGCGAAACTCGAGACCTCATCCTCATCTCAGTTTTTAAACGATCGAACGCAAAGGTAAAATTTGTATAGACATAAATAAAAGTCCAACGAAACTATCATCTCCACTAGCAAAAAAGGGTAGACCTTTTTTATCTCCACTTCTTCTGGAGTTTTTCTGGGAACTTTCTCCCAATCAATCGTTCCCACTCCGAATAAATCACGCCCTTTTTGACTTTCCACTAGCTCTCGGCGGCATTTCGGCGAAATTTTTCGAAAAATCCTCAAGGCTTGGTCGTTCGATCTCTGGGATACAAATTTCACATGAACCTTTCCCCGACCTTCACCTACCCGAACAAAATGCTCGTAGGCGCCTTCGGCAATCGCAATCCCCAATTTTTCCCAAGGTCCCTTCTTTTCCGCCCAGTTCAAATTACTGTCATCCCCTCGCATTATTTCCGAAAAAGGACTAACTATTTCATTTTCTATACTATTAAAGTCTTAAGGCCTTTTTTGGAAATAATCCGAGGGTATAACGGTAGTTTGAACTAGGCGGAGAAAAAGCGATGTCCTAGCTCGAAGGACCGAACCTTGAGGATTTTTCGAAATTTTTTACCGAATTGTCGCCGAGAGCGAGCAGAAAGTCGAAACGGCGAAATTTCTTCGGAATCGGAAACTTCAGTCTTTCGGAAGGCGATCGGAAAAATCGATCGAGCGAAAATTCGTAAAGAAAGCCCTGAAAGAGCGAAAATAAAAAAGGTCTCCGATTTTTCGCGAGTGGAGGGGATAACTTCGTCTGACTTTTATGTCTATACAAATTTCTCTATCGCGTTTAATCGTTTCAAAACTTGGACAAAGAGCAAGACTCGAGTGGCGCATGTTGCGCCGCAATAGTTTAATTCCCGTTAAACGACGGGAAAAGATATCTTCGATTTAACGAAGGGCTATCGTCAGACTTTTGCAAAATTTCGATCCATTTTCCCCATTCCAAATATCTCTGACGGCCAGAAATTAACTAACGTCGAGCTGTCAAAATAGGTGGTTCTCTTGCATCGAACAATTCCTACATATCTCGAGATCGGATCAGCTCAGAGGAATCGCTACTCCACGACTTAATTTTCGAATTTGAGACAATTTTTGAAACCTAGAATTTCGAGGAAAAGAACGGAAACACGGAGGCGGCGCCAGTCACTCTCCTACCTTAATTAAATAGCGTCTCTAAGGGGACGCTATTTAATTTCGGAAGTGAGCTTTACCAACGTGTAAAATTTAATGCTCTCTCTCTTTTGAATGAAAATATTGAGATGGAAATAGTTAGTAACTTTTATTTTCACCAACATACTTTCGGTACTACCAATATCTATCATATAGTGCTTTCTGTCTTCTGAGAGACAATCGAATCTAACCTTATTTCAGTTTGGTGAAACTTGAAATAAACTTTTGGAGGTAAGTGAACTTAGTTTGATGTTTATCTTATCCGTTTTATGTATGTTTTGTTTAAGGAAAGAAACGATAAATTTTCTGAATTAATAATTTTAACATATTGTGGTTATTTTAACCTAAACATGTGATTCAACCGTAATGTTATAATAAAAAGGAGTTAGGAAGACTTACAATAATGTTTGAAAGGTAAGTGAATGTAATTTGAGGTTAATTTATGTATTTTAATGTATATTCTTTTTTCAGCATGCTCAAGAAATGTACTCAGAATTCACACAAATGTCCTGAAATTACTAAAATTTTTTAACGAATCAATTGGGGGATCTTACAAAATGATGGGATATCCTTTGAGTTGCTATTAATAGGCATTGAGCTCTTTTGTTTGAAAATATTTTTTCTGGAAGGAATTCGATGAAGTGTTCGTTAGGTCAATTAGAGTATGTATCAGATGAATATTAAAAGCTATCCACTAAAGGCTATATCTGTATTAAAATATTTCAAACTGAATGTCAATAAGACCGTGCCATTTCAAATTGAATTTTCGTTTCAGTTCAGTCAAGAGGAAGTACGTTTCAATTCTACAATTATCCAAATGTAAAAGTAAATGAGATTCTATGTGTTTGACAATGTTCAAGATTGAACCAGAGAAAATAAGATGTCAAATTTGCATAAAAGGTAATAATTGTGAGTTCCTTCTATCCCATAGTTACTGTTTCTCTGGAAATTTTATCAAGGCTTTTCAATGAATGACAGGAATTCCTCATTGATTTGAAGTTGAAAGTTTCTCTATTATAGGTGTTTGATATAAGAAACATGATGTTTAAATATGTAGAAGTTGTATACGAAGTTTCATTTTGTACAACCACAACTTTCAATCAAGATTTATGAAAGTCACAGAAAACATGCTGCTGCTTATGTGAATCATATTTTGGAAAAAACCAACTACAACTTGAAGAATGCTATGCAATTCAACAATTTTTGTTATCGGTAGTTGTACTATAGGTATTTTATATAATTCTGTAAAATGAGTACGTTCATCACGTAATATGGAAATATGAAGTTGTTCTAATGCAATTTCTTCTTTTCGTTTTCATTTCATAGTATATTATAAAGTTTCACAAGAATATGAATTGAAGAGAAGTGGAGAGCAAATTTATGAGAAGCTGACTGCTCAAAACTAACTGCCAACTCGACAGTTAAGGATCTAGGAAATTACCAGTTACAAGAAACAGTTTCACTGTAACTGATATATAGTTAACATCATTGTATTGTATATGTGGGTCCATATTAATTTGTGGATCTCATTTCTGCTTGCCATAAGAACACTTCAATTCAGAATATATTTGTTCTTCCTGGTAAGCAAATGGTGTGAATTTTGGTCAATTTGAATTTATACAAAATAATTACGTATAGGGCAATCACATAAGAGGAAATTTCTATGTTTTCAGTAGTGATCCTTTATTTAGTTACTTATTTCTCGCTTTTGTCTTTTGGATACTCCCATGAAATTTTGATTTGAGAAGAACTTTTAAATTCTATTTCATTAATATACTCGAGAAGTATTTCTTCAATCTTGCTATTTTAAGCTCATATTTGTTGTTTATTATAATTTATGAATCCTATTCTATTTTTATCTAATCTAATACGAATCAGAACTGTTTAGTAAAATTAAAATTTGAAACTATGGATCTGCATATATCCATCTTTCTGAAGTATATATATATAACACTTTCAGAACTAAAAATTCGGAATATTGTGAATTTATATTAGATTTGTTGATCTGGATTTTTTTAATTTCATAGCTCAATAGGAGAAAGTTGAGATTTTCAAATTGAATGTATCTCTTTGAATTTGAAAAGTAGTGAATAGTGTTGAAATGTGTATGGTTGATGAGTCAGTATCCATAAAACATTACTGGAAGCTGCGTTACCCTACGGATGACTGACGCAATATATGAGAGAGTTCCATGTAAGATAAAGAACTATTAAGTATAAATATGAATAATGAAGTGAATATAATAATGCGTTCAGTATAGATAGAGTTGGATATGAAAAGGCGTTCAGTATATTTGGGGTTAAGTATATTAGGCGTTCAGTTTATTAGGCGTTTAGTATATTGGCTATTTAGATATGAAAGGCGATCTTAATGGGCTCACAGGTTATATATTATAATGATTGAAACAAATCAAACCAGATTCCTGTCAACGAAATAGAAACGATTTTCTTTCCTAAAACTCACCTTTTTCGAGGGAATACCTATCTCGAATCCCCACGAAAATCCTAAAGTTTCATCAATTCCTCTGGACTTATATTGAATTCGAATAATCTTGATGAGGGTTCAGGTAGGCTGGGACATATTGAAATGGTCGATGCGTAAGCTCGAGTTTTCATCATTTATTTCTCTAAAATTTTCCTCGTCGTATTTTCGCACTCGTTGCACACTGATGTAATAACCAGATTTCCACAATTTTCTATTAGGATAGAGGGAGTCATAATTTAATTTCTCTCAGCTGAGGATAATGAAATTTCATTAGCAAGGAGAGCCTCCTTTTTCTCTTGAGGGTTAAAGACCACGTGTGATAATTGAAGTAGAATAATATGAAACAATAAGTCTACCATTATGCGGCTGCTTCTCGCTGTTCTTATACTTTGTACATTTTATACTTGTTGGAAACTTGGAGTAGCTAGGTGTAATAATTATGTATAAATGTTATGGTGGAGGAATTGCATGCAATTCAAGCTATTGTGCTGAAAGATCCGCATTTACATGCGGTTGTTTAAACGCTATAGTATATCTGAGGAATACGAGTAAGCTTCTTCGATACCAATAGTCTGAGATTTAATTTATTTCGACGTAGATGAAGTAAAATATGTTTTATATTCTCCACAATTTTATTTTTGTAAACGTGACCGGTTTTGACTATCAAGTAATTTCAAGTTGCCAATATTGATATATTTCGAAGGTAATCTTTCAATTTTCTGAAGTCTCAACCATTTCAAATATTTGATCGACGAAGCCTGAACTACGTGATAGTTGATATTCATGATGAATAATAAAATAAAACAAGTTACTATGTTTTAACTATCACTAATTTATTGATGTAAAGAATGACAAAATTTTACATTGGTTGGACCGGTTTCGGACATACTCATGTACAATACAGGAATTACCTTCAATAAAATGCTAGTAGAGGTCACAGTAACATGAATAATGATGATTGGTAGGTAATTAAGTCTACCTGGTCGTTAAGGAGCTTAACCCTTTCCACCTTAGATACCTTGAAAATTGCCATCGATTCAAAGAAATCGAGTTTATATGATTTATCACAGGAATGAAGAATTTTCAGCTGTTGAAGTTCTGGAAAAGGATGACATTCATTCAGACAATGTGCAGCTAAATCTGAATCATATTTCTGATGTTGGAATGAAATGTTCTTTGTATCTAGCCTTGAAAGAGCGTCCTGTTTGACCTATATAAAAGGAATTGCACTCAGAACATGTTAATTGGTAAACTCCTGTTTTCTCGAATTTATCGGTTTCATCTTTTATGTTGCAAAGCAGGCCTGACAATTTGCTAAGTGGTTTGAATGCATTATGAACTTTTATACTATCAGTCAAAACTCTAGCAACATGTTCTGACGTCTTCCCAAAATATGTTAGAGACATAAATTTTTTATGTTTTATTTTTCCGAAACCGGTCCAACCAATGTAAAATTTTGTCATTCTTTACATCAATAAATTAGTGATAGTTGAAACATAGTAACTTGTTTTATTTTATTATTCATTCTCAACCATTTATTCAGGTACAATATTGTAAAATTCAATTCTTGCAGTTTGGTATACACATCCAGTAATCTTTTTAATAATTTCATTCACATATAACTGATCATTCCAAAGTAACTTCAATGCATAACATAGTCATTCTGGTCCATTTTCACTTTCAGAATTGATTTTCTCGTTCACTGCACCTAAAACAAATAGAATCAAGTGACTAATCAATAGTAAAACCTTTCGTGATAATCCTTACCTTTCTTTCACTTCATTCTATTCGAAAATTAAAGTAAGGTTATTTGAGTTCTTCGTGGTGACAATTCGTTTAGCTTGATACCGGTAGTTTTAGGTTATTTGCTTGCTTGCTTGCATCTTTTAACAATGTGCTCGGGAACTTAGCCCATTTAAACAGCTGGACCTACAGTTTATAGTGGATTCCGAACCACTCTCGTAGACCGTGCAATGATAACTGCCACCACAAGGATTACAAGTTATCTCGTCGTCGGAAGTTCATGCCCTTATTAGGCGACTCTTTCAAATTCAGCACTTTTTGTTCAAGGACAACATCCATAACCTGACCCCGGATTCGAACCAGGAGCCTCGACTCAGCAGTTCCAATATGCTTGCGCACTAACCGCGCAGCTACCGAGGCTGTTAGTTTTAGGTTGTCTTTTTGAGTTCACTTCAACTAACTGACATAGGAACTACGAAGTAACGTGCAGAAGGTTCCAGTGGTCACATAAATAATTTTCCAACTTGAATTATTTCAATTCAGTTTTACTGAATACCCATAGACACTTTTCAAGTATTCACTAAATTCATTTTTTTTTGTCACCACTTTCATACTTTTGACTTCATTGATCTCAATCTATGCCCATTGAATTCTTTCAGAAGTCCGTTGACCTGTTTGCTTTTGACATTTGATTGAGATTTATCGTGCATCTGGTCGAATACGAATATGTTTTTATGAACTTTGAAATTTATATATTCCTTGGGAAATGAGAAAACGTCCTCCTACCATTTCAATCATCTTGTAAAGCTCACAACTCGTGTTCCGTTAAGTACCTGGTAGCTGCAGCCCGAGTGAAAAGTTCGATAGTTGTGAAATATTTCTTTGGTTTAACGAACAATTCAGGCTGTAAGGCGACGTTAGTTTAAATCTGCTTGTCAGGATAGCCTATGCTACAGAGTACAGACATTTGTGAATTTTGGAACACGCGGTTGAAGGAACTTATACCAGGGGTAAGACTGAAGCCAAAACCTTTTCAATTGTACTTTTTCTAAATTAGTATTTTTTTCTCATTCAATTTAATAGATCTTGGAGTCAATTATTTTCTGAGCACCTCTTGAATCTGTCCACCTTTGGAAGCCTTGTAAACTCTGGAACTGGACAAAACGACCACATTGAACTCTGAGACCGTTTTTTTCACCTCATCTTTTACCCACCCTCAGCGCAAAAGCATAAGCAATAGAACCGATCCACCTGTAACCTACCGACCTAGCCAATAGTATTACGAAGCTCTACCGTCAACTTTGTGACATACGTTGGGGACCATCTTTACCTGGAGACAATCTTGTCTAGATAAGTACCTTGGTCATTTCAATTGTTTCCATGTTCCGCTGAGTTTCAATTCTATTCAGCTCAGAAGTAATTTCCTAACCCTAAGAGTTCTTTAGAATTTTAGTAGTGAGCTAGTTTTTTTTTCTCAAGAGTGTAGTAAAGAATTTTAACGTTGTATGGAAAGAGAGTTGAAGTCTAGGGAGTGTTCTCAGCTATAATTGTGATATAGATTTTTAATTGTTTTGCCTGTTTGAAGAACGCATTTCAACAATTATGGTATTTAATTTATTAATTCATTTGTGTCGATTGATCATAGATAGCTAGATTACTCAATTTTTGGATGTAAGTGCCTACTTGTTAAACGTCACTTTGTATTTAATATTTCGCTTCCCGTCACATTTAGTATATTTTAAAGTTACCCTTTCTTGAGTTTTCTTATACAATATATTATTTATAGTATTAAATTTTGTTAGTTAAATTGTGGCTGTCGAGTAAATATTAGCTTGAATGAATTTGGTAGTTTCATATGATGAGTTTGAGTTGACAGGCCTTGATCTAGAAGCTAACCCTTTTAGAGACAGAGAATCCCAACCTGAGTAAATGAACAATTTGAGTATCTCTTTTCTGTAGTCGTATAGAGTAACTGATACCGGTTTCTATAGGAACTCTGGTGGAAGTGTACACACCGAAACAACACATTATAAATTTCTGCAGAATAACTCTTGGGAAAAAGGCGGTTATTTCAAATTTAGAAAAATATTTCCTCAAGTTATAGGACAGAGGGCCAGTGTAGTTGAAACTAGAGTAGTTTTTCTAGCAAGAGCGTTTATGGAATATAATAATTGTATCCTTAGGATGTAATTCTTTACGTTGGAAAATTTTGTCTATAAAAACCAGAGGAATTCCTTTATTTATGGCAATTTTCTCAAAAGTATTCATTTCAAGTCTGTCGGTGACAGTGGAATGGATCATTGAATAATAATTACACCGGACAACACTTTTTTTGGACCTGAATAAAGTTTGATTTTGTAGTTGCTATAGCAATATTTCGGTAAAAACTACTGATTTTTCTTTTTCTACAATTTCACTGTAAAGTATAATAAGAAAACATTTTTCAGAAACAGGAGTCGTTTTTATTCAAGATTTTGAATAGACAATGATATATAGAAGTAGAGGAACAAAAAATAATATATAAAAGTGAATACGCTTGTACGAGCATTCTCGTATAAAACCCCAAATGTAATCATTAATCGTATTCTTGTTGTACTGCCCTTGATATCGCCGTTCAAAGTCCATCACATCTTGGTGAAAATGTTCACCTTGTTCTTCGGAGTAGGCTACCATGTTGTCTTTAAACTCATCTAGGTTAGAATTTTTTGATGAGCTTCATTTAAGTTTTATTCAATGCTCTTCCTCAATTGTAGCTTCAGATAATTTGTCCAACGAAAAAGTCCCAGATAATTTAAAAATTCGGAAGCTTTATAGTTTGGATCCAGAGCATTTACGAACTACTTCATCAACCCTAATTTTATATGTAGCGGGGGCATCAATATATTTTGGGGCTCTACGATTGGTTCCATCTTTACGTTATGTTTTCCAATTAGAAATTTGACTCCATCAGGCTATTTACACTGTTCATAATGTATTGAGCTCTGCTGTCCCATGTACAAAAGTGACAAGGGTATTTAGTATATCCACCTTGCATTCCCACATTACAAATAGTGGTATATGTGACAATGGCAAAAATGATGTCGAGACACACTAATTGAATCAAATTAAATTTGAAAATTGAAAATTTCCGTATCTATATTTTTCGATTGATTCTTGGTTTTACATTTTCTATAAAACGCTGCATTTTCATAGTCATAGCAATCGGGTTATGATCGGAGTTGAGTTGAGGGAGGTATTTTCGTTGGACCGCAAATAAAACAATAAATGAAGAGTATTGACTTTAGGAAGCTCGTCAAAAACGGGCCTGGGAAAATTTTGAGGCAGAAATTGATGGTTTTGATTAATTTAACAATTTTTTCATATTTTTAGTCTACCAGGATGAAATCGATTTGATTTCTAACAATCCTATCTGATCCATCCGTAGTCGATTTCTATGTGCACACAACCAAATTTATATGGAATCACTCGATATTTCACATAATTGATTGTTTTTAAACACGGATCTTTGACTAATTGTGAAGAATGAAGTTTTTTGCTGTGAGAAAAAGGATAGTATGATAAGAAATGTTGAATATCACAACATTTTTGGGGTAATGTACTCAGTCGTCACTAATATTTGAAACTGTGAATTTCAAAATTTAAAAAAGCCTATAATCACAATTTAAAATGCATTACGTTGGATTGTCTGATATGCAGAGGGGTCGAATAATTGCTCTCTTTGAATAAGTGGTGACACAGAGGGATATAACAGCCACAATGGGGTATCATAGGGATGATTTCAAAAACCTACGCCCGATATTTGGAGCTACAATCTCTGCAAAATATGCCTAGAAGAAGTCGTAGGAAAATCACTTCTGAAGAACCAGACTGCTTTTCGTGCCAAATTGCAAGAAGAGACCCAAGTGTATCGCACCCCATACTCCAAAGGCAATTTCTGGAGGCAACAGGCATTAGTGTATCAGTCCTCAAGAGATCCAAAGCTAACCAGATAATAAAAAAAGAACAGACTCAATTGGTGTATCCAGTACCAGAATTGGAATAATGAGAATTGGCGAAAAATTTTTCGGATGAGACCAGAATTGGTGGTCGATCAGATGACCGCCGGATTTGGGTTTAAAGGGGTTATGGAAGACAAGATAGACTCTGAGCAACAAGAGAAATCCTGAAATATCAAGAGGGCAGTGTGATGTTTTAGGGTTGCATTATGCAGGGAGGCAAAACAGATTCAATTTTGTTTCCTGCGAGTGTAACGGCTACGAATCACGTAGACCTAGTGCTGTAGCCCATAGTGAGACTCTGGCGAGGTGCCCACGGTAAGAATTTCACTTTTATGCAAGATAATGCTCCTCCGCATTTCAGCAACCTCGCGCGACATTATCTTGAAACAGAATGAATCACTATTTTGGACTGGCCAGTTTGCTCTCCAGACCTATATCCTATCGAACATTTACAGGATAATCTCAAGAGGAGAATTTGGTCAAACCGCGATAATCCAAGAACCCCACAACAGTTCGTCCAAGCCGCCACAAAGGAGTGGCAGAATATCACCACAGAAGAGGTCGAAAACCTAATCCAAAGCATGCCTAGACGGATTCAGGCTTGTATCAGGACAAGAGAAGGTGAAACAAGCATTCGAGATTGAGAAAAAAAACACCTACTCTATGAGGAAACAATTTTCAATTTTTTTACTACATGAGGAAAGAGTCTCTTATTTTCTTTTATTTGTTTCTTTCTTAAAATAAACCTTAATTTATTTCTTTTTTCAATTAAAATATTTCAAAAGTTTCTAACTATCCTTCTAACATATCCTTCGAAATTTCCAAGATCTCTGGGGTAATATTCAAAATTTCGAGGGGGTGATTTCAGATCAACCCCATACTGTAAAGGTCTGTCAAAAATTTGGTAGTGTGTATATAGTCGTCTATAGATTGTTTTCCTCTTACATTTTCTCGCCAAGATTCATATTAATCCACAGGGTCCACTTCGTCTTCCATGTCCGACTTTAGCATTGTAGTCTCCATGCCTATGTCCATTTCCACCATTTTTAGTGGTTCTGATTTCGAAAATACGTCGAGCTTCATCTAGATTGTTGTGACATCTTCGGGTTTGTCGTTAGTGGGGCATATATCTGAATGATTTTGAGTATGCTTTGGGAAGTCTGCAATTTCAGTGATGAACAACTTTATCATCCGAAAAATGGAAAACAAAATCCATAGCTGATGAAGCTACTTCCAATGAGATCAACACAGTCACACCGTATCTGTGATTGACATCCATTTCAGTACAATCCTCCAGAGAAGTAAATGTTCAGAGAAGTAAATGTTTCCATAGTATGCCTGGATCCGGGCTATTTAACCTCACTCAGACCAAGAATATCGATGTTCGTTCTACTCATCTTCTCTTCAACATCTTGAAACTTTCCTGTTATGTATAAACTCCGTACATTTCAAGTGGGAATTCGTAAAGTTCTGTTGTATATATTTATTTTCTCAGCACACTTGTAAATGACATGCGACGGGGAGATTCTTAGAACCCTCTCCTCGTTTAAGAGGTGCCCCAGACTGAGAACCTGGTTCTGATTTACACTTGGCATTGCATTAATTAGAAATTCATAATATATTAGGAGTTCCGTTTTTTTCTATATCATAGTACGGATACCGTTAGAGTTGATGCAACCACGCTTTCTTCTATCTGGAACTTCACTTCGAAGTCACTCTTCCCATGCTGCAGCCTACTTTTTTATAAGTCACTCTTCCCATGCTGCAGCCTACTTTCTCATGAAACTGCTGAGCTGAATAAATGCTGGGCGCTAGTTTTGGTCCGCCCCGGGTATTTTATTATTGCTATATCTGGCGGGCTTTCCCCTATCCGCCACTTAGGGAGGCGCCCGATGAGGGACTAGCAACCACACACGAATTTTATCTTTACTCCCCTGCTATCCTAAACTCGTCTGGGGAATGTTCGATCAATCAGGAAATCTCACATCTACTTTCCCTCAGCACGCAGGATTGTTACATATTTTCAGGACCAACCATATATTTCGCGTTTTGTCATGTGTCGCACATATTCATCAAATTCTTGGAAAGTGAAATCCGAATTAATTACCAAATATATTCGTATATTTTCTTGGGAACCTAATGTAGGCTCAGAGTAGGTTTCGTTCTGATATCTGCCCGTCACGCACAAGCATCGTTGATATCTTTGAACATGGTTCAACACTCCTTCCAGCACAAAGGCAGACTATAAATAGAGGGGTTGGGAACGAAACAATCCAATACGTATTCGTATAAATTTCCCAGTTAACGTTTCTAACGAACGCCGTGAAAAATACATGAGATAAGGTTATTACCCACGAAGGTAACATTTAAATTAAATTGCTCCGATATTTTTTACCATCCGTGCAGGTAGAAACGTTGGAAAGCGGTTTGAAATGTCCTTGATTTTAGCCAGAGGGAAATTTGTTGAGTTCTTTGTTACCGAAGAAAAGTTTTCGAATTTTTACTGAAGTGATGGGGGATATTAGAAAGACAAACTGCACAAGAATGGCAGAATACAGGGTGTTTCAATAAAAACTGACATAAAAAACTGTAATTAGAGTACACCTTGAAGAATCCCAATCGAGGTCCGAAATATAAGGTAAGGCTAAAGGTTTTTGATAAACAGCCGGTTTCATGTATGTGGAAAAATACTCTAAATGCATAAATCAATTCACTTGAAGTTTCATATGGAGAACGACATGATTGAAATTAAGAAATTTGTAGTAGGTGAAAATCAAATTGCAGGGCCGGACTTGAAGAATGAATTTTCTACCTTGAAGCAATCAAAGCTAAACCTAGCATATGAGTTTCGAAATGATCGTAGACGATGTGATTGAGCGAGAATCTCTCAAAATCTGAGCTTACTGAAGAAACTGTCACATTTTGTTCTACCTTATAACACTGGGCTTAACCCTGGCGTCAGTTCTAACAACATAAAAAATATAAAAGATAATAAAATTCTAACTTTTCTTGGGTTTCAATGCGCTTTCAAGTAGATGACTTATTGTTTCCAGCTATGCTCATGTGGAGAAGGCGTGGGCTAAGCAACTCTTCGTTTGATTAATGATTCGAACGTGGAAAAATTGTCACAATGTCAGTAAAGCTACAATTGAAACATCAAAGTGCGTTGACTCAAAAGGAATTTATTATTTTTCAACACAAGTAAACCACATTTGTCAGGTAACTCAGTTGAAGCGAATAAAACAATATGAGTGAAACACTGGTAGGCTAACAACTAATATCTGTTAAAATATAAAAGGAAGAATCAATATTTGAGCTCAGCGACTTGATTAACTAGTGAAATTGTGATCAAAAGATGCACACAGTTTAAATTTACAGTAAATCGAAATGTTTGTACTGAAAGCTATTAAAGAATGTTAAGGATGAAAAAATCACCATGAAGGTAAAATCGGTTGATCCGTTTAGAATAGAATAGCGTAGAAAAATGTTTATTGTGTAATAAAATAAAATTAAAACAAAGATTATTACACAAAGGGTAAAATTTGCTGAAAGCGTTCTTCCATATTACCAAAAATAAAAACATCACTGTAATACAAGATTGAACATAGTAAATTGTTTGAGTCATATATAAATCATTAAAAAACACATTGACACCTGAGGGCGACTTCTGTCATTCAGTGGACTGGAGGCTGAGGAGATATTCTTTGTATTTCTTTCTGAAGGTTTTTGTTGAAAAACTTGCCAGTTCAAAGAAGTGGGGATTATTAAGCATCTTGACACACAAATACGAGAGAGTACTTTGGAATCCAGAGGTGTAGAATCTTGGTAGTTGAAAAGTAGAACCTCTAAGGTTTAACCCATGCACTTCCCGTCTAATGATCATCGTATCAGAAAGATATTCTGGGCACTTCGATTTACAAATTTTCTGGACAAGCGGACCAAGATAGAGTTCAGCCCTTATCTCATATTTCAGTATGCTATGCCTCCTATAGACTGGGGTCACATGATCGAACTTACGAACACAGAAAGCAAAACGTATACTGGCATTCTGCTTCAGTTGGATTTTTCTCCTAATTTCAAGGTTCAAGCAAGCGTAATAGACCACACTGCAATAATCCAACTGAGGAAGAAAAACTCAATCAACATCAGCTCTAATTTTTCTGGCACTACGTATTTAAATGAGTAATGGCTTTCCAATTTGATGTAACATGATCGTGATTTAGCTTCGACATGGAATTCAAAACTAATATAGTGTCAAAAATGATTCCAAGATTTTTATCCTGTTCAACACGTAGTATCAAAGAGCCTTTTATATTAGGAGCGATAGAGTTGTTCATTTCAAATTTCTGACGAGCATCTCTTGACCCTATAATCATGTAAGCTCTCTTGTTAGAGTTGAGTACAAGCCCACACTTAGCAGACCACCCAGCCACACTACTCAGATCATTTGCTCTCTGCATAGCATAATCTGCATCTTCTGGTAAAAAACCAATGAGAAGTTGGGCTTGTCTGAGTAAAAATGAATTGAGCAGTGGTTCATCTGGTCAGCAAGATCAAAAGAATACAGGCTGAAAATCAGTAGCCCAAGTACACTGCCCTGAGGAACTCCACATCCAGACATCATAGGATCTGACCTCTGTCCATCTAGCTCTATTATTTGTGCTCTAGAGCAAAGATAACTTGTAAACCCTCAGCATACCTCCCCAGAAAACCAAATATGTGGATTCCAGACAAAGTTTTGTTGCTTTAATAAATTCGTCTTGAGGTAGTTTAGTGAAATTTGTGAGATTTTGCAATTTCTTACGGATGATATCTAAGGCTAATGTACAAGGAACATTTTTAAATGAGGAAATTACGTCTTACGATATTAACATAAAACCTTTTGGAATGATTAGATCTTTTATGAAACTATGGAAATGCCAGGAACCTTTTATGTAATAGTCATTTTTTCCAAGTGTGTTTGTTATTGTGTTTGAAAGAAATTATGCTAGGTTATACGTGGGTGAATGAATATTACTAACAATGGGTCTCAAAGGGATTGATCTTTTATGTAATTTAGGTAACCCATAAATGAAAGGAGCCCTTTCATTGTGACAAATCAGTTTTTTTTTCAATTCTTTGTTTATATAGTTGTTATTGAACCAGTTGTTAATCATTTTGTTCATTTCGAGTTGAATTATATTTATAGGATCATGAGCATTTCTTTCATTTTGAAGTTATAGTCTTCTTTGTTCATAAGTACTGTTCTGCTTGTTTTGTCTGCTTTTAAAATGTATTCACCCACTTAAAACCTAGCACAATACCTTTCAAACACAATAACAAACACACTTGGAAAAATGACTATTACATAAATGGTTCCTGGCATTTCCATAGTTTCATAAAAAATCTAATTATTCCAAAAGGATTTATGTTAATATCGTTAGACGTAATTTCCTTATTTACAAATGTTCCTTGTACATTAGCCTTAGATATCATCCGCAAAAAATGGCAAAATCTCACAAATTTCACTGAACTACCTTAAGACGAATTTATTAAAGCAACAAAACTTTGTCTGGATTCCACATATTTTGTTTTCGAGTCTGAAATATTCACGCAAATTTTTGGAACACCGATGGGTTCACCCATATCTGCAGCAATTGCAAATTTAGTATTGGAAGACCTTGAATGTCAAATACTTTCAAAGATCACATTCAAAGTGCAGTTTTTCAAACGGTATGTAGATGACTGTATGGCATGTATTCCTCGCGACAAAATAAACGAAATAACCAAAATCTTCAATTCATATCACAAAAAATTCAATTAACCAATGAAATCGAAAAAGATAAAATAATCAATTTCCTCGACATACAATTAACCCACGACGATACAGGAAAAATATATACAAATTGGTATCAGAAACCGACATGGAGTGGTAGATACCTAAATTTTGGATCAATTGTACCAAACCGATACAAAAAAAGCGTTATCAATAGCCTGGTTCATAGAGCCATCAAACTATCACACCCTAAATTTAGAACAAAAAATATAAAGAAATTGAAGAACATACTAAAAAAAACGCGTTTCCACCTAGTTTTTTAAACCACTCATAAAGAAAAGAATACATGAAATATCGTTAGACAATACAGAAAAAAGGAAAAAAAAAAAATTGATTTTAAATACATCGGCCTCACTTATACACCCGGACTGTCACAAAAAATTGATAAATGCCTAGAAAATTACAACATCAAGATTGGACACAAGCTGCAAACTGCAAACGATTTTTCACCACTCTAAGGCCAAGGAAGAAACATGAGAACAAAACACACTGTATATACAAGGTTAATTGTTAGGACTGTGGAGCGTGCTATATCGGTAATACTGAAAAATACTTGCATAAAAGAATATAACCAACACGACCACTCCATTAGATCTAATGAAAAAAGTATCGCCCTAGCGAAACATAGCATTAAACAACTACATAAATTTCATTTTGATGATGTACGAGTTCTTGCATCCGAAAGGACTTTAAAAGAAACATTCTAGAAATGATTGAAATCCAAAAAGAACCTAAGACAGTCAATTCAAGAGCTGACGTTGACGGATTTATGAATGTCTACAATAATCTGATAATTTGAATACACCCTTCAATGGATTACTGCAACAAGTTATATTCAAATATTAATGGCTATTGCCTGTTATTGTTTGTCTTGCTTTTTGTAATTGTTTTACCATTGACGATAATGATGTAAAGAGAGAATGTGTAAGGTGAATAGCTTTTAACGTAAGAATTGTATTATGTGTTTTATTGAAATTAGGATTTTGTTTTAGATGATAATTGTGTAGAGATCAATGTTTTCTGATGATGGCCCTGTGCCGAAACGCGAAAAACACTCTGCAAATTATAAGTTTTTAACCTCAAACACTTTCCGTTCTCTTAACCCTGATTTCCCAATAAAATTTGTTTATTATTTATATATATATATATATATATATATATATATATATATATATATATATATATATATATATATATATATTAATAAGCACCTCAAAGAAGTCTAGGGAACACTTCTGAATATCGATATATCGTATCCAGAACGATCAATATGGATGATTTTTTTAAGAAATGAATACCTGCATCAATTTCTCACCAAATTATGTAGAGTGCCGCAACAGATTTCAGTTTTTTATAAAAACTAAAAACAGATGCGCTGCTTTATAATCATTTCATGCATTCAGTGTTTGAAATCAGTTAGTTGGCAATTTGTTTCTGTTGTAAGCACAAATAAAAGATTCAAGTTTTGTGATTCGACCATGGACAGACGACATTTGATTAGAGAAGAGATGTTACCAGCCGTTGGCATGCTCCAAGCTGGGAGCTCACAACGGGAAGTATCCAGGGTTCTGGGAAGTGGCCCAAGTGTCATAAACCGTTTATGGTCGCGTTTCATAATGTAGGAATTTCCGACCAAACTGTGAGAAATCGACTGCACGAAGGTCAACTTCACTCCAGACGTCCTTTAAGAGTTCCACAACTGACCAATTGAAATCGCGCTGCTCGTTTAGCTTAGTGACAAGAACAGGTAAACTGGGATCAAGAGAGGTGGGCCACAGTTCTCTTCAGTGATGAATCTAGATTTAGTTATTATCCCGATTCGGGAAGAATTCAAATATGGAGGGAATCTGGAAAGCAAAACCATCTCCAGCATGCTCGAGAAGTTGTTAAACAGGGAGGCGGATCAGTGATGTTTTGGGGAGGTATACGCCTTGGTGGAAGAACTGTCTACGTTTTCATACAGAACAGCCTCACGGGAAATTCTTACGCAAATGAGATAGTTTTACCTGTAGTGGTACCGTATCTCCAAACAATGGGTCAAATTCCAACAAAATAATGGCCCTCCTCATCGTGCAAGAGTTGCCTTGAACGTTCTTGAAGAAAATGACATCGATCTTCTACCGTGACCATCCTGCTCCCCAGATCTGAATCCCATCGAGCATGTGTGCGACACCCTAAAAAGAAATCTCCTGCGTCAAAACGTCTTCCATCATGAACAGGAGCTTCAATTAGCAGTTCAGGGGGCTAGGAATGACTTAGGCCAAAATGTAATAGACAATTTGATATTGAGCATGCCGCGACGATGCCAAAGTGTCATTAATAACAGAGGTGGACCTTCTGGGTACTAAAAATATAAGTGCTTCCATATCATTCAGAAAATATTAGTTCAGGATTTTTTTTTGTGTTATACCAAATTTCGTCATTTTCAAATTTCAAATTTTTTTTTATGATAATAGGTGCTTTGGAGAAGTCAAATATTATTTTGTTTTCTTGAGAATACATTATATACAATAAATCCTAACTAAAACTGAAAGATTTCTATAATAAATCAATCAAATGTTATGATTCTGTTTTCATTAAGAACGATATTGGAATCATCATATTTTTGAAATTTTTTTCTTTTAGGACATATATATATATATATATATATATATATATATATATATATATATATATATATATATATATATATATATATATATATATATATATATATATATATATATATATATATATATATATATATATATATATATATATATATATATATATATATATATATATATATATATATATATATATATATATATATATATATATATATATATATATATATATATATATATATATATATATATAAATTTATATTTTAAAGTTATCCTAATATATAATTACTCCAGGATATGTTTTAATTATAATCATTGCCTGGCAATGGTATTAATTACCGGGTGGTGGATTTATATTTTTCATGAAATGTTACCTCAGTTTGAATATAGGTAAGTAAAACCCCTATATATATATATATATATATATATATATATATCAATATATATATATATATATATATATATATATATATATATATATATATATATATATATATATATATATATATATATATATATATATATATAAACAACGAGAAGTGTTTCCCCGAAAAATAGTTTCCTTTGTGAGAAGTGGTGAACGACCGAATAGAATACTGCTCTGAATATAAATTTTAACATCAGTACATATAACACATAAAACAAGTCTTACATTTCAAAATTTTTAACCATCGATATCACTCTGTCATTATCACAATTAAACTGACAGGAAGGAAACTAATCAACAAATATAATCAAACATTTTTCAAAATACTGTATCATAAGTTGCAGAACTATATACCACAGAGTTGAGAGAAAAGATTTCCATAAATACTCATTAAACCATCAGAGTCAGCTTTTGAACTAATTGTTCTAGGTTCTTTCTGGATTTTCATCATCTCTAAAACAGTGGTTTTAACAGCACACACGATAGATCGATACACTTATACACTTTTCAATATTCATAGAGAATACAGAGGCTTGCAGCCTCTCAGAGTCGATCGTAAGTAGTCTAAAAGTTTGAGCACCCATGCTTCAGATATACAGTATGTCATCTGAGAGAAATAGTGAAATGTAATTTGAATGATTCCACCTTCGAAAATCATTTTCGAACACCCGGTACAACATAGATCAACAAAATGTTTTTATGTTCAAGCAACAACAATTACCGTTACTAAGGTTGTACATCCGAAGCTTTGAAATCAATAATGAGGGAAGGCACAAATTTCAGAAAATGGCGAATATTACGGCCGTAAACAATGCCTAATCTTCCATCGCGCATGTGGTGAGCCATCCGGTATAGAAAACATTCATAATCAATAGCAATGTAACAAAGCCGTCAACTGTTAATTTTTATATCCAGAATATCTCTAAATGGATTGATGATATCTTTGAATAGACTCTAACAAATTTCATCTTCTTGGAAAAAAGTTCATAATAACTCTCTCGGTATTTCTACTCATCAGGGTTATCAAACTGTGGTTCACGGACATCGAATTCAATATTTTTCATTCCTATTTCCATAAAAATTGTTCAGTAGAGCATTCTACCAGGCAATATATAAAAAATCCCCTGAACATATTCCTATTCGATTCATTTTATTATCCGGAAGCACTCTGGAACAAAGCATTTCAAGCTTGTACGACGTAGCTCAATATTCATAATATGCTAATGAATAACGAGAGACCGTAGGCTATGAAACGAATAAAATTGAAATAAAGCACGCGGCAAAGCTCATATGAGCCCGATAGAATCTGACAAGTTATAATTGAGGCGGTGTATTTTTGACAATGTTATAGCTATATACTCAATTCAAGGGTACGAGAACATGTAAACATAGCTGCCAGGAAAACGAATAGCTAACGTCCCCGGTGATTTATATGTGATGTTGGGCTTTTATATAGCTACCTGAAATCTGATGCATGCAATGTAGAACAACGTATTATGTCGCACTCTTGAAATAACAGCGAAATATGCACTGAAAGGAATGCTCTGAAATATGCTTCTCGAAAAAGGATGAACGTGTTGATTCGTTGACTGACATATTTGGGCTCGCTCGCCTTCCATATCCCGTATGAAATATATTTATGAGTTCTTTCTTTAGGTATATAGGGATTTTACAAGGCTATCATATGTTCACTTTACTGGTACTCTATATCAGCACTAACAAAAAGAGTTCTTAAACAAAAATTATCATAGAGTGCCATCTCTATGATAATATACTAGAATATGCACCGCACCGAGTAGACAGTAAATAGGAAATGGTTGTCTGACATAACTGCTGTGCCTCCTAATTTCTCATTAACCTTCTTATATATCTGCTCAGACATAGGAGAGAAGGACGGAACGTTACTAGATTAGTATCGTTAACAATCGCTCTTCAAATATATCTATTTTAAAATGATGATAATAAGAAATTAAACCATGTTAAATAGCAATAAAACCGTGAGGAATGGGTGTAGACAAATGAGAGAATTCGGCGGAGGAAGGCACGGAATATCCAGAGGTGATTTCTTCGACGAAATTTTTTTTTTTCGAATAGCGGATAACTTTCTCGGATAGATCGGATTTTTGTCCGTCCGACGACTCCCCGTTCGAGTCCGAACGACGTCCGGGGGCAGCGCTAAGGCCTCACGAAAAAAGGAGAAGAAAGCGCGCCGTAAAACGAAAATTCCATCCTTCCGGACAATGATAACGCTCTTTACCCAGTCGAAAAAATCAAGAAAACCTGTCACCGAGAAGATTTCGAAAATCACTACCGAATTGGTAGGGGGTGTTAGCCTAAACGGCCGGATATCGAGCCGCGGTTTCCGAACAAGAAACGCTCCCCGAGAATTCTTCTGTTCGTAGTCTCATTTCGATATTTCGAACCGTTTCGGAGAATTCTGCCTCCAAAGTTGGTCCTTGTCGAACGACCGCCGAAAACGACAAAATCGGCGACTTTTCCCAGGTCATATAGAGTGCCGTGACGGTATCTACTTTCGCCCTGCAAAATCGGCGTTTTCGAGCCGTTCAAAAACGTATTTCTAGATCGGATTTCTCGCGAAATTCTCCGTAGATATATTTTTCGATATTTCCATTATAAAGTCCTCAAAAAAGTCAAGGAACACTTTCCAATATCTTTAAAATATGAATTTGATGATTCGAATTTATAGAAATCTTTCGGTTTTTGTTAGGATGCATTGTATATAATGTATTCTCAAGGAAACAAAATAATATTTGACTTCTCCAAAGCACCTATTATAAAAAAAAATTTGAAATTCGAAAATGACGAAATTTGGCAAAACACAAGAAAATTCCTAAACTAATATTTTCGAAACGATATGGAAGCACTTATATTTTTCAGTAGCCAGACGGTCCACCTCTGTTATTATTGACAATCTGGCATCGTCGCGGCATGCTCAATATTGAATTGTCTATTACATTTTGGCCTAAGTCATTCCAAGCCCCCTGAACTGCTAATCGAAGCTCCTGTTCATGATGGAAGACGTTTTGACGCAGGAGATTTCTTTTTAGGGTGTCCCACACATGCTCGATGGGATTCAGATCTGGGGAGCAGGATGGCAACGGTAGAAGATCGATATAATTCTCTTCAAGAACGTTCAAGACAACTCTTGCACGATGAGGAGGGGCATTATCTTGTTGGAAGAGTGGATTTTGACCCACTGTTTGGAGATACGGTACCACTACAGATAAAACTACCTCATTTGCGTAAGAATTTCCCGTGAGGTTGGTTCTGTATGAAAACGAGGTCAGTTCTTCCACCAAATCGTATACCTCCCCAAAACATCACTGATCCGCCTCCCTGTCTAACAACTTCTCGAGCATGCTGGAGACTATTTTGCTTTCCAGATTCCCTTCATATTCGAATTCTTACCGAAGCGGGATAATAACTAAATCTAGATTCATCACTGAAGAGAACTGTGGCCCACCTCTCTTGATCCCAGTTTACGTGTTCTTGGCACCAAGCTAAACGTGCAGCGCGATTTCCATGGGTCAGTTGTGGAACTCTTAAAGGACGTCTGGAGTGGAGTTGACCTTCGTGCAGTCGATTTCTCACAGTTTGTACATTATGAACTCGTTATAGCTGTTGAGCTAATTGAGATGATGTGGTAGTACGATCTCTTCTGGCTTGTAAAACCAAAAATCGTTCTTGGGCGACTGTAGTAATCCTGAAACGACCTGTATGTTGTTATTCTACGCTACCTCTTTCATTGAAATGCGACCATAAACGGTTTATGACACTTGGGTTACTTCTCAGAACCCTGGATACTTCCCGTTGTGAGCTCCCAGCTTGGAGCATGCCAACGGCTCGTAACATCTCTTCTCTAGTCAAATGTCGTCTTTCCATGGTCGAATCACAAAACTTGAATCTTTTATTTGTGCTTACAACAGAAACAAAGTGCCAACTAACTGATTTCAAACACTGAATACATGAAATGATTATAAAGCAGCACCTGCTACATTTTTAGTTTTTTATAAAAAAAAACTGAAATCTGTTGCGGCACTCTACATAATTTGGTGAGGAATTGATGCAGGTGTTCATTTCTTTAAAAAAATCATCCATATTGATCGTTCTGGATACGAAATAATGATATTCAGAAGAGTTCTCTAGACTTTTTGAGGTGTTTATCTAATGTGTATAGAAAAAATTTTATTTAATTCTTCTTAAAAGTAAATTTATTCACTTTAATTAATTTTGTACCCACTAGGTGTGTTTATATATATGAGGTGTTTGTATATATGAATATTTGAGTAATGATTCCTTTCAATTTTTTTCCTTGCTCTAGGTGCATTTTTACACCTTGAATTTATTTTTTCCGTAAAAAGAAAGATTGTGTAAAGTAGGGTTAAGGAAAATTACAAAGATTGAAAGTATTGACTTAAAATACCAATTGAATTCAATTTTTGCCTTTCATGAGGGTCTTATCTTCTTTTTCTAAGACCATAGGTAATTACCTATCATGGCTGGATCCCATCGTCCTTGATGGCGAATTCAATTGTCCTAATACCTTGGTATAATCTTTCACCTTGTTCGTCACTGACAGCGGCCACATTTTCATGGAAAAATGACAAATGATAATGGAGGAAATCCTAGACTTTTTTGAGGTGTTCATCTCCTTCAGAAATCAATCTCAGTTCAAATTTACCCCTGCCACCCATTTTTTCCAAACTTTCACCCCAAGATCTTGACGAGATCACAATAGTCGAGCTGGTAAAATTGTGGTTTTTCTTTCATCCGTCCTTCTTATATGTAGGTACCGAAAGGTTAAATTCGAGTACCAAAAGGATCGTACGTATCTCGGCAATAGATTCGTGAAAAGAAATCGTCATTTTATGACTTAATTTTCCAATTTGGGACCATTTCCGAGACCTGTATTTTCGAAGAAAGAATCGTAAACTGGCCGAAGACCATGTGTCAGCTCCGCCTTTAAATCGGTTCGAGCCGAACTCTGCCGAAAGTTACTTTAGCTAATCTCTCGTCTGTCAAATATCAGAATATGAATATGATTTGGGTTATTTTTATTTTATAATCTCAAAGTAATGTTTCAACGGTAAGTGAACCTAATTCAATGTTTATTTGGTTCATTTTAATATATGTTTCTTTGCAACGTATTGAAGAAAAACATTTTTATGATTTATATATCACATTTAGAATTTGAGCTTATTCTAATTGATTCTTTATTTTTGATGCCCTGGAATCGTGAATTTATAATGAGAAGGATTCTATTTGCAATCAATCAAGACTATCTCAGAAAATAATGAGACTTCAGAAGTTATTAACAGGTGAGTGGTTCATCTTTATGCATTTCTTCCGAAAGGAACTTCATTCTGTTTTCGTAAATACATTTATATTTGAATATTGGAAGTAGTTCACTACATGCCATGAATCTATTATCTATCTGTTCTTATGTTTGCAATAAGTTACAGAAAAATTCATAATCGTGTGTTATTATTTATGAATTGAAGTGAACCAACCTAACCTATAAAATTCTTTTCTAGGATTCTTGGAATATTTAAATTACCTATCATTATTAGGATTCTGTATGAAATAAATCAAGGCCATCTTCATAAAGAAATGGGATATTTTCCAAGACGCTATTGGCAGGTAAAAAGCTTTTCTGTATATATTTTTCTCACGAAGAAATGCACTCTGTTCACCAAAATGCATTCAGTATGATATTAATATCAAAAATATTCACATCATGGTTTGTATTCATTATGTGTCTGTTGCTATAACTGTTAAAAGATACAAAAAATCATGATCATGAATTTAGCAATGTACGCGGGGTAGTGAAATTATTCAAAACTAGGCTAAATTGTACATGTTGAAGAAATGAATATGCAATAATGTTTCTGTATTGAAATTAAACAAAAATAATATAATATCCTTCAGGTTGCTATTGATTGATAATAGGCTTCGCTGTGTTTATTGAAAGGATATTCAGTTAGACATTCGGTTTGATCTGCATATTGAAAGTTATTCATAAAATGTAATGTATCCATTATCCACCTGTTGTTATAACTGTTGTAAGATGCAAAAAATTCATAATTATGAATTTGGTGATGTACGAGGAGTTCAAATGATTTCAAACTAGCTAAATTTTTTTTTTTTTTTTGAATATTTGAATTGTGGAGGCCGTTACTTGATGTAGATCCATGATATAAATGAGATAAAAACACAAGGTTTAACTTTGATCTACACTTTATTTGAAAAATTCGACGACGTTTCGCTGACACAGCAGCTTTATCAAGAATGAAAAATAGAATGAAGAGTATGGTATTAAAAACAAATCGTAGAACAAGTTGGATGAATAACAGGAAAATCCACACCGAGCCATTGTACAGTTAGTATGAAAGGTAATAAAAACTAATTGAACAAGTTAAGTTGGAGAAATTCCATTGAGTAATTCAAATCTACCTGTTCATTCAAAAGTCGAAATGTCCGAATGTTTGTATCTATTTATTTCTAATGCTTCTAGAGATCTAATTTTGAACTTTTGATTTTATATGTAATATGTCAAAGTTTTTATTGAATGAATGGTTTTCTTTTATTAGGTGGTTTGAATAATTTGAATCAGATTTATTTTTGTCGAAGCTACGTTTATGTTCAGACTTCTGAACATAAACGTAGCTTCGACAAAAAAAAAAAAAAAATAAATCTGATTCAAATTATTCAAACCACCTAATAAAAGAAAACCATTCATTCAATAAAACTTTGACATATTACATATAAAATCAAAAAGTTCAAAATTAGATCTCCTAGAAGCATTAGAAATAAATAGATACAAACATTCGGACAAGCTTTTGAATGAACAGGTAGATTTGAATTACTCACCCTACTTAACTTGTTCAATTAGTTTTTATTACCTTTCATACTAACTGTACAATGGCTCGGTGTGGATTTTCCTGTTATTCATCCAACTTGTTCTACGATTTGTTTATAATACCATACTCTTTCATTCTATTTTTCATTCTTGATAAAGCTGCTGTGTCAGCGAAACGTCGTCGAATTTTTTCAAATAAAGTGTAGATCAAAGTTAAACCTTGTGTTTTTATCTCATTTATAGCTAAATTTACCTGCTTTGGAAGTGAATATCTGTTATTGTTTCTGAATTCAAATAAAACAAAGAAAATCAGGACCAAGAATAAACAAAATATTTCAAACTAGATATCTGTGTTCCTCTATTATTTTTTGTTTCAGTTCACCCACGAGGAAGCATGCTCTTCAATTATGTTAATCATGTTGATTTGAGTTTATAAATCAAGGAAATTAAATCGAAAGGCGAAATATAGTCTATGATATGTCTTGCTTCAAATAATCAAGACACATACATACTGGACAAGTGAACCTCATAAAACAGTGTATTCTGTTCTATTCCGTAAGTTTTCATGAACAAGTAGAAAAGTGTGCTGAAAACAATGGATATCAGCGAGATACCGAAAGATCCAACCAAACTTTTCACAAAAGAAATCAAAAAAGAGCTGAGTTTGTAAGAAAACCTAGCACACACAGAATGGGAGAAGAGGAAACTGACTCCAATGAATGTTCAAGCTCCAAAATTGTGCGGATTGATTAAAGTGCATAAAGAAGAAAAATCTGCAAGGCCTGTAGTGTCATAAAAACTAGCAAAATTCTTGAATCAAAAATTTCTAGCCCTCTCGAATTTTCAAGTACAATACACTATCTCTAATTCTCTAGATCTCATACATAAACTTTCAAATCTCACAAAATCCCAAGATATTAAGTTAGTCTCTTTCGATGTCAAAAATATGTACCCGAACATTCCAGCGAATGAGTGTCTTCCCTTTATTACAGATATCTTATCCGAGTCTAACACACCGCCATATATCACTAATGAATTTAGCAATATTTTTTTCAAATATGCTTGTCTCAAAGTTACTTTCAATTTCAATCTGAATTCTTCAAACAAAATTGAGGTCTTTCAATGAGTTCCCCTCTTAGCCCTCTACTAGCTGACATTTTCATGAATAATTTAGAGAAGAACTCTAAATTAAACACAGATTTCGCTAGAAAACACATTTCTTTCTGGCACAGATATGTAGATGATATTTTAGTTGGTTTTCGTGGTTCAAACAGACAAATTCAGCAATTTTTAAATTTCCTGAATAAAATATATTGACGCATCAGCTTCACTTCTGAATTAGAAACTCATAACTCAATTAATTTCCTCGACTTGACCATTACAAATTCAAAAAATCAACTCACTTATAAAATTTACAAAACGGAAACATTCACAGACACATCGATTCCAATGCACTCGTTCAGTCATTTAAGTCACAAACTAGCTGCATATAACTCCATGATTCATAGAGCTTACTCTGTTCCCCTTTCGAAAGAAAAATTTCACTTAATATCATCAGAAAAATTGCCTCAAATAATAACATACCACAACATTTTCTAAATATAATCATTAAACGCAAAGATCAACGTATTACCTCCCAATTACTATATAGCATCGTAGAAACCCCATAAAAAAGATACACTAGTATCAGATACACCGGCGAACTCTCTAACAAAATCAGTAACTACTTTTCCAAATTGAACATAACTAGTTTATTCTCAAGCGGCCCCAACTTAAGCAGATTATTATTCAACGGCAAATAAAAGAACGATAAATTCAAGCAATCAGGAATTTGTCAAATCAAATGCAATGAATGTCAGGTAGCCCATGTCGGATAAACAGGGAGAAGTTTTGAAGCTAGATTCAAAGAACATATTTCCTCAGAATAAAATTCGCCAATATTTGAACACATAAAATCAACTAACCACTCGATATCATTGAACAATCTTAAAATCCTTCATAAATGTAACAAAGGGAGAGAGATGAATTTGTTGGAACGTTTGGAGATTAACAAACTATGTAAAAACCCACAATTTACTACCCTCAACAGCCAACTAGAGCATAATGGATCCCCACTACTCAATATTTAGGATAAATTTCATTCTGTACTTGTACTTGCCTACTCATGTATTATATTGCTATTCACTTTAAAATGACCGTAGGGTCGAAACCGGTCGTAATAATGAAAAATGACAAAAGTGTGTCATTTCATTTTACTTTAAAAATGAATTTCCATAAAATAAATAAATCATGAATACTATTAATCAGAAAATGTATAGGACTCTGATGTCAATGTGAAGTTTAATTGAATTCAGTAATATTTTGAGTGTTCGTTCCATACCTAAAAGAAAAATGAATTGAAAAATTTTTCAATTTTATGCTTCAGGTGTATAATTTTATGCTTCTCTTGAATATTTCAATTTTCTCAGTGTACAATTATGAAACACATACCCTAAGAGAAGTGATTGTTTCAAATAATTTGCTAAATTTATAATTATATAAACGAAGAGTTGTACTGAAGCATTTGTATTGAGGAAGATATATATTTTACATCATTTTTTCAAATATCAATGTCGATAACTTATGCATAGTTGTGCATTACTCAAGAACATTGATAATTGAGGATGGGTAAATAGTATTTGAAAAATTGGCATATATATTAACATAGATACTTTTTTTCTCATTCTTTCAAAAAGATTCGTAGATGAGTTTCGAAAGCCTAATATTATATACACTCGGAAGCAAAATTAACGGAACACTCGAAAATTTAACCAAATTCGAAGTCCGATATTTTTCCTAATTCTCAACCGATTTAGATGATTCATTCGGAAAATTATAGATCATCTCTTCTGCTTTGTAGAAATTATAAGAGAAAACAAAAAAAGTTGAAAAATATTTTATACGGGGGCAAAACTGAAAGTGTTTTTTTTGTCAAAAATTCGTAACACACTGTGGAATTTCCTGGTCCGAGTCGAAACGTACAATATCATGGTCTGTCAAGACACATCTTCCTGCAGTAACACCCTTGTTGTTTTATGCGTTTATCTCTATTTTTACATGAGATATCCAATTTGAAGCGAAAAGTCACAAATTTCAAGAATTTATTTTTAATCTTGCGTAGGTGCATAACATTGGTTAGCCAAAAAATAAAATCAAAATTAGAGAAGCGGAAATTTAACGAAATGAAAATTTTTGAAATTCACTGGCCAATTTCACGCTCCGGGAGAACTCGAAGTACACTGGAAAAATCGTTGATTTTGCACATTTATTTTAAATTTTTTGTGTGACGCTCTATAATAATTATCATTCCTGTCCGAAATTGAGAGCAGGTGTGTATCCTGGCGATACACTCGTGAAATGAAATGAACATTAAGTAGATATTTTAATACCTACCGACTGTTATCTCCTATGAATTCCTAATTTCCACCAAATTAACCAAATTGTCATCAATAACTAATGCAATTCGAACATAAAAATCGCAAACGACAATTTCGACACGCCTGAGTGATAATAAGATAATTCCAAATTGATAGACGAATTTTAATGACAATTTCTTGATTCAATGAAATTTCTCCAAAATGGTGATTTTCCACTAGAAATTAAATATATTTTGCAAAAATAGAGATAAACGCATGAAACAAGAAGGGCGTTACTGTAGGAAGATGTGTCTTGACAGACCATGACATTGTACGTTTCAACTCGGACCACGAAATTCCACAGTGTGCTACGAATTTTTGACGAAAAAAACACTTTTAGTTTTGCCCCCGTATAAAATTTTTTTCAAATTTTTTTTGTTTTCTCTTATAATTTCTACAAAGCAGAAGAGTTGATCTATAACTTGCCGAATAGATCATCTAAATCAGTTGAGAATTAGGAAAAATATCGAACTTCGAATTTGGTTAAATTTTCGAGTGTTCCGCTAATTTTGCCTCCGAGTGTATATGGTCAGTTCGAATTATATCGAAAAATATCATGTACAGGGACAATCATCCGTCTTCTATCTGTCGTTAGGTCATTGAAATGTGAATTAAATTGAAGTACTTGAATGATCTTAATCTTCTAAGAAAAATTTTCATTCTTCATTCTCTGATGTTCAGTTCAAGTATTTTATGAAATGTTATAATACTCATGCAATATTTGGATTAATATTTCAATTTTCTTGACAGAATAGTTGAAATAACGTTTTTAAAAATCAAAATTTATATAATTGACTTCTCAAGTATATAATGGATAGTGTTAATCACAAACTTTCAAAGAAGTTTCAAGAAAATTATCAATTCTGAAAGAATGTCAGTTACAGGGCCATAAAAAAATTTCAAATATTATGAAGCAGCTGACCCAACTGCTCAATAAAATTGAATTCCCGAATAATTTGGCGGTGTTCAATTTGTTCAGTTTCAATCAGCATGAATTGAGTATACATAGACAATTGAAAATGGAAAGAACTTAATTCTACAGAATGCTGGAATATCGAGTAATTTGTGGATTTCAAATTAGTACCAGTATCTGACGGAACTTCTAATATTATATATATTGTTAGTTGAAATTATATCAAAAAATGTCATGTACGGGGGTGATACCCCGTCTTCCGTGTGTCGTTATGTAATTGAAATGTGATTTAGTTTCAAGTACTTAAAGAATGAATATAATCATCTAGGAAAATTTCCACTTTTCTTTGAGACTGATGTTCAGTTCGAGTATTATAGAATGTTGTAATACTCTTGCTATATCTTGATTAATTTCTACATTTTCTTGAAAAAGAGTTTAAAGAACGTTCTTGAAAATCTTCAAATTCAAACATTATTGTAATTTCAGTTTTCAAGTATATAAAGGATAGGGTTAATCCACAAACTCTCAAATAAATTTCAAGAAAACTATTAATTCTGAAAGAATGTCAGTTCAGGCGCAATCAAAAATATTTTAATTTTATGAAACAGCTAACGCAGCTGTCAATAATAATCGAATTTCATTGTGTTCAATTTGTTCACTTCCAATTTGTATGAATAGAGTATACATATACAATTGAAAATGAAATGACCTAAACTCTACAGAGTGGTGAAATTTCCAAGATTTTTTTTGAGTAGCCTCAGTTATCGAGTAACTTGAGGATGTCAAATTAGTAACTTCTAAAATCAGTTATCAGGAATGTCGGTAATGAAGGTTCATAGTAATTTGTTGGAACAAATTATTTCATCTCAGTTCTTAGCCTTTTTTCTGTCTTTTAATCCGCGTGGAAAATTAAAATTCATGGTTCTTATTTGAATCAGGACAGTCGAGTGCGAAGGGAAGTCACAAAGATTGAAACTCCTGATTCGACATCGTCGAACTCGAATTTGGAATTAATCTTATCCTTCTCGGTTATTTGTACTATTTATTTCACTTTGGTTGCTGATAACTGGCAGAATTATTTTCTGACGATCTTTTCCTATGCTCCAAGAATAATAATAAGAAACGTTTTGAATAATTATAAGAGCTCTTGATGATTGAATTTCTATGCCTAGAGTGTGATTAAACGATTTGTTTTTGAATATATGTTTGAACCTCACGAATTTCATCATATAACAGCTCAATAGAGAGAAGATGAGATTTTAAAATTGAATGTATCCTTTTGAATCGGAAGTAGTGAATAGTGTTGAAATTCTTATTGAACATTAGACAGTATCCATAACTCGAAGCTGTCTTCCTTACAATAGTATTGTTTTAGGTAATAAATCAATATAACATAAAATTTCAACTAACTATTAATGCCAGTGAATGAGGCGTTCAGTATAGATTGATATAGAAGAGAATTCATTATATTAGGCGTTCAGTTTATTAGAATTGTAGTAGATTGGGTATTTAGTATATTATGCGATTTGAACATATGAACTAGTATTATACTATTACAAGAGATTCAATGAAAATCAGAATTGATATACCATTCTTAAATGCTTTTGATACTCTTTCTCAGTCTATAATTTACTCTCTTTCCTTAGGCTCCTCTCACTTACTCTTTTCAGCATTCTGCTCTTCTCTATAACTGGTTGATGGTAAAATGACAATCTCACAAACTTCTAGTATTCCTGAAAAGTGTATTTTTTACATTTACATTTTAAATTTTTATATTCCTTCTGAATTTGCTGTCTGAATTCTTTTTCTCCTATCATCAATGCACTTTCTCATCTCATCATTTGTGTTGTCACATAATTATGATATACCAATTACAAAGGCTTTTGATACTCTTCTAGTCTCTAATTTACTCCTTTTTTCCTTAGACTCTCTCTCATACTACTATTTTCAACATTCTACCTTAAACACGTTCTCAGTTTATAATTCACTCCTCTTTCCTTAGACTCTCCCAACTCTCCCATAGTATTCTTTTCAGTTCTCTCTTGAAAGCCTTCCCACATCAGAGAAAACCTATAATTATATTTTTGTCCTTAAATATGTTCTCTATTTGCTAGTCTATGGTAAAATTGTGATCCTGAACTCTTTTTTCCTTTCTTGAAGTGTGTGTTTTCCATGTTGTTTTTCAATCATTTCTCTAATTCAAAGACAAACATGTAGTTTATATTGATGACAGAAACATTTGGGAAGAAGTCAAACTTTCTAACAGTATGTGAGAAAGTTCAAATTAACAATTTGACAGTTATTTTAAATTGCTCTTATATCCCAGTATTAATGCTAGTAATAGTTGAAGGAAATATGAAAACAGTCATGTATAAAGAACTTTCCTACATACTAATGAAAAATTAAGTATTGAGACTAATATCTTATTTCACTGCCACCAAGCTAACTTGCTGTACATATGAACTGATAATAAAATATTGTTATTCTGAATATTGCTGTCATGATTCTTCTCCTATCTTCAATTCATCTTCTCATCCTAACTAAGATATTAACATATTATACTGATTTACCCATTTCAAGGCTTTTGATACTCTTCCTCAATCTAAAATTCACTTCTCCTTTCCTTAGACTCTCCCATTTTACTTTCTCAGTTTTCTTTCAAAAGCCTTCCCAGATAATGAAAAGCAAGGAATATCTTCTTGCCCTTTAGTTTGTTATTCTCTGAGCTGGTTGATAGTGGAAATGTTATTCTAACACTTTCTCCTCTCCTGAAGGGTATGTTTTTCAATTATATCTCTGTTTGTTTTCTAGAATTCTTTTATATTGTTTCCCAATAGTATAGGTTCTTAAAAATTTGCTCAGTTGCTGTTTCTCTTTTCCCTATCTTCGATTCATTTTCTAATCTCAACATTGATGTCATATCCTCCTGAATTACTTTATAAGACTTCTGCTATTCTTTCTCAGTTTATACATCACTTCTCATTTCCTAAGACTCTCATACTGCTTTCTTCTCAGTGTTCTGTCGAAAGCCTTCTCAGATGAGGGTTAACCATAAATTTTTTTTTCTGCTTTCAATTTGTTATTCTCTATAAGATGGTTAATTGTGAAAATCCTGAATACACTTCTTCCTTATATGAAGAGTGTATTTCTTAAGTTGTTTTACATAGAACTCTCTCACTTTTTCTTCGAAGAAATCTTTGGAAGAGTTTAGCATTAATGTAAGTCCTTCAGAATTTTCTCAGTTCCTGCAGTCTTCTTTTTGCAGTATTGTTTTTCAAATGTAAATCCTTCAATTATTATGAGCTGTTAAACTTTCTCAAGCCTTTCTGAATATCACAGTCAGATCTCTTCTTCCTTATGTACCATGCATTGTCTTATGATAGGTCTTGTTACTTGTTATAGATCCTGGTAAACACCAATTTTAAGTATCTCGACTTTGTACAAAACTCAAATCTCTCCCCATATTTGAATTCTATATTATATAATCTATATAACAATTATATAATATAAAATGAAAAAGCAAACTGGACTAAAACATATAACGTGAGTATCTTTAACGAAAATCATTAACTATACAGCATTTTTCAAGAAGTAATTGCATTTTCCACAAAATATGTGATTTTCTCGAACTGAAAGTTCCTGTTGTAATGAAGCTTCATAATTTGCTTCTTCTGATTAAGAAACTTTACTTTCTGAATGTATAGACTACCTGTTATTCAGTGAACAGCTTTGAATAAATTTCTTAAAATACAGAAGAATGTGTTATGAACAGAAGTAGCTCAAAACATGTACCTTATGTGTTATGTAAATGTTGGAATATCCTGAAAAGCTCAAGTTTCATGCCAACTATATGAAGAATTGTTCAACAAATAAATTTTGAAGTTAAGAATTGCAGGTAATTTACTTGATCTCTTTCCTTCAGAGTTAGAAATCTGACTCTATTGTAACTATTATTAATCAGACTGGTTTACTTTACACAAAAATATCTAAGAAGATTATTATCAGAGAACAGGGATGTATTATATTTATATTTACTTGAAACTTTCTTGTTATTGCTTAATATTGTCTTTGCTTATTTTTAACTTATTTTTCCAACCTCTTTACAGTGGATCCAATTAATTCTTTTCATGTTATCAGGTGGATTGAAATCTAACAATAAATATTTCAATAAAAAGAAACTACTTATATGCACAAAGTAAAAACTCACTTTCAAAGAGTCTCTTTCAAACATTTCAACTTGAATAACTTTACTTCAAATACATTGAATTCCATTTACATTTTCATTAGGATAATTGAATATCAAAAATATATTTCATCGTTTATAAACTGAAACAAAAATTCAATAGAGATGAATACAAAATTCAGTTTAAAATACCTTTTGTTTTCTTTCATCGAATGTAAATATCAATTATGTGGATTCTTCATTCTGCTGAAAAAAAAATATACATTAGGATGCATTAAATGTTCGTTTAATTATGTTCACTTACCTTGGAATGATTATTTGAGGTTTTGTTAATTTAACGTAAACAATAATTCTTCTTCTTCTCTTCTTATCGGCCTTAGTACGATGAAACAAATGTTGAACGATCCGAAGACTGCCGTACACGACGATGTCCGTCATACGGGACGGATATTCGATCGTTTAGTGAGAGCATAGAGGGGATATAAGTGTTCGTTTATATCCCGTCTACTCTTTTCACCTATGTTTCCGGGTACGGTCACTAAACTTCTTCTTCTTTGCCCTGTCAGATTGAGAAACGGCGGTTTAAGGAGAGTAAGGGAGGGTGATTGGCTCCGCCCCGTGTTTCCGTTCTATTCTTCGAAAATGTAGGTCTCAAAACCGTCCCAAATTCGAAAAGTAAGTCCTGAAATGACTCGCCGAGGATCCGATCTCTGAGGAATCGTTCGAAGGTCAGAATCCTTTCTCCCGGTGACCCCGTTCAAGTAGGATGGTTAAAACAAAAACCCGTATTTTGACAGCTCGAGGTTTTGCAATTTCGCGAATTTCTGGCGGTCGGAGATTTTTCTGTATAGATTGATAGCCTTCCGTTCGATGGAAGATTTTCCGTTTTCCCGTGGTTTTATGAGAATCTAACTATTGCGGCGCGAAATGCGAAACTCGAGGCTTTTTCGTCGTCCGGGTTTCGTAGCGATCGAAGGCGATCTAAATATTTCGCTGCAAAGTCAGTTTATTAGAATTGTAGTAGATTGGGTATTTAGAAATCTCGACGTTTATTATGCGATTTGAACATAGGAATGAACTAGTATTATACTATTACAAGAGATTCAATGAAAATCCGAATTGAAAACTCTCAGTCAGTTTATTAGAATTGTAGTAGATTGGGTATTTAGTATATTATGCGATTTGAACATGTGAACTAGTATTATATTCAAAGAGATTCAATGAACATCTTCAGCTGACAAAAAGTTTTCTTCTTTCTTACTTTTCAGCCTTCATTCATCCTATGTTGGATATAGGCCTATTCTAATTTCTTCAATGCATTTCTGTCTCTAGCACTTTCATCGTCTAGCCACCTTTTCAGGGGTTTTCCTACACCTGTCTTCGTTGTTCTTGGTCTCCAGAATGTAGTTTTATTTCTCCATTTATCTGCACCCTGTCTAGCGACCGGTCCAACTCACTGCCACTTAAGGCTCGCCACCCGTTCCATGATGTCTGTTATTTTGGTTCGGTTTCTTATGTCATCGTTTCGCACTTTATCCCGTAATGATATCCTAAGCATGGCTCTCTCCATAGCTATCTGCGTGACTCTAAGTTGGACCACCACTTTTCTCGTTATAGACAAACTAACTGATTGTCTGCATCAACAGCGCGAACTGCAACCATTTTTGCCATTGGTTCTTTCAAGAAGAAAGTTGATCTTAACAGACGGCACTAGTAGTGCTGTCTTTTTCAAAACAGTTCGGTTAGTTCTGAAATGGAGGAAGTATTCAGAGAAAGAGCATACAATTTTGGTTGGAAGTTTTAATAACACATAAATTTACGATCAAAATAAAGGTATTTTCTATTCGCCTTATTACGTCATTTACATGAATCATTTGTTAATGCTTCATATATTTTAATCCACAATACTGCGGAATATTTGCTTACTCATGTATCTTTACATTTCAATATATCTTATAAAATTTATCATTATAAAGTTGTTGTATTTAAATGACTAAACACCACATTTTTGAGTGCATATTCGTTTAAATTAAAACTGAGAATAACGCCAATAACATAATATTTAATTTTTTTATTTCGAGAAATTAGGAAAAGACTTCATCTGAAGTTTCCACGATGAAAGTACCTTTCGTAAAAAATTATTAATCTTTACCTTGTACAACAATTCTAATGAAGGACCTCTAAGAACAACAGTTATAGCTGTTGTAATAGGTCGGGTTTCAATCAGTCAAATTCTATTTCAATTATACAAAAGTTTGATACATGTGAACACTTAAACTGATTTTCACACTACACTACTTTCTATCACAGCAGAATATGTATATTGGTAAGTCGTGGTTATAACAACTAACCCGAACTTGAACTGTAGAATAAATGCTGAAAGAACGAGAACTGAATGAATTTGTCCGAGCGAATCTTTGAATCAATGTTACTGAGGCCTATATATGCCACTGACTGAATTGACCTGGACAAAGTATCTTTTGAAATACACATAGTTCTTGCAAAGTGTGGGGTCAGCCGGCGACACATTATACATGGTTGAGTTGACAAGAATTCTAAAAACTTCTCTAGTTTTTGAAAGTTCTGGATTTTATGTTTTCCTTGTTCTAAGAAGTGAACCTTTAAATATTCTGAGTAGCTCGATTCCACATATTATGCCACGTAATATGATAACCTGGACAAATTCAATGAACGTAAGATTGCCTTTCATTACAAAGAAGATAGGTGGTCCAAGTCCGAAGTGATAATGCAGATTTGTTCTTTGTTGAATTCCTGTAGAAAACCATATGCGGAACATAGAATTGAAGAAGTGATAGGTAGTGTATAACATACTACAGATACATTACACCTTCCCCCTAAAGGAAAAATTTTGCATTTAATGGAAAATTTCATATGGAGCTATGAAAAATATATATCTCATTTGCATGCTATATGACGTAGAAAGTATTGAAGAAAATTATCGAAATTAATAGAACCCATATACATAATAAGATATAATATACCATACAATACAAAAGATATATACATAATAAATAAAAATTTACATAATAGAAATACAACTCCCAGTTGAGGAAATCATGATTTTATAACAAGAGTCGAGCTCTATCGCAAATTTTGTTTTTATAATGGAAATAAAATATCCTTACGAGCATCCGACACTTAGGATTGAGCCATTGTAGAAGAAATCAGGGAGTTTATTTTTGTTGCCATCGTATTTTATTGGCATTCCCTCGGCCATTTCTAGGGAAATATATGTGCGAGAATTTGACGTGTCTGCTGGTGGAGCCATTTTGCGAACAAAATTTGGAATGAATAGAATTAGATTTGACTTGCGTTGAAAATTTTGGGATGAGTTCGAGAGTTAGAAGGTTTTGAGAATTCGTGCATTTGAGAAGAAGTATTAGATTTGTGAGAATTTGAAAAGTAGATTTTGGGATTTCGAGAGTTTGAGGATTTTGGAAAGAAATAGTAGATTTTGAGAGTTTGAGGATTTTGAGAAGAAATAGTATATATTGAGATTTCGAGAATTTGAGGATTCTGAAGAGAAAAAGTAGATTTTAAATTTTGTAGAGTTTGAGGATTCTGACGAGAAATAGTAGATTTTGAGATCCTGAAAGTTTGAGTACAGTGGATTTTGAAGAAAAATAGTAAATTTTGAGATTCCGAGAGTTTGGGAATTTGAAAAGTAGATCTTTATATTTCGAGTTTGAGGATATTGGAAAGAAATAGTACATTTTGAGAGTTTGAGGATTTTGGGAAGAAAAAGTAGATTTCGAGATTCTGAGAAATTGGAATGAAATAGTAAATTTTGAGATATCGAGACTTTGTGGATTTTGAGGAGAAATAGTAGGTTTTGAGATTCTGAGAGATTGAGAATTTGAAGAAAAAAAGTAGATTCTGAGATTCCGAGAATTTAAGAATTTGAAGAGTAGATTTTGAGAGATTGAAGATTTGAAGAGTCGATTTTGAGATTCCAAGAGTTGAGTATTTGAAACTTAATTTTGAGATTTCAAGAGTTTGAGGATTTTGGAAAGAAATCGTAGATTTTGAGAGTTTGCGGATTTTGAGAAGAAACAGCAGATTTTGAGATTTCGAGAGCTTGACGATTCTGAAGAGGAATAGTAGACTTTCAGTTGCCCAGAGTTCAAGGATTTTGTCGAGAAATAGTATATTCTGATATTCTGAAAGTTAGAGGATTTTGAAAAGAAAGGGTGGATTTTGATATTTCCAGATTTTGAGAATTATGAAGCAAAATAGAAAATTTTGAGATTCCGAGATTTTGGGAATATGAAAGGTAGATTTTTAGATTTCGGAAGTTTCAGGATTTTGGAAAGAAATAGTAGATTTCGAGATTCTGGGAATATGAAATGAAATAGTACATTTTGAGATATCGAGAGTTTGAGGATTTTGAAAAGAAATACAAGTTTTTGAGATTCTGAGAGTTTGAGAACTATGAAGAGAAAAAGAAGATTTTGAGAATTTGAAGATATATAGATTCTGGGATTGCAAGAGTTTAAAAATTTGAAAAGTAGATTTTGAGATTTTGAGAGATTGAGGATTTGAAAAGTAGATTTTCAGATTTTGAGATTCTTATGAAACTTGTTACTTTGATTTTCTGGATCTTGTTGTTTGAATTTTCTGGAAATTTTAACTTGGATTTTCTGGAACTTGTTGTTCGGATTTTCTGGAATTTGTTACTTGGATTTTCTGGAGATTGTTGTTTGGATGTTCTGGAACTTATTACTTGGATTTTCAGGAACTAGTTGTTAAAATTTTCTGAAGCTTGTTACTTGAACTTTCTGGAACTTGTTGTTTTGATTTTCTGGAACTCATTACTTGAATTTTCTGTTCTCGTTGCTTTGATCAGTAGGTTGATATGGTTACGTGCAGTTATCCAAATGTAGCACCAAATTTCGGAATATACTGTATTGAATTCCATTACCTGGTGGGATTCTGTTATATAGTTCTCAATATTTAGCAACAGAATGAGATCCAACTTCTGACACCTGTTTGTAGTAGGTTTCAATCAGTTAAATTCTGTTTGTTAAACAAAAGTTTAATACATGTACTTACTTACATTAATTTTCAGTCCACACTTCTCTTGATCACAGAAGAATATGTATAATTTTATATATATATATATATATATATATATATATATATATATATATATATATATATATATATATATATATATATATATATATATATATATATATATATAAAGGGTTTTACCCGACGAGTAGCCCATATATCTGTTCATGCAATCAAACTGATTTCATGAAAAATATAAATCCACCACCCGGTAATTAATACCATTGCCAGGCAATGATTATAATCAAAACATATCCTGGAGTAATTATATATTAGGATAACGTTAAATGTTATGAGAATATATCAATCTACCAGAATATATACATACTATAGCATCATCAGACAATGATATCAATGTACCAACGAGTAGTGTCAGAGGCTTTCTCCCCGGAAAAATCCAGTGTACGGACCTTAGTCAAGTAACACTGAATGTTACTCATTAATAGTTTCCTTTGTGTGAAGTGGTGAACGATCGAATAGAATACTGCTCTGAATATAAATATGACAAAATTGTCAGTTAATTATATTACATTTATATAAACAAATAAATAAAATATGAAATGAGATTCTGAGCAGTATAAACTAAAGAGAAAACCTATGACTCTACCTCATTATTATTTTCGGAAAGAAACCTACGAAGAATATTACAAGATTTGATGACTGTTATCTTTTGTAACTGTTCAAACAAATTTTCTTCAGACCCAAAATCTCAATACTTTTGTGAAGATTTCTAAGAATAACGCCTGTTGTAGAAATAATAATCGGTAGAATAAATATTTTCTTCATTTTCCACATTTTTTAATCTCGTCGCCAAGCATCATATATTTAGAAATTTTTTCATTGTATTTATTTTGTATATTATGTGTGTCGGGTATAGCAATATCAATTATATATGTTATTCGATTCTGTTTATCATTAAGAACGATATCTGGTCTATTGTGTTTACAGCTCTGTTGCAAAGAATTGTTTTATCAAAATAAAGTTTATATTTGTCATTTTCACAAATAATCTCAGGTTCATATTTTTGAAATTTTTTTCTTTTGGGAAATAGGTCATGTTTAATTCCTAGATTGAAGTGAATAATATTAGCGACGGCATTATGTCTTTCTAAATAATCTGTTGAAGCAAGGACTGAGCAAGATGATAATATATGAAAAACTGTTTCTGAAGAACAGAAACATCTACGGCAAGAATCATCTATATTTTGTTTGATGATGTGTTTTCTATAATTCCTCGTGAAAACAACCTGATCCTGGATCGCAATTGCCAAGCTTCTGTTTCAGCAAACAATTCTCCAGAGACTAACCATTTATTCGATGCAATTTCATCAATATAATCATTTTTCAATTCTTTAGGGTGCTTTCCGTGTAATTCCTTCTGCATCCAACTTTCTCTTTAGAATTATCATCAAATATATCAAAATCTACCTTTTGCATTGTCAGGTTCAGAGGTGTAAGATTATAATCTGAAGCAACAACAATATCATGTAATTTAGAAGTTCTCTGTTTATCATGAAAATGGGAACGTAGATGAAAAATCTGTTTACTATGAAGATTATTCAAATCAATTAATCCACGACCTCCAAGATGTTGAAAGAATGAGAACTGAATGAATGAGTCTGAGCGAATCTTAGAATGAATGTAACTTTGGCCTATATATGCCACTGACATAATTGACCTGGACAAAGTTTCTTTTGAAATACATATGGTTCTCGCAAAGTGTGGGGTCAACAGGCGCCACATAGCTCATGGTTTAGTTGACAGTAATACTAAAGAATTCTTTAGTTGTTTATAGTTCTAGATTTTATGTTTCCTTATTCTTGAAAGAGCACATTCAAAATATTCTGAGTGGCTAAATTTCACATGCTATGCCACGTAATATGTTAACCTGGACAAATTCAATGAAAGAAAAATTCGTTTTCTTAACGGAATAGATAGATGGTCAAAGTCCGAAGTGATAATGTTGATTTGTTCTTTGAAATTTGAAATGTAGATTTTTAGATTTCTGAAATTTAAGGATTTTGGAGAGAAATAGTAGATTTTGAGAAGAAATAGTAAATTTCGAGGTTCTGAAGAATTTGAATTGAAATAGTAGATTTTGAGATATCGAGAGTTTGTGGATTTTGAAAAGAAATAGATTTTGAGAGAGAGTTTGAGAATTTGAAAAGATTCTCAGAGTTTGAGAATTCGGAGAGTATATTCTGGGAGTTTGAGGATTTTGGAAAGAAATAATAGCTTTGGAGATTTATAGAGTTAGAGGATTTTGAAGAGAACTGGAAAATTTCGAGATTTCGCGAGTTTGAAGATTTTGAAAAGAAAAAGTATATTCTGAGATTCCGAGAGTTTAAGAATTTGAAGAGTAGATTATGAGATTTTGACAGATTGAGGATTTGAAAATTAGATTTTGAAATTCCGAGAGGATTTTGGAAAGAAAAAGTAGGTTTGGAGATTTATAGAGTTTGAGAATTTTGAAGAGAAATAGTAAATTTCGAGATTCTGAGAATTTGAGATTTTAAAATGAAATAGTAGATTTTGAAATTTCGAGAGTTTGAGGATTTTGAAAGGAAATAGTAGATTTTGAGATTCTGAGAGTTTGAGAATTTGAAAAGAAATAATAGAGAGACTCCGAGTTTGAGAATTCGGAGAGTAGATTCTGGGAGTTTGAGGATTTTGGAAAGAAATAATAGCTTTGGAGATTTATAGAGTTAGAGGATTTTGAAGAGAACTGGAAAATTTCGATATTTCGCGAGTTTGAGGATTTTGAAAAGAAATAGTATATTTTGAGATTCTGAGAGTTTGAGAATATGAACTTTTACTTAAGTTCGAATAGCTTTGAGATATGAAAGATTTCGATTAGAGGGTTTTGATTTTGCGAAGTTTTAGTTTGAAGAAAGAGAAAGTATGGCGTACGTACAACAGTGACAAAGAGAGATATACAATACAGAGTAAAAAAAAATGTCAAAACAGGAAAACTGACGTTTCCTCCATATGTTGGAGTTTCTGGAACTTGTTGTTTGAATTTTATGAAACTTAATAAGTGCACTTTCTGGAACTTGTTGTTTTGATTTTCTGGAACTTGTTACTTAAATTTTCTAATCTCCTTGCTTTGATCACTAGGTCGATGTGGTTACGTGTAGTTATCCAAATGTGGCACAAAATTTCGGAATATACTGTATTGAAATCCAGACCTGGTGGGTTTCTGTTACATTGTTCTCAATATTTACAAACAGAATAAGAATCCTTTTCTGACACCTGTTTGTAATAGGTTTCAATCAGTCAAATTCTGTTTGTTAAACATAAGTTTAATACTATATATATATATATATATATATATATATATATATATATATATATATATATATATATATATATATATATATATATATATATATATATATATATATATATTTTGAGCGAATCTTTGAATTAATGTAACTATGGCCTTTATTTGCCACTGACTGAATTGACCTGGACAAAGTATCTTTTGAAATACATATGATTCTCGCAAAGTGTTGGATCAAAAGGCGCCACATAATTCATGGGTTAGTTGACAATAATTCTAAAGAATTCTCTAGTTTTTGATAGTTCTAGATTTTATGTTTCCCTTATTTTTGAAAATGCATCATTAAAATATTCTTAGTGGCTCAATTCCACTTGTTATGCCACGTAATATGATAACCTGGACAAATTCAATGAAAGAAAGATTCGTTTTCTTTACGCAATAGATAGATGCTCAAAGTCCAAAGTGATAATGTTGATTTGTTCTTTGTTCCTATAGCAAATCATAGGCTCAACATTGAATTGAAAAAGTGATAGTGTTGTATAACAGAGTACAGATACATTACATTGTTTATAACGTAGAACAATATTAAGATGTTATTAGAAATACACTTTTTTTGGCCTGAAAATTTTGTCTCTTCCTCGAAACATATTCAACAACAAATTTCCTAATCTGGTTCTATTCCTCAAACGCTTTCCAGTATTTGCAACCGACTGCTCGATTAATGAACCCACCTAACATGTTGACGACATTTTTTGAATTATACCGAGACAAAGTGCACTTCAACTTGCATAGCGCAGAATAAAGCCATTTCCTTCACTCCTGGGAACAGATGCTAACTGTTCAATAATTTTGTGAACGTGCTTGTACAACGCCATTTCATTTATTATTCAACAAACGCGAAGAGCAGCCAGAAAGTATATTGCATACCTTCCGGCAACTTCATCACAGTTTGAAAAATATGTTTTTATATTTTGTTTTGTTTTTCAGTGTGGCTTTATTAACAAGAAACGATGAAAAGTATAATACAAACAATATTTCTTCGCCGTCAAAACGTTTATTCATCTCACAGAAGTTATTTCAACCGCTCTCCGTTGCAAGCGCTATGAATTGAAGCTCCAATAATCATGAACATCACAAGCGAACACGTTTTCTTCATTCACTTAATGGAACCTCCTAATATACATTCTGTCAATTGATCGGACATTGATTATTTAAAAAATGGAATCTCGTGTGCCGAATCGCTGTAAATGTAAATATCAACGATCATATTCTGGATGTACTCTTGAGTCACTGAGTTCCGAATTTCAGGAGGAATATTTCTAGTTGTTGGAGTGTTCTACAAGGCATTCTACGTTGCTTATTTTGCCACCACATGTTGTCCTAAATATGTTCTATGAGATTCAAGTTGGGGATTTTGGCTGGCCATCTCAAAGTATCAATTTCGGCATTTTGCAGAATTCTGTAACTACTCTAGCTGCATGAGGCCGAGCATTATCATGCATATAAATGAAGTTTTCGCCAATCAATGGGTCAAAGTGTACAACATGGGATTTAAGGATATCTGCGATGTATCTGGCGTTAGTCATTCTTCCATTATTCACTAGGACTATTTCAGTTTGACCATGGAAAGAAATGCCTCCCCACACCATTTTACTGAGCCCCCTCCGAAGTTTTCAGTTTGCCGGATATTGCATTGTTGATACCGTTCCCCAGGTCGTCTGTATACAGGCATGCGTCTATCTTTTGATACTAGGCAAAAAATGGAATCGTCGGAAAAGAGAACTTTCGACCATTCTGGAATAACCCAATTTGCATGTTCCCTCGCGAACTAAAGTCTTGCAACTCGATGCTCTCTGGTGAGACGCGGGCAGGTAGAAGCCACCCATGGTCTGATATCGCCTTCTCTGAGTCTGTTCCTAATAGTTTGCAATGAAATATGCACATTTTTGGAAAGTTCAAGCTCATTTAGTAGCATTCTAGCTGTACAGAGCCGAACTATTAGTGTAGCTAAACGAAGCCAACGATCATCAACTGGTGTTGTTATCCGATTTCTTCCTTGTCCGGCCCTTCTTCCATAATTCCCTGTTTCGTGGTAGCGATTAATTGATCTTGAAATAGTGCTTTGGTTAACATTCAACAAGTAAGTCACGTAACGTTGGCTTCGCCCCTCCTCTAGAAGTGTTACAATTCTTTCAACTTCATGATCACTCAAATAGCGTCCAGAACGTTCAGCAGCGATTACAATAAATTCGAATATTTGAAAATCAACAAGAAACACAGAAAACTTGTTTTAATTTAACGTGAAAACGGAAGAGAAATTGAATGAATACTGATAGTCAAATAAAGTCATTCCTGTTTCAGACTTGTTTGTGATCATATGGAAACAAATGTTTCCATATGATCTTACATAGATAAGATTTTTTCCCTCGTATTTCCAAAAACATATGTTGACAAAGAAACTGCGATCGAGCTGCTTAATTGATTGTGGAATTCAGAATACCAGATGATGCGACATCATGCGTAAGGATGCTTTATATATATATATATATATATATATATATATATATATATATATATATATATATATATATATATATATATATATATATATATATATATATATATATATATATATATATGCGTAATAAGGCCTTTAATCCAGGCCTTTAATCCAGATCGTTTAATTTATTTGATGATTATGCTGTTGATCGGTAAGATAGATTCTCAATCAGGATGACAGAGTATGTCATACTGAATACAGAAATATAAGAGATAACGAGATAACAAAGATTGCTAAATAATTAATAGAGTAAATAATAACATTTAATGTTGTTTCTTTGTTATTCATATTTACGTTTAGAAATTAAACTATATTTTGTATGAAGTAATAATAAAATACTTTGTTATTTACAGAGAAACTATTTAAGTTTTAATTACTTGTAGAAATAGAGTTCACATTATAGAAACTCCATTCAATGTTATTATTCACTCTATTGGTCATATTACAATTTTTCTCATTGTATACAGTCTAACATACGAACAGAATTCAATATTATTAAGAATACTGGTATTCTAACATTTTCATTTGCATTCATGAAAAATTGGCCGAATATTTTCCATTTATAATCAAGAAACCCTCAGCTACTTATTTATTCTTCGCACAAGGAATTACATTTTCAAAACCGAAAAATTCTAACACTATTGATCGATCTCAACATAGACCAATTACTTGCCTTCCAACAATATATAAAATTTTAACTGCATATATCACTCGAAAAATTTATGTACATTAAGAGGATTACAACATTCTTTCCGAACATCGAAAAGAATGTAGAAAAAAGCAATTTGGTACTAAAGTGCAACTTGTAATTGATTCTGTGGCTTTGAATCAAGCTCAAACTGAGAAGAGAAATATTCATACTGTTTTTATTGATTACCAAAATGCTTTCGATAGTTCTCCTCCTCATTGCTTCAAGAAATTTTGATAAATTTATAAAATTTATAAGACACTTCGTCTTTTTCCTAAACTTGTTATGAAAAATTGGAGAACCAATCTCTATTTGAATATTTCAAAACAATCGTTAATATCCCAAGTCATTCCAATCAAAAGAGGCATTTTTCTAAGAGTTTCTTTAATTGCTCTTTGGTTTTGTCTTTGTCTTAATCCATTATCTCTTGCATTAAATGCTACTAATTTCGGCTTTAAATTAAAAAGTCTATCAACTGAATTCAAATAAACGCACTTAATTTATTTAGATGATATTAAATTATATGCCGGAACTAGATCTCATTTGAAGAGTCTACTTGAGATTACTTTCAACTATTCCAATAATATTCATATGAATATGAAATATCCAAAATGTAAAAATCTTTCTATTGAAAAAGGAAAGATCACCTCTGATATATATAAGGATTTCCAATATCGAAATCGAGCCAATGCATCAATTAGATACATATAAATATCTTGGATTTGGTCAAGAGAAGACAATAAACCATAGTTTATTAGATATTGTTGTTACTTCAGATTATGAGATGCAGAAGGAATTACACGGAAAGCATCCTAAAGAATTGAAAAATTATATATGGTTAGTATCAAGAGAATTGTTCGCTGAAACAGAAGGATTGGCAATTGCGATCCAAGATCAGGTTATTTTCACAAGAAATTATAGAAAACACATCATCAATCAAAATATAGATGATTCTTGCCGTGGATGTTTTTGTTCTTCAGAAACAGTTTTTCATATATTATCATCTTGCTCAGTATTTGCCACAACAGAATATTTAGAAAGACATAATGCCTTCGTTAATATTATTCATTTCAATTTAGGAATAAAACATAACCTCATTCCCAAAGGAAAAAATTGTTACTTATATGAACCTGAGATTATTTGTGAAAACGATAAGCATAAACTTTACTTTGATAAATTAATTCTAGGCCACGGAGCTGTAAATCACAATAGGCCAGAAGTCATTCTTACGGATTAACAGAATCGAATAACATACATAATTCATATTGCTATACCCGACACACATAACATGAAAAATAAACACAATGAAAAAATTTCTTAATATAATGATGCTTGCCGACGAGATTAAAGGGATGTAGAAAATGAAGAAATATTTATTCCTACGAAACTTCACAAAATTACTGAAATTTTAGTTCTGAAGAAAAATTTATTTGAACAATTACAGAAGATAATATTCATCAAATCTTGTAATATTCTTCGTAGGTTGCTTTCCGAAAGCAATAACGAGGTAGAATCATAGGTTTTCTCTTTAGTTATTTCATATTTTAATCATTTGCATTTATGAATGTAGTATAATTAGCTGATAATTCTATCATTTATAATCAAAGCAGTATTCTTTTCGATACTTCATCACTTCACACAAAGGAAACTATAAATGAATAACATTCAATGTTACTTGACTAAGGTCAGTACACTGGATTTTTTCCAGCGAGAAAGTCTCTGATACTACTCGTTGGTACTTTGATGTCATTGGCTGATGAGGCTATAGTTTATAAGTTTATATATTTTTATAACATTTAACGTTATCATAATATATAATCATTCCAGGATATATTTCGATTATTTATAATCATATCATTGCCTGGTTGTGGTATTAATTATCAATTACTGGGTGGGTGGATTTATATTTTTCATGAAATTGGTTTGATTGCATATATAGGCAACACTTCGGGGTTAAACCCCTATATATATATATATATATATATATATATATATATATATATATATATATATATATATATATATATATATATATATATATATATATATATATATATATATATATATATATATATATATATATATATATATATATATATATATATATATATATATATATATATATATATATATACGAGTTTTACCCCGACGACGAGTTGCCCATATATCTGTTCATGCAATCAAACTGATTTCATGAAAAAATATAAATCGAATCCACTACCCGGTAATTAATACCATTGCCAGGTAATGATTATATTCAAAACATATCCTGGAATAATTATATATTAGGAAAACGTTAAATGTTATGAGAATATATCAATCTACCAGAATATATACATACTATATATCAATGTACCAACGAGTAGTGACAGAGGCTTTCTCCCGGAAAATCCAGTGTACGGACCTTAGTCAAGTAACACTGAATGTTACTCATTAATAGTTTCCTTTGTGTAAAGTGGTGAACGATCGAATAGAATACTGCTCTGAATAAAAATATGACAAAATTGTCAGTTAATTATATTACAATTATATAAACAAATAAATAAAATATGAAATGAGATTCTGAGCAGTATAAACTAAAGAGAAAACCTATGACTCTACCTCATTATTTTTTTGGAAAGAAACCTACGAAGAATCAATTTCATCAAAAACATGTGTATATGAGTGATACAGTGCCTTTAACAGCGACCGAAATGTGGTGAAAGATCTGCTTTGCTCTAGTCGGCCATCAACATCTTCAATTGCAGTAAACATCGATAAAGTAAAGCAAATGCTAAATGAAAATCGTCATTTAAGTTTGTGGGAGATAGGCAATGAGTTTTCAATAATATGTTTGGAATTCTCCCTTAACACTTGGTATAATTAATAAATGATTGGTTTCTCACTTAGCAAAAGTTTCACAAATATTTATTAAAACACTCCACATATGTTTCGGGTTGTTAGCCAATTATTAAGAGTAATACAATATGGAATTGAAAATGAGTGATTTCACTCTTGTATAACGGCATTCACAACAAGAGGAAAACTGATGTCTAGTTGGTCGTTGCAAATTGGCTGGTTTTTCCTATGAGCGGCCGTGATTTCAATAATTTCTAAGGTGCCCGTTCTTTATCATTTATTACCTGGATGCATGAGTTCGATATTCTCGAAATCTATGAACTGACTTTATTGATGCAGTGGTCCGAAAAACACATAGAATTTTCATTTTGGAGTATAGATTCTTTATGTTCTTCATTTTTCTTCTCGACGCATCTTCCGGTTTGGCCTATAAAGAATGTCTCACATTCACTGCAGTGTATTTTATATACTCCGCTTTTATCCAATAATTTTGTTTCATCTTTATTATTAACTAACAATGAACCCAAATTCTTTTTATTAGTGCTGATGGTGTTGATATTATTTATGTCATCTGTTACATCTTGTTGCTAATATTAGGAATATAGTTTATTTGAAATTTTCTGTTAGATTTCCTAGTATGCAACGGACAAATGCTCTGCAATAAAAGTTTATGTCGTTTTTGTCTTATTAAGGTTTCAATTGAATTTGGCTTATAGCCGTTGTTCTTAGCGATTAATTTTGAAACTTGAACTGATTGAACTTCAGTGAGTCATGAGTCCTACTAATTGTAGAAATTCAAATAAATTCCAACAAAGTTATTTCAGGTTCAATAATGATTGCCACAGACAGACAACTCAATAGTTTCTTACAGTTTTCAAATTATTTTCATCGATCGCTTTTATTTACAATGGAAAATTAAAATGATGAAAAATCTTTGAACTTCTTGAACTTGACAGAAAACCAACCCATTCGGATACCCTGATTCATAACATCAGCTGCCAATCCAAGAGAATCAAATTGAGTACTTTTCATTAATTTGTGCACAGATTGCTGTCTTTCTTAGTAAGACAAAAACGACATAAACTTTTATTGGAAAACATTTATCTGTGGCATACTGAGAAATCTAACATAAAATTTCCAATAAACTCTTAATATTATCAACAAGATAACTAACAGATTACACAGAAGTTATGTTAACACCGTCGGCAATAATAAAAAGAATTTGGGTTCACTGTTAAAACAAAATTAAAGAATGAAAGCGGAGTAAACACCTCAAAAAGTATAGGAACATTTACCAATATCTTTAAAATATGAATTTGACGATTCGAATTTATAGAAATCTCTCGGTTTTTGTTAGGATGTATTGTATAGTATATATTCTGAAGAAAACAAAATAATATTTGACTTCTCCAAACCACCTATTATAAAAAAAATTGAAATTTGAAAATGATGAAATTTGGTAAAACACAGAAAAATGCTGAACTAATATTTTCGAAACGGTATGGAAGCACTTATATTTTTTAGTACCCAGGAGCTCCACCTCTGTTATTAATGACACTTTGGCATCGTCACGGCATGCTCAATATTAAATTTCCTATTACATTTTGACCTATGTCATTCCAAGCCCCTGAACTGCTAATCGAAGCTCCTGTTCATGATGGAAGACGTTTTGACGCAAGAGATTTCTTTTTAGGGTGTCCCACACATGCTCGATGGGATTCAGATCTAGGGAGCAGGATGGCCACGGTAGAAGATCGATATTATTCTCTTCAAGAACGTTCAAGACAACTGTTGCACGATGAGGAGGGGCATTATCTTGTTGGAAGAGTGGATTTTGACCCATAGTTTGGAGATACGGTACCACTACAGGTGAAACTATCTCGTTTGGGTAAGAATTTCCCGTGAGGATGTTCTGTATGAAAACGAGGTCAGTTCTTCCACCAAAGCGTATACCTCCCCAAAACATCACTGATCCGCCTCCCTGTCTAACAACTTCTCTCATCACTGAAGAGAACTGTGGCCTACCTCTCGTGATCCCAGTTTACGTGTTCTTGGCACTAAGCTAAACGAGCAACGCAAAATTTGTACATTATGAACTCGTGATAGCTCTTGAGCTAATTGAGATGCTGTGGTAGTACGATCTATTCTGGCTTGTAATACCAAAAATCGGTCTTTGTTGACTGTAGTAATCCTGAAACGACCTGTATGGCGTTCTTCTACGCTATCTGTTTCATTGAAACGCGACCATAAACGGTTTATGACATTTGGGCTACTTCCCAGAACCCTGGATACTTCCCGTTGTGAGCTCCCAGCTTGCAGCATGCCAACGGCTCGTAACATCTCTTCTCTAGTCAAATGTCTTTCATTGGTCGAATCACAAAACTTTGTGTGCTCACAATAGAAACAAAGTGCCAACTAACTGATTTCAAACACTGAATACATTGAATGATTATAAAGCAGCGTCGCATCTGCTGCATTTTTAGTTTTTATAAAAAAACTGAAATCTGTTGCGGCACTCTACATAATTTGGTGAGAAATTGATGCAGGTGTTCATTTCTTAAGAAAAATCACCCATATTAATCGTTCTGGATACGATATATCGATATTCAGAAGTGTTCCTAGACTTTTTTGAGGTGTTTATATAAAATACACTGCAGAGAATGTGAGACATTCTATATAGGCCAAACCTGAAGATGCGTCGAGAAGGAAGTTGAAGAACATAAAAGATCTATTCTCCAAAACGAAAATCTTACGGAATCTTCGGACGACTGTGTCAACAAAAATCATTTCATAGATTTTGATAAAATCGAACTCAGGCATCCAGGTAATGAAAGAAAAACGGATGGACATCTTAGAAATTATTGAAATTACATCCGGTCATAGAAAAAACCAGCCAATTTGCAACGATAAGTTAGACTTCAATTCACCTCCTGTTGTGAATGCCGATATACATTACTAAAATCACTCATTTTGAATTTAGTATTGTACTACCTTGATAATGGGCTAACAGCCGGAAACATATGTTGAGTATTTTGATTAATATTTGTGAAACCTTTTTCAAGTGAGAAACCGAACTTTTCATGTCTCACGAATCAATTTGTACCATTTCAAACAATTGCTTGGGCATAGAATGCGACTAGCTACAACGCATTGTAACTGGTGATGAGACATGGGTTCATGAGTTTGAGATGCAAACATACATATTGGATCAAAATTCAAGATAATGTTGACTGATTTCTCTGATTATCCCGGTATTCTGCACTTGAATTTTCTGCCTGAAGCTCAGAAGGTGAATGAAGAATATTATCTGGGCATAATGCGGCGTTTCAGACAGTAAATTTGTCGAAAAAGGCCTGATTTGTGGAGAGAAAAATTTGCACCCCGATAAAGCATCATCTCACAAGGCTATCATAGTGGATGAATTTCTGACCATAATCTCAACAAATACCATCGAACAACTTGTCTTAGGCCAAATTTTCTCTTTTTCCAAACCTCAAACTACCACTTCGAGTTACCCGTTTTGAATCAATAAATAGAAGACATAAAAGAGAATTCACGTCAAGAACTGAAGTTGATTCCGGACAAGCGTTTGAGAAATGTTTTGATGATTGGATTAGTTGTTAGCGTTAATGTATTATTTCGTAAGGAGCCTACTTTGAAGGCGATACAATAAATTTGGATGAAAAATTAATATTTCAATGAGTACAATTGATGCTTAATTTATTTCATGATAATTGATTTCCATTGAAGATGAAGTAAAATATATTTTATGCTTTCCACAATTTGATTTTCACATATACGACAAGAAACTACAAGAAACTAACATGGTTATATATGCAGGGTAGTCCAACGAACATTTAGCACCTCGATTTTCCGGTTTTAAAATAAAATGTTGAAAATCGCACGGACCCGTCGACTAATGATGCGAGGGGGAATAGCTTTTCCGATTTTTCATCCCCGTTACTTAAATTCCTTAAGGGAGTGAGCACAACCCCCTGATTTTGAATAAGGATGAGGGGTGTTGCTATACCTCATTTTTGATACATTGTTGAGTACTATCTGACCCTAAATATTCGCATCAAAATTTTTATAGTTACCGAAATGGCAGCTAAACAAGTTGAAGACTACTTACCTCTGTGATTAGTCTATAAAGTGCTGAAAATGGGCACCATTCACTTCCATGCAGTGAAAAACGCTGAAGTTTTGCCAGTTTATGTTGAATTTACCTCGTGGTATGCAAGGTTTTTATTCATCTGTTAATTTTTTGTTCGAAAAGTAGACATACCATGTAACTGATTTACCTCAGTCAAAGCGATTTTAAATTTGTAGAAGAATTGAAATGGAGTATTCCGTAAGAGAAAGGATGGATATGATAAAATTATTTCTTGGAAATAACGACTCTGCGCGATTTTTAGCGGCTTTATTTAACGAGCGACATCCTGAAAATAAATGGATTCGCTGCTTACGTTGTGCCACTGGTTGCTAAATTTGACGCTACTGGTTCCGTCGGCAACAACAAGAGGGTGTATGAAGGAGACGAAGAGAGGTATGTAGTTATCAGCGATGGATCCGACCCTTATTACCAGGAAATTGTCCACTGTGTCTGGTGTATCACGCACAATTATGTGAATTTCAAGAAAACATAAGTTGCATGTTTTAAAGGAATTATTTTTTCAGGAACTGAATGAGGATGATTTTGATCGCCGACTCATGTTCTGTGAAGAGGTCACTGAAATTATTAACAATAATAAAATCTACATGTTAAATATCTGTTTTTCGGAAAAGTGTTCATTTTACCTTAACGGCGCTATAAACAGGCATAACTGTCGATACTGGTCAGATGAAAATCCAATATTATTTCGTAAAGAGTATAGTCTGCATTCCCAAAAGTTAAATGTTTTGAGCATCATCGACCCTTTTTCTATACCCGGTAATATCACTGGCCAAATTCATTTTAAACTATTACAGAGAGCTATTTATCTAGCCTTCGTGCAAGTATTGGAGAATGAAGAAGACCATGAACGATTATTTTCAACAAGATGGCGCGCCACCTCATTTCGTTCAAGCTGAGCGTCAGTTCTTAGATGAAACTTCTCCTCAGGCCTAGATTGGAAGAAGGAGACATCTAGGGTGGCCATCCAGATAACCTCATCTGACGCCACTGTACTTTTTGTCATAAGGTTACCTGAAATCTAGGATTTACGGTACCCAACCATAGTCACTGGAAGATTTCCGAATTCGGATCATTAATGAATGGCATCAAATTGAACCAGAAATGTTGACTAATGTACGTGAACGATTCGAGCAGAACTTATTTTACTGCATGGAAGTGAATGGTGCCCATTTTCAGCACTTAATAAAGTAATCACGAAAGTAATCATCCACTTTTTTAGCTGCCATTTCGTTAACGAAGAAAATTTTGGAGCAAAAATTTAGAGGCAGATAGTACTCAATAAGTTCTTCAAAATCAGATATCGCAACACCTCTTATCCCCATTTCAAAATCAGAGGGTTATGCTCACCCCCGGTAGGGAATTGTAGTTACGGGGATGAACAAATCGGAAAATTTGTTCTCCCTCGAATCAGGAATCGATGGGCTCGAGCGATTCTCCATATTTCTTTCTGTCTCACTGTAGGCTCCAGCACTAGGTCCACGTAATTTCTAACCGTTACACTCGCTGAAATCGAAATAAAATCTGTTTTGCCTCCCAGCATAATGCCACCCCGAAACAACACACTGCCCCTTGGTGTTTCGGAATTTGTCTTGCTGCTAGAAGCCTAGCTTGTCTTCCACGACCTCTTAAAACCCGAGTCTGGCGGTCATCTGATCGAACACCAATTCTGGTTTCATCCGAAAAAAGGACATTTCGCCAATTCTCAATATTCCAACACTTGAGGGCCTTCTGCTGTATAAACCCCTTGAACGAAGTCTTTGACATATCGTTTCGATTGATGCCTGTTGCTTCCAGAAATTGCCTTTGAGGTATGGGGTGTGACGCACTAGGGTCTCTTTTTGCAATTTGGCACAAAAAATGGTCTTGTTTTTCAGAAGTGATTTTCCTACGACTTCTTCTAATCGTGCATAGATTGTAGCTCCACGTATCGGGCGTGGGTTTTTAAAATCACCCAATGTAGTATCCCCATTGTGGCCGCTACATCCCTCTGTGTTACCTTCTTCTTCCACTAGAGCAACTATTTGACCTCTCTGCACTGCGGACAATCCAACGTCAGGCATTTTCAATTATGATTATAGGCTTTTTTAAATTTTGAAATTCACATTCACAGTTTCAAATCTCAGTGACGAATGAGTACAATATCCCGAACATGTGGTGATAACATTTCTTATCACACTATCCATTTTTTTACTACAAAAAACTTCATTCTTTACAAGTAGTCAAAGATCTAAGGTTAAACACAATCAATAATGTGAGCCGGCTCGGTGGCGTATGGGATATGATGCTCGTCTCCTACGCAGAGTTACCTGGGTTCAATCCCCACAAAGTCGGTGCGATTTTTCGGATTCTGGGAATCGCTTGAGTGTCCATCTTTCGGAGGAGATGTAAAGCTGTCGGTCCTGTCTAGCAGAGATGTGTTGGACATTAGAGATCCCTTCCCTCGACACGAGAGGGGTTCGGCAAAATTCCCGGGTTAGTGAGGTGACAGAATTCCCTGGCGTGTCATTAGCCGAAAGGCAGAAATAGAGCACGTTAAACTAAAACAAACAAACAAACAATCAATAATGTGGAATACCGAGTGATTCCATAAGAATTCGGTTTGTGTATACTTGGGTTTTCTCAAAGCTTATTGATTATCAAACATCTGAAAGAAATCTGTTGGATTCATTTTATTTACTTTCTCGCAAATATGAAGAATTTTGATATTATCTGATGAAATTGAATGTTTTGTGGTTTTTATAAGCTCACATATTGAATTTCTTTTTCTTTATGATTCCATATTTTAATAATTTCATTTGCAGTAACGGCTCTTGAGACAGAAATCGAAGAGAATGCCTAGGACCTAACTTCGATTATAATGCCACTGAAAGCTGTAAGCAGAATGATGTCATGACAGCCATTTGTATAGGCAATGAGGCGCGAGAATTCACAACTATGTGGGTTGATATGAAGAATTTTTTTAAGAATTGATTGTTAAATACCTTAGATTGAATCATTAAATATGTAACCTTCAATAAACTACTGAAGTGTTGACAACGAGTTCTTTCTTCGATGTAGTACTTACGGAGATTTATTTTGGGATTATTATCATCACTACATCATCCAAAATTATCACCAATCTTAGAATATTTGTGGTGAAAACAAATAAGTAGAATAAAATATACAAATAAATTCAATTACACTTAGAAAAATGCTACACATTTTGAAAACATGAATTTAGAAACAAGATCCGCTTACTCGCTTACTTTTGTTCTTCTTCGAATTCCTATGTTTGGAACCTAATTTATTAGCAATTTGAAAGTTAAGTATTTGTAGTAGTAGCTTTTGCTACTAAAGTACAATAACAAATAATTATGTAGTTCACAAAAATGATACAAATGTAACCTTTAGCACCCTATCCACTAATCAACTGAATAGAACTCTCTAAGTCTTGACACAAATGTCAATAAATACCCTAAATTATAAATAAATTTCTCCCTAACCAATTTCAAAATTTTTGTATATTCGAAAAGCATTTCTAGCCAACTTAAGCTTGTGCATCTGGGATGAAATAGTTGGATGATTGAAATGAGATTGAATTTCATATAACCCAAAATTTCCATGATTGCTAAATTAGTGAAAGCACCATCACCAGTCCCCCCTCATACCCTTATGCTTACTTGACTAGACAAAACAACGGCAGCTCTAATAAGCTCTGCCTATGCTTGTGAATCCAATTCATTAAGAAACACATATCCTACCAGCCACCTCTATTTACCGTTTAAGCTCACAAATATAAACACTAACACTTTAGTAGCTGAAGTTTCTGGATTATCTAGCTGTAGCTCATTTCCATAAGTACAGTATCCTACGAAATTCATTGCTCTCGAATCGCAAATTATTTATTTTCGAATAGTCATACCATCCAAAACAAGAGAACATGCATTATCTTCCTCTGGAAATTTCCCTAGAGCGGACAAACTGCAGTGGAAGAGCCTGGCTCTGCTTCGACTGAAGATGTCCAAGTCTTAATGGCAGATGGATGCTGCAGTTTTAAAATGCCACTGTAAAAATAATTATTTGATATTTATTAATTTTGATATTATTATGATTTATTATCAGCAATAATTATAAGCTTTAGGGAAGTAATAACTAAAAGTTAGAGCATTCTCCAGTTCGTTTGAATATTTTCTACCAGTAGGTTTCCTGGTTTAATTCGTCTGTTCATTATGTATCATTTCAAGACTAGAACCATTGAAATTTTGCTCTATAAAACTCCCTTCGTCATCACTTTGTAAGTTCTCATATCTTATCATTCTTACCATATCCCTCATGCTTTTAACTTTTCTACTTCTCCGGAGAATTTTTTTATGCACGTTTCCCAGAAATAGGCGAATCTGTTACACCACATGAGTGGGCGCCTGGAAAGAATTGAGGTGTCTGTTTACTCGCTTCTTGAAGAGGGCCAAATTGTAGGACGTTGGGAAGAAGTTGGACAGAAGCGAGTTCCACAGCTCACCGTTCCTGTGAACAAAATAATTCTAATAGGGAGAGGTTCAACAGTTCGCTAAATGTACCGCCATATGATGAGAACTCCTTGCCAGCCTAGTTTTACGGCTAAACATAAGTTTTCCCGGAACAAGGTATTTCAGCTTCTTGGAGCATCTTCCATTGCAGTATCTGTAAATCAGAGAAAGGTCAGCAACTTGTCTTCTGAGAGCCAACGGTTGGAGATCACAGGTGATCTCCGGGTTGTCGAGGTGCACAGCCCATTTCTGCACATTATCCAACATGTGCATCGAATGTTCGGGCGCCCCCCATACATGGGAACAATATTCCAAAGCAGATCGAATATTCGCCTTCTATAGAAGCAACAGCTGAGATGACGTGAAGTATTGCTTGGCTCTGAAGTTCAGCTAATGTAGACCTTCATATTGCTGATACATGTTCAAGCCAGCAAAACTCGGAGTTAACCGTGATTCCGAGAAAGTGCATTGAATCTTTGGATGCAATTTGTTGGCCTTGCATCATTAGAGGTTCTCCAGCGGGGACTTTTCTAGAAAACGTAGTTGCTTGCGTCTTGCTCGCGTAAAAGCTGACCAGGTTCAACTGACTCCACTTCGATATCCTCTGTAAGTCAGAGTTTAAGGTATAAATTTATTGACATCTCCGACGCTGAGATTCCGCAACTGTAATCGGCTGCAGATTACTGAATGACAAAACCAGGGTGCAATTGTCTGCAAAACCGAAGATCTTGTTCTCTGCAGATGACAGAAGACCGTTTATCTGCAACAGAACAAGGTTGACAAAAAATGGATCCCTGAGGAACTCCTGCTTGCAATTGGAAATATTCAGACGTTATACCGTCGATCACAACTTGTATTGATCTATTTGAAAGAACGCTAATTATCCAACCCTCAATTTTTCGAGAAGCCCATAGGCAGGAAGTTTATTTAACAAGGCTGCATGCCAAACCCTATCGAAGGCTTTAGAGATATCCAGGGCTATTGCTCTAGATTCCTTACGCTTCATCGTTGATATACAAACACGAGTGACGTAGGCGAGCAGATGTCCTGTCGCTATTTGCCTGCGAAAACTATACTGACGGTCGTTAATAATTACCTACAACTTAAAGTATTTGATGATTTCATCGTTCATGACTCTCTTCATCACTTTGGATATAATGGAAAGAAATGCACCAGAGCGATAGTTTTAGGGTAAGAACTTCTTTCTTTTCTTTGGGATCGGTTGAATTCTCGCTATTTTCCAGCTGCTCGGAAAAGCCTGCCTTTCATAAGAAATCTGAAACAGAAGGTTAAGAATGGGTGGCAGTTCGGGAACACTTTTTTTGAGGACGATTGGCGGTATTTAGTCTAGACCAACTGCCTTCTTGCAGTTAAGCTGGTCTAGGGTCCGCCTTACAGTGCGAACTCTGAACTTGATTTCTGCCATAGAAGACTTTGTAGGTGGAATATTCGGTGGTTTTGCGTTAGATCATTCTAGCACAGAATTCTTTTAGAACAAGAGAGCAAAGAGATCGAAATTGTTTTGTTTTAAATTTTATTTTTCTTTTCTCAATATTCATTTCGAAAGGCTTTGTGGTCTAGCCTCAGTTTGAGTTGAAATAGATTATTCCATTGACACAGTGGAATCAGCAGCAATACTTACAACTTCTGTTTAAGAAGTTGAGGTTGAAGAGTTTTGTTCTCTCGAATAAATCTTGCATTTCTCAACTCAGGAATATTTCTTTAAGGTGCTCTAGAACATTTTGGTATACCGAAGATGCAGACTCTATCTTCAATCTCTTAATGTATGTTCCAGATCTTTCCAAATAATCAGAATCGACGGAGTGTTTACTACATACTTTCGAAGACGTCGATGGAATAATATTATTTCTGTTGATGGTTTTAACCCATACTTTGTGCAATGGCTCATTTTTCAATGGAAATCTGCAATATATGAAAATGCATCTTCAATATGAATAAACGAAATAACCTGCGAGGAATATTTTCATCATGATTCTTTGAACATCCATAGTCACACATTTTAGTTACAGAGAGATACCACACAAGCTGATTATATACACGTTAATTATCAATTATAACACAAATCATCTGAAAGAATTACTCTTGAGAAGTAAGTTTTAACACTGGAAAGGCCAATTTATAATAGTTCTTAAACAGTAGTAAATAATCAACTTTGCCTAAACTGCAAATGGCCGCCAATCCAACCACTTCCTTCACTTTTCCAAAGAGTTAGCAATCCAGTATGTATAGAAATAACATCATTGAGGAATGCGTTCCTGAGTACAGCAGGCGTTTCCCTAATAGGCACCAGCCCAACCATAAGACGTTCTCATAAGTTTCTCAATATTAGAGGTAACATGGAAAATTTCCTCCTGTCCATAAACAAGAGAGAAATCGTCAGCGGAAGAAAATGTTTATCCTTTCCTTGTGCAGCAACTGTGAGAATTGGAACCTGGAGATAATGCTAGAAGACACTTTGCCAATGGAATTCGAGAAATCGACCTAACATTTACACAAAGTTAGTTAGTGACGAATCACAATTTACAAAAGATGGCATCTTCAGTTCGAGAAAAACGCACGAAAATTTCCTGTGGATGTCTGGATCGGAAAGTACAATGGTCATTTTGTTGGCTCACACACTTTTGATAGAAGGATCGACGAAGCGACGTATCTGTATTTCCCACAGGAAAATAGGCACAATTATTGCAAAATGAAATTTTTCCTAATAGAGGCATGTGGTTTCTACGTGACTGTGGTCCTCCTCCCTTTGTGCAAGATCTTAGACAGTTTTTAAATTCAACACATCACAAAAGATGAATTTGTGAAGGTGGACCTCGGGAATGGCCCTCTACATCCTAAGACCTCAATCCATTGGATTATTTTTTATTAGGATATTTGAAAACTAAAGTCTACGTCTCATAAACTAATAATATCTTTGGATAAGTATAGCTCATTTCCAGAAGTTTTTCCGATTATACAAGATCTTCAAAATCCTCCTAACCTGAGATTGAAATCTAGGAAACCTATTTGGTCGATTGACTTTTTGCGTACACGGGTGAAGGCTGTTGATCTTTGGATACCTGAATGGCAGGAAGTTGATGTTTTTAATAAAGTTCTCATAGAGAATACTTCCAAAAGGTTGCAGGTTTCGATATAAGTAGGAAAAATTGGTGTACATTAAATCGCCTCAGGACAGGACATGGTCGTAATAATAGTATGTTGTTCAAATGGAATACTGTAGAAAGTCCGGCATGTGAATGTGACGCAGCTGAAGAAACAATAAATCCTAGATTGTCCTATTCACTATTTTACGGGTGGTTTTCAAGAAATTCATTCCGTTTCAGGTAATTTCATTAACTGGGTAGAGAACTTTAAGTCTATTTAGGAGATTAGTTTTTGAATCATGTGGTGATTATGGACTACATTCTCGAATGGTGTATGAGATGGTCCCTGTTGAAAAACAGCAGAGCATTAGTTAAATTCTTAGATGAGGCTAGGACTGCTCCCCCTAAGTGTTTTTTCCCATGGTGTATGTTGATAAGGCAAGGGCTACACCCATGGAGGGCTTCATTCCCAAAAGGTGTATGAGATGATCCCTGTTGACAAACAAAGGAGCATTAGTTAAGTTCTTAGATTCAAGTGAGTTTAGACATATAGGAGTTAGGTATGTTTTGATGAAATATTTTTCTGCTGGTTTTCTTTTTCCATTATTACAGATTTTTCCTGTCCCAATCCCCCTTTCTTCTAACCCTTGTCTTCGTGGAGAAGTCTTGGAAATCATGGAGTGTAAGATGACAATAAGAGAATGAAACTGCTAAGCAGAAAAATTTTTGGTATTCTTTTTGTACACACGACACTAACACAGCATAAACAGACAAGCTATTGCTAGTGCAATAGCGACAGGTAGTATGGTTCTCCTGTTGCATTTCCTGTGCTCACACTTTAGGGGCAATCGTAGGAAGCATAATGCAACTTTAGATGCCTGATTAAGGAACGGGCATGGTCTGTTTTTCCTGCTGATATTCTATTTATTCGCTTGTCTTTTACAACTGTGTTTTTCTGACACACACCAAAATCATAGCAATAAGCATTTATTGAATATACAGTTATTCGAATTTTGTAGTTAATTTTCTTTCAAAGAAAGAAAAAAAAAAAAATATATATAAATATATATTTAAATATATATAAATATATATTTTGTTTCTTTTCTGTTGAAAGAATTCGAATAACTGTATTTACAACAAATGCTTATTGCTATGATTTTGGAGCAATTAATTGCTCTCTCTCTCTCTCTCTATATATATATATATATATATATATATATATATATATATATATATATATATATATATATATATATATATATATATATATATATATATATATATATATATATATATATATATATAGTATATATATATTCTGGTAGATTGATATATTCTCTCTCTCTACTCAGGATATGTTTTGATTATAATCATATATATATATATATATATATATATATATATATATATATATATATATATATATATATATATATATATATATATATATATATATATATATATATATATATATATATATATATATATATATATATATATATATATATATATATAATTATATATATATATATACCATATTTATAGAGTAATTTACTTCGATTAATAAAGGATCAACACGCATTGTAAGTGCATACGTTGCGAATGAAAATAATTTGGAAATTCAATATTTATCAGCTTTTTCACCTGCTTATTACATGTCTAGAAAATGCATCGCTAAATATGAAAATAATTTGATTTAATCATAAATTATTATTTTATATGTTTATGTATCATTTAACAAATAATGAATTTATTTCACGAGAGTGAAGTTCTTATATTTGAAAACCTGGACTTTTTTCTGCAATTTTATGTCCTCTAAAACAATGTTTTTTCCTGTTTATAATGAATATTTGATTTGAATAATGGAGGTAACTGATAAAAAATAAGCTAAAATAGATTTTTCAGAATTTCTGGTGACGCCCAACAATAACCTATCGAAACTGCATATGAAAAATGACTTGTAGAACCACCGAATATGATTTTGTTAGTTTGTCACCATAAAACTGTCATTCAAATAATTTTTTTCTGATTTTTTTTCGATTTTGTCACTATTCGATTATATAACAATTGAAAATGTGAAATGTGACAAAAATGTTAGAAAATTCACAAAAAACAGTGATGGTTACAGGCTGATTGTTTTAAGGTGTTTTCAAAATTGAAGATTATGTCTTGGCTCATTACTCATGCTATTGATTGAAAAAATTTTGGGCAAAATCGAAAAACCACCCTGTATACCGTAATGGAAGGCTGAAATTCGAATATGGTATGAGATAGCCCTTGGCCTGTTATTCCTATGGTTTCACCATGTCATCCGTTATGAAGCAAAACACCCTGTATAACAGTTCGAGACGTACTTGAATCCGTTTCATTTATGGGGAAATTCTGTTTTCACAATGTAATTGATTCACAACTTTTCCTGTGGTTTTTATGAATAAAACACGAGTTTTCGCTTCAAATTCCGTCATATTCCGCAAGAACTCGACAGTCCATTGCCTTATTTTCTCGACAATCAATGATTATAAGGAAGCTCACCTTACTGGAACATTTTTCCACTTCGAAAAAATAACCGAGAGTTCTGAGTGTTGTCATCCTCGTGTGTTATCTGCTCGAATCATACTATAAGCTGCTTCTCGGAGTTCATAATCATTTCTTTGTGAAATTGTTCATTGAATGCTACTTTTGGAGGCTTTATTAAGGTACTGGATTCACGAAAATGGTGTTTAATTCGTTGGAAAAAGGGCTCTTGTACTCGTCTCTTTATATTGTCCTTCGTCACTCAGACGTTCAAATAAGCAATTCGATAGGGGATAGACAGTTCTTCGTGCACCATTGAGTCTAATGTATATGGTAGGTATAAGAAATACGCATTTTACCCTCGAGATAAAATGTATCTTTATATTAAGCAAAATCTTGAAATCGTTTCACTGAATATTCATCGAATGCACCCGCTTCCTATATTTATTTAGAATTTCTTTATAAATAATATCACAAATATTTGGAATCCATACTGTGTTTCGACATGAAGAGAAAATGATAAGGTACATATATAGTGTCCAGATTTCCGTAAAGTCGGTAACAAAGAGACAGAATCTATCCATCATGTTCTAATAAAGTGAGAAAGAGTAAAATCAACGATGATTCATCAAATTCAAATAAACGGATAATTCGTTCAGAAATTCCGATACTAATTTAAAGCTTCTCATATGGACCATTCATAGAGTTCATTGTAAATATTTCTCCCGGAGAGTGTTCAGTAGAAGGAAATACTTTAATTTGATTGAACAGATCATTATTTGATGAAAACTGATATGAATAAAACACAGATCTTCATTATTAAATGTAAATATCCTTCTTATAATAGAGAAAATATTCCTAAGTCCCTAACACGTACCACTTTTCAATAGCTCAATAAGATCCTTTTACTTTTGCATGTAATGGGTGTAATGATGGGGTGGTGAGCTAGAATATATTTTATATCTGAACCGTGTTGTTTACAATAATAAACATAAAAATAAAATTACGAATCAGTCTTCTGTTGAGTTTCGAAGAGAGAGGTTCTCTGTGTGTAGAGAAGAAAGTGTTTTAACTACAGATTTTTTGCAAATGCAAAATCTCACTCGACAACTTTTGTTATATTTGTGGAGACTTTGTGCTGAAACCACAAATCAGGACGTTTTCTATAAATGTTTAATAAGCCTTCATTTGGGCGTTTCAATTAGAGATCAAGACGAGCAGTGGTCACGCCATGTGTGCTGTGGTAATTGTAGAGCATTTTTGGTGCAGGGGATGAATAGGAAAAGGAAAAGCACGCCTTTTGAAATCCGTAAGGTATGCCGAAAATCCACTGACCATTTAGATTATTGCTACTTTTGCCTGACAAAGACTGAAAGGTATTTCAAATTGGCAAAGCGCAAGACGGACTATACAAAGGTGCGATCTACCAATGGACCTGTTCCGCATAATGCTGATTTATCCGTGCCGTTCGTATTTTTGAATCCGCAAAATGTTGTTTTGAAAGATACTTGGGACTATGTATCATCGGGCAGCTCGGAAAACTAGTGCACCACAACATTTTTACTCCTGGTCCCAGTTTCGGTGAGCCACATTTAATTATTTTGAGCGAGTTAAATGATTAAGTACGTAATTTGGTATTATTAGAGCAACAGTCAGAACTTGGTTTGAGTTGATACGAATGGATCTTATTAGTCTTTGAAACGAAAGTTATGTTTTTCAAAAGAAGACACGGATGGTTTTCTGCATTCTCTACTATGAAAAATTCGGTAAGTAGTATTCTGATATTGATGGTTTATTGCAGCAACTTGATATTGAATATTCCCCCTCTGAGTGGCGTTTGTTCATAGATTCGTCTGAACACAGTTTGAAAGCAGTTTTATTGCATAATGGAAAATTAAAACCCTTTATGCCCATTCAGTGGTGGTGAAAGATTATTATGAAAATATGCACAGTGCTTTGGATTAAATAAACCATAAAAAGTATAAATTGCATATATGCGGGGACTTAGAAGTTATACAAATTTCCGTGGGGCTTCAGGGAGGATTTACAATATATTTCTGCTTTCTTTGTCTATGGGATAGTTGTGCAGCAAATCTGCATTATGCATATGATAAAATTTGGCTAGAAAGAAATGAATTTCGACCCCAAGCTAAGTGATGCCAAATTAAAGGTGCTTTCTTATTAGATCACAAATCAGAAATTTGCTAGACGACGTTAGTTTCATAGAAATTTTAACCTGTCAGGAACTCATAGGATTGAACTCATTCATCAATGTTGTAAGAGAATTTTTGTGCAGCAATATGGATGCAAACTAGCCACAGTCAATGAATGAACTTTTAAATGTCTACAAAGCGCTTGCTGCCTACATGTCATTAAAAACTCATTCCCTCCATTAACATTTGTCATTTTTTCTTGAAAATGTGGCCGCTGTCAGTGACGAACACGGTGAAAGATTCCACCAAGGTATTGGGATAATTGAATTCGCCATCGAGGACGATGGCATCCAGCCATGATGGGTAATTACTGCTGGTCTTAGAAATAAGAAGATATGAATCTCATGAAAGGCAAAAATTGAATTCAATTGGTATGTTAAGTCAATATTTTCAATCTTTGTAATTTTCTTTAACCATACTTTACACAATCTTTCTTTTTACGGAAAAAAATTCAAGGTGTAAAAATGCACCTAGAGGAAGGATAAAAATTAAAAGGAATCATTTCTCAAATATTCATATATATAAAAACTCAAAAGAGCTTAGAGAACTCATCTGAATATCGATATATCGTATCCAGAACGATCAATATGAATGATTTTTTTAAGAAATGAACACCTGCTTCAACTTCTCACTAAATAATGTAGAGTGCCGCAACAGATTTCAGTTTTTTTTATAAAAAACTAGAAATACAGCAGATCCGACGCTGCTTTATAATCATTTCATGTATTCAGTGTTTGAAATCAGTTAGTTGGCACTTTGTTTCTGTTGTAAGACAAACAAAAGATTCAAGTTTTGTGATTCGACCATGGAAAGACGACATTTGACTAGAGAAGAGATGTTACGAGCCCTTGGCATGCTCCAAGCTGGGAGCTCACAACGGGTAGTATCCAGGGTTCTGGGAAGTAGCCCAAGTGTCATAAACCCTTTATGGTCGCGTTACAATGAAACAAGTAGCGTAGAAGAACGCCATACAGGTCGTTTCAGGATTACTACAGTCGCCCATGACCGATGTTTGGTTTTACAAGCCAGAAGAGATCGTACTACCACAGCATCTCAATTAGCTCAAGAGCTACCACGAGTTCATAATGTACACATTTCCGACCAAACTATCAGAAATCGACTGCACGAAGGTCAACTCCACTCCAGACGTCCTTTAAGAGTTCCACAACTGACCCATGGAAATCGCGCTGCTCGTTTAGCTTGGTGCCTAGAACACGTAAACTGGGATTGAGAGAGGTGGGCCACAGTTTTCTTCAGTGATGAATCTAGATTTAGTTATTATCCCGATTCGGGAAGAATTCGAATATGGAGGGAACCTGGAAAGCAAAACCGTCTCCAGCATGCTCGACAAGTTGTTAGATGGGGAGACGGATCAGTGATGTTTTGGGGAGGTATACGCCTTGGTGGAAGAACTCACCTCGTTATCATACAGAATAACCTCACGGGAAATTCTTACGCAAATGAGATAGTTTTACCTGTAGTGGTACCGTATCTCCAAACAATGGGTCAAATCCACTTTTCCAACAAGATAATGCCCCTCCCCATCGTGCAAGAGTTGTATTGATATCGATCTTCTACCGTGGCCATCCTGCTCCCCAGATCTGAATCCCTTCGAGCATATGTGGGACACCCTAAAAATTAATCGCCTGCGTCAAAACGTCTTCCATCATGAACAGGAGCTTCGATTAGCAGTTCAGGGGGCTTGGAATGACTTAGGCCAAAATGTAATAGAAAATTTAATATTGAGCATGCCGTGACGATGCCAAAGTGTCATTAATAACAGAGATGGAGCTCCTGGGTACTGAAAAATATAAGTGCTTCCATATCGCTTCGAAAATAATAGTTCAGGATTTTTTTTTGTGTTTTACCAAATTTCGTCATTTTCAAATTTCAAAATTGTTTTTATAATAGGTGCTTTGGAGAAGTCAAATATTATTTTGTTTTCTTGAGAATACATTATATACAATACACCCTAACAAAAACCGAAAGATTTCTATAAATTTGAATCATCAAATTCATATTTTAAAGATATTGGTAAGTGTTCCTTAGACTTTTTGAGGTGTTTATTTAAGATTCTGAACATATACCAGATCTGATACAAAGTGCACAAGGTTTAAAAATTCAAGAGGTTTGGAATTTGAGGTAACAGTTACTGTCTTTGTCTTCTTCTTTTCCTTCTTAATTTAAACCTTAAGGCCTGTTTTTTCCAGGAGATCCCTCAACTATTGTTCGTGTGAGATGGACTGCCAACTATCTTTCCAGCGTTTTGGAGGCCTTCCCGGTGGCCGACGTGCTGCTCTTGGCTTCCCGTATTGTACAATACGTGCTAGTCTGTGTTCTTTCATCCTGTCTACATGTTCATTCCATTCTCGTCTGCGTTTTCTTGCCCATCTTACAATATCTTCAGTGTTACTTGTTTCTCGTATAACTTCGTTCCTAATTCTATTTCTGAGTGATTTTCCCGATATTTGCGTTAGCGTCTTCATTCCTGATGTTCTTAGAACTTATTTGGTTTTGAAGGTATCGGCCCTAGTTTCTATTGCATAGGTGGCGATAGGTAGTACACACGCTTTGAAATCCTCGTTTTGCACTCAATGCCCATATGCACGTTCTTCCATACGACATCACTCAGGCATCTGGAAGTCTCTGCTGCTTTATTTACCTGCTCTCGGACCTCTCTCGCTAAATCCCCGTTACTAGTTATTTGCACCCAAAGGTATTTGAAGGACATTACCTGCTCTACAGTTTTATCATAAATTGCGAGCTTACATCTTCTTGGCTATCACCATGCTCTTTGTTTTTTCGATAGCTCTCTTCATGTTGTAATTTTCAGCTTCGGATTTGGAAGCAATCAGGAGTCTTTGAAGATAATCTTCATTTTCAGACATTATTGCCACATCATCCGCGTAGCATACTATTTTTATTTCTCCCGTACTCGTCCTGTATCGGTTACCTACTGATTTAACTTTATTGATGATTCTATCCATTATTTTATTGAAAAGAAGAGGGCTGTCAATGAAGCAGAAGTATAAGAGGGTAGATTTTTCTACTACTTGTCGTACTAGGAAGATTGCATCCGTTGTTTTTCTGTTCCTCCTAAATCCTTGAAGTGATGTCTATCACTTCTGTTATTTTGTCTCGTAGAATTCCGGTAAAGATCTTAGTAGGTGCCCCTAGCAGAGTTATTGTTCTGTAATTTGAAGGGGACCTTTTTGGTCCCTTCTTATATTCTTATATAGGTATAGAAAGGCTCTTTTTCCACTCTGTAGGCACACTGGCATTGTCTAGGATTTTTCCAAACGAAGCCTTGATTTCGATTATTAGAGTGTTTGTTTCATACTCAATCATTTCGTAAGTGATGTTGTCCATTCCTGGTACGTTTAGATTTTTGAGTTTTTGAATAGCCTTAGTTATCGACTCGTTGGAGATCACAACAACGACAATTTCTTCCTCCTCAAGCTGATCTGCTTGTCTCTCACTATCGTTTTCGCTCTGTTCGTTGTTATAGAGTTTTGTGAAGTATTGTTCCCATTGTTTCGCGCCTACTTGATTTAGTTGGACATATTCATTTACTGTTTTTTCCTTGCTCGAAGCATATTCGTCATTCTTCTCTGAGTTCTGTAAATATCGTTCTCCATATCCTTGCTAAATTGTCTCCAATGTTCTCTCTTTATCTCCTTGATTTGCCTGTTCACTCTGTTTCGTGCCTCCATGTAATTTCTGTGTTTTGTCTGAGTCTTCATACTTCAGTATCTCAAATATGCTTTTCTTTTTTCTATTGCTAACACTTTTACGTTCTCCTTAAACCATGGTGTCGATTTGTGCTTTATGGCGTTTCCAACTATTCTCGTCCCAAGAGCTTCCTTTGCTGCTTCCAGAATGTTTGCTTTCATCGTGTTTCAGTTATCATCAACATTTTCTTCTTGTTTTATTGGATTGTCTGTAATTTTGATCTTGAGTCTTTCGTTGAACAGCCATTGAGATGTTGGGAGATGTCAGAGCTCGTACATCTATTATCTGACTTGGATGGAATTCCTTATTTGTCGGTATGTAATCTATGGTTGATCGATGTCCTTGGGTAGTGGACCGAGTAAACTTATGTTGTTCCTTCTGATCGTAGGTTTTGTTAATCCGTAATTCGTTGAAGGCGCAGAATTCCGTTAGTAAATCCCCATTTTCGTTGGTTAAGCCTTCGTTAAAACGTTGTTTCATTCCATTTATAACTTGTTTTCCAATTCTTGCATTTAAGTCTCCCATTATTATGACTTTGTCATAATAATGTGTACTGTAGCGCTTCATAGAAATTCGCCGATTCTTCCCTAAGCTTGCTTATATCTGATGCGTAAGCAGATATTACATGCAAGGAGGTTAGATTACTTGAATTTAACTTTGAGGATTCTGTCATTGATATATTGTATATCGTCTATATCCTGTTCGAACTTCTCATGGATCAGTATTCCCACTCCAGACGCTGAATAAAAATATAGTTCTTTTATCGACCTGTTCCTTCTTGGCCCTTCTTTTTAGTCTCCGATATCACGCAGAGGTCTATCCTATGTTGGTTCATTTTAATAATGATTTCTTGATCTTTGTTATTCCAAGAGGCTACGTCGAGCATGCAACCCTGATTGTGTTTTTTCTTCAATAATCTTTTTTCCTATTTCGTGCATTGGTCGTCACCGTTGTATGCAGTCCATTTTCCGAGGTTCGTTTTCTGGTTCTTTGAGCAAAAAGATTTTTTTCCTATAGGTAGGCCGCTAACCTTGTCCATAAATCCCTAACGTAGAGAACCAGTCCAGTTTTTGTTTCACATTGAGTATTTTATTTCCTCGCTACCCCCCACACAGCTGGATTGCTGTGCAGGTGAGCTTTTCCCAATTCCAATGGGGACGCTCCCGATGGAGGTAACTGGCAAATCCCTACACGGGTCTGTTTTTGTTCAAACAAAAATTGAGACCACATTTTTGATATTTTATTAATGAAACTGATTTGCATAGCAGAAGCTTGCACCTTTGGCGTTTTGTTTCACGTACTGGCCAATGACTGGCTCAATCAAGCCTCACATTCTCTGCTTGATTTTCCCTCTCAACGTCAGAAGGTCTACTTCTTTAAGGATCATTTTCTATCCCTATTTTGCATAAACAGTAAGCTATTTCTAATCTAAAGTCAGCGAGTTTCAGACATATATTTTCGTCTCTCTGTTCCGCTACTCGTCTATAGAGTAGCCAGCTGTTGACCAACATTTCGTCGAATTAATGGTGTAATAATCTTATGTACCACCTCTTGGAACTCATTTTGATATTATATCTTCTGATGAGGCTATCCACTAAATCTACACCACCCATGTGTTTATTATATTGAGTAATCATACTTGGAAGTCTATTTGAACCCGTTCCTTTTTCTTCCTATCGAATCTTTCGATTGTTATTTTGTGCAGTTCGCCTCTGTATGAAAATAGAAGACAAACAACGTCATTGTCTTTTCAGCGAACACACGAAACATCGATACCACGATAATTACATGCATATTCACAAGAGGTACCTCTTGGGATTTTGTGGAATTCTTTTCCACTGGGGAGTTTATAATTTGGAATTCGTGGTCGTCGTGCCGTACTTAACATTACATAACATTACATTGGAGGGGGTCGTGTGGCTTTGCAAGCCTTTCCGAACTGAGACCATGTTGGTCTTTTATTCGTAACCCTTCTTATTCATTTCCCTGTAGATCTAGATTAAGAATTCCTTGGGAGCTTCAGCTTTTACTTCCTGCGGCTCTAGCTTGTCGCTACCAAAGTGTGTATGTCTTTAACGGGCAGTTGCGATGTAACTGCGAAGAATATATTCGGCAGTTTCATCGCCCTCACTACACATTATGCATATACTATTTTCTGCACAATACCATCAGGAAAAATATATTGAAAAACGAATATGGAGTTTTAAGGTTCAAAATTACAGAGGATACTCCTTCAATTCCGTTGGAAGATTTCATTTCTTCATTTATTTTCAAATTCTTCTCTCCAAAGGACCCTTTGTTTTATTCTTTTTTAATTACTAGTTGATTACTATTATCTCTTTCACCTGGATCCTGAATATCAGCTTCATCTTCCCTGAAGTGCACTTGACCATCATTTTGTGCCTGCTTTCTGCCAACCAAAACTCCATCCTCAAATTCAATAACAGTATTTTGAATATCCTGATTGTTCATACCCAATTCTTCTTTATCGTCTAAATCTGATTTGTCGTCATCTAAACTATCATTACTATCCTGATCATTATCTTGAAACCGATTGCGACTATGTATCAAATCTGATACATCCTAACGAGGAGTTAAAAAACTAGAAAATTCATATATATTGAATAAAACTGAATGAGGATATTTAAGACACATTAGACCCGATATATCCCAGATAATTTAATTTATAACCTCATGCGTCGAATTAGTCGGGAAAGTACAATTATGAACTTTATGTTCACAGTAAATAGGGATGTATCAGAAATGCTGCAGAATTATTGCTTCCGAGAATGTGTAGTCTTAGGCTTAGGAAAAACATTTGATGTAGCTGATATGATACAATGCGTAATGTAGGGTTAATGTAAAGTACGTTTAGTGGGTGCAAAATTAATTAAAGTGAATATATATACTTTCAAGAAAAATTAAATAAAAGTTTTTCCTATACACATTAGATAGTGTAACATTAAATGTGTTTTCATAAATGTAAGGAAAACTATACTTATTCTCTTCTCATTTTTGTATTGTTGTTGTACAAAATGATTTCATGTTTTTGCTCAAGTTGTGCCTACAACAGAATCATTTCAAACTCAATAACAAATTCTATGAACATCATCAGGGATGGAATCACAATTGAGCCCTTTACTAGCTGAAATTTTCATGGCGTATATTGAAGCAATCATATTCGATTCATCCATATCATAATTAGTACATTTTTGGTATAGATATGTAGACAACATACCAGCATATTTCATAGAAACCCCTAGAGAACTAAATCAATTTTTACTTACATCAATAGCATTCATCCCAAAAATTAAAAGTAGATAGAGAAGTCGATAATTAGATCTACTTATTAGATCTCCCAAATACGCTGTGTTTAATTCAATAATTTATTAGACGCCATCTGTGCCATTATCCCAAAAATTATGTCCAGATGAGTGTCAACTATAAAAGAAATACCTAATAACAATGGTTATTCCTGAAATGAAATAAATAGAATGATCAGAAAGGAACAAACACAAATAGCATATCATAATACTTTCTACGTATAGAATCAACTAATACAGATAAATACATTTCATTCACATATTTTGGCCCTAAGAAAAATGAACGAAAAGATTGCAAATGTCATTCCAAATCAGCATGAAAAAATAGTTTTCAAAACCCACATGAAACTCTCCCAGGAATGTTTTAATAGTAAAGATAAAACGGATGTCCTGTATGGATTGTGAAGGCGTCTATATAGGTCAAACTGATCGTTCATTCAAAACAAGATATAAAGAGCATCTAACAGGTAACAATAAATAGAGAACAGATGAATCTACTTTTGCTTCACATTGTATCGAAAATGACCACCATTGTCCAATCACAGATCAACTTCAAATTATTCACATAAAACCTCGAAACTTGTATCATAATTAGTTTATTAACTCTTCTTTCTACCCTTGATAATTTGGTGCCTATCCGTTTATATGTTCACTGTGACAAAAAAATAGCTTTTAAAATGCACATAAAACTGTCTTGTGATAAATTTTCAATAGTAAAGATGAAACTGATATATTTTACAATACTGGACTTCACAATTTTTCCTGTATGGATTATGAGAGCGTCTCAATAGGTCAGACTAGTCATTCATTCAAAACTAGATGCAAAGAGAATCAATCACATTACAATAACCAGAGAACCGACGATTCTACTTTCGCTTCACATTCTATCGAAAATGCCCATCATTTTCAACCCATAGACAACTTCAAATTATACACAAAATACCATTACGACGAAAGTTCAATTTCTTAGAATTCATCGAAATTTTCAAACTCCCCACTGAGATAATCTTCTGAACGACCAGTATAACCCAAATGTCTTTCAATAATATATTCTTTTATCATAATGCGTTGATAACCTCATTTTGCACCCTTATTAAATTTGTATTTACCTGATAATATAAGTATGTATTTTCAACTTTAGAACGGTAATGGCAATCCTGATTCCTGATGATATATACAGGGTGCTTTAACGAAAACTAAACAGATGTCAATTTTTGTTTCAAGGGGACATCTTTTGGTGTACAATACTTGCCTGAAATATCAACCCCCTAAGCAGAGGTTGCAATCCTTGAACATTTTGAATAGGGAAGATGGGTCGAGTGATGACTCAAAAGAAAGGTGATATCTTTGTCTACGTTGCCTTGAACGAATTTCCATTTTTAATTGAAAACTGTAAAAGATACAGGGTGAGCAACTGAAAGATAAGAAAGACAATTTCCCTGAGACTATTCAAGTTTCAGTGAAGTAAAATGGAACAGATCCATGCTGATCAATGGCAGTCATCATCAAGTATCATCCTCATCTCGAATTACAACCCCTGGAGCAGGGGTGACAACCCTTGAAAATTTAGAAGAGGGTAGATGGGTCGAGTGATAACTCGAAAGAAAGGTGTTATCTTTGTCTGCATTCCCATGAAGAAACTATTATTTTTGATTGAAAACTGTAGAAGAATGAGCCACTGAAAAATAGAGAAGCCTATCGCCCCAAGACTATTGGAGTATTAGTGCGAAAAACTGGAATAGATTCATTTTAGATCAAAAGCTGTCATCTTCCGAAATCACCCTCATCTCGAATTTCAACCCCTAGGGCAGGGGTAATATTTCGATCCAGTGATACCTTTCATTTCGATTGCCTTCATGACTACTCGCTATAATTCTATTCTCATGGAATTCCATAGGAGTTAGAGGATGCAAAATGGAAAAGTGACTGATGATGCAATGCATGGTATACCATCTATCTTCGACCAGTATCAAACAGGGGTTAATTTTTCACTAAATAAGCACCTTTTGAAAGACAGTTACTCGTTTGAGACATCCGGTTTCAAATATAGTAGATAAAAAACTACTAATACAATGGCTGAAAATGAAAAGGGGAGTAAACGAAAGGAGAAAATTAACGAGTAGAAGTTGTACTTTATTACCCGATAAAATGAACGGAACCAAAGTCACTAAACCTCAACGTAAATGTTCGAATTGTTGGCCACCAACCTCCATGCACATAAACAAATTTTGGGTGAAACGTTCACGGACATTCTGAAATATTTCAGGTGTGATTTGGTTACACTCATTGACGATGCGCTGTCTCAGGTCTTTCAAATCAGGTTCAGTTTTATAGATTATACTTTTGGGGTGGCCCCATAGGAAAAAGTCTAATGAACTGAGATCCGGAGATCGTGGGGTCCATTCCGTTGGGTCTCTCCTTCCAATCCAATGACCAGGAAAATGATCATCCAAAAATAATCGAACTTGTTGTGCAAAATGCAGGGGCGCTCCATCCTGCTGAAATACAACCTCTTTTTCCGCATAGCGGGGGTCATTCTCAATGATCTCCGGTAAGATTTCCAGGAATGAAAAACGGTCCAATGAAGTGATCGCCATAAATAGCAACCCAAACATTTAGTTTTTGAGGCTGCTGAATGTGAATTTCGTGGAATATTTGAGGCTTAGATTCTGCCCAATAACGGCAGTTATGGTGGTTTACGGTTCAATTCAGAAAAAATGTACATTCGTCCGAAAAACATAAGTGAAATAAATAATGAGGATTGTTCATGACTTATGGTCTCGCTGAATTGAAGTCTTCGATCGAAAACATCTTCGTTCAGTTCTTGAACTAATTTGATTTTATATGGATGAAACTTATGCCCCTTCAGAATGCGGAAAATTCTCGTTTAGTTTACACCACTTACATCTGCCAATTTCCGCAGGCATAGGGTAGGATCAACCACCTCTTGACCAAACACCGCCACTTCCACAGCTTCATTTCATACTGGCCGCTCAATTATGCGCTTCTTATTTTGCACCGATCCAGTTTCACGAAATTTGGCAACTAATTCTAGTACATACTTCGAAATCACTATCAGATCAACTATCAGAACTGAAAAATAGTTCAATCATTTCAACTCTCTCAGCTATCGAGTAAACCATGAAAACGATTTTTTGAAAACTAAATCTCGAATAGAAGAGAAACTATTGTGATGAATTCAACAGAAGTTTCACAAATAATGTGGAATAAAATTGGGACGATGAAATTGAATACAAAAAGTACGAAAACATTAAGAATCAATTTTTTTGTTGAAGAAGTCTGATCATTGTAACTACTGCGTTCCTGATTCGTAGTGTTGATTCGTATCGTCAAATAAGAGTCATTTCACATGAAGACGATGATCATACAGTATCACCTGTGAAAACAAAAAAGTTTCCTTTCAGTCAACTGATAAAAACGCATGTACATGTGAACCCAACTCTAGATGCATTGCTCGCATATCGTACAACGAATGTTCAAAGATCAATGGAGTTTCTATGACTGATAGTTTTATCGTTTTCTTTCAAGATTCATAATCCTTGATAATCATTCCATTGTTTCAGCTGCTCACCCAGTAATTTTGATGGAGAACGAAAACACATTGTGGAGACAAATCCTCAGAAGGTTAAAACTCGACCTTTCTTCTGCTTTAAAAACAATACAGGCTGGTCACCTCTGCTCTAGGGGTTGAAATCTCAGATGTCAATGGTGTTTCGGAAGATGACAGCCTTTGATCTGCAATGAATCTGTTCCATTTTTTTGCACTAATACTTGAATAGCTCAGGGCAATAGACAGTCTCCTATATTTTTCAGTAGCTCACTCTGTACCTTCTACAGATTTCAAACAAAAATGAAAATCCGTTCAAGTAGGTGCAGACAGAGATAATATCTTTCTTTCGAGGTATCACTCAACCCATTTACCCTCTTCCAAATTTTCAAAGGTGGTCAGCTCTGCTCTAGGGGTTGAAATTTGTGATGAGGAAGGTACTTGATGATGACTGCCATGGATCAGCATAGATCTGTTCCATTTTACTGCACTGAAACTTGAATAGTCTCAGGGAAATAGTCTTCCCTATCTTTCAATTGCTCACCCTGCATATTTTACAGTTTTCAATTAAAAATGGAAATTCATTCAAGGCAATGTAGACAAAGATACCACATTTCTTTTGAGTCATCACACGACCCATCTTCCACATTCAAAATGTTCAAGGATTGCAACCCCGTTTAGGGGTTGATATCTCAAACAAGTTTCGTACCCTAAAGGTGTCCCCTGAAACAAAAATTGACTTCTTCTTGCGTTTTGATCAGAAATGAATATCTTGGTAGATATAGCCTCTGTTTCGTTTTCGTTGAAGCACCCTGTATATAGTGTATATATATATATATATATATATATATATATATATATATATATATATATATATATATATATATATATATATATATATATTTCCGCGATGAACTTCGCTAGAGTCTACATTCGTAAACTTGAGACAAGAAGAATTATTCAAAAATCCGTAGATCAAGAATAATCGTTCATGATAAGAGCTAGCCATATTAGAAGCTCATCAGAGTCGCATATCGCTTCTCAGCTTTGCAGCCAGCTACATTGGGGTACCCTAACGATTCCAGAAAAGACGCATCACGTACATACGTACGAGAGTCGTCCTCTATGGACCGAGACAGTGAACCCGCTACCGAACTTAACTTCTAGAAAGCAACGAACAATAACGAACATATGTGAGAACGTTGAAAATTCCAACACTTGAGAAAAATCTTAAACTAGTTAAGATGATGAGAGGTAATGAATCGATTTAAAAGAGTTGCAATAAACCATTCAGGTCTTTGTGAGATGATATACAGGGCTGTACTTTAATACTCAATCATTTACCTTCGTATTGAACACAAATAGTTCGAAAACGAATAGAGCTAGATGGAATCTGATCGCTGTGATAAATTAGTCACGCATTTCACATAGCTGAAGTTCTGAAACCTTGACATATGTCCACCCCGTATATGACATAGTTAACTATTTTCCAATTTCTCTCTTTGTATTTTCTTTTAGTTTTATCATTCTCTTTTGTTTTGTATACTCTGAAAACACGAAGGCTTACTAAGCATTTGATACTCCAGAAATTATTGATTAATTTAGCCCTATATAGAATTGTATCTCATTTAGTTTCCAATCGCAGCTTCTCTCGATGCCCAATTAATTTCTTGTGACTATGTCGCATCTTGTTCTGACAGTTCAATTTGTTCCTTAATTGTATCGGATATATGAGATTTATCCTACGCGTTTGTGAATTCATCTCAAACCCTTACATCTCAAGAGGTAGGGTGCATTATTTTACTGGAAATTTCACTTTAGTACAGACATTGTGTTCAGTTCATTTCCAGCAGAAACTTCAGGCGGATTTTGAAGCTCGCTACCAATCAACCTGTAATCGGCATTAGAGGCAACAATTCTCACACAACAATCGATTACTTCTACGCCGACAAAAGCTTCTGAAAGCGAATGGAATTAATCGCTCATTCGAAATTTGCTGGGAGAAAAATTAATTCGAAAACAATCGTTTGTCATCTGTTACTTTTCACTGCTCGGAAAGAAATTTTATTCCTTCTACTTCCTTCTAGTATTCACTTTTCATTATTTGTTTTGTTCCCAAACCATCCTGTCTTGGGATCGTAAGGATGTTTGGTAAATCCGCAGATTTGGTGATAATGATATATTTTTCATATCAATAAACGGCAAAAATGAAAGAAAGATTCAAGGAGTTCCATTTGAAAATAGAAAGTAATGTTAACCCTTAGCCGACACACTTCTGGCGCCAATCATAGCCGACACACTGGGCCGTTTTTGACCCCAGCCACTTAATTGTCCATTCTCAGTGAACTAAGCTATTTTTCATTGTAAAAAAATTCACAGTTGCGCATTGACTACCTCTTTTTAAGACAATATGAGTGCGATGCAAAAAATTTTCAATTTAATTTGTTTAAAAAAATATAGTTTGCAAAAAACTCCGAAAAATGACTAGTTTTACTTAAAAATTCATAACTTTTTCAATTTTGCGAATTGGACGCTCAAATTTCAGCAACATTCTCTCAAAACATATTACTTTATATAAAAAAATAGTGTAATAGTGCTCGCTGAAAAAAGGTATTTATTTTGAAGAATAAATGTCAGAATTTCAGTCATTTTTCAAAAGTGCATTTTTCATAACAAACCTCATTTAATACTGAAAATTCACAAAATAAATCGAGGAATGAAGAAAAATAGTCAAGTTAATCAAATAGCATACTTAATTACAACTAAGCAGATGAATATATTATTGATTACATGCCGGTACACGTTTTACAAAACATCAAACGGTGAACTTCGCAAATGGGGCGCTCACAACTTATGCAACCCTCATTTGTTTTCGATCAGTTTTTCGTGAGCATTCGGCACATCTCATTCTCTTCGGAAGTTTCACTCGTTCATATCCTCCTTCTTCTTTGTGATCGTCGAGGCCCAGAATCCGGCAATGCCTAATTTCAAGTCACGGAGCAAAGTGACCGTCTCGTACTTTTTCAGTAGGTAGGGTCTGATCAGGTACAATGAAAGTATCTCTAGACAACTGATTGCAGTACACTTGTCTTTGGAATTATCAGCTTTTAATTTGCAGTTCAAGAGAATGCGAGCGTTCACCGCAGCCTGATCAAGCATACCGTAAAAAAATTCTCATCGGCCAGCGATTCGTCCTTCTCGTCACCGTATACGAATGGCAGAGCTGGTCAAAATTGTCGGTTCCTCCTTTTGTTTCATTATAGAGGTGAATGATTTTAGGCTTACCATCTGCAATTTCTGTTGTGTGCATATACGAAGAAAGTAGCAAAACAATTTTATTTTTCTTTGGTGTAAAGCTGACGAGCGTAAGATCATCTGTATGGCAGAACTTGGACTCTGGTGGTGACTTGGAAGCTACTCGCATTTCAGCTGGTATTTCTCTTTTATTTTTTCTTATCGTTCCAGTAATTGTTATGTTGTATGGTGCAGGCAGCATACGCTGGACTAAAGGTACAGACATGAACCAATTGTCACAAGTTACTGTACGATGAAAGCCATGGATGGGAACAGTAACGACACGGAAAAAATACACGTGGATCTTTTCTTCTCGAACGACAGCAGATTCCTTGCCCAAATAGGGAACGCCGTAAATCAAGTATGAGGTTTCTGCATCGTTTAGCGTAACTATTTTCAATCCGTATTTATCTGGCTTATCCTTCATATACATACGAAATAAACATCTACCTCGAAAACTCAACAACTGCTCGTCAACAGTGCATTTATGGCTCGGAGTGTAATACTGTTGACACTTCTTCATGAAGATATCCCAGATTCTACGAATTGCAGAAAATCTATCATTCTCATCCCGTAACTCCTTGTCATCAAACCGCAAACAAGAGCTTAGAAATGTAAATCTCAGCCTTGGGAAAACGCACCTGCAGAATGTACATCGGAAGATTTCCAAAGCCCTTGGTAATAAAGGACGCCAATATATGCTCTAATCTCATCACGATCAGTCAAGTGATGGTAGCTTTCTGCTTTTTCGGTGGTAACCAACTCCAAACATACTTCTTCGATCTTTTTATTAGTATGGGTCACAATAGTATCGATCATTTCATCATTCAAAAGCACATCCCAAAACTTTTCAATTGAATCAAGATTTTTGGCTTCACCATTTGGTCCACGTACATAGACAGGTAAAACGTCGCTTACTCGATCTTACTTTGAAAAGTATAAGGCCCAGTCACGAACGACCCCAGTGTGTCGGCTAAGGGTTAATATAATGAATAAAAAATGACAAAATTTTATATTGGTTGGACCGGTTTTGGATATACGTCCATTATCAACAACAAGCTAATGAAAACTGAATACTCATAGACAATACAGGAATTACCATCAATAAAATGCTAGTAGAGGTCACAGTAACTTGAATAATGGTGATTGGTAGGTAATTAAGTCTACCTGTTCGTTAAGGAACTTCACCATTTCTACAGGGCCTCGAAAATTTCCATCGATTCAAAGAAATTGAGGTTATAAGATTTATCACAGGAATGAAGAATTTTTAGCTGTTGAAGCTCTGGAAAATGATGACATTCATTCAGACAATGTGCAGCTAAAGCTGAATCATATTTCTGATGTAGGAATGACCGGAAATGTTCTTTGTATCTAGCCTTAAAAGAGCGTCCTGTTTGACCTATATGTAAGGAATTCCACTCAGAACATGTTATTTGGTATACTCCTGATTTTTCCAATTTATCGGTTTCATCTTTTGTGTTGAGAAGCAGGCCTGACAATTTGCTAGCTGATTTGAATGCAATATTAACTTTTTTACTATCAGACAAAACTCTAGCAACCTATTCTGATGTCTTCACAAAATATGTTAGAGACATATATTAATGATAATGTCATACCGATAGATTCATTCCACCCGTTTAACGCATGCATTTAAATTATACTATAATATGAAGATAATTGAAAACATGCACTTACAACGACAGAGAAATGTGTAAGGAAAATATTAATAATCATAGTAGAAATAGGTAACTGAAAACAACAAAACGTAAATAATTTAAAGTACAGTAAGCGGTTTCCATTTTTTGTTTTGGAGTACTCAGTTGACTTATGGAGTTAATATTTACTTTAGTATTTGTTTGTTTTCCTTTAACGTGCCTTTTGGCGAATGGCACGCCGGGAATTCCTCACTAACCGGGAATTTTGCAGAACCCTCTCGTGTCGAAAGAAGGGATTTTAGTGTTCAACGCATCTCTGTTAGACAGAGACCGACAGTTTACATCTCCTCTGAAAGATGGACGCCCAAGCGATTCCCAGAATCCGAAAAATCACATTGACTTTGTGGGGATTGAACCCAGGTAACTCTGCACAGGAGACGAGCATCATATCCCTACGCCACCGAGCCGGCTATACTTCAGTATAATTATTTAGCAAGATATTAGACATAGTTTTCAATAACATCCTCAAACTCTAAGCCACAAATTTAGCTATCATAATATATTTGGAAGGGTAGCCTGTTGTTGAAGAGAGTAAAATCAAAACTTTTAATTGTTTATTGAATGAGAAGCTTACGTTTATTTTCGCATTTTAGAAAACCCAATTCATTTCTTCGATATTAAATGATTCATTACATAATGTATATACGTACCAAGTAAAATCACTGTATCAGATGGAATAAAGCCCTCCCTATTCAAATCATTTGAATATTTGAAATTATATGAATCATCCCCAATTTGTGACTGCGCTTGTGTTATCAAATTCGTGCACATTCCACAGAAAGCAAGTTTATTTTTTATTTCAAAAGGCGCATTCAAAAGATGGTTAATATTTTTCACCAGATTTTTAACGTTGAGTCGAAGTTCATCACATCCCTGAACATACTTGTATCTAATTTATAAATTTTCTAATTGCGACCATCTATTAATTTTGCCACCACCATTAAGTACCCAATCCAAATCTTCTTTAGATATATAATAGTTGTTTGTACATACCTCTCTACTCAAACTATCTTGCATTTCAATACAGACAGGTATCGTTGGAATATTTCTCAACCTGATAAAAACAAACTTTATCACTTGAAATTTCACACTTCCACTGAGGTAAATCCAGTTTTACCGGCTCGGTGGCGCAGGGGATATGATTCTCGTCTCCTGCGCAGAATTACCAGGGTTCAATCCCCACAAAGTCGGTGCGATTTTTCGGTTTCTGGAAATCGCTTGAGTATCCATCTTTCGGAGGAGATGTAAGGCTATCGGTCCTGTCTAACAGAGATGTGTTGGAAATTAAATATCCCTTTCCTCGACACGAGAAGGGTTCGGCAAAATTCCCGGGTTAGTGAGGTGACAGAAATCCACGGCGTTTCATTAACCGAAAGGCAGAAATAAAGCACGTTGAAGGAAAAATAAAGAAACAAATCCAGTTTTTGCCTAAAATTGTCTAAGAACACTATAAAGCCGTTGATAATGTCTCCACATGGCCATTGTTACATGTCCTGTTCCTCTCTTTGTAAGAATATTTCCTTTCGGACAGCAGGGTCTTTCCGTACTTTTGGCAATTTCTCGGTTATATAAGAAGGTAAATTGCGAAATAATGTGGGAACTGCCCCAAGTACCAGTGCATACCTCGATATAGAAATAACTCTTTCCTGGCCTGTCCAATCCACATACTTCTATTTTGAAATAAAATGAGGTTCAAAATGTTTTTCACAAACAAAAGAGTTTTTACCAGGAGTCTGGTTTTTTGGGAACTATTTTCATCCAAGTATTCCTCAGCAAGTCATCCCTTGGAAAATTAAACACTGATACTTTTTAAGTTATGTTTATGCATGTTTAGTCTCGAAACGAAAACTAAACAGAACTAGGCAGAAACTATATACAGATGAACAAGCACCTGATTATTCGAAACTTGAAGTGATGTTACACTCAAATGAATTCAGTTCGCAATGAAACCTGTAGATTGTTTAAACAATGCTTAAAACTCCCAAAAACGAATCAAATTCGAAATATCTTTAATGTGCTTCAACCAACTGTAAACAATGGTCCGCATGATGCGCACTAGGTACGGGCCGTCAATAGCCCTGCTAGCATTGTTGCCAATTCTCAGCAGCTCCGGCCTTGTATAAAGAGGGCCGTGATTATTTGGAAAATTTCCGGTCATGTAATCTGGGAAATTCAGTAGAATCGTGAATGATTTGGAAACGATGCATTTTAAGTATAGAAAAACTTATAACAGTCTAATCGGAAAACACGGACTTTTTTTTTGGAACACCTGTATACCGTGAAGCCTCTAAATGCATTGAATTCTGCTGAATGATCCTTTTCATTCCCAACGAGTTAGAAATAATCGATATTGAATGATCTTTAATATTTTCATGATGCCTTCTAAGAGACAATCGAACCAAAAGTCGCAAACTGATTGATCTTCCTTCCGGTTGATTTCAGGTGGCATTGATATGAGGAAAAACTTGTTCAGATTTCAATTTTCTACAATAACAGAAATAGAAACATATATTTTGCTATTTGAAATCACTAAGATGGTGTAACTTCCAGTATAACTGTAAGTGCCATATCATTGAATATATTTTCTGAACTTAGTTCGAATAACATTCAAGACAACAAATAAAAATTTATCAAATTGGTCACTACTTTCTCCTTCTACTGTTAATGTCCCATCTCGCGTGGACAACCGGTATGAATATATGGTTAGCGATAAGTGTTATAATTTATTCTGATCTGCTTAAATTGGGTCAGTGCTTGATCTAACACAGGGGTGAAGAAAGTCCAGGGGAGCGTGACACAAATGAAATAAATAAAAAAATTACAAAAGTAATTTCCTTATACCTTTGAAATAAAGTCTTTCCAAGTTCTCATAATTGTTTGTGTAAAGTTTTAATAAAGTTTTAAACTTCTTCAAAGAACGCTACAGTTTTAAAACTACAAAGCACACAAGAGTTCATGGTTCTCAAAATCGTCCCCCTCGATGGCAACGGCCGTGTGTACCGATACCTCTGTTTGACCTTGCTGTGAGTGCAGTATCCCGCACCTCTTCCATTTCCACCCCACAGCATCTTCAGTCTAATGTATATAACTTTGCAGTTTGTTCACTGCTTGAGTTGTAACTAGTCTGTTCTGGTACAGTGGTTTTCGTGAAATATCAGTCAGCGTGTTTGATGTAATGTGGGTGTTCTATAATTGTTGCGACGTTTGAATTGGAGTTATTGTTTTTGCGTTGTGTGAGCTCTGTGTAGAGCTGAATTAGAAAAGATGAAAACGGCAAAGAAACGCAAGTATATTAACGATTATATTCAATATGGGTTAGTTTCCTTGCTTAAACATAATGTTGATCGCTTTCAATGCGTTAGGTGCTATGAAGTATTAATAAATAACGCGATGAGGCCTAATCGTCTTCTGAGACATTTGTCAACCAAAATGTTTCTTTAAAGAACAAACCTAAAGAGTTTTTCGCTACAAAATCTCAGAATTTAAAGCGCATGCAGTTAGATAGCACGGGATCTGCTGCTCAGTCATCTCTGAAAGTGCTTGAAGCATCCTATGACTTGTTTGTTCTTATTGCTAAGGTAAAGAAAAGTCACGCTATTGGTAAAACGCTTGTTAAACCGTGCCTTTTAGAAGCAAAAGCTATCCCAAATATCCCTTTCAGACAACACCGTAAAACGCCGAATTGATGATATAGCCGAGGACATTGAAATTAAATTGGAGTTATTGTTTTTGTGTTGTGTGGGTTCTGTATGGAGCTGAATCAGAGAAGATGAAAACAGCAAAGAAACGCAAGAATATTGACTAGTATATTCAATATTGCAATAAAAAATCCCCGTTTTTGTTTTCCAGCTTGACGAGCTTACAGACGTAGCACACTGTTCTCATTTGATTGTATATATTCGTTACATTGAGAATAAAATAACGAAGGATGAACTGATGTTTTCTACTGAGCTTTTGATCACTACTAAAGCTGTAGATGTGGTGAAAACAGTATCAGACTTTTTGAGAAACACGAACTTTCTTGGCAAAAACTTATTGGTGTATGCACAGTTGGTACTTCTTCAATGCTCGGTTCTCGCTCAAGCTTTGTGCAGTTCGTCAGCTAGAAGAATGCTGACGTGGTAGGCATTCGTTGTTTCATTCACCGCCAAGCTTTGACAGCAGAAACGCCTCCAAACGAACTCAATGCTGTTTTAAAGCTATGTATTATAGTAGTCAACTACGTAAAAAACAGTGCATTGAATACTCGACTGTTTGAAAGTCTTCGTGAAGATTTAGGAAGTGACCACAAAACGCTGCTATTTCATACAGAAGTACGATGACTATCAAAAACCAATATGTTGGGAAGACTATTTGAGCTAAGTGATGAAGTGATTACGTTTTTGGCACTGCAGAAACAAAACGAGCTTAGTGCAGAGTTCAAAAAACCCAGTAACCAATTGATTTTGGTTTATTTATCAGAAATTTTGACACGTTAAACAACCTAAACTTGAGACTGCAAGGACCAGACTCAAATAACACGTCGGGATGCCATCAAGATGTACGATGAGAAACTGCAGCTTTGGATACGTAAAGTGTCAAGTGCAGCAACTATTCAAGTTTCACAAAGTAGTGTCTCAGAAGAAGCATGTTAAGAAGACGTTTTTAAAGGATCGCTTTTGAAAAACTTGATATTTAACCATTTGATGAACCTCGAGGAGGAGTTCAGCAGGTACTTTCCTAACTTGCAGAGGAGTTTTACAAACTATCAACTAACCCGTTCAACAATACAGTTGCTGCCAGAAGAGTTGCAGGAGGAGGGAATAGAAATGAAAAATAACGATTTTGACAAAATGGACAAGCCCTCATTTTGGTTAAAGTACTTAAAAGTTCACCCCAGTGTTTCAGAGAAGGCTGTTCAGACGTACTTGCCTCTTTCAACAGCATACATGTGCGAAAAAGCTTGTAGCGATCAAAACCAAGTACCGCAAGAAACTTGATGTCGAAAGTGACCTACGCTGTGTCGGTCAACTTATCTAGAACTTGCAAGCCCACCCATCTCACTAAATTACATTTTATGTTTTGTTTTTGTGAGTAGGTAGGTCTATTGGTTTACCATCCTTAAATTGAAAATGTATCTGTGGTACAATGTTAAAATTTGTATCAGTAATTATAATCGTTTTTCATGTAGATAATTTTCATCATACGTACAACGGGGGCGTGGGGGATATCCAAATAACAAGAGAGGGCGTGGTACGAAAAAGTTTGGGAACCCCTGATCTAACAGAAATACTTTCGGGCATAGCAACAAAAACTTGGTCTTAACCTTATCTTGTTAATTAAACTTTTTAGACTACTATACCAATTAATGAAAATAAAGATGAAATCGAGACTTATTTTTTAAACGTCCAGTTTTGTTATAGATGTCAGTAAGTTCTTGAAAGAAACTTGTTCAAGATTGAATTTTTCAAACTTCAAAGACTAATTTATCAGACGAATGAGATGATAGAAGTTTGAGCGAAGTTTATATTCAAACTAAATTGATGCGAAGCAGTCAGCTAATAGTCTATATCAGAGAAAGAAGGGAAGCCATAATTTCCTGTCCATTTCAACAGAGAAGATATTCTATCAATCAGTAAGAGATAGATCTCGAGGTGCGTCACAGCAGTTTCTCGACGTTTTATTCCCGATTCAGCCCTTATGTCATGCAAAACTTTTTCAATCAAGAACTTGCCCGACTCTCTTCTCTCTGCAGACTTTTCTGGCGCAAACGCAGATATTTAGAGTTGGAGCAATAATTTCCAGATGAAAATATATCCATTGTTGAATGGGAGAGTCGGGGCGTTATAAAACAGCGGGGGATAAATGAGGGTGGCAATTAAACGAGGTAACACTTGTGCTCCCTGTGTGCCGCTAACTATAACAGCCTCTGTTATTTATAGCCACAACATAATTACGAAATTTATATCCCGATCATGTAACTTTAGGAATAGGTCTCAAACAAATTGTGCAGAATTTGATATGCGCCCGCCTCAACGGACCGGGAGAATATAATGGTTCGGCTTGCAAACTTTATAATTAAATCTGCAAACATTAGTTTCCTTGAATAGCCCACGAAATATTGCCTAGGATGCTGGAATCGGTATTTTTGAGGGTGACTAACGATGGTCTCGGGAACTTTGCTCACGCTGATTCGATTGTAAGCAATTCCACTTCTGATGCGGTCACCAAATTGTTCGCTCCTACCTATTACGAAGCTGCAGTATCTAGCGGCATCAGCTTTTAGCTTTTCAATAACTTGAGAGAATGGCAATAGATTCAATGAATAATTGTAGTGCTGAATACATTGATATCTCAAACACTTGGCTTTTATTGGCCGTTGAGGACTACGAGGTTGCCACGAGATACCGCTGTGAACATCGGTCAAAATCAAATAAGTTTTACTCTACTGAACTAGTTATTACTTTGTACTCATAATATAATAAAATATACATTCTGTCATAAGAGAACCAGAAATTCATTTTTTAAAAAATCTGCTATAAGCAATTGTCGAAACTTAATCTACGTAGAAGCGGAGCCCTAGAGGGGATTTCGAGATTTACTAAAGAGCGGCAAATTAATATACAAGGGGACACCTTGTACCCAGTTAAGAACTTCCACCAAATATGAACCTGATATACAGGGTGCTTCAACGAAAATTAAACAGAGGTTTTATCTACCAAGATATTTATTTCTGATCAAAACGCAAAAACAGGTAAATTTTTGTTTCAAGGGGACATCTTTTGGGGTACAATACTTGCCTGAAATATCAACTCCCTAAGCGGGGGTTGCAATCCATCAACATTTTGAATAGGGAAGATGGGTTGAGTGATGACTCAAAAGAAAGATGTTATCTTTGTCTACCTTGCTTTGAACGAATTTCCATTTTTAATTGAAAACTGTAAAAGATACAGAGGGGAGCAACTGAAGGATAGGGAAGACTATTTCCCTGAGACTATTCAAGTTTCAGTGAGGTAAAATGGAACAGGTCCATGCTGATCAATGGCAGTCATCATCAAGTACCATCCTTATCTCGAATTTCAACCCCTAGAGCAGGGGTGACAACTCTTGAAAATTTGGAAGAGGGTAGATGGGTCGAGTGATAACTCGAAAGAAAGGTATTATCTTTGTCTGCATTCCCGTGAAAGAATTTTCATTTTTGATTGAAAACTGTAGAAGATACAGAGTGAGCCATTGAAAAATAGAGAAGACTATCGCCACAAGACTATTGGAGTATTTGTGCGAAAAACTGGAATAGATTCATTTAGATCAAAGATGACAGCCATTGATCTGGAATGAATCTGTTCCATTTCTTTGCACTGATAATTGAATAGCTCAGGGCGATAAATTGTCCTCCTCTATTTTCAGTTGCTCACCCTGTATCTTTTACAGTTTTCAATTAAAAGTTTTCAAAATAAAATGCGTTCAAGGCAATGTAGACAAAGATACCATCTTTCATTTGAGTCATCACTCGACCCATCTTTCCTGTTCAAAATGTTGATATTTTAGGCAAGTTTTGTATCCCAAAAGATGTCCCCCTTAAAACAAAAATTGATCTGTTTTTGCGTTTTGATCAGAAATAAATATCTTGGTAGATATAGCTTCTGTTTAGTTTTCGTTGAAGTACCCTGTATATGGCCGCCCATATAATAAACGATCAAATTAGTAAAAAAAAATGTTCATCTGAAATTCTCCAGCTCCTCAGATTAACCCGGCATAGGTGTGGTCGGGTTGAAATTACCCGGAGTGTTATTCAATTGCGCATCACAAAAACACGGAGACTGTCAGCGCCCCCACCTCTTTAGTGCCTTCAAATGTTGAACTGAATATTGCTGTCTCAGTTACCTCTTAGCTCTAAGTGACTTACAATATTCGTTTTTTGAGTGCGATTTTCACCTCACGAAACCACTGACGTTATCGATTATAGCCAATTTTGGTGATAATCACCCCATCACATTATTTTTTTTTTCTTCAAGTCATTTAGGTATGTTTTGTGATGTGGGGTTAGTTTTTAGGTAATATTAATTTTTCTGTTGGTTATTTAGAGAAATGAGTTACGAAGAACAACAAAGGAAGCTCCTTGATCTGGAAAATGATGAAGACTTTGTCGATCCGAGCGATTCTGAAAATGAAGATATAGTTCAAGAAAGTGCACATGATTCTGAATCAGAACAGGAAGATGATTCGGAACAAGTTGACGATGACGGAAGCGTTCATTTAGAAGATAAACAAGATGTTAATCAAACATCGTCTAATTCAACGACATCAGAAAATTGTTTCATCGGAAGATATAAGAAAACCATGTGGTAAAAAATTTGTCCCAACCGAGCAGTACGAACCAGATCGGAAGACATAATTAGGGGTGAGTTCTCAGTAGTACGGCTGCTGCAAGAAACCGCAAAATAGCTGAAGGATGCTTCGATATTTATTTTGATGAGGTAATTATTACTAGTATTATAAGATATACCAATCAGCGGCTGGATACTATTTGGGATCTTTATGTTGATCAACACAAATATGTGGTCAAAGAAGTGCCAAACTTCGTGCTTTTTTGTGTCTCCTTTTCTTATCTGGGGTGTACAAATCGAATCGTTTGAATCTAGAGGATTTATGGAAAGCTAATGGTTTGGGTATAGATATATTCAGAAAAGTTATGTCTCTGCAAAGATTTCAATTAATTCCGTTTTGATAACTTTTGATAACATACAAATTATAATACAAATTGATAAATTCACCCACATTGGAGCATTGTTCAGTAAGTTTGTGGAAAACTATCAAGGCGCTTATTCTCCTAGCAAGTACGTCACCATAGATGAACAGCTGCCTGCATTACGTGGTCAATGTCCTTTTTGGGTATGTACGCCAAATAAAAGTACGGATTGAAAATATTCGCTTTAGTTCATGCAAAATCATTTTACGTGGTGAGAACCATATGCGGGTCAACAACAAGATGGCCCATTGAAAGTATCATTTTCACCGTTCGATGTTGTTGACAGATTAGTAGCGCCCATCAGTCAACCTTACCGAAATTTGACTTTCGGCAACTGGTTTACCAGTTTTCTGCTGGTGACCCATCTGTTGAAAAATCACAAATTTACTTCCGTTGGCACCATAAGAAGAAATCAAGCTGAGCTTCAACCTGCGTTTGTAGATACAAGAAAACGAGAAGTCTTTTCTACCAAATTTGGTTTTCAAAAGGACACCACCATATTATCATATATACCGAAGAAGAAAAAAGTAGTACTGGTTGCCTCCACGCTTCACCACGAGGATAAAATAGCTGAAAGAACTAGAGAAGCTGAAAACCCTGAGATAATAGATTTTTATAATTTAACCAAATGCGTAAATGCGAGTAGATGTGGTCGACGAACAATGCTGAAATTATGACGTATCACGTAACAGTAGAAGATGGCCACTAACCATTATTTTTCAATGATGAACGTTTGAACCATCATTGCTAGATTAATATATCAAAGCAACACTTAGAATATACAAAAGAGAAGAGAATTCTTTTTAGGTTTGGTCTTGCAGCTTGTGCAAGAGCATCTGCTGCCTTGTAAAGATAATGAGAGATTGCCTAAGCAATTGAAGAATTCAATCAAATCTTCATTGAATGGGAACGAATTAGAACCGAATGAAAGAGAGCCAAAACCCCAGAAAACTATTGGAATGTGCCCCAGGGGTAAAGATAGGAAGTGCCAAAAGAAGTGTGCCAAATGTGAAGTTTTTTTTTGTGTTTAGAGCATAGTTTTATTCTATGTCAAATTTGCTATCGATAGAGCACACTGTAAAATTTTTATCTTTCAATATTTCTGGTTCGCGTTTTTCTCTTTGATTGAATCATATATATTTGTTCATTTATTTGATATTCAGATTACTGAATGCAAGCGTTTTTTTATATTCTGAACCAAAGAAATGTATGTTTCTTCTTCATTAAAATTATGTTGTGAAAACTTTTTTTTCTATTATATTCTGTAGGTGGGTGAATCAAATGCACTTCTTTTTCTGAGAGAATATGATGTCTGTTAACGCCGTCAATTATCAAATTTCCGAACCAAATTGTGAAAAAAAAAACCCTTGGTAGGGGATTGAAGCCACGGGGATGAAAAAATCGAAAGAGTTGTTCTCCCTCGAATCAGAAATCGACGGGTACGAGCGATTCTCCATATTTCATTTTAAAACCGAGTTGTGCAGTTTCGTTGGACGAACCTGAATATTTATTCAAATTGCTTTTGGCAGTAACTTAAATATTCATACAATCAAGAATGAACTTAAAAATCTGTTTCATGAAAGGCACAAAGTCATCGATATTCTTGAGGGTTCTCAGTAAAACATTAAAGAACCAAAGACTAAATTATTCCATCTGCTGTTGGTTCAGAGATAAACTACATTTTTGGTACCAAAAAGGAAGAATTCGTCTTAAATTGTTAAGAATCTTATTCGAAGAGAAGTATACATCGTATTTGTCAAGAAACGTCTAACACCTGTAAATATAAAGGCCACAAAGTATTAAAATGAGAACTTCCTCCCCAAAAAATCACAGCAGAGGGTATAGATTGGAAGTTGGAAAAATATAGTTGTCTTACACACTTAGATCGACATAATTTCTAAGTGTATGTAAAGTTTAGATAACTGAGTGTAATCTAACCTAACCTAACCTTTTTGTCAGAAGCTCGGTGTGGGTGAACCATTTCATATTATTATCAATATATAAACCCCAAAATCTGCACAATCGGCACAGCTGCATAGGTATATTTGCAAGAGTCATAGTGGTAAGTATTGATAATTTTAACTGATCTGTCTGAAACAGAACACATTCTGCCTTATTTTTGTTTAAAAGAATTTTATTCTGCATCATTCCCGATACCATATCACATGCCCTTGATATCGCACGATCGGGACATGGCGCCGAAACAAAGAAACTCCTATCGTCGGCAAACATGAGTGGTCTACAAATTGACGCCACTTGATAGATCATTCAAAAACACCAGAGAGAAAAGTGGCCCAAGATTACTTCCTTGGGGTACTCCAGACCTCAGGTTGAGTTCTGTTTTCTGTCACTAAGGTATCTAGAAATGAGATCCAACTGCTTGTCTCGTATACCACACGGTTCCAACTTTTGCAATAGTATATCATGCTGAACGTAATCCCTCGAGAAATTCAGAAATACTCCTAGGGATAATCTCGCGACTCAAGGGCTTCCATAGTGCTGTGTATCAGCTCAAAATAGCTGTCTCTGTATTCTTTAGACCGATGAACCCGTATTGCAGAGGATCTTGAAATTTTTGGAGAAGCTGAGCAACCTGTTAGATAATATTTTTTTGAAAATTGTCGAAAAACTGGACAGCAAACTAATTGGATGATAGTTTGCGTAATCTTTAGAATCATTTTTTAATGAAATGGTTTTACAATAGCAGTTTTGATTCGATTTATAGAAACACTCTCAACGAAAGCTTTATTTATTATTAGAATTGTTGGCTTGCACATTGTTGTTATGGAAGGTTTAATGATTATGATTGGTATATCGTCATAACCACAAGTTATTTCATTTTTCATAAATCTAACGACATCGCAAACCTTCTTTTACTCTCCTCATACAAGAATTCTTTGAATACTTCACTTCACATATACTTTTACCCTGTGTTAAGCCATCGTATAGATTGGGTGCAACGTTGACGAAAGATTGATTGAGTAGCAACTAGAACGCAACTTTTGAGATTTTGGTTAGTTTCTGGGCCAGTTAAGATACTGATGACATTCCAAACATTTTCAGATTTGTTATCTGATTCGCAAATCTTTTGCTTCTTGAATATTTTTCTATTCCGAAATAACTTTAACATAATTATTCTCAACTGATTTATAAACTCCCGTAATTTCAGGACGAGCTCTAGATATCATACATCCAAGAGATTCTAGGGGAAACTTATCCTCGAACAAAGTGCGAATTCTATCTTTAAAGGCATCCCAAAGTGAGTTCCTATCCTCGGATTGTGCATCTATGACCCTATTTTAACACACACCATCAAGGATCCTCACAAACTCATTCAAATCCTGGGAACTAATACGGCGGGACCTGATTTTGGGAGGAGAGCTCATGGTTGATACTTTGGGTAGTCGCACAGTGAGCTTCTGGGCATAAAGGTCTGATCAATGTGCCTGCATTGATGTTGCTGAACAGTCTTGTAACAGTCCGATTTCTCGAATTAAATGTATCATTTCTATCTTTTAAACTCAGTTGTCATGATTTCATTAATAATTCAATCTCATTTCATGAAGTTAAATATTCGAACAGTTCGAAATTCGAATCAGGAATCTACAGGTAATGATACCCAATGAAAATTTTAGTTATATCCGTAAGGTGTCGCTGGTATTGATCTAGATTGTTCACCGGTTAATTGTGAAGTCAGTACTTGAAAGAATATCGTTTTCTCTTTTCTGTGGGAGAATGGAAAGCAGCACTCATTCTATGTTTCGTTTCCACTTTATTGTTGTGCAGAGAATAATTTCGTATTTTAATAGTTTTTTTTTGAAAATCAATAGTTTTCATAGAACCGAGTCTATATAAGTTCAGAATTCATTATATTCTCTCTTTTCCATTTAGAAATCTTCGGAATTGTTTGTAATCTTATTGTAGCTGTGTTGTAGCGATTGGAGTGGAAAATTTTCAGTAATAGAAATCAATTATTCTCTGCTTTCCTGAATAAATTCCAATCGTCTGAGGCGTTATAGTTTTTCCGGATTTGCTTGACAATCAATTCAATGAGAGACTGGAAAAATTTTGAATTTTCTTCCGAAAACTTAACCTAGATCGATATCTGCTATTCCAAGGTAAGTCAAATTAATTCTCTTCATTTTGAAAATATATATTCGAGAGATATGATATTGTTATAGATTTTTTTTCACCGTCAAGGTATTTGAGTTTTCATCTTTATGCCAAACCTTGATATCTTACGACTGGGGTAACCACGTCTTTAGGGAACTAGTCTTGCCACCTAAGGCAGTCGCCTTGCGAACGATATTCAGCCAATCAAGTAACCTGTAAGCTGTAAGATACAGGAATACCAGAAAACTGATGTGAAACACCAAATCCAATCATCGTGGGAATTAATCTCATTCCTAAAAAGCTAAGTGTTTCTCTTTATGATCAAATTTTTGTATTCTATCTTCGTTAATTGTTGACTGAGCTCTATCATTGAGTTTAGATTTGTTGAAAAGCTCAGATTGTTTTAAATTGAAAATCTGTACTATGTAATTTGAGTTCATCTCGTCTGAGACTCCTTTTATTGTAATTGGTTAAAATTTTTGTTAGGTTTTTTTATTAGTTACCTTGATTATAGTTATTAATTTATGGATTAGTTACTGTGATTTCGATATTTATCTTGTAATAAAGCTAGTTGAATGAAGTGATGAGTAGTATTTCTAAGGCTACATCTAGGACCTAGGTTCTAGACGAAGATCTCACACACTGAGATAAAGGTACTCTGATCTAGGTAGGCATAGGTAATTAATAAGTAGTGTCAATTGTAATTTTCATTCAACTAGCCTTGCTTTGATTTAATCTCATTCAAATGCATTATTTAAATTTCTTAGTTCCAGTAGAATTGAAATATTTCTCCAAGTTTAGATAAAATTAGAAACAAAACCTTCACAGTCTTCTATATTAATTAGGATATTGTCAATGCAAGACTCCGAACCAACAGAAACACGAGTTGTGTTGTTAATGCTTACACTTTCTTTGAGCGTTCGAACCCACTGCGGATCAATAAGCTTTACATTCAAAGTTAACATCGATAAATCGAAGAAAATGGTATTTGAAGACCGTCCTTTGAGTTTAAGAGAGATAGGTAATGTACGAATCAATTTGTACTATTTTAAACGATTCTTTGGTCATGAAACGTGTTGCTGCTCGACTAGTTCCAAAAGACTTGATTTCACTTCAAAAATTGGATCGCGTGATAAACGTCGCTGGAGACATGCTTGAACGAATCAATTCCGACCCCATATTCATAAAACGCATTGTAACTGGTGACGAGACATCGGTTTATGAGTTTGACATGCAGATCAGTCAACAAGCTTTCGAATGGCGCCTTCCAACTAAACTAAAAACGAAAAAAACCACATCAAAGTCGATCAAAAGTCGAGGTAATGTTGACAGTTTTCTTTGATTATCGCGGTGTTATGCACTCAAAATTCTTGTCAGAAGGTCAGGCAGTTAATAAAGAATATTGCCTTAACGTTTTGCGGAATATAAAAGAGCAAATTCGTCGAAAAAGCCAGAGTGGATTGAAAACTCACGGATTTGTCACTACGATAGTGCTTCATCTCGCAGGGCTATCAATTTTAATAAATTTTGGAAAAAGGCACATCAAGTACCATCGAACAACCACTGTATCCACCTGATATGGCTCGGGTCGACTTTTTTTCATCCAAAACTCAAATAATCACTTCGAGGTACCCACTTTGTATCTGTATTGTTTAAAATGACTAAATGCAGACCTTGTTATTAACTTTGAACGATTCAATTAAGAAAGCAGCTTTTGCACTATTTAATAAATTATAATTATCTAGAATATCCAGTTAATGTCGTTCTTAGGAACGTACTTCGATTGTTAACACAAGATTAAGCAGTCGTAGATTATTCACGTCCCTGTCGTTCAGTTGTAAATTAATTTCTTGGTGTTTTGTTAATTGGTTGATTCGATAGAACTTGGAGCTATAGTATTTTCATCATAGTTTATCTTAAGATTGTCGTTAGCTCTGTCCAATTTTGTGAATTCGCGTGACCACGATTGCTGAAGGAAGATTTAAAGTTTCATGTTCGACTTGGCAACGCCGACTTCGTTTCATCAATTCTGAAGGCTAACGAATCTTCCTGAATTCAGAACTCGAACAATCAAGTGCCGCTGGAAGTTTTTTTTGTTTTATAAGTTTACCGAACTCAGGGATATAGAAAGAGTTTTGATTGTGCGAAAATCTCTATTCCGTAAATCAGGATTTGCACTGGATTTGATTATTTTGCTGTATATTTTTATTGTGATTTTGGAGCTTAATGAATACGTCTTGCAAGGACTTGTCCACCATTTTGAAATTGAAGGAAGCACGTGGTTTCCCTTTGCGTGGGATAAGATGTCATCATTTTAATTGAATATTCTTTGGCATTCGTTGGGTCGAAATAGATTTCGTGATACTACTAGGATATTTTAAATTTAGAGTAGATAACCTAGGATCGGACATAGAACTTGGGATATGATAAATAGCTCAGGATCGGCGTTATAACATAGGAACGACTTGATAGATCAGAGGTAGAGTGATTGATCTACAACGTAGTTTTGGTGCCTGAAACTGTGATTGGATTTGAAAAGTTGAGTTGTTTCTTGTTAGGCGGATCCAACCACCCCTTTGAACTTGTGCAGATGATACAGATTAAATATTTATTCTCGGAGAAATTCTCCTATTGCCAAAACTGATCAACTGAATTTTACCTCCAGTTGATTTTTCTTTATCATTAATATTCTTCATCAGCTTTTAGTACAAATATATATCAATCAATATCAAGTAACTGTAAATTAATGGTGTGCGCATCTTGTGTTAACAGTCAACGCTCGTTGTAAGCTAGTTCGCCTCGTTTAGGTGTTAAGCTAGTAATGGTGCACCCTGTATAACACTTTGTTGTTAACTAAATGAACTAGCACTCAGATAATCTTTCGAGATATCCTGACGTTGACACTCTCTTCTTCAATAAAGGTATGATATCATAATGAATATCGTAATCAATCAAACCGACCTACAGTTTGGATCCTTTACCTAAATATAAAAAGTATAAGTTACAGTAAGAGCCAGTATCTATCGAAAATTTCAAGAAATGACAACGTCGATCTTGTTGCCATAGAGGAGACTCACTACTGCAGAAAAGGAGAAATCTACCAAGTTATTGATTACTGGGAGCAACATATGACCTCTCAGCTGGCGTAGCCGCGTATGCTGGACGCGATATTGAAAACGCCTCTCTCGTCTCCACCTCTACTGATGATAATATCCAAAGCGTTATCACTAAGATCGGAAACTTGACCGTATCCAACACTTATAAGCCACCTACTGTATCTTCGCCAATCCAAGGTTTTCAAACGCAACCCCATCCTGCTGCGTATGTAGGCGATTATAATAGTCATCATGAGCAGTGAAAGTACAGAGATTGCAATGCGAACGGCAACGCACCGGTTAGAGAGGCCGAGGATGAACATCTTTACCTCATTTTCGACGCCAAGGATCGTCGTACCTTCAAGTCTGCTGCTTGGAGGCAGTAGTACAACCCGGATCTCTGTTTCGTCTCGTCTGACACCGGTGAGCAGCTCCTAGCAGCTCCACGAAGAGCTCTTCCGGATTTTCCACGTAGCCAGCAGCGACCAGTAATAATTGAAATAGATATCAAAATCCCTCTAATCTCATGTCTCCCTCACCAAAGGTGGAACTTCAGAAAAGCTCACTGGAAAGGTTTTCGGCGGATCTTGATAGGTCATTGAGTTCGATTCCACCTAAAAGTCAAAACTACTACCGTTTTTTAGTTTAGAAGCATATACCGAAGGGGTATCGGTATGAGTATATTCCTGGCTGGTTGCAGAACAGTGATGAACTATACCAGCGGTTTCTCGAGGCTGGCGATCAGGATATTATAGATGAGCTACTCAATTCTCTGAACACCACAAGAAGGGAACGATGGACTGAAACAGTTAAACTCTTAATTTTCAGTCATCGAGCAGGAAAGCCTGGTCGTTGCTGAGGAGACTTGGGGGTGGCGCTCCGGCACAGCATCGTAGGATAGCCATTAGCCCAGATCAGGTGGATTCCCATTTAGTAGCCACATCTAGAGCACCAAGAGATAAAGCCCATACCATCCGAGTGAAGCGAGAACTGAAAATCTTAAAGAATGAAGCTTTATCAACAAAACATTCACGCCCGTTTTCCAGTGAAGATATTTCAGCATCTCTCAAGGACGTCAAGCTGGTCAAGGCTCCAGGATTTGACAACATACATCCTGAGTTCTTGGTGAATTGTGGCAAATACGGTTCGGTTTGGTTAGCTCGTTTTCTTACTGACGTCATGCAGTTTGGCAGCGTTCCTCAAGAATTCAACAGCACTAAGATAATAGCCATACTTAAACCAGGTAAGCCTGCCGACTGCCCAAAGAGCAACAGACCCATCGCCTTGCTTTCTGCGGTCTACAAGCTCATGGAGGGACTGATATATAATCAATCTAAGACTGCTCGAGCTGATTCCAGTGGAGAAGTTGCGCAGATCACATTCATTGAAGCTGTGTTCCACAGAAACTTAAAACCTTTGCTGCATTTATCGACCTGTCGGCTGCTTACGATACCATATGAAAAGGGAATGATTTACAAGTTCCTAAAAGCAAACCCTTGTTCATTGACAGCACGCCTGCTGGACAACGTGCTAAGCGATCTTGTATTTCGAATAGTCATGAGATCTGATATAAGCTCTCAGAGAAAATTAAAAAATGGCCTTCCGCAGGAATCAGTGCTTGTTCCACTTCTCTTTAGTTTGTATATCGCGGAGACAAGATTCAAGAACTCCGGTTACGCTGACGTTGAGACTCTCGCCACGAGGTGTACATCACCAGAACTGTCTGAAGAAATTCTTACAACGAATCTCGAGATTTTTGGAAAATATTTTAAAAGTTGGAGGATCCAAACTAATGCCTCGAAGATAGAGGTGACCTGTTTCCACCTGAATTACAAACTCGCTGAAAAAGAACTCATCATCCGCTTCGAAGGAACAATACTCACCCACAACAAAACATCAAAGTACCTGGACATTACTCTAGATAGGACTTTGTCTCTCAAGGGGCATCTGTCAAACACTTTGGAGAAGCTTGAAATAAGAAACAATATCCTCCAAAAACTATGTGGTATCTCCTGTGGAGCACCGACATGTACCCTCCGCTCCTCTGCTCTGGGTCTTGTTTTCTTCACTGCCGAGTATTCTGCATATGAGGAAGGTTGGTACTCAACTTAATAATTATATGAGAATGATTGCAGGCGTGATTCAATCCACTTCCATTAAATGACTCCCAATACTAAGCCATATTCCACCTCGTCATTTGCGTAGAACACATGCTGAACTATACTGAACGCCTCATTCACTGTCATTAATACTCAACTGCTCTTTATGTTATATTGAATCTCCTGATATAATACCTAACATATTGCTATGGTAAAGAAGGCTGCTGCGAGTTATTTATACTGATTCATGATCAATAAGAATTTCAACACTAGTCTATATTTGCGATTCAAAGAGATATATTCAATTTCAAATTCTCAACTTATATCCAATTGAGCTGATATAGGATAAAATTGGAGATGTTCAAACATATATCCAACAACGAATCGTTCAATCACATTTTAGTCATAGAAATTCAATTATCAAGAGTTCTAATAAATATTCAAATCAACTATTATCATCCTTCGAGCATAGGAAAAGATCATCAGAAAATTATTCTGCCTGTTATCAGCAGCCAAAGTGAAATAAGTAAAAAAATATCCGAGAAGGATAAGATTAATTCCAAATTCGAGGTCGACCATGTCAAAAGCAGAAGTTTCAATTTCAAGATATCAGAACATTTCATAATACTTGAACTGCACATCAGTCTCAAAGAAGAGTAGAAACTTTTCTTTGAAGATTTATGATCATTCTTTAAGTACTTGAAGTATATCACATTTTAAAGACATAAAGACACATCTTCGTGGCGTAAAGCAGACATCATCAGATGGCTGACGGATGAAAATATTGAAGAAAATATGGTAAAAAAAGAATTATAATCAATTGTAAATTTACATTGAAAATCATACACGAAATATAAGATCGACGAAATGGCAAAAACCCGGGAAGTCAGTATACTCCGCGTTCCACCTTACCACTGTGAATTTAATCCAATTAAACTGAAATGGGCAGAGGTAAAGGGTAAAGTGCTAGAAAGAATACAAGTTTTAAGATGAAAGACGTCGAACTTCATTTCAATAGTGCAATAAAAATTGTTACAACCCAAAACTGGACAAATTGTATAAACCACGTTATTAAAGAAGACAATAAAATGTGGAAACTGGATCATATAAGAATGCCATGATGTTATAGTGAATTTAGGTAAGGAAGATACATCAACAGATGATGAACAGTAAATATTGAATGAAAATTTTGTTGCTTAAAATATATATGAGCTTTTTGACAAGCTCTATTTTGATTTTCTAATTTTAAAGTATAGAAAGAAATAATTTCATTGAGGAGGTCGTTACTTGATGAAAATCGATATACATATTTTCAATGAAATAAAACTAAAGTATTTAGATTTTCACTATATTAACAAAACTACGACCGGTTTCACCACACTGTGGCTTCACCAGATAGATACAAACTAATGAACAGAGTTATTCCTTATATATTAGTCTTATTTCCAATATTTCCAACTTAATAATACAATAGGTACAAGAGGTATGTTGGAAAACCCATCGGAGTTGCTTACTTTATGAATTTAAAAGATTGAGTAAAGGAGAAGGATTTAGATCTTATTGACTATTAAGTTTGCTACCTGAATTCTTTTCTTTGTTGATCTCTAAAATTTTCAATAGATTGAGTTTTTGTCTGTTATTTTCATTGTGTAAAATTTTGAAATTATCACTAAAGTTATGGTTTTCTTCGAGTAAGTGATTAGATCAATGGGCATCTGATTTATGATAATTAAAACTACGTTTGAGCTCGGATAATCTAACTTTGAAATTTCTGAAAGTTCTACCTAAATAAACTTTATTACAATCCCCGCAAGACTGTTTATGAACCCCAGATTTATTACTTTTATCAATTTTGGATTTGCAATTTTCGATATGTCGGCCTAAAAAATTATCAGTTAGTAATGTTTACTGGAATTATAATGCGAGAGGAATGATTTTAATTTTAGACTAGGATTACCAATATAAGTTAAGCTGTTGTATTTTGTGTCTGAACTTTTTATATTTGGAAATACTTCCTGGATTGCTATTTGAAATTTTTTGCGTGAAATCATGTTCTCAATCATAGTCGGACTGTAACGGTTATTGACTGCTATTTGTTCAATTATATTTAGCTCTTTTATGAAATTATTTTGCGACATTGGAATATTAATGAGTCTATGTACTATACTATTGTAAGCTGCTAATTTATGTGGATATGGATGTGTAGATGAGCTGTGAATAGTAATATCTGTATGCGATGGCTTATGAAAAATAGAAAAATCATGTTTACCGTTAATTTTAGTAATAGTTAAATGCAGAAAGTTAATGGAGTTATCTGTTTCTATCTCTAAAGTGAATTTAATATTATCGTGAATTTTGTTAATGAATGTTTTGAATGACTCTAATTGTCTATTTGTGCCAGTGAAACAACAAATGATATCGTCGACATATCTGAATCAATAAATAAAGTGTTTGAAGAACGGATGTTCTTGGATAGTTTTTTAAATATTATCCATGAAAATTTCAGCGAGCAGAGGGCGCAGAGAATTACCCATGATTAAACCTTTTCTACTATTATATAATACTCCATTGAAGTTAAAATAAATTTGTTCTAAACAAATTTCTAAAAGGTGTAAGATTTCTGATTGAATTATCGGATTGACTTTATTAATCTGAAGGACGTTCTTGATGAGTTTAATTTGAAGGGCGTTCTTGATGAGTTTCACTGTATCACTAGGTGGAACACTAGTTTTGGTGATTGCGGGTTGTCAATGAAAAGTTTATATTTTTGGTTGGTAGGTAGCATAGCGTTTTTTACTATGCTATGGATTGAAATTTATTAGTTGGATCTTTATCAATTTCTTCATAACAACCTGATTCAATGAAATTTTGGGTTTTCAATAAATAATCTGCTTTATTTAAGGCTATGACTGTATGACCTTTGTCTGCTGTGGTGAATATGATATCTTCCGATGCGGACTTGGATTTAATGGACTTTAAAGTTGTATTTTCGAATTTCTTAGGTTGAAAACTATTGAACTCTTTTTGAAGTAGTAACGCTGAAGAGTGTTTTAGGTGTTTGGCTTGTAGTGAATAATTTAGTGCTATTTTGGTTTCAATTTCTAGCAGATCGAAATGGAGACGAGCGTTATTTGACTCTAAATTGTGTTTAAAACCCTTTTCTAGAAGTGAAACTTCATCTGTGGAAAAATTAGCATCTGAAAGATTACTGAACCTATCATAAAATTGGTGATCGGAAAATTTGGACTTGATTTTTGAAGTTTCAGGTCTATTACTCAATAATTTATTCAATTTTCGCAACTGAATTTTATACTTTTTGTGAATTAATGAATGAACTTTGGATCTTGTTCCGGAATCTAAAATGTCGAATTCTACTGAATGCAACCTATGAAGCAACTCCGAATGGATTACCTTTAAAAAGATGTTGTAATTGTCTTTTTAAAGGAATTTTAGATAATTCTTTAGGCCGACATATCAAAAATTGCAAATCTAAAATAGATAAAAGTAATAAATTTGGTGTTTATAAACTGTCTTGCGGGGATTGTAATAAAATTTATATTGGTAGCACTTTCAGAAATTTCAAAGTTAGATTATCCGAGCACAAACGTAGTTTTATTTATCAGAAATCAGATTCCCATTATTCCAAACACGTACTCGAAGAAAACCATAACTTTAATGATAATTTCAAAATTTTATACAATGAAAATAACAGACAAAAACTCAATCTATTAGAAATTTTAGATATCAACAAAGAAAAGAATTCAGGTAGGTTACTTAATAGTCAAATAGATCTAAATCCTTCTCATTTACTCAATCTTTTCAATTCATAAAGTAAGCAACTCCGATGGGTTTTCTAATATACCTCTTGTAACTATTGTAATATTAAGTAGGAAATAAGACTAATATATAAGGAATAACTCTGTTCATTAGTTTGTATCTATCTGATGAAGCCACAGTGTGGTGAAACCGGTCATAGTTTTGTTAATATAGTGAAAATCTAAATACTTTAGTTTTATTTCATTGAAAATTTATAGAAAAAACTTAATTTAGAAGTAGACGTGTTATGAAGTCAGAAAAATTATTTATAAACATTGTTTAACATTATGTTAGGTAATTGAAAAACTTAGCTCAATTTACTAAAATTATTGACTTATCTGAAATATAAAACATTGAGTATGCATCATACTATGAAATAATTATCTAGATATTCACATTGAATGATATCGTTTTCAAATACTTTGGTGTTCTATTGATTCAATTCTATTTTCGAGAAGCCTTAAACACATATTCGACACTGACTACTAATCTAACGCGTCCAAAGTAAATAGTCTATATAAAACGAGGGCAGCCAGCAATAATCGCAAGTAACAAAAAAGATAGAGAAGTTCGTGGTCAGGTAGTTGTGTTCTCCTTAGGGATCTGTCGAGAATTTCTATCAAAGATTCGGCAATAAATTGCTGCCTGCTCCAAGACAAAATCTACATTTATTATTGGATTCGCCCCCCTACCACATTTCTAAGGGATTTGAATACTTAACGAGCTTTCATAACTTTACATCTTTACCAAATACACTATAATCATTTGTTATTATGTTCAACTCAAACAGCAGAACACATACCTAATTAACAAATACTAAACTGAAAATTCTCTCAGATATATTCATCGTATCAAATAATTTCATTGACATATGTCACATTTATTTTGCACACTAATTGCAATAATACTCAAACAACAGTTCAATTTAGAATGTTCTACAGCGAATTCTCTTTGTAAATCAGTGAATATCTGATTACTATACTCGAAACTTAATTACCTCGCTGACTAATGAATTCTCTTATGCAAAAACAAGTCTGAATGAAACTGAACTAGTCAAATATTCAACCAACAATTTTCAATTTGTCGAAGAAAATAATCCTTCACACGAGCTAATTAGTTCAATTCAAGAGAAAATTGCTTGCTGCAGGAGCTACGATTATAATTAGCCTCACTCTCCTAGCAACTGTACAGTTTCTAGGAAATAACAGACTCAGCTCATTGAAGTTGTATTCGGGCAATCCAGATTTGATCTCGATTTCGCAACCGAAAGTATTGAAGTGAACGATGTCGTATGATTTTTAATTCTCTGAATAGTGGGTAGGAAATGTTCCAATATAAGTGAAGAAACAATTATGTTTCTTCCAATGTGTGCATTTTATTATTGAAAATAGGAGCTCAACTACATTTGTACCAAGCTTTAACTAAAACAACACCATTGAGATTAACTTTAGCATTATTCATTAATTTAGTTACCTTAAGTTTTAGGGTGAATTTTACAATTGTTGGTCACGCATCGGTTGTTGGCCGCTTCATGTTCTCTTTGAAACATAATGATCTGAAACGATTGTTGATTCTCAAACCTGAATCTGGCAATATTGCTTCATTATCTATTTACTTACCGCCACAGTGAGTTCAAAAGTGATTACGCTGTTGAATGTGTTCGCACACTGTGTTCATCCTTGCTACATATCGCCGTGAAAAATTAGAAATTCCTTAAAAACTAGTAGCATTTAGTGAGAGGTCATAAATAATCAATTATCTCATGAGGAGATCAAGAATACAGAGCAGATTTCTGGCGCCTTGAATGAGTTCTTGGTGGGCATAGGGCCAAACTTGGCAAAGGACTGAAGAGAAATAGATGTTTGAGAATGACATCACGCAAAGATTCAATTTATTTGTACCCCACAACTGGGATCGAAGTGCTCTAAATCATTGGATCTCTAAAAAACAACAAAACATACGGAATTGACCAGTTGAGTATTGAACTACTCAAACCGATAGGTAAGTATATTAGTAAACCCCTTAAATATTAATAAACGATATAATTGCAACTGGGTAGTATCCAGAACACTTCAGAGTTGGAAAAGTCAAACCTATTTTCAAGGGTGGAGACAAATCTGATGTAAATAACTACCGGCATATCACACTAACATCTAATTTGGTAAAGATAATTGAGAAAGTACTGAAAATGAGAATAATGAATTTAATAAAAAAAAACAAATTACTACACGAGAAGCAGTTTGTTTTATCAAAAACAAAAATACTGAGGATGCTTTCCTGGTTTTATTGAAAAATATATACAGTAGTCTGGATAAGAATAAAAAATCCATCTGCATTTTCTTAGATCTTGGAAAGGCGTCTGATACTATCGACCATCTGTTGTTGCTGGAAAAATTAGAGAAAATGGCTTTCAGAGGGAACGCACATCATCTTTTAAGCTCGTACCTGCACAACCGGCAAGAGACATTGGACATCAGGGGCACAAGAAGCAAACTAGAAGTTGTCCAGTGTGGTGAACCTCAAGAGACAGTGTTGGGTCCGGTGCTATTCATAATTTTTATCAATGACTGGTTCTTGCAGCAAACAAGGGGTTCTTTGAATGCTTTTGCAGATGACTGTGCTAGTTTTTATGAAGCGAAAGACTGAAAGTCACTCAGAGAGTTGGTGGAGGTCGATCTGGAAAACATTTTTATGTAGTTTCAAGAAAATCTCTCTGTTAATTCCGACAAAACATTTTACTTACCGTTCCACTACTACGCTGACTCGATGTCTTGATTCGATGACCTGAAAATAGATGTAGAAAAAGATTCTTTCAAGCTGCTACCAGTGAAGCAGTTCACTTACCTGGGCGTATGCATCGACAGCCACCTCAAATGGGATAAGCACGTTAACCAACTGATGAGAAAACTGAGATTTGTAGTAAGTAGATTCAAAATAGCGAAAGGATTTTTGACCAGAGATTAATGAAGATGATTTACTATTCCCTCGTGGTAAGTATACTTGCAAATGGAATTTCCTGCTGGGGCTCAGTACTGAATAACATCTTGAGAGGACTGGATGTGCTGCAGAAACGATCTCTTGAAGTAATGATGAAAAGACCCTACAGGTATGCCTCAGATCATTTTTTCACAGAAGCAGGGATAAAGGACATTAGACAAATATATTACTTCAGAGTCTAGATGAGAATACACAGTGGGAAAGATGAATTCCGCAATACTTTTCATCAGTATTGCACTAGACAAAAAGATTTGAAAAGAGCACCTGAAATGAACCTGAGCAAAGGCCAACGATCATACCAATATATGTCGCTTAAGATATACAATGCCATTCCTGCAAATATCAAAAGAACGATAACCAGGAACGGATATAAGGGGAAAATTAAAACATTTATCCGAGTGGCCGTAGACACTTTTTTCACGGGTTGCTGGATGGGTTGCAGTAGAGTGGAGTACTTTCATTCTTCTTCTCTGATATACTTTATTCAGACAACTCGTAACTACGAATGATTATCAATTATGGATTTCATATAATTTTTCATTTTCATTTTGTACCCACTAGATTTAATTAGTTTATTTAACCTTGATTTTATGAATTTTGAATGTGCAATTCTTTGTGAATATTGTTTTAGCTCACACACAAGTATTCTTCTGTGAGAAATTTCTCTTTTATTCTGTATGGATTTTATATCTGGCAGAATAAATTATCACTGGTCTACAATGGTTTTGTTGGCCTAGATATGAAAATGATTTTGGGTCTATTTATGCACACAATTCGTGAAACTATCAATGATTTTGTAGGATTTGCTCTGATTTATTTTTAAATCTTTATTTTCATTTTACATAACAAAAATCGTAAAACAAGAAACAAAATAACAGATGTATTTATAATGTCAGTTATGTTTTGAGAAATTCGGATACATCGAAGTAAATAAAGAGGAAAATGTCGAAAATATATTTCACATTTCCATGAAATGCCTTTTATGAGCTTTTCTTCTATAATTTTTCAGGGACAATCTCTTTTCAAAGACCAGCAGTATTCTGCCATCATGTGACAATCCCATCCACCTTGATACCTTTCTTCCATCACTTTTAGATCTTGATGAAACTGCTCTCCCTGTTCCTCACTATAATTTCCTAAATTATCCGGAAATTTATCTAGATGATTGCGGAGATAGTGTAACTTAATACTCATATTTGCTCCTAAAGTCTGAAAGTTTGTCAGTATATTTTGCACAATTTCTTCATAATTTGCTGCTTTATGGTTACCTAGGAAATTTTCGACAACCAACACAAAACTTTTCCAAGCTTTACTTTCCGGAACAGTCATAACTTTGATAAAATCTGAGTCTTTCATCAATTGCCGTATTTGAGGACCATCAAATATTCCATCTTCCAATTTTTCTATACTAAGCTTCGGAAATTTTCTGCAAATGTAATTAAAACAATTTCCGTCTTTGTTCAACGCTTTTACAAATTGCTAAATCATACCTAACTTGATATGTAATGGTGGAAGTATGATTGTGTCTCTGCTCACCAGCGGCTCCCTTATTACGTTGGCTTTATCGACAGTTAAAGAATTTCTTACAGGCCAAACATCTTGTTCCCAATGAAGTTGATTTGCTCTACTATCCCACATACAAATAAAGCAAGGGTATTTTGTATATCCACTTTGTTGGCCAAGTAAAAAATTAAACATTTTTAAATCCACACAGATTGGCCATTGATGCTCAGAGTATTTAATTTTCTCTAAAACTAATTTTACATCTTCATATTCTTCTTTGAGTTTCGTTGAATGGGCAATTGTAATTGATGCAAATTCATTTCCATTGTGCAATAAGACGCATTTTAAACTTCTTTTGCAACTATCAATAAAAAGACGCCATTCAGTAGACGTTGTACTCTTTTAAACCCATGTCTCATAAGCAGCTTCGCGATATCATTACAATACACTAATCCTTCATTTTCACTAAAAATTGTAATAACTCTTTTTCTCGCGTTCTGTATGTTGTAATTGTTACTGTTGGTGCCAATAATTTTTTTCTTTCAATCTTGAGGCTAACAGTTCTGATCTTGTTTTGATAAATTGAGATCACGTATTAAATCACTGAGTTCATTTTGAGAAAATAACTTTGGCGTAGATGTTTCACCTTCCCATTCACTTCCACTAGTAGATGGTCCCGATTTCTGTGAATTTGGTAACATCATTGTTTCTGAGGACATGCGAATTACTTTTGAAATGTATATGGGCCGAGGGAGATTTTCACTGTGTAGAACCGGACATTTCGTAGACTGTAGGTCTGGGTATCTCCACGTTTGATTTCGATTAAAACCTTTAACATCTACTACGCAAAAGTAACCATTATCTAAATGATTCGTAGGCTCCATCCAGATCATAGGAATACCAAAGTCTAATCCAGAACGTTTACCTTCTTTCCACAACCGTAAAAACTCAACACAGGACTTACAAACTTTATTAGGAACCCATGGTTTACCTAATTTGTCCATTTTGAAACCAAAATATTCAACATAAGTCTCGTTGACAAAGTCTGTGATATTTCTTTTTGTTTTTTGGTATATAAACACCGCAAATATAACAAAATAAATCACTACAATATTTACACTTTCTTCGTGACGAATTCATATTTTAGACTAGAAGACAAATATATAAGAATGGACATTCAGTAATTGAAACAAAATATGAATCCATGACACTTTATCCAGATTTACGTGTATATGTACTTCAATATTGTCAAATAACTGAGATCTCAACTGTTCTGTGGAGCAAGGGGTCTGAGAGTGGGGATCAGGTGATGTTTGTATGCGCGAAAAGTTGCGCAGAAGCCTAATCATGACTGGAAAATTAAATTTTACTTCTAACAAGCTTATAATTGTTCAAAATATAAGAAATGCAAAAATCATGAAAATACGAGCACATTGAGAACTTTCATGAATATATTCGTAATCTGGGCACTTGAAAACATAAAAATTTGCGATGATATCCAGGGCAACAATAGAAAAATTTTTTATGTAGAGCTGTGTTATTATTATTATTATTATAAAGGGTTTGAACGTATTATAATTATTGTTATTAGGTAAGAATTTTCGGACATAATTTCCATTGGCTAACAACTGCTGTTGGCCAGAAGGTCAACAACTATAACAATCTAAAAATTTTCATCTTGATCAAGTTCGTGTTGATTCCAATTATTCCGATAAAATTTCGAATCTGAACATAAATAATATCATATTATCTTCCCATGGATCACTTTTTGACCACCTACCAACAACCATGTTCTTTCTGTGGCTAACATCTTGATAATAATATGTTACTACTCGAAAAAATTATTTCTTCAGAGTTTACACCAGAGAATTTTTCTTCATAGATTGAAAATGTCTGAGTAGCAGAAAAAAAAGCCATTTCATAAGGTATATAATGAAGAAGATGTAAGGCATGCCCGAGAAGCTATAAAAAAATCATAAGCCAAAGACGAGTTTGGAGTACCCAAGGCTACCCTGCAATTCAGGTCTTGTGACAAATTTCATTATAAGGTTGTTCGTGGTCCAAACCCATCCTGACAGTTGAAGAAAAGGATCGCCTTCTGTGAAGTTAAATGGTTCAAACTAAGAATGGGAGATGTCGAAGCATCGGTAAAGGTAGCAACTCACACAAAAACCTGTTTGGGAAAAACATTTCATATAGAGTTTGAAACAAGAGTTTCCTGAAAAGACTTCCTGATATTACTTCAAGGACCCCAGACGGAATAACCTCATCGAGCTCTAATGTTTCTGAAAACGAAATGAGAAAATGTTTTTCAGGTGTAGAAGTCTATTTGGCCCGCAAAGGCTGCAGTGAAATTCTCGAAGACCCATAGATGAGACCTGCATTTCTCTCTGCCCAAAGAATAAGAAGGTACTAACTCTTAGAGGGGGCAAGAAAATTTACGATATTAAACACAATTCGAAAGCAACCGACTGGACAAATCCTTATAATAAACTATCAACTGGTGTTTGTGCCTCGTAATGACGAAAGTGGAAACAAGTGAATCAAGATGGATAAAAAACGGAAATTTCTTGGAATTTAATTGGAAACGTTTCTTACAAAGATTTGGTTCGGAGAAACACAAAGTTTTCTCTCACTTTTTTCGTTGATGATCATGTACTCAAACGCGACAAGAATCATGCAACCGGCTGACGTTGCTGCTTTTAATCCTCTAAAATACAGTTGAACCAAAGCTATTCTCGAATTTACAAGAGGAAATAGAAATTCTGTTTTGCCAAATATTTATATTTCATCAGTTTCGAGGACGAAAATAAGCAAATTAAAACCAGATTTAATACAAAATGAATATTTAGCATGTGGGTTATATTCGAGATCCTCTTCTGCAATAGACTACTCTAAATTTCTTGCGAAAGTCTGTTCAAATATCACTGTACATCATTATAAAGCTTCGAGTAATGAGTCTATTTCGTTTTATGATTTTGTGAGAATAGTAGGAGCTGAAAGAATAAACTTTTAGAAAACGCAATGAACTCCCAGGAACATGGGAAGATGCACAATTACTCTACCAAATATTCAGAAATTTCATGATTAATCAGATAACGCCTATTCAGGTGATAATATAAAACGTACAACCTAGAAGATAAACCCATGATAATAGAAGATAATATAGTTTTATTCGATGATTCTAATGACGGTAGACTTCAAAAATAAAAAGGCCAATCCACCAGTTCATTTTCTAGCCAAAAACTCCAGAACGAAAGGGTGAAAACAGACAGGGAGATTACCTATTGCGCTCCTTTCGTCAGATAGCAAGCATGCAGAAAAAGAGAAAGTTGCAAATAACCAGAACAAGAGAGATTAAAATAAGAAAGGAAGATGAGATTTCATATTACAGGACGGAATTGTGAAACGAGCTGCAAATCGAGGGGTGGAGGTGCTTTGGTGCTTGTTCGATCATCCATTACAGCAACAGTGAGCGCAAACACTCACCATGATGTGGAACCTGTTTTCTTAGAGCTTAGTCAAGGGTGTCATATATTTATCGTGGGAGGGGTTTATATAGCTCTCAATTCGACTGCAAGCACATATGCATACCATGAACTGTAACTACAGGAAATTTACATATATGGAGACTTTAATGTGAATATTGCGATTTGGGAGAACAGAATGTTTTATTTGTATGACATTGCAAGTAATGCACTTATTTTGACTGCGAAGGGCGCAGTCGTTGTAGTATCATTGGTTTCAATCAGTATCTATCTTCAAGAAACTGAATGTGATGGAGGACTTTCCAAATGTTATAGTAACCTGTATACAGTGTATTCCAACGAAAATTTGACCCCCCCTATAACTCCGAAATGAGTAACATTAGCGAAAAACACCAAGACACGTCGATTTTTGTTTCGAGGGGGAGCATTTTTCGAAATAATTCGAAACTTGTCAGATCAACCCCCTACCCCCAGCAACCCTAATTTCGAAATTCATCATAGGGAATAAGGGTCGAGTGGCACCTTACTGTAAAGGTCTGTCAATTCTCCATTCTGATTTGTCATTTTAGAATTTTAAATTAACATACAGGGTGTCCCAACCGAGGGTAAAGTTGAATTCCTGCAAATCCCAAATACTAAATAAAATCGATTTATTTTGGCAAAATGCAAGCGCAGGTTTATGCTCGGTCTAGAAAACGACCTACACTTGTGAATTTGGAGTTGGTGCAATCAACCCCTATTTCCAGCATCCCCAACTCAAAAATCATTCGATCGAAAATAGGTCAAGTGGCACCTCGTTGGAAAGGTATTTCAATTTTCTCTTCGAATTTGGTATTTTCGAAATTCAGAATCAGCATACAGGGTGTCCCGGAGCAGGAACACTGAAAACCCAAATAACTTTTTGAAACTGGTTCATTTCGGTATAATACGAGAACATGTTTATGTTTGATTCGAGAATAAGACTCTCTTGCGTGAATATGGAATTTTGCAATCAATCTCTTCCATTCAGCATCCCCAACTCAAAAAATCATACAAGTGATTACAGGTTAAGTGGCAAAATTCCAGAAAGATTTTTCTATTTTCTGAATCACTGAGGCATTGGTTTCAGTTTGGCAATCGAGGTTTTCTGGCGTGAAGATCAGGATGAGAGGATGATGGAGAAACTGATCGGATGCTCATCTAAACAGGAAAACGAGATTTATTGAACTTGTATTCAATTGAAAACAAAAAACTAACTTGATTATTACAACAATTGTTCAAAATGACCTCCGCCCACCTCCATACAGTTATACAGACGATTTTCGAACTCTCTTCTCACATTAGCGAAAACTTCAGGAGTCAAAAGTCGGCATTCTGTGATAATCCTCATCCGCAGCTCCTCCAGGTTTTCTGGTCTTGTGGCATAAACTTTAGATTTTAGATGGCCCCACAAAAAAAATCTAGGGATTTAAATCTGGTGACCTGGCTGGCCACTCAACAGGTCCTCTTCTACCAATCCACCTTCCTGGGAAATTTTCGTCTAAATATTGGCGCACCCGAGCATCATAATGCGGAGGAGCACCGTCTTGTTGAAAACGCATTTCGTCCTCAGAAAGAGTTGGATCGTTCTGTAAAATTTCTGTCAATCTAGGATGTATGTGTTCCTCTAACAACTGTAGGTAGCCATTTCCATTCAGATTACCCTCAATAAAGAAAGGCCCAACTAGATGATTGCCAAAATTCCTGCCCAAACGTTCAACTTCTGAGGCCTTTGCGTGTGGGCCTCTCTAAACCAATGAGGATTCTGTGTGTCCCAATATCGACAATTATGTCTATTCACTTCACCACTGAGCATAAAGGTGCTTTCATCAGAAAAACAGATGTTATTCAGAAAATTTGGATTAGCGTTTAGGTTTTCACTTAGATTTTCACAAAACTGTAAACGACGATCTGGATCATCTTCGTTTATTTCATGCACTAATTTTACCTTGTAGGGGTGAAATTTGTGATGTTTCACGATTCTATGGACAGTTGTAGCTGATACACCAGTCAGACGAGATAGTTTTCTGATCGAAGTAGTATTCTCCATTTGTAGATGACCCACTACTGCCACTTCCGTTGCCTCATTTCTGACAGGACATGCCACTTCATGTTTTTGTTTGCCACCGAACCCGTAGCTAGGAATTTGTCAACCAAATATTTAACGTACTGGTGACTGACTCCTTTCTCTTTCAGGATGGTTCCTATCGAATATCCTTGCCGTTTCTTTGGCACAACTGTTATTTCGAAAATACGTCGATACAATTTCGACCCTTTCCTCAGTGGAATAAACCATTTTCAGATTAATTTCAACTGACGAACAACAACAATAATGAAGAACTGATCTGAATAATAATAATATTTCATTGCAAAAATGAGAAATAACAGATGACTGCACGCCAGATGGAAATGAAAAAAATGTGAACATTTTCAATGCAGAAATCAGCTTTATTTCTTCGTAATTGATGCTCAACACATCGTACCCCAATACTTTTAACAGTTTCGAATTAATTTTAGTTGATAATTTCAAATGACGATATTGAATTTTTCGAAAGCGACATCCTGTATGGAGAGCCGAACTGAATGAAATGCTTTAATCATTCTGGAATTCAAAAACCTTTCTGAAGATATGCCACTTGAATTATTTGTATGATTTTCAAGTTGGGGATGCTGAATAGAAGGGTTGATTGCAAAAATTCTATAACCACACAAGAAAGTCCTATTTTCGGATCAAACATGTTCTCGTATACCGAAATGAACCAGTTTCAAAAAGTTATTTGGATTTTCAATGTTCCTGCTTCGGGACACCCTGTATGATGATTCTGAATTTCGAAAATACCAAATTCGAAGAGAAAATTGCAGTACCTTTCCAACGAGGTGCCACTTGACCTATTATCGATCGAATGATTTTTGAGTTGGGGATGCTGGAAATAGGGGTTGATTGCACCAACTCCAAATTCACAAGTGTAGGTCGTTTTTCTAGACCGAGCATAAACCTGCGCTTGCATTATGCCAAAATAAATCTATTTCATTTAGTATTTGGGATTTCCAGGAATTCAACTTCACCCTTGGTTGGGACACCCTGTATGTTAATTTAAAATTCTAAAATGACAAATCAAGGTGGAGAATTGACAGACCTTTTCAGTAAGGTGCCACTCGACCCTTATTCCCTATGATGAATTTCAAAGTTAGGGTTGCTGGGGTAGGGGTTGATCTGAGAAGTTTCGAATTATTTCGAAAAATGATCCCCCTCGAAACAAAAATCGACGTGTCTTGGTGTTTTTCGCTAATGTTACTCATTTCGGAGTTAGAGGGGGGGGTCAAATTTTCGTTGGAACACACTGTAGTGGATTTGATACGTTTGTTCCAAATAAAATAGTTAGCAATTATCCAAATTGGTTTATAAGGGATTGAGTAAATCGTATCTAATGTAAAACAAGACGAATAATTCAAAAACTCTCCACAAAGTGCCTGTTGCCAAATAATAAAGTATAGGATATTTATGATATTGAGCGGAAAATTCATTCGGATCCACAAAAATTTTGGAACTTTATTAATTGGAACAGAAATGGCTGAAACAATGAAACAAAATAAGAAAATACTTCCAATGAGAATTAGATGCACAGATATTTCGCATTGGCGACTGGTACAATATAGTCGAGTTAGATTCAGCATTCACAGTCACATTCTGGTTCAAAATGTCACATTTGCAAGAAAACCGGTCACATTAGGGAAAAAGAAGTCATATTTGGGAAACGATGGTTTGGGATTGAGTCACAACATTTAGGAACTGACACATTCTCTCAAATACTTGGTTGATTGATAAGTTTTTCGAACATTTCACGAACGCTGCCCTACAAAGCAAAAACCGAGTAAGTCTAAATTTCCAACTTTTCATCAGAGTTATTTTAATGATGCAAATGAGGGGATTACGCTTGATAAGAAAGTTTTCTAACTAGAAGCTCGAACTTGAACATTTACTACTTCTCAATTCTAGAAATTCACTGAGCGTACTAAATTCAAAATTCTTCTCGCCAAATTCAGAAAGGATGCTCACTTTCAGTTACTAGATTGTGGATTATGACATCCGCACGAAGCTTTTACAAAACATAAAAGAAAATAAGTCGAAAAATTCAAGACAAAATTCAAGTAAGTCAAGGTACATTTGAATATTTTATTGCAAAAACAAGTAACAGAGAATTAATTTAGTTATCAAACAGAACACAAAAGTAACAAATATTGAACATCGAATGAATTTTCAAATGAATACAGAAATAGGTGAAAATATTATAAAAACTTTGTAACTATAGATTGCCCTCTTTAATTTGAGTGTCTTGCCCACAGTGGGCCAAGTCGTCCATGTCACATACTGGCAGGAGAGGTTTCCAGAACAACTGTTTATTAGCGGGCATATGGGCAGTTAGTTCATTCAAAATCTTTTCTTTTTTCCTTGTTCAGACCCAGTCATGATGATTTGTTAACTGGCAACTGAAGTTGGAATTTTGGTTTTACAAAATTTGACTTCCGAAACTCCGGACTATCTATTTCGGTTTTGAAGTACAGTGATCTCGAACTTTTTCTGAATTGACACACCTTCAGATCACGGAGAAAAAGTACAGCTGTGTTACCATTGCTTACTGCTCCTTTTTACGGGTTTGGCAACCGTTTTCGAAACGAAGTAATTCTTCACCCCTTGTAATCCTCCCAGGAACATGAAGACCAATCTGATACAACAAATCGAGACAATCTACCTCACCATCAAGACATCTACAGAGAAAGAGAAGATCAAGCACAATTCTTCTTTCAGATAGCTTTCTTATATTCACTTCATCCCTGGCAAATGTTGCAGAAAACTTTATCTTAGGGATAGACATTAATTCGATATATAAAGAAGAAGTTTATTCTGGACCCCTCAATCTTTCAAGCCCAAGGTTTTGAAGGTTCGGTTTACAATTGTGTCGAAATTAAACTTGAAAGTGACTTGTGAATCGATGAACACCTCTAAAAACATTAACCCTTAGGTACCGTTGAAAGTGTAATCAAAATTAATTACACTATGTAATTAACAAAAAGAAATGCACTAGCATTTATCCAAACTGACTTCTAAGCCATTTCTAACAAACCAGTCAGATACAGTATCCAAATCTGCCTGAAGTCACAATTCTGAAAACTTTAAGTGAGCCCAAATGGCTGCTCTATGGAACACGTGACGATTACGATATATTCAAATAGTTGTATTTCAGAAACGGTGATTCTTAAGAAAATAATTATTGATATAGTTTTCATAGAGAATTTCATGATCTACAATGATAATTTCATGATAAAACTAACCGTTCTGCTAAAAATCGCGGAAATCCTATTTTTTTTGCCTATGACCTTGAATAAAATTTCTTTCAAGGACTGGAACGTAACGCGACAAGAATTCGATAAATTGATAGGAAACTGTAATTCAGATGAATTTGTACGAGAAAAAGCTTTGTTTATTGAAGATGCTAGTAGCATTTACCTCATTCAGGAAACTCAGACAGTGTAGGACTTAGGTAAATCATTGCGAGACCTGAAAGTTATTTGTGTTGAAAACAATGTTCCGAAACTCATTGTATATAAGAATGAAATGAACCTGCCAGTCATAAAAAAATTAATTAGGGCGTCCAACGAACTAACAGATGCAGGTAGAAAGATAAATATTATTGAAAGTATAAGTAAAATAAATGACAAGGAATTGCCATTAATATTGAATGATTTTCATTCACTCAAAACAGGGGGTCTAGCAGGCATTAGTAGAATGTATAATAACATAAGACTTCAATATCATTGGAAAGGATTGCGAGCCCATGTAGAAAAGCTTGTAAAAACATGTCACGGATGCCAAAAATTTTAATATTCTAACATCAAAAAACAACCTCTGGTAATAAAAACAACTGCTTCTGCAGCTATGCAAAAATTTTTTAGATCTCATAGGTCTACTAGAACTTGATATCGACAATAACCGATATGTCTTAAGCATACAGTGTGAGTTATCAAAGTTTGTTGAATGTTATCCGTTAGCCATTAAAGAATCGTGTAGAGTAGCTAAATCTTTTGTCGAAAATTTCATTCTACGTTTTGGCATTCCAAAAGAGATAGCAACTGAACAAGGTCAGAGTTCATGTCAAAAATATTTGAAGAAACTTGCAAACTTTTAAGCGTAACTAAATTGAACTCTGAAGCATACCACGGCGAGTCGATAGGGGCTCTTGACCACACGGATAAGCAATTAGGTTACTTAAGAATTTACGCAACGGAGCATCAAGAAACTTGGAGCTCATGGCTACCATTTTGGTGTTTTTCATTTAATAATTCTGTTCACACTAAACACCACTATACTCCATTTCAATTGGTTTTTGGTAGGGAATGTGATATTTCATCCAACATTGATCGCTCTCCCGAACCTCTTTATAATTTTGATAACTATCCCTTGGAAGTTCAGGTTGCAAGTAGCATGCAATGATGCAAGAAAAAATTTAGAATTAGCAAAAATTGAAAGAAAGGCCAAATTCGACAAAAATACTGTGCAAGTTGATTACAATATAGGAGAGAAAGTTTTAGTGCGAAACACAGCCGGAAATAAAACAGAGGCCATTTATAAAGGTCCTTATACTGTCCTAATATACTTATAGATAGTAAGGTAGTCAAAATCCATAAGAATAGGGTAAAATTATTTTATGCTTAAAACAAATTTTCCCTTTAGGAAAAATTTCTTTTTCCTGTTGGGCGGGAGGTGTAAAGACTGAATCAAAATTCAACATTCCATTTAATTATAATATTGCAATAAAGTTTCGAAATAGTGAGCTCAAGTTAATACGAAAGTCCAATGCACCTTCCTACTTAATAAAGTGTTTGGCCAGCAGATTTCTTCGATTGGTAAATCAGTTCGAATTTAGAAATAGAATTAAATCAAATTGATGACATAGATATAAGCTGATTTTGCATTGACGAACATATTGGGTTTCTATAGATATAGAGAATAATTTTAGACTTCCTTCGGGAAACATGTAGTGTTATGAATTTTCAGTTAATAGAGTATGGAAATTACTCCGGACTTTTACTTAACATCAACTACACCCAACTACCCTGTTTTGAACTATTTTCACGATTTTCAGCTGGATAGTAATTTATGTAACTTCGCTCTGATTATTTGGTCTAATTTGACCGGACTATTAATCAGCCTATCTTTTGGAAGGACTTGGGGAACAAAGGAATGCCAGTGACAGTGAAAAATGTGACTATATATGATGTTTGTTTTTCCCCATGTACGGATATTTCTATTTCTATTCATATTTAATAAAAATATAATATCGAATATCAGAATGGTGAATGGAATTATTTTAAGTATAGCATATTTCCTCCCGAGAAAAAGTGAAATTCTTCCCATTGTTTATGAAGGGTGTAGGATAAAAAATAAAAATTGAGACCGCTCATTTCTGTATAATATAGAATTTTGCGAAGATCATGGCATGGATAAAATACGTAGAAATATATTCGTCCACAAAATTTCAATCGCCTTGAAAGCAGTTCCCAGTCCCACGCGTTCCAGATTTTTTTACCGTTGACCGAGAGACCGCTGAAATATGAATTTAATTAAATCTGGCTGAATTTTTTCAGGAAAATCTGTTGTTCGGAACAACACGGGACTAGTCTAGTGTGCGCGAAACAACACGAGCCTAATTTATATGGCCGTTCTTCCCCAACATCTCATAACTCATTGGCGTTTCAGATATACCCAACGCAGTTTGTTGATAAATAGCAGGAATTTCCCGTATCTGCTATATTGATTTTATACTCGGGGACAACTTCCGCCAATTACTTCCCATTTTAATTCCGATAATGCATCGTTCCCGTTTTGTTTTGTTCATTGAATTAGTCCCTTTTTCGTTCGGCAATTTCCGAGTTTTCACTGTTCGTCGAACGGGTTTAATTGGTAGGAATTTACTAAACTTCGCACCTACAGAATCGAAATTCGAACAGTCACTATTGCCATGATTATTCGCTTCAACATACATATACCATTGCTGGAGACATAAACTGCTCCGACAAATTGTGGCTGGGGTGAATATATGGGGTGCTCCAGAGAAAATCGGACAATTCTTTTTTTGTTATAACTTCCGCAAGTTTGGATGTAGATCATTCGTTTTTGCTTCATTAGAAAGCCAAAGGACTAGTTTTTTCAGAAATTGTATCGAAATTTTACTTTTCACAATTAAGAAATATTTCAAGATCGCTGAAACGTTTTTTTTCACTAAAAAATTCTAATGGGGCATTCAGTCGATAATTCAGTATTTTCTGAAAAATTTGACATATCGATCCTGAAAATATTCCAAGAATTGTTTAATAAGAAACGTGAATAATTTTTTTTATTCCGATTTTCTGCTGAAAACGAAATATTTTTTTCACCTCATGGCGTTGGTACTCCTGAAACTGTTGTGTTTTTCATGGATGTTCTAGGAAGACAATGAACCATATTTGACTAAAACCAACCTAAAATCCGATTTCCGTCCGAATTCATAATGGCCGACTTCCTCAAATATTAACAATATTGCCCGCGCATTAAAAAAGTTTTAGCGGTCGTAATGAATCAACTGCGTAATTCAAACACTAGATTGAACCTTTCTCATAATTTTGAGGGGTCGATTTCGAATATTGATGTCGTCAATAATGTTTCTCTTTTCCACCATCATATGCACCTCCAATTGTGAACCATCTGAACATAGATTGCATGCATTAACTCTAGGATATACTAAAAATTATGAAATGACATCGAGTTTTAGCGATATCTGGTTTGAAGTCGAATTTTATCTCAGTGTTGCTTGTTTTTGACGTTTGAAATTGTTAATAATGGTTTTAACAAATGAGGATAAGCATTTCGTTGAATGTTTATTTGTGCGTGGCTATACTGCTAGGAAAATATTATGCCGATTTCCAGCCCCTAATTAGAAAAGAAGTACAATCTATGATCTTGAGGAAAAATTTCGAACAACAGGGTCATTAGGAAGAAGACCATGTACTCGTGCAGCTAGAGCTTTAAGAACACTGGTACTCGCCTTTTTCATAATCTGCTTCACAAATATATTCAACATTTTTTGTATTAGAAGTTGTCAATTTCAGGATAACATTCAGCGAATTTCTGCTTTAGCAGTCAGCCCTATCAGAACTCAAAGAACCAGGTTTGCTCTTTCCCAAATGTCTCAGAGATGCCAAATCTCAAAAACCTCTGTGAAAAAAATAATGAGACATTATTTGGGTCTTGAGTATTTTTGGAGGCACTATGATTTTCAATTGACTGAAGCTGTCAACGAGCGCAGATTCGAGCGATGAAGAAATTTATTAAATAGATTTAGAACCAGTAGACAAATATTTGATTCACAGACGAAGATATTTTCTGTTTTGCTCCACCAAAAAACAGCCAGAATGACAGAATTTGTGTTCCGACGAATGAAATCAAGAGGAATGTGCCTTCAATTTGTTTGCAGAGGGAATGACAATAATTTTCCAGGCATGTAATGGTTTCTGCCGGTATTTCGAGGAACTTTAAATCAAATATTATTGTTATAGAACAAGGCATAAGATTAGATTTGGAAAATTATTGTCACATAATTCTCGATCATATGATACCAACTATTGAGGCGTTAACTCCTCAGTTAAACCGGCTCGGAGGCGTAGGGAATATGATACTTCTGCGCAGAGTAACCTGGGTTCAATCCCCACAAAGTCAGTGCGATTTTTCGGATTCTGGGAATCGCTTGAGTATCCATATTTTGGAGGAGATGTAAAGCCGTCGGTCCTGTCTAATAGAGATGTGTTGGACATTAAAGATCCCTTCCCTCGACACGAAAGGGGTTCGGCAAAATTCCCGGGTTAGTTAGGTGACAGAATTCCCCTGCGTGTCATTGGCCGAAAGGCGGAAATAGAGCACGTTTAAGGAAAACAAACAAACAAACAACTCATCAGTTCACTTTCATGAAGGTGAATGATCACTGTTTTTTGTATGACATGAATAAGTTGATTTGCCACCATCTGCAAACGAAATTGAGTAGCTTTATGGATGATCTTTATTGGTTCAAATCTTCTTTGAAATTCTACAATTTTTCCATATTATTCTGACACCGTTTGTCAAAGAAATGAACAACCAGTACTTTATCACAAAAAGACGCTACTTACTCTAAACTGACCATCAGTGCACAGGGTATACCAAATTAGATCTATCTAAATGAAATCTATTTCAATTGATTTTAGAATGGAGCCAGATGTCATACCGGTCACTTCACTATAGATTATTTAAGACAACGCATGGATGATATCATCGAACTAGAACAATGGCCCCCAAATAGTCCCTATCTTAATCCGTGCGACTATTTTCTATGGGATCATTTGGAAGGAAAGGTGTATAAAAATGGTATTATGTTCAATAATTGCGAGGAGCTGATGCAAAAAATTCAAGAATGTTGGAAAAATCACGATCAAGAAGTGATTTCGAAATCCATACGGAGCTGGAAAAGACGAGCGCAGATGGTTGTGAATGCCAATGGAGGTCATATTCCATTCTGAGTACTTGATTCTCTTTGTTGAATGTTTTTACTCATGTAATTTGTTAAACAAAATCATAACGTATTAGTATTCTCGCAGATGTTTTTAACAGTTGGCATCTCTGAGATATTTGGGAAACAGTAATCCTGATCTTCTTTTTAATGACCCTGTTATTCGAAAATTTTCCTCAAGATGTAATAGTTGCCTAGCAGTATAGCCAAGCACATAACCATTGAATGAAACGCTTATCCTCATTTGTCAAAACCATTGTTAATAATTTCAAACGTCCGAAAAAAGCAACACCAAGATGAAATTTGAGTTCAAACCAGATGTCGTCAAAAACCCCATGAGATTTCAATATTTTTTGTTTATCATAGAGTTAAACCATGCAGTCTATGTTCAGAGGTTTCACAACAGTGGAGGTAACATTAGCGAAAAACACCAAGACACGTCGATTTTTGTTTTCGGTATACGAGAACATGTTTGATCCGAGAATAGGACTTTCTTGTGTGGTTATAGAATGTTTGCAATCAACCCCTTCCATTCAGCATCCCCAACTTGAAAATCATACAAATAATTCAAGTGGCATATCTTCAGAAAGGTTTTTGAATTCCAGAATGATTAAAGCATTTCATTCAGTTCGGCTCTCCATACAGGATGTCGCTTTCGAAAAATTCAATATCGTCATTTGAAATTATCAACTAAAATTAATTCGAAACTGTTAAAAGTATTGGGGTACGATGTGTTGAGCATCAATTACGAAGAAATAAAGCTGATTTCTGCATTGAAAATGTTCACATTTTTTCATTTCCATCTGGCGTGCAGTCATCTGTTATTTCTCATTTTGCAATGAAATATTATTATTATTCAGATCAGTTCCTCATTATTGTTGTTGTTCGTCAGTTGAAATTAATCTGAAAATGGTTTATTCCACTGAGGAAAGGGTCGAAATTGTATCGACGTATTTTCGAAATAACAGTTGTGCCAAAGAAACGGCAAGGATATTCGATAGGACCATCCTGAAAGAGAATGGGAGTCAGTCACCAGTACGTTAAATATTTGGTTGACAAATTCCTAGCTACGGGTTCGGTGGCAAACAAAAAACATGAAGTGGCATGTCCTGTCAGAAATGAGGCAACGGAAGTGGCAGTAGTGGGCCATCTACAAATGGAGAATACTACTTCGATCAGAAAACTATCTCGTCTGACTGGTGTATCAGCTACAACTGTCCATAGAATCGTGAAACATCACAAATTTCACCCTACAAGGTAAAATTAGTGCATGAAATAAACGAAGATGATCCAGATCATCGTTTACAGTTTTAATGAAAATCTAAGTGAAAACCTAAACGCTAATCCAAATTTTCTGAATAACATCTGTTTTTCTGATGAAAGCACCTTTATGCTCAGTGGTGAAGTGAATAGACATAATTGTCGATATTGGGACACACAGAATCCTCATTGGTTTAGAGAGGCCCACACGCAAAGGCCTCAGAAGTTGAACGTTTGGGCAGGAATTTTTGGCAATCATCTAGTTGGGCCTTTCTTTATTGAGGGTAATCTGAATGGAAATGGCTACCTACAGTTGTTAGAGGAACACATACATCCTAGATTGACAGAAATTTTACAGAACGATCCAACTCTTTCTGAGGACGAAATGCGTTTTCAACAAGACGGTGCTCCTCCGCATTATGATGCTCGGGTGCGCCAATATTTAGACGAAAATTTCCCAGGAAGGTGGATTGGTAGAAGAGGACCTGTTGAGTGGCCAGCCAGGTCACGAGATTTAAATCCCCTAGATTTTTTTTTGTGGGGCCATCTAAAATCTAAAGTTTATGCCACAGGACCAGAAAACCTGGAGGAGCTGCGGATGAGGATTATCACAGAATGCCAACTTTTGACTCCTGAAGTTTTCGCTAATGTGAGAAGAGAGTTCGAAAATCGTCTGTATAACTGTATGGAGGTGGGCGGAGGTCATTTTGAACAATTGTTGTAATAATCAAGTTAGTTTTTTGTTTTCAATTGAATACAAGTTCAATAAATCTCCTTTTCCTGTTTAGATGAGCATCCAATCAGTTTCTCCATCATCCCCTCATCCTGATCCTCACGCCAGAAAACCTCGATTGCCAAACTGAAACCAATGCCTCAGTGATTCAGAAAATAGAAAAATCTTTCTGGAACTTTGCCACTCAACCTGTAATCACTTGTATGATTTTTGAGTTGGGGATGCTGAATGGAAGAGATTGATTGCAAAAATTCCATATTCACGCAAGAGAGTCTTATTCTCGAATCAAACATAAACATGTTCTCGTATTATACCGAAATGAACCAGTTTCAAAAAGTTATTTGGGTTTTCAGTGTTCCTGCTCCGGGACACCCTGTATGCTGATTCTGAATTTCGAAAATACCAAATTCGAAGAAAATTGCAGTACCTTTCCAACGAGGTGCCACTTGACCTATTTTCGATCGAATGATTTTTGAGTTGGGGATGCTGGAAATAGGGGGTTGATTGCACCAACTCCAAATTCACAAGTGTAGGTCGTTTTCTAGACCGAGCATAAACCTGCGCTTGCATTATGCCAAAATAAATCGATTTCATTTAGTATTTGGGATTTGCAGGAATTCAACTTTACCCTCGGTTGGGACACCCTGTATGTTAATTTAAAATTCTAAAAATGACAAATCAGAATGGAGAATTGACAGACCTTTACAGTAAGGTGCCACTCGACCTTATTCCTATGATGAATTTCGAAATTAGGGTTGCTGGGGGTAGGGGTTGATCTGACAAGTTTCAATTATTTCGAAAATGCTCCCCTCGAAACAAAAATCGACGTGTCTTGGTGTTTTCGCTAATGTTACTCATTTCGGAGTTATAGGGGGTCAAATTTTCGTTGGAACACACTGTAGGTTGGTGGAAAAGAAAAACATTATCAATAATAAGAAACAAGTACTGTGTTTTAAGGAATTTTACTTAATAATTGCGATTCGTAACGCGTTTCACTACACCGTAGCTTCTTCAGACGAATGAATATACAGAAAAAATATAAATGAGAATATAACTATAAATGTTCTTGAGTAATTAAAGGCATATTGTGGTTATTTATGACAGGTATATCCGATAAAATTAAGGAATAGATTGCTCCCCGAAGAGATTCAATAGAGGTGAAGGGCTTAAATCGACTTGTTGATTGATGAGTCTACCTGAGTGTTTGTATTTATTAATTTCTAAAGTTTCCCAAAGATCTACCTTCCAATATTTATTATCTGTATGCAAAATTTCAAACTGTGGGTCGAAAGAATGATTATTTTCTAAGAGATGATTCGTGTAATTTGAATCTGAGTTTTATTTGAAAAACTGCGTTTATGTTCCGATATTCTAATATTAAAATTTCTATGTGTTCTACCAATGTAGAAATTATCACAGTCATTGCAATTCAATCTATAAACACCTGATTTATTGTTTTTACCTACATCATACATACATAAACAATATTTACTGAGTGGATGATTATGAATATACTGGTATACTGGAATATACTGGTATCGCTATGTAGACGATATCATTATTTGCTTCACAGGAACAGATAGACAGTTGAAAATTTTCGAAAATCATATAAATTCATTACATCCAAAAATTGCATTTACAACCGAAACAGAAAGCAATAATTCGATAAATTTCTTAGACGTAACAATTTCGAATGAAAATGGAAAACATGTTTTCGCAATTTACCATAAGCCGTCACATACAGATATTATAATACATAACTCGTCGTGTCATCCATATCAGCATAAAATGTCAGCATTCAATAGTTTTATTCATAGATTGATTAACATCCCGTTATCACCAGAAAATTTCTACAAAGAACTAAATTTGATTAAACAAATAGACAAAAATAATGGTTACAATCCCAAACTAATAAATATTATTTTAAATGAAAAACAAAGTAGAATCGCATTGAATGAATTTTACCCTGTCGATAAATTGAAACAAAAATTCAACACCTTAACCTACGTTGGCATTACTAGTGAGAAACAGAAATCATTCTTAAGTAGCAATAATTTCAACATAGCTTTCCAAACTAATAATAATTCAGGCAAATATATAAAAAATAATAAAACTCAACCAGATAAAAACAATAAATCAGGTGTTTATAGATTGAATTGCAATGACTGTGATAATTTCTACATTGGTAGAACACATAGAAATTTTAATATTAGAATATCGGAACATAAACGCAGTGTTTAAAATAAAAATCAGATTCAAATTACACGAATCATCTCTTAGAAAATAATCATTCTTTCGACCCACAGTTTGAAATTTTGCATACAGATAATAAATATTGGAAGGTAGATCTTTGGGAAACTTTAGAAATTAATAAATACAAACACTCAGGTAGACTCATCAATCAACAAGTCGATTTAAGCCCTTCACCTCTATTGAATCTCTTCGAGGAGCAATCTATTCCTTAATTTTATCGGATATACCTGTCATAAATAACCACAATAAGCCTTTAATTACTCAAGAACATTTATAGTTATATTCTCATTTATATTTTTTCTGTATATTCATTCGTCTGAAGAAGCTACGGTGTAGTGAAACGCGTTACGAATCGCAATTATTAAGTAAAATTCCTTAAAACACAGTACTTGTTTCTTATTATTGATAATGGAATTTTACCAAGTAAAAGCCTCCAAAATTCAAAAAAAACATTATCGAAGAGAATTGGCATAATTCTGAATCAATATTCGAGTTCGACCCCTCAAAATAATGGGAAAGCTTCAATATAGTGATTGAATTGCGCAATTGATTAATTACGACCGCGAAAAATTTTTTAATGCGCGGGAAATTTGTTAATATTCGAGGAAATCGGCCATTATGAATTCGAACGGAAATGAAATTTTAGGTTGGTTTTAGTGAAATATGGTTCTTTATCTTCTTAAAACATCCATTAAAAACACAACAACTTCAGGAGTGCCACGATACTTTTTCACCAATTCTTGGAATATTTTTAGGATCAATATGTCAAATTATTCAGAAAAGACTGAATTATCGAATTTTTCAGTGAAAAAAAATCGTTCCAGCGATCTTGAAATGTTGCTCATTTTCGAAAAAGTAAGCCATATTTGATTTCACCGGAAATGAAATTTCGATACAATTTCTGAAAAACCTAGTCCATTGGTTGAAGCAAAAATGCATAATTTAGCTCCAAAATTGCGAAAGAAAAAAATTGTCCGGTTTTCTCTAGCGCAACCTAAATATTTTGAATAAATCTATTGTGATAGAATAATAAATTTTTCTTATTATCAACATCATAGCCTTTAATCCGTATCAGATTGCTAATCTAACAAACCAAAAACTCCTTGGAATAAACCAAGGGAACATGAAAGAACCATTCAAAAGGAGAATGATTAAAATTTCTTTACGAAAATATGTTCAAACCGATAAAGGTACACTGTATTTTTCAAGTAAAATGAGATTACTGGAAAAAAAGACCGTCAGACATTGGAAAAAGTAATAGTCGCCCGAGCGTAGCGTTCTGCATAAAACGAAGGATTATAAGCACATTTCGAAAAATCCCGACCTAAGCGATTTCCCAGCAAAATCTATTTTACATAAGTACATGTAACTTCGACCACTTCTTACCGTAATCCGGCTTCGACTCGTTTCCCAATAAAGCACTGGAAATACCTAGCCTGGTCGGAAAATTTATTATTTGGGGGACTGGTGAGTTCAATAAAGCAGGAGAATTTTCCATGCATAAAACATTTTTGTCAGGACACCTCATTGCTTGCTCGTTCCTTCATTATATTTTCTTTCCTGTTTATGGAACCTTGTATATATGTGGGTCACTTTTATATTCTTTCAAGACGTGATGTTTCCGATAGTACAATGTATGGCGACATCTTTCGATTCCTTTTGAATTCCGGACGATAATGGCAGATTCAAAGGATTGGAAAATTTTATCGAGATATTCGGAAAGTTGGTGACTTTTGGAATCGTCACGGTTATGACTATTGAAGTATCGTTTTCATGGGAAGACAATATTTGGTGACCCGATTGCACCACACAATATATTCATACCTTGTTGACTCTTCCATAGTCTATAAAATATTTCCTCATTTTGAAACTTCAGATTAGATGAAATTGAATGGTTATCTACTTCAGAGTACGGTTTAAAATCGAGAAGCTTACACAATTTCTTCATTCGCCTCCCATAACCGTCGCAAGAGTGTGAGTTCAAGAAAGAGAAGAGAAGCCGGTAAACTACAGGGTGCTTCAACGAAACCTAAACAGAGGTTATATTTACCAAGAAATACGTTTCTGATCAAAACGCAAAAATAGGTCAAATTTAATATCAAGGGGAACATCTTTTGGGGTACAAAACTTACCTGAAATATCAAGCCCCTAAGCGGAGGTTGCAATCCTTGAACATTTTGAATTGATAAGATAGATCGAGTGATGACTCAAAAAAATGGTGGTATCTTTGTCTACATTGCCTTGAACAAATTTCCATTTTTAATTGAAAACTGTAAAAGGGTGAGCAACTGAAAGATAGGAAGACTATTTCCTGAGACTATTCGAGTTTCAGTGAAGTTAAATGAAACAGATCCATGCTAATCAATGGCAGTCATCACCAAGTACCATTCTCATCTCTAATTTCAACTCTTAGAGCAGAGGTGACCACCCTTGAAAATTTGGTAGAGGGTAGATGGGTCAAGTAATACCTCGAAAGAAAGGTATTATATTTTCAACATCCCCGTGAACGAATTTTCAGTTTTTTGATTGAAAACTGTAAGAGATACAGAGTGAGCGACTGAAAAATATAGAAGACTAGCGTCCCAAGACTATTAGAGTATTAGTGCGAAAAACTGGAATAGATTCATTTAGATCAAATATGACAGCCTTTGATCTGTAATGAATCTGTTCCATTTTACTAATACTAATACTTGAATAGTCTCAGGGCGATAGATAGTCTCTCTATTTTTTCAGTTGCTCACTCTGTATCTTTTACAGTTTTCAATCAAAAATGGAAATTGTTCACAGGGATGCAGACAAAGATAATATCTTTTTTTGAGGTATCACTGATCCATCTCCCCTTCCAAATGTTCAGGATGTTGCAACCCCTGCTCAAGGGGTTGATGAAAGTAAGTTTTGAGAAAGATGTGGTGATGACTGAAATTGAATTGACATGGATCTTCAAATTTTGACCTACTGAAACTTGAGTAGATATAGATAGATATATCTCTGTTTTCGTTGAAGCACCCTATATATATATATATATATATATATATATATATATATATATATATATATATATATATATATATATATATATATATATATATATAAAATTTAACGAAGGCCCTCAGTCCCAGGCACACCTTCAGTGGGGAGAGGGTGCGAAGAATCTCCTGGTCAGCCGGTATGATAAAATCGAACACCATGAAGAGAATTGGCTCGTGGAATGTGCAAAGTATGTTTCATGAAACACTTGAAAATCGACATCCTAGGCATAAGTGAAATGAGATGGCATGGCACAGCCAAATGCGAAGTTGATGACCATCAAGTTTTTTACACTGGAGAATACAGCTCACACCACCGGAATGGAGTTAGCATAATAGTCAAGAAGGAGGTAGGTCAGGCAGTTCCTGGTTTCATACCAATCTCTGGTAGAGTGGCTCTTCTTAAGATAAATTCAAGACCATGTAAAGTTAACTTAGTTCAGATCTACGCACCAACTTCTGGAAGCAACGAGGAGAAATTTGAGCAGTTCCAGGCTGACATGACAAGAGCATTGAAACATACATATAAGAAGGAAACAACTATATTAATGAGAGACTTCAATGGGAAGATTGGCAAGGGTAAGCTTGAGGACGTGGTTGGTAACTACGGCCTTGAAATAAGGAAAAAAAGAGGAGAGGCACTCATTCAGTTATGTAGAAAGATGGAATTTGTTATTTCTAGCACCCACTTCAAGCTGCCTCCTCGACGCTTGTATATCTGAAAGACTACGAGGGAAACTCAAAGGTGCAAATATTTACATTTTAACGGACAGTCAGGCAGTGATAAAAGCTGTAAACTCTTACAGTTATCGGAGCATCTCTGTCTGGGAATGCTGTCAATCCTTGAAGCAACTTGCTAAGGGGAACAAACTTTTCCTGTGATGGCCACGAAAGCATACAAGGAAGAACTTGCCAAATCAGCTGCTGAAATCCCACCTATCGGACCTGAACCGTTCTGCGATCTAAGTAAGCCGCACATACGATAGGAACTGGAACGATGGGAAGGATCTAGTGAAAAAATCACTGGAGGAAAACTCCAGGATAAAGGCAAGCGAAAAAGTTCATTGACTATTCGCCAAAGAAGACAAAACAGCTTCTCGATCTCTCTAGGGACGAGCATATGATCATAACAGGCCTCCTTACTGGACACTGCCGACTGAGATACCATCTCAATAAAATGGGCAAATCGCCAGAAATCTTATCACAACCATCGGATATAATGCCACACACCTTTCTAAGTGGTCATAGAAGACGGCACCATCGTAAAAGGAAAAATAAATCAATTAGACCAAAAATCCTCCATTTGGTACGCGGACGGATCAAAAACGATTGATGGAACAGGAGCAGGCATATATGGACCCCAGTACTCTTCATCAGTGCCTCTGAACTCTACTCCTACAATCATGCAAGCAGAAACACTTGCTGTAAACCTTTGCTGCCAGGAGGGACTACGAAGGAAACTCAAAGGAGCAAATATTCACATTTTAACGGACAGTCAGGCAGTGATAGAAGCTCTAAACTCTCACAGTTATCGGAGCATCTCTGTCTGGGAATGACGTCAATCCTAGAAGCAACTTACTGAGGTGAACAAACTTTTCCTGTGGTGGGTGCCTGGCCACGAAGGCTTACAAGGAAATAAAGCCGCTGACGAACTGGCCAAATCAGCTGCTGGAATCCCACCCACCGGACCTGAACCGTTCTGCGGTCTAAGTAAGCCGCACAGACGACAGGAACTGGAACGATGGGAAGAATCTAGCAAAAAAGAATACTGGAGGAAAACTCCAGGCCAAAGGCAAGCGAATAAGTTCATTGACTATTCGCCAAAGAAGACAAAACAGCTTCTCGATCTCTCTAGGGACGAGTTGAGGATCATAACAGGCCTCCTTACTGGACTATGCGCACTGAGATACCATCTCAATAAAATGGGCAAATTGAAAACGGCAACATGCAAAATGTGTAAAGAGGGCGATGAATTTGCCGAACATATTCTTTGCAGTTGCATCGCAATTGTCCGTCAAAGACACTTCGGTAGCGACAAACTAGAGCCGCACGAAGCGAAAACTCTTAGGGAGATTGTTGATTTTGTAAGGGATTTAGACCTACAGGGAAAAAGGGTTACGAACAAAAGACCAATTTGGTCGCAGTTCGGAAAGGCTTGCAAAGCCAATCGACCCCCACGAATATAAAAATGTAAAAAAAAATATCCCCAATGGATAGCGAAGGAAATATCGATCGAAATCAAATTGATTTCCTTTCAATTAATAGAAGATTCCAAAACTCTCTCTCGTCTGTTAAAACATACCCAGGAGCAGATGTTCCGTCCGAACACCATTTACTGTTGGAAAAACTAAGAATCAAACTAAAAAAATGGAATGGTGTGCACACAAACTAAAGAATGAGAACACTACGAACGAAATATTTGAACACCTAAATATTAAAATTCAGGATGTGGGAAATAACATAGCTGATGTAGAATTGAAATGGAATGCCATCAAAAACATAATGAAAGAAACAGCCAAGGATAAACTTAGAACTAATTCAAGAAAGAAGGAGAACGATTGGACAATAGACGAAATACTGGATCTCATGGAATAGCATGCAATACAGACATAAAGACTCGATAAAATACAAGCACATACACAATAACATCAGAAGAAAAATCAAGTTGGCTGAGATGGGCTGTGTGAAGAAATTGAGCAGCTTAGTCATCAGCATGATCTATTTAATCTCTATAAAAAAGTGAAGGAACAATGGGACTTTAGAAGATGATAACGGTTTAGCTATCTTAGAAGCCGAAAATAAGGTCAAGAGATGGAAGGAGTATATGCAATCGCTTTTTAACGACGAAGACAGAAAGCCTCTTGCAGAAAAGAATGCAATAACAGGACCTTTTATAACAAAACGCGAAGTAGCAATAAATAATTTGAAAGGAACAAGGCTACTGGCCCGGACGGAATTTATGGAGATTTGCTCGAACTGGTTCAGAAAGATCATTTCGACATTTTTCAACTACGTCTTCGACACAGGAAATATTCCTGACGATTGGCTGATTTCATTATTCATTCCAATACCAAAGGAATGATCTTCTAAAAAATGCGAGGAATATAGATCTATTAGTCTCATGAGCCATGTTCTGAAAGTATTCCTTAAAATAATACATTGACAAATTTACCTAAACTAGAACAAGACATTAGTAATAAGCAGTTTGGCTTCAGGAAAAGTCTAGGTACTACAGAAGCATTGTTCAGTTTGAATGTTTTAATTCAAAGAAATCGTGATGTAAATTGCGATGTATATGCCTGCTTTATTGACTTCGAAAAAGCATTCGACAGGGTAAACCATCATAGAAAATAGGAATATTGCAGGAGTATCGAATAGACGATAATGATCTTCGTATCATTTCTAACCTTTATTGGAAGCAGGAGGCGTTTGTTCGAGTGGAGGAAGTGGAATCGCAGAGATTCCAGATTCGTCGGGGCGTCAGACAGAAAGGTGTGTTGTCCCCGCTGATTTTCAATGTTTATTCTGAAAAACTGTTTCGGAAAGCTCTTTTGCGAGATTGTTTTGATCAACAATCTGAGATACGGTTCTTTTGGCAAGCACAAGTGACTGACTAAAAAGGCTCATTGAAAGCGTGGTACAAGTTTGCGAAAAATACAACATGCGGATCAATACGAACAAAACGAAAGTTACGATAATAAGCAAACATAACCAACCTCACGTACTATTTTATGCCGGAGGTTTTATTATTATTATTATTATCGAAGTAATTTAAGGCTGAGGACAAGTCCTATAAGAGCCTAATAACAAAAAAATAATTTCTAAAGTATTGCAAGCACAGCTTAGCCATAATTAAATATGCACACATATATAATAACTAAATCCACTTATGTCAAAAACGAAATCTAATTAAACAAAAGAAAGTCCAATTTATTTTTGAATTCATTAACCGAATTTGAGTCCACCACATCACTAGAAAACCTGTTCCAATCATCGAACACCCTATCCACAAGAAAATACTGTCTTTGTCTCGACGAAAATTTTTCTTTTTTCAACTTCAGATGATTACCACGCAAACGAGTATCAGCACTCAAACTAAACAAACATCTCAGGTTGGCGTAATTGTGTTTAATTATACGATAGCACAAGATTAGAGCTCCGCGATGTCTTCGCTGCTAAAAGGTTATGAGACCAGCTCTAGCCGATCTTTCATTATATGAGGGACGAACCACTCCAAAAGTCATACGTGTAGCACGGCGCTGGACACCCTCAAGCATGCTTTTATCCAGAGCGAGAACCGGGCACCAAACCGAGCCTGCATACTCCAAAATAGGACGCATATAAGTCCTATAAAGTGTAACCAAACTAGAGAAGGACAACTTAACGAACGATCTACGAATGAGATAAATTAAAGAATTAGCACGTTTACAAACACTTAGGACATGTTCCAACCACGTAAGGTTTGAAGTAACGGTTACTCCTAGATCTACATGTGGAGTAACTCAGCGAAGTGGATGATTGTCAGTCGAGTATTGATGGGATGGATTATTGGGTCCTATATGGAGCACAACACATTTATCAACATTTAGTGGTAGGAGCCAGTCGTTGCACCATCGGTTAATTGCGTCAAGATCGTCCTGGAGAATCGGTGAGCGGGTTTGCATACAACTTGGTGTCGTCAGCGAAGAATGACTTGCGAGATTTAATGTGTAATGAAAGATCGCTGGCTAAAATGACAAATAAAAATGGCCCAGGACGGATCCCTGAGGCACTCCGCTAACAACCGGTCTTTCCGACGGAAGAACACCACCAACCCTCACCACGAATGTTCGCTGCGACATATAATTTGTAGTCCAGAGAAGCAACTTCCCGCGAATTCCAACGATATCCAATTTGTGAACTAATCTTCTTACTGTGACTCTGTCAAAAGCCTTGGCGAAATCGAGGTAAATGACATCAGTAGGGATCCTTTGATCATAGGTTCTCCCATTGAAACAGTTACAACTATAAAATATCTGGTTGCGCATCTGAATAATAACTGCGACCAACATGAGAGCTGTTTTATATAATATTAAGCTGAATGTACAAATAAGAACTCGTCTATTGAGGTGCTATGTTTTCTCTATATTGCTGTATGGTGTTGAGTCTTGGTCGTTGATTGACTCTGCTTGTAAGAGGATAAAGGTCTTCGAAATGAGGTGCTACCGTCGCATGTTGAGAATATCTTGGGTGCACCATGCGACGAATGAAATAGTTTTCGAACGCATGAACAAAGATAGAGAGGTTATGGGAACTATTAAAGAAAGAAAACTCGCATAATTTGGGCATATCATGCAGAATGATAAGTATGAAATCCTCGATCTGGTCATGCAAGGAAAGATGGACGGTAAGAGGGGACCTGGAACACGACGAATCTCATGGCTAGCTAACCTTAGGCAATGGACCAGGAAAACATCTCAGGAATTATTTCGAGCTGCAGCCTATAGAGTAATATGGGCCAAAATGATCGTCAATGTCCAGTGAGGATAAGGCACAATAAGAAGAAGATGGAATAACTACCTCAATAAAGTCATAAATGAGGGTATATAGTCCTTCATTGCCTGTTAACAAGCCATAATCGATAAATGGTGATAGACTGTAACAAATAACTTGGCTCTGACAACCCACATAAATTGGTAAACACATGGATTCTATTGAAAAGGTAACTGGAGCTGGAGTGCTCTCACAAGACGAGGAATATCAGCTGACTGACAATTCTGTTAGGGGAGCACGCAACCATCTGTCAGGCAGAGGTGTATGCTTTAATGACTTGTGTTCGAGAAAACCAAAATGACGCAATAAGAACATGCAGATGCAGTCAGGCGGCCAAAAGAGATTTGGCTGGCAGAACTTGGTTACACACTTCAGAAAGTGATGGAAATGTACACTTACATGAAAAAGAGAAAACGAAAAATATCTCTTGTCCAACGAGCTAAATGAAGCTCTCAATGTCATACATCATTGCTATGGAGTCCATAGAATCATGAGTCAATAAATCATAAAGTTTCCCGAATGAGTTTCTTGTTGATGACAAAAAGGAGAGTGTTTTTGGACGAAAGTTCCCAAAATTAGAACAGAATAGTATTGTGTCTGATATTTTGATGAAAACACACAGCAATGCTATCGAAGATAATGAGTTGTGCAGTAGCCCATGATACAGCTGTATTGAAAATACAAATAGCTCGAAACAAGGTATCAAATGGTATAATTATATAAGAAGATTCCATTTCACGTGTGTAAAACCTTCAATAGTGTCTAAGTCCGTAGAAGAATGATTCATTCTAGTGGCCAACATTAACTTCCATAGTATGCCACAACTGCAACTAGTTGGCCAACAACTGCAGCTAGTTGGCCACTAGTTGGCCAATAACTGCAACTAGTTGGCCAACAACTGCAGCATTTGAAAAATTTTTAATCTCGTTTCTTTTTCAGTTTTTAGGTGACGAACTATTCTTCAATAAAACGTTTTGAAAACTGCAATACTCCGATTACAAAGGAATAACTAGATCTTGCTTTTTTGTCTAGAATCTATTGAATAACTTTAAAAATGACATTGCATAATGAAACTGGCCAATAACTGGTGTCATTATCTTATTTAGTATAATTGATGCAGGTTATGTACTTTTGATTATCTCCTTAGTCCTTTTATGACCTTGTAAAATCATTTCTTAAATTTGTTTAGACATATGAGAGGTATAATTGTTGAAATATTTTTCTGCTGGTTTTTTCCCATTGTTACAGATTCCTGTCCCAAACCCCCTTCCTTTCTCCCTTGTCTTCGTTTGGAAATCATGGAATGCAAGAGAGAATGAAGCGGCTAAGCAGGAAAATCTTTGGTACTCTTTATGTACACACGACACTATCACAACATAAACAGACAAGCTATTGCTACTGCAATAGCGACAGGAAATCTTCCTCAGGTTTTTTCACTCGTTTATTGAATCATATGCAGGAAAGTATAATAATAATATTGTTTATTTTCCTATACAATTTTGAGTGTACAAAAGTTGTAAAAGCCAGGTTGTTGACAATAAACTCAGAAAATAAACATAAAACTGCAGAGTCATATGACTGTCTGCAGTGTACTAATCTAATTTTTCCTTAAGTAAACCTACACACCGGCACTAATCCGCTAATTAAAATGAAAGGTGAAAACAAAACTCAAACAGAAAAACTCAGATTCAACAAAAATATATTTACTTCTCAACTCTATGATGTCGTGAATTTTATCCCTACCATTACAAAGGATAATCTTCTTCAGCTCAAATTTAAACTTCCTCATATCAGTAACATTTCTTATTGACAATGCCAAAGCATTAAACAGTCTAGGCCCCTAGAAAGAAAAATTTAACTGGCCAATGGATTTATCAGCACGAGGTGTCACATAAAATTTATGTTCCCGTCTGGTATTATAGGTATGATGAAACTCCTCCAGTAAGTATGCATTCCGATACAAATGTATTATACATGAGATTGCAAACATTTGAAGAATATCCAAGATCCGAGCTTCATCATACAGACGTGAAGAAGGGTAAGTATTTTCCTTATTGAAGATGATTTTCAAAAACTTTTTCTGTAGAACCTCGATACAAGCTATATGCTCAGCCCTTGCAGCTCCCCAGTTCAGAATTCCATAGCATAATCTAGAGTGTACAAGTCCGTAGTAAATCTTTATCAAAGCTTTTTGATCGAAAACATTTTTGACGTATTTGAATCTGTACAGCATTCCGCGAAGAGTTGCAACTGTGGAACAAATATGATGGTCCCAACGTAGATGGCTATCAAAAATAATTCCCAAATACTTCTAAGTGACAGCTTGTCCTACTTTCCTTTCTTCAAAAACATCTTAAGTTCTAAGAGATGGCATATTGCGGTTGTAGCATGAAAAAGGTAAGAATTTAGTCCTATCATAAGTGATTGTAAGCAGCTTTGCATTCGTCCATCTTTCTATAACTCTCATATCCTCTTCCGCCTTTTCCCTTGTTTCATCCTAACTATCACCCTCAACTATTCAAGTGGAATCGTCTGCAAAACTGACTATAGGCCCATTGTGTAATTTTCCCACATCACTTCCCATGGTATAAAGATCATTCCAATGAGTATCATTCTGTAAAATACGCTTTAAGTTTGCGAAATCAACATGCTCCACGAGTTTAATATCAATTTTATCATTTATTTCTGACTGCATTGAAATATTTATCTTCATAACACATGAGAAATGATCCGTCAAACTTGTATGTAAAACTATAGGACCGATACCATTTAAATCCTCAGCCTTTTTGAACCTCATGAACAAATGATGAAGACATGACTTCGAATCACCCTGAACTCTAGTATATTTATTGATAGTTGAATGGTAATTGAACTCACTCATAACATTAAGATAATCATGTGTCATCTGGGATAGATTCTTTTCTAATAAGTCTATATTTATGTCACCAATAATTATGTTATACTCTACATTTACCTTTGCATACGTTGCTGAGCTTGAGCTGAAGATACATCAATGATCTGTTTTGAATAGTTCAAACTTTCTTTTTATACAACATACAACACCATCATTTTATTTATTCTACCCTCATTATATAGCAAATCATATCCTCCAAGTGTGTTGAAAAATTAACATCAATCAACTGATGAGTTTCAGTCAGAATCAGACAATCCAATTCATAACTATACTGATGCAAAAATAACTGAAATATATCAAATTGATGTGACAAACTACGTATATTCATATGAAACAATTTGAGAGTACTTCCTCAATCATAGTGTCCTCTGAATCCCACGAATGAAATTCGAGAGTATTTATCTACCTCTAATTATAATCTCTGATAAAACTAATTATAAGAATTAATTAAAATTGAACAAAAATGTCACCACTTACTATATTCCAAAAGTTCTTAAGGCACCTAGTTTTAGAGATCATTAAGATCGTCCAACTTTTTAATTAGAATAGCTTGACCATCTTCAGTTTTCCTTATATAAATTTGACCGTTTTTCACCCATGCAAACTTATATCCCCGTTCCATCTTAATCTTCCTTGCCTGTGTGAATAGTTCTTGTTTGGTCGTTGTTAAGTCCTCGCTGAAATAAACAATGTTTTTCCCACTATAGCCACAGTTTTCCATTTTAATACGCCAGCTTCCTTCCTCTTCTTCAAGATAAGGTTTCTAGTATTTCTGTATTTTAATTCGAGTAGAATTGATGAATTTGGCGACTTGAGATATACGCCTAGCTTTGAAGTTTAACGTAACTATACTGACTCCTATGTGCCCTATAATACTGGATACCATTTCTTCTGTCTTCTCCTGTTCCTGTTTTGATTATCCTGACATTCATTATTACAATATTTGTTCCTAGTTTTCTGCCACAATTGAGACAATCTTTTTTTTTGCATTGTGCAAATCCTTGATTCCTCCTCCAGTCGTCTTTTTATCTTCTTATTTTCTTTCTGCAGTTCGTCGAAAGAATTTGACATAAATTGTATAGATTCTTATAGATTCGATAATTCTTTCTTGAATTATTCCAATTCATTACTCAGACTATTGTGATTTTGTTCAATAAGGGCTATAACGTCGGTAATGGTGTATTGGTACTTAGAATCGCCCCATTTTCATCATTATCAGAGATGTCATCATCTGTGCCCGTATGGACCAATATTGACTTTCTAGTAAGGGTTGATTCCTTACGTCCATTAAAATCCAACTTTTCTTCTTTTCTTCTCTTTTTGTTTTCCTTGGGCTGTTTCTACTCATGATGAGATAAGCGATGAAACAGGTGTTATTTATCTCGATGGTAAAATTGCCACCGACAACGAGCAATGAACGGAAAGAAAATTCACTACTTTCTATTCACCACTAGTTCTTATATGACTTTCCTTTCAGAAATCAAATAAATCAGTTCTCAATGATAACTTTGACACTAAATTTACGAATTTAAATTAGGTACAACACAATGAAATTTCACTTGTTATGATTTTAAACTACAGAGCGATGCGAACCAGATGCCGGCATAAATAAAACTCAAGGGCGTCAGGTCTGGTGAACGCGGAGGCCATAAATTTGGTCTTTGATTACCCCACCATCTATCCTCGAACATGATTAGTTGGTTTCAATTTTGTAGTCTGATAAAAGAATATAGGTGCATGTTATGTTTCTTAAGGATCCTTTGAATGGAAGTATAACTCAATCCAATATCCATTGAAGCGAAATTAATGTGCGCGTGTGGATTGGCACGAAAATACTCAAGCGTATTAATTTGATTGTCGTCTTTCTCTAGAATTGGTTTTCTTCTAGTTTCTATGTATTTTGTTCCTCCAAATTGCAGAAAATTGCTTCTAATCCTTCGAAATTTTGTTTTACTCATAGGCGCCAAATTTGGAAATTGGTTATTGAATTACCTGCAAGTTCTATCGACCACTTTTGACATTCGTCATGAACTAAAAAGAGATGAAATATATTCTCGTTTGAATAATCAGCCATTTTATTATAAATCTGGTGTTTTTCAAAATTTTCACTTCAAATTACCAACAATTCGGAACTATAAGAGATGGGTTCAGTACATGCTGATACAAATTCATCTGAAATCTGACGCTTCACCTGATGGCGATATAAAAATTGGCACGTGCCATTTGAAAAAAATGAGTTATTGCTGTTTGAAAAGGCCAAATTGAAAAAATCATACAAAACAACGCAATAAACACTTGACATGTGTAGAGTGCTTAAAAAATTCCTTGATTGTTCTTCTATCCACCCAAGCAAAAATTGTGTCTGTAGTGCAAAAGATCTACGATCTACAATTCTTTTAAATGGTCCTCAAAAATCGAGTTTATAACAAAAATAATTAAATCTGTCAAAAGTTTCGACAGATAAGTGCCAACAATTCGGGTATTTTATGCCTTGCTCAAATGTCGGTTCCAGATGCATAACAAAAAAGGTAGATTGTCATTAGAAATAACAAAGTTTTCACTTCAATTGAAAATCGCTAGTTATGGCCACGTATAAAATTTCAACTCTATATTGTAATTGGAACTCAAAAAAATTTTAACGGACGGTCCCGGTGGATATCCCTGTATATATATATATAAATATATTTAAGCCTTTATTCTAGCTCTGATTGAATTTAGGAGGAAGTTCAATATTTTATTGCTTTTGTGATCTGGTTTAAGTTTTCAAGCTTTACGATTCAAGAAGCTTGAATTTTCAAGCTTTTGTGAAAAAAAGCTGGACTTGACGCGAAATTTGAAAACCAAAGCATGACTTGATTTGAAATCAAGCCGAATTGAACAGTTTCATTTTCAAATCAAGCTCAAATTGAATTCCTGCTTTCACTCTCAAAGCTCGAATTATTAAACTTATTCGAGAAAAGTGCAGTGGAATTCACGCGATGTAACAGTTTCAACATATTCATGATGACAATTGAAAAAAGGGTTCAAAATCCCAAATGGCTTGCTTGAAACAAGTAAATTGAATTCAACTTTTATTCCGTATGAAATTCTTTCCAAATGACAAGTCATCAAAGAACAAATGCGAAAATCATAGGATTTCATAAGTTTTTTTTGAAAAAAAATCGGTAATTGAAACTGCGTTATGATTCATTTCAAATTTTACATGCACTGTTTCAAAGAAAAGCCGTTCATTTCAGCCGGGGATGATGGAGATATAATGTAATCCACTTTTATTTCGAATTAAAAATTGAATTATCAACACGAAGAGAGGAAGCTCTTATCTTTAGCGCGTAGCACTGAAGCACGTTAATTAAATCATAAAAAAACTAATTAAAATTGTATTTCGTTCTGAACGTCTCTCCCCTTTGGCACGCTACAAGGGCAAGAGTGTACAAATGAATAATTCCTGGAATCGGTATTAAAAATTGCTATCGGCGAATTCCGGAACTTTTCTTATCTTGGTAAACTTTCCGAAACAATGGAAAGTCCAATAAAAGCCCGATCGCTCTTTTGCGATAGAATGGACGCTTCAAATTTTCAAGAGCGTTTAAAATTGATTGGACACTTACCTTGAATTTGGCATGAACAATGCCTGGACTTTCCATTAAAACTCATTTATGTATTCTCATGCGCGGCATAAGGTCTGACATTTTTATGAATCTTGTTGGCACTTCATTTTTCAACGTTTATCGGGTGTCGGATAAACTTTCCGACGTGTACTTTGGAACATCTGAAATGGATGGAACGGCTATTACAGTTTACGAAATTTTCATAACAGCGCCATACTATTTTGTCAGGTGGTAGAAACTGAGCATAATAAAATAAGCGAAATCACCTTGTTTCAATACAATACGTTTGAACTTGTACTATACAAGAAAACTATAGGGTGCGCCAGAGAAAACCGGACAATTTTTTTTCCGTTATAACTTTCGCAATTTTAGAGCTAGATAATTCGTTGTTGCTTCGTTGGAAAGCCAAAGGAATAGGCTTTTCAGAAATTGTATCGAAATTCCACTTCCGGTGAAATCGAATACATCTGACTCATCCGAAAATGAGCAATATTTCAAGATCGCTGAAACGTTTTTTCCACTAAAAAATTCAAATGGGGCATTCAGTCGATACTTCAGTCTTTTCTGAATAATTTGACATATTTTTATTTAAAATATTCCAAGAATTCGTAAAAAATGGACTGAAGAATTTTTTTCGTTCTGATTTTCTGCTGAAATCGAAATATATTTTTCTCCTTATAGCGTTGGCACTCCTGAAGTTGTTGTGTTTCTCATGGATGTTCTAGGAAGACAAACAACCATATTTTACTAATGATTAGAATTATTTGGGTTATCATAGAGAGAACGGAAAAGTTGGAGTCAAACGCATCAACTCAACAATCGAATTTATATAAAAATAAAATAGTGAATCATGTTAATCATCCACCCGCCAAACCAATGTCATCTACCAAACTTGTGTCTTGTCCATTCTGTAAGCAAACGCATTTAATTTATATATGTCCATCCTTTTTGAAAACGACTGTGAAGGAACGACACAATTTCGTTAAGTCCTCGTGTAGAAAATGCACCGAACGTCATCATACACTGTTGCACTTCGAAACCAATGAGATCCCAGAAAAAACCATATTTTTTGTAACACAAAAACTACTCAAATGTTATTAGCAAGTTCGCTTGTTGAAGTAAAAGATGACAGTGGCAATTGGCATGATTGTCGTGCTCTACTGGATTCGGAACCTCAATGTAATTTAGTTACTGCAGAATTGTGTAAAAAACTAAACTCAAAATTATTTTCTTCCAACACTGTTCTGAGTGGAATCAACTTATCTTTATCTAAAACCCAAAGCCGCACTCAATTAATTATTAAATCCAAATTTTGAAACTAATATAAATGCTTAGTTTTAGATACAATAACAGAAAATTTACCATCTGTGATATTCAATCCAAAGTCCTTAAACATTCCTAAACTCATAAAGTTGGCTGACCCTGGGTTTTCAAAAACTAATCGAATTGATTTACTTTTGGGAGCGGAAATATTCTTTGACCTGTTAATCAATCAGCAAACTAAATTAGGTCCAACTTCCCCAATAAACACCTCAAAAAAGTCTAGGAACACTTCCGAATATCGATATATATATATATATATATATATATATATATATATATATATATATATATATATATATATATATATATATATATATATATATATATATATATATATACAATGCAGAAGGTAGATTTTGATATATTTGATGATAATTCTAAAGAGAAAGTTGGACGCAGAAGGAATTACACGGAAAGCACCTAAAGAATTGAAAAATGATTATATTGATGAAATTGCATCGAATAAGTGGTTAGTATCTGGAGAATTGTTTGCTGAAGCAGAAGGCTTGGCAATTGTGATCCAGGATCAGGTTGTTTTCACGAGGAATTATAGAAAACACATCATCAAACAAAATATAGATGATTCTTGCCGTAGATGTTTCTGTTCTTCAGAAACAGTTTTTCATATATTATCATCTTGCTCAGTCCTTGCTTCAACAGATTATTTAGAAAGACATAATACCGTCGCTAATATTATTCATTTTAATCTAGGAATTAAACATGACCTAATTCCCAAAAGAAAAAATTTCAGAAATATGAACCTGAGATTATTTAAGAAAATGACAAATATAAACTTTATTTTGATAAAACAATTCTTTGCAACAGAGCTGTAAAACACAATAGACCAGATATCATTCTTAATGATAAACAGAATCGAATAACATATATAATTGAGATTGCTATACCCGACACACATAATATACAAAATAAATACAATGAAAAAATTTCTAAATATATGATGCTTGGCGACGAGATTAAAAAATGTGGAAAATGAAGAAAATATTTATTCTACCGATTATTATTTCTACAACAGGCGTTATTCCTAGAAATCTTCACAAAAGTATTGAGATTTTGGGACTGAAGAAAAATTTGTTTGAACAGTTACAAAAGATAACAGTCATCAAATCTTGTAATTTTCTTCGTAGGTTTCTTTCCGAAAATAATAATGAGGTAGAGTCATAGGTTTTCTCTTTAGTTTATACTGCTCAGAATCTCATTTCATATTTTATTTATTTGTTTATATAAATGTAATATAATTAACGACAATTTTGTCATATTTATATTCAGAGCAGTATTCTATTCGATCGTTCACCACTTCACACAAAGGAAACTATTAATGAGTAACATTCAGTGTTACTTGACTAAGGTCCGTACACTGGATTTTTCCGGGAGATAGCCTCTGACACTACTCGTTGGTACATTGATATCATTGTTTGATGATGCTATAGTATGTATATATTCTGGTAGATTGATATATTCTCATAACATTTAACGTTATCCTAATATATAATTACTAAAGTATATGTTTTGATTATAATCATTGCCTGGCAATGGTATTAATTACCGGGTGGTGGATTTATATTTTTCATGAAATCAATTTGATTGCATGAACAGATATATAGGCAACTCGTCGGGGTAAAACCCTATATATATATATATATATATATATATATATATATATATATATATATATATATATATATATATATATATATATATATATATATATATTCGGTGGGATTTTGGATAATTTAAAAGCAAAAAGAAGGAAATCAACAAATAGTCATTTCAGAAATCACGACAATTTCTATATTCAACAACACTCAACGAAATATTGATGTTGCCTACAACCTACAACGAATTTCTTTATAATATCGCATAGATTCAAATGAAACGATTCTTTTAGAGGTTTTTCGTATCATTCGTGAAAACCCAATATTTCTTGTAGAAATATATAGAAAAATTGAAAGAAATTTATGTTGTGTCGTCACTTGATGGCCGAAAGTGTAAGTATATTAATCTATGGATTAAGATTTAAAACATTTAGCGATAACACAAGTCTGCAAAAAAAAAATTGAGAGCTGTTTTGATTTTTTTGTGTATTTCTTATGTTTTTGGGTGTGCTGAATTCGAAAATGACTTTCATTTTGTCCTAGCACTTCACGTTTTCTGACAATGTAGGTGTCTATGCTAAACAAGTTATTATCTTAAAATCAAAAATAATTTTTTTAAATAAAGTAATTCAACTTATTTTCTCATCTAAAATACTTTAATTAGTGAGCACATAACACATTTCTTTTTCCCAGTGAGACTCCTTTTGATACATTTTCGCTTGTGGGAAGCATCTGGAAGGTCTCTTTTAAGCGTCCACAGTAGTCTGCCATCATTTAGACGCTCCATCCTCCCTGGTATCTTTTTTCCATCTCCTTAATATCTTGGTGAAATCGTTCACCTTGCTCTTCACTCACGTCTCCTAAACTTTCTGGAAAATAGTCGAGGTGGGAATGAAGAAAATGTACTTTCAAACTCATTAAGCAACCTAAAGCTTGAAATGCTTTTAACATTCTTTTGACGAGTTGTTTGTAGTTCTTGTAGTGTCTTTGTTATTGCCTAATAATTTTGTTATAACGTCGTTAAAGGCAATCCACCCTTCTCTTTGAGGATCCGTCATGGTTGTGACGAATAGTGAATCAGCCATAAGCGGTGGTAAAAGAACTTTATGGGGAGGCTCCAAAGTTTCATGCAGGACATTCTTTTCGCCAACTTTGAGCTCCCTCACAGGCCAACACTTTTTGGTTCAGTGATCTGTTCGGTCTCTACTATCCCATAGACACAAAATGAAAGGGAATTTGGTAAACCCAGATTGCTGTCCGAGCGCCATGACCAAGATTTTGAAATCACCACACACTTGCCAACCATGGTCTTTATATTTTAATTTACAAAGTATCAATTCCAAGTTCTTGTAGGTTTCTTTGAGGTGTACGGAATGGCCGACAGGAATGGAAGCATAGAAACCGCCGTTGTGAAGCAGAACTGCTTTAAGGCTTCTTTTTGAAGAATCTATAATAATACGCTACTCTTCCGGGTCGTATGAGATCTTAGATGTATCCATCAAACCTTCAATATTGGTGCAATAAAACAAATCGTCCTCTTGGGCAAAGTAGGAAGTAAACTGCTCTTCACGATATCTAAACCAGGAGGAAGACACTTCCGGAAAAAGTAAGTTCCTGCTTTTGAGCCTTGATCCAAGCAACTCAGCAGCGTTTTTGGGAAGATTCAAGTCTCTTACCAAATCATTAATCTCGCCTTGGGAAAACAATTTTGGACTTCTGTCATCTTCAAATTCAAAAGTTGACTGGTCATCGGGTGTAGGTACAGCACCATCTGCGTCAGAACTTGGAACCTCTTCCAAGGTAATAGGGACCTTGGGCACTGGTATTTCGGTCCCATGAGGGATGGGATGAATAGCTGATTTCAGATTGTGGTATGAAATTAACTGCTTCCGTTTTGAGTTATACCCTTTCACATTACACTAACAAAAGTAACAATCATCACTATGGTTCTTTTGCTCGCGCCATACCATAGGAATCACAAATCGGAAAGCTTTTTTCTTGTCCTTAAACCAATTTCGAAGGTCTTCAACATATCGTTTGCAGACTTTATGAGCTGCCCACACTTTATCCTGATCTCCAAGTTTAAAGCCAAAATACGCGAAGTATACTTTTTTACAAAGTCCGTAATAATAACTTGTTACTTTAATGTCATATATTCTCCACAAATGTAACAAAAACTATCCGAAGAGTTCACACACATCCGCAAAGACGACATTGCACTGTATTGAACCAAGATCTATAAAACAATGATGAGTTAACACGTAATTGTCCCGCGCCACTTCTACACTATCGAATCGCGCACGTTCAGGTTACAACATGTTTATACTTATTAATGTAGGTCCACCAGGGTGTTCCTTATTTATAAATGATAGTTATCTCCTGTAAACATTTTAAAACAGTAATCAAAATAAAATTATACTATCATTTGTACTACAAGTTAATCCCTTTTAGCCCAAAAAATCTGTTTTATGTAATAAAATTTCAGGTTTTGTAAAATAACCTTACGTTCTGGAATTTTTCGAGTATGTTTCTTGTTTTCAGAACACCTAAATACATAGAAATCAGTTGAAAATATCCAGAGTGCATTTTTGTTGTAGACCTGTGTAATCAGTAGAATACATATAAGTATATGAAAATGTATTAGGTTCTCAAGTAAAATTTCATTTAAGTATTTAAACCTTCATTCTAGATCTTACCGAATATTAGAGGAAGTATTAAACTTATTGCAATTGTGTTCTGATTCAGGCTTTCATGGTTTGTGGTTCAAGAAGCTTGAATTTTCAAGTTTTTGCGAAAAAAGAGCTTTAATTGACTTGTTTCTTGAAAAAAATACTTGATTTGAGCTTGACTTGAATACAAGCTTGATTATCAAGTAAAGCTTTGATTCCCTAGCTGTGGTATTACCAATACCAACGGGCTAACAGAAATCGAATAATGAAAGACTTTAGACCAATCTCTCTAGCTACATTGTTAAGAAAAATTTTCGAAGAGATAATCAAAGCCTTCTGTAACATTTTCAGCGATTCGACGCACGAAATTCCATTTGCAATTCGATATTCGAATAAATTCTTTGTTCGATATTTTTATCCAATATGAAAATCGCAAAACAGACTTGTGAGAACGGACAGAATCGAGCACTGTTAGAAAACTAAAGAATAGATCGGGTTCAAACTCTCGTCAGTATAGAAAACAGTTGCCCAACTTAGCGACATAAAAATTCTGACAATCGTTTTAAGAAGATCTTCTAAATAATTAATTCATGGTACTTTCTGACAGAATGTCTAGTTTGCGACTGCCTTAAACGTTCAGGAAATGCCATGCAAGGATACTATTTTGCCCGATCATGGTCCGTTAAACGATCGGCGTCTCCCTCAAGAAACGAAATCAATGTGAGAAGATTGACATTTTTCCAATGCTTTCTAACGACTAACAAAATATGGGAGATGACATCACTGTTTGAAGGGTTGGTAGATGCGATATAGCCATACACCGAATCTCTGTGATGGGAGGAAATGCAAGCTTACACAGACCAAGCAATGAACTATAATAATAATAATATTCTATTTGGTAAAGACGTAGAGTAATAAAACCTCATTAAGTATGCAAATCCCTTAAAAATGAGGTACGTGGGAAACCTCAAAAATAACTTTAGTTTCTATGAATTTGTCTTGGAACAGGCACCAATTTATTGCCGGATCTTTGATAGTAATCCTGGTACAAATCTTCAGGAAGAACTCAACTACCTGAAATCTCAGTCTTTTCGTTGCTTGCCAATATTGCTGTCCTCGTTTTAAATAAAATGTTTACATTAGACGTCTAAAATTCTTGTCAGTAACGTAGACGAATATGTGTTTTAGGGTTCTCTCCGAAAATAAAATTGAATGAATTGAACACTAATGTATTTAAAAACGATAAAAGTTTAATGTGAATATCTATATAGCTACGTTTGCCAAAAATAATTATTTCTTGAATTTCATGCATACTCAACTTATGTTTAATTCTATACGCTAAAATATACAGGGTGCTTCAACGAAAACTTAACAGAGGCTATATCTACCAAGATATTAATTTCTGATCTAAACGCAAAAACAGGTCATTTTTTGTTTCAAGGGGAACATCTTTTGGGGTACAAAACTTGCCTGAAATATCCCCCTAAGCGGGGGTTACAATCTTTGAACATTTTGAATGAATGACTCAGAAGGAAGGTGGTATCTTTATCTACATTGCCTTGAAAGAATTTCCATTTTTAATTGAAAACTGTAGAAGATACAGGGTGAGCAACTGAAATATAGGAAGACTATTTCCCTGAGACTATTCAAGTTTCAGTGAGGTAAACTGGAACAGATCCATGCTGATCTATGGCATGATCATCATCAAGTACCATCCTCACCTCGAATTTCAAACCCTATAGCAGGGGTAATAGTTCGATTCAGTGTTACCTTTCAAGTAATGGATTTCGATTGCCTTCATGACTGCTCGCAATAATTCTATTCTCATTGAGTTCCATAGGAGTTAGAGGATAGAAAACGGAAAAGTGACTGAAGATGCAATGAATGGTATACCAACTATCTTCGACCAGTATCAAACAGAGGTTGATTTTTCACTGAATAAACACCATTTGAAATACAGTTACTCCTTGAGACATCTGGTTTCAAATGTAATAGATAAAAAAACTAATGCAAGGGCTGAAAATAAAGAGGGAAATAAACGAAAGGAGGAAATTAACGAGTAGAAGTTGCACTTTATTACCCGATGAAATGAACTGAACTGGAGTCACTAAAACTCAACGTAAATGTTCGAATTGTTGGCCACCAACCTCCATGCACATAAACAAATTTTGGGTGAAACATTCACGGACATTCTGTAAAATTTCATGTGTGATTTAGTTACACTCATTGATGATGCGCTGTCTCAGGTCGTTCAAATCAGCAGGTTCAGTTTTATTGATTATACTTTTGAGGTGGCCCTATAGGAAAAAGTCTAATGGACTGAGATCCGGAGATCGTGGGGGCCATTCCGTTGGGCCGCACCTTCCAATCCAACGACCAGGAATATGATCATCTAAAAATACTCAAACTTGTTGTGCAAAATGCGGGGGCGCTCCATCCTGCTGAAATACAACCTCGTTCTCCGAATAGCGGGGGTCATTCTCAATGATCTCCGTTATTGCTGGATCGATAAATTCTTCCAGTAGTTGATAATACAACTCTCTGGTAAGATTTCCAGGAATGAAAAACGGTCCAATGAGGCGATCGCCATAAATACCAACCCAATCATTTAGTTTTTGAGGCTGTTAAGTGTGAATTTTGTGGAATATTTGCTGCTTAGAATCTGCCCAATATCGGCAATTATGACGGTTTACGGTTCCATTCAGAAAAAATGTACATTCGTCCGAAAACACAAGCGAATAAATAATGAGGATTGTTCATGACTCTCTCACTTATGGTCTCGCAGAATTGAAGTCTTCGATCCAAATCATCTTCGTTCAATTCTTGAACTAATTTGATTTTATATGGATGAAACTTATGCCCCTTCTGAGTGCGTAAAATACTCGTTTGGTTTACTCTACTTACATCTGTCAATTTCCGCAGGCTTAGGGTAGGATCAAATACCGCTTGACCAAGCACCGCCACTTCCACGGCTTCATTTCTTACTGGCCGCTCAATTACGCGCTTCTTATTTTGCACCGATCCAGTTTCACGAAATTTGGCAACTAATTCTAGTTCATACTTCGAAGTCATTTTGGCACCTTCGTGGCGTTGTTTGAAGATATTGGCTGTTCTGTTCGCGCAACTATCAGAACTGAAAAATAGTTCAATCATTTCAACCCTCTCAGCTATCGAGTAAACCATGACGATTTTATGAAAACTAAATTTCGAATAGAAGAGAAACTATTGTGATGAATGCAATAGAATCTTCTCAACTAACGTGGAATAAAATTGGGACGATGAAATTGAATACGAAAAGTACGAAAACATTGAGAATCAATTTTTTTGTTGAAGAAATCTGATCATTGTAACATCTGCGTTCCTGATTCGTAGTGTTGATTCGTATCGTCAAATGAGAGTCATTTCACATGAGGACGATGATCATACAGTATCACCTGTGAAAACAAAAATGTTTCCTTTCAGTCAGTTGATAAGAACGCATGTACATGTGAACCCAACTATAGATGCATTGCTCGCGTATCGTACAACGAATGTTCAAAGATCAATGGAGTTACTATTACTGATAGATTCATCGTTTTCTTTTCAAAATTCATAATCCTTCATAATCATTCTAATGTTTCAGCTGCTCACCCAGTAATTTTGATGGAGAACGAAAACTTGCACACCATTGTGGAGACAAACAAAAATCCTTCCTCAGAAGGTTAGATTTCTGGATATAACTATATATAATATAATAAATATAACTGATATAACTGGACCTATCTTCTGCTTTAAAAATAACACAGGGTGGTCACCCCTGCTCTAGGGGTTGAAATTTGAGATGTGAATGGTGTTTCCGAAAATGACAGCCTTTGATCTGGAATGAATCTATTCCATTTTTTTGCATTAATACTTGCATAGCTCAGGGCGATAGATAGTCTCCTCTATTTTTCAGAAGCACACTATGTATCTTCTAGAGTCTTCAATCAAAACTGAAAATTCGTTCACGGGGATGCAGACAAAGATAATACCTTTCTTTCGAGGTATCACTCGAACCATCTACCCTCTTCAAAATTTTCAAGGGGTTGAAATTCGAGATGAAGATGGTACTTGATGATGACTGCCATTGATCAGCATGGATCTGTTCCATTTTACTGCACTGAAACTTGAATAGTCTCAGGGAAATAGTCTTCACTATCCTTCAGATTCTCAACCTGTATATATTACAGTTTTCAATTAAAAATGGAAATTAGTTCAAGGCGATGTAGACAAAGATACCACCTTTCCTTTGAGTCATCACTTGACCCATCTTCCCTATTCAAAATGTTTTAGTATTGTAACCCCTGCTTAGGGGGTTGATATTTCAGGCAAGTTTTGTACCCCAAAAGATGTTCCCTTGAAACAAAAATAGACCTGTTTTTGCGTTTTGATCAGAAATTAATACCTTGGTAGATATAGCCCCTGTTTAGTTTTCGTTGAAGCACCCTGTATAATAATTACATAATTTTTATATTTCAGGTAACTCAACAATTTCAGTAAATATGGAGATGAACGTTCAATTTATATTATAGTAGACTTAAGCTGACTATTCTTCATGAGTTTCAACATTACCTAAGTAAATGTTAAACAATGTTTATAAATGAATTCATGACTTTATAAAGCGTCTAGCTTAAATTAAATTTTATTCTAATTACACTTTAAAATTGTAAAAATCAAGATAATGCTTGTCAAAATATATTTCAAGCGGTAATATTTTCATAAATTATTTACAGTTTATCTTCTGATGATGTATCTTCATTACCTAAATTAACTTTAACAGGATCTATCATGGCATCCATAAGATGATCCAATTCAGACATTTTATTTTCTTCTTTAATGACGTTGTCTATTTTCCCAGTGTTCGGATGTAAGACTTCTTATTGCACAGCTTAAATGAAGTTCGACGTCTTTTGTCTTAAAACCTTTGTTCTTTCTAGGCATTTAACCTTTACCTGTGTCTATATTAATTCAATCCGATTCACAGTGGTAAGGTGGAGGGCGGAATATACTAACTTCCCGGTTTTCTGCCAATTCGTCAATCTTACATATTATATAAAATATTTTTATTCGACAGCCATCTCACGATGTCTGCTTTACGTCATGAGGATATTGGCGTTAATTCAATCTGTCGCGAATGGTAACCTGCGTAATCCACTAAGATAACAGAACTTAGTAGAATCAAATCCGACATCTATTCAAAATATTCTTCGAAAACATCCGCATTCATGTTCATATACTCCAGTACTTTTACTTTGAATTAATAATAACACCTCATACACCAAACCGTTAACACTAACAATATGTGTCATTATTATACGTCGTCCTTTTCCTGACGGAGCCTGAAATCCTGCACGCAACCCTTGGAGGAGAGTTTGTCGACAATCCTTTATGTTCTTATCATTCCAAGTTTTCTGAACCCTGTACCCTTGATTAACCCAAGTTTCATCCAGATAAAAAATTTTCTTACTTTGAGCACAATATTTTTTAATTGCTCTTAAATAATTTTTTCTCCAGCAAACGATTTCTTTTTATCCATGACAACAGACTTCCAGTTATGCTCATCCTATGAGAAATTCAATTCATGCAAAACTGGCCACAATTGATTTTTCGATATTAAGGGCAAATCCTGATTTCCTACAGTACAGCAGGTATTTTTTCCACTGTGGGAATTTCTTTCCAAAACCAAAAAAGAATGCACAGTTCTTTGAATAGTATTCCAAAAGTCTTCGTCAATAACAATTAGGGGCCTTCCTGGAGAAGTTTTTGGAGGTTTCACTATAAATCCGTTTTGAGATTTTCTTTCATTGAGAAGCTTTTATATTGTGGACTGTCCCGTTCCTGTCATCTCAGCACACATTTTAACATTTTCATCGATTGAAGGTAAATGGCCTTGATGTCGTGAAACATCGGATATATTTAATATGCATAATTTTTCACTTTCGAAAAGTGGAATATTTTTATCACATTTGGGGAGTATTCTGGTCTAAAGCCCTACTTTTTGGGTATTTTTCAAACTAGAATAAACAAAAATTAAAAACATTTTTACTATCAATTTTTTTATACAATAATTATTGGTTTTCAAAGTACATAAAAAAAGTTAAAAATTAATCCAGTGAAGTGGGGATTGCCAGTCAAACGGTGCTCCCTGGTTGACATCATTCCAACCCTTGTGGTGATCTAAATCGAACAAACAAGAAAATTCTTAATTAGTAAAAATGTCGCTATCTTTTGGACCTTGGCCGAAAAAAATTTCACAAAATGGTGTCCACTTGAAAAAAATATTTTTACCCCTGTTTTTGTACATAAAGAGTACCAAAGATTTTACTGCTTAGCCGCTTCATTCTCTCTTGCATTCCATGATTTCCAAAAACAAGGGTGAAAGGAAAGGGGTTCGGGACAGGAATCTGTAACAAAAGAAAAAGAAAACCAGCAGAAAAATATTTCAACAATCAAATTTCTTATATGTCTAAACAAATCTAAGAAAAGATTTTACATAGCAAGCAAGGTCATGAAAGGGACTAAAAAAAATACATAACCTGCGATACTTCCTCAAATTTCATCTCCGTTTCACCGAGAGCACCCCGATGGCCAGGTTCACTAATACATTTCAATTTCAATCTCTCTTTTCAAAAATAATATATATATATATATATATATATATATATATATATATATATATATATATATATATATATATATATATATATATATATATATATATATATATATATATATATATATATATTTGAGAAGATATATATGGTGAAATATAAAACTGAAACAATTTAGTCATATTTATATTCAGAGCAGTATTATTAGAGCAGTATTCTCTTTGATCGTTCACCACTTCACACTTTATAAAGTCATGAATTCATTTATAAACATTGTTTAACATTTACTTAGGTAATGTTGAAACTCATGAGGAATAGTCAGCTTAAGTCTACTATAATATAAATTGAACGTTCATTTCCATATTTACTGAAATTGTTGAGTTACCTGAAATATTAACATTATGTAATTATTATACAGGGTGCTTCAACGAAAACTAAACAGGGGCTATATCTACCAAGGTATTAATTTCTGATCAAAACGCAAAAACAGGTCTATTTTTGTTTCAAGGGGAACATCTTTTGGGGTTCAAAACTTGCCTGAAATATCAACCCCTAAGCGGGGTTGCAATCTTGAACATTTTGCATAGAAAAGATGGGTCAAGTGATGACTCAAAGGAAAGGTGGTATCTTTGTCTACATCGCCTTGAACTAATTTCCATTTTAATTGAAAACTGTAATATATACAGGTTGAGCAACTGAAAGATAGTGAAGACTTTTTCCTTGAGACTATTAAGTTTCAGTGAAGTAAACTGGAACAGATCCATGCTGATCAATGGCAGTCATCATCAAGTAACATCCTCATCTCGAATTTCAACCCCTAGAGCAGGGGTGACCACCCTTGAAAATTTTGAAGAGGGTAGATCGGTCGAGTGATACCTCGAAAGAAAGGTATTATCTTTGTCTGCATCCCTGTGAACGAATTTTCATTTTTGATTGAAGACTCTAGAAGATACATAGTGAGCTTCTGAAAAATAGAGGAGACTATCTATCGCCCTGAGCTATTCAAGTATTAATGCAAAAAATGGAATAGATTCATTCCAGATCAAAGGCTGTCATTTTCGGAAACACCATTCACATCTCAAATTTCAACCCCTAGAGCAGGGTGACCACCCTGTGTTATTTTTAAAGCAGAAGAAAGGTCCAGTTATATCTGTTATTTTATTATATTATATATAGTTATATCCAGAAATCTAACCTTCTGAGGAAGGATTCTTGTTTGTCTTCACAATGGTGTGCAAGTTTCGTTCTCCATTAAAATTACTGGGTGAGCAGCTGAAACATTAGAATGATTATGAAGGATTATGAATCTTGAAAAGAAAACGATGAATCTATCAGTAATAGTAACTCCATTGATCTTTGAACATTCGTTGTACGATATGCGAGCAATGCATCTAGAGTTGGGTTCACATGTACATGCGTTTTTATCAGTTGACTGAAAGGAAACTTTTTTGTTTTCACAGGTGATACTGTATGATCATCGTCCTCATGTGAAATGACTCTTATTTGACGATACGAATCAACACTACGAATCAGGAACGCAGATGTTACAATAATCAGATTTCTTCAACAAAAAAATTGATTCTCAATGTTTTCGTACTTTTTGTATTCAATTCAATCGTCCCAATTTTATTCCACATTAGTTGAGAAGATCATGTTGCATTCATCACAATAGTTTCTCTTCTATTCGAAATTTAGTTTTCATAAAATCGTCATGGTTTACTCGATAGCTGAGAGTGTTGAAATGATTGAACTGTTTTTCAATTCTGATAGTTGTGCGAACAGAACTGCCAATTCAAACAACGCCACGAAGGTGCTGAAATGACTTCGGAATATGAACTAGAATTAGTTGCCAATTTTCGTGAAACTGGATCGGTGCAAAATAAGAAGCGCGTAATTGAGTGGCTAGTAAGAAATGAAGCCGTGGAAGTGGCGGTGCTTGGTCAAGCGGTATTTGATCCTACCCTAAGCCTGCAGGAAATTGTCAGATGTAAGTAGAGTAAACTATATATATATATATATATATATATATATATATATATATATATATATATATATATATATATATATATATATATATATATATATATAGGGTTTCACTCAACGGTTGCCTATATATATATATATATATATATATATATTGTCGTATTCCCGGTTGGGAGCGACAGTCAAGGGGAAAGTAGGACTGCAGGACTAGCGACAGTCAAGGGGGAAGTAGCAGGACTGCAGGACTTCTGACACCAGTGACGCTTTCAGGAAGGAAAGGCACGAAACTTGTAGGATGTGGCGCTTACCGGCACACTAGGACTTTATTTGATATGTGGCACTTTACCGGCACACTAGGGCTTTATTTGAGATTTGAGAACTTGTCAGAATCAGACACTTGGAATAAAACTTGGAACTTGAATATGTTTGTTTAATTATGTAAAATAGATGAAAGTACACTTTGGTTACAATCGTAGATAAACGTTGTTTATAATTAACTTAACTTATGGCACTATTTATATTTATACACTGGAGATGTTGCTTGTTTGGAATATAGAAATGAACTTGATTCGCAGTGGAATTGCTGCACATATTTATAGGTGAATGCATTTACGTCATAATTGCGTAGGTTGATTATAGATACAAATGAATATCTGCTGAATAAGGGTTGCTAACAATATATATATATATATATATATATATATATAGGGGTTTCACCCCAACGGGTTGCCCATATATCTGTTCATGCAATCAAACTGATTTCATGAAAAGTATAAATCCACCACCTGGTAATTAATACCATTGCCAGGTAATGATTATAATCAAGACATATCCTGGAATAATTATATATTAGGATAACGTTAAAGGTTATGAGAATATATCAATCTACCAGAATATATACATACTATAGCATCATCAGACAATGATATCAATGTACCAACGAGTAGTGTCAGAGGCTTTCTCCCGGAAAAATCCAGTGTACGGACCTTAGTCAAGTAACACTGAATGTTACTCATTAATAGTTTCCTTTGTGTGAAGTGGTGAACGATCGAATAGAAAACTGCTCTGCATATAAATATGACAAAATTGTCAGTTAATTATATTACATTTATATAAACGAATAAATAAAATATGAAATGAGATTCTGAACAGTATAAACTAAAGAGAAAACCTATGACTCTTCCATGTGACATGAAACGGAACAAGTAATAATCGGATGATGCAAAATCTGGGGAATATGTGGTGGGGTAGGACTTCCCATTTGAGCGTTTCCAAGTAGGTTTTAACAGGTTAGGCAACGTGAGGCCGAGCGTTGTCTGTAGAATTACTTTTTCGTGTCTCTGCTAGTATTGTGGCCGTTTTTCGCGCTTTGCTCAATCGCATCAGTGGAGTTCGATACCGTTTCCCAGTGATGTTTTGGTTCGGTTTCAACAGCTCATAATGAAGAACACCGACTTGGTCCCACCAAATACACAGCATAACTTTCGCTGCGTGAATATTCGGCTGAGGCGATGACGTGGAAGTATGACTGGGTAGTCCCCAAGATTTTGTTTTCTTTGGATTGCTGTAATGAATCCATTTTCCATCACTCGTTATGATGCGATGAAGAAAACTCTTCCTTTTTTGCCGCTGGAGCAGTTGTTCACAGGCGAAAAACGATACTCAACGTCTCTTGAAGTCAAATGATATGGAACCCTAGTTCTTTGCCTTTGAATCATTCCCAACGCATGCAATCGCTTTGAAATGGCCTGGAGGGTAACTCCTAAGGCTGAAGCAAACTCTTCTTGCGTTTGGCACGGATCTCCATCGGGTAATGCTTCCAATTCAGCGTCTTTGAATATTTTTGAACTTCCTTCACGGGGACGGTCGTCCACATCGAAATCACCGTTTTAAAGCGACGGAACCAATCCCGCCATTTTGTTTCACTTAGAGCAGCATCTTCGTAAACTTTTGAAGCTCTCTGTGAGCTTTAGCCGCCGTTTTGTTCGAATGAAAGAAGAAAATCAGCACTTCCCGCAAATGACGACATTTTCTCTTAACTTAAAGTATATGACGCATAAACAAAATCACTAATGTGTCACAGTGGCTTGTTTACCATATGTCTAAGCTTAGTACATGAATTTCTTGGTATGTACAAATCGACCAGCACTTACTGCTGGAGCCATCTATTGACAAACAGCGAGAACTTAGTTGCGCACCGAATACAAACACGAATGAGCACTGCTTGCGAAGAAAGCATGACATCGATGATTGTTCACACAGCACAAACTCTTTGTGGATGTTCGTTTAACATCAGTACTGGCGAACGAAGCTAGCTTAAAAAATGCGAGTTATTCACCAGTTTCCATAATCAAAATATTATTGAATTCAATGAATGCAGGAATTTGCATAATGCCCAACGAAAACCTTTGTTCTAACTTATTGACGCTAAAATACATCCTGTCAAAAAAATACCGGCAACTGGTCAATGAAACACAAAATATTCATTTTTGATTCAAATTCATTTAATAGCTTTCCAAGTAGGCCCCTTCCGAAATCAAAAAAATTACGTAAGCGAGTAATCCAATCATCAAAACATTTTCCAAACTCTATTTCCGAAGTCGACCTCAGTTCTGGCCGTTAATTCTCTTTTATATCTTCTATCGATTCAAAACGGGTACTTCGAAGTAGTAATTTGAGTTTTGGCCCAAGAAAAAGTCTGCTGGAGCCTTATTAGGTAAATATGGACGTTGTTCGATGAAACTAGTTGAATTTTTGGTCAAAAATTCATTCACACTGACAACTTTGTGTGATTTCAAGAGTTTTCTTTCCACAAATCTGGACTCCTTCGACGAATTTGCTGTCTTAAACGCCAGATAACGCTCTGGTAATATTCTTTATCTGGGGTTCAAATGGAGTAATGCATGGGCACCGCATGACGCATCCTATGGATAGTGTCGTATAGCCTCTCCTAGTCAATTTCGACTCTCATCTTCAAGTGATGATCCCTGATAACCTGAGCAACCCTGTGTATGAAGTTTGGGTAACCAACCCAGGAGGAAGGCAGGGCCAGGGACTAACGAGAGCGGGAGAAATGGTCCTCTGAAAAGGGTGTTGGGCTAAGGGCTGACAACCCATTCCTTAAAGAAAAAAGCATTGTTATGAAACCCAAAGAATGTACTAAATCCGGACGGAACTTAAGACGACGAACTTGCAAGCGGAACATGGACATGAGAGTGACAACCTGGAACACACGGACTCTATACAAACTGGGAGCACTGAGGTCACTACTGAACATCGCCAATGAATACAGATTGGAAGTTCTGGCCCTTCAGGAAATGAGCTGAGTAGGAACAGGAGTGGTCGAAAAGAACTCACACAATATATATTACAGCTGCAGAAACGATGTACATACTGAAGGTGTGGGTTTTGTGGTGAACAAAAGAGTGATAGGATTTAAAGCAATAAATCATAGACTCTGCAGCATAAGAATACAGGGAAAATTTTTCAATCACTCTTTAATTAATGCTCATGCACCAACAGAAGAGAACCCACACGAAGAAAAAGACAGATTCTATAAAGAACATGAAAGGGCTTACCATCAATGCCCCCGAATTGGAAAATATAGTACCCATGACATTTGCAACGACAACGGGAAGCATCTAGTCAACTTCGCAGCATCCCTCAGCATCATTGTGGCGAGCACGTGGTTCCAACATAAAAATATCCACAAGGTGACATTGGCATCCCTAGATGGATTCACGCAGAACCAAATTGACCATGTCTTGATAGACTCGCGAAATTGTACAGATATAATGGACTGTAGAAGCTATAGAGGGGCTAATATTGACACAGACCATTATTTAGTGACATCTACCTAAAGCCCGTATATCGAATTCCAAGAACCTAAGTAGGACAGAAACGAAGAAATATAACATGAGAAGTTTGGACAACCCACATATAAAGGCTGATTTCGAAGAGAATATGAACACCAGAATACAAAGTATCAATGAGAACACGAATACGACATCACCACATATAAATACCTACTGGGAAGAAATCAGAGACACAATCAAGTCGGTAACGGAAGAAATAGTGGGCACGGGTAATACGAAGACAAAAAAAATCTATGGTTCGACGAAGACTGCCAGATAATAACAGAGAGAGAGAATGAGACTAGGAAGAAGATGCAAACGCGAAAAACGAGAATAAAAACAGAAATGTATAGGGACATGCGAAGGCAGCAGAAACGAGCACATAAACAGAAAAAGAGAGAATGGCTCAGTAGACAATTCGATGACATGGAAAAACTAACAGAGAGCGAGAATTCAAGACATTTTATAAGAAAGTCAATATAGCAAGGAAAAGTTATAAGCTCCAAACGAGCCAATGTAGAAACAAGAATGGAGACTTACTCACCTCCAAAAAGGACGTCTGACAAAGATGGGTAGAGCATTCTCAAGGCATACTTGGCTCGGGGCAGCCAACCACCGGTGATGAAGAGAAAGGCAGGGCAGAAAGAAATCATGAAGAGGGGGATCAATTGGTGCTTCCTACTCTGTAAGGAGTGAGAGAGGCCCTCAAAAAAATTGCCAAACAATAAAAGCCCAGGAAGCGACAGCCTACCTTCAGAAGTGTTCAAATCTGGAGGAGAGGAACTGATTAAGTCAGTGCACAAGATGATAGTGATAATTTGGAAGAAGAGAGAAATGCCTGATGAATGGAGTCTAGGAATCATTTGCACCATACATAATAAAGGAGATATATGAGAGTGCACAAACTACCGCGGTATCACACTTCTCAACACAGCATATAAGATCTTTGCCAAATTCCTGTGTGACCGCTTACGCCCCATGCCGAGAGAATAGTAGGAAAGTACCAAACTGGCTTCATAGGTGGGAAATCGACAATAGATCAAATCTTTACGCTACGACAAATACTTGAAAAATCAGTGGACTATGGTGTTCAAACACACCATATTTTCGTGGATTTTAAAATGGCCCACGACTCCATAAGGAGGCAGGAACTATATGCAGCCATGAGAGAATCTCAGGTACCATCACACTTGGTGAAACTGATAGAGCTTACCATGGGCAAGGAAGAGTGCAGAGTCAGGGTAGGTAACGAGCTGTCAGAAACATTTGTGACGTTAAATGACCTCAGGCAGGGTGTCGCTCTTTCATGCATGCTATTCAATATTGCACTTGAGAAGGTCGTCAGATTGTCAGGTATAAACACAATTGGAACAAACTACAACAAATCGGAACAAATACTCGCATATGCCGATGACATTGATATTATAAGCAGGACGGAGAGAAATGTTAAGAAGGCATACAAAGCCTTGCAAAATGCTGCCCTACCAATGAGTCTGAAAAAACCAAATACATAGTTACAGCTCTTACCCCTAGACCTCGTGGATTACAACATATAAATATAAATATAGGTATGGACTTAACTTATCTTGGTTCCGTTGTCACAAGCGATAACAACACGTCGGCCGAAATAAAACGTAGAATTCTATCAGCCTCTAGATGCTACTTTTCTCTAATGCCACAACTGAGATCTCGGAACATTTTAAGGCCGACCAAATGCAAGCTATATAAAACACTCATTAGGCCTGTATTAACTTACGGGTCAGAGACGTGGACTCTCACCAAAAAGGATCAGCAAGCATTGGGAAGCTTGGAGAGAAAAGTTCTACAGCGAATCTATGGGGCAGTGGAAGACAACGGCGTGTAGCGACGAAGATTCAACCACAAAATCTACGAAATATACCGAGAACCAGATATCGTGAAGGTGATTAAAATCGGTAGGTTGAGCAGACCAGTTGGGAAGCGTAAACGAAGACGACCTAAGATCCGGTTTCTGGACAACGTCGAAGGGGATGCTAAGGAGTTGGGAGTAAGAGGTTGGCGGCGCAGGGCGTTGGATAGCGACGACTGGAGATGCGTAATGAGGACGGCTTTGGCCCATCAAGTGCTGCAATGCCAGAAAAGAAGAAGAATATTCTTTATTTACCGTCTGACTGTCTGGCAAGAATGCTGAGTGCACAAAACCGCGATAATCAAAGAAAACAGTCAACATTACATTTTGATCGACTTTGACGTGTTTTTTTCGGTTTCAGATCAGTTGGAAAGCGTCACTCCAAAGCTTGTTGACTGGTTCGCATTTCAAACTCAGAAACCCATGTTTCGTCCTCAGTCCCCAATTGAAATGCGTTTAATGAATGTGGTTTCGGAATTTACTCGTTCTAGCATGTCTTTAGCGATCTTCACGCGATTTTAGAAGAAAATTCTTTTGGAACTAGTCGAGCGGCAACTCGTTTCATGGGCAAACAAACGTTTGCAATAGTACGAATCGATTCGTGTGACACGGAATATTCATTGCCTTTATCTCCCAAAGTTAAATGACGGTTCAGTTACCATGTCCTTCACTTTATCGATGTTAGTTCAGCGAAAGATGTTGATGGCCTACCACAGCGAAGAAAATCTTCCACCACATCTCGACCTCTGTTCCCTTTATCACTGATATGCACGTGTTTTTGATAAATACGGTTCACCGTAATCCTTCTGTAACATTTTGAGTGATTCGACACACGACATTGCAAAAGGAAATTGCAATATAAAGTTTGAGGCAATTTCTATGTTCGATACTTTTTTCCATTGTAAATATCGCAAAACACATTTGTGAGAAGTGAGAAAATTGCGTACTCTAAAGAAACTAAATGGCAGATGGCGTTCTCTCGCTCTCTCCTCATTTAACAATGTTCAAGGCAACAATGGTCATCTACACAAGCTTCAATTGGACACATCTCTCGATGGATGTTCGTTTATCCAATACTTTATTGAATTTTTCACAATAAATTAAAATGTCTTTCACAAATTTTTGTATTTCACATACACAAACACGTCTCAACGGAACAAGAGCCAAAGCGGAAGTCACAGACGGCGTCCAAACTCGGCGTCAGTATAGAAAACAATTGTACTACATTAGCAACAACAAAATTTGGTAATCGTTTTGAGCAATTTTTTGAGAAATCAATTTCCGGTATATTTTTGACAGAATGTATGTACGTACTATTTTTTCATTATAAATGTACTACATAAATACATACATAATGTTTTATTCAAAATCTCATTGAATAAGTGTAGACGAGTATAACTCACAACTTTAAGTATTAATACGTACAATCTAATGTTGACTTATAGTTATTTATTGTATTCGAAACAAATGTCCAACCTCAACCCAGAGAACTATTTTATTAAATAGTTTTCATTCTTCTTCCCCACTTTTTATCATCACTGGCCCCATAATCTATTTCCACACACGCCTGCAACAATTTCTCATTCCCAAGATCACGTCCCTTTTTCCATTTATCACAGTTTTTCATAGATTGACACGAAAAGTCAAGTAATCAATATCTTCTCTCCACGAAATCAATCCGAAGCGTGTAATTTTCGCTCTTACAATTTCTCTTAATACATTTCTTATTAATAAGCGAAAAATCCCATTCAACCTTTCTCATTTCTTTAAATATGCAAAGATGGTTTTGATGTTCCAAATGTACATTAATGTATTGGCGTCTATTCCGTTCGCGCCTGAGCATAGGCAACACTGGTTGTAGGTCACGTGAGGCACAGACGCAGTATGGCAGAGCAACTCGATGTTCACATTTTTACATCAGTTCGCTCCACCTTTCGATCGGGTAGGTTGTGTGCTGGAATATCCCGTGTAAACAATATTAAATTTATGTGTTTTTGAACACTTGGTGTTTAAGAGTGAACTGTTTTATTTAAAATAATGGGAATGTAGTTCGTTGAATGTAATTTCACCGAAATATTTTGCTGCAATATGGAACATTTCCATATGACCCGCTGAATTCTGACAGTTCTTGTTCTGAGAGCTATGGGTAATCTTGTGTTTCTGGAAGATTTGTTTCTTCAAGAAATGGAAATTAGATCTCAATGTATTCTAGATCTTTGAAACATTTGAGTCTTATGTAATATAAAATTTGAAAAATGGCACTGAAACATGCTTTAAGTGCTGTTATAATTATAACGTGCATTTTGTGTTATTATAATAGTTGCTATTGCGGTTTTGTTTTTGACGATATTAGTGCTATAAAGGACAATAGAGATTTGAGACCACATTCTCCGTTGATAAACATATTTTTCAATGATTTTTGGGGAACACCTATGCACAAGGTAAGGAAATAGATTGATCTTTTCAAGTAATAAAAATTATCTGTTTAAACTATTCGTTTCATTTCTGTTATAAGATTTACTCTGCTAAAGTGAAAAAGAACGTTTCTTCATGATACGCAGCACCTTCATGGTAGATGTACTTAATTTCTATGCATATTTCGATCACAAGCAGTAGTATTCAAAAATGCTTTTGCTTAATATCAATTCATATTAATGATTTTTCTGGTAACTTTTACCAGTAGATGAGAAATAAATAGTACAATGGATGAAACTGCATCAATGCATCATAAAATGCTTAATATCGTTGCAGTTAGGTTTTCTAGCTATATTATATTCAGATTAAAAATGACTCAATTTCCCAAATAATCACAAGTATTATTGCCAAGTCAATGAGTGATCATTTCGGAGTGGAAATAGCGGTTTTCAATTCGTATTTAGTGGTAGTAATGACAATTATTTCAATGACACAGATGAATCGAATCGAATTATCATTCATGTTAATACTATTAATCTCGTAAAAGACGTTCAAATAAAATATAAAATATTTGCATTTACTTCAAGAAAAAGCATCTGTTTAAAGTAGATCAGATTAATATATTGAAGGATTGACTTTAATTGTTTATAAGCGAAAGTTATAAAGTGCAACATTTTTATAAATTCTTCACGTATTATAAATAGATCAGCCACAAATCTTGTAAAAATCTGTGAACGATTTTGGTGTTTTCTACAAAAAATTCTTCATTTGGCTCCAATACATTCAATATAAAACTGAGATATAAATTAGTGAATTATAAATGAAGTATATTAAATACCTGGATAAAGGACGACAATTATAATACTTAACTACAGTTAGAAACATATTTAAGATTCAATATTATTCCAAAAGGTATATTGATAAAACAGGTTCAACAGTAGCACAGTATTTTATTTGTGATCATTAAACATATCAAGTAGAAAGAATATAAGTGCTTAAAAGTTCTCTTTATATTATTGAAGTTTACAAAAGTTTTGTTCCGATAATTCACAACGCCTCTCTTTATGTAATCGATGAATAAATAATGAATTGGAGAGCAATATAAATACCTGCAATAATTATCTAACTTTAGTTTCTTATTTAATATATGGTTGAAAAAATGTCACAAACTGATGAACAGATAATATTTATCGCACAATATTCGACATTCTCATATTTTGTATACAAAATCATGTCGAAAAACGTAGCACCTTTTATAAATTAGCCAGATTTAGAGATTAACTATGGACTTGAATCGTTCAGACTGAAAATTATAGAGTACGACATTTTCATGAATTTATTACCAACTATACAGAGATCGACCAAAAACCTTATGAAAATAATAAACGGGTTAATTGTTCACTACGAAACTCCTTGATTTGACAGATGGCTATTTTGGTCGACGGGGGTTAGATTTTGTATATTTTAACTAATCCGTCAACTCCGGTTATAATTAATAAGATCAGTATGTTTCTTTTATTTCTTAGACTATTGTAAGGTGCACTTATGAAATATGATTCAAGATAGAAATTGGATACGAATAGTGAATTATAAATGAAATAAATAAAATTAATATTTTTTTATCAAATCATTACTCTTTCATCTCGTCAATTATTGGCTAACCAGTGGTACAGTATTTTGTTTGTGATCATTGAATGATGAAAAGGATATAAGTGCTTAAAGTAATTTTTCATTGTTTAGACACTGAAACTGTCGAAAACGGTAGTGTATCAAATATAAGTATAGTGGAAATCAGACAAAATTGTTTCATTTTGTTTGAAATGAACCTCCTCAATATAAACGCATCAGCAATATCATTAATCAAATAATTTACAACCCTCTCTTTATGTAATTCATGAATTAATAATCTAATGACCTGTTTGGAATTCGAGAGAAATATAAATACCTATGATAATTAAACATGAATATTGTTTCCTTTATTGAAAAACTATCAAGCTAATGAACGGCTATATTATATAATGCAAGCATGTTCTACATATTCGCTTTTATATTTTATCCACCTAATAATGACGTAAATAAGTAAAACCCATTTTTTTGCTGCGATTGGTACATCGTCAATGAGAAAGAAAGAAAACCGAGAAAGTTTTTCATCGCGTTATTACTTAACCCGGCTTAACCGTTTCATAATAAAATTTCGGCCAAATGCATGTAAAACATGCTCATCAAGGTTTCTTCTATACAAACAAACTTGTAGATTTGTGAATACAACAATGCTATAAAAGCATCAATCTTTGGTCTATCATAAAGATAAACTAGGATGAGGACTAAATTTATCTTTCCGTAAGAAATCTGTTATCTCTATCTATCGACAAAGGTCGCGGTATGTTAGTCAACTGCAAATAAGTCTATACTAGTAAAAAAACAATTTTTTCGTTTTGTATGAATTTACAATTTTCAAATCTTTTCCTTTTACATGAGCGTAACTACTCTAAAGACTCCGATACCTTTGCGGGTGTCAAAATATGTGATAACAATGGCCGTGTTTACTACCTTATCAGAAAGGGTTTAATTTTCATATTTCAAACTTTAGTTAACAATTTTTCATTTATAATTGATGTTCATATAGCTCCTAGGTTAGTCTTTCAAGAATTTTGTTGGATTTGTTACTTACCCCTGGAGGATTTGCAAATCATTTTTAACTTCAGTGAATGGATAAATTTTTAGATTTCTGAGAATATGAAATGGCTATTTTCGACTGAAAGTAGACTATTGATTAGAGTCATCATTTAGAATGGTGTGAAAATAAGCATTATCCCTTGTGTTAAGATTCAGGTGTTAAAACGATGTCTCAACAATTTATTAAACAACTTAGTGAAATCCATAGTGAAACATTTATTTGTGAAAAGTATATTGGTGATGATTAATAAACTTGTAAATAGTACATTGGTGCCTTATTTTTCCAAAACGGTTCGAACATCGATTCCAAATATTCGTACTTTGCGTCAATTCTGTATACAAGCAGCAGATGATACAAATTTAACAGGCCGTATTATTTGATTGTGTTAAGTGAAATAGTTGATTTTCCTCATATCTACGGAATAGATTTTTCTTATCTCCAAGGAACTGCGGACCTCAATTTCAATTTGATGCCTTGTCGTATTCCAGAGAAAAAAGGTCTTGACAGACTGAAGGAAGTCATCCTATAAGAATTCTGTATTTCCTTTGATGTACTGAATATTGAAAATTCAAATTGTTGTTCTTTTTGATCACTCATTTTTGAAATGCAAATGTATATTTCAAATACTTTGTCAACTTCGATGCATTCAATATAAACTGAGATATTAATTAGTGAATTAGATTCAATATTATTTAAAAGGGATATTGATAAATCAGGCTCAATAATAGCTCAGTATTTTGTTTGTGATCATTAAATATATCAGATAGAAGGAATATAAGTGCGTTAAAGTTCTCTTTATATTATTGAAGTTTACAAAAGTTTTGTTCGAATGATTCAGAACGCCTCTCTTTATGTAATCGATGAATAAATAATGAATTGGAGAGCAATATAATTACCTGCAATAATTATCTAACTTTAGTTTCTTATTAAATATATGATTAAAAAATGTCACAAACTGATGAACAGATAATATTTATTGCACTAATATTCGACATTCTCATATTTTGTATACAAAATCATGACGAGAAACGTAGCACCTTTTATAAGTTGGCCAGATTTGGAGATTAACTATGGACTTGAATCGTTCAGATTGAAAATTATAGAATACGTCATTTTCATGAATTCATTACCTATTATACAGAGATCGACCAAAAACTTTGTGAAAATAATATACGAGTTTAACGGTTCACTACGAAACTCCTTGATTTGACAGATGGCTGTTTTATTCGACGAGGGTTAGACGTTGTGTATTTCAACTAATCCGTCAACTCTGATTATAATTAATAAGATCAGTATGTTTCTTTCATTTCTTAGACTATTGTAAGCTGCTTATAAAATATCATTTAATATGGAAATTAAATACGGAATAGTGAATTATAAATGAAGTAAATAAAATGAATATTATTTATTCAATTACTATTTCATCTCGTCAATTATTGGTTAAACAGTGGTACAGTATTTTGTTTGTGGTCATTGAATATCTGATAATTAGGATATAGGTGCTTAAAGTCATTCTTTATTGTATAGACACTGAAACTGTCGAAACCGACCGTGTATCAAGTATAAGCATAGTGGAAATCAGACAAACCTGTTTCGTTTTATTTGAAATAAAATGAACTTCCTTAAAATAAACGCATCAAAAATATCATTAATCAAATAATTTACAACCCTCCTATGTAGTCGATGAATTAATTATGAAATGACCTGTTTGGAATTGGAGAGAAATAACATATTCAGTTTTATATTTTATGCACCTAATAATGACGAAAATAAGTAAAAACCCATTTTTTTGCTGCGTTTGGTACATCGTCAATAAGAAAGAAAGGAAACCGAGAAAGTTTTTCATCGCGTTATTACTTAACCCGACTTAACCGCTAGACGGCATTCAAAATTTTTCGTATGATTGAAAGGTAAGATTTTGCATTAAAGAATGCTCCTTCATAATAAAATTTCGGCCAAGTGCGTGTAAGACATGCTCATCAAGGTTTCTTCTATACAAACTTGTAGATTTGTGAATACAACAATGCTATAAAAGCATCAATCTTTGGTCTATCATAAAGATAAACTAGGATGACGACTAAATTTATCTTTTCCATAAGAAATCTGTTATCTCTATCTATCGACAAACGTCGCGGTATGTTAGTCAATTGCAAATAAGTCTATACTGGTAAAAAATCAATTGTTTCGTTGCGTATGAATTAACAATTTTCAAATTATTTCCTTTACATGAGCGTCACTACTGTAAAGACTTTGATACCTTTGCGAGTGTCAGAATATGTGATAACAATGGTCGTGTTTACTCCCTTATCAGAAAGGGTTTCATTTTCATATTTGAAACTTTAGTTAAGAATTTTTCATTTATAATTGATGTATATATTGCTCTTAGGACTCAGCCTTTCAAGAATATGTGGATTTGTTATTTGGAGCATTTATCGTTTTACCTTCAGTGAATGGATACATTTTTGATTTCTGAAATTATAAGATGGCTATTATGGACCGAAAGTAGACTATTGATTAGAGTCATCATATAAAATGGTATGAAAGTAAGCATTCTCTCCTGTGCTAAGATCCTGGTTTTGAAACGATGTCTCAACAGCTAAGTGAAGTCCGTAGTGAAACACTCATCTGTAAAAAGTACATTGATCATGACAAATAAACTTGTAAATAGTACATTGGTGCCTTATTGTTCCAAAACGGTTCGAACATCGCATCCAATATTCGTACTTTGCGTCAATTCTGTATACAAGCAGCAGATGATACAAATTTAACAAGCCGTATTATTTGGTTGTGTTAAGTGAAATAGTTGATATTCCTCATATCTACGGAATTGATTTTTCTTATCTCCAGGGAACTGCAGACCTTAATTTCAATTTGATGCCTTTTCGTATTCCCGAGAAAAAGTCTTCACAGACTGAAGGAAGACATTCTATAACAGTTCTTTTTTTCCATTGATAGACTGAATATTGAAAATTCAAATTGTAGTTCGTCATTATCACTCATTTTTGAAATACATCCTAACAGTAGATAATTTTCAGAGAGAAACACTTATGTCCCGAATGCTTGATTCACATACATATCAATATGTATCATATTTGTTCTAAGAGAGCCGAGAAATGTAAAGAAAAACGAAAACACAGAAAGCAGACTCTATTGATTAGGGTCATCATATTGAGTGGTGTGAAAATGAATATTTTATTAACAAATACAAGTAAACGATGATTTCTACTGAAATATATTATTAAATGCTCGACGCGTTTCGATACACAGTATCTTCATCAAGATCGAATGAATACTACAAATATATCTTACTAACAAATTTTTATATATACTAAAGAGGCAATCCACTCAGAGCTATCTGTACTTGAACTAATGTTTAGGAAATAAATTTAATAAGGGTGAGTTATTTATGTCTACCTGATCATTGAGAATTTCTGGTGAATTCCTAAATCTGTTAATTTCAAGTGCTTCTAGAAGGTTGAGTTTTATACATCCCTTCTCAGAATGTAGGATTTCAAATTCTGAATTGAAAGAGTGACCATTTTCCCTAAGATGATTTGAATAACTTGTATCGGTATTTCCATTGATGAAACTGCGTTTATGTTCATAGATTCTAACATTAAAAACTTCTTCCTGTTCTACCTATATAAAACAATCTATAAACACCTGATTTATTTTCTTTATTAATTGGAGATTTATAATTCCTGATAAATGATCCTAAATTTGTTGATGTTTTGAACGCTATATTTAAATTTGAATTTTTAAGAAGGGTTTTCACATTATTGATAATATTGCCTATATATGTTAAACTATTGAATTTCTTGTCTTGGTGTTCACCGATTGGATATATATGTTGTTGTTTTTTCTTATGTAGTATGCTGCTTACTAAATTTGCATCATAACCATTATTTATTGCGATCTGTTTTATCAAATTCAATTCTTTGAAATAATTATCTTTAGACATCGGTGCGTTCAAGAGTCTAGTATATAGCTATTAAATGCTGCATCTTTATGTTTATCCTAAGGATGTGCCGATGTATAATGAATTGTGATATCTATATGAGAAGGCTAATGATAAATTGAAAATTGGTGTTTATTATTTGACCTAGTTATTGTTAGGTCTAGGAAATTGATCGAATTCTTCTGTTCTATTTCCGAAGTGATTTTATTTTGGTGCAGGTTGTTGATGAAATTTTCGAATACACTGAACTGTCTGTTTGTTCCTGTGAAACACACAATAATGTCATCGATATATCGATACCAATATAGGAAATGTTTACTAAGTGGTTGTTTATGAATAGTTTTTCTATGTTATCCATGAAGATTTCTGCTAAAAGAGGGCTTAAAGGATTTTCCATTATAAGTATTTTATTATAGGCTCAGCAGTAGTACAGAATTTTTGACACTTGAACTGTCAAAACCGGTTGTGTGTATAAAATATAAACACAATTGCGTCCCCCAATGGAATGCGCAATAACATTTACATGTTTTGTTGCGCTCCAATGAATTGAGATGAGTAGGTGGCAATCTGTCCTGATGTTGTTAATGTATTATACTCTCACAAGAGATTTTATTGAAAATCAGGATTGCAATTTCGGTCTCTCGACCATCTTCAGCTGACAACCAGTATTGAACTAAAGTTGAAAATATATACATATATGAATATTATAAAATAAGGTTGCAAACAAGAGGCAATTTAATAATTATGATATAAGCAGGTTTCATTTAAAGATTCCAAATAGAGACGAATAATCTGGGCCATGCTGGTCGTTCAGGAGATTATCTCTATGGTTGGTTTGTTGCAGTTTGAACATTTCGATTGATTCCAAGAAATCGAACTTTCGTCCTTTATGTATTCTGTAACTAATTTTAAGTTGATATATGGGTGGAAATGATGGCAATTTTCGATACAATGTGAAGCAAAAGTGAATTCGTCTGTTTTCCGGTTATTGTAATCTGACTGATGCTCCGTATATCTCGTTTCGAATGAACGACCAGTTTGACCCTTGCTCTTTATGTCTTTATGTAATCAATGTATTAACCATAATATTAGAGAGAAATATAAGTAACTGTAAAAACCACTTAAACATAGTCTACTATACAGGGTGTCTACTATAAAAGGTGCCAAATTTCAGTAGGTGATAGTACAAGTCATCTGCAACAAAAAAGTCCTGTAACATTTCTTCGAAAAGCTGATAATTATCGATTTATTTGACACTTCTTGATTTCACGAAATGTTCTGCTTCTCTCCATAGAAAGAAGAATATCTCTGTTACGCTTACAGCTACATCAAATCTGATCATACCATCGGAAAGAACATTGAATTTGCTATAAGATAGATAAGTACTTATGGTGAAAAAATTGTATACCGGGTGTTGTCAAAAGCTGAATGAAAAATTGTGAAATGAACAAAATTAGATGTACCACTGAAAACTGATCGATAAGTAGCTGTTTTTTGGAAAAAACAACTACATTTAATTTGATTTTAAATGGAATATCAACTTTTGAACCAACTTTTTTCCAGGAACATCATGGGTAAGAGGAATAAGAACATAACATTCTAAAACGCAAATAGCTTATGTTACTTGATGAAACAGCCGGCTCGGTGGCGTATGGGATATGATGCTCGTCTCCTACGCAGAGTTACCTGGGTTCAATCCCCACAAAGTCGGTGCGATATTTCGAATTCTGGAATTCGCTTGAGTGTCCATCTTTCGGAGGAGATGTAAAGCTGTCGGTCCTGTATAACAGAGATGTGTTGGACATTAAAGATCCCTTCCTCGACACGAGAGGGTTCGGCAAAATTCCCGGGTTAGTGAGGTGACAGAATTCCCCGGCGTGTCATTAGCCGAAAGGCAGAAATAGAGCACGTTAAAGGAAAAACAAACTAACAAACAAACTTAACGAAACATGAACAGGAACTAAAAAATTAATGAATCATATTTTCACGAAAGAGATTTAAAAGCTATAACAGGTGTTCAAAATGTCTTCCTCTCCCTTGAATGCACTTAACACATCTTTTTCATAAACTATCAATTTCTCTTAGAAGTTCAATGTGTTTTTGAATCATTTCGTTGCAATAGATTCGAATCCTTTCTATTAGTTCTTCTCGAGTATTAAAGAGAATTCTCTAAACATTAGTCTTTGATAAGCCCCTCACATAAAAATCAAGCGGCATAAGGTCAGGGCTTCTGGGTGGCCATCTCACCGGTCCGAATCGACCTATCCATTTTTCTCCAAATCTCTCAGTCATTCAGTTCTGGATCATTCTAGAGTTATGAGCCGGGCAGCCGTCCATTTGAAACCAAAGATGATGCCGAGTAGCTATAGGCATTTCTTCCAGAACGTTAATTATTTCGTTATTTAATAGATTTAAAAATTCGTTTGAATTGAGAAGATCGGGAAGTATAGCTGGCCCGACAATCTGACCACTCCTTAAACCCAACCACACATTTACTCTAATCTCGTGCTGAGAGTATGACACAATAGTGCCATGAGGAATTTCTGTATCCCATATATGGGAATTTCTCGAATTTATCATACCAACTTTGGTAACAGTTGCCTCATCCGTCCAAAGAATCTCATCTGATTCCCAATTCTGTAATTTATTCATGTACCACCTACGAAATTGCAACCTCATCTCACTATCCACTGGCAATAGGTCTTGAACCTTCCTCAAGTGGTAAGGATGTAAATTATTTCGCTTGAGAACTCTATGAAACGTGGAATAATGAAGTAGTCTCAATATAGCACCAATTCTCCGAGTACTTGTTGTAGGGTCCGAGCGAACATTCTTCAATATTGTAGGTGCTTGTCTTCATTGCTGAGCATTTCCACCACCTTCTCTAATTCTCAAACCACTGAATGAACCAGTTTCACCGGAGCGCCTAAACACTTCAACAAATGTCTTTCTGCAAGGGTGGTGTCTGTTTGGAAAGCGCAATGCATACTCCCGCGCCGCTGCACAGGAATTTCCATTCGCGAAGCTATAAACAAATAACATATCTCGATATTCAATATTGGAGAAACTAGGCATGTTTTCTTTTTTTCGAAAAAGAAAATGGAACCGTAAAAGGGGAAAATAATTCATTAATTCATTGAATGACAGTTTCTGTCAAATTCTAAATATTTTATTTGTTTGAAATTCAAGTGATACAAGCCTTCTGTGATTTTTTTTAAAGATTCTTTTTCTAAATTCTTCTTCTAATCCGAGAAAATTAATTATTCCTAGCTTCTTAAATGTTCAATTTCCGGATATGTTATTCATTTATCGCTTATTATTATTAAAAAGTAATTTGTGGAATTGTTTGGATGCTCCGGTGAATCTTACTCATTTGTGATAGAAGGATAAGAGAATTTAATTTTCTTACTACTTTACGCTTACGCTGGTAAAAAAGTAGTAAGTTCAAAAGTTGATATACAGTTTAACAGCCAGATGAATGTAGTAGTTTTTTCAAAAAAAAACGGCTACTTATCGATCAGTTTTCAGTGGTACAGCTAACAAGAAAGTACCACTTATTTTGTTCTTTTCACAATTTTTTCATTTAGCCTTTTACAACATCAGGTATACAATTTTTTTCACCATTAGTACTTACCTATCTTATAGCAAATTCAATGATCTTTCCGATGATATGGTCAGATTTGATTAGCTGTAAGAGTAACAGACATATTCTCGTTTTTATAGAGAGAAGCAAAAATTTCATAAAATCAGTTAGTGTTAAATAACTCGATAATCATCAACTTCTCGAAAAAATGTTATGGGACATTTTTGTTGCAAATGACTTGTACTATCACCTACTGAAGTTTGGCATCTTTTATAGTAGACACCCTGAATAATGTATAATTGAAAAAGTCACAAACTAATGGACGGCTATTATTTAATGTATTAATGGAACGGATTCTAGCGCGTTGATCACCGCACTTTCAATGGCTTCAATCGAAACGTGTCGCTTTCCTTTAACCGTCAAATGCAGCTTATGGAACGGATACAAGTCGCACGGAGCCAGATCAGGTGAATGGGGTGAATGTTGCAATGCAGTAATGAGATTTCTGATTGAAAATTCATTTACAACTTCTGAACGATGTGATGGGGTATTTTCATGCAGAAGAGTTCAACTGGCATTTTCTCGATATTCTGGCCATTACGAAAAATTCTTGTCAGAAATCGCTTCATAGCGCCCAAATAAAGGTCTTCAAGGACTGTCTGGCCGCCTGGAATGAATTCTTTGTGGATAATTCTTTACAATGATAAGAACAAATCAGCATAACCTTAACTTTTCATTTCTCTAAGCGACTTTATTTGGGTATTCTTTCACCAAACGTTTTCCATTCAGTACTTTGTCGCTTCATTTCGGGCTCTTCGGAGCACTTTTAATGATTTTTTGCTATTCTTAATTCGATTAAATATTTGGGTGGCGGTACGTTTGTGTAGTACAAGCCGAATTAACCTTTATATGGTCCAAGACTTTGGTCAAACTACTGTATAGAGTTGTTTGAGGGATACCTTATTCCATTTCGATTTATGATTTTCTCCCTTTTCTTTAGATAACTCACGCATTTTTCGATGTTTTATTCAGATAATCTAGGTTTAGGAGGACCTGATGTTGCGACGCCATTCAGGGTCTTTCCACTCGATTCGAATTGTATGAAACACTCGTACACTAACGAACGGTATAGACCAGGGTTTGGCAACCATTTGAGTAGGAAGAGCCGAAAATTACAATTTATGAAATTTGGATGTTTTAAAAGAGCCACAAAAAAATTGCCAATAGTTAATAATTAAAAAAAAACAATTTAGTTTTTCTAAATTAAAAAATATTTATTAAATAATCTAATTTGTAATGAACACTAAAAACAATATAAAATAATGTTAAAATTAATAAAGTCAAAGGAGCATTGGTATTGCATTGTTTTGGAAATCTCAGACAAATTTGGCACATAACTGGTTGTTTTAGTTTCAAACGCGATTCTAAATGTTCACTTATAAGTTGGCTTCTTGTTTTATTGTTAATTATATTTATTCATACAAGAGAAAGCTTGTTCAGTACTCCAAATGCCAACTTCTTCAACTCGCTGTAGCAATCTGGAAGACTATTCCACGCAGTGAATATGAGTTCCTCAACTCGTGGCAGTTCTGTTAAAGCTGTTCACTTCTTTTTATGTTATGTACAAACTTTTCTAGACCTCCAACTCTTCCAACTTGATTTTTAACTCTGTAACTTCTTCACTCCACAGAGCTTTGCTTTTAAATCGACGAGTTCCATTTCCAGATATCTTGTATCAACTCCAGATGTCTCAACATTTCCTCACAATTTGTGTGGATAGGATTTGTTATGAATAATAAAGTTGTTTTCTTGGTTTTGAATTACTGAAATCTATCAGAAAATTCATGTTTAATAATTTGTTATCAATTTGCTGAAGTAATTGACGTCGATATATGCACCACTTATATTCCGATATTGCTTTAGAAATACAAATGAAATAACCTACCACTCAGAATATCTTCTGCAAAAATAATTAATTTTTTCGAAACAAATCAATTCTTTCCTTGCAATTTTAAATTAAGCTCATTTAATTTTGCCGTAATATCTACCCTAAGGAAAAATTTTTGCAACCATTTGTCGTTCTCTAATTCTTGATGATTAATGCCCTTTTCTCCAAGGAACATATTGATTTCATTCAGGCATAAAGCAAACCGTTTTAACGCCTTACCTTTGGAAAGCCATCGCACTTTATTGTGGAGCAGGAGATCAGATGGGTGTATATCTACTATAAGGAAAACATTTTTGCAACCATTTGTCGTTCTCTAATTCTTGATGATTAATGCCCTTTTCTTCAAGGAACATATTGATTTCATTCAGGCACAAAGCAAACCGTTTTAACGCCTTACCTTTGGAAAGCCATCGCACTTTATTGTGGAGCAGGAGATCAGATGGGTGTATATCTACTATAAGGAAAACATTTTTGCAACCATTTGTCGTTCTCTAATTCTTGATGATTAATGCCCTTTTCTTCAAGGAACATATTGATTTCATTCAGGCACAAAGCAAACCGTTTTAACGCCTTACCTTTGGAAAGCCATCGCACTTTATTGTGGAGCAGGAGATCAGATGGGTATATCTACTATAAGGAAAACATTTTGCAACCATTTGTCGTTCTCTAATTCTTGATGATTGATTCAAGGAACATATTGATTTCATTCAGGCACAAAGCAAACCGTTTTAACGCCTTAGAGCCATCGCACTTTTTTGACAAGATGCTGTTAACAATCTTGATCTTACTGGTAGAGTGCTTTTGACAAGATGCTGTTAACAATCTTTTTACTAAATTCATTACCTCAAGTATTTCCGTCGGGAATGATTGTGCACAAAGCACTTCCTGGTGTATTATGCAGTGAAATGTAGAAATTTGGTGATTTATTTTGCTCTGAAGAATCGCTGTTGTTCCTTTATTTTTTCCCGTCATACTTCTGGCTCAATCAATTGCTATAGAAACGATTTTATTTAAATCGATCTTATTATCTTCGAGACATTTTTGCTCGGCATTGGCTATACCTTCCCCTCTTGTTTGTACCGCGAGCGAAAGCAATCCTAGAAGTTCTTCTTTTGGACCTTGGAAAGACATATACCCTACAAAAAGGGTACCTTGTGCCGTGTCTTTTATGTCACAAGAGTCATCTATAGCAACTGATAACGCAGAAGCCAGTTGAATGTCCTCCACCTGTATATTTGTTACATTTGAAGACATTTTAGTTATTCTATCTTGTACTGTTTTAGCAGATAATGGCGAATCTTTGATTTTTCAGGATCTCTGGTTTATTTCTGAAATCGCGAAACAGTTCCTCAGATGCTCGCAAGAAGCAATCCTTGACATATTCACCATCTGTGAATGTTTTTTTGCCATTTTTAATGATACGAAGCTTTGTTAAGTTACCGTTATTTGTAGATTGCCTCGAGTTACTTAACATGGAGCTTGATTGCTGTTGCTGTTTTTGGAGTTCGTCAACAGCTTTTTTTCGTTTTTCGTCGACTGGATATTTACTTGCATACTTAGAATGCTCTGTAGAAAAGTTTCTTTCTTAATTTGATTTCTTAGTGTGTGCAAGTTTTTCGTGGCAAATAAAACAAGTTGGAAGGCCATTTAAGTTGGATATGAGAGCGAACGACTCAGTTCGATCCCGATTAAAGTCCCGATGCTCTTCTTCAGTTCCTCTTGTATTTTATTGTAGATTCCACGATTCCGGTAAAGATATAATGAAAAAATTAAAACTAGTAATTAGATAGTTGGGCATAATTAAATATAATTTCTTAAAGAACAATTTATAAAGATATTTTCCAAAATTAACGGTACTCACTCGAATAAAATAAATAATTCTCTACTAATTTATATAAAAGGTGAAGTAAAATAAATAATTTTGTCACAAAACACTTTATCACAAACTTTCTTACTGATATTATGACTATGGTTGTGAGCCAGTACGAGTGCCGTGCGCCGCAGTTAAATAACTGAGGATTGATAATAATTCATACTGTGCTGGGTTAGGTAGGGCCAATGGAAGAACTTTCGGTAGAATTTTAAATTCAAATGAAAGGTGTTGAATTGTAAATAACACCATATAATTAAAATTGTTTGAATTTTTATATGCACTATCTCATTATTATTAATTATAAATTCACTGAAATTATTTTTATTAAATTTGGAAGGTGAAAGGAGAACGTATTGATACAAGCTTAAAGCTTCTTATAATAACTATTTAAATTTCCTGAAAGTACATTTTATTCGATATTATGAATAAGTGTAAAAATATACTTAATAACAACAATAATAATGAAATGAAGTAATTTGTTTACCACAAATAAAATTAATATACTTTGTAATAAGCAAAAGTAAAATTTGTGTCCCCATAACATTGTTTTTATTTTTAGAAAACCAGACTCAAAAGTTTTAGACTTGATTAAAATAGGAGTTTTTAGTTGTGTTGTTAGAATTAAGGTACAGTTACACATGCTCATAAATAGCCTGCTTATAAGCTTGGTTAAAACTACCAGGTTTTTTTAATTTGATACATTTGCTCGAAATAAGCATGCCTGCAAAAATAAGTTATTTTGGAAATATCTCCCAACAAGTGAAGTTCAAGATCTCAATTAAATTGTGGTGAACATATATGATGAACGAAGATTTTTCTTTAATTACAATAACACGCGCTGTTTTACTTTTTACACCTGTTTTTCACATCAAATTTGTAAGATTATTTACTCGTTTCATTTTCCGTATATCTTTCACATCATTGTTTAGTAAACGGAGTTGCATTATATTTACTTGGCAAAACATACGTTACTTAGATTTTGATTTGTTAAACAATCTAAAAGTCTGTCAAATACACGTTTAAGTAAGTGAATTTCATTGATTTCTTGAATTCAATGAGCCATGAAGGACATATAGTATACAAATGCTCAAAACCGAATTAATATGGATGATTCTGGTGAAATAACTCCTCAACCGTTGTTATTCGTGTAAATAATTGGCGACGAATTAAAATATCCCGTCCTGAAAAGAAGAGATTTTGAGTTACTGGGTTTTAATTTGTATGGCTGAAATCTTTAACAGTCAATGAAGTACCAAGTCATCGACGGGTATAATATTACAACAGATGACACCAGTAGTACTTTTTTCAACACAGTTCGGTTACAGCAACTATCGTTTTCAGAACAAACTTGCGTCAAGATATTGTATATGTATATCATTTTTTGTTTCGTGAAATTACTAGTGTATCTTTGCTGTAAGTTTACACCAAAAACTACTGTATACAGGGTGCTTCAACGAAAACTAAACAGAAGCTATATCTACCAAGATATTCATTTCTCATCAAAACGCAAAAACAGGTCAATTTTTGTTTCAAGGAACATCTTTTGGGGTACAAAACTTGCTTGAATATCAACCCCTAAGGGGGTTGCAATCCTAAACATTTTGAATAAGGAAGATGGGTCTAGTGATGACTCAAAACAAAGGTGGTATCTTTGTCTACATAGCCTTCAACGAATTTCCATTTTAATTGAAAACAGTAAAGATACAGAGTGAGCAACTGAAAGATAGGAAGACTATTTCCTGAGACTGTTCAACTTTCAGTGAGGTAAATGGAACAAATCCATGCTGATCAATGGCAGTCATCATCAGTACCATCCTCATCTCGAGTTTCAACCCCTGGAGCAGGGTGACAACCTTTTGAAAATTTGGAAAGGGTAGATGGATCGAGTGATAATTCGAAAGAAGCGTATTATCTTTGTCTGCATTCCGTGAAGAATTTCATTTTGATTGAAAACTGTAAAATACAGAGTGAGCCACTGACAAATAGAGAAGACAATCGCCCCAAGACTATTGGAGTATTAGTGCGAAAAACTGGAATTGATTCATTTAGATCAGAGCCTTTGATCTGGATTGAATATGTTCCATTTTTTTGCACTAATATTTGAATAGCTCAGGGCGATAGATAGTCTCCTCTATTTTTCAGTAGCTCACCCTGTATCTTCTACAGTTTTCAATCAGAAATGAAAATTCGTTCACGGGGATGCAGACAATGATAATACCTTTCTTTGCGGTATCACTCGACCCATCTACCCTCTTCCAAATTTCTAGGGGTTGTTACCGATGCTCTAGGGATTGAAATTCGAGATGAGGATAGTACTAGATGATGACTGCCATTGATCAGCATGGATCTGTTCCATTTTACTTCACTGAAACTTGAATAGTCTCAGGGTAATAGTCTTCCTTTTCTTTCAGTTGCTCACCCTGTATCTTTTACAGTTTTCAATTAAAAATGGAAATTCGTTCAATGCGATGTAGACAAAGATAGCACCTTTCTTTTGAGTCATCACTCGCCCCAATTTCCCTATTCAGAATGTTCAAGGATTGTAACCCCCGCTTAGGGGGTTAATATTCAGGCAAGTTTTGTACCCCAAAAATGTCCCCATTGAAACAAGAATTTACCTGTTTTTGCGTTTTGATCAGAAATGAATGTCTTGGTAGATATAGCCTCTGTTTAGTTTTCGTTGTTAAAAAGCTCGAAATGGGAAATAGAGGCATACGTGTGAATGGGGAAATGCTAAATCACCTGCGTTTCGCCGACGATATTGTATTGATCTCAGATAGCCTAGATGAGGCATACGAAATGCTCTCAGAGTTGTCAAGTATCTCCCAACAAGTTGGATTGAAGATCAATACCGCTAAAACAGAATTCATGACTAACTTAGTCCCCAGCTGTAACTTAAAACTAAGGGAAAAAGAAATCCAATTTGTAACCTCATATAATTATCTAGGGCACGAAATACGAATTCTAAGAGACAACCAGACCTGTGAACTAAGCAGACGAATAGGACTGACCTGGGCTGCCTTCGGAAAATTACGACACTTTTTCAAGTCTGATATTCCAATAAGTCTTAAACGCAAAGTTTATGATCAGTGTGTCCTTCCGTTACTGACATATGGCTCCGAAACACTAACACTTACCCAAAGGACTGTCAACAGAATAAAAGTGACCCAACGAGCCATGGAAAGATCCATGTTGGGAATAAGCCTGAGAGATCGGATTTCAATTGGGGAGATACGAAGAAGAAGTAAGGTTACAGATGCTGTAGATAGGGTCACACGTTTAAAATGGAAGTGGGCAGGCCATGTCGCAAGAATGTCAGACAACAGATGGTCAAAAAGGATATTGGAGTGGCGACCTAGACACGAAGCCTTCAGAAGCAGAGGCAGACCGCCAACAAGATGGACGGACGACATAAAAAGGATCTCCACAAATTGGATTCAGTATGCCCAAGACCGGTTAAATTGGAAAAGGTTAAGAGAGGCCTATGTCCAGCAGTGGACGAGATGAGGCTGTGAAAGAAGAAGAAGAAGACCCTGTATATCACGAGACATTGTGATGGTTTTGTTTCAAGAACATCTAAAATTGGAAAAGTATTTCAATTCATCTTAAAATAAGAATTTTAAATAATGAAGTTGAATGACATTAAATTATAGCAAGGTTAGTTGAAATGAAATTACAATTGAAATTACATATAAATTATCTATGCGTAGCTAGATTAGAGTCCCTTCATCTCAGTGTGTAAGATCTTCGTCTAGAACCTACGTCCTAGAAATAGCCTTAGAATAATTCTCATCACTTCATTCAACTAGCTTCATTACAGAATAATTATCTAACCTAACTAAAATCAAGGTAACTAATGCAAAAAAACTACAAAGTTTAACCAATTACAATAAAGGAGTCACAGACGAGATGAATTCAAACCGCATAAGTACTAATTTTCAATTTAGAACAATCTGAACTTTTCAACAAAATGAAACTCAATGATAGAGCTCAGTCAACGATTAATGAAGATAGACGAGGAGAAATGGATCATAAAGAAGAACACTTAGCTTTTAGGACTGAGGTTAATTCCCACGATGGTTGGATAGTGTTTTATATTGGTTTTCTTGTATTCCTGTATTTTACAGCTTACAGTTTACTTGATTGGCTGAATGTGGTCCACAACGTGACTGCACTAGGTGGCAAGACTAGTTCCCTAAAGACTTGGTTACCCCAGTCGTGAAATATCAAGGTTTAGCATAAAGATGAAAACTCGTGATAGAAATATCTAGATGGTGAAAAAGAATCTATAACCATACCCTATATCTCGAATATATATTTTCAGAACTAACATAATGAATTTGACTTACCCTTGGAATAGCAGATATCGATCTAGGTTAGTGTAATGAAAAAAAATTCGAAATCTCTCCACTCTCTAATTGAATTCGTTGTCGAGGAAATCTGGCAAAATTACCGACTACTTATAACACCTCAGGCGATTGGAATTCATCCAGAAAATCAAAAGAATACTTAATTACTTTTCTGAAAATTATTCACTCCAATCGCTACAACACAGCTCCAATAAAATCACAAACGATTCCGAAGATTTCTAAATGGAAAATGAGCGAATGTAATGAATTCCGAATTTATATTGAGTCGGTTCTATGAAAACTATTGATTTTCAAAAAAACTGATGAAAAAGCGAAATTATTCTTATCGCTACAATAAAGTGGAACTGAAACATAGAATGAGTACTGCTTTCCGTTCTCCCACAGAAACGAGAAAACGATCTTCTTTCAAGTACTGACTTACAATTAACCGGTGAATAACCCAGATCAATACCAGCGACACCTCACGGATATAACTATAATTTTCATTGGGTATCATTACCTATAGATTCTTCATTCGAATTTCAAACTGATTGAATATTTAACTTGATAAAATGAGATTGAATTATTAAAACATTATGAAAATTGAGTTTAAAAAATATAAATAATTAATTCGAGAAATCGGACTGTTACAACACTTCCAAACATATATATATATATATATATATATATATATATATATATATATATATATATATATATATATATATATATATATATATATATATATATATATATATATAGCAATTCCTTTCACTTGGTTCCAGGTCTTGCCAGTTGGTAATATTTCGACGAGAATTGTTCTCTCCATGTGTTTCGGGGCCTTCCTCGTTGTCTTGTTCCCTGCGGGTTCCATTCCAGCACTTGCCAGGTGGTGTTCTGGTTTCCTTCGCAAGGTATGGCCGATCCATTTCACTTTCGCAGTTTTATCTCTTGGCTAGTTTTGCTCTGATGGGTGATGTTGTAAAGCTCTTCATTGGTTATCCGTTCAGGTCAGTAGATGTGTAGGATTTTACGGAGGCATTTGTTCACACAGACCTGGAGGCTCTGCTCGATTGTTTTGTTTGCTTCCAGGTCTCGCACCCATATGAGAGTACCGACTTGATATTCGAGTTGAAGATGCGCAATTTTGTTGCGTTGGTAATGGCGTTTGATCTCCACACATTGTGAAGCATTGCGAAAGCCGGGTTGGCCTTGGCTATTCTGTTTTTGACGTCTGCCTCTGACCTCCTTCTGTCGTTATGAGGCTGCCCAGGTAAAAAAGTCTCCACATTTTCTATGGGGATAGCATCTATCATAAAAGGCTGTGAGTTTGCAGTGCCTATACGCATTGACTTTGTTTTGCCAACGTTTATTTGAAGACCTGTGCGTTTCGCTATGCTGTTCAAACGGTCCAGTTTGTTCTGCATATCTTGATGGGTGTTAGATAGTAGGCAGATATCATCCGCATAGTCGAGATCTTCAAGTCTTCCGGTCAAACCCCAGGTGATTCCTCTTCTTTCATTGTTAACTTCCTCATTATCCAGTCAATAACTATGTTGAAAAGTATGGGCGATAATAGACCCCTTTCTTAACCCCCGCCTTTACTGCGATCTTATCTGAGATTTTTCCCTATGGAGGACCCGACATGTAGAATGTACGTAGAGCTCTTTTAGCATGTCAATGATTTTTTGGGGAAACCCACAATTTCCGAAATGTTAAACAGAGCCGCCTGGCTGAGGCTATCAAAAGCACATCTGAAGACAATGAAGATGATATACAATTTGCAGTTAAATTCCGAGGATTGCTCTATTATTATTCGTAGAGTGTTAATGTGATCTACGCAGGATCGGTGGGCTCTAAAACCGGCCTGTTCTGGCCTCAATCGGGTTTCCATTTGTTCTTTGATCCTCTGGAGAAGGATGTAGGAGAGGATTTTATTTATGTTGTTAAGAAGCGTTATACATCTCCAGTTGATGCACTCTGCTAGATTTCCTTCTTGGGTACCTTTATTATGAGGCCTTCTTTCCAGGTGACAGGAATAGTTTCTGAGTTCCAGACATCTCTCATAATCGGTTGTAGTAATTGCGCTATACCTTGGGCATCTGCCTTCAGGATTTCGCTTGGTATGTTGTCTGGGCCAGGGATATGTGTTTCTTTAAATGTCTGATTGCCGCTTCGATTTCCTGGGTTTTGGCTCGCTGGTGTCTATGCGTAGGGGTCTAGTCGGCGTGTTATTTGGCAGGTTGTTTATGCCTTCGGCAGATTCAAGGAGGCAGGTAAAATATTCTTTCCATCTACTTAGCTGTTGTTCTGCCGTGGTAAGCAGATATCCGTATCCGTTACGGTTCTTAATCGGATGATTGTTGTTTAGCTTTTACCGCTCAGTTTCCTAGTAATGGCATATACCTCCCTGATATTTTTTGTTTCAGCCGCTTTTTATGCTTGTTCTGTCAAGGTCATCACCCATACTCTCTTATCTCTTCTAGCGCTGACCTTCATCTGCCTGTTAAGTGCTGAGTATTCTTCAGTTAAGGCCCTTTTTCTATCGCGGGTCCGCGCTATGTTCAGTCTGTTCTTGACCTCTTTTCTTTTGTCGATGAGCTGCCATGTATTTTCTGATATCCATTCTTTCTGTCCAAACATAACTTGGAGTAATAAACATATTGTTACTAAAGATATGAAATATTTTATTTCTCAGATTTTGAGCATGTGTTTATTTGTTTTCAAGAAATATTTGCTTGTATATAGCTAGCAGAAAAAGCCCTTCAGACGATAATCCTAGAAGCCCATTTTTCATAACATTTTGAATGAATATATTCCCAGTTCCATATATCTCCTTCAGTGTCAATTATTCATGCGAGAAAGGAGAGGATCCTGGTTTCCCCTTTCGGATGTTCTGCCATATTCCTCGATTAGTTCGTCTCCGAATTGGACGCAGGTATGTGTTCCACAATAAATACGCTCGCAGATGTTTCCTTTGATATTTCCCAACCGATAACGGAATGGGTAATTAAAATGTACGACCCCACCTCTGCTTTGAAATTAATGTCGTGCTCGCGTAAGAATAAAATGCAATTAGAAATGGAGTGAACTTGTGTCGAAGCGAGCACGAAAAGAGAAACGACGGACGACGGCAGGTTTATTGAGCCCGACCCATCTAATAAACTTCATTGAAATTTGTGAAACAGGTGAATATTTCTTCTTTGTTAAGTTTCTAAAGTTTCGTGCTTTCAATAACTCTTCAACTTCCTACAGCTTGCAACTATGCGAGTTGTAATATTTCGATTCAGAGCTTCGTTAGTGAGTTCATATAATCATATAGGGCGTGTTTTGATTCCCGTTGGAGTTGACGTAACATCAGTGATGTAAAATGTGACAACCACGTCACAGAAGAGAATACATTAGGCGAAAGTGTTGAGAGATACTAGGTGGGCTAACGTAATAAAACATATTTTATGGTGAAATTCGAATATTCTTTCAATATAATCACTTTCGAGATAGATACAGAGCTTGTAGCGATCAATAATCTTTTATAAGATTTCTTTTTGACTTCAAAGCAGGCTTCAGTTTCGTGGATGACTTGTTCATTTGCATTTTTCTAGCGAGCATTTTTTAAGTCTGAAAACAAAAAATTTATGCTGGGGTCAAGATCTGCGAAAGTAATTAGAAGCATAATTCGAAAAGGATGGGGAGTAATGAAAGGGCGTTTTTGGAACGGGTAGTACACGTAACGCTGAGTGAGTAGAGGGGAGCGGTTGAGGTCATTCGACTCAGGAGGAGTCGCCATTTACTTCACAATGGTTGTTTGGACAAGAGAGTTCCGTGCGTTCGCAGTTGAAGTGTATTTAAAATCGGAAGAGATCACTATATTATTATCGTTCCATTGCACACATCTTTTTCAGTTGGACCTCAATTACACACTTCCAGTTCCTCTGGTATTTCTCTCTATCAGTATATTCAGAAGATTCACAGGAAAGAAAATATCTCTTTTTGCCCTTTCAAACTTTTTTGCAGTACGCCACTGATCAGCGTTCAATCAATTTTCGTCATCTTCATTCAGTTTAGAAACTTTTTTGACATATGTTATTTTTTCGTATCTCCAACTGTTTTCGAGTGAAAAATTATTGAATTTGAATTATTAGAATTGTATGTTCGCTTTTATTTTGATAGCTCGTCTCCTGAAACTCAACTTATACTTATCAATATTAAACTTGAAAAAAAGAACAGTTAAAAACTGAATAACTTGCTGGAAGTGTCCTCCACCTGCAAGAATACAGGCCTCTGTCCTTCTTCGCATATCATCACGCATTCTTCGAAATATTCTCGGGGTATTTCTTATTGTGTCACAAGAGATTATTATTCGATTTCTCAATTCTACAGTGTTCACTATAGTGGTATAAACCAAATTTTCGAGATATCTCCATAAGAAAAAGTCTAAACTATTTAAGTCTCGGGTCCTAGGTGGCCATGATTTTGGCTCACACCTACCTATTCATCGGTTGTTGAATGTATTATTCCAGAATAATCTAGCTTCTCCACTGCAATGTGCTGGTGCCCCATCATGCATGAACCACATTATGCTTTTCACCAAAAATGGGACATCCTGAAGGAATTTCCGATAAGCGGGACCGTTTAGTCTATTAGGCAAAATAAATGGCCCAATCAAATAATTACCAATCATTCTGTCCCAGACATTCAGTGAGAATTGTTCTTGATGATGAGATTCTACAATCAAATGTGGGTTTTCCTCAGCCCAATAATGATTATTGTGAAAATTTGTGATAGCAGTTCTCGAAGAGTTAGCTTCGTCGATGAACATTATTTCACTATCGAAATGAGCATTTTCTCTTATTTTATCTAAGAACAATCTCCAGAAATTCAGTCTTGAAGTAAAATCTCGAGGAAGTAGAGTTTCTACGCGTTGAATATGAAACGGGTACAATAAAAAGTCGTGGAGAATCCTCCAAACTAAAACAATATCTGGAGTTCTCATAGTTTGAGTTGTACCTTTTAAAAGATTATTTGCAGTAAAAGTAGCAGTTTCCCTTAACCTTCTGCGGATATTCAAGAATCTTGGCCTGTCTGGTGTTATTCGATTTGGAAAGCGTACCTGATATAATCGCCTAGCTTCTGTTGTGTTTCCGTCAGCCAGACTGTACATGTAATGGATATCAGCCAATTCTTTCTTGCAGCAATAACATCAAAAGTCTTAAAACTAATCGTTAATTTAATAAACAATTCGAGCAGACACTAGTTCAACTTTAGCAACTGTCGAAATAAATAAATGAAAAAAATCAAAGCCTTTCAGTCATTTTTTTAACTAGAAGTGCTTTCAATTCAGCGAATGCATACAATCGTTTAATAATTTTTTGCTCGAGAACGAGATGACACCTTGTAGATTCTAGTTAAAATTTAGGACGTTTAATGATGGTGGCTGTGAAAAATAGCTTGCATTCCGAATTTGAGCTGAATATCTCAAAGACTGCAGGAGTTTTGAAGAAAAAAAAAATTTTTCCGGCAATTTCAACACCCTGTAGCTTCGTAACGAAGCTTTTGCGGACCTATGTTTATATGAACTTTTTTTCTTTGATTTACCCTCTCAAGTTGTGACATATTATGTAATACCCTGTATCAGATAGCTGGGGTATTTAACATCTGACATCTATTTTGTTACTCGGTGCTAGTGCACTTTGAGAATAATATTGAGATGTATAATATTATATCTCATAATAGAGGCACTCGGTATGATTGGAATCTCAATACCTAAGGCCAGATTAGCAAAATGTCAGAGGAGTTGTTATTACCTGGGACCAAGAACATATAATAAACTTCTACTTGAACTTAAAATTGTCGTAAACAAGAAAGAATTAAGAAAAAATGAAGTTCTGGTTACAAAGTAAAAATAGGAATTTCATAAAGAACTTAATTGATATAAAAATAATTTTAACTTCACCTAAAAAAAAGGAATGAAAAAATAATTAAAAAAAAGCAATAGAAAAAAATTGGGGTAGTAATGATGATGAATGGGGTTCAGTAAATTAACATTTATTATATACATAGTGAATTGTTATTAAAATACTCGCTACAGGTATGTACCTTTGCGAGAAATTATGTAACCTTCAGTCGTAAGTAGCTAGTTTTAATGTAGATCTATTTATAAGTTTATTTGATTGTTTATATTTTTTACCTGTATTATTTTATGAAAATTGTTGTTATCATCATTATTATTATTACTATGTGAAAATATCTCGGAAATGCCATAACTCATACGTTCAAGAAATTGTTGTCGTTATGAGCGAATCACTTTCCTCTGAAAATCTTTTGGTGCAAGAGTTGGCTTCAATCTGCTAATTCACAGAGATAGTGGATAGTAACAATAATTAGGGGACTATATTGTTTATATTTTCTGCTATTCGACAGTTGACAAAAACATAGTCACTCATTATTCCACTTAAAAGGCATTGCAAATTGAACAGAAACATGTGTCATCTCAGTCCCAAATAAAATCTTTGGAGTGACTGTAAGTAGTATAGAGAAAGACAAACCGGCAAAGTTGCCTGGAAAGAACTATAACTCCATTTTTTTGTTATTGTGTTGATAAGCAGAAAGTTACGGATCAGTGAACACATGCCCAGAAACCAACATGGCATGAACTGTCTAGATTTATATTTTTCTAGGGCGAATCCAATAGAGAATGACAAGTCAGGACATATTTCCACGCCCATAATCTTTCCCAAATATCCTAAATGAAAATATTTTCGACAACAACGAAAGAACGGTCGTAAACGTAAAACCCTAAAATAGCCCCCGTGTCTATATCATCATATTCCAGCAACGGTAGTTTATATTTCATCCCTCTATTGATTGCTTCTCTTTTTCTCTGGGATCTTCGTTTCACCTGACATCATCCGAACTTCTATCTGGCTTACGCTTTATTGAAAATCACGTTACGTTCGTTGTCCGAACTAATTTATATTTTCAGGAAACAATAACGAATATATCTCGAGATATACAATAACATTTTGAAGCGATAAATAAAACATACATCATTTGAATTAACACATGAAAATATTATCAAAACCCCTCTAGGACGAGGATATGTGACCCAGAAGTTATTCCAGATTTTTCTTATATAGGGTGTTTTTGATAGATAGTTAACTGGTGATAATCACACTTTTATGCAGAAATGCTTCACTCATTACAATTGATCGAGCTAATATTTCTATCTACTTTGAAATTCTGCTTTTAAAAATCTCTGGAGATTCACTTCATAACTCTTTATAACACTGGGTGTAACCCCGGCGCCAGATCTAATAACAAATAATCATAAAAGATGAAATTCCAACTTCCTTTCAGTTTCACTGCGACTTATTGCCTCCAGCTATACTCATGTGGAGAAGGCGTTGCCTAAACAACTCAGCTCAAAGTTGTTCGGCGCCACCACCTTTGATTAACGACTCAAACGTCGAAAATTCGTCACAATGTCTGAGAAGCTTAAATTGCAACACCAAATTCCATCGACTTAAAAACACAAGTAAACCACATTGGTCAGGTGACTCAGTTGAAGCCAATAGAATGATATGGTTAAAATACTTTAAGATACTGGTAAGTTAACAATTAACATACGATGAAATATTAAAAAATATATATTTCAGCTCTACGACTCGATTAACCAATCGAATTGTAATTAAAAGATGCGTACATTTTAAGTTTACAGTTAATTGAAATATTTCTACTAAAAGCTGTTAACAAGCAGGTGGAAAAAATCAACAAAAAGGTAAAATTCGGTTTATCAGTTTCAATAAGAAAATTTTGAGAATGTATCTTATCTGTACCATCCACAAGGTGAAAGGGTGGTTCGATACTCCTACGAGGGTACAGCTCAACATTCCAAGATCCAATCGCAGCTCCAGACTCTAATCCTGTCTTGCACATTAATTCCTATACCTGTGATCCATTTAGTCGTTCCTGTATTATAGCTGACACGAATCCATGAACCAATCCGGAATTCTTTGGCCAATTCGAAGCTCAAAAAAATCAAAAATCATCCCCAAACCTGAGCTCTTCATCCAATTCCAAGTTTTATATCCGATCCTAGGTTTTTTCGCTATCCCTATAGTATCAAGAAATCTATTTTGATCCAACAAATGCCAAAGAATGATAAATTAAAAGGATTACATTTTACCCCAAGATGTCGAGGGGAACTACGTGTGCTTTTTTCAAATTCAAAATTGCTGCCAAATCCGTGCAACACGTATTCTTCAAGCTCCAAAGTTACAAAAGAAGAATATACGGCTAGGTAATCCTATCCAGAGCAAATCCTGCTGTTTTACATAATAGAGATTTTCTCACGATCAAAACTCTCTCTATATATCTCAGCTCGGAAAACTTATAAATATAAAGCCGAAAAAAATCTTTCAACAGCACTTGTTTGTTCGAGTTCTGAATTCAAATGGAACCGGTAACCTCCAAAATTGATGGAACGAAATCGGCGTTGCTTAGTTGAACATTAAACTGAAAATCTTACTCTTAGCAAGCTTGACCACGTAAATTCAAGAAACTAACCGGAGCCAAAGATAGTCTTAGCATAAACTATCATGGAACAACTCTATAGTTCCAAGTCCTATCGAATCAACCGATCAATTATACAACAAAAAATTAATAAATACCTGAACAACACGGACTCTTATAATCTACGCAATACCACCGAAGATTCCACCTACAAATTCTTCCATGGCAGATATCAAGTTCAGAGTCCGCACTGTGAGGCGGGCTTTGAAGCAGCTTAACAGCAGGAAGGCAGTTGGTCTAGACGAAATACCGCCAATCGTCCTGAGAAAGTGTGCTACCGAACTGGCACCCATTCTTAACAGTCTGTTTCAGATTTCTTATGATAGCCAGACTTTTCCTGGATAATAATCAGAATTCAACCGTTCCCGAAGAAAGGAAAAATCCTTACCCCAAAACTACCGCTCTCTTGCACTTCTTTCCATTATATCCAAAGTGATGGAGAGAGTCATAAATGATGAAAACATCAAATATCTTGAGTTGCAGGGAATTATTAAAGACCGTCAGTATGGCTTTCGCAGGCTAAGATCGACAGGAGATCTGCTCGTCGACGTCACTCATGTTTGTACATAAACGATGGAAAAGCATGGGGAGTCTAGAGGAATAGCCCTCGACATCTCTAAAGCCTTCGATAGGGTAAGGCATGCAGCCTTGTTGAATAAACTTGCTGCATATGGGCTTCCCGAAAAATTGCGGGGTTGGATAAGTAGCTTTCTTTCAAAAAGATCAATACATAGGAGTACCTCAGGGATCCATTCTTTCGACAACCTTGTTTCTGTTGCAGATAAACGATCTCCTGTCATCTACAGAGAACAAGATCTTCGGTTTTGCAGACGATTGTACCCTGGTTTCGTCTTACAGTGGTCTGCGGCCGATTACAGCTGCGGAATCTCAGCGTCAGAGATGTAAACAAATTAACAACTTACAGAGGATATCTGAATGGGGTCAGTTGAACCTGGTGAGCCTCAACGCGAGCAAGACGCAAGCAACTACGTTTTCTAGTCCCCCCTGGAGAACCTCCTCGAATGATGCAAATACAACAAATTGCATCCAAAGATACGATACACCTTCTCGGAATAACGGTCATTTCCGGTTCTGCTGGCATGAACATGTATCAGCAATAGCTAAGTCGGCATCAGCTCCACTTAGTTTTCTTTACAGAGCCAAGCGATATTTCACGTCGTCTTAGCTGCTGCTTCCATATAAGGCGCAGATGCGACCTGCTTTGGAATATTGTTTCCATGTATGGGACCTACGCCCAAACACTCGTTAAGGATATTGGATAGTGTGCAAAAATGGACTGTGCGCCTCATCGACCACCCGGAGATCACCCGCGATCTCCAACCGATGGCTTTCAGGAGACAAGTTGCTGACACTAGGCTGGCAAGGAGTTCTCATCATATGGCGGTACATTTAACGACCCCTTGAACCTTTCTCTATAAGAATTTCTTCGTTTACAGGGCGGTGAGCTGTGGAACTCGCTTGCGTCCAACATCTTCTCCAGATCCTACAAGTTGGTCCTCTTCAAGAAGCGAGTAAACAGACACCTCAATTCTTCCCAGACCCCCACTCTTGTGGTGTAAAAGGTTCGCCTATTCCTGGGAAGCTGGCATGAAAAAAAACGGTAGATGGTATAAGGTTGAAATCAGAAACCAACAGAAGTTTTCTTATCACCGGCAACGTTGCAGCAATACGAGATATACTTTCATTTGACAATTTAAACTAACCTATAAAGTTACCAAAACAAACTATCGGAACGAACTTCTTAATCTTGTTTCAACAATCGAGGTTCGTTTATAAGAAGGACATTAACTGGATATTCAAGATAATTACAATTATAATTACGCATAAATGTTTTCAGCCGAAAATCATATCATATGTGTACTTGGTCTTTTCAAAACGTTACAACGTTTGCAATTTTATTTCACACACACCCAATTTTATTGATGAGTGTAGTCTGGGCCCATAACCTATTGTTAATTATTTATGACATGTAATGAAAAATGAAAAGCCATTTCAAATAATAAAATCGTGCTTCATTCAAATGCATAAGAAGGCTCGGCCCGTCTTCACTAGAAGCGTGTTTCACAGTTACTGAAAGTGAAAATATAGAGTTATTTTACATCCTGGAACAGCTACGTTGACGTTCGTGAATGTTGATTCTATTATGTGAACAAGGGTAAGTGATATATTTCTTTCATGGCGGTATCACGTTCTCAAGTTTATGAGATCAGACCTTTATAGGCACTAATTTAATTTAGGACAGTCAGAATATGGAACTTGTCGATAAGTATATCGACTAAGCAAAACATCAAACGTAGTTTATTAAAGATTTATTTTCGTACGTAGGTTGCCTTTTAAATTTCGCTCTCTAGCACTTTTACTGTTGACAGCTCCGATCCGACAACTGCGTTGTGTGTTTTGATATTTTTCAACCAAAACTTACTTACTTAGTTATCCTCATTTGAGAAATTCACCGCGGACAAAAAATGTAATAAACACGTGAACATTTTCGTGCGATGATATTTTAGATTTTCGACGTGGATTAAGTCATCAACAGTACTGCGATCAACTTACTACTACTTTTGTTGATGTATTCTGTCATAGCCGTGTTTTTCTGAGTAACGAACTTCTTGAGGTCGTCCAGAATCAGTTGTTCTGCAACAAACCTTCGATGCAGTTCGCGAAATGATAAACGATGGTCGCCATGTGAGATCGAAATAATCCTAAGTTTTAGTTTAGGTGCTTTAAAAGACGTTGGCGTTGAATCTTAGATATATGCGAATGAGCCCGAAACTAAACAACAATCGATAGTATGATTGTTTCAAGACGGGCCAGACCCATCAAAAGTTGTTCGTGTTCAAAGTACTTCGGAACAAATAATCGCCTGTTTTTTCAGAAAACCATACTTGTTGCCACCATAGCATTAAAGAAACCTAGAACAGGCAGTTCTGTATATATCTAACCATTTGTCTGCCGCAAGGGTTTGGTGAGTTTAAGAAATCAAATCGAAAAACCAAAATTATTCTGCATCAAGACAATGAAAGCTTAAAAAAGTTCGAAGTCCATGTATAAATTTTGTTCAATTATTTCTTTATTGAATGTAGTTCAGAAATGAAACATTTTAATTTTTCGACGTTTCAGCTCTATATTTCGGCCGTCTTCAGGAAAGTTACATTTGAAAGGCTTTTGGAATGATTTAAAAACATACTTTTAGAAAATAGACAAAGATGGGAAAAAGAATACAGGTAAAATAAGTGAGAACAGTTATCTGAAAATGCTTACAAAATTTTTGTCAGTTACATTATTGTCTACATATAGAATAGTAGAAATAAATCTAGATTATAATTTCATCTAGTTGACTACATGATGAACGCTGAGAGAAAAGAAGGAAAACTGTGTACGTCAAATTACATTTTCTCAAGGAAGAAAGCGCATGGGATCCAAAAAATTTCATGGTTAAAAATGAAACAGCTACAGCGGCTTAAGGCCATAAACAAAACGAAAGAAGAAAAAGAACGCCCAAACGTCTTGTGTCAAAAAGGTGAAACGTCAAAATGTGACAGAATGTCTAATAATTGTTTAACCTACAAAACAAAGTTGAAACGCATAACAGATTGCAAATAGAAAACATTACTTTAAATAGAATTAACAGAGAAATTACAGGAGATTTTTATACAAATTATGAACTTCGACCTCGACCTGGGTGTTAACGTTGTTCGGATGAAGGTGAATGTATAGGACTCCAAGGCCAAACGTTTCTTGTAGTTAGGGCTCTTATGTAGAACGTTTGTATCCTCGAAGTTGAATCGATGACCCGTATCTACAAAGTGTCTACATAAACCTCAGTGATCAGCATTCAGTAGTCTGGCATGATAACTATGTTGGTAGAGCCTCTTCTTTAAATATTGCTTCGTTTCACCAATGTAACACACGCCGCATTAACCACAGTGAATCTCTTAAACAAGGTCTCTGGGAGAGCCTTTATCATCTTTATCCTTCAAAGCAAAGTATACTGATTTTGAGCTGTCTACTGTGATCCATGCTGGGACCATGTTTAAAGGTGGAAGAAATTTGTGATCCGAGGAACCTATTGACATGTCATATGGTAATTTGATGTAAAATTTGGAGGAGGTTGATATTGTTTTATTTTGTATTAAAGATTTACTGACTTGTACAAGTCGTTTGTTTATTGTTTGATTTATTAAGCGTGGGGGATAATAATTTAATAAAAGGGTATTTTTGATCAGTTCAAAATTGGTTGTGTGATGTTCCATATCAGAAAGTAGAAAAGCACGATCAACGAGGGCATTCATAACTGAAATTTTATATTTAATCGGATGGTGAGATATGAAATTGAGATATCGTTTAGACCAAGTTGGTTTGTGGTACCAGTTGGTGGAAATGTTATTATTATTATTGAAGGATATGGTAACATCCAAGAAATTTATTTTGTTGTCTGCGGGATCTTCGAGAGTGGAATTTAGTCTGTCATTTGCCTTATTGAAGCACTGTAAAACTTGTGTTCTTGTTTTTTCCACCCATATCAAGATATCATCATTGTACCTGGTGAGCCACTGTAACGGGAACTCTAACTTCGAAAAAACTTTCGTTTCTACCTTGTACATAGCTAGTCTGCAATGATCGGACTAAGAGAGCTACCCATTGCACATCCAAATTTTCGTTTGAAGAAAGTGTTTTTGAAAGAAAAAGAGGACTCTTCGTAAATGAACTTGATTGTTGATAGGAAAATTTTTTTCAGTATAGTGGTGTCAAGAAGTTGTAAATTTTCAGTTATGTAATCCAGCGCAAAATTGATAGGGGTATTAGTACAAAGGAAAACGACATCTAGGGATATGAATTTATGTTGTGAAGGTAAAACAAATTGATGATTTTTGAGCTTATGAACCAGAGCAAATGAGTCCTTTAGAGAGAATTCTGAGGAGGTAGTAAGAGGTTTAAGAAGCTGATAATTTATACTTTGGTGAGCCCATGGTACGTACTACTGGTCTGAGAGGTTTACCTGCTTTGTGTATTGATTAAACCATACATCTTCGAGGGCACTCCATTTCATCATACAAGAGAGTTTTAGATATCAGTGTCTATTTGTTGTTATACATGGAGATCCTTGATAATATTGTTGCTTTTGGTGGGGTTGTGATCCAACATTTCATACGTGGATGTATCATCAAGTAAAACTTTCATTTTATCGACATAGTCAGATTTCATCATCAAGACACTGATATTTCCTTTGTTTGCTTTTACTAGAATGAGCTGTGTGTTTTCACGAAGGAACTTCTTAGCTCTAATGATGTCTTTTCTAGTCTTTGTAGAATAGTTGTACTTCGTTGCCACCATGACTTCTTTCAAATTTAAGGATAAGATGTGAAATTTCGAATCTCATTCTGTTGAAAGTGACGGAGGAAAATTCTGGGTTATGTACAAGTACAAGGGGTATGTGGGAAAACCCATCGGAGTTGCTTACTTTATGAATTGAAAAGATTGAGTGAAGGAGAAGGATTTAGATCTAATTGACTATTAATCTAATTATTAAGTAACCTCCTGAATTTTTTTCTCTGTTAATCTCTAAAATTTCCGTAGATTGAGTTTTTGTCTATTATATTCATTGTGTAAAATTTTGAAATTATCATTAAAGTTGTGATTTTCTCCGAGTAAGTGATTAGAATAATGGGAATCTGATTTATGATAATTAAAACTACGTTCGTGCTCGGATAATGAAACTTTGGAAATTCTGAAAGTTCTACCAATATAAATTTATATATATGTTATATGATTAAGTAAGTATTATAAAAATAATTAACTTTACCTTAGTACCTTGTGATAATTCAGCAGTACTTTTCCATTCAAACCTTTGTTCTGTTACAAATGTTAGATATAATATAATTAATCTTTCTATAATTCATAATAACAGTTCAAATTATTATTTTAAGACGTAGGATTGTTTAGACTGATAATTAAAGCATTTTTTGATTGAGGAGGTCGTTACTTAATGAAATTCGATGTACATATTTTCAATGAAATAAAACTATAGTATTTAGATTTTCACTATATTAACAAAACTTACAAGTTTCATAAACAGTCCCAAACAAACAAATAATACAAAAATAAGTAAGTAGCGTCTTTTGTACCAAAATTGAAAGCTTAATTATCATATTTTCATTTAAATGAAACTATAGTGTTTAGATTCTCACTATATAAACAAAACTATGACCGGTTTCACCACACTGTGACTTCATCAGATAGATACAAACTAATGAACAGAGTTATTCCTTATATATTAGTCTTATTTCCTACTTAATATTACAATAGGTGCAAGAGGTATGTTGGAAAACCCATCGGAATTGCTTACTTTATGAATTGAAAAGATTGAGTAAAAGAGAAGGATTCAGATCTAATTGTCTATTAAGTAACCTACCTGAATTCTGATTCTGATTATTGAAAACCCAAAATTTCATTGAATCAGGTAGTTATTAAAAATTGATAACGATCCAACTAATAAATTTCAATCCATGGTAAAATGCGCTCTAGGGTATGCCAAGTCAATAATACCTACCAAACAAAAATATAAACTTTTCATTGAGACCCGCAATCTCACTTCACTACACACTTCACTCCTCGTCAAACTCCATGAAACTGAGCATCCCGTTAGACCAGTACTTTTATATTTTCAAGCTCCAGCTGTAAAACTTTCACGCTTTCTCATAGACATCATTCAACAATACGCTAATTTTGAACCTAAATTCTCAATAAAAAACTCTTCTGTCCTAATAAATGAAATTCAGCACACGATACTACCACTGAACGCTAAATTTAGGTTATGGGGTGTAGTAAATCTCTTCTCTAGTGTTCCACCTAGTGATACAGTGAAACTGTACAATGCTCTTCAAATTAATAAAGTCAATCCGGTAGTTCAATCAAAAATCTTACACCTTTTAGAAATTCGTTTAGAACAAAATTATTTTGACTTCAATGGAGTATTATATAATAGGAAAACAGGTTTAGTCATGGGTAGTCCTCTGAGGCCTTTATTCGCTGAAATTTTCATGGATAATATTGAAAAAACTATCCATGAATATCCGTTATTCAAATACTTCATTTATTGGTTTAGATAAGTCAACGATATCATTTGTTGTTTCAGAAGCACATACAGACAATTGTCATTCAAAACATTCATTAACAAAATTCACGATAATATTTAATTCACGTTAGAGATAGAAACAGAAAACTCCATTAACTTAATGGATTTAACTATTACTAAAATTAACGGTAAACATGTTTTTCTATTTTTCATAAGCCATCGCATACAGATATTACTATTCACATAATTAAACAAATAGCAGTCAATAACAGTTGCAGTCCTACTATTATTGAGAACATGATTTCACGCAAGAAATTTCAAAAAGCAATCCAGGAAGTATTTCCAAGTATAAAAAGTTCTACATTAAAATACAACAGCTTAACCTATATTGGTAATCCTAGTCTAAAATTAAAATTATTCCTCTTGTATTATAATTTCAATATAGCATTCCGAATTGATAATTCTTCAGGCCGACATATCAAAAACTGCAAATCTAAAATTGATAAAAGTAATAAATCCGGTGTTTATAAACTGTCTTGCGGGGATTGTAATGAAATTTATATTGGTAGAACTTTCAGAAATTTCAAAGTTAGATTATCCGAACACAAACATAGTTTAAATTATCTTAAATCAGATTCCCATTATTTTAATCACTTACTCGAAGAAAACCATAACTTTAATGATAATTTCAAAATTTTACACAATGAAAATAATAGAAAAACCTCAATCTATGGGAAATTTTAGAGAATAACAAAGAAAATAATTCAGGTAGGTTAATTAATAGTCAATTAGATCCAAATCTTTTTCCTTTACTTAATATTTTCAATTCATAAAGTGATCAACTCCGATGGGTTTTCCAACATACCACTTGTACTTATACCTATTTTAATATCATGGAATAACTCTGTTCATTAGTTTGTACTATCTGATGAAACCACAGTGTGGTTAAAACGGTTATAGTATTGTTAATATAGTAGAAACCTAAATACCATAGTTTTGTTTCGTTGAAAATATGATAATTAAACTTTCAATTTAGGCACAAAAGAGGCTACTTACTTATTTTTGTATTATTTGTTTGTTTGGGACGGATTATGCTACTTGTAAGTTACATGTCAACTAATTGTTTTTTCAATGAATACTCTTATTATAATTTCAACACAGTGTTATTATTCTGTACCACATTCTAAAATATCTTTATTTTATTACCTATAACGTAATATACCATTATGTCAGTCAGTAAGTTCATTATTTTTATAAGAAGAAGGTGACATGTAGGATTTTTTCAACTATAATTTCATAAAAAAAATATGCATGAATCAATGACATTTTCATTGAGATCGATAGTTTATTAGTGAAATTCAAAATGGGCATGAAAATCATTTTGTACATATCTTTAAGAATTATAAGAATAAAAAATTCTCAAAGTCGTTTTCCTGAATTCCAGTTTTTCGTTGTGCCTCGTTGTAGTTTTAAATGAGCGATATCAATGAACAGCTTATTATTTTCATTACGAGATGAAACCCTAATATGACTGGGCTATACTATTTGACTCAAAACAACATGTGTGATTCCTTTGTTCCAAAATATATCTATTCAAAATTTGAGTTTCATATTTTATCTCAGAAGGCAAATCCGCTAACGACAAACATAGAATGTTTGCGTTGAGCCTGTAGGGTGAAATTGTATAATAATCCCATCACCGACAACCCCACTCCGAGAGTTACCCTAATATTACCGGGTCGGAATAGAATGGAAATATTTATTCGGATGTTGTAACCGAATAACCGGAATCAAACAGAAATGGATGGCAGTAAGATCAGTGCGATCTATAATTGGAGCAAATAAACGGTAAATTGCAGCATTTTTAACCCTTTGTTTGAGCAAGCATTGAAACTGTTTGTACATCCCGTCGGGAACAAACAGGTTACGGTGAAATATTGAAAATCCATTCGAGATAACTCGAGAATGTTGGTCTGAATCCTGTTCGGTTAATTATCACTTCCGCTGATCTCTGGAGATGCGAAGCTATTTGTTTTATGCGCGTGGGAATCGCCGAAATGTGCAAAAAATTATTGATCGGTAGGTTATCTAACTTGTGTTTCACCCACGAGAGTTTCATTATTGTTTTATGTTGCGAATTGAGCATTACAAGATTTATGTACTTCGAACCGCAGTTTTTCCTTGAATGAAGTCAACGAATCGGAAATTCTGTAAAAAAAACGTGGCTATATTCTGATGTCCCTCCCTTCTCCTACATTTGTTGGTGTTCTTTGTCGAATCTTAACAAAGCAGAAAACTTACAACAAAAGTTTGAACATTATTTAATGTTTGTTAATTTACTTTTATATCATATTTAAAGATGATTATTTAAAGAGGGCATCCATCATTTCAATTCACGGTGTCGTTCAATTGTGTTAAGTCCCTTGAATATAATGATTTCATTTACGACTTCAAAAACTGTAACTTTGCATACATTGAAAATTATTTGAATAACATAAATTCGGATTCAGTTTTGCACAGAGATTATCTCTGTGTATCTGTTTGTTCCTAAGGGAGTCTTTAGGACATCTCAGTATCCCGCACGGTTTTCTTCTGATCTGAAAGGGCTAGTTATGAGAAAGAAACTTGTTCACAAGAACTTCAAACTACTTTATACACTGTAGTGGTATATAGTATATCATCAATTATACGAATCAATGACAAAATTGCTTAGGTTTAAAAATTATTCCAGAAAATTTTCTCAAACTTTAATGCGTGTGAAAAGTTACCGAAGTTGAGGTGAGATTTCTAGTAGAGTAGAAGGTAAATGGTCCGCCTTTTCAGTTTTTCGCTTATGGGTGATTCTTACCAAAGTGTCTGATATCGTCTACCAAATTGTCAGTTTAACATAGTCACTCATAAATCATTTACTATTTTTTAAATAGTGTAGGATAACGATAATCTTCTCCAAAAGTCAGCATAAGCATTTCGATGATAAAAAACAAACAAGTACTGTGTTTTAAGGAATTTTACTTAATAATTGCGATTCGTAACGCGTTTCACTACACCGTAGCTTCTTCAGACGAATGAATGTTCAGACAATAAATGAGAATATAAATATAAATGTTCTCGAGTAATTACTTTTGGGTTGCTTCTTCTTAAGTGGTTATTTATGACAGGTATATCCCATAAAATTAAGGAATAGATTGCTCCCCGAAGAGATTCAATAGACATGAAGGGCTTAAATCGACTTGTTCATTGATGAGTTTACCTGAATGTTTGTATTTATTTATTTCTAAAGTTTCCCAAAGATCATTCAATAGTTTTATTCATAGATTGATTAACATCCCTTATCGCCAGAAAATTTCAACAAAGAATTAGATTTGATTAAACAAATAGCCAAAAATAATGGTTACAATCCCAAACTAATAAATAATATTTTAAATAAAAACAAAGTAGAATCGCATGGAATGAAGTTTACCCTGTCGATAAATTGAAACAAAATTCAACACCTTAACCTACGTTGGCATCACAAGTGAGAAACTGAAATCATTCTTGAGTAGCAATAATTTCAACATAGCTTTCCAAACTAATAATAATTTAGGCAAATATATAAAACATAATAAAACCAAATTAGGTAAAACCAATGAATCAGGTGTTTATAGATTGAATTGCAATGACTGTGATAATTTCTACATTGGTAGAATACATAGGAATTTTAATGTTAGAATATCGAAACATAAACGCAGTTTTTCAAATAAAGAATCAGATTCAAATTAATCGAATCATCCATCTCTTAGAAAATAATCACTCTTTCGACCCACAGTTTGAAATTTTGCATACAGATAATAAATATTGGAAGGTAGATCTTTGGGAAACTTTAGAAATAAATAAATACAAACACTCAGGTAAACTCATCAATGAACAAGTCGATTTAAGCCCTTCACCTCTATTGAATCTCTTCGGGGAGCAATCTATTCCTTAATTTTATTGGATAACCTGTCATAAATAACCACTCAAGAAGAAGCAACCCAATAAGTAATTACTCGAGAACAGTTATATTTATATTCTCATTTATTGTCTGTACATTCATTGGTCTGAAGAAGCTACGGTGTAGTGAAACGCGTTATGAATCGCAATTATTAAGTAAAATTCCTTAAAACACAGTACTTGTTTGTTTTTATTATTGAGAATGGAATTTTACCAAGTTAAAGCCTCTCAAATTCAAAAAAAATAAGCATTTCGTGTTATTTGGATATTTTTTTCAATTAAAAATTTGCATGTCCATGAAGGTGACTTTCAATGAAAAATATACCTTTATTATTCAAATTTTATTCAAGAAAACCTAATGAACAAGAATAACTTTCTTTTAAATATCAAATAAACAAAATAAAAAGTATAAAACATTGTGTTCTTCATCTGCAAATGAAGAGTAAATCTTGTTGCACAAATTTTACTAGAAAAACTTTTTCACAATATACTAAATTAAAGAGCGGAACCGATAAACGTCTTTTTATTCTCGATTGCTAATGAAAATATTTTTTCTTATTGCACAGTTAAAAAACAATAAAACAACACAACAAATGATTTTTTTAATACTGAATGAACAAAACAGAAATCATTAACAATGTATCCTTCGATTGCTAATAGGAAATTAATCTTCATTTCACCCTCTCATAAGAAAAATAATATACAGAAGGGTTTTTGATAATATACCAACCAAATGAGCAGAATGAAAAAGCTTGAACTCTTCTTACTTTATGCTCAAAATATTTATAGCAGCGCTACTCATTTGAGACAATGAAGAAATGATAAATTCTCCTCTTGAAAATGATAAATACCTCTTCGAAGTTTAACTGGTTTCTCGAGCATGTGCACCAATGTACTTTTGGGTACAACATCACGATCTTCTTTATCAGGCCATAAAAGAGATAGACTTCGTTGAGAAAATTCTCTTCATGAATTCAATTGAACAGATTTCCTCCGTAATTTCTAGAATCTGTCCCACATAGTCGACCTTGAAAGAATAAAGTTCTGAAATAGATACTGAAAAAACAGAAACAAAAATGACTTACCTTGGATTGCGCAGGCCATTCCATAACCATGAATTCATCAATCTCGAATGAAATAGTGTTAATTTCGTTATTTGAAATGCTACCACCTTCAACACGACCCATCTGAGTTTCAGGTTCCGAATCAGAATAGACGGCAGAATAAATTGGCCTCTTCACAATGATTTGAAGACTTATAGTTCCCAGGCCATAATGGCTACATTCATATGATAGTTACACTGAAAACAGCTGAGTCTTCGTGCTCTGATCAAATCCTTCTCAGTATGGCACCATGTGAGCTGATGTATTTTGATTGTGCCACTGAATGCACTCAAACTTTCGGGAATGATATTCCATTTGGCTATACCTTTTTAAGGTATCTAATTTCTTCTTTCACAGTTTTCGAGAAAACTTTAGTTTTACCTTTTATTTCAATCGTTTCTTTTCTTGTTTGCCATTTCTTATAAGATGCTGGTTTTTCCGAATCGAAATCGTTGAAGACAACAGTCTGGTTAGAACAATTGGGGCAGGTTCTTTCCAAGCAACGTGGACTCTTATCTTCACATCAAATACTGTTAACTAAACTTCCAACGTTAGAATACGAAAAAATTCAATAGTTTCATTTTTTGCCAACAAACACATATTTTTATGTGTTGTACATAAACATGTTTCTCTGGACTCAACTTTAGGAATAACCACCCAAAACGGTCGCATTTCACAGAAGATGGCATACGATATTTACGATATTTTTCTGTTTCCTAATGTTTTTTAGAGTACATGTTTCCCTTTTATCAGCACCAAGTCTGCTTACATCATCAAATTCAAAAAATGCTTCTATCATTTTCTCCACTCTTGAAACTCTTGTCCTTCTAAAGTCTTTGATTTTTCGTCTTTTACCGAAATGAAGGTTTACTGTTTCAGCAAATTTGTACTTGCGTACAGTATCACCATTCATATAGCGCCTGAGTTGTTCTTTCAAAGTAGACGAACGAAGGGATCTGTAATTATATTTTACTTGCTCCTGCGTTACTTCAGAAAATAATGATTGTTTTCTTATAACTTTACTAATTCTCATTTTTCCAATCATTCTGTTTATTTTAGTTGTCGGCAATGACTCTTTTTATCTGTTTTCAATTTCAATCTATGGTATCTCTCCTTATATTTTCGTACTTCCATCGATACCTATCTGCTTCCATTTGACATTTTTTAGGTTTCTCACTATTTGGATCTATCTCGCCTCACTCTCTTTCTTCCGCTTGATATTCGAGATGATGGATGATGCGTTGAGTATGAGATTCAATCAAGCCTGGTTGATTAAATGCCTGATTTGCAGCAAGAATGCGAGCAGCATTACCTTCTTCTATTTTTTTTTTCATTCTGTATTGATCGGACCTCTCGCGCCAGTTTTTCCTTCGGGCCTTTTTATCCCTTCTATTCAAACTATCTATTTGTCTGGTGAAGCCCTGCTCTTCAAGCTGTTGCCATTTAGATCGTCTAGCAGCTTTGTGCATATCGTACTACTGCGGGTTGTTTCTTAATTTTCTCTATGTTCACATTCCTTCTTCTGTAGTCTCCTCTTTTCAAGCTGCTTTTCATTTGATATTGTTCTTCCAGCCATTTCGCATATCTAAGACAAAACATGGGCTACAGGTCTCCTGCATGGACAAGATTCACCTGCATGGACACATGTCCATACAGGTGACATCCATACAGGTGAGAAATCGAAGAAATCGTTATTATTTCATATAGAGCGGAGCATATGGTTATTAATTAATTAATAAAGATAATTGAATAGATTATTGTAGCACCTACTTTTTTCGTCCATAGAGGTGAGGAATAATAAAAATACGCGCCACGTTTTATTCACTTGCTAGCGAACACGATCTTACTCATTACACTTGCGCTTTCCGTGCTACGTCTGAACCATTTATGAGATGCTAACACATATACAGCAGATATAAGCGTGGTTTATAGTGCGCGCCCTCTATTCTTCAATTTAAGAAGTTTCGCGATGTCTATACAGGTGACGAAAATTTCTGGGACAAACTTCAAATCACCATAAAAAATAGTATTACATGAAAACCAATTCAGTTTCTGTTTCAGCACGTATTTCAATTATCCAAGAATGAAAATCTCATTTCAGTTTTACATATACATGTACATTTTCCGAAAATACTGTTCTTATTCATTTCAAAACGAGACAATTTGTATTTGAACTCTTTTTTCACTAGCGTAAAGAACTTTTTCTGAACAAATTATTTGTGCCCACAACGCAATTCAGTTTTCCACTCACATGATCGGAATAAGAAACAAATTCGAATTGAAATAAAGGAATAATCATTCGGGGACATAGTTTGAGACACTTTTGTGAGAATCACCCTTATATCTTTGAAACTTTTATTCAAACTTAAAAATACTTTATGCAGAAAATTGAAGGGAGCAAAATATATCCAATTACATATTTCATCTTTTGAAGTTGTTCTAAGTACAATAAATTTTATTACTTGTTGTTGTTGAAAAAACAGAACAGTAAAGTAGTTTTATGAGTCAAATCATACTTCCTTTTGTTTTTAGGTTAATTTTGGTCTAAATTCAAAATAAGATATTTCTTATTGCATCGATATAGGAAAAATTGCGATAACGGGTTATTTGTATAATAGGTATATCACGAAAAGAAAAAGTTTTTGTTGTAATGTACCTATACGAAACTCTTGGTGCAAGAGCCATACTTCTATAGTCCGCGAGCTCTAAGATGATCCCTCAAGGTCATCCGTGGTGCATATTCGAAATTCGGGACAGCCTATTAGGCGGTGCTTATTGCCAGATAAAAGTTATCAGTAGCGTAGCGCCTCATGCTCATTATGGACCTTGAACTCGTCAAATCATGTAGTTGTGAAAGATCTATTGTGAAAATGGTGTTTGATAGTAGTTGTAAAAAAATCATTTTTGATTTAATCACATTTATGAATGACGCGTGTGATGTTTTGAGATTTTCATTAAACCAAGTTATAAATTGTGTGTGTAACGCTGTGAATATATCTGCAAGTACGGTAAAAAGAATAAAACAGGAAGGGCTTGGTGTATTGATTGGTGAAGCATTGAAATTTTCAAACCTCTAAAAAGACGCCGAAGTTTTCCTAAAACAAATAGAAGTGGGAGATGACTTCATTAGAAATCACATATACAATCACTACAAAATTCGTAAAGAATCGCCTTTACTTTTGGTCGCTTCAAAGAAAGACAATTTGATACTTTAAGAAAGATTGAAAACTACGATTCAGGTAAAATAGTGAAAATACACATGTGTACTTATATTATAAATGAAATTTTCTTCAATTTTGGGTGAAAGTGTAAGATATGAATACTATAGTAAATAATTGAGTATTAAGATATATAATGAGAGCCGGCAACATTGTACATAAACTACTTGAATAAGGTATCGCGGCTGCTCTCGTGCTCTTCTCAGCTTGACCACGGTGATGTACAGTTCGATAAGAAATATACGTTCAGTTGGGAAGATTGAATTTTGATTTACTTAAGTAAATATAATATTAAAAATATAGTCCCTAAAGAACGTTACATTGTGTAGGTGTGGAGTTAGAAATCAAGCATTATCTAAATACCATTAATTCTAAGCTAGTCAGTTCAAGTCCAAACTATCCGAAGAGTAACGGTATGTCAGAAAAGGCTACAGGTATTGGCAAAAAGATGCTTAAAAAATGTCTATTTGAAAGTGGCAATTTTGATATATACTTCTTAAAATATAGAATCACCCCGATTCCGGATATTGGCTTATCTCCAGCACAAATCTTATTCAATAGAAGATTGAAGGATACCTTACCAACTGTGGAATTTTTGCTTCAATCTAGAGTTCATCAAACTAGTGAAAATGTACGGAACATTTTAAGAAAAAACAAATACAGAAATTCTATCATAATAGAACTGCAAAGAATTTGGCAGAGGGTAAAATAGGTGACAATATTCATTTCAAATATAAATCTACCTGGAAAGGTGGGAAAATTATTGATGAATGTTCCGAACCAAGATCATATATTGTTGCTGACGAAAATAATAAATGTTATCGAAGAACTCGTCAACACATAATTGCAAATAATCAGTTTAATGTAAACAGTGACTCCAATAATGAAAATAGACATGAGAATAGTATGAATATTCCCAATAATGTAAGCAATAATTCGTTTGAAGATGATAGATATACAGTTAGTGAAAATAGGGTGAATAGAAAAATTGAAGGCAGTCGTTATGAATTACGAAATAGAAATAGAATTAAATAAAATAGGTAAAAAACTTTTAAGTTAAACGGTTTTATATTAAACATACATTGCACTGTTTAAGATAAATGTACTAAAACCAAAAATAATAGAATAGATACAGTCGTGGGAATTATAAACATATGCATAGACTAGACTAAAATAAAACCGTGGGGCACGTCAATTGTCTACAAATTATCGACTTAATGTGCGATAGAAGAATCGTTTAATTCGTCGTTAGGCAGTTGGCCCGCAGACGGTGAGGAAATTATTTACTATTTTCTTGCTCATGGAAATTCTAATAGTTATACACTCCATAAATAAAAGAGATGTTTTAACTAGTTTATCGTTGGACATTCACACTGCTGGCTGGCGAGGAATCGTTTCACTGCTTGTTGTTTGTCTTTAATCGACAAAACATATTACAAAAGTACTACTCGCTCATCACTATGAAACCCTAAAACTCGCTTATAATCGAGCTTGCTAGCTTGTTTCCACATTCTAGCCCTACTTATTACACGTCCATCGTTGTCGGTTGCACAACTGCCTAATAATGATAGTGTAACATTACAAAACAAACATTTTAATCAACGATTGTAGACAATTGACGTGCCCCACGGTTTTATTTTAGTCTAGTTTATGCATATGTTTATAATTCCCACGACTGTATCTATTTTATTATTTTTGGTTTTAGTACATTTATCTTAAACAGTGCAATGTATGTTTAACATAAAGCCGTTTAACTTAAAAGTTTTTTACCTATTTTTATTTTCTAGTTTTTAGTTTTCATTTCGCATTCTTTTAATTCATTTAGTGCTTCATTATTGCAAGGTTTCTTGCCCGTTAGTTTATTGCAATCCAACTCCTCTATACGTAGTAAGATCTTACTCTACTTAGAGCCACGTAGGCTTGACATGTATATAAATTGTGTTAATAGCATTCTCGAATGCCTGCAGATTATTAGCTCTGCATTGCTGGGTACGCTCTCGTTGTTTACTTAACCTCGTATCGCGATGTTTAGGCGTTTCTGAACACAACTGCTGTCTTTGTCTTTCACGGTTTTGTATTAATCTAACTTCATATTCTTCAGGCGTCTCTGACACTACCATCTGTGTATATTGCTCCCGTTGTTTTGTTAACCTGGCTTCATATTCTTCAGGCGTTTCTGACGCTACCATCTGTGTATATCGCTCGCGTTGTTTTGTTAACCTGGCTTCATATTCTTCAGGCGTTTCTGACGCCGTCATTTGTGTATATCGCTGACGTTGCTTTTTTAACCTGGCCTCATATTGCTCAGGTGTTTTTGACGCTAATTGTTCCCGTCGTTTCTGTAATCTTCTTTCGCTTTTTGAAGCCTTCGTTTACGTTGTGTTGCAGTTTCTGTTTTATTTATGTTTGTATTTTTTATATTTTTTTTTACCATTTTGTTCCCACGAGTAATGGACATTTAAACGGTCGACCCCCCCAGAGGTCCAATAAAGGGGCAAGGCTATGTACAACAAGATGCGCCTGAGTCTTGAGGGGAAAACGCTAACGACATATCATTTTTATCCACCCTAATGCCATACAGTTCTCGGCGCGTTTTAACCTTTCACCTTAACTTGGGTGGTGTACCGCTAACGACGTATCATATTTAGCCACCCTAACGCCACACAGTCCTCAACACGTCAAAATCTTGACTTGGGTGGTGAATTCAGGCTGGATACATTGTATTCTACTGGTTGAGCACTTTCATTTGATACCCATATTGATAGGATTCATAAAACCTACGTTATCCGCCATTTTGTAGCGGCCGCCATCTTGGATTTCAATTTTTTATAGTATATTGTATTCTGATTGTTGAGCCCTTTCATTTGATACCCATATTGATGGTATTGATAAAAGCTATGTTATCCGCCATTTTGTAGCGGCCGCCATCTTGGATTTCAATTTTTATAGTATATTGTATTCTGCTTGTTGAGCCCTTTCATTTGATACCCATATTGATGGGATTTATAAAACATAAATTATCCGCCATTTTGTTGCGGCGGCCATCTTGTATTTATAATGATAATGAATAAATATTATTGTATTGTCACCAAAATCCAAAGTGTATACAAAATTTCAGATTAATCGGTTGACAGGAAGAGGGTGGAATTTGAATTACTAAATTTGACCCAAGAATAAATAAAACAAACGGGGTGAGCTAAATAAAACCGTTTAAAAACCGTTTAAAACCAGAAAGATTTTAAGTTGTATATTGTAAATTGCTTTCTCTTTAGCATACTAAGTATTGTTGGATATTGTAAATAGATGCTCTCGCATTCTTCTCAGCTTGATCAAGGTGATACACAGTTCGATAAGAAATATACGTTTAGTTGGGGAGGTTGAATTTTCATTTACTTAAGTAAATATAATATTCAAAATATATTCGCTAAAGAACGTTACAGAAAGAATTCGAATTTAACCAATTCTCACCATTATTTAGTTTATATGGTCAATTCTTAATTTTTGAATTTCCTTAGAGAACCCAAGGTAGAATGAAATTCAAAAATCCGGACGTATGAAAAAGAAATACTGTCAGTATTACAAATTTGATTTTAATGAATGGATAAGGTATAATTTTCAACAAAATTAATTTTAAACTTTAGGCATAACCAATTTTTTTTATAGATTACAGATGGAACAAGAGTCAGGATAACAAAAAATTTAGTTGAATCACTGGATATTAGGAAAAACGACTAGATTATTTAAAAAGATCAGAATATATAGAAGAGAAAATCGGCCAATTACTTAAATTGATGAAACATAACAATTCTAACCACGCTCCTTTCCATCAGTGATTAGACAATTCTGTTCATGGATTTCCAAAAATTTGGAAAGAGGTCCTGGTTGGTTATAACTCACGCTGTCAGTGGGCAGGGATACGTTCCAGATTCACTTTATATATTCAAAACTTTAACAAAAACAGGGAGCAGAAATAATAAGCGATAAAGCGGAAATAACAGAGGAGTTTGTTAAGTACTTTGCAAGCATTGGTGAGAAACTTGGTTAACAAAATCGCTAAAAACAAGCAAAAAGCTGTGGATTTGAATTCCTATCGAAAAAGTAACTCTATAGTATTTTTCGGTACTGATGATAGCGAAGTAGCTGAAATGATTGAGGAGCTTGGGGTGAAGAAGGCTCCCGGTCCGAACGGGATTAAAGCGAAAACCGAACATTGCTAGACATATTTTAGCCCCCTTATTTTACCTCATAAATAAACATTCAAGTTGGCATATTCCCGAGCATTCTTAATTTTTAATTTTACCTCTTTACAAAAGTGCAGATTATATGGAATTGAGAACTAAAGGTCCATTTCCTGATGTCCTCATTGGCTAAAGTATTTGTAAAAATTATAAAAAAGCGCGTTTTCAACTTTATACATTTAGTCAAATTGTTGTCTCATATGCAATATGGTTTTCAGCCGAACAGGTCTACAAATGATGCAATAGCCAAACTAGTTAATTCAATAACAAATGCTATGAATAAAAACATACCGGCATTGTGCAGCTTTCTGGATCTGGCGGAAGCCTTTGATACAGTAGATCATGTGGAGTTGGGCGGGTTTTAGGGGAGTTTCATATAACCTGACGAAGAGTTATTTGTCAGAGACACCCAGAGTGTTAAAATTGAAATTGTCATTAGTAGTGAAAGTCGAATAACTTGCGGAGTACCGCAAGGCACGGTGCTGGGACCTATAGTCTTTTCTATTTATCTTAATGATCTATTCTCAATCGGTGTTAAGGGGAAGTAGTCAGTTTCGCGGATGATACTACGATTTTCTTTGAGGCTCCTACGTGGCTGGAGCCCAAGTCGAAGTCACAGTTTGAGTTCGCAAAAGTCATGCAGTTGTTCGCTTACAAGAAACTCACAATAAATGTAGAAAAGACCGTTTTTTGTCTTTTACTAGCCTTGAATAAACCTACCATTTTTGAAATTCTTGAAATTGAGTCTGAGGGCACAACCATTTTCAAAAATTGCTGCTAAAAATATCAAATATCTCGGTACCATTATCGACAGCCACCTAAGGTGGTCAGAAAATGCTGTATCAATAGTAAAGAAAATTAGAGCTTTGTTATTTAAAATTAAATTTGTGTGTAAAAAAAAAGACACTAAGAAAAATTGTTACGCATTAATTGAACCACACCTTCCATATGGTATTGTTGCTTGAGGCGGGGTAGCGGATTGCTACAGTAGGAGGATTAAGATTATGCAAGAAAGAATTTTGAAATTGATGTGTAGGAAAAACCTAACTTACGCTTCTGAAGATTTATTCGATGAGGCAAAAGTTTTCACGGTTCATCAACTGTTTGCACTTGATTTTCTTCGGTATCAGTTCAGCCAAAATAACCCCAAAAATAATTATGCCAGTGAACATCTATTCAGACGAAGAAGAAATCAGTTTGTATCATAAATGAAAAGAACCGATTGGTCAAAAATCAGGCACTTACCTTGGACCAATTCTTTTTAATCAATTTCCGTTTGAAATAAAAGAAAATAGGTTAGGTTAGGGAAAATCATGATGATATGAAAATCGAAATAGAAGTTAAATTAATATCAAATTTACCACCCAATTCTGTGGTTGTAATGTATAACTCTTCGTACCACAATGTAGCTACAGAACAAAATATTGCGTTTTCGAGAAAAAAAACCAAAACGCAGCAATGGTTCAAACAAAAAGGTTTATTTTGTGATAAAACCACCAAACTAGAATTATATAAAATAATTCAGGAGCATAAACTACGATGCGACATATATTATCGATTTCTTACTGGCTGCTCATGGGCATTCGGTTCTCCTCTTACCCTCCTATCATCCTGAATTAAACCCAATAGAAAAAATGTGGGAATATCTCAAAAACTGGGTTACCTTGAAAAATGTCACTTTCAAGTTGAAAGACTTTGAGAATCTAGCAATTGAAAAATTTGCTGATCCGCAATGTGCAACTGTTGCTAAGTCAATATATGAAGAAGTTGAAAAATTGAAGAACAATACTCAGAAAGAAAACGTCGATCCTATAATTTTTCATTCAGGTGAAGATAGCTATTATAAACACAGTGATGATGAGGACACCGATGACAGTGATGATCAACACTACTTTTGCAAATTAATCACTAACATTATATAAAGGAACCTCCAATATTTAAAAATATTTTCAATTGACAAATATCTCTCATTGTTATATGTTTGGTTTCATAATTGTGAAAATAACCTATTTTTATTATTTAGAGGAAAGTATTCGTTTATTGATTCATTGATTATTTCCATGCACGTAAGCAGGTCTTAAAGTTTATAAGCTTTTGTTTCGTTTAGGAAATAAGATTGGGAATTTGAATTTAGGTTAGGTTAGATTAATAACAGTTAAACGATCTTGAACTAAGTTCTAGCTATCAAGGTAGACCAAATAATTGGGGATAAACAAATCTATAAAAACTAATTTTGTAACTAGTTTTACTGCAGTCTATGGTACCTCCCTTTGTACCTGGCAATTTGGGATACAATAGGCCTGTTCAGTTCTCGAATGGTTATATTATCCTTTTGAAACCCCGATATCAGTAGTGATCCCTTTCGTTAAAATTTTTCACAACGCTATCTATCGGATTACTTAAGAATTACGTTGATTGATAGATGTCGTAGACTTTCTTTTGTTTTCTCACCCTTTACTTTACTTGCTAGCTGTCAAAATTAAACATATTAAGGTCAGTGCAAGTGTGAACATTTTCATTATCCGACATGGCCAATTCTTGGGGAGGTAAGTATTAATTTTGTTATAATCTAATCATTTCGTTATCAAGTCTTATCATTTATTACAAATTCGAAGTTTTTCTCCTAGTATCATACGTGATACCTTGGGCATTACTCACTATTTTTGGAATATTTTTGTGGTCTTCTATCTGTTAGAGACATAGAATGGGCGATCAATTACGATGAGGCAGTGATGGTGAAACTGACCTAACCTCTAACCTCACCTAACTTCATTTCGAGAGAAAGTCCCCAGCGAAAAAGCTCCACTCGCAAATGAGGCGGAATGGAATGAATTGGACGACGAACCCCTTTTATCTTTTCACATACTTCCTCAACCATCTAGGAACCCAAACTCACGATGGAAACACAAAGAAATCTTCGATTTTACTTCAGACAATGATGATTTGGACGTGTCATTCGACCCTAACGCAACTGTCAAAAGTTGCTTGGATTATTTTGCTCATTATATTGACAACGATTTGTTCGAAATAATGGCCGTTAGTTCGAATTCTAACCGAACTGAGACAATTCTTTGGAATTTCAATGGCGATGAGTGTGCTTGGTCTGCCACAAATTAGGATGTATTGGGCATTAGAAACAAAAGCATACTACATACCGAACACTCGTAATCGCTTTTTTCAACTAAGGACAAATTTAAAAGGTTGTGGACGATGGATTAATTTCACAAAATTCCAGTCAAAACGACAAATTTTGGAAAATACGTCTCATTGTTTCAGCGATAAAAAAAGGTTGCCGTGAAAATAAAAGAGATAAGCGAGTCGTCATCGATGAGCAAATAATTCCTTTCACTGGTAATTGTAAACAAAAGCATGTCGTGAGAGGCAAACCAAATCCAGAAGGTATAAAAGTTTTTCTTATGGCTAATCCTAAGGGTATTTCACTTGATTTGTACTTATATCAAGGGAAAGGTACAACAATTGGATCGGCTTTGTACCCAACACCTGACAAACTGGATCTCGGTGGTCGTTTTGTGCTCTAACTTGTGGATACTTTACCCCCAGGTTCTTCAATCTTTTATAGACCGTTATTTCACATCTATTTCACTTGTTGACTATTTAGTGAAAAGAGGAATCAAGGCAACTGAAACATTAATGAAAAACCGGATGCCCGAATATCAACGACCAAATGCATAGAAGAAAAATACGCGGGCATTGTTCAAGTACGATGCCTCGTTACAAAAAGCTGAAAGAGGTACTTTCGATTGTGTAGTAAGGAGTGACAAAAGATTGTAGTTCTGAAGTGGTTAGATAGCAAACCAATTTATGTTGCAACAACTGATGTGGCTGTTTAACCATTTGGAACCTTTCGTCGCTGGAGTAAACTGAAGGAGGTATAAGTGTCACAATCTGTAGCTATAAAAACTATAATAAATTTATGGGAGGCATTGAACCTTTAAGTGGACTTCTTCGACTTTGCAGCAGCGGGTTGGGTGCACTATCGACTAGATGTGGTGAAATCTGGATGCCGTAGAAAAGACATAAACCAGTATTTGGACTTCGAGCTGAACTGAACGAAAAATTAACTCATTCAGGTCCTAGTCAATCTCAGTCACTATTATCAAGCCCACGTGTGACGCGCAGTACTCCTTAGAAAAGCCCTCTTGCAGGGGCCTCGCAACCGTATGTGCAAAATGTACAATGCACACGGGCGTCGTCCTTTAGAGGCGCCAAAACCCAGGGTCCAAAAAAAATATTAAGATAAAAGTTGAGAAATTAAATAGGATTAGGTATAAATACACACGAAATTTAATTAGTATATCTTCTAGGCACTGCCGATTCCTATGTTGCGAGAACATTTCAGGTGGCAGTTTCTTGATTTTTCCTGTTCAGACATGAATAACGCCTGGGGCGCTATAAAAGCGATGCATCCCCACAGGCGTTTTTAAATCAGTTAGTTCACTGGACCATACAACAAGTGAATAAAAACAAGTGATTCTATCAATTTTTACATATAACATTATTTTTATTTGGTCAAGTGTGTTGTTGTGTTGTGTGATATTTTGTTTACTACTTTTTTTTTAAATTGAGTGCCGAATACCTGCTGGCTGCAATTTCAACGGCTTAATTTTTTATAAAATGGTAAGTGTTCCCTACTTTATACTATCAACATTAACCCTTATAGAGTACTGGTTATAATTAATTTTTTAGCCAAATATCTTTTTATTAATTGAAATGTCATGTACGAGTTTAGAAAAGTAACTGGTTTAATCCATAACTCGCTTCGTTATTGATCTTTTAAAAATCATTTTATTGGGTTTTAAGGGCTATAAGATCAAATTAGTATAACATATTTTTGCCTTTATTGGTGAAATTTTTACTCAAATATTCAAACTTTAATCATCCATATCTTACTTAATAACAATCTGCATTATAAAGGGTTGAAAACTATTGGCTACTTAGTTAACTTCTTGAGAATATTTCCTACCCTTCCCACACGGTGCTCATTATTGTGGTTACTTTAGAAGTTACTAATTTTTTATTTGTTTTTTCAGGATAAAAGAAAGAGACCTTCAGGTGCGAAGTTTCGCGAGCAAAAGAAACTGAGACTACAAAAAATGGGAAAAATACTTGGATCTTTAAAGCTTTTCTTGCAAAACAATCGAAATCACACGGAGACTATCGATGTTGGTTCGAGCGAATCGTCCGAATCTCAAGACTCTAAGTCCGTAATATCAATAACCGTGAGTGGACCATCTGAAATTTCAACAGTAACATCTTGTCCTGCAACAAGTGGCTGCGGTTGTAGCAGCAAATAGCTTCCACTGATGCAGAGCCCGATGAAGCGATGTGTAAAAAGTTCGGTACCGTCAGCTACCGAAATACCTGCTGCAAGTGACACTTTCGATGAAGGCTGTAATGAGGCTAGTATCGATATAATTCCGTTCGACCCCGGTTTGTGGCCCGAAAGAATCACCAATAAGATGGCTGAACTATTGGTTAAACGTGGTCCGCCCTTGATAGACATCAGTTTTAGCTTTCCTAGTATTAAAGATAAGAGAAAGTTTTCGTGCAAATACTTGGAAAGAAATGTAGCAAAAGTCGAAAGAGCTTGGCTTATTCACTCTATTTCTAAAGATTCTGTATTTTGTTTTTGTTGTAAGTTGTTTTGTAAATGTAAAACTACTAACGCTTTTTGTGAAACAAATGGAGTATCTGATTGGCAAAACTTGTCTTTGCTAACTAAGAGACACGAAACGTCAATTCTACACAACAGTTTCATAAACACTTGTGTAAATTTAAAAAAAAATATTGGAGACATCTATGACTGTTAATGCTCATCATCTGCGGATTTTAGAAACAGAAAAAAAAAATATTGGAGAGACGTGTTGTAAAGAATTATTGCGATTGTTAAGTATTTATCTACACAATGCTTGGCATTTCAAGGTTATTCTCAATTGCTTTTCGAACATGATAATGGAAATTTTCTAAAAGCTGTTGAGATGATTGTCTCATTTGATTCAGTGATGAGACAGCACCTTAGCCGAGTGTATAACTCCCAAATAAAATCTGTTAAAATGACTCATTATTTAGGCGTGCAAATACAGAATGAAAAAATTGAATTATTGTCGTCTAAAGTAAGAAATAATATTTTTGAAATGGTTTGCTGAGCAAATTAATCTTGTTCTGAGGTATGTTGTCCTTAACACCACTTCAAAAAAGGTTGAAGTGAAGGAAAGTTTTATTGCGTTTACTTCAATATTGGACTCTACAGAAGAACGGATGTATACATTTGTGATAGAAAATTTGAAAAAATTAAATTCAGAATTAAAACACATTAGGGGACAAGGTTATGAAAATGGGACAAATATGAAGGGAAAACATGTTGGGCTTGAAAAACGCATTCTTAATTCGAACCCGAAAGCCCTTTTTGTACCTCGTGCGGCTCATACTTCGAACCTAACAGTAAATGGCGCTTCTAAGGGTCAGGTGCTACAATAAACGTTTTTAATCTTGTGCAAGAGTTATATAATTTTTTTCGTCATCCACAAAAAGGTGGTATGTTTTGAGAAAAAATTTCCCCAGGTTAACTTTAAAGCCTCTTCGTGAGACAAGTGGTCCAGCAGAATTGACGCAATAAAGCCCCTTAAAGTTTATTTATTTAAGGTTTGCGAAAGTCTTCTAGAAGTGGCTGAAGGTAACTAATTCCTTTCACATTGATGCAAGACATGAAGAGAGTTCCCTCTTAACGTCTGTACAAAATTTTCAATTTTTTTGTAGAATTATTATTTGACATGACGTTTTATTTCATATAAATATTGTCAGCAAACAAATGCAATTGATATTAAAGTATGCCAAACCTATCTAAAAAATTTAGTTGATCACTTCCAGCAATACAGATCTGACCAAACATTTCAAGAAATTCTTGTGTAAGCGAAAGAAGTAGCATCCTCTCTCGAAATTGAAGAAGACTTTCCACCATTACCAACGGTTAGGACGAAATTTAAACCAAAACTGTTTGACTATGAACACCGAGATGAAACCCTTCACGATCCTTAAACCGCCCTTAAAATTAGTTGCTTCTTATAAATTATAGATTAAACTATAAGCTCTTTGAAAAACCGATTTGACTTATTAAATGAGTATGATAATATTTTCGGATGTTTTAGCGACATATTCGAATTAAGTGACAGCGATATTTTAAAACATTGCTCTAATCTTGATGAGCGACTGACAGATCGGGATAATGGCGTGTTTAACGAAATTCAAGCGTTAGAGTTGTTTTCATTACCTGATGATACTGACCCCTTAAGTATTTTACAATATATATCTGAAAACAATTTAATCTCCGCCTTTCCAAACGTAAGCATTTCACTAAGAATTCTTTTGACATTGCCTGTATATGTAGCTTCTGGCAAGCGATTTTTTTCACAGTTAGAAATCATTAAAAATTATTTAAGATCAAAGTTTCAAGAAAGATATTAGCAATTCAACAAGAAATTGTTGACGGTATAAATTTTAGCGATGTAATTAATGAATTTGCAACAGCAAAATCTCGGAAAATATCGCTACTACAATAGCCTTCTTTTATTTTTCTATTGCACCTAGACCTAGCTATCATTTTTGATTTTAAAACGAAGTTTCCTAGGTATTTGTTATTAGAATTATCTGCATATTTTTCAAAATATCTGAGTATAAGTAGAAAGTAGTACTTTAAATATATGTAGACATGAGGCAATATTTCTGGTAATTGTTCCTAAAAATGTGATTTTTAGTTTTAGGTTATTTTCTAGTTTTTATAAACAACGAGTCAACGTGTCTGTATTCCATTATTTAAGTAAATGTTTTAAAATGGGCGTGAAAAAGAATTTATTTTGTTATGATTTTGTTCTTTTTGTTTCATTTTGATATTTTAGTCTACAAATAAATATGACTTCCAAAGTTCAGCTTTTTGTTTTACTTCAATCACCCACCTACCTACCTCCTACCTTTAAAAAAATAAATAAAAAAACATGATCCAAAATGCCGTAAGTGGCTCCAAAATCCATTTTTGCACACAAGCGCCAGTAGCCCTCACGGGGACCCTGTCCTCGTGCTAGTCCAAGAATTCCTGACAGTCCTGTTTCCACAGGAAACAAAAGACTAAAAAACACAGACTCGTTGAGCCTTTATCTTACGCTGCCAAAAGAGTGCAAAGAGCAAAATATTTGCCAGTTTGTGCTAGGGAAGCTCAAAATAACATCAAAATGTCTTAACAAAGGATGCAGGATTTTGACATTTGTGAAATGTTCTGTGTAAAATATTTCTTTGTTTTATTGTTTCAATGTTAATAGAAACTGCTTTTTGATTATCTTACTTCCTAAAAGATTTTGAATGTATACTTTTGATTTTTTGCCATTCTTTGATGTGAATTCAAATATAAATATGATATATAAAGAATATAATCTTGTTTTGAAGTAATGTAAACCCAAGGTATCACTTATGATACCATCCCTTATATTAATTGAGTAGAGGAGGATATTTTTCGTGGGTTTCAGTATCAATGTGTGGTACTTATCATTGAACGGTAACAACCATAAATGTGGAGCAAATACTTTAAACTTGGGTCTCAGGAGGTTATATATCTTTTCTATTATTGAACTGTTTTGTTCCGCTTATAAAAGAGAACACGCCCGAAATTCGAGGATTGCTGAAAAGCAATCTTGGAATTCTGTCTTTTACATTTCTAGTGGTTGAATACGGATAATCGATATTAAACCTTAAGGATGATTGACATGGCTGCTTCTAGAGCTCGCGGACTTTAATTGGCGTTTTTTTCTTATTGGATTCAGTTATTATAGCATTCGGTATATCTATTCATTTCGTGGAAATAGGTCAAAATGCAAAGAGAAATTACAATTTCAATTCCAAGTTTATAGGATTATGAAATAATATCACTAAATCACATGTGCTTAATTCCACAATAACCAAATTATCAGAATATATGCGGCAATAAAATGGATAAATTCATGTAATTGAAACTAATTGTACGAAATCGCGAAACAGGTTTATGCGGCTTAGAAATCATTTTCAACGATGATGAAAATTGATTGGTTCCGAACTGAAACGATCTGAAGTTATGCGAACAGAAATGAAAATTATCGACTCCATTATCATGAGATATCAAATATTTCGTGTTCGTTTATCGTTTGCTGAATACTTGATGAAATATGGTTGAACAATACGCAATTAAAAATAAATTGAATTTTATTAAATTTATCAGCAGTACATTGTTCTCTGTATTGAAACATTTTCAAGAGTTTGAGTATTTGGACGTTAGAGGGTTGTTTTCATCCTGAATAACGAGTAAATATTACGGATCTACAAGAACATCTGTGCGGGTGAAATAGCCCCTCCTCTTGTTGCGCGTTAACTTTGCTGGTCACGTGGCCATTATCTCAGTTCTCGATGAACCTTTGAAGCTTTAAGAAGAGTCAAGCGAACAGGACCGAATCCTGCAAATTTCGTTTCAATTTTTCTAAGTTTTGGTGAATATGGAGTTAGTTTTCAATGTGAAAAGGAAAACATTGAGTGGGCAATCCAGGGAAATAATTGCGAATGCCATTAATTTCATGAAATGAGAAGGGATGCAGAATGAGAAGATTGAAGATGGCGAAAATAACAGTTTTTCAATTCCTGATAAAAAGAGAAGAAAATCAGCGAAGATAACAGATCTCGATGACTTCGATAGAGCTTTTCTCAGTAAGTTCGTCGTCAATTCTTACGATGTCGGTCAAAACCAACCAAAACCAAAGACTTTTATATTTCCTCTTGCTGTGTGTTACTGAATACTGGCCCAACCATAATGTTGTCAGCTCTGAATTTATTTGCGACAATTATATCATCTTTCGTCGCGATAGGAGCGATTCCCATAGTGTTAAGGTTGAGGGTCGTGGTGGATTCGTAGGCGTCAACAGAAAAATTAAGGCTAATTGTATATCACTAAGAAATATGTCGTTAGTGGAGGATTTATGGGTGAATGTGTCAATTACAGGAAATAGGAAACTATTTTTGGGTGTTTGATTTTTCCGCCAGATATAAAAAATGAAGATTTTATCGTCTTTTTTGACAGTGTGACATCTCTCATGGTGTCGCACATCAATGATATCTTCATGATAGTTATGTATTTCAATCTCGGATCATTTTCGTGGTCTTCTGGTGGCAGTGAGTGCCGCTTCATCAGTGATGTTGTTCGCGGTGATGCGCATTACTCGTTCAGAGATTTTTCTTCTTATAATTCCCTCAATCAGTTCAATGGTATCACCAATCATTATAATAAAGTCTTGGATTTGATTTTGTCGAATTCTACTGATGTGTCTTCTGTTCGATGGTGTACGCCTTTCGTTCCAGAGGACCGGCATCTTCCCGCCTTAGAAGTATATGCAAAATTTTCTTTTGATAAAACTCCTAGCAAATCTAGATCGATGTACACATTTTTCAAAGCGGACTATGTAGCGATAAATTCGGCACTGTCAAGTTTGGATTGGAAAAGTTTGTTATGTTCTACCGATGTGAATGAATGTGTTGATTCATTTTATTCTGCTTTGAATATAGTTATTGATAAGTGTGTACCTCGTAAATCTGTTAAGTGTGATAAATTCCCTTCGTGGTTTGGTAAAGATTTTTGTATTTTGCGTAAACAATGTAAATCTTAATTGAAAGAGATTATAAGAAACATATTGCTTCTGTAGAGGGGGGAATTGTCTAAAATCCTAAACTCTTTTGGTCGTATGTGGGCGAGTTCAGAAATAGCCAGAGGATGCCTCAATCCATGTGTCATGGGGAAAAAATCTTAGAAAATAGTTCGGCTATATGTAATACTTTTTCTGAGTATTTTTCTAGTGTTTATTAAGATCCGTATAAACCTGTTCTTCACCAAAGATAGATAGATAGATCTGAATGATGTCAAAGTTAAAATCGAGGGACTGAAGTTCACGAAAGTTCCAGGACCGGACTTCTTCCCACCAATTTTTATAAAATCGTGTTCCGCTAGTTTGGGACTTCACTTCAAATTATTTTCAACAAATCTTTAGTACAAGTTGTCTTTCCACATAAGTGGAAGGCGGCAAAGATCGTACCTATTTTCAAAAGTGGTCTGAATAATTAAGTGAGTAATTACTGATCTGTCTCTATTCTGAGTTATTTCGGTAAAAGTTTTGAAGCAATAGTAACTGATCTGGTTCCAAGTTGATTCAATCTCTACATGGGTGTTTCAAAGTTAGGTCGGTGTTAACTAATTTAACTCCTTACGTTTATTTCATAAGTAATAGTTTCGATGATGGTATTCAAGTTGATGCCGTCTACACGGACATGGCTAAGGCCTTCGATAATGTACATCATGCAACTTTGTTGTGGGTTCTAGAGGACTTTGGTGTGATGGGGTCCTCACTGAAATGGATAGAATCGTATCTGTCGGATAGACTGAAGTATGTTGCACTCAATGGCACTCATTCCGGTTTCGTTCGTGTCACCTCTGGTGTCCTCAAGGGTCACATCTGGGTCCCCTTTTATTTTTAATTTACATTAATGATATTTCGGAATGGTTTCATTATACAAAACATGATTTATATGCCTACAATCTTAGAGTGTATAGTGCTATTCGGTCCTATGATGATATTTTGCGGTTTCAGAGTGATCTTGACAGACTTTTTTCTTTTTGTCAAAGTAGGTATCTTCAATTAAATATTGATAAGTGTAAGCGTACAAGGTTTACAAAGAATGTCAATTTCTTCGATGCAATTTTTCTGATGATGGGCTTGTAATTAGTAGGGTAAACCAAATTAAGGATCTTGGTTTATATCTTGATTCTAAGTTGTATCATATTGATCATATAGTTTCTAAGGCTTTCAAAATGTTGGGTTTTGTTCTAAGAATTACTTAAAGTTTCAGTGATCCGAGGTCTTTAAAAATGCTATATTTCTCGTTGGTGAGGAGTAATTTGGAATATGCTGTACCTGTTTTGTTCCCTCACTATTACAAGTATATTGACAGAATTGAACCAGTCTAGAGAAAACTTGTCAAAAGTTTCAACTTTAGATTTTTCGGTCATAACCATGATTATCAATTTAGTTTGCGTCATCACAAAATCTTAAGCCTGGAGCAGAGGAGATTCCTTTTCGACACTCTATTTCTTTATCGAATTTTAAATAACTCTTTCAGTTTTCCGCTTGTTAATTATCTCACTTTCAATGTTCCCGTGTATCCTAGTCGTCGAAATGCTCTCTTCTATGTTCCGAAGGCCCGTACTAGTTTATTTTTTCATTCTGTTTTCTTGCGAATTATGCGTCTGTACAATTGGCATATTGCCAATATAGATATTTTTCATGAACCTCTTCCTTCTTTAAAAAAAATGTTATTGCATATCTCATTAGATCTGAATCATGCTCATTGTAGTAGTTTTTAGTTTTCATGATATTTTACTTGATTCTGTAGTCTTTAGTGAGTCTTTTTTTCTCCTGAATTTTTATGAAAGTTATAATTTTCGTTTCGTATGACAGTTTCACTTCTCTTTATTTCTCTGTTATCATTTTTTGTGAAACCCGGTAATTGGGTCTATCCTGTAGGGTTTCCATTGTTTGTAACAATAAATAAATAAATAAATCTTACCCACTTTAAAGCGAATCCATCAAAAGTTCGTCGTTGAGAATGAATATGCAGAATTTCGAGAGAGCATTTGAAAAGTTTTGAAAGGAATGGGGTTCGGTTGAATTAAGACGAAACGAATAGAAAGCTACTTATGGAAAAACCTAAAATACAGCAACTACGTTTGAATTATTTAAGAAGCACAAACGAAACCGTCAAGAAAAAAGACCAATAATTTACATGGACGAAACATATATTAATTCCTCCCATACACACAAGAAGGCTTGGAGTGACGAGACAAACGACGGCCTACGTCAGCCTGTTTCTAAAGGACCAAGACTGATAATTTGAACGCCGGTAGTGAATGTGGATTCGTACGAAACGGATATCTGGCCTTTAAGTCCATTTGTAAAACCGGTGATTATCACGACGATATGAATTTTGCAAAATACGAAATATGATTGGGAGGAAAACTTATACCAAGTTTAATATTTGAATTTGGGAGGCTTTCACTTGGTAAAATTCCATTATCAATAATAAAATAATAAAAACAAGTACTGTGTTTTAAGGAATTTTACTTAATAATTGCGATTCGTAACGTGTTTCACTACACCGTAGCTTCTTCAGACGAATGAATATACAGAAAAACATAAATGAGAATATAACTATAAATGTTCTTGAGTAATTAAAAGCTTATTGGGTTGCTTCTTCTTAAGTGGTTATTTATGACAGGTATATCCAATAAAATTAAGGAATAGATTGCTCCCCGAAAAGATTCAATAGAGGTGAAGGGCTTAAATCGACTTCATTGATGAGTCTACCTGAGTGTTTGTATTTATTGATTTCTAAAGTTTCCCAAAGATCTACCTTCCAAGATTTATTATCTGTATGCAAAATTTCAAACTGTGGGTCGAAAAAATGATTATTTTCTAAGAGATGATTCGCGTAATTTGAATCTGATTTTTTATTTGAAAAACTGCGTTTATGTTCCGATATTTTAATATTAAAATTTCTATGTGTTCTACCAATGTAGAAATTATCACAGTCATTGCAATTCAATCTATAAACACCTGATTTATTGTTTTTACCTGGTTTGGTTTTATTATTTTTTATATACCAGAAAGTGTTCTAGTGTTCGATAACGCCCCATATCACATGTACAAACAGAAAAACACCCGAACATGGTTTACCGAAAAGAAGAAATGAAGGAGTGGCTTCAACATCGAAATATTGCCTTCGCAGATGGGATGCTCAAAGCAGAACTTTATAATCTAATGAAATTGCACAAGCCCTGATCTAAGTATGCTATTGACAAACTCCTGAATGATCAGGGCCACGATATACTTAGACTTTCCCATATCATCCTGACTTAAACCCGATTGAAACAGTTTGGGCCATGAAAATTTATGTAGCTGACAGGAATGTTGATTTCTCAATAAAAAATGTGGAAAACTGTGAGGTGAGTTTTTCTCTTCGTTTTCTCTAGATCAGTGAGAATCATTATGCGAAAATACGCAGAAAATTGAACAAACTATGGAGCAAGAACATATGCTGAATGAAGTTCTCGACAAAACATAATTACTTTGCAAGCAGACGATAATTACACAGCAACAACGAGTCTTCTAGTTCTGATGAAGAAGTATCAGACAGAAAAATATTTTGAATTTATTTTATTGAGTTTTATTATAAGAGTTTATTGAACTCATTTAGTGTTTCATATTTGAATTGTTTGCAAATATTATCTAGATAAATATATTTTTACCATTTTTAATGAATTTGTATATTTAAACTGACAACCAGGTAAATCAGAATCATTTTCGTCACGATAGCGCAATACGATTGTAACTCTTAAAATTTCCGTTTTATTTTTTATGTCTTTAATCCTATATAAACCCATCGAGGTATCACAAAGATACTAGATACTTAGGAAAAACATAGTTACTATTCCTTTTCCTCTAATTCCTATTGAATATCAACCTTCAATTACTATATTTCATCCTATTGCACAGATTCCAAGTATTATTGAAATTTATAAGGTGTAATTGTTTTTTTTCAAGTATATCTAAAATTGGAGAAGTATTTCAATTCAACTTGAAATAAGAATTTCGAATAATGAAGTTGAATGGCAATAAATTATAGAAAGGCTAGTTTAAATGAAATTACAATTGAAACTACCTATAAATTGACTATGCCTAGCTAGATCAGAGTCTCTTTATCTCAGTGTGTGAGATCTTCGTCTAGAACCTACGTCTTAGATACAGCCTTGGGAATAATACTCATCACTTCATTCAACTAGCTTTATTACAGAATAATAATCGAAATCACAGTAACTGACCTATAAATTACTAACTATAATACAGGTAACTAATGCAAAAAAACTTACAAACTTAAACCAATTACAATAAAGGAACTCGTCTCAGACGAGATGAATTCAAACTACATAAGTACTAATTTTCAATTTGAAACAATCTGAGCTTTTCAACAAAATGAAACTCAATGATAGAGCTTAGTTCACGCTTAATGAAGATAGACGAGAAGAAGTGGATCATAAAGAAGAACACTTAGCTTTTAGTACTGAGGTTTATTTCACGATGTTTGGATTATGTTTTATATCGATTTTCTGGTATTCCTGTATCTTACAGCTTACAGGTTACTTGATTGGCTGAATATGGTTCATAAGGTGAACCCCTAGGTGGCAAGATTAGTTCAATAAAACGTGGTTACACCAGTCGTGAAATGTTTAGGTTTGGCATAAAGATGCAAACTTGTGACAGTGAAATATCTAGTTGGTGAAAAAAAGCTATAACAATGCCATATACAGGGTGTTTCAACGAAAACTACACAGAGGCTATACCTACCAAGATATTAATTTCTGATCAAAACGCAAAAACATGTCAGTTCTTGTTTCAAGGGGACATCTTTTGTCTGCATTCCCGTGAAAGAATTTTCATTTTTGATTGAAAACTGTAGAAGATACAGAGTGAGCCACTGAAAAATAGAGAAGATTATCTCCCCAAGACTATTGCAGTATTAGTGCGAAAAACTGGAATAGATTCATTTTAGATCAAAAGCTGCCATCTTCCGAAATAACCCTCATCTCGAATTTCAACCTCTAGAGCAGGGGTAATATTTCGAACCAGTGATACCTTTCAAGTAAAGGATTTCGATTGCCTTCTCTCACTCACTCTGTATCTTCTACAGTTTTCAATCAAAATGAAAATTCGTTCACCAGACAAAGATAATACCTTTCTTTCGAGTTATCACTCGAACCATCTACCCTCTTCAATTTTCAAGGGTGGTCATCCCTGCTCTAGGGGTTCAAATTCGAGATGAGGATGGTACTTGATGATGACATCATTGATCAGCATGGATCTGTTCCATTTTACTTCACTGAAACTTGAATAGTCTCAAGGAAATAGTCTTCCCTATCTTTCAGTTGCTCACCCTGTATCTTACACAGTTTTCAATTAAAAATGGAAATTCGTTCAAGGCGATGTAGACAAATGGAATGCAGACAAAGATCTAGGTTAATATAACGAAAGAAAATTGGAAATCTCTCCACTGTCTAATTGAATTCGTTGTCGAAGAAATCCGGCAAAAATTACCTACTACTTATAGCTCTTCAGAAGATTGGAATTTATCCAGAAATTCAAAAGAATACTTAACTACTTTTTCTGAAATTTATTCACCCAAATCGCTACAACACAGCTCCAATAAAATCACAAACGATTCCGAAGCATTCTAAATGGAAAGAGAGCGAATCTAATGGATTCCGAAATTATATAGACTCGGTTCTATGAAAAACTATTGATTTTCAAGAAAACTAATGAAAAAGCGAAATTATTCCCTTCACAACAATAAGGTGGAAATGAAACATAGAATGAGTATTGCTTTCCGTTCTCCTACAGCAACGAAGAAACTTACAATTAACCGGTGAACAACCCAGATCGATACCAGCGACACCTTACGGATATAACCCTACCTGTAAATTCTTGATTCGAATTTCAAACTGTTTGAATATTTTACTCGATGAAATGAGATTGAATTATTAATAAAATTAAGAAAACTGAGTTTAAAAGATATAAATGATTAGTTCGAGAAATTTGACTGTTACAAAGGAGAAAACAATAGTACTTTTTATGAAGGTTCAGTTAGAAAAACCCCAACTGATAGCTATTTAATATTTCATTGCAGAATGTATTATTCATCGTGCTTCCTCCGCTTGCTATCTCTCTTTTTCTTCGCGCATCTTGAAATAATCTCAACCGCACAGATATTCTTGTGGACTTGTAATTGTTTTGAGCTCGGTGATATTATGAAATTTTTTGCATTCGACTCTAAACGGTAGGAACGTATAAATATAGTGAAATATTGAAGTACATTCTGCCAAAAAGTAACGGGAATTGTTTATTAAAAAATCTGCTTGAAACAATTGTCAAAATGTTTGTAGTTGCCAGGTTGGTATAACTGTTCTATACTGACGCGGAGTTTGAACGCCATCTGTTATGCAGTTTGTTTGCAGTGCTCGATTTTTTCAGTTCTTTCAAGTGTGTTTTGCGATTTTTACAATGAATAAGAATATCGAAATATGAATTTGGCTCACATGTTGTATTGCAAATTGAATTTCGTGTGCCGATTCATTGAAAATGCTACAGAAGGCATACGGTGAATCGACTTTATCAAAAAAACATGCATATAAGTGGTACAGTACCTTCAATAGCGGCCGTGGTGAAAAATTTGCCTTGTTCTGGTCGACCATCAACATCCCTAACTGAAGTTAATATCGATAAAGCACAGGGAATGGTATTCGAAAATTATCATTTGAGTTTGAGAGAGCTAGGCAATGCACTTTCTGTGTCTCACAAATCAATTATTACCATTTCAACCGATTGTTTGGACATGAAACGCGTTGCCACTCCACTAGACCTGAATTCTCTACAAAAATTGAATCGTGTAAAAATCGCTGAAGTGATACAAGAATGAGTCGATTCCGACTTCATATTCTTAAAACGCTTTGTAACTGTTGATGAGACATTGGTTTATGAGTTTGACATGCAAACCAGTCAACAAGCTTCGGAATGGCGCCTTCCGAAACCGAAAAAACCTCGGAAAGTCGATTGTCAAAAGGTCAGACTGTAAATAAAGAATACTGTGTCACAAAAAAGTATCCGGAAATTCTCATTCAAATTGCCCGCTTTGAGTATTTTTAAGTTTCTTTAGTTTCTTGATGTTGGTAGGACTGTCTTTAATTAATATGTCAAATAGAAGCGCGATCTGTCAACTAGTTTGTATACGACAGCTGTTGAAACCAGTCGACCTCAGTGGTACTCTGCGAATTTTACAATGTAAAAAAATATCGAACAAATTTTGTGTTTTGTTCCTTGTGTTGAATCCTTGCATATGCTGGAATAGGCTTATGGAGACTGTTTTATCGAAAACCCAAGTGTACGAGTGGTATAAAGCTTTTGAAGACGGTCGGGAGATCGTCGAAAATATTCCCAGTTCTGGACGACATTAGACCTCTTCAACCGGCGATAAGGTCCAAAAAATCAAGGAAATGGTGCTCGAAAATCGTCATGCCAGTATTAGAGGGATAGCTTGTGATCCCTACATCTCTCGTGAAACCGCTCGTTTGAATGTGGTGAACCAATTGGCATGCGACGCGTTGCCACTCGGCTAGTTTCGATAAAACTGAATTCTGTTCAAAAACAGTACCTGATGCAGGTAGCTGCATACATGCTGGATCGTGCGAATTCTAATCCCACGTTCATGGGACGGATCATAACTGATGACGAGTCATGGGTCTTTGAATACGACACACTAACGAGCCAACAATCATCGGAATGGTTGGGAAAAATTAAAGTTTGTTGTTCGATGCTGATTGTCTCCTTCGATAAGATGTAGTTCATCATGAATGAACATCTGGATTTGTGGCAAAACAATTCATGAATTTTGTATGACGCGAGCACACCATCTCATCGAGCCACAACTATTTACGATTTCAAGACCAAACACTCGATAAATACCATCGAACAGCAGCCTTATTCACCTGATCTAGCTCCGTCTGACTTTTCTCTTCTCTTCAGACAGAAATTGCCGCTCCGGGGTTTAATGTGTTGTTTCGGTGTGTACACTTCCACCAGAGTATCTACAGAAAGCGGTATCAGTCACTCTATAAGACTACAGAAAAGAGGTACTCAAAATGTTCAATCACTCAGGGTGGGATTCTCTATCTCTAAAAGGGTTAGCTTCTAGATCAAGGCCTGTCAACTCAAACTCATCATATAAAACTACCAAATTTATTCTAGCTAATATTTCTCGACAGCCACAATTAAAATACCAAAATACTATAAATAATAAATTAGATAAGAAATCTCAAGAAAGGGTAACTTTGAAATTGACTAAATTTGACGTGAAGCGAAATATTAAATACAAAGTGACATTTGACAAGTAGGCACCTACGTACACAAAATTGACTAATATAACCATACTACGATCAACCGACACAAATGAATAAATAAATTAAATACAATAATTGGTGGAAGACGGTCTTCAAACAGGTAAAACAAGCAAAAATCTATATCACAGTAATAGTTGAGAACGAGATTTGATTCCATAAACGTCATAAAAGAAAATTCGTAGAAGGATCTGAAGGCCATCCCTGAAAGCGCCTATTAGAATGTTTCGATGATTGGAAAAAATATTGGCACATGTGTATAAAAAACAAGTACTGTGTTTTAAGGAATTTTACTTAATAATTGCGATTCGTAACGCGTTTCACTACACCGTAGTTTCTTCAGACGAATGAAAATACAGAAAAATATAAATGAGAATATAACTATAAATGTTCTTGAGTAAGTAAAAGCTTATTGGGTTGCTTCTTCTTAAGTGGTTATTTATGACAGATATATCCAATAAAATTAAGGAATAGATTGCTCCCCGAAAAGATTCAATAGAGGTGAAGGGCTTAAATCGACTTGTTCATTGATGAGTCTACCTGAGTGTTTGTATTTATTGATTTCTAAAGTTTCCCAAAGATCTATCTTCCAATATTTATTATCTAAGTCGAATGAAAATGGCAAACATGTTTTCGCAATTTACCATAAGCCGTCACATACAGATATTATAATACATAACTCGTCGTGTCATCCATATCAACATAAAATGTCAGCATTCAATAGTTTTATTCATAGATTGATTAACATCCCGTTATCACCAGAAAATTTCAACAAAGAACTAAATTTGATTAAACAAATAGCCAAAATAATGGTTACAATCCCAAACTAATAAATGATATTTTAAATAAAAAACAAAGTAGAATCGCATTGAATGAAGTTTACCCTGTCGAAAATTGAAACAAAAATTCAACACCTTAACCTACGTTGGCATTACAAGTGAGAAACTGAAATCATTCTTAAGTAGCAATAATTTCAACATAGCTTTCCAAACTAATAATAATTTAGGCAAATATATAAAAATAATAAAACCAAACCAGGTAAAAACAATAAATCAGGTGTTTATAGATTGAATTGCAATGACTGTGATAATTTCTACATTGGTAGAACACATAGAAATTTTAATATTAGAATATCAGAACATAAATGCAGTTTTTCAAATAAAAATCAGATTCAAATTACGCGAATCATCTCTTAGAAAATAATCATTCTTTCGACCCACAGTTTGAAATTTTGCATTTAGATAATAAATATTGGAAGGTAGATCTTTGGGAAACTTTAGAAATCAATAAATACAAACACTCAGGTAGACTCATCAATGAACAAGTCGATTTAAGCCTTTCACCTCTATTGAATCTTTTCGGGAGTCGATTCCTTAATTTTATTGGATATATCTGTCATAAATAACCACTTAAGAAGAAGCAACCCAATAAGCTTTTAATTACTCAAGAACATTCATAGTTATATTCTCATTTATATTTTTCTGTATATTCATTCGTCTGAAGAAGCTACGGTGTAGTGAAACGCGTTACAAATCGCAATTATTAAGTAAAATTCCTTAAAACACAGTACTTGTTTTTATTATTGATAATGGAATTTTACCAAGTAAAAGCCTCCCAAATTCAAACATGTGTATCGCTTCAAATGGAGCACATTCTGAAGAAGATTCAGTAAATATTGAAGTACATTAAAATTTTTGCGTTTTATTTCAAATTTCCGGATATCCTTTTGTCACAGTATATTTTCTGCGCATTATGCGGTGTTAAAGAGTGCAAATTTGTCGAAAAAGTGTAGATTTGTGGAAAAAAAACCTCACGGATTTTGTACCACGACAATGCCGCATCTCACGAGGTTATCATTGTGAATGAATTTCTGACCAAAAACTGAACAAATGTCACCGTATAACTACCGTATTCACCTGATGTGGCTCCACTCGATTACGTTTTTCCAAAACTCAAACTACCGCTTCGAGGTATCCGTTTTGAATCGATAGAAGACATGAAACAGAATTCGCGGCGATGAATGTAGTCGATTCCTGAAAAAGGGTTTGAAAGATGTTTGACTAATTATATTATTCATTAGCGTAAATGTATGATTTTGGAAGAGGCCTACCCTGAATTCGAACAATTCGGATTGAAAATAAATATTTTGTGTTTCCTTAACCAACTCTCAGTACTTTTTCACAGAATGCAAATGTTAACTTCCTTCTCGAATTTCTCGTTATTACACACCTCTGAACTTTTAGTGCAATTAACTAATAGACTATTTTGACGAGACCAGTATTCAGTTGAATGTATTTTCGAATTTATGAGATCAATTGCAGTATTCATCTTACAGGAAAAAAATTGCTATAAATGTTTATATCCCAACAGCATATTCAAGTATTTTGCTGTGTCTAATAGCATCTATTTATCAAAAGTAAATACGGAGAGCCACAAGGAATCCATTTCACTATCTTGCGGCACTGCCCTGGATAGAAGACGGAACGACGGCAAAGAACCACTAATGTTTTCAAACTACTTCCAGACAAATAATTAGGAAACCATTCAGCAACCAAAAGGTGAAAGAAAAACTATCGCAATTTGGCAACCTCAAGCTGATGATGCTCTACTGTAGTCGAGCTGAATCAATAACATCATCCTTGAACCGTTAATAGCCCTAACTGCATCATTGAGAATTTTTAGCAAAGCAGTATTCATGACAGTTGCTCTCTTTACTCCTGAGTGAGAAGAACAAAGGATATAATTATCAAGGTGTTCTATCATTCACGAGGTATGCCAATTAAGTTCGCGGAAGTTGGCAATGTTGCGGCGGTTGGTAACTCTGCAGCATTCGCATTGGTTTCATTCGGAACAGAAATCATTTCTGTCACAGCCTCTGCAAGTTTCCTGTTGATCGGTTGTATTCTTCGTGTTTTATTGTCTTTTGAACATCGACCTGTTTTGATCTACCGTCGTGAAGATGTGTGATAGAATAACTGAGCAAAGAATAGTGATTAAATGTACATGTTTTTGATAATGTCAACAAATTCGTTGCTCTATAATTTTATCCATTGTCGCAAAGCACACTTGTAAGAACTAACAAAATCGAGCACAGCACTTAATCTGAATGACAGATGGCGTTCAAACTCCGCGTCAATGTAGAGAACAGTTGTGCCAATTTAGCATCAACAAGAAATTTGACAACCGTTTCTGATAGATTTTTTCAAATAATCAATTCCTGGTTCTTTTTTGACAGAATGTATATTCCTGGAAATTTAATGAGAAAGATTAAAACCTGATAAAGGGTACTTAGAATACTTCAGTTATTAGGTATTGACAGTTTTCAAAGTGATTTTTATTATCGCCAATGATTCTTTAAATAATCTATTTCTGGTACTGTTCAACAGAATGTAGCATTCAGATAAGTTGCTGTGGATTATTGGGAGGAAGAGTCTCTTTCAATAAATGGTTACTAATACGAAAATTCCACATCACTTGAGACAAAGTTTTCGTTATTTCTTTGGGAAAATTTCTTAAAATTGCATCACTTAGTTTAATTCTTGATGCAAAACAGTTTATTGCTGAACGGCAAATCAATTCTGTACCATGATTGATATACACAATTCGTATTTTCCCAACATTCACATGTTGAATTCATCTTTCATGTATCTTCTGATCGAAAACATTTTAACCGATTGAATCCACTACTATCGTTTCCTTTCCCAAGTTGTTCCCATGAAACTATTCGTCGTTATTAATTTATTCCAGGGAGTTCCCAAGTTGTTCCCATGAAACTATTCGTCGTTATTAATTTATTCCAGGGAGTTGTGAACCTTTTGTTCAAATGGAATTATTCTGTTTCAGGAACAAAGCCACAAGTCTTACCGGCCATTGTGCGTCCTGACATTCAGGTGGAATTATTTGCTATGGCAGTTGGAACCTATGGGATATCATCTAGTGAACATGCTACTCCATTCTGTTGTCTGCGTTATGTATTTCAGGTGAGTAGTTTAGGAGAATGGAAGATTCGATGCAGAAAGGATCCGAATCTAACTAATTCTATAACACTGATATCTATGCTCGCATTTTTAACTCTATTCAGACAAGGTGGCTCTATTTGAATGTATATACATGTATAAATATATATATATAAATCTGAACATTACAGAAATATACATTACGATTCATATTAAATTATTCTTAAAATGTATCTTACCTACTAATCTTTGGATGATTGTATATATTGTATATATATATATATATATATATATATATATATATATATATATATATATATATATATATATATATATATATATATATATATATATATATATATATATATATATATATATATATATATATATATATATATATATATATATATATATATATATATATATATATATATATATATATAATATATACAATCATCCATTATGAAGGGTTTAAGATTAGTATACAAAAAATCATCGATAATTTCTAACTATCTTAACTGATAGCGGGCCAGCTTTTGATTTTAAGAATTAATCTGCGTCATACGATATGAATCGTATAACAGGTGCTATGTATATACAATACGGCTCCAAGACACAAAAACTATTACCTGGTGATCTGAGGGACACCTGGGGATTCTGGGTTACGAAGCGCCAGAAATCTTATCACAACCATCGGATATAATGCCACACACCCTTCGAAGTGGTCATAGAAGACGGCACCATCGTAAAGGGAAAAATAAACCAATTCGACCGAAAATCCTCCATATGGTACACGGACGGATCAAAAACGATTGATGGAACAGGAGCAGGCATATATGGACCCAAGTACTCTTCATCAGTACCTCTGGGATCTACTCCCACAATCGTGCAAGCAGAAACACTTGCTGTAAACCTTTGCTGCCAGGAGGGACTATGAAGGAAACTCAAAGGGGCAAAGATTTACATTTTAACGGGCAGTCAGGCAGTGATAAAGCTCTAAACTCTCACAGTTATCGGAGCATCTCTGTCTGGGAATGCCGTCAATCCTTGAAGCAATTTGCTGAGGGGAACGAACTTTTCCTCTAGTGGGTGCCTGGCCACGAAGGCATATAAGGCAATAAAGCCGCTGACGAACTGGCCAAATCAGCTGCTGGAATCCCACTCACCGGAACAGAACCGTTCTGCGGTCTAAGTAAGCCGCACAGACGACAGGAACTGAAACGATGGGAAGAATCTAGCAAAAAAGAATACAGGAGGAAAACTCCAGGCCAAAGGCAAGCGAAAAAGTTTATTGACTATTCGCCAAAGAAGACAAAACAGCTTCTCGATCTCTCTAGGGACGAGTTGAGGATCATAACAGGCCTCCTTACTGGACACTGCCCACTGAGATACCATCTCAATAAAATGGGCAAATCGGAAACGGCCACATGCAGAATGTGTAAAGAGGGCGATGAAACTGCCGAACATATTCTTTGCAGTTGCATCGCAACTGTCCGTCAAAGACATATACACTTCGGTAGCGACAAACTAGAGCCGCACGAAGTAAAAGCGAAAGCTCCCAGGGAGATTCTTAATTTTGTAAGGGATCTAGACCTACAGGGAAATGAATAAGAAGGGTTACGGACAAAAAATCAATTTGGTCGCAGTTCGGAAAGGCTTGCAAAGCCAATCGACCCTCACGAATGTAATTTAATGTAATGGAACGACATCGGCTGTGGTATTGGACAACAGTGGTGGACAAGAAGCTGACGATGACAATGTCGATGGCTGTGGCTCATTTTTATCATTTTCCATAGGACAATCCGTGACATAACTTGGTGCAGAATCAACGTCGCTAAATTTATTTTGGTTTTAGAGAAATATGCCAGTTTTTTCGAATCCACTCATTATGTAACTTGGTGTCAAAGCTAAAGGTAAAGTAGTGCGAACGATTCCAAGGATATCATATATCGTCTTTGTCTTCCCAGCATTATTCCGCATCCATGTATCTTGAGCTGAAGACATATATATTTTAAAGGGTCTGTATACGGCCGCAACAAGCGGTTGTAATTTGCGGGAGCAATGCGGAGGAAAAGAAAGCATCACCACACCATTTTATTTAGCTAGATCTATTGCGGATACAGATAACAAAACTGGTGATTCCTTACTAGGCGTGACGTTCTTGATAAAAAACTCGTCATTATTAATCCAGCCACTAGAATTTCCAGCACAAATGCTCTCCGTAGGACCATCCCGAATAAAAAGGTCTTGAAACTTTTTGCGAGGAAATATAAACAAAGGTCGAATGGATGAACCTGTAGCTGAAATCGCTACTGATAGAGTTACATTAGTTCCACGTTTACCTGATGTTACAGAACCAACATTTCTCTTTCCTTTGGCAGCATTTGTTTTGATGGTTTGGTTTCTTCAGCATTCCATATAGTAGAAGCTATAAATTTAAACCGATCCATAACTTCTACTAATTTCGAGTAAAAGTCTTGCACAATTAGTTTTGTTGAATGACGTTGCTCTGCTGAGGCTTGTTGCTTCAAGTTTTCTAATGGAGAGACTTGTATTTCGTGTAATAAAATTGGACATCCAATCCTTACCAGCCATTTTGTTTGTATGACACGTATCTGGTATACTAATGTTATATTTAATTGCACAGTCATAAGCCATACGACGAACTTCTTTAGGACCTATACCCTGAAAAATTTGTGCAAATTTGAGCAAGTATTCTGTGAGACTGGCTTCTTGTTCTTTATTACTTATCTGTCTCGAAGTTGGTACTTCGAGACAGAGATTTAACTATGGTAGCCAAATCTCAGATTTACAGGATCACCTTTCATTCGTTTTATAAATCTTGATAATGAAGTTTTACATGATTCGAAATACCGACATACCACCCTCAATGATTTATTTTCATGTAAAACTGAATGTGCTGCACGTTGCATCAATTCCACAGATTTTGTGCCACGTTCAGTATTTATTTTAGAGTTCCGCATACTCAAACAAATAAGAAAGTTTTTATTACCTTAATGTCAATAATGTGGGGTGAAAAGATCCAGTTGGTTCTTTTTACCCCAACCACGAGTAAGTTTTCATAGAGGATATAAAAAAACCGTTCGATGTAGCTTAAAAATCTGTGTGTATCTCTTGCCAGCGGCGATGCTTGACTGCCGGCAATGGCGCGTTATACTCCCCGTGGCTGCTTCATTCGCTCGTATCAATAGAACGAACGATACGTCACTAGTTGTTGAGATACTTATGGTGGACCTTTTTACCCGCGGTCCTTTAAGCCCCGCCCTACCCTACACCTATTCAGTAACAGCGTCAATCTTGTTATTTAATATCCACACCTCGTACGTACGAGTGGAATGTCTTCAGAACCAAAACATCGCGTCAGTAACTGTTTGATAAAGTTTGTATTACTCGTATTGGTTTTTTTATGACATTACAATCGAGAAAACCGATACGACACAACAAAAACGAATAATATTTTGAAATGTCACTATTGGAAAGCATTTCGCATATAAACATACGTGTTTGAATAACCGTTTCAAGCTCATCGATCATTCGAATGAAACTCGAAAGGTATCAGACTTTTTCGTTCGTTCGAAGGCCAGTCGAAAGCTTTTTCACGTTTCTGACCATCAATTTATTGCGCCCTGTCGGCGATAATGATATAATCGAAACACGAACCCGTGATTTATGGCCGAAGGGCCTATGGAAACTTTAATTGTGTAATTCAATTACGGCGCTAATGCGGCCAAAAAGGCGGCCGGAACTTCGGCGAGAAGGAACAGAGACGGAAAAACGGATAATTCAAGAGTGGATTGGAAAAAATGGAAAGATAAATAGGGGCCACCTAATGAGATTCCAATTATCGATCAGCCTGAAATATATTATCTCTTTCCAACAGGAATAAGTCTGGGAGATACTGAGAGCAAGTTCGTGTTCTTGTCGCCTTGTATGTCTCACGATTTAACTTAGTTCATTACGATCTACTCTCGCTTCTATATTTTTCATTTGGAACTTCAGAGACTTAGAAATACATGCTATTGAAAAAAGAAATGAAACAAAACAAATGCACATTGAAATAAAACAGTCTGGCTTGGCATTTAAAACAGCCTGGCTTGGTATTTTATCTTACTTCAATTCACATTGAGTAGTTCAATAAAATAGTATTTCAAGATACTTACCGTCGGAAGTTCACGGAACATCGAAAAAACAGTTAGATGAAGGTGTACGACATTGATTTCAGCAAGCACGAATGAGTTAATATGTTTTATACTCAAGGAAATAATGAAGACTGCACAAATTGAAAGAAGTAATGATAACATAATATACAGGGTTCTTAAAAATACACGGCAATATTTAGGAAGGTAATTGCTGAAGTGATTTCATGAAAAAAATCATATAAATATAAGTCCGGAAATACTTCGTAACCGATTAAAATTTAATCGAAAGATGCAGTTTAATCTGAATTTCTCGTAAACTTCTTGAGATATTGAAGTGAAATTTTGGGAGTGGCGAAAAGAATTTCCAATACGAAACAATATCTTGAAGTCACCAGTGGCGCGCGTGAGGTCTCAACGCTGGATATTCTCAAATAAAAATTCTAGGATGCTACTGATTTTTTCTAAAATGAGAAATATTTTCGTATTTTTCAATTATTCCTGAAGAAAAATACTCTCTTGACACTTTTTTGTACAGTTCCCAGTTTTTGAGTAAAATAATGTTGAGAATTTTGAATCTATTGAATACGAATTTTAAATCAGCTATTAGGAATCGTTATACGAATGCTAAGATGACCGACATGAACTTCATATATGTACGTGCTGACAGTAATGCATTAGAAGCTCGGCGGTTGTACATTGGAGGATTTCCAAACCGTACTGCTCCCTACAGAAAAACATTTGAGAGCGTTCATTCACACCTATCTGAAAAAGGCACATTAAGATGATACGAAGGAGAAGGAAGGCCGAGGGAAGTAAGGACAGTAGAGCTTGAAAATGAGATTCAATAATTCAAGTCGACCCAGGTACCTCCACTCACTTGAGGTGTCAGCAATGTTTGGCAACTCCTTATTGAAAATTTGTTGTATTAATTCGACCTGCAACGCGTACAAGCACTTCTTTTTACCGATTTTCCTGCCCGAATTGCGTAATGTCGATGGCTTTTGCGTCAGTTGATTCAAATTCCTCAATTTCTTATGCTAATCCTATTTACTGAAGAAGCCATCTTTTCAATAAATTCTATAAGAAATTTTCATTATAATCATATGTGATGTGAAGAAAATACACATCAAACATATAAAGATCGATTTCATCATCAGTTCTCGTTGAAAGCTTGAATCGGCTTTGTGGGTGACTACCTAATTGGACCTGTATTTTTAGCAGGGAGATGTACCGCTACTTCTTAGAACACACGCTTCCACATTTCTTGACAGATGTACCTTTGGCAATAGACAAACCATGTGGTTTAGGCATGTTGGCGATCCTGTCCATTTTAGTCAGCTTGGTCGTGACTTCCTAACTCATGTAGTATGGTAATCGCTGTTACCTTGAATCCCTGGATTTTTTGCAGTGGGGTCATTTGAAGCTTTTGGTTTACACTATCTTCGTGGCAAATGTCGAGGACTTAAGAAATAGAATCATTGCTGGGTGCAACTCGATAAGAGCAGATCCTGGTGTTTTTGGAAGAGTTCGCCAATCAATGAGGAGAAGACTGAAATCCTACATACCAGCTGAAGGTGTTCATTTTGAATAGGTTTTGTGATTTTTTTAGAGTTGTTGGTGATACTAACATGTTTTTCTTTTTATTCTGAAATACATTGCTCCAACCACTAGGGTTATTACCAACGGTGCAGAAAATTACAAACCAAATAAATGTTGAGATACTTCACAGAGCAATATGGACTATGAGGGTTTCTCAATTATGATATCACAGTTTGTTTATCATACCAATTTCTCTCTTGCCCGAGTGGGGCAACTAAAACGAAAAAGACTCAGTAACTGCTGAACTATTCGTTTCTGGACTAAAGGCAGAAACATGTCAGATTTTGTTCCTTATAATGCAGATTTAGCAGTGCCGATCCTACCCTCAAATCCGCAAAATGTTAGTTTCGTATATACTTGAAACAATGCATCATCAGGAAGCTACTGAGAACAGTGTCACGAACCCACTAATACTGCAAGTACCAGTTCCGACGAGTCAAATTTAATTGTTCAAAGTGAGTTGAATTATTTAGTACGTGATTTGAGATTATCAAAGCAAGAGCTCCTTGGTTGCCGTCTTAAGGATAGAACTTTTTAAACTATAAAACGGAAATTACGAATTACTGAAAAAAACATGCTCGGTATTCTTTATTCTACAGTATAAAAATTCATTGTTATAGTTATCTGCATTGATCGTTCAGTGCAGCAACTCGATAATAAGCATTCCCCCTCTAAGTGTCGTTTATTTATAGATGCGTCTAATTGCAGTTTGAAAGCTATGTTATTGTATATGGAAATCTAAAACCATCTTAAAGTGTTTTGAATAAAATAATCTACAAGTATAAATGGCACATACCGAGTGGGGCAACTAAAACGAAAAATACTCAATAACTGCTAAAGGATTCGTTTCTGGACAAAAATCAGAAATAGGACAATTTTTGTCTGAAAGAGGACATCTTTTTACATAAGGTGATTTTATTTGGAATCAACCCCCATCAACCATGCAGGGGTGCACAAAACTCAATTTTTTTAATATGGAAGATAGGTCGAGTAAAACCTCATTGGAAAGCTCTCTTGGTTCTGAACACAAATAAGTAATATTTTTTGAGTTTTGACAATTCGGAAAAAGATACAGGCTCGTTCGTCAAAGACGCGTTATTTTCAGTGATTGCACAATCTGTCGATTTCGAATGAACATTCACCGAAATACTGTTGTATTTTGGGGAAAAATATCTTTCAGCAGTGGTGCTTCCACTACACCACCTTAGACACCCCTCAGATGAGGGTGTCAACCACACAAATCTTCGAAATGATCAGTTAGTTTGAGTAATAACTCATTTGAAAGGTTTTAGAATTTCTAGAATATTGTAGACAAAATGTTTGCTTCATCTTCATTATGATGAAGATACAGGGTGAATTAATAGAGAGCGATACAGTGTTTGCGAGGTCTATTGAATGTGGATGCAGATTCAGAACACGTTTGTTTGATTTTCAAATAATAGAGCTTTTTCTTAGAATTACCGATATGTTGATGAGTAGGGAAAAATGGAAAATTTAAAAAACAATTGCATTTATCATACCTGATACATTTTATAGGTTAACTCGGTATCAATCGAACAAATATTCAAAGTGTTCGCCGCCAACTTCCGAACACAAATACAGATTTCGCTCGAAACGTTCCCGCATATTACGAAGCATTTCAGGGGTTATACGATTACACTCGACTTCAATCCATTGTCGTAAATCCACCAAATCTGCTGGATCGGTTTTATGAATTTGACTCTTTAAGTGGCCCCATAAAGAAAAATTTCCAATAGTGACAAGTCCGGAGAACGCGGGGGCCATTCTGTAGGTCCTCTTCTTCCGAGCCATCCATCAGGAAATTCTCGATCTAGATTTTGTCGAACAGAAAGTGCAAAATGCGTGGCGGGCACCATCCCGCTGAAACACAGCATCCTCTTCTAAATAGCTAGGATAATTTCTCCAAAATTTTAGTTATGGCCGGAAGTATCTCAAGGAGTTGGAGATACATTTCTCCCGTCAGATTTCCTAGTAAGAAAAATGACTCAGTCAGACGATTCCCATAGATGCTAACCCAAACATTCAATATTCTAGAATATTGGGTGTATACACCATGAAAGATTCTCTGATTAGAGTCGGAATAGAACCGGCAGTTATGACGCTTTATAGTGCCATTCAAAAAAAAAGTACATTCATCAGAGAAGCAAATATTGTAGAGAAAGTGTGGATTGTTTGCGATAAGCTTACTTATTATTTCACAGAATTGCACTCTGCGGTCGAAGTCATCATCATGCAATTCCTGGATCATCTTGATTTTATATGGATGGAATTGGTATTGTTTGAAAACTTGTCCAATAGTTCTTCGACTCACACCAATTTCCCTTTCCAATTTTCTTGTACTCAGATTGGGATCAATCACTACTTGCTCAAGCAACGCAGTTTCCATTTCCTCATTTCGTATGGGTCTTTGGATATGCTCTCTTTTCCTTTTCTGAACAGAGCCAGTTTCTCTAAATTTTTCCACCAATTCCAAAATGTACTTGGCACTTGCCCTAGTTGCACAAGAGTTAATGCTGGAAAAAATTTCAATAATGTCAACTTCTTCAGCTATTGAATAAACCATTATACTGGTATGGATGCAACCCGTGAGTGTGAAAAGCAGCTAGATAAACAAACAAACTAATTCGAATTTTCTTTATCAGATATAAGTAATCTCAAAGAAAAAACAAAAATTGCCGCATTTGTTTTGAGAAAACTGCATTACACCTATGTGATTTCGGATGAATATTTTTCTGTTACGAGAACTTTACTTGAATTCGTTTCATTTCATCTCATAATTGAGTTGGTTCAATCCACTCTTTCTCCACATGAGCTAAACTGATAAGTTCTTAACAGACGCAAAATTGAAAGGTGATATTATCAAACACGTTTTTGTATTGCTCATTCTCAATTCTGGCGCCCGGGGTTATCCCCCGTTATAAATGTTATGTTAGAAATCTATATTATATTTTTAAGGAATTCTTGACTATAAGGTAATAAAACACAATTACTTGCTACATAAATCATTTTAATTGTTATTTGTTTTGGATAACCAGATGTTACCCTGTATTTTTGCATTGTAAAAGAAAATAAGCTCATTACTTGAATAACCTACTTATCGCCTTGAACCTAACAATAGCTATTATTAAGGAAGTGCATAAATACGTAGTGTTATGTAAAGAAAGTACCATTCCATTTCTTATTCTCGCCTGTTCACAATCACTTAATTTCCTACTTTCGTACTTGTTAAAAACTCTCCACGGAATTTCTGAATCTGGAAACTATTTGTGTTCAAGTTATCATTATTGAATTTATTGACGTTTGACCTGGAAATGTTTCAATCTCCCAACCATTACAACGTCTTTGCAGAAATCATTATTTTATGAGGGCAAATGTCTGTATAATTATTTGCCAATAGAATAAGGAATGCGCCTTGTCTAAAAGTTTTCAATAGCTAACTATCCGACTTGTTGAAAATGAGAACTGACTATTTGAAATTTGGATTTTTCTGAAGTAATAATCCATTATTTTTCGTACCTAACTTGCAGAGTTACTAAAATAAAGCGTCTTATTTTGAAATAAAATTTGAAAATTCATTCACTGTAATCGGATATTTGTAAATACCTATCCAATGAGCTATAACTCGGTCTAACTGATCAATTCGAAGATTTTAGGGGAACAATATTTCGGTGAATGTTCATTCGAAATCGACAGATTTTGCAAGCACTGAAAATAACTGGTTATCTGACGAACTAGCCTGTATCTTCTTCCGAATATGTGAAAACTCAGAAATTATTATACATTTCTATTGAGAATTAAATGAGCTTTTCAATGAGGTATCACTCAACCTATCTTCTTCATTCAAAAAATCGAGTTTCGTGCACTCCTGCTTAGGGGGTTGATCAAAAATAAAATCACCATATGTGGAAAAAATGTCCCCCTTAGGATTGAAATTGACTCGTTTCTGCTTTTTGTTCAGAAACGAATAGTTTAGCAGTTATTGAGTCTTTTTCCTTTTGGTTGCCCCATCCGGTATAACTAAAAATGTTTTTGAAAGAACAATTTTCCCAGAGTACTGATTTCAAATCATCGCCAATATAATACTTGAGATTTTGCTCTATAAAAAATGAACAATCAAATAAAAAACAGACATTGGCATGCAGCATAAAGCGCACACTTTCTCTGGTTCCCTGCTTATAAGATGTTCATGATTGTACCGTGTATGGTCGGTGCATAAGCGGGTTAGGATCACTTGATGTTCTCTGGTTTGTGGCTAGGTTTCCACGATATGATAAAGTTCTTGATTTCATTCAGTTTAGTCCTTGATGTTTGCCATTGAGCCTCCTACGAATTTAGGACTGTAGTTTTCACAAAATATTTGAGATTGAAGTGTGATACTCTTACACTATTATTGTCCCTTCGTCCATCGTTTCTCGTACAACTATGTCGACGTGTTTATTGCCAGAAATTCCTACTTGTGACGGAACCCACATAAACTGAATCTCATTGGTCGTTTCTGTCGCTGAGTGTGTTCGCTTTTCAATTCGTGTGACCAATGTATGGTCTGTATAGACCTGCTGCATGCTGCATACCTTGTAAGGATCTGCGTGAATCAGTTATTATCAGGAATTTTTGTATGCCTGCTGCCATGGTAAAACTGATCGCTTGAAGAATTGCAAACAGCTCTCTACTATAGATACTAGGGAGAGGAGTCAGTTTACAACCTTAGTTTTGCCCAATTTTTGATTTTCAAATAGTAATTATTTAATGATAAAAAGGAATAGACTACGATGGATCTTTGAATCGAAGACTACGTATCGTATACTACAATGAAATGTATGGGATTTCTTCTCTTATTCTTTTCAACAAATTATTTACTCAACTACTTGGTGTCGAACATAAAATGCCAAAAAAAAAGCTTATTCTTTGACATATAATTGGAAAACTCAAAAATACCTTATATTTTTGAAAAAATAAGTAGCGTGCTAATGTTCTTTTAGAATAACCTGGGTTGTGCCCATACGCCTAACACTGGTGAGTCAAAAATATTGTTTCATATTGAAAATTATATGTCTTTGAAAGATTTCGACACCCCCAATCTCAACATCTCAAGCAGTTCACAAAAAAATCGAATTTAATTGCATCTTTCCATCTTTCTTTAACACCTTGTAAATCGGTAAGGAAATATTTTGGACCTATGTTTATATGAACTTTTTTCTCGAACCGACTTCAGCAATCACCTCCTTAAATATTCCCGAGTATTTTTTAAATACCCTGTATAATATAAATAAAAGTCGCTTTATTTTAGTAACTCGGCAAGTTAGGTACGAAAAATAATGGATTATTACTTCAGAAAAATCCAAATTTCAAACAGTTAGTTTTCATTTTTAACAAGTCGGATAGTTTGCTATTGAAAACTTTTAGACAAGGCGCATTCCTTATTCTATTGGCAAAGAATTATACAGACATTTGCCTCATAAAATAATGATTTCTGCAAAGACCTTGTAATGGTCGGGAGATTAAAACACTTCCAGGACAAACGTCAATAAATTCAATAATAATAACTTGAACAGAAATAGTTTCCAGATTCAGAAATGCTGTGGAGAGTTTTTAACAAGTACGAAAGTAGGAAATTAAGTGATTGTGAACAGGCGAGAATAAGAAATGGAATGGTACTTTCTTTACTTAACACTACGTATTTATGAACTTCCTTAATAATAGCTATTGTTAGGTTCAAGGCGATAAGTAGGTTATTTAAGTAATGAGCTTATTTTCTTTTACAATGCAAAAATACAGGGTAACATCTGGTTATCCAAAACAAATAACAATTAAAATGATTTATCAAGCAAGTAGTTGTGTTTTATTACCTTATAGTCAAGAATTCCTTGAAAACATAATATAGATTTCTAACATGACATTTATAACGGGGGATAACCCCGGGCGCCAGAATTGAGAATGAGCTATTTGCCAACTCACTCTAAATTTAATAAATGTTAATAAATGTAATACAACTGCGATAGGCGGTGACTGCGACAATAATAAGACAAAATCTCAAAGTCTCTCCTACTGTCTAGAGAAAGTTAAACATTGAGCTTCACTCAATCGATTGGGTCAATTTGTGATCACAAAAAGCGCACAGTATATATATTCTACCATTCGAATAAAAAAAACATGTTTGATATCGTTCAAATCCGGTGAAAATAAATCAAAAATTGGCAATTTAAATGAAATAAGTTGATGCTCATCTGTGGATGTCCTGAAGATCCACCCCTAGATTTTTATGTAGCTCATATCCTGCAGTTTTCCAGATATGAATCAACCCCAATCGGCATATAACTACTTCATGTATTTTCCGGGTTTCGCAATAACCCAGCTCCTGCTATACACGAGTTCCAGAATACCCCAGTTTTAGGACACCTATACAAGATATTACATACACACATACACATTATGGTATGTCTCAACTTGAGGAGGTGAATCTACGTGCAATTTTAAGAAAAAAGTTTATATAATCATACGTCCGCAAATGCTGGGTTACGGAGCTGCAGGGTGTTGACATTTCCGGAATTTTTTTTTTCATCTAAACTTCTGCAGTTTTCGAAATATTCAGCCCAAATTTGGAATGCAAGCTATTTTTCACAGCCTCCATCATTATACGTCGTAGATTTTGACTGAAATTCACAAGGTGTTTTCTTTTCCGAGGCCATGTCTCGGAGAAGAAAAAAAAGTTCGAAGTTTTTTGCAGTACGCCACTGATCAGCATTCAATCAATTCTCGACATCTTCGTTTAATTTAGAAACTTTTTTGACACTTGCAAAATTTTTCGTACCTCCAACCGTTTAAGTGAAAAATTATTGAATTTGAATTATTTGAATTGTATGTTATTCGCTTAATGAAAATAAAATAATAGAAATACTCAATAGGTATGCTCAAAATTTGCTTTTATTTTGATAGCTCGTCTACTGAGACTCAACTTATACTTATTTAATATCAAACTGAAAAAAGAACATTTGAAAACTACATAAATTGCTGGAAGTGTCCTACACCTGCAAGAATACAGGTCTCTGTCCTTCTTCGCATATTATCCCGCACTCGTTGAAATATTCTTGGGGTATTGCTTATCGTGTCACACGAGGTTATTATTCGATTTCTAAATTCTTCTACAGTGTTCACTGGAGTGGTATAAACTTAACTTTTGAGGTATTCCCTTAAGAAAAAAAGACAAAACTATTTAAGTCGGGGGACCTAGGATGCCATGGTTCTGGCCCACTTATCCATCGGTTGTTGAATGTATCGTTCAAGAATTCCCTAGCTTATCCACTGAAATGTGCTGGTGCCCCATCATGCATGAATCACATTATGTTTCTCACCAAAAATGGCACATCCTCGAGTAATAAAGGTAACTCCTCCTCAAGAAATTGCCGATAAGCGGGACTGTTTATCTGTTACGCAAAAAGAAATGGCACAATCAAACAATTTCCAATCATTTCGACCCAGACATTTAGTGATTGATGATAAGATTCCTCAATCAAAAGGGGTTTTCCTCAGCCCAATAATGATTATTGTGAAAATTTGTGATAGCAGGTCTCGGAAAGTTAGCTTCGTCTGTGAATATTATTCCACTATCAAAATGAGCATTTTCTCTAATTTTATCTAAGAACCATCGGCAGAAATTCAGTCTTGAAGGAAAATCTCGAGGAAGTGTAGAGTTTGATCGCGTTGAATATGAAACTGGTACAATAAAAAGTGGTGGAGAATCCTCCAAACTAGAACATGTGAAATGTTCAACTGATTTCCAATTTTTGTTTTACTCACATGAGGATTCAAATCAATACAATTCAAAACTGCTTCCTCAATATCTGGAGTTCTCATAGTTTGAGTTGCGTCTTTTAAATGATTATTTGCAGTAAAAGTACCAGTCTCTTTCAACCTTCTGAGGATATTTGAAAATTTTCGCCTGTCTGGTGTTACTCCATTGGGAAAGCGCACCGGATGTACTCGCCTAGTTTCTGTTGTGTTTCCGTCAGCCAGACCGTACATGTAATGAATATCAGCCAATTCGGCGTTAGTAAAATTAGCCATTTTTTCTTACAGTAATAACTTCAAATGTCTTAAAACTAATCGTTTATTTAATAAACAGTTCGAGCAAACACTTGTTCAACTTTAGCAACTGTCAAAATAAATAAATTAATGAAAATAATCAAAGCCTACTAGTCATTTTTTTAATTAAAGTGCTTTCAATTCAGCGAATGCATACAATCGTTTATTAATATTTGGCTCAAAAACGGTTGGAGATACGAAAAGATTACAAACGTCAAAAGAGTTTCTAAATTGAACGAAGATGACGAAAATTGAATGCGCACTGATCAGTGGCGTACTGCGAAAGAGTTCGAAAGGGCAAAAGAAGACACGGCTCCGAAAAGATAACACCTTGTAGATTCTAGTTAACATTGAGAACGTGTATTGATGGATTCTGTGAGAAATACCTTGCATTTAAATCTCGGCTGAATACCTCAAAAACTGCAGGAGTTTTGAAGAAAATAACCTATTTATCTGGGAATTTCTAAAGCCTGTAGCTGCATAACGAACTTTTGCGGACCTTTATTTATATGAATTTTTTTTTCCTAAAATTGCACGTAGATTTACTGTCTCAAGTTGTGACATACTATTATGCAACACTTAGTATGCAAAAAAAATATAGCGATAAAACCACCAACTACAACTCAACAGAAAATACCAATGATTGAGCAATCGAATGGAATATATCTTACCCCAAGATGTTGAAGGGGAAAACGTGCTTCCTTCAAGTTCAACATGGCGGCCAGAGCCGTAGAAGACGTATTCTTTAAGAATTTCAAATGAGGAATATTCAGCCAAGTAATCCGCTGCAGAGCAAATCCTGAACGTCAGAATAGAGATTATGACAAAACCAAAATTATCTCTATTAAGCCTTGAATTTGGATACTTTTAAACCACTTCACAAAACTTTACAGAAACTGGTAATTCGTTTAAGTCATATTCGGAAAATAATAAGTAAATACGTCAGAATTCGAAACGGAACAGGTGATCATCGAATTTCTTGCCATTGCCAAGTATACCTTAAATTCCACCACTGATACCGTGGACCTATATATTTATACCATTAAACAGAGTCAACAACAAAATAAGCCGAGATTGAACAAACGTGATCCCATATCGTCAGTCTATTTAGAACAATAAATCAACTATTCAATCACAAAAATTAATGGATAACTGACTAGAACGTGAAGGTCTAGGTCATATGATCTTGATTTGAAATCTGTATTCAACAAACGATTGACTCCACCGGCAACGTCGCAGCAATAATATAGCTTTATTTATTAACCTCTGAAATTATAAAATAAACACAACAATTAAATGCAATGGGATGGCAGAATAATAATTTAAAATATGTTCGGGGATGAACTTCATGGAATGGATATCCAGAATGATAAGATATCTTCGTTATTTGTATTTACCGAAGGGAACTATGTAAAGTTGAATGTTGATATTATCGCTAACTTTGTCGAAATTACAATCTAAGATGTTGAAAGTAAGCAAATTGTGGGGAATGTCGTTTTTAAAATATTACACATTACGAGATGGAAAAGGCTATAGTCTATTGGTAAAGACGTAGAGCAATAAAAGCTCATTAAGTATGCAGAACCCTAAGAAATGTGGTACGTGGGAAATTCGAAATTAAATGGAGTTTCTCTTATTTTGTCCTGGAACAGGCATCAATTTATTGCCAGATCTATGATAGAAACCCTCGCACAATTCTCCAGGAAGAACACAACTACCGCTCTATTTTTTTGTTGCTTACGAACATTGCAGTCCTCGTTTCATATAAAATGTTTACTTTAGACGTCTATAATGTGTGTTCAGTAACGTAGACGATTATGTAATTTAGGATTTTCTAGCAAAGTAAAATTAAATCAGTTAAACACTATCGAATTTAAAAACGATAATAAATCAATGTGAATATCTAGATACTGACGTTTACCAAATATAATTATTTCATGAATTTCATGCATACACAATTTACGCTTAATTCTATACGTTGAAATATATAATATTTGAATAATGTTTATGATATTTCTGATAACTCAATAATTTCAGTAAATTGTGGAAAGCAGCATTCATTTTACATTATAGTAGACTTGAGCTAAATTTTCAACATTAACAGAATGTCAAACAATGTTTATAAATAATAGTTTTAATTGTTCTTAAATAATTTCTTCTGCATAAAATGATTTCTTCTGTACCCATGAGAACTGACCTCCTGTTGTGCTTTTCTCATGATAAATTCAATTCATGGACACCTTGCCACAATTCATTTTTGATATTAAAGGCAAAGCCTGATCTCCTACGAGCACAGCGTGTATTTTTTCACAGACGGAGTTTTTTCCGGAAATAAAAAGAATGCACAGTTTCACGAAGAGTATTTCTAAAGTCAATGACCACTCGGGGCCTTCCTGGGGAAGTGTTTGGAGGTTTCAATATAAATCCATTCTCAGATTTTCTTTCCTTGTGAAGCTTGTATATTGTGGACTGTCCAGTTCCTGTCATCTCACAACACATTTTAACATTTTCATTGATTGAAGGTAAATGGCCTTCAAGCATCGTATACATTCAATATAATTAATTTTTCAATTTGGGAAAGTGGTATATTGGTGGTATATATAAGAAAACACTTTCACCAACTTCTAACAGATGCATAAATGATAAAACTACATCAAAAATACTACATAATATATATCTATGTAATAATGACTCTTGGGATTGAATTCGGATAATATGCTTTATAATACTCTTTAACCCTTATCCGAGTGGCACACCTATTACCATTCTGTCACCTAAAGATTCATTACTCTAGGGCTTTACCAAATCGACCATAGGACCGAAATTTTGACGCGCCGACAGGTGGCATAAATTGAGATGTTCCAATAGACAAAAACTATCTACATATTTGTAGGTAGGTACATGATAACGTTCGAAAACTCCTTCGGATAAATCGGCATCTGTTTATGTTCCATTTAACTCATCAAAGAGCTTCATTTCATATAGAATAGCACTATAACTTTTGGAACTATCTTTGATCAGTCTAGAACAATATCATTTATAAATTGAAATGATAACAGCATTAACTCCTACTCCAATTGCGAGGGTAACCCGTATGGCAACAGTTTCCACACCGTTTCATGCACAAACCGTGCGAGCACATGGTGTTTGTTCACAAAAAAGTTACCTCTAGAATAGCCGGAATATACGTCTATTCTGAAGTTAATAATTTGATTCGAAACTCTGAAACTGAATAGATTTGGTAATGAAAAGCAAAGCAACCTTGATGAAATGTAAACACCCGGCTTGGTATGAATGAAGGCCGGTCTCTATTACAATATAACCTGGGGAATAAGAAACGTGTCAGGAACTAGGCTTTATTCACGTTTAATGGTCGGTAATGGCTTATTGACAGTCTGATTATAAGCGGCTTCGGCTTTGTTGAGGTCACTTTTGTACAGGGTCGGTTATGAGCTGCTTATATAAGTAATGATTCTGTTTTTGGTATCGTTCGTGTAGTCGTAAATGGAGCTTAACATATTTTTGATTACACATTGGACGTATTGGTGCTTTTTAATTATATTCACGGGAATGCCTCGAAATTCATTATGCTAGTAATATTAATTTGGCTTTGTGAAATTCAAATATTCATATGGTAATTGTTGCATAAATCGTCTTTTATTTATTGCTGTATTACAGAGGTTTTTTCCTTCGTTTAGTTTTTCGTAAAATATTTGAAATGATTGAAGTTTTACTTCATCAATGGCTACAATAGCTTTTTCCATATAGAGAGATACGTGACCATGCCGATATAGTTTTCGGTGAGCCTAGTTTTCTTTGGAACTGGATTCTTTCCGGGACCAAATCTTTCACTTCTTCAGAACATGGATTCTGTAAAAAAGAGGTTATTCTCGCATTCGTACGAAGTATCTTTTTTCATCCGTCATTAAGGAGGAGCTAGATTGGTGTCCAAAATCTATCTGATTATTGTATTGAATGTTGTGTGGTGGTTCAGATTTGATTCTGGAGTCAATTACAGACATTGACGCTTATATGCAAATAAGCGAATTATAGTATAGTCGATTTGGTCAAGTCGTAGAGTAATAAAGGATGGTCATGGACGTGGCATTAATTAATTCTTCTTACATATTACAATCTGGAGTAACTGGGTATAATATTGGTAAATTTGGTGAATTTCATCTCTATTTTTCTCAGAAACTCATAAGCACTATCTTTAACCTTTCCATCCCATATGAGATAATTATCAATATAATTTGGATGAATAATTCCTCTTATGACTGATTAACAATGAGCAATACAGTTCTGATTACTCAGTGGTACTCAGGCACAGCACCACCGCCCGCCAAGTACATTGAGACATATGTCCATGGATGAGGGGCTAAAGCGTATTATTGAGTATATTATGCGAATTTAACATAACGAAAGGTAACTATTACATAGATGTACAGGGATATCCACCGGGACCGTCCGTTAAAAACTTTTTGAGTTCCAATTACAATATCAAGCTGAAATTTTATACGCGGCCATAAGTAGCGATTTCCAATTGAAGTGAAATATTTTCGAAGTGATACCATTTCCTGTTATACCGGACGTGGGTCCTCACTTTGTTAATTCAAATGGCAATCTACCTTTTTTATTATACATCTAGAACCAACATTTGAGGAAGCCATAAAACACCCAAGTTGTTGGCATTTATCTGTCAAAACTTTTGACAGATTTAATTATTTTTGTTATGAATTCGATTTTTGAGGAACATTTAAAAAAATTGTAGCTCGTAGATCTTTTGCACTACAGACACAATTTTTCTTGGGTGGATAGAAGAAGGATCAAGGAATCTTTTAAGCAATCTACACATGTCAAATGTTCATTGCGTTGTTTTGTATGATTTTTTCAATTTGGCTTTTTCAAACAGCATTAACTCAATTTTTTCAAATGGCACGTGCCAATTTTTATATCGCCATCAGATGAAGCGTCAAATTTCAGATGGAATTGTATCAGCATGCACTATACCCATATCTTATAGTTCCAAAATAATTTGGGAATATATTGAATTTTGATGATTTTGCAAGAACTAACATAGAATGCTTTGAAATATTTGAATCAAGTAGCCGAACTGGCTACGCTCACCTGACAGGTGCCTAAAATTAATGTACTTGTCACTTCGTTCCTTCGAATTTGATATTTCAACAAGAATTGTTGGTAATTTGAAGTGAAAATTTTTGAAAAACACCAGATAAAACGAGGATATGTTTAATCTCTTTTCTATTCTTGGCGAATGTCAAAAAGTGGTGGATAGAACTTGTAGGCAATTCAATAACCAATTTACAAATTGGGCACCTATGAGTAAAACAAAATTTCGAAGGAATAGAAGCAATTTTCTGCAATTTGGAGGAACAAAATACATAGAAACTAAAAGAAAACCAATTCTCGAGGACGACGACAATCAAATTAATACGCTAACGTATTTTCGTGCCAATCCACATGCGTCAGCATCAATGGATATTGGATTGAGTTATACTTCCATTCAAAGAATCCTTAAGAAAGATAACATGCATCTGTCTTACAATTCTGCAAAAAATTATAAGGTCTGATGAAGCCTAGTTCAATGAAAGTGGAATAACCAACAAAAGAAATCGACATTTTTGGGCCACAGAAAATCCACATTTCATTGAGGTTATTGATTTCCAAAATGAATTCAGCGTGAACGTTTTTGCAATTTTAATGAATGATTTGTCGGCTAATCACATTTATGAGGAAAATCTTCATGGACAAAGAGACCTGGAAATTTTGAGAGGAACATTAGCAAATTTTTTAGATGGATTACCCCCTAACGTTCTGCGGGATTGCTATTACCAAATGGATGGTGCACCAGCACATAATATACGGGCTGTAGATCGGCAGCTAACAGAAATGTTCGAGGATAGATGGTGGGGTAATCAAGGACCAAAGTTAAGGCCTCCGCGTTCTCCGGACCTGACGCCCCTTGATTTTTATTTATGGGGCAAAATCAAGAGTGAAGTGTATCTTATTCCTGTAAGAAGTAAAGAAGAGTTACTAGAGCGCATTCATAATGCTTTTCGTAATATTGATCCTGAGGAAACTAGGAGGGCAACTCATCATGTTCGTATACGAGCTGTCAAGTGTATCGAGCAAAATGGGGCCCATATTGAACATTTATTCAGATCGTTAATTTGTTTTCTCGTATGATGTTTGCTATCATTTACTTACTTATCATTTACACTTATCTGTCAAAAGTTTTGACAGATAAGTGCCAGCAACTTGGGCATTTTATGCCTTGCTCAAATATCGGTTCTACATGTATAATAAAAAAGGAAATCGCTAGTTTTGGCCACGTATAAAATTTCAGCTTGATATTGTAGTTGGAACATAAAAAGTTTTTAACGGACAGTCCCGGTGGAAATCCCTGTATATTAAGAAGAGTTCTTGAAGTAGTTCTATCATTTGTTAACATAAGTTAGTAGTTGGTGAAAGTGTTTGTTCATTTCAAAAATAATGAAAAGGCACTCTAATTTTACAGCAGTTAAACTTGCTAAAAATATACCACTCTCCCAATGTGAAAAATTGATTGATTATATTGAATATATACGATGCTTTAAGACATCAAAGTCATTTACTTTCAATCGATGGAAATGTTCAAATGTGTTCGGAGATTACGGGAATTGGACAGTCCACAACATACAAGCTTCCCGAGGAAAGAATATATAAAAATGTATTTATAGTGAAACCTCCAAAAACTTTTCCAGAAAGGCCTAGTATGGTTATTGATGAAGAATTTAGGAATACTATTCGAAAACTGTGCATTCCTTCTATTTTCGGAAAGGAATTCTCACAGTGGAAAAATTACACGCTGTGCTCGTAGGAGATCAGGATTAGTCTTCAATATCAAAATACAAATTGTGGCAAGTTTTGCATGAATTTAATTTCTCCTGTGAAAAGCATAACAGGAAATCAGTTTTCATATAATAGAGAAAAAAGAAATCGTTTTGCTGGAGAAGCAATTATCTAAGAGCAATTAAAAACATCGAGCGCAAAGTAAGACCGTTATTTCTCTGGATGAAACTTGATTAATCAAGGGTACACAGTTCAGAAAACTTGGGATGATAAAAACATAAAAGATTATTGACAAGCTTTTTTCAGGCTCCATCAAGAAAAGGACGCCGTATATTAATAACGCATATAGGTAGTGTTAACGGTTTTGTGGATGATGGGTTAATATGATTTCAAAGTAAATGTAGTGGAGACTATCACGAGGACATGAATAAGAATGTTCTCAAAGAATATTTTGAACAGTTGTTGAATTTGATTCCACTAGCATCTGTTATAGTTATGGATAAAGCAAACTATCATTCGCGACAGATTTAAGTAACGCCAACATCTTCATGGCTCGAAGCAGACATCATAAGAAGGCTGATGGCTAAAAATATTTCATTTCAAGAAAATATAGTAACAAAAAAAAAAATATTTATTTTCTGTTGCGAAAATATATTTCTGATCACGAATATTGAACTCAAAATGATACTTTTTGCCATATGGTTTCATTGACATATGGTTTTTGATTATCTACTCTCTTACAATAACATTTCCCTCAACAAAAACAACATGGCCAGCTTAGATGAGTTGAGATGAAAAATAAAAAGTCTGGAAATAAATTAAGGTTAAGTGTAAATCCAAAGTAGTAAATCCAAACTTATTGCAAGCTGACCAAGGGACTCAAGTAGCCCTTCTTGTTTTGTATTCCTCCTTGTGTCATATAGACATTTCCTTATAATGTTGGAATAAAACATCAAAGGTCTATATCTCTTTCTTCAACTGAACATTTGTAAAAACAACTCCATTTCTTTTAAAGTAACACATTTTTTTCCTATACTAATTTAGCTTTTCCATGAAATAAACTAAACTTTCGTATTTACCTGTTACAATAAAATATGGATCTAACCTATCGAGTTGATCGATTAACTTCAAATAACTGTTTCGTTACTTCAATATACACACGACCAAATTTATATGGAATCACCTGATATTTTGAATATTATCTCAGGGATTTTGAAAATGACGAAGGAATGTTAGCACTGATCCTTTTCGAGATATTTCAATTGAAAGAAGAAATAAATTAAGGAAATAAACCAATAAAAGACAATAAGAGACTCTTGCCGCATGTAGTAAAAAAATTAAAAAGTTTTCTTACGGAGTTGGTGTTTTTCCTCGACGTCAGTAGCTTGTATTACCTCCTATTGCCCTGATACAAGCCTGAATTCGTCTAGGCATGCTTTGGATTAAGTTTTCGACCTCCTCTGGGGTGATATTCTGCCACTCGTCTGTGGCATCTTCGTTGAGCTGTTATGTGGTTCTTGCGCGATCTCATTTTCCTTTTGAGATTGTCCATAAATGTTCAATAAGATTTAGGTCTGGAGAGCAAGCTGGCCAGTCCAAAATAGCGATTCTCTCTGTTTCAAGATAATGTCGCGCGAGGTTGCTGGTATGCGTAGGAGCATTATCTTGCATAAAAGTGAAATTCTCTCCGTGGGCACCTTACCAGAGTCTCACTATGGTCTCCATCATTAGGTCGACGTAATTTCTAACCGTTACACTCGCAGGAAAGGAAATCAAATTTGTTTTGCCTTCCAGCATAATGCCACCCCAAAACATCACACTGCCCTCTTGGTATTTCGGAATTTGTCCCACTGCTCCTAGTCTAGTTCTCTTCCACGAACCCTTAAAACCCGATTCCGGCGGTCATCTAATCGAACACCAATTTTGGTCTCATCCGAAAAAAGAACATTTCGCCAATTCTCAATATTCCAAATTTGGTGCTCGATTTACCAATTAAGTCTGTTAAGTTTTTGTTGTTTGGTTAGCTCTGGAACTCCTAAGGGCCTTCTGCTGTATAAATCCCTCGAATGAAGTCTTTGACGTATCGTTTCGACTGATACACTGATGCCTGTTGCTTCCAGAAATTGCCTTTGGAGTATGGGGTGCGACGCACTAGGGTCTCTTCTTGCAATTAGGCACAAAAAGTGGTCTTGTTCTTCAGAAGTGACCTTCCTACGTTTTCTTGTAGCCTATTTTTCAGAGATTGTAGCTTAACGTATCGGGCGTAGCTTTTTGAAATCAACCCAAGTGATACCTTCACTGTGGCCGCTGCATCCCTCTGTGTGACCCCTTCTACAACGAGAGCAAATATTCGAGCCCTCTGCACATCGGACAATCCAGCGTAAAGCATTTTCAATTATGGTTAAAGGCTTTTTTAAATTTTGAAATTCAGATTCACAGTTTCAAATCTCAGTGACGAATGAGTACAATATCCCGAACATGTGATGATAATTCAACATTTCTCATCATACTTTCCAGTTTTTTAAGAACAAAAACTTTATTCTTCACAAGTAGTCAAATATTCATTGTTAACAACAATCAATAAGGTGAAATACCGAGTGATTTCGTATAAATTTGGTTGTGTGTACATGTAAGTCACGTCTGCAGCTCATGTTACCGTGTCCACTACGATAACTAACCATAGATCGCTCTAGGTCCCTCCGAATAAGCGCCTTACCGTGTTAATCACGCTTCCTTAATCACAGATCGCCTCATAGACCCTTCGACCAGGCTAGGCACAAATCGTACTCTGGGCCTACCTGGACCGAGGGTTTAAATATCCGTGCATTTCGGAGACTCCCGCCCTCTTTCATCAACGACCCTTCGATTTCACACTGTCTTAGAAAAACGGCTGCAGTACGCGTTGTCTCGGGCCGGCTTTCCGTACCCACGCCCCGACCATATTGCCAAATCGCCGTTGTTTACCAATGAACCACGTGTTTCATTTCATTTTAAATTTACCTTTATAAAGAGTGTTTGTGTTAACCATTCGTGTTTTCATTGTGTGTGTGACCCAGAGCAAGAAGTTTTCACAAAACATAGACAAATATAAAAACTGCTAACACAGGCATCTAAATCATTGACGTTGTGAACAATTTTAGCGGAATATTGACGTGTTATAAGATTGCAACCCTAGTGCATAGATCCTTCACCCTAAACTTCTGGTCATCGCGGTAATGCATTTTGTATTCAATCCCAAAGATGCTGCCTCTTCCCCGTCCTGACTATTTTCCATTTCCGGGGCATAAAGTTATCTTTGAACTTCTCATCTTTTGATGTCTTTAGATGGCTCCGATGCTTTGAAGTTTGCGTCGTCGATATATGATGTAATGTTCATTTCTTGAAAAGGTCGAAACTGACAGACGTCGACTCCCTGTCCTATCCCTGGCGCGAACACTCTTTCGACGAAATACGGGCTTTCAGAACTGTTTTCATTAATTTATGCAACATCATAATCCGGACGCTTACTACAGTCAAAGTAATTTTAATTCATTTCGTTCATTAAAACTGACGTAAATTGCATTGAGATAAATTGAGATGCATTGGTTGCAGATGAGATGGATAATGAAGGGCTCAGCATTAAATTGAGGAATTATAGATCGAGAATAGTTGAAACTATTTGCTCTTAAAAATCCTCTAGTTTCATCATATACCGGGTGACACACCATCATGGTACACCCCTCTTATTTCTATAATTTATTGAAATTTTGTGATTTGATCAAGCTTATGATAGGCCACCTTTGACTCTTGAGAAAAATTTTTTCCCCTTCCGGTTTCGCCGAAAAAGACCTTTGATGAAGATTTTTAAATGGAACACCAAATATATTTTTGCAAAGTTGGCTTGCAAATAATTTTCCAAATTCAATCATATCTCACAATCCATATTTTGGGCGTCAAAATTATTTTTGGTTCGGTTTTTATTTTTCAATATAGGGTGCCATGAATATTGACAATTTACCTCAATCGATCAAAGAAACACTTTAAAAAAGCAACTGACGTCAAAATTTCAGATTTGCTCTGTCCAGACCAGATTTATATTCTCCAAAATCTTTTTTGAATTAAAAATTAATTTGTTCAAAGGCATTATATTGGTACCGAGGTACCATCAGAAGCTTGATACTATGGGTAAACAAATTCTGTAAACACTTCTTTTTTAAAATGCTAACAAATTATGATGATGTAAAAATTTTCATTAATTTCAATTCAATTTGTGTAAGTAAATCCAGTAGGCTAATGGAGATTTCCAAACACCCTGTATATTTTAGCATATGCGGATTGCAAATAATTTTCCAAATTCAACCATACCTCACAATGGATAAGTCAGAAATCAGAATTATTTTTGAAGGGGGTTTTTATTTTTCGAACGAAAAAGGCTATGAAAACAAATGACTTAATGATGGAGCGCATAGTAAGACTCTGGTGAGGTGCCCTTTGAGAGAATTTCACTTTTATGCAAGATAATTATCCTCCGCATACCAGCAATCTCACTCGACATTATCTTGAAACGGAGGGAATCGCTATTTTGGACTAGCCAGCCTGCTCTCCAGATCTAAAGCCTATTGAACATTTATGGGATAATCTCAAGAGGAAAATTAGATCGCGCCAGGGTAATCTAAGAGCCCCACAACAGTTTATTCAGGCCGCAACAGAAAAGTGGCAGAATATCACCCCAGAGGTCGAAAACCTAATCCAAAGCATGCCTAGACGGCTTCAGACTTATATCAGGCCAATAGGAGGTATTACAAGCTATTGAGGTCGAGAAAAAAACACCTACTCCGTGAAAAAACAATTTTCAATTTTTTCACTACATGCGGAAATAGTCTTTTATTTTCTTTCATTTGTTTCTTTCTCAAAATAAACCTTAATTTATTTCTTTTGTCAATGTGAATATTTCAAAAATGATCAATTCTAACAATCCTTCGAAACTTCCAAAATCCCTTAGGTAATATTCAAAATATCGGGTGATTCCATATAAATTTGGTTGTAAGTATTTAATTCAAAACTTGCATAAACGTGATCAGGTCCAGGTCTACCAAACGTAAAACCGAAAAGCCTCATACACTTCCGGATGACAAATTCTAAAGATAATTAAAAGACTTTTCAACTAGTAAAACTTTCCTTGATGATTATGAATTTTTAGTGTGACGAGAATTATCTTAATTTTATATATTTTACTGCTGATCTCTTATGTGCCTGATTGATAAGCAATGAAGTCTGTTATAATTATTTTTATTATATTTTGGTGGTTTTTGAATAAGGTTGTTTTGCATTTTACTATGTAATAGATGTGTTTTTCCTTTGAGTGTTCTTGAAGATGAATATCTCAGACTGCGGTTAAATAGGTAGATGAGAATTCAAAGTGAAATTTCAATGGGCATCATGTTACATGAGTGAGTCGGAGATATGATGGAGAGAATAGAAGAGAATAGTTCGACCATGGTAACAGTGCACTATAGCCCAGGATAGGTAGAATTATTATAATTGAAATAATTTTCTGAATCGGAAGCAAAAAAGTATTAAAACTCGGAATGTCAGTTGTTAAGCTTATCTGAGAAGGACGAAACATTTTTATTTCATTAAAAATAAAGATTTATTAATATGAAGCATTGAATAGCGTAATTGGCACTTTTGAAGGAGGAAGATGACAAATAACAACCATGGCAAATCCGAGAGGATTATTAATCCTAGATCAACATGTTCCGACGTGTTGTTAACGGTGTATAATCCCAGAGTATTATAATTAGGTAGTTGTAGGACTGTATCTATCTGTATGTGGTAGGGCCCTTCAGAACGTCATTTTCAGATGTGCTCAGGATCACATTGAAAGTATTGATCAGCCAAGCGATCAACACAATTGTTGGGTACTGTCTACGAAAATAAGCACAAGCGGATGAAATATGAGAAGCTAGATTTTTAAATCAAAGAACTGAAAAAAAATTTAGGTTTAGACAAATATGTTGTACATAGAAGGCAAGATTTGAAGATTCTGTAGTATTTCTGGATTCTTATTGTGAAGATTCATATCTTAATTTGGTTATTTTATAATAAATATTTTTAACAAGAAACAACATTGTTTATTCCTGTCTTTGTTATTCCTTTCATTATGTGTATATATATTATATATATATATATATATATATATATATATATATATATATATATATATATATATATATATATATATATATATATATATACCGGGTGTAACTGGAAAGAGGCTCGCCCTAAAACTTTTTTCGTATCCAATATTTTTCAATTTTTGAAACTGATTGAAAATGTACTTCGAGTTGAATGGCACCGACAGTTTATCTGAAACGCTTCCGGTTTCACCGGAAATGAGCCAAAGTTTCAAATTTTAAATGGCTCGCCTTGTATATTTTTTGGGAAATCGAATGAAACTCTCTTTGTCTATACATTCAGTATATTTAAAGATGTATTTGCGGAATTTTTAAATCATTTTTGATAAATTTGTTCTCTAGTTTAGGTGGCTATGACGACTCAGCTGGTTCTAAAATTTTAATGCACACAAAGCATAAACGCAAAACCTTAGCTTTATTTTAGCATGGCGCACATACTCATCATCGTACATTCCAGATGAATAAAAAATTTTACAAAACACATAAATAACGCAAAATACACAAATGGACCATAGATGAAATGTCATCAAATCAATTAAGCATAACTTCACAACAGGTTTTCAAAGAGACCCCATTCTGTGCCTGACACAGCCTTTTGAGTTCTATAAACACGATTTTTCACATGGGCCTACAAAAAAAATCTAATGGGGACAAGTCGGGCGATGGAGCTGGCCATCTTGTCGGGCCGTTGGTGCCTACCCACCTTTCATTTAAATTATTATTTAGGTATTGAATAACTTCCCTGCAGTTGTGCGCTGGTGCTCCATCTTGTTGGAAAATTAAGTTATTAGCAACAGCCAGTGGTAAACCATCAATCAGATCGCTTATTTCGTTTCGTAAAAATCCTAAATATCTTTCCTCTGTTAATGGTCCATCAGAAATGATTGGACCTATGAGATGTCGCCCTACCATTACCATATATACATTAAACCCAAACCGCTCCTGGAAATTACCCTCACGTACTAAATGCTCGTTTTCGTGGGCCCAATAGCGCGTATTGTTTCTATTGAACATTCCGTTGTTAGTAGATCGGGATTCAACTGAATATAAAATTTTATAAGGATACCTTGGATCTATTTCCATCTTTTGAAGAAACTGGTTGCAATATTCTAATCTTCGGCCATTATCATTTTCATAAAGGTGTTGATGAAGATTGTATTTGAACGAGCGAAATTTATGCTTCTTAAGAATTCTCCAATTACTCTGATGACTTATCCCTATTTCTTGTGCAATTTCTCTGGTAGATGCCGTACAATTCAAATCAATGTACAGTAATACATCATTCTCAGAATTTTCGCTTACTATAAAATTTTGATTATCTGCAACAACCGGTTGCTGACGAAACTTCACTTCCAGTTTTGGAAAATAGTGCTTTGAAGGATATTGCTGTTCTGGATAGCGTTCAGCGTATAAAATTGCTGATGCTGTAGAGTTTTTTCGGCATTCGCCATAAATGAGTAGCATATCTACCTTTTCATTCTGTGTGTACAGCATTTCGTCTGTTTTTCTGCCGAAAAATTCAAAAACTCTGAACAATTTATACCAACTCACCGATTCAGATGCAACACAATCTTATCTTATGACATTTAAAATTGAATACAAAATATTCTATGATCTGTGATTTATCGGTGATAGAATTTCAATGCATTTCCAAAGCATTTCAGATAATAAGTTGAAAAACGAGTATTATACTATGTCCAGGATTAGGAATGGAAATTTTCAACGAAAAATTATCAAATTGGTATCAAAATATTCGTAAAAATATTCTGCGTATTATAGTGCTAATGAGCCTCTATTATACCTTGCAGAAATAAGATTTTTTTTCAAAAAACAATGTTTGGAATGTTACGAAGCCAATAACAGAAGGAATTCTACAGTTTCAGTGATGAATCCAAATGTACTCGCTTTCGGTCGGTAAATCACACAGTTTTTTTTTGTCGTCATAGCCACCTATAATTGAAGAGAAATTTATCAGAAAAAAATTGAAAATTCAGCAAATTCGTCTTAAAATAAGTTGATTGTATAGACAAAGAGAGTTTGATTCGATCTCTCAAAAAATATACAGGGTGAGCCATTTGAAAATGGAAACTAATTTCCTTTGAAACCGGGAACGTTTCAGATAAACTGTCAGTGCCATTCCAGTTGAAATGAATTTTTCATTAAGTTCAGAAAATTTCATTGAAAAATATTGGACAGGAAAAAACTAACAGAGAATGCTTTGAAATATTTGAATCAAGTAGCTGAACTGGCTACATTCTTCTGACAGATGCCTAAAATTAATGTACTTGACACTTCGTTCATTCTAATTTGATATTTCAACAAGATTGTCGTTATTTCAGATTGAAAATATCCAAAAATACAACTCAGTTGGAATAAAACCACTAGTTATTCAAACGAAAATATATTTAATCTTTTTTAATTCAATTTAGAATGTCAAAAAGTAGTGGGTAGAAATTGCAGGCAATTCAATAACCAATTTTCAAATTTACCGTCTATGAGTAGAGTAAAATTTCGAAGCAATAGAAGCAATTTTCTACAATTCGGATGAATAAAAATTGTAGGAACTGAGCGAAAATCAATCATCAAAGATAATTACATTAATACGAATAAATGATAGCAAACATCATAGGAGAAAACTAATTTACGATCTGAATAAATGTTCAATATGAGCCCCATTTTGCTCAAACACTTTACAGCTCGTATACGAACATGATGAATAGCCTCCTAGTTTCCTCAGGATCAATATTACGAAAAGCATTATGAATGCGCTTTAGTAACTCTTCTTTATTTCTTACAGAAATAAGAAACACTTCACTCTGGATTTTGCCCCATAAATAAAAATCAAGGGGCGTCAGGTCCGGAGAACGCGGAGGCCATGATTACCCCACCATCTATCCTCGAACATTTCTGTTAGCTGCCGATCTACGGCTCGTGTTTTATGTGCTGGTGCACCATTCATTTGGTAATAGCAATCCCTCAGAATGTTGAGGGGTAATCCATCTGAAAAATTTGCTAATGTTCATCTCAAAATTTCCAGGAATTTTTGTCCATTAAGATTTTCCTCATAAATATGATAAGCCAACTAATAATTCATTAAAATTGTAAAGACGTTCACGCTGAATTTATTTTGGAAATCAATAACCTCAATGAAATGTGAATTTTCTGTGGCCCAAAAATGTCGATTTCTCCTGTTGGTTATTCCACTTTCATTGAACTTGGCTTCATCAGACCATATAATTTTTGCAGAATTGTCTCATCTTCTTGAAGCCGAATCAATAAATTTTCACAGAAATTTAGCCGCTTGGGAAGGTCAGTTGGTTTCAATTTTTGTAGTCTGATAAAAGAATACGGGTGCATGTTATGTTTCTTAAGGATCCTTCGAATGGAAGTATAACTCAATCCAATATCCATTGATGCTAACTTAATGGACGCATGTGGATTGGCACGAAAATACGCTAGCGTATTCATTTGATTGTCGTCGTCCTCGAGAATTGGTTTTCTTCTAGTTTCTATGTATTTTGTTCCTCCAAATTGCAGAAAGTTGCTTCTTATCCTTCGAAATTTTGTTTTACTCATTGGCGCCAAATTTGGAAATTGGTTATTGAATTGCCTGCAAGTTCTATTCACCACTTTTTGACATTCGCCATGAATTAAGAAAAGATTATAGATATCCTCGTTTGAATAATCTGCCATTTTATTATCAATCTGGTGTTTTTCAAAAATTTTCACTTGAAATTACCAACAATTCTTGTTGAAATATCAAATTCGAATGAACGAAGTGACAAGTACATTAATTTTAGACACCTGTCAGGTGAGCGTAGCCAGTTCAGCTACTTGATTCAAATATTTCAAAGCATTCTATGTTAGCAAAATCATCAAAATTCAATATATTCCCAAATTAGAACTATAAGAGATGGGTATAGTACATGCTGATACAATTCCATCTGAAATTTGACGCTTCATCTGATGGCGATATAAAAATTGGCACGTGCGATCTGAAAAAATTGAGTTATTGCTGTTTGAAAAAGGCCAAATTGAAAAATTCATACAAAACAACGCAATAAACATTTGACATGTGTAGATTGCTTAAAAATTCCTTGATCCTTCTTCTATCCACCCAAGCAAAAATTGTGTCTGTAGTGCAAAAGATCTACGAGCTATAATTTTTTTAAATGTTCCTCAAAAATCGAGTTTATAACAAAAATAATTAAATCTGTCAAAAGTTTGACAGATAAGTGCCAACAGCTTGGGTATTTTATGCCTTGCTCAAATGTCGGTTCTAGATGTATAATAAAAAAGGTAGATTGCCATTTGAAATAACAAAGTGATGACCCACTTCCGGTATATCGGAAATGGTATCACTTCGAAAATATTTCACTTCAATTGGAAATCGCTAGTTATGGCCGCGTATAAGATTTCAGCTGGATATTGTAATTGGAACTCAAAAAGTTTTTAACGGACGGTCATGGTGGATATCCCTGTATAAAGCTATCCTTGGGCAACGAGAAAACGAAAGGAAAAAAGTATTCAGCCTCTCTGGCCGAAGTAGCATGCGATGATGTGAGAGCCTATTCTCATGAATTTTTACGGAAAAAAATTATTGTGACTAAACTTCTCACCGAAAAAACTCATTACTTAAAGAAATTATAGCAGAGTTTTGGCCGCTCCTGAATCTTGAACAAAAAAGTGGTCTTCCAATCTGTAAAAACCTCACAAGATTATTTTAAAGACAATTGGGACACCCTGTTTACTTCAAAATAAATTGCTGAAGTAGATTCTTTTTTCCTAAATATAATACTGTTCGAAAAAAATTGAAATCTTCAAGAGTGTACGAGCTACAGGGCACTGCGACACTGGAGAATCACCCAGTATATTCATATACTGATTTCGTGAAGTCAGTAAATAATGTTTAATTTTGGACATACATATATTTTTTTAAATATTTCACATTAAAAATAGACTTAATAAACAATTTTAATTAAATAAATATAAATATAAAAGATGCAAAATTTAATTTTATTAAAATATTTGCTTTTCAAATGGTGTCTCGTATACTACATCAGTATAATTGTAAAAATTGAGGTACGTCAGTTGCAGAGGGTTAATGGAACTGTTTTCGATCAACTTGATCGAACTTCTTTCTTTTATTTGGGGTTAGGTTAATTTTCTTTTAAATGAAACACTCTATAGATTATATGGGGAAGATGTTCATATTGTATCTTCTGTAACAGTTCGAGATATCCTCGTGAACTACATTAAAAGTTGGATAATCTTTTATAAGTTCTATTTCAACATAAGTACAACCCTTCTGACTTATTCACACGCTCAAGTTTCAAGCGACAAATAGAGAAATGTTCGATACATCCTTGACGCTACACGGGGTCGACATATTCTCAAGTAGAAATTTATAACTCCGCAAGTCTGGGTTTCCCGAAACCCACATTAATTAAACTTGTTAACTAAGAAAACTTAATGTGTCCTGTGTCGAGCGATAATGTTTCCTTCACGTCCTATAATAATTGACATCGTTTGAGTTTTCGCATAATGGCCGAGCTGCTGCCGCCTTGGCGTTATCGAATTCAAAACATGCTCATGGCCATATTGTTTCGCTTCCATTCTAATGAGTGCCACTTAAACTTTGCAATTCAACCTTTTATACTTAAGGGGAAACTTTCGAATGCCCTGATATTGTTTCGACGAAGATCCAATTTAAAGCGGAGAAGTTTCGTCATCAGGAATACATCTATTTTTGGGATCTATCGCATTTATATTCTTGAATTCTCAGTCGATGAAGAATTGATGAATTACTTGATGTTCATGAATATCGTTGAAGTCATTTCATTGAGTTTGGTATACAGTGTGTTCCAACGAAAATTTGACCCCCCCTATAACTCCGAAATGAGTAACATTAGCGAAAAACACCAAGACACGTCGATTTTTGTTTCGAGGGGGAGCATTTTTCGAAATAATTCGAAACTTGTCAGATCAACCCCCTACCCCCAGCAACCCTAATTTCGAAATTCATCATAGGGAATAAGGGTCGAGTGGCACCTTACTGTAAAGGTCTGTCAATTCTCCATTCTGATTTGTCATTTTTAGAATTTTAAATTAACATACAGGGTGTCCCAACCGAGGGTAAAGTTGAATTCCTGCAAATCCCAAATACTAAATGAAATCGATTTATTTTGGCATAATGCAAGCGCAGGTTTATGCTCGGTCTAGAAAAACGACCTACACTTGTGAATTTGGAGTTGGTGCAATCAACCCCCTATTTCCAGCATCCCCAACTCAAAAATCATTCGATCGAAAATAGGTCAAGTGGCACCTCGTTGGAAAGGTATTTCAATTTTCTCTTCGAATTTGGTATTTTCGAAATTCAGAATCAGCATACAGGGTGTCCGGAGCAGGAACACTGAAAACCCAAATAACTTTTTGAAACTGGTTCATTTCGGTATAATACGAGAACATGTTTATGTTTGATTCGAGAATAAGACTCTCTTGCGTGAATATGGAATTTTTGCAATCAATCTCTTCCATTCAGCATCCCCAACTCAAAAAATCATACAAGTGATTACAGGTTGAGTGGCAAAGTTCCAGAAAGATTTTTCTATTTTCTGAATCACTGAGGCATTGGTTTCAGTTTGGCAATCGAGGTTTTCTGGCGTGAGGATCAGGATGAGGGATGATGGAGAAACTGATTGGATGCTCATCTAAACAGGAAAACGAGATTTATTGAACTTGTATTCAATTGAAAACAAAAACTAACTTGATTATTACAACAATTGTTCAAAATGACCTCCGCCCACCTCCATACAGTTATACAGACGATTTTCGAACTCTCTTCTCACATTAGCGAAAACTTCAGGAGTCAAAAGTCGGCATTCTGTGATAATCCTCATCCGCAGCTCCTCCAGGTTTTCTGGTCTTGTGGCATAAACTTTAGATTTTAGATGGCCCCACAAAAAAAAATCTAGGGATTTAAATCTGGTGACCTGGCTGGCCACTCAACAGGTCCTCTTCTACCAATCCACCTTCCTGGGAAATTTTCGTCTAAATATTGGCGCACCTGAGCATCACAATGCGGAGGAGCACCGTCTTGTTGAAAACGCATTTCGTCCTCAGAAAGAGTTGGATCGTTCTGTAAAATTTCTGTCAATCTAGGATGTATGTGTTGCTCTAACAACTGTAGGTAGCCATTTCCATTCAGATTACCCTCAATAAAGAAAGGCCCAACTAGATGATTGCCAAAAATTCCTGCCCAAACGTTCAACTTCTGAGGCCTTTGCGTGTGGGCCTCTCTAAACCAATGAGGATTCTGTGTGTCCCAATATCGACAATTATGTCTATTCAATTCACCACTGAGCATAAAGGTGCTTTCATCAGAAAAACAGATGTTATTCAGAAAATTTGGATTAGCGTTTAGGTTTTCACTTAGATTTTCACAAAACTGTAAACGACGATCTGGATCATCTTCGTTTATTTCATGCACTAATTTTACCTTGTAGGGTTGAAATTTGTGATGTTTCACGATTCTATGGACAGTTGTAGCTGATACACCAGTCAGACGAGATAGTTTTCTGATCGAAGTAGTATTCTCCATTTGTAGATGACCCACTACTGCCACTTCCGTTGCCTCATTTCTGACAGGACATGCCACTTCATATTTTTTGTTTGCCACCGAACCCGTAGCTAGGAATTTGTCAACCAAATATTTAACGTACTGGTGACTGACTCCTTTCTCTTTCAGGATGGTTCCTATCGAATATCCTTGCCGTTTCTTTGGCACAACTGTTATTTCGAAAATACGTCGATACAATTTCGACCCTTTCCTCAGTGGAATAAACCATTTTCAGATTAATTTCAACTGACGAACAACAACAATAATGAGGAACTGATCTGAATAATAATAATATTTCATTGCAAAATGAGAAATAACAGATGACTGCACGCCAGATGGAAATGAAAAAATGTGAACATTTTCAATGCAGAAATCAGCTTTATTTCTTCGTAATTGATGCTCAACACATCGTACCCCAATACTTTTAACAGTTTCGAATTAATTTTAGTTGATAATTTCAAATGACGATATTGAATTTTTCGAAAGCGACATCCTGTATGGAGAGCCGAACTGAATGAAATGCTTTAATCATTCTGGAATTCAAAAACCTTTCTGAAGATATGCCACTTGAATTATTTGTATGATTTTCAAGTTGGGGATGCTGAATGGAAGGGTTCATTGCAAAAATTCTATAACCACACAAGAAAGTCCTATTCTCGGATCAAACATGTTCTCGTATACCGAAATGAACCAGTTTCAAAAAGTTATTTAGATTTTCAATGTTCCTGCTTGGGACACCCTGTATGATGATTCTGAATTTCGAAAATACCAAATTCGAAGAGAAAATTGCAGTACCTTTCCAACGAGGTGCCACTTGACCTATTATCGATCGAATGATTTTTGAGTTGGGGATGCTGGAAATAGGGGGTTGATTGCACCAACTCCAAATTCACAAGTGTAGGTCGTTTTTCTAGACCGAGCATAAACCTGCGCTTGCATTATGCCAAAATAAATCTATTTCATTTAGTATTTGGGATTTCCAGGAATTCAACTTCACCCTTGGTTGGGACACCCTGTATGTTAATTTAAAATTCTAAAAATGACAAATCAAGGTGAAGAATTGACAGACCTTTTCAGTAAGGTGCCACTCGACCCTTATTCCCTATGATGAATTTCAAAGTTAGGGTTGCTGGGGGTAGGGGGTTGATCTGAGAAGTTTAGAATTATTTCGAAAAATGCTCCCCCTCGAAACAAAAATCGACGTGTCTTGGTGTTTTTCGCTAATGTTACTCATTTCGGAGTTAGAGGGGGGGTCAAAGTTTCGTTGGAACACACTGTATAAGGACTTAATGATGCCGTATAATTATCCGATTCAACATCGATCGGTATTCATTCAGTTACTCGAATAAATGAAGAGAGAATTACATTTCAAATTAAATGAAAACTATACTTCTCATTAAATTTTTACTGATATGAATCAAAAATACGATCGGTCGAAAGCATTGTATGTACAATGGATAATCCCTTTAGAATAACTGTAGTCGATTTAGTAATGCCGTAGAGCAGGGGTGCTCAAACGGTCGATCGCGAGTGCTCTTTGACTAGATCTCGAGAAGAAATAAATTTTTAATAAGTAGGAAACTAAACAACAAAAATTTATTACGTAATAAAATAACACTCTGGTTGCGGCAAAAGGCGGCTTTATAAAAGTAACGCGCGGTACTTGTCAAAAAAAAGCCGCGTTTTTCATTCTTGTCGCTATTCTAGAAATTTTGGGCGGCGCGTTTGACGGGAGCATTCAAGACTTTCGTTCACGCCGATATAAATGTTGAACCTGCATGAATTGGAGTCATTCTGAACTGTAACTTGAAGGCAATACTACGTCGAGACAGAGTTTATTATTAATTAGTAAAAAATAGGTAAAAAAACTTTTTAAGTTAAACGGTTTTATGTTAAACATACATTGCACTGTTTAAGATAAATGTACTAAAAACCAAAAAATAATAAAATAGATACAGTCGTGGGAATTATAAACATATGCATAGACTAGACTAAAATAAAACCGTGGGGCACGTCAATTGTCTACAATCGTTGATTAAAATGTTTGTTTTGTAATGTTACACTATAATTATTAGGCAGTTGTGCAACCGACAACGATGGACGTGTGATAAGTAGGGCTAGAATGTGGAAACAAGCTAGCAAGCTCGATTATAAGCGAGTTTTAGGGTTTCATAGTGGTGAGCGAGTAGTACTTTTGTCATATGTTTTGTCGATTAAAGACAAACAACAAGCAGTGAAACGATTCCTCGCCAGCCAGCAGTGTGAATGTCCAACGATAAACTAGTTAAAACATCTCTTTTATTTACATGGAGTGTATAACTATTAGAATTTCCATGAGCAAGAAAATAGTAAATAATTTCCTCACCGTCTGCGGGCCAACTGCCTAACGACGAATGAAACGATTCTTCTATCGCACATTAAGTCGATAATTTGTAGACAATTGACGTGCCCCACGGTTTTATTTTAGTCTAGTCTATGCATATGTTTATAATTCCCACGACTGTATCTATTTTATTATTTTTGGTTTTAGTACATTTATCTTAAACAGTGCAATGTATGTTCAACATAAAACCGTTTAACTTAAAAAGTTTTTTACCTATTTTTATTTTCTAGTTTTAGTTTTATTTCGCATTCTTTTTAATTCATTTAGTGCTTCATTATTGCAAGGTTTCTTGCCCGTTAGTTTATTGCAATCCAATTCCTCTATACGTAGTCCCTGCAAAGATCTTACTCTACTAAGAGCCACGTAGGCTTGACCTTCTTCAAACAGTTTCGCACCTAAGTATACGACTGCGTGATCCACAGTGCTGCCCTGCATTTTATGTATTGTAGAAGCCCATGATAGTATTAAAGGCAACATTCTTCTTTCAGCTGTCCCATAATTGTACTTAGCTGGAAACTGTATGGCTTTCGGGTGTATAAGATGTACTCCGTCTCTTGCGAAATCAATTCGGACGGAAGGTACATCTGTTGCATACATCAGAGTTCGACGAAATTGAGGCCAAACGATTTCGGTGATGTAGCCTATAGCGCCATTTACTAATCCCTTTGAAACGTCAATATTGGACCGTAGCATGACTTTTGCCCCCACAAATATTTCCAGTTCCGCTGGTAAACCCCCAGTTTTGTTGATATCAGCTGTGTATATCGCTCGCGTTGTTTTGTTAACCTGGCTTCATATTCTTCAGGCGTTTCTGACGCCGTCATTTGTGTATATCGCTGACGTTGCTTTTTTAACCTGGCCTCATATTGCTCAGGTGTTTTTGACGCTAATTGTTCCCGTCGTTTCTGTAATCGACTTTTTCTATCACCTTCACTTTCTTTAGCTCGTTTTGCTTGATACTTTTCTTTCGCTTTTTGAAGCCTTCGTTTACGTTGTGTTGCAGTTTCTGTTTTATTTTTGTTTGTATTTTTATATTTTTTTACCATTTTGTTCCCACGAGTAATGGACATTTAAACGGTCGACCCCCAGAGGTCCAATAAAGGGCAAGGCTATGTACAACAAGATGCGCCTGAGTCTTGAGGGAAAACGCTAACGACATATCATTTTATCCACCCTAATGCCATACAGTTCTCGGCGCGTTTTAACCTTTCACCTTAACTTGGGTGGTGTACCGCTAACGACGTATCATTTTTAGCCACCCTAACGCCACACAGTCCTCAACACGATACAAAATCTTGACTTGGGTGGTGAATTCAGGCTGGATACATTGTATTCTACTGGTTGAGCACTTTCATTTGATACCCATATTGATAGGATTGATAAAACCTACGTTATTAGCGGCCGCCATCTTGGATTTCAATTTTTATAGTATATTGTATTCTGATTGTTGAGCCCTTTCATTTGATACCCATATTGATGGGATTGATAAAAGCTATGTTATCCGCCATTTTGTAGCGGCCGCCATCTTGGATTTCAATTTTTATAGTATATTGTATTCTGCTTGTTGAGCCCTTTCATTTGATACCCATATTGATGGGATTAATAAAACATAAATTATCCGCCATTTTGTAGCGGCGGCCATCTTGTATTTATAATGATAATGAATAAATATAATTGTATTGTCACCAAAATCCAAAGTGTATACAAAATTTCAGATTAATCGGTTGACAGGAAGAGGGTGAAATTTGAATTACTAAATTTGACCCAAGAATAAATAAAACAAACGGGGTGAGCTAAATAAAACCGTTTAATAAAATGAGTGCAGCGAGGAAATCTAAAACGTATTATTTCAATAACGATTGGGAGGAATAATTTTTTAATTGTATGGTGAGAGATAAGTGCATTCGTCTTATTTGTCGTGCGTCAGTTGTAATACCTTAGCGTGGTTACTTAGAGAGGCGACATAAAACGGTTCATAAAAACTATGAAAAGGATTTTCTGCCACAGAGTGAATAAAGAAAACGAAAAGTACGCGATTTGATATCTTGTTCGAAAAAAGAAGAAACCATGTTCACAAGACCAAGGCCAAATAATCAAAAGCTGCTATGATCGCGTCATTTGAAATATCTCACATATTGGCGAAACACAAAAACCCATTCGAAGATGCATTGGTTGTAAATGAAGCATTTATTGAAGCGGATGAGACTTTATTTCGATATTTTAAAAATAAAACAGAAATCATGTCTGCTATTAGAGAACTTCAGTTATCTCGTCCGACTGTCACAAGGCGTATTGAAGTCATGATGCAGGGCATGGCAGATAAACTACAACATGATATCATGAAATGTACATACTTTTCCTTACAGTTCGATGAATCCACCAATATGACAGACACTGCCCAGCTGTGTATTTTAATTCGGATGGTATTCAATGATATGTAGGCTAAGGAAGAATTTTTGACAATCGTTCCTCTGAAGGGGAAGACCCGTGGCGAAGATATATATGACGTTTTCTTCAATTTTGTGAAACACTACAAGCTACCAAATCAATATGCATTTCAACCGATGGTTTTGTGGCATTGTGTCGAGCTCATGAAGATTTCCCTTAATGTTTTCCATTTTATTGCATTATACATCAACAAGTTTTGTGTTCAATAGTGTTAAACACGGAGGAAATTATGGGCATTGCAACAAAAATTGTGAATTCCATTCGTGCACGTAGCTTGCAACGGCGGCTCTTCAAAATGCAGTTGGAAGACAGGGAGTCAGCTGAACACACTGATTTAGTTTTTTACACGGACGCCAGTTGGTTGAGTCGCGGAAAATTCCTAGAAAAGTTTCAAGAATTAATGCCTGAAATAACAGCTCATCGTTAATCACTCTTTCCATGACTTTCGACATAAAGGATGGGATGGTAATTTTGGAGTAAACATTTTTTCCCTCTGCTTAGAACTGGTTAATCTCAAGAAACCTTCAGACACTTCGGAAACTTCTGGTTCTCAGACGACTAAAAGCATCTGCTAACTCTGGAGCACATTTCTTCAAAACAGTCGGTGGTATCAAGACCCACTGCTTTCTTACAGTTCAGTTGATCAAGAACGCGCCTTACCGTACGTACTAGGAACTTCTCTTCACACATACTAGAATGAACATGTGGGATGCTTGGAGACAATAAATTTGATCTATCTAAAACTGAATCTTGCAAAAACACGTTTGCAAAGTGATCCGAATTGTGTTCTGCTTTTGACAATGATGCGATAGAAAAGTCATCTCGAATCAAAGGTGGAAAGGATGACTGGCAAAAGCTGAGTCTGACTGCCTTCGCAGTAGACCAGAACTGATGAATTCCAAATTTCTGCTACAAGAATCTATTCTTAACTCGCACTATCAATAATTCAGTTACAAATGTTCCGGAAAAGCCCATATTTAGCTTCAGTTTGGTCTTTTGGATTATTCTTCCAGTTCTTAGAGGCTCTGTTTTCAACTGTGGCAGCTTTTTGACGGTTTTAGGCTTTTGTGCGAAATCTTTTGTTGGTTTCCTTGACATTAAGAATAATTTCAGATGCGGACTCAGTGCAGATATCGATATCAGAATCTAAGAAACAGACAACATCATCGAAGGGAAAAGAGAAAAACTCGCGCAGTTCCTCTCAGCTGGCTCAGTTGTAGTGCCATATCTTCCTGGAAAGCAATGGATCTTTATTGCTCTTGGGAGGTTCGATGGAAGATCCAAATGATTATAAGGCTACAACTATTTTGCAGATATTTCCTAAAATCCTTGAAATTTGCTTGGCGCTGATTATTGATAATTTGTAGAGCTTCGTGGGCCAGTATGGTTTTTGTGAGATCCGATCGATGAATGATACACTGAAAATTTTGTACGGACTATTCTGTGGTCGCCCCTGCTTCCACGCTGCTAAGTACAGACGCGTCCTTGCGTAAGTCCCTCCGAGAGCACAAAATATAATCAATTTTATTTTAGTTTCTGCCATTTGGACTCTTCCATGTCCATTTTCTTTGTGTCTGCTTTTTAAAGTTCAAAGTACAAGTTTCGACAAGTCACAATACGACACTCACGCGCACCCCCGCCCTACCATCCCCCTTGCATCCATCTATCACTCGTAAAACAATTGGGAGCATTTGTGGATCGTACTCGATCCAAGTTGCGTTTTTGGTAACATATTTAAATGTAAAATTGTTGTTTGTGAGATATTCAAAAGTGAAATTGTGTCTTCACTTTAATAAAAGGTAAGTTTCTTAAGTTATTGTGTCATTAAATCGCAATAGTATTCAAATAATTATTTATTTTTATATATTAAACCATATTGGCAGAGGCGATAAAATTTTGTATTGAGATTGAGATACCTAATTCATAAATATAGTAATTATTTTTTTTTAATTTTATCTCGCAAGTATTTGTACGGAATGGGTTACATTCTGAACATTTATGTAGGTTCGAACGCCGCTGCTGCGAAATACGCCGCGCTGGTGCGATATTTTTTCCCACAACCACACAGGTTCGAATGATCATAGGCTTGAATGACGTTGTTTCGAAACATTTTCACTGCCACATGATGTATTCGAATTTCGATTTTAAGGATTCGAACGTATGAGGCAGTGAAAATGTTCTTCGACACAACGTCATTTGCGACTAGGTGCGTCACTCAAGCCTAGTATAAATATGTATGTACTATTGTTACAGATTATAAATGGCAGCTAAAAAAAGAAAGTTTTCGAAATATTATATTAAATTTGGATTTACCTTAATAGAAAAAGACGAGCTACAATTGCCGCAGTGTGTAATATGCAAGAAAGTTTTGAGCAATGATAGCATGAGGCCCACTCGCCTTGAGAGGCATTTGAACCAGCAACATTCTACTCTGGTTTCGACATCTAAAGAGTTTTTTTCATCCAAGGCAGAATCACTCAAGCGCATGAGATTGGATAAGTCAGGAAGTTATCATGCAGGTGTATCAAAACATCTCAAAGCTTCATTTGAAATAACTTTTTTGATAGCAAAACGAAAAAAACCTCACACCATCGGGGAGGATTTAATCAAACCATTTATCCTTAAAGTCACGAAAATAATATTAGAAGAAACAGAACAAAAATTAATTCCATATCTCCCTCTAATAACACTGTCAAGCGAAGAATCGACGATATTGCATAAGACATAAAGTTACAAATTATAAATAAAGTCAAACTATCACCATTTTTGCCATTAGTTGTGATGAGTCTACATACATCGTTAATTGTGCACAACTAATCATTTATATTAGATATGTCAGCGAAGATCACATTGAGGAAGAGATTTTCCACTCCCAATCGTTAGCAGCAGGCACTAAATCTGAAGATATATTCAATTTAATATCGGAATTATCGAAATAAATTACTTGGATTGGAATAAACTTATTGGACTATGCACAGACGGCGCTCCTGCAATGATAGGTTCACGGTCAGGCTTGGATCAAATTTAAGGAAAAGAACCCCGCCTTAGTTACTACGCATTGTGTTATTCATCTGGAAGCTTTGGCTTCGAAAACTTTGCCACAGAATTTATGCCAGATTTTAAACTCTGCCATAAAGATCGTTAACTACATCAAAAGTAGTGCATTGAACAATCGGCTATTCACTTTGCTTTGCGAGGATCTCGATTCTGATCACAAGGTCCTCCTATTCCACACAGAAGTGCGCTGGTTGTCAAAAGGCAACATGTTAGCTCGCCTTTATGAATTAAGAGAAGAGGTCATCCTCTTTCTTGAATTTAAAGAAAATTATAATTTTATGCAACTATTCAAAGATGATATTTTTGAGGCCCTGAATCAGCTAAACTTGAAACTTCAAGGCAGAAATGGCAATTTGATTAGTAACTATGATCATATTCAATGTTTCATATTTAAGCTTCAACTTTGGAGAAATAAGGTATCTGCTGAAAACACATTTCCTTTTTCACGGCTATTATTATATTAATGATCAAGAACTGGATAATGATTTGAAATTTGAAATAGAAACTCATCTACAAACATTGGAAAACGAATTTCACTTGAACTATCGAGATGTTAATTCCGAGTCTCCAATATGGCGCATGACCAGAAACCCATTTGTTGTCGATGTCTCAGATTTGCCTGAAGATGTTCAGGAAGAATTTCTAGAAATGAAGGCTGACTCGACCATGAAACATGACTTCCATCTCTTGACATTAGAGAAATTTTGGCTCAAACGATTTCTTGTTAATCCCAAAATTGGTTCACTTGCTGTGAGAATAATTATTCCATTTTCGACCACATATTTATGTGAGACAGGTTTTTCAGCTTTGGTTTTAATAAAAACTAAACAGCGAAATCGTCTTGCCGTCGATAGCGATTTAACCATTGCTCTAGCAAAGACTGAACCCAGAATCGACATACTGGTGCAGAACATGCAAGCTCAAGTATCTCATTAGTATTTAATAATTAAAATGAAACTAACATATATACCTAAATGAGAAAGTAATTAATGGTTTTCAAGTGTATATACATATATCTTCTCTTATTAGATCCTTAAAACATAAATATCTACAAATATCTGTATGGAACTCTTTGTTTTTAATTTTAATTCAAATAAATAATATAGTTGTGAAAAAAAATTGTGTGTTTTTAATGTTTTTAAACTTAAGGGGGTATGAGAATACACAGCTCTACAAAAAACTTTTTTTCATTGTTGCCCTGGATATCATCGCAAATTTTTATGTTTTCAAGTGCCCAGATTACGAATATATTCATGAAAGTTCTCAATGTGCTCGTATTTTCATGATCTTAGCATTTCTTATATTTTGAACAATTATAAGCTTGTTAGAAATAGAATTTAATTTTCCAGTCATGATTAGGCTTCTGCGCAACTTTTTCGCGCATACAAACATCACCTGATCCCCACTCTCAGACCGCTTGCTCCACAGAACAGCTGAGATCTCAGTTATTTGACAATATTGAAGTACATATACACGTAAATCTGGATAAAGTGTCGTGGATTGATATTTTGTTTCAATTACTGAATGTCCATTCTTATATATTTGTCTTCTAGTCTAAAATATGAGTTCGTCACGAAGAAAGTGTAAATATTGTAGTGATTTATTTTGTTATATTTGCGGTGTTTATATACCAAAAAAACAAAAAAGAAATATCACAGACTTTGTCAAGGAGACTTATGTTGAATATTTTGGTTTCAAAATGGACAAATTAGGTAAACCATGGGTTCCTAATAAAGTTTGTAAGTCCTGTGTTGAGTCTTTACGGTTGTGGAAAAAAGGTGAACGTTCTGGATTAGACTTTGGTATTCCTATGATCTGGATGGAGCCTACGAATCATTTAGATGATTGCAATTGTTACTTTTGCGTAGTAGATGTTAAAGGTTTTAATCGAAATCAAACGTGGAGATACCCAGACTTACAGTCTACGAAATGTCCGGTTCTACACAGTGAAAATCTCCCTCGGCCCATATACATTTCAAAAGTAATTCGCATGCCCTCAGAAACAATGATGTTACCAAATTCACAGAAATCGGACCATCTACTAGTGGAAGTGAATGGGAAGGTGAAACATCTACGCAAAAATTATTTTCTCAAAATGAACTCAGTGATTTAATACGTGATCTCAATTTATCAAAACAAGGATCAGAACTGTTAGCCTCAAGATTGAAAGAAAAAAATTTATTGGCACCAACAGTAACAATTACAACATACAGAACGCGAGAAAAGAGTTATTACAATTTTTTAGTGAAAATGTGAAAGTATTGTAATGATATCGCGAAGCTGCTTATAGACATGGGTTTAAAAGAGTACAAATCTACTGAATGGCGCCTTTTTATTGATAGTTTCAAAAGAAGTTTAAAATGCGTCTTATTGCACAATGGAAATAAATTTGCATCAATTCCATTCAACGAAACTCAAAGAAGAATATGAAAATGTAAAATTAGTTTTAGAGAAAATTAAATACTCTGAGCATCAATGGCCGATCTGTGTGGATTTAAAAATGGTTAATTTTTTACTTGGCCAACAAAGTGAATATACAAAATACCCTTGCTTTATTTGTATGTGGGATAGTAGAGCAAAGCAACTTCATTGGGAACAAGATGTTTGGCCTGTAAGAAATTCTTTAACTGTCGGTAAAGCCAACGTAATAAGGGAGCCGCTGGTGAGCAGAGACAAAATCATACTTCCACCATTACATATTAAGTTAGGTATGATTAAGCAATTTGTAAAAGCGTTGAACAAAGACGGAAATTGTTTTAATTACATTTGCAGAAAATTTCCGAAGCTTAGTATGGAAAAATTGAAAGGTGGAATATTTGATGGTCCTCAAATACGGCAATTGATGAATGACTCAGATTTTATCAAAGTTATGACTGTTCCGGAAAGTAAAGCTTGGAAAAGTTTTGTGTTGGTTGTCGAAAATTTCCTAGGTAACCATAAAGCAGCAAATTATGAAGAAATTGTGCAAAATATGCTGACAAACTTTCAGACTTTAGGAGCAAATATGTGTATTAAGTTACACTATCTCCGCAATCATCTAGATAAATTTCCGGATAATTTAGGAAATTATAGTGAGAAACAGGGAGAGCGGTTTCATCAAGATCTAAAAGTGATGGAAGAAAGGTATCAAGGTCGATGGGATTGTCACATGATGGCAGATTATGGAAATATGAAATATATTTTCGACATTTTCCTCTTTATTTACTTCGAATTTCCGAAGTTACTCCGAATTTCTCAAAACATAACTGACATTATAAATATATCTGTTATTTTGTTTCTTGTTTTACGATTTTTGTTATGTAAAATGAAAATAAAGATTTAAAAAGAAATCAGAGCAAATCCTACAATATCATTGATAGTTTCACGAATTTTTGAATTGGGGAGGCTCAGTGAAATAACGGTTGGGAAACACTGCTCTTTACGGTAGGATTTTCGTTCAAAGTTGAATTTTTTTGATTTGAAGATACATAACTTATGAAAATATTTGTACCGTTCAAGAATATTTTCTTATAACGAGAGTATATTAGTGAAAAATATGAACCCAAAAGGTTCACTAACCCTACTTCCACATAAATTTCGTTATTTCATATGTATATTGTCTGAAATTGTACGATACAGTTTTTGGAACTATTTATATTCACATGAGGACATAATATTTTCATGTGCAAACGTGCGGAAATTTCCGCAATCTTGCCTTAGATACTCAATCATCCAGTTCGAGACGTCTGCGAATTAAACGGTGGAATGCCGAGATGACGTGGAACTAGGATATTCATTTATCATACCGGTATTCTCGTTCCAGAGAAAACCATCCCCCAAAATTGATAGCCCTGCACTCTACATCATAATACTTCAAGTTCTATCACGAAGAAATTTAATCAGCATTGTTTCAATTCCAGGATGTGCTCCATGTTTCTGCCCGAATTGTCAAGTTTTGTGGCGGCCATGTTGTTCGCAGTTCATCCCGTTCATACGGAAGCGGTAAGTCTGTCTGTTAGTTGTCGTGGGTAATTCGATATATTATAACGTAATTCATTTTGCGGTCCGGACGACTATGTCCAATTTTCGGCCCTCTGAATAACCACTGGATGTTTCTGTAGCGAATTTAATTAAATGGGTTTATCCCGGGAGCCATTCGTGTAATTTCGATCGGGATATTGTACTCCGTTTTTGATTATCTGACGGATACCGTTCAGTATGCATTTTCTGGTAATGGGAAAATGTATCCGAGGCTTAATTGCCGATCGAGGAGACAAATTCGAAATTTTTAAATTTAATTAAAAATGGAATTAAACTTTCTTATTAAGAATACCTGGGAATAAGTAGCTAATTTCTAAAAACTAATATTTCAATGTACATGAGACACTAATTTCAGATAGTGAACGGAAACATTTATTGTTCGACTAAGCAACTAATTCTGGCACTTAACGATCTACACTCGGAGGCAAAATTAGCGGAACACTCGAAAATTTAACCAAATTCGAAGTCCGATATTTTTCCTAATTCTCAACCGATATAGATGATTTTTCGGCAAGTTATAGATCAACTCTTCTGATTTGTAGAAATTATGAGAGAAAACAAACAAAATTTGAAAAAAATTTTATACGGGGGCAAAACTAAAAGTGTTTTTTTTGTCAAAAATTCGTAACACCCTGTGGAATTTCGTGGTCCGAGTTGAAACGTACAATATCATGGTCTGTCAAGACACATCTTCCTACAGTAACGCCCTTCTTGTTTTGTGCATTTATCTCTATTTTTACAAGAGATATCCAATTTGAAGCGAAAAGTCACAAATTTCAAGAATTTATTATTAATCTTGCGTAGGTGCATAACGTCGGAGGTTAGCCAAAAAATAAAATCAAAATTAGAGAAGCGGAAATCTAACGAAATGAATATTTTTGAAATTCACTGGCCAATTTCATGCTCCGGGAGAACTCGAAGTACACTGGAAAAGTCGTTGATTTTGCACATTTATTTTTGAATTTTTTTGTGTGACCCTCTATAATAATTATCATTCCTGTCCAAAATTGAGAGCAGGTGTGTATCCTGGCGATACACTCCTGAAATGAAATGAACATGTTGAGAAAAATTTTCATGATGACCCACAAAAAAAAACATTTGATTTTAGTAGCAAGTATGACCCCCCGAGCTCTTATTACAGCGCGCATACGATTTCGCATACTCCCAATGATGTTCTCTATCATCTGATGAGGTATGTTGTCCCACTCTTCCACCAAAGCCAATGTCAGCTCTTCAACGTTGCCTAGATTCCGTTGTCGAACCCTTCTTCCAAGAATGTCCCAAACGTGTTCCATCGGGTTTAAATCCGGTGACCGCGACGGCCTGTCCATTCATTGAGATATTCTATCACTATGCGCGCAGTATGCGGGCGCGCGTTATCGTGCATAAAAAGGAAATTTTCCCCTATGTAAGGAGCAAAAGGCACAACATGGGGCTCCAAGATTTCTGTTATATACCGATGGGCATTAAGTGATCCATTGCCAATAATCTCCAGTTCTGTTCGTACTCCCAAGCATATTCCACTCCATATCATAACTGACCCTCCACCGTATTGCTCAGTTCCTGCGAAGTTCGCTTGATTGTACCGTTCCCCTCGATGCCTCCATATTCTATCTCTACCATCCACGAAATTCACACAATATCGGCTCTCATCACTAGATAAAACTCGTCTCCACTGATTGATTGTCCATGCTACATTCTCCCTAGCAAACGCCAATCTTGCTACCCGATGGGCTCTATCGAGTCTTTGTGCTCTTGCTTGCGCGTATGATCTCAGACCAACTTTATTTAATCGTCTTCTGACTGTCCTCACACTGACGTTAATGTTATCCACTGCTTGTAAAAGGTTACGTGCCTGAACAGCAGTAAGACGAGGATTTCTTATGGTTTGATTGACGATGAAACGGTCATGTATAGCGCGGGTTGCCCGATTTCTTCCTTGTCCTCGCCTCCTCACGTACAATCCAGTTTCCCTGTAACGTCGGTAGATTCGATGGATAACCGACGTCGAGACACCCAACATGGTACCGACTGAGCGGTAGGTGCGCCCTTCCTCGATCAATGTAACTGCCCTTGCTACTGAGGTTGGTGGTAAATCTCTCATTCTGAATAAAAATACCGTTTCGAATCGTAAACAGTAAAAGAATCACAAAACACCGCAACCGATCGAAATTGTATCAAATCAAAGAATGGAAAACTCTCATTCTTTAAACAAGTGCAAATGTGGTCATATACAAAAAACGTGTGTTGTATTTCATATTTGATAAAAAAGGTGTGCACATGTGTAAATGAAAAGTTTTATTAATGGTCCCAGAATTCGTTTGTGTATTTTAATACCTACCGACTGTTATCTCCTATGAATTCCTAATTTTCACCAAATTAACCAAATTGTCATCAATAACTAATGCAATTCGAACATAAAAATCGCAAACGACAATTTCGACACGCCTGAGTGATAATAAGAAAATTCCAAATTGATAGACGAATTTTAATGACAATTTCTTGATTCAATGGAATTTCTCCAAAATGGTGATTTTCCACTTGAAATTAAATATATTTTGCAAAAATAGAGATAAACGCATGAAACAAGAAGGGCGTTACTGTAGGAAGATGTGTCTTCACAGACCATGATATTGTACGTTTCAACACGGACCACGAAATTCCACAGGGTGTTACGAATTTTTGACAAAAAAAACACTTTTAGTTTTTCCCCGTATAAAATTTTTTTCGAAATTTTTTTTTTTCTTTATAATTTCTACAAAGCAGAAGAGTTGATCTATAACTTGCCGAACAAATCATCTAAATCGGTTGAGAATTAGGAAAAATATCGAACTTCGAATTTGGTTAAATTTTCGAGTGTTCCGCTAATTTTGCCTCCGAGTGTAGTTTAAAGGCTCACTCAGTGTCTGTACCACAACGAAACTGCAGTGGCAGCCTTCGTGGTCATAGAACGTGCATCTTCTGTAGCCTACATTAGTTCATTATATGGAGCTGCATGAGTACATAATATTATTGAGGAATGGATTAGCAATATGCCAAATGCCAGGGTGATCAACTCTTCCCTGAAATTGGAAGTAGTGAGTTTGGTGGCTAGTAGTCATTCTGGATGACGGAGATGACAACGACGATTACAACAGACTTCAGGAGACTATTTCAACTATCAAAGATTGCTGTGAGGGTGAAAAACTTGTTATAAAGCCTCAAAAGGTGCAATTCATGAGAAAAATGAGGACAATCATATATTTTTTTTATGCGCGCTTGCCAGGAATAGGCGAACCTGTTACACCATATGAGTAGGCGCCTTGGAACAATTGAGGTGTCTATTTACTCGCTTCTTGAAGAGAGCCAATTTGTAGGATGTTGGGAAGATGTTGGACGGAAGCGAGTTCCACAGCTTACCGGACCTATAAACGAAGAAATTCTTATGGAGAGAGGTTCGAGGGGTAGTTTAATGTACTGCCATATGATGAGAACTCCTTGCCAGCCTAGTGTTGTGGCAAAACAAGAGTTATCCCGGAACAAGGTCTTTCAGATCCTTGGAGCATATTCCGTGGAAGTATCTGTACAACAGAGAAAGGACAGGTTAGCTCCAAAGACAAGTTGTCTTCTGGGAGCCAGCGGTTGGAGATCGCGGGTGTTGAGGCGCACAGCCCGTTTTTGCACTCTATCCAACATCCGCAACGAATGTTTTGGTCCTCATACTTGGAAACAATATTCTAAAGTAGATCGAATCTGCGCCTTATATAGAAGCAACAGCTGAGATGACGTAAAGTATCGCTTGGCTCTGAAAAGAAAAGTAAGTTTAGCTGATGCCGACTTAGCTATTTCTGCTACATGTCCATGCCTGTAAAACTTGGAATTGACCGTTATTCCGAGAAGGTGCATCGAATCTTTGAATGCAATTTGTTGGCCTTGCATTATTAGAGGAGGTTCTCCATCGTAGTGGCTTGCGTCTTCCTCGCGTTGAAGCTTACCAGGCTCAACTGACCCCACTGAGATATCTTCTGTAAGCCATAGTTTAAGTTATTAATTTGTTGACATATTTGAAGATGAGATTTTGCAGCTGTAATCAGCCGAAAACTACTGAAAGACGAAACCAGGATACAATCGTCTGCAAAACCGAAGATCTTGTTCTCTGTAGATGACAGAAGATCGTTTATCTGCAACAGAAACAAGGTTGGCGAAAGAATGGATCCCTGAGGTACTCCTACTTGCAACTGGAAACAATCAGATGTTATACCGTCGACCACAACTTGTATTGATCTATTTGACAGAAAGCTACTTATCCAACCTCGCAATTTTTCGGGAAGCCCATATGCAGCAAGTTTATTCAACAAGACTGCATGCTAAACCCTATCGAAGGCTTTAGATGTGTCGAGGGCTATTGCTCAGATTTGTTTTTTCATAGTTGATGTACAAACATAAGTGACGTAGGCGAGCAGATCTCCTGTCGATCTTTGACAGCGAAAACCATACTGACGGTCGTTAATAATTCTCTGCAACTCAAGATATTTGATGAGTTCATCATTTATGACTCTCTCCATCACTCTGGACATAATGGGAAAAAGTGTAACAGGGCGATAGTTTTGAGGTATGGACTTCTTTCCTTTTTTTGAGATCGGTTGAATTCTCGCTATTTTCCAGCTGCTTGGAAAAGTCGGGCTTTCATAACAAATCTGAAACAGACGGTTAAAAATGGGTGCCAGTTCGAAAGCACACTTTCTCAGGACGATTGGCGGTATTTCGTCTAGACCAACTGCCTTCTTGCAGTTCAGCTGCTCGAGAGCCCGTTTCACAGTGCTGACTCTGAACTTGATTTATGCCATGGAAGAATTTGTAAGTGAAATATTCGGTGGTATTGCGTTAGATGAATCCAGCACAGAATTCTTTGAGAACAAGAAAGCAAAAAATCGGCTTTCTCTTTCGGAGATGATGCTATACTTCCGTCTTCTCTAACAAGAGGCGGAAACGCAGATTTGCAGAAATTGGCACTGACACTCTTCGCCATAGACCAGAATTGTCTAGTCCCGCTTGCCTATTCAAGGAGTTTATTAGTTACCCCTTCGTTGAAATTGGCCTTTGCTCTTGCAGTTGTCAGGTTGCATACGTTCCGTATCCGTACGAAGGTTGTTCTAGTTTCCTCTGTTGGATTCATCTTCCATGACTGGTGTGCTCTCCTCTTGTCTGCAGAGGCTCTTTCGCAGTCTTTGTTGAACCATGGCTTTTGTGCTGTTGTTCTTTTCATGGAATGAGGGATGTAGAGATCCATTTCTGCATGAATGATTTCCGTAACAGATTCAGTGCACACATTGATGTCAGGATCTGAAAGGCGAACATCACTGAATGGGAAGCACGAAAGAAATTCACGCAGCCCATCCCAATTGACACGGTTATAGAGCCAAATGCATCTGGGTGGTTTAGGTTCTTGTTTTAGCGGCAGCACAATAGTTCCAGTAGCAGATATAAGGTTGTGGTCTGAGCTGCTTAGCGGTGCTGAGACGTCCACTTCAAAATCATCTGGATCTGAAATCAAAAATAGATCCAAGGTGTCGGGAAGTTTAAAATATTATTCATTGAATAAATAAAAAACAAAGTAGAATCGCATTGAATGAAGTTTACCTTGTCGATAAATTGAAAGAAAAATTCAACACCTTAACCTAGGTTGGCATTACAAGTGAAAACTGAAATCATTCTTTAGTAGCAATAATTTCAACATAGCTTTCCTAACTAATAATAATATAGGCAAATATATAAAAATAATAAAACCAAATCAGGTAAAAATAATAAACCAGATGTTTATAGATTGAATTGCCATGACTGATAATTTCTACATTGATAGACAACATAGAAATTTTAATATTAGAATATCGGAACATAAACGCAGTTTTTCAAATAAAAAAAAATCAGATTCAAATTACGCGAATCATCTCTTAGAAAATAATCACTTTTTCGACCCACAGTTTGAAATTTTGCATACAGATAATAAATATTGGAAGGTAGATCTTTGGAAAACTTTAGAAATCAACAAATACAAACACTCAGGTAGACTCATCAATTAACAAGTCGATTTAAGCCCTTCACCTCTATTGAATCTCTTCGGGAGCAATCTATTCCTTAATTTTATTGGATATACCTGTTATAAATAACCACTTAGGAAGAAGCAACCCAATAAGCTTTTAATTACTCAAGAACATTTATATTTATATTCTCATTCTTATTTTCTGTACATTCATTCGTCTGAAGAAGCTACGGTGTAGTGAAACGCGTTACAAATCATAATTATTAAGTAAAATTCCAAAAACACATTACTTGTTTTTATTATTGATAATGGAATTTTATAAGTAAAAGCCTCCCAAATTCAAATGATTATTATAACCACTTAAATTATTTTGAGTCAATGCATACATCTCATAATGTTGGACTATTTGATTTTCTGGAAAAATATGAAATTGTGAAACATAATAAAAATTGTAATGTGACATTGATAGATAGTCAAGTGATTTTCAGAGACATACAAATTATGGATTGTTTAATTGATTAATGCTATAACCATGTCTGCTATTTTTGAAAAAAAGAAGATGACTTACTATTATGAGATCTGTGATACTTTGTTCAGTGGTTAGCTGACATAACCACACTTTCGGTTTGAATTTTATTCGTTATTCTCTTGTCATCGTTCTAAGTTTTAATTCATAATTTTAATAGGTATATTGATCAAATATCAGTTCAATTTGTTGTAAAATGTCGGTCCTATTGATTATTTTCAATTTTACTATAATTGACTTACTTGCTGAAAAAAGATTGAGTAGGTTTTTTCAAAAAGCAGGAATTTGTTACGTTATACTTTTAATATTTGTTCAGTCACTGGTCTGAAGATTCTCTGATATATAGTAACCATAATAAATCTTTAGGAAGAAACTATAGGTACTTTATTTAATTACATAAACTTCCTACTGAAGGGTTGAATATTTATAACTAAATACCTAGAATACTTCATCTCTACACCTGTTATTTCTTTGAATATATGTTACATGTAGGGTTCTTGGGAACTCTCTCAAAGTGGTAAATTTATCGCAACGATAACTGAAAAATTAAGTGAAGTTTATTTCTCTTTCATGTTCGTGATTTTAGCTCGAGACTAAAATCAATCCTTCACATCTACATGCCTACGTATTTTAGAATACGTAGGTATAATTAATGTTGAGCCAAATGTCGATATTAAACAAATTTTCTGAAAATCTCGAACCTCTCATAATGGCCAAAAACCAACCAAAAAATTTTGATCATGATGAGAATGAAAATAGTTCTCAACAAATTTTATTTTTTTGGATTTCGATTATTTAGTCTAGTGTTTATATTTTCCCGACTGATGCAGATATATTACGAAAAAAGAAAACTTTGCAATATTACCTTTACGATTTTTTCTGGTCGGTTCATTTTTATAAATATGCATGATACTTTCAAATTCTTGAGCTCGCTAATGGCTAAATCGATACAGTAAATTTTATATGAGCACCCAATGGCTAGGGTTACCCTGAAAGTTTTCCATAATGGACGAAGTCTTGGTCATATCACGTAAATCTGGCCAATTTCATTCTGCTCGACTATAGTATTTGGGTCGAGTATTGCAAAGTTTACTTAACACTTTACGGCACTGTTAATTAATTATGAATCGACTTCTTGAACCTCGCCCCATTAAGCTGAAACTTTGTTCGGAATACGACGTCATATTGTACAGATCTTGCTCCAAAGTGTGCATTCAGAGCTCGTAAACATTGGATCGGAAGCGACGTCGACGCCCCAACGTTAATTGTAAGCGGGGCTTTCGGATAATTATTCAATTACTTATATCTAATTAGTGTCAAGTAAAAGAGGCCTTCGATTAATTTGATCTTGTTGTTGAGAACAATAAAGCCTCGAGTGGTTTTAGGTATTTACCTAAATTTGGCCCGCCATGGGGGCGCCAAGATTTCATATCGATATTTCAATAAGCACCAAAACAATTCTTCAGTTAAGTATACGTAGGTTGCTCTAAAATTCTGCGCCTGACAAAAGAACAAGTAAGTTAGATTAGCTTTATTGTTTTTCAAAGTATTCCCAATAAAGATCGTTACACTTTTGCATACGCTTAAACCAATTTCCGAAACACTTTTGCCATTCCGATGAGATAACTCCAAAACATGGTGGTTGAATGCTTTAAATACCTCTTCTGCCATCGAAAATCGTTGCCCACGCAGTTTTTTCCAAATGTGCGCAAACAGAAAAAGTCGTAAGGTGCCAAATCGGGACTATAAGGTGGATATCCCATTAATTCAATGTTTTGGGTGTTCAAATACTCCATCGTATGCACTGATGTTGTGATGCAGAATAAGTTCAGTTTTTCGATTGGGCTTCCTCATCTCATCGAATATTTGCGGCAAACAAATGGCTGTATACATTTCAAAATTGACCGTTCTATGTTGCTATGGTAGCGACAAGTCCGGTTTTCCTGAAGTGACAAGAATTTGATTTTAAGTGCTTCGTCGATGATCAACTTCTGTTGGGTTTCACCCGACTCGAAAGACCCATACTGTCGATTATTGTTTAGTTTCGGGCTCGTACGCATTACGAACTTTATTTAGCTTTTCACGGCGAATCGAATGGATTGAAGAAACATAAGAGTTACGAATTAAAAAACCCTGGTTTTCATATTTCTTCCTTTCTGGTATAATCGGAAGTGTCATTAAGGTGAAAATACTGTAGAAATAGATTTTTAGATCAGCTGAATCAACTACCAAAGTTTCAGAACGATAGCATTATTAGTTCTCTCTAAACGTCAGGCCACTCAACTTGGGATCCGCTGTATATCTTGAGACTAACAAAAGCTAAACCGGTGAAGCTTGACCTGGTGCGGAGAGGGCAAACGCCCTATTTGGTTGAGAATAAACAGATGTTTACGACTGCTGTACTAATAGTATGAGAATTTCCCTAAAACTTACTAAAACTGAAATATCTATTCTTCTCAAGGGTTGCCATAAACCATTAAATAATGGTTACAAATAAAATGTGATCTTCGAAATAATAGGAGAAAAGATAAATTGCTTTCAAATAATTCAAGGGCCCCCACGAAGCAAGACAGTTTTACCCGAATGTGTTATCACTCCATAAAGTAGTATTTATTCACAGCCTTAACATACATTTAGGTTAAAAAATGTCAAAATACATGACGCAGTTGTCTGATGCGAGCTGTAAATAGTAAAAGTGCCAGAGGCGCAAAATTCAAAAGGCAGCCTACGTTGATTTGATTCGAATTTTGCTCTATACAAGACGTCCCAGAATGGGATATCAATCGAATTTGATAGAAATCGTCAGAATGATGCCACAAATATATATATATATATATATATATATATATATATATATATATATATATATATATATATATATATATATATATATATATATATATTCTTTTGAGAAGAGAGGATTTACAAAAATTTGAATAATTGAATCTATGTACAATAAATGCTTATATCTATAATTTTGATGTGTGTCAGAAAAACACAATGGAAATGTTACAGGGAACCATAATATCTTGTAAATGGTTCAATAAACGAGTGAAAAAACCTAAGGAAAAAACTCGTTTCCCTGTCGCTATTGCACTAGCAATAGCTTGTCTGTTTATGTTATGTTAGTGTCGTGTGTACATAAAGAGCACCAAAGATTTTTCTGCTTAGCCACTTCATTCTCTCTTGCACTCCATGATTTTCAAACGAAGACAAGGGTGAAAGGAAGGGGGTTTGGGACAGGAATCTGTAACAATGGAAAAATAAAACCAGCAGAAAAATATTTCAACAATCATACTTTTTATATGTATAAACAAATCTAAGAAAAGATTGTACATAGGAAGCAAGGTCACGAAAAGGACTAAGGAGATAATAAAAAAATACATAACCTGCGATATTTCCTCAAATTCCATCTCTGTTTGACCGGGAGAGCCCCGATGGCCAGGTTCAGTCTCCCAAGTGATACCGATTATGATCTATAGATGTTTTAGAATCATTATGGACCCAATAATCTGGGTTGACATCGCCCCTATATTATTTCTTCGTGGAACTTGTTCAATTTAAAGAAAAATTTTCGAAAAAATTTTGACAGTCGTTCGAAAAATATGACATTTGTCATATATAAAAAAAAGCTATATATAAAATGTTCTTATAAAATGCATCCCAGGTGAGATATTTACCCTAAAGTTTAAAAAAATAAATTGTATTTTCATAATAAAATCTGTGTCTTTCAACGGAAGTTCTAGACATTCGTTGAAAGATAGTATTTTGAAAGACGTTGCTTTCGGTTTTTTAATTTCGCCCCATATGCTCTCAGGGTGAACTACCCCTAACTCTTGTTACCATCGAAATTTTCAGGGGATATGTGTTTAACAAAGCTTAAAATTCGTAGATTTTTTTAAGTTTCTTACGTAATGAAGCTACACTTGTTAGATCTCTAAAAAAAGAACAAGTAACGAGAAAAACTGACTCAAAGAGAAACGACATTTTCAATAAAAATATTTTTATCTTTCAATTTATTATTAATATTAATTATTGAAACCTTACTACACAGACACTATTTACTTTAACTGTTCAAAATTGATTATCACCACCTTTTATGCAAGAATTAGCTCTCGAAACAAGAGATCTTTGTATTTTAATATAAATTTGAAGATAGTTTTTCATCTCATTAAAATTATTCCCTCCAGCAGCATATCTCTATCTCTAATGGGAACAGCATAAAGTTGGCTTTTTAAATGGCTCCAGAAATGAAAACCTAAGAGATTCAGGACTGGTGACCTAGGTGGCTATGCGATAGGTCCACCTCATCCTATCCATCGATAGGGATAGGTCACATTTAGATGATCTCTAACTGCTGAACTAAAATATGTTGGGGCACCTTCGTGCGCTTTTGAAATGTTTCCTTCTAGTTAAACTGTATTCGCGGTCTTACAGCTACCTGAGTTACTTGCTTTTTCTTAAATGTAGGGTTAGGGAGGGCATATGGAAGAAGCGGGTGAGATGGAAAGTACCTGCATAATCTACACACGTAACATCTCATTGATGTTGCTAAGCAAATAAACAAACCGCTATAATGTCTTGACGTCCATGAAGTTAGGTCGGTTCGCACCTGCAAGTGATGAGCATTGTTGTTTTGTAAGAAGTATTATGATTTAGGTTTTTCAATCAATATCTATGATATTTCCATAAAACTTCCATCTTGCCCGAGAAGTATTTTTGCTTCTTTGGTTATCTTAAAATGCGCAAATATTTATTTTCTTGAATAACTCAGACGCCTGCAATAGAAAATGTGATTTGTTTGTTTTGTCCAGAACAATATGTGGATCCACCTTTAGAGACCCGGTTACAATGTCCGTCTTGAAATGGTTGGGCACATGAGCTTTGTACTGATACAGAAGAAGGTAATTTAGTATGTACCAACTGTAATATTTAAAGTTTCATATTCATTCCATCTTGCCGGTATAACCTTTCCATTTTGCCGTCAATGTGCGGGAAAAATGGAATAGCGACATATGAAAACATGAATACTTTAATTGTCTTTACTAATGTTTCACCGAATATTAATTAGGATTACTTTTTGAAACATATTGTTTATTACATTTGATGTCGAGATTGATTGAAATGAAAGATTAATTATGTTAAATTGTTATTCAGTTAACCACACAAAGTTAAACCTTCCATCTTGCCCTCCTTCCTATGTAACCTAATCAACATTTCATATTTCGAATCATATTTTTTCCTCCGGTTTTTCGCTCGTTTATTGAATATATTGAATCATATGAGCTCAGACTTGTGTTTTTTCTGACACACACCAAAATTATAGATAAAAGCATTTATTGTAAATACAATTATTCAAATTTTTGTAAATCCTCTCTTCTCAAAATATATATATATATATATATATATATATATATATATATATATATATATATATATATATATATATATATATATATATATATATATATATATATTGATATTGCTAAACCCGACACACATAATATACAAAATAAATACAATGATTTCTCCGGGGAAAAAAAGCCTCTGACACTACTCGTTGGTACATTGATATCATTATATGATGATGCTATAGTATGTATATATTCTTGCAGATTGATATATTCTCATAACATTTAACGTAATCCTGATATATAATTATACCAGGATATGTTTCGATTATAATCATTGCCTGGTAATGGTATTAATTACCGGGGAAGGATTTATATTTTTCATGAAATCAGTTTGATTGCATGAACAGATATATGGGCAACTCGTCGGTGAAACCCTCTACATATATATATATATATATATATATATATATATATATATATATATATATATATATATATATATATATATATATATTTATTATCTTATGATTATGACCGGTTTCACCACACTGTAGCTTCATCAGATACAAACTAATCAACAGAGTTATTCCTTATATAATATTCATATTTCCTGCCTACTTTATGAATTGAAAAGATTGAGTAATGGAGAAGGATTTAGATCTAAATGACTATTAAGTAACCTACCTGAATTCTTCTCTTTGTTAATCTCTAAAATTTTCCTTAGATTGAGTTCTATTATTTTCATTGTGTTAATTTTTGAAATTATCAATAAAGTTTTGGTTTTCTTCGAGTACGTGTATTCAGAAGTTCATACTTGTGTGCAAGTTTCTGGTGGATAATGTTAAATACTTGATTACGCCTGTGAAGATAGTCCGTATTGGCCTGTTGTTTGCATCCGACGTAATATGCCATATAGTCTCCGATCTTATATGGCATTTTCTGCACCAAGCTGTTTGTAATGTTCCGTCCTTCATAATAATTTTTTGTAGTTGCTTGTAGCGATCACTTGGTCTTGGATGGCCATGAGGAATCCTCTGTTTCCGCGGATAATTCTCCTTGTATCAACCATTCGTTGGAGGCTTCTTTGTCGAGGTGTAGTTGATTAATCTCATGGTGATGTCGTCCATGCAATTCCTACTTGACCATTGCTCTTGTTTTCAGTATTAGAATAATGGGAATCTGATTTATAATAATTAAAACTACGTTTGTGCTTGGATAATCTAAAGAACTCTACCATGGTTGGGTGAATTTTGTATATCTGAAATACTTCAACAAGCCAAGAATGGGCGATACTATCGAAATTTCTGAAAGTTCTACCAATATAAATTTTATCACAATCATCACCGGATTTATTACCTTTCTCAGTTTTAGATTTGCAGTTTTTGATATGTCGGCCTAAAGAATTATCAGTTCAGAATGCTATATTGAAATTATAATGCGAGAGGAATGATTTTAATTTAACACTAGGATTACCTATATAAGTTAAGCTGTTGTATTTTGTGTTTAAAAGTTTTTATACTTGGAAATACTTCCTGGATTGCCTTTTGAAATTTTTTTCGTGAAATCATGTTCTGAGTAATATAGGACTATAAATGTTATTGACTGCTATTTGTTTAATTATATTTTGCACTTTTATAAAATTATTTGGTGACATTGGTATATTAATGCGTCTATGTATCATACTATTGTAAGCAGCTAATTTATGTGAATAAGGATGTGTAGATGAGCTGTGAATAGTAATATCTGTATGCGATGGCTTATGAAAGATAGGAAAATCATGTTTGCCTTTAATTTCAGTAATAGTTAAATCCAGGAAATTAATGGAGTTTTCAGTTTCTATCTCTAACGTGAATTTAACATTATCGTGAATTTTGTTAATGAATGTTTTGAATTACTCTAATTGTCTGTTTGTGCCAATGAAACAAAAAATATCGTCGACATATCTAAACCAATAAATGAAGTATCTGACTAACGGATGTTCTTGTATAGTTTTTCGATATAATCCATGAAAATTTCAGCGAGTAGAGGGCTCAGAGTATTACCCATGATTAAACCTTTTTACTATTATATAATACTCTATTGAAGTTAAAATAACTATGTTAACAAAACTATCCAAGAACATCTATTATTCAAATAGTTCATTTATTGGTTTAGATATGTCGACGATATCATTTTTCGTTTTACTGGCACAAACAGAAAATTAGAGTATGTATGTATGTATTCTTTATTTCCTTGAAATTACTATAATTTGTAGGAATGTGTCAGGTAGGGTAAGTAGGTAAGTTACATAAAAATTGAAAATTAACGGACAATAAAACACAAGAATCTAGACCCTAAGTCAAAAATCATTGATACAATAAATAGACGTTTGTGTCAAAAACATCTTCAGCTCAGATTTGAAACTCTTAACACTAGTACAATTCCTTATAGATATAGGCAATTTTTCAAAAAGCGTAGGTCCGAAAAAGTTAGTGGACATTCACATTCAGACAATAACGAGAGATAATAAAGTCGTCCCTGCCTCGGATGTCATGGGCGTGCACTGAAGAGTTTCGGGAAAAATTATGACAATTCTCATATACATGGACACACATCCAAAAAATGAATAACGACGGCACAGTTAAAATTTCTAGGTCAACAAAAAGCTGTCTGCATAAGTGACCTGGGGAAACCCGGCTATAATTCTAATTATCTGACAAATGAAGACGCTCGAAGACAGAACAGAAGCGCCCCAAAACCTTATTCTATATGTCAGTGCTAGCTACCTCGGCGTGATAGAGATTCAACAACTGATTAATGGTTAAAATATGGCGCAACGATCGAAACTGGTAGCAAATTTTATCGAATTTCATACATAAATCTACGCAATGAGGCTTCCAGTAAAGAAATCGGTCTACCGTGATGCTCAGGAATTTCACGGAATCTGTCACATCTAATCCAGAATAATCAAACTTCAACGAAATGGGTCCTAATTCACGTTTCTGAGGCATCTAAAACAGGATAGCCTGAGATTTGTTCTATTTCAAATGTAAATCTTGAAAGCAGAACCAGTCAAATAGGTTAGATAGGACCTGACAGCATCGTCTCTCTACAGCTTCGATGGAATTATGAAAAACAAGGACAGAGATGTCGTCCGCATATGCCGTAAAGTGCGTATTTGGTAGTACATTACCTTAATCATTGACGTATATTATAAACAGAATCGGTCTGAGGACAGATCCCTGTGGCACGCCTGTCTTGACCTCAGCAGAAGCGGACGACAGCCTCCTCCTGCTATTAGAATGAAAACTATCCACCGTAACATACTGCCTGAGATAATTAGTAAATGAGTTCAACCAATCGAGAGGAACACTCCGTATGCCACAGTCATAAAGTTTCCCGGATAGAACTTGAAAATTAATGCAGTCAAACGCCCTGCTGAGATCAAGAAATACCCCAACAGTGCCTCGTAGAAATCCCCCAAAGCGCTATCAGTTGATTTCCCCGCCAAAAAGCCGTGCTGATTTTTGGACAAAATATTGAACCTTGGTAAAAACGGCAGCCTAGACAAAAATGTATATCCAAAAATTTTTGAAAATACTGAAGATACGGCCACAGGCCTGTAGTTCTAAATGGAGTCTGAATTATCCTTTTTTGAAAATGGGAACCACTCTAATGATTTTGAGGTCAGTTGGAAATTTTCCTGGAGAAAATCTTGAGTTTATTAGATAAACTAGAGGCTTAACTATATGTTCCCATTTTTTTCATTAAACAGATGGGAATCTCGTCATAACCAAAACTCCACTAATTTTTCAGTTTATTCTTTATAATATTCACAAGTTCATCGACCGATAGAGCAGACAGAAAAAAACTATCTCCTGATTTCTTCGTATAATCCGATGTGCCCAACTTTTTATAATTGCTGTTGCTTATGGAATCAATTATGTCCAGCGGCGCTCTACTGGAAAACTCATCGAAACTTTCAGAAACCAATCTGGGATCATCAGTTCTCACTTCATCTACCACAATTGAAATATTCTTCAACCGACCGCCACATCCACCGGAAAAATCAGCTACAGTCTTCCTTGCCTCCTTAGAAGAATTATTCGAGGAAAAAAGATTTTTTGGTCTTTTGTACTAATTTTATGTGTGACCTTTTCGCCTCAAGATAGAGAGGCTGCAACTCCGGGATAGACTTCACAAGGAGAAAAAAGTCATTAACGAAATTCATGATATTATTATATTCACGTTAGAGATAGAAACTGAAAACTCCATTAACGTCCTGGATTTAACTATTACTAAATTTAAAGGCAAACATGATTTTTCTATTCTTCATAAGCCATCGCATACATATATTACTATTCACAGCTCATCTACACATCCTTAGCCACATGAATTAGCTGCTTACAAAAGTATGATACATAGACTCATTTATATCCCAATGTCACCAAATAATTTTATAAAAGAGCAAAATATAATTACAAAAATAGCAGTCTATAACGGTTTCAGTCCTAGTATGATTGAAAACATGATTTCACGAAAAAAAAAATAACAAAAAGCAATCCAGAACGTATTTCCAATCATAAACATTTTTAACAATTTTTTAAAACTGGTAATCCTAGTCTGAAATTAAAATCATTCCTCTGGCATTATAGTTTCAATACAGCATTCTGAATTGATAATTCTTTAGGCCGACATATCAAAAACTGCATATCTTAAATCGATAGAGGTCATAAATCCGGTGTTTATAAACTGTCTTTCGGGGATTCTAATGAAATTTATATCGATAGAACTTCAACCCCTGAAACAGGGGTGACAAGCCTTGAAAATTTGGAAGACGGTAGATGGGTCGAGTGATAACTAGAAAGAGAGGTATTATCTTTGTCTGCGTCGCTGTGAACGAATTTTATTTTTGATTGAAAACTGTAGAAGATACAGAGTGAGCTACTGAAGAATAGAGGAGACTATCTACCGCCCTGAGCTATTCTAGTACTAGTGCATAAAAATGGAACAGATTCATTCCAGATCAAAGGCTGTCATATTTGATCTAAATGAATCTATTCCAGTTTTTCGCACTAATACTCCAATAGTCTTGGGGCGATAGTCTTCTCTATTTTTCAGTGGCTCACTCTGTATATTCTACAGTTTCAATCAAAGATGAAAATTCTTTCACGGGAATGCAGACAAAGATAATACCTTCCTTTCGAGTTATCACTCGACCCATCTACCCTCTTCAAAATTTTCAAGGGTTGTCACCCCTGTTCCAGGGGTTGAAATTCGAGATGAGGATGGTACTTAATGATGACTGCCATGATCAGCATGGAAATGTTCCATTTTACCTCAGTGAAACTTGAATAGTCTCAGGGTAATAGTCTTCCCTATCTTTCAGTTGCTCACCCTGTATCTTTTACAGTTTTCAATTAAAAATGGAAATTCGTACCACGCAATGAAAACAAAGATACCACCTTTATTTTGAGTCATCAATCGACCCATCTTCCCTATTCAAAATGTTCAAGGATTGCAACCCCCATTTAGGGGGTTGATATTTCAGGCAAATATTGTACCCCAAAAAATGTTCTCCTTGAAACAAAAATTCACCCATTTCTGCGTTTTAATCAGAAATTAATATCTTGGTAGATATAGCCTCTGTTTAGTTTTCGTTGAAGCAACCTGTATGTATACCAATAAACTCTAATCACCCTCAATCGCATAAAATGTCCGCATACAATTCATTGATAAACCGAGCTTTCTCTTTGCCCCTTCCATCCGAAAACCAGCAGTTTGAAATTGAAACTATCAAAACTATAAAACTATAGCACATAACAACGGTTTCAATCATGAAGTCATAGACAAGATAGTGCAACAAAAAAGATCGAACATTGCTTTCAGTCAAATATATCCAATCGTAAAAGTAGATAACCTTAACACATATATTCATATTTCATATTACGGGCATGTAACTGAAAATATTGCTAACATTTTTTCAAAGTCAACATATAAAGTTGCATTTCGGCCTCAAAATAAATTGTTTTCTCTGTTATTCAATGCAAAAGATTCAACCCAAAACCTGAACAAATCAGGAGTTTATAAGTTGACGTGTCCAATTGTTACATAGGTCAGACTCGTCGATCTTTCAAGATTAGATGTAAAGAACACCTAACCCCTTTCATAAAGAATAAACAAGATTCAACTATCGCCAATCGTTGTATCGAAAATGGACACTCATTTCCTAGTATAGACTGTTTGGAAATTTTACATGTTGCTCCTAAAAGCAATAATCAGTAGAAATCTTCAAATCACTTCAAGATAGTAACCCACAAATGATTAACGACCAGCTTGATCTATGAAAATCCCAAATCCATGATATTTTTAAATAGTACCACCCCCCACTACTGGGGTCTTTCCATCTACCCTTTACATCACAAATATAGATAATAATGGTACTTTGTATTCAATTTTCTTATTCCGTCTAAAGATGAATGTTAAGCATTTGAAACTGCACAAACAGTGTATATTTTATAATTTATAGGTAGTAAAGCATAGTAAACCTCACCTCGTATTTTTCTGAAATATTACAATATAGCTGAGAGAGTTGTTGAACAGAGTAAAAACAAGTCGAGTGCCAACATATTCAAATAAACTGGAAAATCAATATCAATGTCGAGCCCTAGATCGGCTGTACATAAATCAGTTTGTTGTCGATAAAACTAGAAATATGATGTACAGTAATAATGAACTTGAGTTGAATCATTCAATTGATTTTTCGAAAGTAGAAGACCGAAATTTACAATTTGAATTTGATAGGCTTTTACTTGATAAAATTCCATTATCAATAATAAAAACAAGTAATGTGTTTTTGGAATTTTACTTAATAATTATGATTTGTAACGCGTTTCACTACACCGTAGCTTCTACAGACGAATGAATGTACAGAAAATAAGAATGAGAATATAAATATAAATGTTCTTAAGTAATTAAAAGATTATTGGGTTAATTCTTCTTAAGTGGTTATTTATGACGGGTATATCCAATAAAACTAAGGAATAGATTGTTCCCCGAAGAAGTTCAATAGCTGTGAAGGGCTTAAATCAACTCGTTCATTGATGAGTCTACCTGAGTGTTTGTATTTGTTGATTTCTGAAGATTCCCAAAGATCAACCTTCTAATATTTATTATCTGTATGCAAAATTTCAAACTGTGGGTCGAAAGAGTGATTATTTTCTAAGAGATGATTCGCGTAATTTGAATCTGATTTTTCATTTGAAAAACTGCGCTTATGTTCCGATATTCTAATATTAAAATTTCTATGTGTTCTACCAATGTAGAAATTATCACAGTCATTGCAACTCAATCTATAACACCTGATTTGGTTTTATTATTTTTATATATTTGCCTAAATTATTATTAGTTTGGAAAGCTATGTTGAAATTATTGCTACTCAAGAATGATTTCAGTTTCTCACTTGTAATGCCAACGTAAGTTAAGGTGTTGAATTTTGTTTCAATTTATCGACAGGGTAAACTTCATTCAATGCGATTCTACTTTGTTTTTTATTTAAAATATTATTTATTAGTTTGGGATTGTAACCATTATTTTTGGCTATTCGTTCAATCAAATTTTATTCTCTGTTGAAATTTTCTGGTGATAACGGGATGTTAATCAATCTATGAATAAAACGATTGAATGCTGACATTTTATGTTGATATGGATGACACGACGAGTTATGTATATAATATATGTACGTGACGGCTTATGGTAAATTGCGAAAACATGTTTTCCATTTTCATTCGAAATTGTTACGTCTAAGAAATTTATCGAAATATTGCTTTCTATTTCGGTTGTGAATCCAATTGTTGGATGTAATCAATTTATATGATTTTCGAAAATTTTTAACTGTCTATCTGTTCCTGTGAAGCAAATAATGATATCGTCTACATAGCGATACCAGTATAAACAATATTTACTGAGTGGATGATTATGAATTAATTTCTCTAAATTATTCATGAATATTTCTGCTAACAAAGGACTTAACGGATTGTCCATAATTAAACCGTCTTCAATAGTATAATATTTGTTATTGAAATGGAAATAATTTTGATCTTAACAAATTTGTAATAATGAAAGAATATCTTATTTTATGATAGTATTGACATGATTCTTTTCTAATAATTCTTCAGTTAGTTGAAGAATTAATTTTATCATATTCTCATTCTTATTTTCAGTACATTCATTCGTCTGAAAAGCTACGGTGTAGTGAAACGCGTTACGTATCATAATTATTAAGTAAAATTCCAAAAACACATCACTTGTTTTTATTATCGAAATTTTCGAACTTGACCAAAAACAATTCATCATTCCTAAGATTTTGAACTCACTCAATAGCCCTATCTTTATTTCGAATATTTGCATCTGTGGAATGATAATTATTACCTATTTATTTTATTAAATAAAGCCAGAGTTGAAATAATGATGAATTCCAAACCATGTTATATTTATTCATTATTTAGGAGTATATCAAAGATATTAAGTTGATTCCATTAAAGATAATTTACCTAATTCTAATTCCCAAATGTTAGCAGTGACAACTAAAATAAGAATAAATATTAGACAAAACTATCATTTATAAATAATTTGTCAATTATTTTCCAGCACAGCGACATACACTATTGATGTTATTTAAAGTGTTAAAGTAGAATACTTGGAATATTTGTCTTTGGATAAACTCAAGGGGTGATTTATTTTCTAACTTTAAATCGTTTTCCGAGAAGCTTGTGGAGCACCATTAAGAGTTTAGTCCGAAATATCCTCTGAAAGTTATTAAACATTTCCTACCATCTAAAAATTCAAACAAATAGTTTTGAAGTAATATAATGTGAGAAGAGACAATTCACTGAATCATTAAATTTATTTCAGGTGACTGGAGTAGTTGGTCGAGCAGAAACTTTATCGTCTGTCTTCTTCTTGGGCGCCTTTCTGCTTTACTGCAAGGCTTCAAGAAGGAAAAAAGTTACAGGTGAATTAATTTTTCATACCTTTTCTTTTTCTTTTATTATAAGATCATAAAGCTAAAGTGTCAGATAAACTGTAGGATCATCAAAAACTAATAGAGATAAGATATAGAGCAGATTTTCAACATAAATAGTTTAGATTAGTATTAGTACATGTAGTTGAAAACTCAGATACTCGTTCTATACCCAAGGATCTCAGAGGTAATATCATCTTAGTAATACACTATATTTTAAGAGAAAGAAAATTGATTCTGAAGTTCCGGTAATCCCTTTGTGAAACATTTCAACTACATAATTAAACATTTCAAGAAATGATAGGTGGCTTTGGTTTCACAAAACAAAATGAACAGTTATGTTCAACAATGTCATTTATACCTAAGAAACAAGCTGGTCGTGAGTTTTTGAGAGATTATGTTTTTGAGCTCTTGATATTTTTACGAAATATTTTTTGTACAATGTTCTGAAAATCCAGTTATTAATTTAATATGAGCTAGTACGCCCATTAAAATCACTTTTTATATCTAAACACCTTATACAGGGTGTTAAATAATAGTATATCACTACTTGAGGGGGTAAATGTACGTGCAATTTTGAGAAAAAAGTTCATATAAACATAGGTCCGCAAAAGCTTCGTAACGGAGCTGCAGGGTGTTGAAATTTCCGGAAAAAATTGATTTTTTTCTTCAGAACTCTTGCAGTCTTCGACATATTCAACCAAAATTTGGAATTCAAGCTGTTTTTTTACAGCCTTCATCATTACATGTCCTAAATTTTAACTAGAATCTACAAGTTCTTTTCTTTTCGGTAGCCGTGTCTTCTTTTGCCCTTCAAACTTTTTTGCAGTAAACCAATGATCAGCGTACAATCGGTTTTCGTCATCTTCGTTAAATTTAGAAAGTTTTTTGACACCTTTAATGTTTTCGTATCCCCAAGCGTTCTCGAGCAAAAATTTAATAAAACATTGTATGCATTCGCTGAGTTGAAAGCAATTCTAATTAAAAAAATGACTAGTAGGCATTGATTTTTTCATTTACTTATTTATTTTGACAGTTACTAAAGTTGTACCAGTGTCTGCTCAAATTGTTTATTAAATTAACAATTATTTTAAAGGCTTTTGAAGTTATGCCTGTAAGAAGAAATGGCTAATTTTACTAACGCAGAACTGGCTCATATTCATTACATGTACTGTCTGGCTGACGGAAACACAACAGAAGCTAGGCGATTATATCAGGTGCGCTTGACAAATCCTTTAACACCAAACAGGCGAACATTTTTAAATATCCACAGAAGGGTGGCAAACTGGTACTCTTACCTCAAATAATCATTTAAAAGGTGCAACTCAAACTATGAAAACTCCAGATATTGAGGAAGCAGTTTTGAATTGTATTGATTTGAATCTTCATGTGAGTACAAGAAAAATTGTAAATCAGTTGAATATTTTACATGTACTAGTTTGTTTAATTGTAAATTATCTGATTGTGCCATTTTTTTGCCTAGCATAATGTGGTTCATGCATGACGGGGCACCAACACATTTTGGTGGAGAAGCTACGGAATTCTTGAATAGTACATTGAACAACCGATGGATATGTCCTAGGTCCCAAGACTTGAATAGTTTAGACTTTTTCCTATTGGAATATCTCAGAAGTTCATATATATATATATATATATATATATATATATACCACTCCAGTGAACACTGTAGAAGAAATGGAAAATCGAAGAATAACCACTTGTGACACGATAACAAATACCCCAGGAATATTTCATAGAGTGTGTGATAATATGCAAAGAAGGCCAGAGGCCTGTATTCTTGCAATGAATGACACTGTCAGTAATTTATTCAGTTTTTAAATGTTCTTGTTTTTAGTTTGATATTGAAAAAGTAAAAGGTGAGTGTCAGTAGACGAGCTATCAAAATTAAAGCAAATTTGGGCATACCTATCGAGTATTTCTATTATTTTTTTTATTTAGCGAGTAAAATATAATTCAAATAATTCAAATTCAATAAGTTTTTACTCGAAAACGGTAAGAGTTATGAAAAAACTACAAGTGTCAAAAAGTGTCTAAATTGAATGAAGATGACGAAAATTGGCTTACTGCGAGAAAGTTTGAAAAGGCAAGAGATACATGGTCTCGGGAAAGAAAACACCTTGTGAATTTCAGTTGAAATCTAGGACGAGTAATGATGGAGGCTGAAAAAATAGCTTGCATTCCAAATTTCTTCAGAAATTTCAACACCCTGTAGCTCCGTAACGACTCTTTTATGGACCTTTGTTTACCCCCTTAAGATGTGACTTACTATTATGTAACACCCTGTATACTAAAGGCCTAATAAACTATACGCCTAATAATCTAAACGTCAAATATACCCAAAGCTATTTCATATATCACATACTGAATGCCTCATTATATTCACTGATATTCATACTTAATAGTTCTTTATGTTATATGGAACTCTTCCATACCACACATCCTTTTGATAAGGCAGCAAACAAATTTCAACGCAATCCACTACTATTCCAATTGAAACAGATACATTCTATTTGAAAATCACAACTTTCTGAGCTAGCATATGGGTTCAAAAACACAAATTGTTCAATCACCCTTTAGAATTTTAAAAGCAAATCTTCCAGAGTTTGGAGTATCAGGGCAACGACCTATTCAGAAAACATGATATACACTCGGAGGCAAAATTAGCGGAACACTCGAAAATTTAACCAAATTCGAAGTTCGATATTTTTCCTAATTCTCAACCGATTTAGATGATTTGTTCGGCAAGTTATAGATCATCTCTTCTGCTTTGTAGAAATTATAAGAGAAAACAAAAAAAATTTGAAAAAAATTTTATACGTGGGCAAAACTAAAAGTGTTTTTTTTTGTCAAAAATTCGTAACACCCTGTGGAATTTCGTGGTCCGAGTTGATACGTACAATATCATGGTCTGTCAAGACACATCTTCCTACAGTAACGCCCTTCTTGTTTCATGCATTTATCTCTATTTTTGCAAAATATATTTAATTTTAAGTGGAAAATCACTATTTTGGATAAATTCCATTGAATCAAGAAATTGTCATTAAAATTCGTCTATCAATTTGGAATTTTCTTATTATCACTCAGGCGTGTCGAAATTGTCGTATGCGATTTTTATGTTCGAATTGCATTAGTTGTTGATGACAATTTGGTTAATTTGGTGAAAATTAGGAACTTATAAGAGATAACAGTCGGTAGGTATTAAAATACACAACCGAATTCTGGGGCCATTGATAAAACTTTTCATTTACACATGTGCCCACCTTTTTTTATCAAATATGAAATACAACACACGTTTTTTTGTATATGACCGCATTTGCACTTGTTTAATGAATGAGAGTTTTCCATTCTTTGATTTGATACTAATTCGATCGGTTGCGGTGTTTTGTGATTCTTTTACTGTTTACGATTCGAAACGGTATTTTTCATTCAGAATGAGAGATTTACCACCAACCTCAGTAGCAAGGGCAGTTACATTGATCGAGGACGGGCGCACCTACCGCTCAGTCGGTACCATGTTGGTTGTCTCGACGTCGGTTATCCATCGAATCTACCGACGTTACAGGGAAACTGGAGTGTACGTGAGGAGGCGAGGACAAGGAAGAAATCGGGCAACCCGCTCTATACATGACCGTTTCATCGTCAATCAAACCATAAGAAATCCTCGTCTTACTGCTGTTCAGGCACGTAACTTTTTACAAGCAGTGGATAACATTAACGTCAGTGTGAGGACAGTCAGAAAACGATTAAATGAAGTTGGTCTGAGATCATACGCGCAAGCAAGAGCACCAAGACTCGATAGAGCCCATCGGGTAGCAAGATTGGCGTTTGCTAGGGAGCATGTAGCATGGACAATCAATCGGTGAAGACGAGTTTTATTTAGTGATGAGAGCCGTTATTGTGTGAATTTCGTGGATGGTAGAGATAGAATATGGTGGCATCGAAGGGAACGGTACAATCAAGCGAACTTCGCAGGAACTGAGCAATATGGTGGATGGTCAGTTATGATATGGGGTGGCATATGCTTGGGAGTACGAACAGAACTGGAGATTATTGGAAATGGATCACTTAATGCCCATCGGTATATAACAGAAATCTGTGAGCCCCATGTTGTGCCTTTTGCTCCTTACATAGGGGAAAATTTCCTTTTTATGCACGATAACGAGCGCCCTCATAATGCGCGCATAGTGATAGAATATCTCAATGAAGTTGGGATCACACGAATGGACTGGCCGTCGCGGTCACCGGATTCAAACCCGATCGAACACGTTTGGGACATTCTTGGAAGAAGGGATCGACAACGGAATCCAGGCAACGTTGAAGAGCTGACATTGGCTTTGGTGGAAGAGTGGGACAACATACCTCAACAGATGATAGACAACATCATTGGGTGTATGCGAAATCGAATGCGCGCTGTAATTAGAGCTGGGGGGTTATGTCATACTCGCTACTAAAATCAAATTTTTTTTTGTGGGTCATCATGAACAATTTTCTCAACATGTTCATTTCATTTCACGAGTGTATCGCCAGAATACACACCTTCTCTCAATTTTTGACAGGAATGATAATTATTATAGAGTGTCACACAACAAAAAAATTCAAAAATAAATGTGCATAATCAACGATTTTTCTAGTGTACTTCGAGTTCTCCCGGAGCGTGAAATTGGCCAGTAAATTTCAAAAATTTTCATTTCGTTAGATTTCCGCTTCTCTAATTTTGATTTTATTTTTTGGCTAACCTCCGTTGTTATGCACATACGCAAGATTAAAATAAATTCTTGAAATTTGTGACTTTTCGCTTCAAAATGGATATCTTTTGTGAAAATAGAGATAAATGCATAAAACAAGAAGGGCGTTACTGTAGGAAGATGTGCTTGACAGACCATGATATTGTACGTTTCAACTCGGACCACGAAATTCCACAGGGTGTTACGAATTTTTGACAAGAATAACTTTTTTAGTTTTGCCCTCGTATAAAATTTTTTTCAAATTTTTTTTGTTTTCTCTTATAATTTCTACAAAGCAGAAGAATTGATCTATGACCTTCCGAAAAAATCATCTAAATCGGTTGAGAATTAGGAAAAATATCGGACTTCGTGTTTGGTTAAATTTTCGAGTGTTCCGCTAATTTTGCCTCCGAATGTATTACCAAAACCCCGTAGATAGAGTCAGTTACCACTCATTTTGCTTTAATATAAATTGCAATCTCTGAAATACTTTATTTCCTTCCCATATTAATTACACCTGAGACCGATTGAAATCGGTTAAATGAAAGGCATGTGATCGTCTAGTACTTGAACTTGCCTTGAAGTTCTTTCTATAAAAAGGAACCTTTTCATTGTTGTGTTGTGTATTTGTAGTAACCTACTCAAGTTCTTTTATGTGAGGTTTGATGTGATACGACCAAATTTTTCGTCGCTCATACCATTGGTAAGGAAATTAGAAAATCAAAACAGATTCGGTAACAATGTCTATTCGATATTTGCAGCATTAATATTAACTTCTTATCCTTGCATTCGTTGACGTCTTTGAATGAATTTAATGAAATATCAGATCAGTTATATAGAGGCCCAATTTTCCCTCACCCATATTTTTAGTGGAAGTTGGTACATTAGATTATTATATACAGCCCTAATTGGTCCTCACCCATATTACGAGTGGAAGTTGGATTTGGAATTATTCAATTATTATAAACAGGCTCAACCGGCCCTCATCCATATTCTGGATGACATTCGGATATGAGATTATTATAGACAGGCCTAACTGGCCCTCACCCATCTTATGGGTGGTAACTGACTCTAGCTAAGGGTTTCGGTAATATGATATCATATTTTCTGAATAGGTCGTTGCTCTCCTCCAAACTCTGGAAGATTAGCTTTTAAAATTCTAAGGAACACGTCCACAGCTGACAACTTGCAAGCGTTAACTCGCTCGCGTATCTTCATTCGAATTCAGTAATTCATATAGTATTTAAAACGTTATATATGGACCTAGAAGTAAGCCAGTAAAGCCATACGTGATTCTTTTTGCTCCACTGAGCGACAACGGCTCGTATTAAATTTTTGTTTTGTTTAGTTGCGCAATATTAATTATATTATGTCACTGACTGCGGATCATATTTGCGGATTTGCCAACCAGGGGATCATGCCCTCTGATCATACACATGTATGTACCACAAACGTCACATATATTCCACCAACTCAGACATTCTTCAAAATTTTCATACCGACAACATACATGCCTCAATATCTGTGGGTTTATACATGCGTATCGTCCCTAATGCCATTTATTTATACTAATGAGCCATGATATAATTCGTAGGCGATTATTACACCTGAATACAGGTAAAGGTCCCTTATTGAGCTTAAGAGAATCGGTCATCCAATCAATAATTTGAAAGTAAGATCTTCCTCTTAGTTGAATACAATGAAAATATAAATATCTTCGTTACAGTTTAAGTATGTTGTTCTAAGTTATAAAATGAGAATACTGAATAAATGGATTATGGAATTTCAATTAGATAATTGGCCCATTCATAGAAGCAAAAAGAAGAATCAATATTAAATGTTCTCACATTCGAATGTATCGTTCATCTGATTATAAAAAAAGATTTGGATTCGCAAAATAGTTTAGTAACATTTCACCGAGATCAATAAGTAAAGCTGCAAATCAATGTTAAACTTCATATCATTTCGAATTCAAATAGTTACCAAGTTATTGGAATCAGTATACAATATTTTAATTGCGTTTCAATAATGTTGCAAGTTAGGTAAACAAATGTTGAAATCAATATTAAAGGGTTTGAAAACACTTTACATAGTTTGTCAAGTTAGACGAACAACTATGAAAGTCAATGCAAAATAATATAGTGCACTTCAAATTTTACCAACATGAAAACAAAGGTTTTAAATTAGTCTATGAAAATAACTCTTCGAAAATAAATATTAGAAAATGTCAGTGCAGTTCAAATAGATCATTTGCCAAGAAAAGAAATATGTGAAAATAATTTGGAATTTGAGAAGTGATTATTTCAACTCGTCCTCAGTGCTTTTATAAATTACGTATCATATACTCCGTGAAAATTAAATAGTGAACAGAAATATTGAAGGAAATTCAGAAAGTAATTACTTGTGGGACATAGCGGAAACGGTGCTTCTTCTTCTCCTGTCGGGTTTCTCGGAGAGGAACAATCTGCGTCTTCCATTCTTTTGGACTTATGTTACACATGATTAATTAACTTTAAATTCAATTCCGATATACACGACTGAGTAAATTCACTGATCTTCGAAAACTGAATAACTGAATAATAAGAGTAACTGCACATCTGAAGAAAAATAACTCAATAATAATAATTCAAGTATCTGTTACATAGTCATTTAGAAATGCGTTTCTTCGTCGTGACGTTGAAATTTCTGGTTGAGAAAATACCAGATGTTGTCTGGAATAGTGGATACGAAAGGGTGCTTAAAAGCCTTCGGTTTTAGAGGCGAAGATTGTTCTTGCTGGATTTCTTATCTGAGTTAGATAAATTCCTTTATCTCGATATTTTCGCTTTTGGGTGATTTTAAGCTGCCTTAAAAATACGTAATATTTTACTATATTGAGAATTTAAAATGAAATCATTGAATAATTCTGGCAAATGACAGTCTTTCCACTGTAATTTTGAATTCAGATAAACCATATAAAATATTATGCAGGTAGATCTACAAAATACAGTTATCACAATTGATAATAAAATTCAATTAGATTAAAAATCAAGGATTATATGGATAGTTTCAGCAAATGAAAAAAAAATAGACCCCGGTTCTGGGTTGTCCCAGTATATAACCCCTCAGATGCATTAAAATGGAATTCGGCTTTAATGCAGCAATATATGGAATATTCAATGCATAACTAAACAAACTATAGATATAATTATTGATAAGATCACAAACATTCAGTGTATTGTTGAGAGTATATCACATCAATTAGGTTTATTGCAATTGTAAACCATTCTATTAACGAATGTCACAGACCATATGTTTCACTAAAGATCTGCTACAAGAACGTACGGAAATGTCAGCAGAATGGCTTCCGGGAGCTGTCAATAAAGTGTATTCGTCTGCGATCATCAGTGCTATCAACCACCAAAGGGCATGAGTATATTCGTTCTAAAGTTTAAAGATATCTGTAGTCTCTCTCACAACTCGTCCGTTTCATTGTATATTCCCGCTAAGTATAAACATAGAAAGGTAATGATGAAAAACTTTCCAGTTACCTCCGAGTGTGTTGTTCAAATATTTATAATGCAGATAAATCTGCCGAGAGAAAATTACATGCTCCGGAAGGTTCACAATTTTCTTAACCTTAATAGTGTCGCCTTTGAATTTGTTACAACTGAAGAAACATTTCAAAGCTGCCACGACGTCGAGACAGGTTAACCAGAAGTTCTTGTAAACACAACCGCATAAATATAACGAGAGAGAGAAAATCCCGGTCGCGATGACGCAAAAAAGTTAATTGGATGAAGAGCAGAAAATTGTGAAGTCGGGAATATTCGAAAAGAATGGGGGAACAAGTTATTTCGAAGATGTTCTTTTCAACTGCGAGGACTCCGAGGGACGGAGATCGGATTGCGAAAGTTGGCTAACGTTCGCTACTGGAAATATACTACTAAAAAACGGATTCGGTTTAATTGGTTGTGGTATTTTTACTTCGTTGCTATTCCAATTTCGCAGCTGCTCGGAAAAGTGCATACGGACTGTGAATGGCGCCTGCAAATTCATTTCATAGTTTTCTATTTCCGAACTGACAATGATTTCAAACTAGACGCTTCCTGAAAGAAATTAAAGTAACTCAAACGTGAATTTCTGGGTATATCGTAGATTTCATGCTAGGGCTAATGTAGAAATTAAGTTCACACACAAACATTACATTATTAACTAAACATGTTTTGTGGAACTGGTTCTCTTATTTGAAAAGGTTCATGAACACTGTGCTCCCAACGGCTGTTCATTATATTAATGGGAAAGTCTTAATTTGCGACATTTACTCTCTGTATTTTGATATCCAAAAGTGGAAATATTTTATGGTATTCTGATAGCAGCAGTCTAGTCTGAAATTTTATCGCCTGCAGCGAGTTCAACTGTATAATGAAACTGTAAATGAAATAGATATGTTAAATAGTCGTTTGATTCCACAGAACCACTTGATCATTAATAATAATGATAATTACTAATTAAACCATGTATTATACTAGATTTAGATTAGATATTATGTGAGTGAGGGCTACCTCACTCACATAATGCCACTGCGACCCAGTGGTCTATTGTGGCACACTCTGTCCTAAATTTTATCCACGAGTTCCATCGTTCTCGTAAAGGATACGAGTTTCCTGGGTGAGAGCTTAATAAGCTCAGTCAGTTTCAGTTTGCAACATCCAAGTTCTTTCAGCCTGATTCTGTCTCCAGCTGGTCACTCGCACATAACATGTTCCATTGATTCTGGATCTTTTTCATATATCCTACATGAAGGATCCTCAATCAATCCTAACTTATTTAGGTGTTTCCTGAGGCGACAATGCCCCATTAGTATGGCAGTTAAAACTCTCAGTTTCAACCTAGAGAGTTTAAGCCAAGCCTTGGCGCTCACAGTGAAAGGTCCACAGATGGCACGTCGAGCACGTCTGAGACCTGAGAGACTCATCCAATGCTCACGTACCTTCAGGGTACGTACCAGCCATCGGCTGTTCTTCATCCTTGCAGTCTCCAGGGGAATTTCGCGCTGAAGCCGAGGCTTCGGTCCTATGAACTTAAGGCCTGATCCTCGAGCGGCTAATGAGTCCGCCTCCTCAGTCCTCTCAATGCCCGAGTGACCGGGCACCCATACTAGACGGAGCCTTTTCTGCTGTCCTAGTTTTGCAACGGTGGAGCGATATTCCTGCACCATAAGTGGTGAGGATTTTTTTTGACCTATTTGTTAATCCCTTCGCAAGCAAGAGGTAGGCACAGTGATCAATGGCGAATATTTCTCCTTGAAAGACAATCGCATGACCACCAAGACAGATCGACTGTTCCTTGGCAGCACTACTCTCGTAGACAGCAGCTCCAACACCTTTTGCAGTTTTTGAGCCATCCGTATAGCAACAAGGTCACTCAAGTAGACGGTCCTTGGAGCTGGTCCACTCCTGTCTATCGTGAATCTGGAATGGCCTCTCCATGTTGATTTTAGGTGTTGCTATGTCAGACTTCATACTCACACCTCATTGTCCTCGATTTCAGACTGTGAGCCGAATTTATCCGCTTCATTTTGGGAAAGATGATGGAATCTTTAGAAAGCCATTCTATCAGCTCATCTTATCACCAGATGAGGAGGGCCAAGGCTCAATATCAGTTCCATAGCCCCATAGGTGTAGACCGAAAGGCTCTAGTAATCATCATGCAGGCCGTTCTCTGCAATTTAGAGAGCTTAAGTTGGGATTGCTTCTTAAGACTGCACTCCCACCAAGCAAAGCAGCCGTATGTAATACGTGGTATGACCACCATCACCTATAGCTACTGAAGTTGCTTTGGGACAAGACTCCATTTTTTTCCACAGGCCATTTGACGTGGCCATAAGGAAAATCTAGCCTTGTGTGTTGTGTTTTCCAGGTGCAAATGTGTTATACTATCACAAAAGATTATAGAAAATCAGGATTGCAAATTTCGCTCCCTCGACCATCTTCAGCTAACAACAGGTATTGAAGTTGAAAATCATACATACATAAACATATTTAATAAGGGCGCAAACAAGAGGTAATTAACGAAGTTAAGAGCTAAATACAGTGTGCGATGTCAAAATATATTGGTTAACCAAGAGTGCATCAAAAGAAAAGTAACCCCAAAATATGCCAACATCAGAACATAATCCACATCAATATCTTCAACTAAACAGTCAAAATAGCAGAAACCGCTTGGATAAAAGAAGAGGCCAAATTTATATTTCCAAACAAGGTCATTCAACATTTTATTAAGGTAGTTCATTCAGAATTAACTTCTGAACTCCATCCAAAGAATTCCATTTGTATGACGACAAAGTACGAAATGACATTAGCAAACTTATTCATTAAAATTTAAAAATGAATCCATGAAATTAAAATCCCTAGAAGCACCATAGTTAAGTTTTCCGAAAAATTCAGATAACATTCAGAAGACTGCATCCATTAGATCTTTCAGTAGTATCACAGTCATTGCAATTCAATCAATAAACACCTGATTTATTGTTTTTACCTGGTTTGGTTTTATTATTTTTATATATTTGCCTAAATTATTATTAGTTTGGAAAGCTATGTTGAAATTATTGCTACTTAAGAATGATTTCAGTTTCTCACTTGTAATGCCAACGTAGGTTAAGGTGTTGAATTTTTGTTTCAATTTATCGACAGGGTAAACTTCATTCAATGCGATTCTACTTTGTTTTTATTTAAAATATTATTTATTAGTTTGGGATTTTATGTTGATATGGATGACACGACGAGTTATGTATTATAATATCTGTATGTGACGGCTTATGGTAAATTGCGAAAACATGTTTTCCATTTTCATTCGAAATTGTTACGTCTAAGAAATTTATCGAATTATTGCTTTCTATTTCGGTTGTGAATGCAATTTTGGATGTAATGAATTTATATGATTTTCGAAAATTTTCAACTGTCTATCTGTTCCTTTGAAGCAAATAATGATATCGTCTACATAGCAATACCAGTATAAACAATATTTACTGAGTGGATGATTATGAATTAATTTCTCTAAGTTATTCATGAAAATTTCTGCTAACAAAGGACTCAACGGATTGCCCATAATCAAGCCGTCTTCAATAGTATAATATTTGTAATTGAAATGGAAATAATTTTGATCTAAACAAATTTTTAATAATGAAAGAATATCTGATTTAATGATAGTATTGACGTGATTCCTTTCTAATAATTCTTCAACTAAGTAATACGTATCTTTTGGAGGAAAGTTGGAAATAGATTCTTAACATCGAAAGAAATAAGTTTGGAATTAGGTGGTATAGTGGTATCTTTGATATCGTGTCGTGTCGTGTCATCCATATCAACATAAAATGTCAGCATTCAATAGTTTTATTCATAGATTGATTAACATCCCGCTATCACCAGAAAATTTCAACAAAGAACTAAATTTGATTAAACAAATAGCCAAAAATAATGGTTACAATCCCAAACTAATAAATAATATTTTAAATAAAAACAAAGTAGAATCGCATTGAATGAAGTTTACCCTGTCGATAAATTGAAACAAAAATTCAACACCTTAACCTACGTTGGCATTACAAGTGAGAAACTGAAATCATTCTTAAGTAGCAATAATTTCAACATAGCTTTCCAAACTAATAATAATTTAGGCAAATATATAAAAATAATAAAACCAAACCAGGTAAAACAATAAATCAGGTGTTTATTGATTGAATTGCAATGACTGTGATAATTTCTACATTGGTAGAACACATAGAAATTTTAATATTAGAATATCGGAACATAAACGCAGTTTTTCAAATAAAAATCAGATTCAAATTACGCGAATCATCTCTTAGAAAATAATCATTCTTTCGACCCACAGTTTGAAATTTTGCATACAGATAATAGATATTGGAAGGTAGATCTTTGGGAAACTTTAGAAATAAATAAATACAAACACTCAGGTAGACTCATCAATGAACAAGTCGATTTAAGCCCTTCACCTCTATTGAATCTTTTCGGGAGCAATCTATTCCTTAATTTTATTGAATATACCTGCCATAAATAACCACTTAGGAGGAGCCGACCAATAAGCTTTTAATTACTCAAGAACATTTATAGTTATATTCGCATTTACATTTTCTGCATAATCATTCGTCTGAAGAAGCTACGGTGTAGTGAAACGCGTTACGAATCGCAATTATTAAGTAAAATTCTTAAAACACAGTACTTGTTTTTATTATTGATAATGGAATTTTACCAAGTAAAGCCTCCCAAATTCAAATATAGTTATAAACTATTCAGATGTCGATTTATTAACTTCTGAATGTAGTTTGTTAGAGAGAGGTCACAAATTCATTCCCAACATCTCATCCAGAAACATGAAAGACACCTTGGCCGCGGAATACGTAATTGCATTAAAATAACTTCATTTAATATCATTCAAAACTACCGAGATTTCAACAGAAAAACACAAAATCACAAAAAAACAGTTACCGTAATAACGTTTAAACAAAACATTCAAAGCAACAATTTAGTTATAACCACACGAGATAAATCAAAAGCCATAGTCATTTCACCTAAATCCTAAATCATTATATACAGGGTGTCACAGAATGAGGTATCAATCTCGGAATTTGATAGACCTCGTTAAAATATTGCCACAAATGTTTATAAACTTTTTCCTAGAATGAATCCCTGCTGAGATATTTACCACTAAGTTCAAAAAATAAATTGTTATTTTACGATAAAATCTTCGTCTTTCAACGGAACTTTCTGAAATATAAGACATTTACATGATCAAGAAGAAACAAGCACAAATAGTTAGTCATAATATTTATCCACGTATACAGGGTGTCCACGCGAGATGAAGCATTAAAAGTTTATGGAGAAAGGAATGACCGATTGGAGAAATTTTTTTCGCTGTCTTGAATGTTATTCGAACTAAGTTTCGAAAATATTTTCAATGCTGTGGCACTTTCGGTTATACCGGAAGTTGACACCATCTTTGTTATTTCAAATGGCATAATGTATGTTTCTATTTTTTTTATCTTGGCAATTTAAATTCTGAACAATTTTTTCTTATATCATTGCCACCTGAAATAAACTGAAAGGAAGATATAAATTTTTCAATCGGAATTTGGCGATTTTTGGTTGTCTCTTTTTTTGTTATAGATACGTAGCCGATATACTAACATGTTCTGTAAAACCACTAGATCAATATTTAACTTACATCAATAGCATTCATCCCAAAACTAAATTTCAAATATAAAAATAGGGGAGAAGTCGATAATAAGATTCACATTTTAAACCTAATAATCACTCATAAAAGTAACACACTATTCAATTTTTTTAGTTTAGTTTCTTTATATTTCTCGTGTAAACTATAAATGTCTAGGAGTTGAGAATTTTTCGACTATACAAGGTTTTCCATTTTAGAGATTTATACCTATTTATCTCTCTTCGGCATATGACACAGTTTGACAGGACAGTTTAGCTCATAAACTCTTTGAAGTAGTTCAATGTGGAAAAATTGTGTAGTTGGTTGAAAATATATTATCTGATAGAAGACTTCGAGCTTTTATCGGTGAGAAAAGCAGTAGATTTTACACTCTAAATGATGGCTCACCTCAGGGATCTATTCTTGCACCTCTTCTCTTCAATTCATGTATGTCTGACATCCCTGAAACGCTCTCTACAAAGTTTAATTATGTTGATGATATTGCTTTGGTTTTTCAACACTATGACTTCAAAACAATACAGCAAACACTGATTTCCGATTTAGAAATTCGAACATTTTCGTCAAAATATGGCGTTTATGTCCAAATCCTTCGAAAACTGAGGTTTTTGTTTTCATCTGAATAATCATGACAAGGATAGACAACTAAGAGTATTCTTCAATCAATCATTATTAAACCATAATTCCACTCCAACATATCTTGGTGTAAAGCTAGATCGTTCTTTGACTTTCAAATTTCATATTGATAAATTATTTCAGAAGTTGAACACAAGAAACAATATACTATATAAACTAGCTGGATCTAATTGGGTCGCCGGAGTCTCTACTTTGCGAACTACTGCTTTAGCTTTAGTATATTCAACAGCAGAATATTGCTGTCAGGTGTGGTTGAATAGTGCTCATGACAATGAGATTGATTCTCAGTTGAACTGTTCTATGAGAGTTATAAGTGGATAATTCGCTACCCCATGGCTTCCGGTTATTTGTAATATAGTTCATTCCCATATTCGCAGAAAATTAGCTCTTAAATCATCTTGGGATAAGTATCACTAATTTCCATAAGTTTTTCCGAATAATACACGATCTTCAAAATCCACCAAAACTGATATTGAATTCTAAGAAACCTATTTGGTCGATTGACTTTTTGCGTACACGGGTGAAGGCTGTTGATCTATGGAAAACTGAATGGCAGGAAGTTGTTTTCAATAAAGTTCTCATAAAGGTTCCTTCAAGTTGCAAGTTTCGATATAAGTAGGAAAAATTGGTATACATTAAATAGTCACAGGAGAGGACATGGTCGTAGTAATAGTATGTTGTTCAAATGGAGTACTGTAGAAAATCCAGAATGTGAATGTGACGCAGCTGAAGAAACAATAAGACATTTAGTCTTCGTTTGTCCTAATTTTCAAGAAATTCATTCCGTTTCAAATACTTTCATTAACTGGGTAGAGAACTTCAAGTCTATTTAGGAGAATAGTTTTCAATCTTGAGGTTATGGGCTACACCCCTAATGGTGTATGAGATGTTCCCTGTTGAAAAACAGTGGAGCATTAGTTAAGTTCTTAGATAAGGTTCGGACTGCTCCCCCTTAGGTCTTTATTCCCATGGTGTATCCTGATTAGACAAGGGCTACACCCTTGTAGAGCTCCATTCCCAAAAGGTATATAAGAGGTTTCGAATATATAATCGATTTTCAATTTTGCCTAAACAATTTTCAAAGTAAAAGAAACATAATATTTCCTCAAATTTCATTCTTATTCGATTTGGGATACTTTACGAGAGCTACGAATAATAATTTCAATAATAATTCGAAGTTTAGCTTCACCGGTATTGAGAACCTAATGAAACAATTAATATTGCCTTCGCAGATAGGATACTCAACGCAGATCTTTATGCTCTAATTAAATTGCACAAACCCAGACATGAAATGTATACTATTGATAAACTCCTGAATAATGAGGGCCACGATGTACTTAGACTTCTCCCATATCATCCTGATTTAAACCCGATTCAAGAAGTTTGGGCAGCCATGAAAGTTTATGTAGCTGACAGGAATGTTGATTTCTGAATGATAAAATGTGGAAAAACTGTGTGATGAGCTTTTCTCCAGACGAGTGGGAATCATTATGGGACAATACGCAAAAATTTGAACAATCCTTCAGTTTTTTTTATGTGCGCTTCCCAGGAATAGGCGAACCTGTTGCACCACATGAGTGGGCGCCTGGAAATAATAGAGGTGTCTGTTTACTCGCTTCTTGAAGAGGGCCAAATTATAGGATATTGGGAAGATATTGGACAGAAGCGAGCTTCACAACACACCGGCACTGTAAACGAAGAAATTCTTATAGAGAGAGATTCGAGGGTCGTTAAATGTACCGCCATATGATGAGAACTCCTCGCCAGCCTAGTGTTGCGGCACAACATGAGTTTTTCCGAAACAAGGTCTTTTGGCTTCTCGGAGCATCTTCCGTTGAAGTATCTGTAAAACAGAGAGAGGTCAGCAGCTTGTCTTCTGAGAGCCAGCGGTTGGAGATCGTGGGTGATCTCCGGGTGGTCGATGAGGCGCTCAGCCCGTTTTTTGCACTCTATCCAACATCCGCAATGAATGTTTGGGCGCAGTTCCCCAAACATGGGAACAATATTTCAAAGCAGATCGAATCTGCGCCTTTTATCGAAGCAACAGCTGAGATGACGTGAAGTATCGCTTGGCTCTGAAAAGAAAACTGAGTTAAGCTGATGCCGACTTAGCTATTGCTGATACATGTTCAGGCCAGCAAAACCCAGAGTTGACCGTTATTCCGAGTAGGTGCATCGAATCTTTGGATTCAATTCGTTGGCCTTGCATCATTAGAGGAGGTTCTTCAGCGGGGACCTTTCTAGAAAACGTATTTGCTTGCGTCCTGCTCGCGTTGAAGCTCACTAGGTTCAACTTACCCCACTCAGATATCCTCTGTAAGTCAGAGTTTAAGTTATTGATTTGTTGAGATCTCTGACTCTGAGATTCCGCAGTTGTAATCGGCCGCAGACTACTGAAAGACGAAACCAGGATACAATCGACGGCAAAACCGAAGATCTTGTTCTCTGTATATGACAAAAGATCGATTATCTTCAACAGAAACAAAGTTGGCCAAAGAATTGATCCCTGAGGTACTCCTGCTTGCAACTGGAAACAATCAGAATTCATTAAATTATATTATATATTATATTGATCTACTTATCCAACCCCGAATTTTTCGGGAAGCCCATATGCAGCAAGTTTATTCAACAAGGCTGCATGTCAGAGATGGAGCAAGAACCTATGCTGGAAGACTTTATCGACAATTTTATAATTACTTTACAAGCAGACGATAGTGACAGCGAGTCTTCTAGTTCTGATGGAGAACTATCTGACATAGAAAATTTTTAACTTTTGTTATTTAACTCATTTTTGTGTCACATTTAAATAAATTGTTTGCAAAATTATCTATGTAAATAGAGTTTCTACCATTTTCAATGAATTCGTATTTTTAAACTGACAACGAGGTAAATTCGAATCATTCGTCCTAACGAAAGCGCAAAACGATTGTAACTCTTAAAATTTCCGTTTTCTTTGTTATGTCGTTAATCCTATATAAACCCACCGAGGTGCACAAAGCTACTAAGTCCTTAGAAAAACATTGTTACTAATCATTTGCCTCAAATCCCAATTGAATATCAACTTACAATTACTATTGTACAGATTCCAAGTATTCTTGAAAATTTGAATTATAAGGAGAAAACAATAGTGCTTATTATTATTAATAATAAAAACAAGTACTGTGTTTTAAGGAACTTTACTTAATAATTGCGATTCGTAACGCGTTTCACTACACAGTAGCTTCTTCAGACGAATGAATGTACAGAAAATATAAATATAAATGTTCTTGAGTAATTAAATACTTATTGGGTTGCTTCTTCTTAAGTGGTTATTTATGACAGGTATATCCAATAAAATTAAGGAATAGGTTGCTCCACGAAGAGATTCAATAGAGGTGAAAGGCTTAAATCGACTTGTTCATTGATGAGTCTACCTGAGTGTTTGTATTTATTGATTTCTAAAGTTTCCCAAAGATCTACCTTCCAATATTTATTATCTGTATGCAAAATTTCAAAGAGTGATTATTTTCTAAGAGATGATTCACGTAATTTGAATCTGATTTTTATTTGCAAAACTGCGTTTGTGTTCCGATATTCTAATATTAAAATTTCTATGTGTTCTACCAATGTACAAATTATCACAGTCATTGCAATTCAATCTATAAACACCTGATTTATTGCTTTTACCTGGTTTTGTTTTATTATTTTTTATATATTTGCCTAAATTATTATTAGTTTGGAAAGCTATGTTGAAATTATTGCTACTCAAGAATGATTTCAGCTTCTCACTTGTAATGCCAACGTGGGTTAAGGTGTTGAAGTTTTGTTTCAATTTATCGACAGGGTAAACTTCATTCAATGCGTTTTTATTTAAAATATTATTTATTAGTTTGGGATTGTAACCATGATTTTTGACTCCCTAATTCAAATCTTATTATTATTATTAGAAAATGAAAATGAGTAACTTATAAACTCATTGAAGAATACATCATTATTATATACAGTGTAAGATTACAATCAAATGTTTGATAGGTTTTTGATTGGTCCGTTTCTAACTGTTTGAGTCTGAATGTTGAAAAATGCCATGTTATATCCTTTCGTTGATCACACACTCTACTGGTTTTCCAGTATAATTTGAATAACACAGTTCTTAACAGAGTGCACCTAATGCGAGATCTTGGTATTACTCTTGATCGTCGACTAGATTTCAAGGAATACTTTCGTAGGATCACTTCCAAGGCGTATCAGATGTTGGGCTTCATAATTCGAAATTCAGTAGGTTTTCCCCTGATACAGTAAAAATTCTATACTGTTCCTTGGTCAGAACGAATTTGGATTATAGGTCCAGCATTTGGTCACCATACTGTTTATGTAGATAGTGTTCCGGAAGGATGGAACAATGCACACGTTGTGTTGTTGTACAAAAAAGGTGACAAATTTAAGATAGATAATTACCGACCTATTAGCCTTTTACCACACCCTTATAAATTGTTATCAAAATTATCACATACAGATTGACTAACAAATTTGACAGCTATCAACCGGCAGAACAAGCAGGGTTTCGCAGAGGATATAGCACAACAGAACACCTACAAACTCTTCGTACACTTATTGAAAAATGTCACGAATACAAAGTGCCAATACACCTAGCCTTTGTAGACTATAACAAAGCCTTCGATTCTATAGAACTGTGGGCAGTATTTCAAGCCCTCGATAATGCTAGAATAGATTCGAGATATAGAAACATCCTACAGAATATATATGAACGAGCGACTATTCAGGTAAGACTAGACGATGACATGCAAACCAAAAAAATCCCGATAAATAGGAGCGTGAGACAAGGCGATCAGATATCGCCAAAATTCTTCACACTTGCAATGGAGGACGTGTTTAAGAAGTTGGAATGGGATAGAAAAGGTATAAATGTGGATGGAAAATTCCTGAACCATCTCCGGTTTGCAGATGATATAGTTCTAATAAGCGATAACCTAGAACAACTCCACGAAATGATGCTAGAACTCAAAAGAACATCGGAAGAAGTAAGATTGGAAATGAATCTGACAAAACTAAAATAATGACAACGGAGGACGCAATATTAGAAGTCGACGGCAATGTTATAGAGAAAGTGAATGAATATCTATACCTTGGACACACTATAAAGATAGGTAAAGACAATCAAACTGCAGAATTGTCTAGAAGAATAAGAATGACTTGGGCTGCGGTTGGAAAACTAGGATTTGTCTTGAAAAACAAGCAAATCCCCATTAACCTCAAAAGAAAAGTTTTTAATATGTGCGTTCTCCCAGTGTTAACGTATGGCATGGAAACCATGACTCTCACAATAAGATCTGCCAACAAACTTAGAACCACACAACGTGAAATTGAAAGAACTATGCTTGGAGTGAGCCTGCGGGATCACATACGTAATGAAGAAATAAGAAGGAGAACAGGCGTAGAGGACGTAATCACGAGAATAGCTGCATTGAAGTGGAGATGGGTTGGACATGTAGCAAGACAACAGGATGTAAAATCGACTAAGCGAATAACTCAATGGAGACCACGCTTATACAAAAGGGGAGTGGGGCGCCCCCAGAGAAGGTGGCTGGATGACATAAAGGAAAAAGTAGGAAGAGGATGGTATAATATAGCACAGGACAGAGAGAGATGGAAGCTAGAAGCGGAGGCCTATGTTTAGGAATGGACAGGGAAGGGCTTTAAAAGAAGAAGAGAAGAAGACTGTTTATGTGATATTAATTGTTTGGAAAGAGTCCAGCGGCAATTTCTTCGTTATTTGTCTTTCAAATTGTTTTTGGAATTAAACAGTAATAACCTGGATGTCTTGCGTGACCCATTTAACTTGTATACTTTGCGAGTCAGGAGGAACGTTAGTGACATGTGTTTTCTTTATAATATTTCAAACGGGCATATTGATTGTGGGGATCTTTTAGGTGTAATAGATTTTAATTTGCTAGGTAGAATAACAAGATGCACCCCAATGTTTCGTTCTAAGATTCAACTATAGCTCCAAATTTCACATCAACCGCTGCCTGACATTGGCCAACAATTTCCGTAGAGAGCTTGATTTCTTTTCATTGTCATTTGGATGCTTCAAATCTAGAACTAGAGGCTTGGCGTTGCACCTATAATAATTATTCACTACCTGTTTCTTTTGTTTTATCTGATTATTATTTATGTTGTTAAATTACATTCATTGGTTTATTTAATTAATTTGACTCAATGTTTCAATGAGGGTTTCCCGTATATTCATACAAAACAATGTGAAAATTTTGTATGCTAAATAAATAAATAAATGTAAAACAGCTGAATGTGCTCATAGAAGAAGGAGAAGAAAACTCTATATACAAACAACGATTGTGAATAGTGGATTACAAGACGTCCCTCTCGAGGAACCACTCATCAGGCCTATTTTCAAAGTCTTTCACTGACGCAGAAGTCACTATTTCTACGGGTAATTAGTTCCATACGTAAAGGTTCGGTTTTGAAAAAACTGTTGTCTTTGAGGCGTTGCAAATTTCTCTCTATTCAGCTAAAATGAGTGGCACCTCCGTTGAGTGTTCTTGGAAAGTTCAAATTGAAAATTTGAATCGAAATCAAAAAACCCGTGAACTGGTTTGAAGAGAATAATCAAATCGCCTCTGAGTCTTATGGTTTTGAAAGTTGTTAGTTTCTGGCAAACGAGACGTTATTCATAATTGGGGCGAACTCTACCATAACTCATTCTAGTTGGCCTCCTTTGTATATTTTCCAGAAGAAGGATGCCTCTTTGTACGACGGGTCACCAAACAGGACCAACGAATTCCAAGATAAGTCGAATAAAGCTCTTGTATAATATTTTATAGGTTTCAAGACTACTTTGACGAAATTAATTTTCTATCATCCCCAGGATCCTTCTTTCTCTATTGCTTGTTCGTGTAATATGTTGTGACCAAGACAGATCATGTGATATCATCACCCCAAGATCTAGGTGACTCTTGACTTCCTGGAGTTTCTATTTGGTACGTTCGACGGGAATTATTTAACCCATAAGTAGTACGACGGATTTATCGTAGTTTAGGTCGAGACGCCACTTTTTACACCAGTTACGGATCGAGGAAGTCATTTTGGAGCGTGTTATGGTTGGAGAGAGCATTGTTGTACAACTTGGTGTCATCTGTGTACTACGAAGGTTCCCTGCCTCGAAAATTTCCTGTAGTCTAACTGGTGATAAGTCTGTGACACTTCTTTGTAATAGAGATTAAAACGATCGAGTACCTTGAAATGCCATATGCCTAAGAGGTATAAAAATAAATCAAAAAGTTAGGCGTAAGGGTAAAAAGCCCTTACGCCGATAGCTATTTTACATTACATTCTAGAACGTATCGTTCATCTTACTTCCTCTGCTTACTATCTCCTTTGTTCATCGCGCATCTTATGAGAACCTCAACCGCACAGATATTCTTGTCGACCTGTACAAAGAGTATGAATCAGATTATAATAACCAGGAACCAACGAATATACTTTCGTTTCACATTGTATCGAAAATTGCCATCATTCCCTTTCAATTTGGGAGGCTTTTACTTGCTAGAATTACATTATCAATAATGAAAACAAGTGATGTTTTTTGACGAATTTCACTGAATAATTGTGATTCGTAACACGTTTCACTACACCGTAGCTTCTTCAAACGCTGTTATGTCATTCTTGGAATCCATCAAAATTTTCAAACCCCAACAAACTTACTATAGAGAAAATCTTCTGAGCGACAGGTTTGGCCTGGCTTATTCATATATATATATATATATATATATATATATATATATATATATATATATATATATATATATATATATATATATATATATATGAATAAAGCCTGCTTGTTTGCATCCTCATTAGTTTTGTATCTACTTGTTCATATAGTTCATATATGTATGGATTTTCAACTTTGGTTATGTAGCTAATGATAATCCAGAGTTTTCGTTATTTAACTCATTTTGTGTTTCATATTTGAATTGTTTGCAAAAATTATCTAGGTAAATAGAGTTTCTTCCATTTTTAATGAATTTGTATTATTAAACTGACAACTAGGTAAATCCGAATCATTCGTCCTAACGATAGCGCAATACGATTGTAACTCTTAAAATTTCCGTTTTCTTTGTTATGTCGTTAATCATATATAAACCCACCGAGGTATCACAAAGCTACTAAGTCCTTAGGAAAAACATAGTTACTACTCATTTGCCTCAAATCCCAATTGAATATCAACTTACAATTACTATTGAACAGATTCCAAGTATTCTTGAAAATTTGAATTATAAGGAGAAAACAACATTGCTTACTATTATATTTATTATTAGAAAATGAAAACTCCAAACTCCAACAAACTTCCTATAGAGAAAATCTTCTGAACGACAGGTTTGGCCCGGTTTATTCATCAATATATGAATGAAGCCTGCTTTTATCATAACTAGTTTATTACCTCTTGTTTGCACCCTCATTAGTTTTTTATCTACTTGTTTATGTATGTATGGATTTTCAACTTCGGTTAAGTAGCTAATGATAATCCAGAGACTGAAATTGCAATCCTGATATTCAATAAATCTTTTGTGATAGTATAACATATAGTTTAATTTCTTAGTATTTTAATAAGGGAAATTCCAAATTCGAGAAAATATAAGTTTAAAATGATTTGAGTCAGTTGGTTTTTCAAGTTACAATTAATCACTATCTCTATGCAAATTCTTTGTCACATTCCAGAGTTCATCGGTTCAAATAAAAAAGAAACAAATTGAACTCGGATAGTTTGAAGGAAATTATTCAACGATTCATTTGAATATTCCGAATCCAGATTGAATCGAAACGTTTTCTTGCAAACGCCGAGAGGAACGCCAAGTTAAAAGAAGAAACTCCAGCTTTATCAGAAAGTACGAGCCGATTATAAAGGTATTCAAAGATGAACTTCGCCACTTAAAACATCAGAGTAGATTTTATATCGCGTGTTGAGTTTTCTCAGTTATTCCCTGAAGAAATTCACTTCTCCCGAAACTTTCATATTTAGAGCTCCATCAACCCGGAAAATAAATACAAAACTTTGTAACTCTTGGTTCAGTGAAAGCAAAACCGCCGAATTTGACGTCGGTAGAGCCTCACATAACGAAAAAATGTTCCGTACCATTTATTATGCATGGAAAACTTTGGAACACGAATTTCTATGTAAATCTTCTAACGTATATATTTATTCTTTCAGGCTGGAAACATCTCTCGTTATCCATGTTTTTCATGGCGACTGCGATGCTATGCAAAGAGCAGGGGATTACTGTTGCAGGAGTCTGCGTTGCCTACGAAGTTTTCGTCGCACAAAAGGTTGGTTTAGTTCTGTTTCATTCAAGGTGCATTGTTATTGTTCCGTTCCGCTTTTATTATCGTTAACAAAACATTATTTCATAAAGGAATGTTGCACTGTTGCGGGACTTTTGCCCTTATATTCAAAGAATTATGTAAACAGAATGCAAAGGAATAAAGTCAACAGTAATTTTCCGTATAATCTTATGGAACTCCGGATATTTGACAGTTAATAACTATGACAGAATACCCGATTGTACAGGTGGCCAAATTTCGATGTATTTGTGCGGCAGCTATGTGAAATATTGCAGATAGAGAAAAATGAACCCGCCTCCCTCGATTTTATTTTCAACGACAGTTTTGTGGTGCCGAAATTTTTGATGTCTTCTTCCATTCTGGACAAAATTTCTCGAATTCTAGGAAAATCGGGATCGCGGATTTCTCGATCATCATCAAAGTTACATAAAAATAATTTTAACATTCTACGGGCAGGTATATCCAATAAGATTAAGGAATAGATTGCTCCCCGAAGAGATTCAATAGAGGTGAAGGGCTTAAATCGACTTGTTCATTGATGAGTCTACCTCAGTGTTTCTATTTATTGATTTCTAAAGTTTCCCAAAGATCTATCTTCCAATATTTATTATCATTTATTATGCAAAATTTCAAACTGTGGGTCGAAAGACCGATTATTTTCTAAGAGATGATTCGCGTAATTTAAATCTGATTTTTATTTGAAAAACTGCGTTTATGTTCCGATATTCTAATATTAAAATTTCTATGAGTTCTACCAATGTAGAAATTATCACAGCCATTGCAACTCAATCTATAAACACCTGATTTATTGTTTTCACCTGGTTTGGTTTTATTATTTTTATATATTTGCCTAAATTATTATTAGTTTGGAAAGCTATGTTGAAATTATTGCTACTCAAGAATGATTTCAGTTTCTCACTTGTAATGCCAACGTAGATTAAGGTGTTGAATTTTATTTCAATTTATCGACAGAGTAAACTTCATTCAATGCGATTCTACTTTGTTTTTATTTAAAATATTATTTATTAGTTTCGGATTGTAACCATTGTTTTTGGCTATTTGTTCAATCAAATTTATTTCTTTGTTGAAATTTTCTGGTGATAACGGGATGTTAATCAATCTGTGAATAAAACTATTGAATGCTGACATTTTATGTTGATATGGATGACACGACGAGTTATGTATTATAATATCTGTATGTGACGGCTTATGGTAAATTGCGAAAACATGTTTTCCATTTTCATTCGAAATTGTTACGTCTAAGAAATTTATCGAAATATTGCTTTCTATTTCGGTTGTGCATCAATTTTTGGATGTAATGAATTTATATGATTTTCGAAAAATTTTAACTGTCTATCTGTTCCTGTGAAGCAAATAATGATATCGTCTACATAGCGATACCTGTATAAACAATATTTACTAAGTTGATGATTCTGATTTAATTTCTCTAAATTATTCATGAATATTTCTGCTAACAAAGGACTTAACGGATTGCCCATAATCAAGCCATCTCCAATAGTATAATATTTGTTATTGAAATGGAAATAATTTTGATCTAAACAAATTTGTAATAATGAAAGAATATCTGATTTAATGATAGTATTGACATGATTCTTTTCTAATAATTCTTCAACTAAGTAATACGTATCTTTCGGAGGTATGTTGGAAACAGATTCTTAATATCGAAAGAAATGAGTTTGGAATTAGGCGGTATAATTGTATCTTTGATATTGGCAATTAGTTCGTATGAATTTTTGAAAAAATTTAGATTTAAAATTGCAATGTTTTATTCAAGTCGATGATAAAAACAGGTCTTGATAAGTTTAATCAACGAAGTTCGTTATAAAACAAAAAGTTCTAGTTTTAAAACTTCATAAACTTAATTACCCTATTAGACCTGTTGTTTTTATGTAACGGCACTTTCTTTCAAACTTTCAAAATTCCTCAACGACCTGTTGATAAAACATTGCAATTTTAAATCTAAATTTTCGGTCAAAATTCATACGAACTAATTGCCAATATCAAAGATACAATTATATCACCTAATTGATATCTATCTATTTCTCAACATACCTGCGAAAGCTACGTATTACTTAGTTGAAGAATTATTAGAAAAGAATCATGTCAATACGATCATTAAATCAGATATTCTCTCATTATTACAAATTTGTTTAGATCAAAATTGTTTCCATTTCAATAACAAATATTATACTATTGAAGACGGCTTGATTATGGGCAATCCTTAAGTCCTTTGTTAGCAGAAATATTCATGAATAACTAAGGAAATTAATTCCTAATCATCCACACAGTAAATATTGTTTATACTGGTATCGCTATGTAGACGACATCATTATTTGCTTCATAGGAACAGATAGACAGTTAAAATTTTCGAAAATCATATAAATTCATTACATCCAAAATTGATTCACAACCGAAATAGAAAGCAATAATTCGATAAATTTCTTAGACGTAACAATTTCGAATGAAAATGGAAAACATGTTTTCGCAATTTACCATAAGCCGTCACATACAGATATTATAATACATAACTCGTCGTGTCATCCATATCAACATAAAATGTCAGTATTCAATAGTTTTATTCGTAGATTGATTAACATCCCGTTATCACCAGAAAATTTCAACAAAGAAATAAATTTGATTAAACAAATAGCCAAAAATAATGGTTACAATCCCAAACTAATAAATAATATTTCAAATAAAAACAAAGTAGAATCGCATTGAATGAAGTTAACCCTGTCGATAAATTGAAACAAAAATTCAACACCTTAATCTACGTTGGCATTACAAGTGAGAAACTGAAATCATTCTTGAGTAGCAATAATTTCAACATAGCTTTCCAAACTAATAATAATTAGGCAAATATATAAAATATATAATATATATTTTATATATAATATAAATAATAAAACCAAACCAGGTAAAAACAATAAATCAGGTGTTTATAGATTGAATTGCAATGACTGTGATAATTTCTACATTGATAGAACTAATAGAAATTTTAATATTAGAATATCGGAACAGAAGCGCAGTTTTTCAAATAAAAATCAGATTTAAATTACGCGAATCATCTCTTAGAAAATAATCACTCTTTCGACCCACAGTTTAAAATTTTGCATACAGATAATAAATATTGGAAGGTAGATCTTCGGGAAACTTTAGAAATCAATTAATACAAACACTCAGGTAGACTCATCAATGAACAAGTCGATTTAAGCCCTTCACCTCTTTTGAATCTCTTCGGGGAGCAATCTATTCCTTAATTCTATTGGATATACCTGTCATAAATAACCACTTAAGAAGAAGCAACCCAATAAGCTTTTAATTACTCAAGAACATTTATATTTATATTCTCATTCTTATTTTCTGTACATTCATTCGTCTGAAGAAGCTACGGTGTAGTGAAACGCGTTACGAATCGCAATTATTAAGTAAAAATCCTTAAAACACAGTACTTGTTTTTTACTATTGATAATGGAATTTTACCAAGTAAAAGCCTCCCAAATTCAAATACTTTGTTCCCAATTACATTACCCTTTCATCCGGAAAGACCCTGTATATCTTTGAAAAAACTGTTAATCTTCTTTATCTATTTCAGATCAAACTGGGCGAGATAAAGCACTTTCTGAAAACGACGATTACCGCCAAGTCCTCCTGCCAATTACCGTGGTCTAACGCCGCTACAAAACGACTGCTAGTGCTGGCGGTGTCGACGGTGTGTCTCTTGCTAGCCCGCCTCCAGATAATGGGCTCGCAATTGCCCGTTTTCACTAGATTTGACAATCCCGCTTCGGTCGCCCCGACCCCTGCCCGACAATTAACTTATCACTACTTGATCAGTGTGAACTTGTGGCTCCTTTTGTTCCCTTGCAATCTATGTTGTGACTGGACGATGGGTACGGTGCCTCTGGTTGAGACGCTGTTCGACCCGAGAAATCTAGCTACCGTCGCCACGTATGTGTTTTTTGGAATGATGGTATTCACTGCTTTCTCGACTGAGAATGCAAAGCAACGTGTTGTTATATTGATGGTAAGTTGTAGAATTTATTTATATAAGTATCACTTTTGCCTGTAACACAATATTCCCTTTTTTGAGTTGGGAGGATCAAAATAATCTGATCTGGTCTTCCAGGTGAAGGTTAGATTGTTTAACTACAGCAGTAGAAACAAAATCAACAAAAAACTAACGATGAATTTCATAATTTCATTGACATATGTAAATGAAATTATGTACAGTAATCTCCGCTTACAAGGAACTGTTTTTAACGAACTTACGGTTAAAATGAAACTTATTTTACACCACAGAACAGACCGTAATGAGAAATATAAACTCAGTGCTTCGCCTTATTTGAATTCTAGATTCCCCACGATCAAATTTAACTTGACTGAAATGGAGTACATGAACTAGTCTAATTGATGCAGAGTATTTCTGCCTCGATTAGACTGTTCAAAAATTGAGAAAATAATAGGTATTTTTTCACAATAACACTTTCATTTTGAAATAACAAAAATCTCTTAAACATATATACAGAAAACATTTCCAAAAATAAAATAAATTCTTAACACATGTAAATCAAAAATATAAATCACAGAAAACAGGTACATTTTAACATTCAAAATAAAAAGAAATTCTGAAATATTGTTGTCATTCATAATATTGTTCCTCCATTGCTACCATTGGTCCCCCGTTGGGGGTAAACTGCCTTCGCTGCCATCTTCATAGCAGTTACCCCATACAGCATCTGAAAATAGAAAAAACGCAGTTATAACTGTCTCAAGAAGTTTTTATTTAAATGAATTTGAGATCACTGAAAATTGTTGAATATGGTAAAAATAGGCAATTTCATTACTAATCTTGGAAACAAGGATTGCATTAATATTCCTGATGGGTTCAATTGATAGGTTCATAGTAGAAATATAAACCAAATATATAAATAAGGTTCCGCACGCAGAACCTTAAGTGTAAGCAGGGTGTAAAGAGCCCATTGTAACAACAAAAAATAACAATATATACTCTGAGTAAAAAGAACTCAGAAGATTGAATGAATAATAACAATGTGGATATCACAAAATAAACATGAATTACAGATAACAAAGGAAATGTAGGGTGTAAATGACCCAAAAAATTCAATTATTTGGTCACAGATCAATTTCTTTCACCATGAGTGTAAAAAGTACATGCAGGAAAATAAATAATATCACAGACTGGAAAACATGTTTGTAAATTATAAAAGGATATAAAAGCCCAGACAAAACAACATGTAAAAAAGTACCACCGACTGTATAAGATCGATGGTAAATAAATAACACGCACATAGTAGAGTGTAGTTAACCCGCTCTTTAAAATCACAATGAACACCTATAATAGAACCCATCAAAGATTGCTGTCCTACTTGTTTCTGAACCTTTTGGATTTGCTTTCAATCCCAGAAGTAACAAATTCTTTATTTTTATCCTTAATGAATTTAAAAATTAGAGGACTAGTAGCCCTTTCAAAAATTTTATCTTTCACCGAATGAAATTGACAACAATCGAATTGAGAAAAATGAGATTCGTAAATATCTTTGAATCTCAAAGCAAGATTTTCTTGATGCCCCTGATTATTCAGGAAAAGTAAGTTTATTGCGATTGTCTTCTAAGAATTGAGAAACTTTTACTGAAGGATACAATAACTTAGACTCATTATCACAAAATTCCTTGAATGTAATAAAGGGTGCTGTTGTTGGACGCTTCGCAAAAAAGTTCTTCGTTACATACTTGACATTATGGGACTGTAATTTTTCACAAAATATCCTGCCACATGATAGTTAGCGTAATTGTCAGTTATAGTTATAGTTATATATAAACCTGAATTACCTAATATCTCTGAGAATTTTCAAAGCTAAACACAATAGAAACAATCTTAACCTTCTTAATAACAACACAGACCTATGTTATTTCTTCAAGACCTTCAAGATAAAGTCAATCTTGTCATCAAAGGCGATATTGAATCAGTATGCGTTGAGGTCAATGAAAGAGTAACCAGAAGCAAGAACATAATATTACTAGACATCAATGAAAGTAAGTCTTCCATTATTTCTGAGCGTATTAAATATGACAAGGATGAGATTGTTAATGTTTTGATGTCTTTGGTCAGGTAATGTTCTTAAAGTTCTGCGATAAGGAAAGCATGATAACAGTGGACCTCGCTCTATAAAGTCCAGCTCTGAATTTGTGGTTGTCTTGTTGAAGAAATTTAAGAACATTGAGAATCCTAGATATCGCTTGTACAACAATCGCACAGTATTGCATAGGGAATCAATGGCCAAACTGAAAGTGGAGCTAGCTGATATAAAGTCGAATGGAGAAGGTGACTATCAAACATTTTATTGGTCAACCGAAAATAGTAAACCAAAAAAACTAACACACTCCCATTTCGTAATCGGAAAACGCGCAACCTGTATGATTTCATAAATTTCAAAAAACTGAAAGCCAAATCCGAACGAGTAGTCGAAAAAAGTAAAAGGAACTCATGGATCACGTACGTCAACTCAATCACATCCGAAACAACACCGACAGAGGTTTGGAAAAAGGTCAAACGAATCAGTGGAAAAAACACGACTTATAAAATTCCAGCGCTGATCTCCGAACATGAAACAATTACCGATAACCAAACCATAGCAGAGACTCTTGGCGAACATTTTCAACAAAAAATTGAAAACGCTACACAGATCCCTCCACCAACTCCTCGAACAGCCCAACCATTGAACTTCGACTCAGACGATCTGAATCTTTTCTTCTCTCTTATCGAACTCGAAGATGCTCTGTCTTCGACAAAATTCTCCTCCGCGACAAGCCCTGAAGATATACCATCAGCCTTCCTAAAAAACCTCTCTCGACTACTAGAACTCTACAACCGGATCTGGTCTCGCAAAGAATTTTCATTCATCTGGCGTGAATCCATCATTTTTTCCCATCCACAAACCGAACAAACCTTCAACCGATCCAGACTCTTTCAGACCCATATCACTGACATGCACACTATGCAAACTTCTAGAGAAAAGAGAAACATAACCTCATAAACAAATTTCAGTCAGGTTTCAGACCGAACCGTTGTACATTCGATAGCATTGTCACTCTTCACAACGAGATCCTACAAGCTATGTCAAACAATATGAAAACCATCGCTATTATTTTCGATATCATCAGTGCTTTTGATACTACCCTTCAACTCGTCATTCTTAAGCGACTCAAACAGATTAACTTGTCAGGCAACATCTTTCATTTTATCCAAAACTTCCTCGCCAACCAATCATCCAGAGTTTCTATCAATGGCACTTGCTCAAAATCCTATTCCACTAAGAATGGAGTCATGTATTCCTCCATGAAATCACTAGTTAAATACGTCTTATACGCAGATGATCTCATCCTCTACTACCAGGCCAAAAACCAAGAAAGCACGTGAAATATACTACAGAATTCTATAAACACTCTGGACGAATGGTCATCAACATTTGGCTTCAACTTCTCGACATCAAGATCGAAAGTAATAAAATTCAGTATTAAACAACCTCGTCCAATACCAAACATATACCTGAAAGGCCGAGCTCTCGAAGAAGTTAACAACTACAAAATTCTTGGACTTACATTCGACAGAAAACTCAGCTGGAAAAATCATATTGATGATCTGAAACAAAGCTGCATGAACCGACTCAAAGTTCTGAAAGCACTTGCGCATTACAATGGGGAGCCGAAGAACAAGCACTACTCAAAATTTACAGAGCCCTCATTCTCTCGAAATCAGATTGTGGTAGTATACTGTACAATACCGCGTCACCATCGAATTTCAAGAAACTTAATTCTGTTCAAAATACTGCCCTCCGCTTATGCCTCGGAGCCTTTCGCTCCAGCAATGTGGAAAGCCTTTATCGAGAGTCACAAGAACTTCCATTGAAACTGCTACTAGCCTACGTTGCCAGAACATCTGCAAACCCACGAAATCCAGTCTTCGATCACCTTATAGTTCCGATACCTCCCTCCTCAAACACTGTTAGACATTCTAGTTCTATACCTGCTCTTGCACATGAACTACTACAAAACATCAACATTCTTGACACAATTCCAATTACTTCCTCCATTATCGCCCCATGGCATATTCTTCTTCCATTTTTCAATACCACTCTATCGGAATATAAGAAAGAAACAACAAGTCCAATAGTCCACCAGCAAACCTTTGCAGAACTTCTTAATAAACAGCCATTTGGGAAAATTCTTTACACGGATGCTTCAAAATCAGATAACAATGTAGGATATGCAATAACAGATGGTTCCGCATTCATACAGAAAGCAACTTTGCCCCCAATGTGCAGCATTCATACTGGAGAGCTTCATGCGATCTACAAACAATCTAACAAACCCCCTTCATCCAAACTCCTCTCTGGCAGTATGCACCAACTCCCTCTCATCAATTCACTCTATCTGTGACATCTACACTAAACATCCAATAGTTCAACAAATTCTCACCTTATGCTACCACCACCAATCCAGAAATGTGTCAATAACCCTTGTCTGGGTACCTTCGCACGTCGACATTCGCGGCAACCTAGCAGCTGATAAGGCTGCGAAAGAGGCTTCCACTGAGTCCTCGAATGAAATGAAAATACAGCTTCATCAAGATTTAAGATCAGCTCTGCAAATATAGATTCACGAAAATTGGAAACAACAATGGAACAGATTCAAGTGCCACCTTCGGACCATACACCAGACAACGGAACCATTTCTGCTTTTAGGATTAAATAAAACTGCCGTCACCATCAGGAAGCCTAAAATTGGACACACCCACCTCACCTACGGATACCTTATGTCCGCCGAAAACCCCCCATCTGTCAACACTGCCAAAACAGTCAACTTACTACCACACATATATTGACAATGTGTCCATTCTACGAAAATTCCCGCAATCATACCAAACACAAGAGGACACTCAGTGAAATGTTATCCTTCACCAGTGAAATATCTAAATTAGCAAAATTTTTAAGAATAACAAACCTTATTAATGTTATTTAACTTTTTTCCCAAATTTTTAATTTCTGTTTAATGTTTGTTCACGTGTCAATGGTCATTGCTATGTCGGGACACGTTAATTAAACAAATAAATGAATACATATCTGGAGTTCTCATAGTTTGAGTTGCACCTTTTAAATGATTATTTGCAGTAAAAGTACCAGTTTCCTTCAACCTTTTGTGGATATTTGAAAATGTTCGCATGTCCGGTGTTTCCCGATTTGGAAAGCGCATCTCATATAATCGCCTGGCTTCTGTTGTGTTTCCGTCAGGCAGACAGTACGTGCAATGGATATCAGCCAATTCGGCATTAGTAAAATTAGCCATTTTTTCTTACAGCAATAATTTCAAAAGTCTTAAAACTAATCATTAATTAAAGAAACAATTTGAGCAGACACTGGTTCAACTTCAGCAACTGTCAAAATAAATAAATTAATGAAAATAATCAAAGCCTACTAGTCATTCTTTTAATTAAAGTGCTTTCAATTCAGCGAATGCATACAATCGTTCAATAACATTTTGTTCGCGAACGGTCGGAGATACGAAAAAATTATGTGTCAAAAAAGTTTCTTATTTGAACGAAGGTGACGAAAATTGATTATACGCTGATCAGTGGCGTTCTGCAAACAAAGTTTGAAAGGGCAAAAGAAGACATAGCTCCGAAAAAGAAAACACCTTGTTGAAATTTAGAATGTGTTATGATGGAGGCTGTGAAAAATAGCTTGCATTCCAAATTTGGGCTGAATATCTCGAAAGCTGCAGGAGCTATGAAGAAAAACAATTTTTTCCGGAAATTTCAACACCTTGTACCTCTGTAACGAAGCTTACGCTGATCTATCTTTATATGAACTTTTTTTTTTAAATTGCTCGTAGATTTACCCCCTCAAGTTGTGACATATTTGTATAAACCATAATCACCGTATAAATAAGGGGGGATTTCAACAGATACACCTAATAATTAAACTATCAACAATCTTAAAATGGAATGACTTTTAAAGTACTAGCGATTGTCAGAAATTTCTCGATAGAGTTTCTTCTCTCCCATCTATAAAAGTTTCCGCGAATCGAACACGGGGTGAAAGTTTCGATAATGCGGGATAACGACGATGGGAATGAAAGATGAAAAATGCTTCGCAGCATCGAAAAACCTTTCTAATGATATATCGTGGGCTATTATGGAGCTGTTGTACGCTTTCACTCGCCATCCTCATCCTTAACGGTCGGAGGGTTCATGATTAATTCCTGATGAAACGTGTCACTCTTGAATGCCCGAAGTAATGTTTGATGCTAAGAAAACCATTAATAATTTTACGGTACGCAGGATTACCCAAAATATTGTTCCAATTAAAGTCGGAATGGGATATTCAAGGCGTTGATACGTTTGTTTCATCGCCATGTTGAATACGATGATCTGGCGATGGAAGGCCACTTGAGTTATAAAACTTACTAAAATGCAGTCTGTTGTATGCTATTGTACATTCTGTTAAAGCAGTACCGAGAATTGGTCAAGAAAACACAAAATATTCATATCTCATCCAAACTTATCGTATCGCCTTCTAAATAATGCATTCACGCCAATGAAGAATCCAATCAGAATATTTTCGAAAGCTTTTTCCGGAATCGACGTCAGTTCTCGCCAAGAATTCTCTTCTATGACATATATTAATGAAATACAGGTTCCTGGTAGTGGTAATTTGAGTTTAGGAAGAAGCAAACAGTTGGCCGTAGCCATATCGGGTGAATATGCTAGTTTTTGATGGTATTTTTTGTGTTTTTATCATTAATTCATTCACTAGGAGCCCATTTTAATCGCCTTTTATATCTAAACAGCTATATATATATATATATATATATATATATATATATATATATATATATATATATATATATATATATATATAAAATGAAAAAAATATAAACTTTATTTTGATAAAACAATTCTTTGCAACAGAGCTGTAAAACACAATAGACCAGATATCATTCTTAATGATAAACAGAATCAAATAACATATATAATTGATACTGCTATACCCGACACACATAATATACAAAATAAATACAGTGAAAAAATTTCTAAATATATGATGCTTGGCGACGAGATTAAAAAATGTGGAAAATGAAAAAATATTTATTCTACCGATTATTATTTCCACAACAGGTGTTATTCCTAGAAATCTTCACAAAAGTATTGAGATTTTGGGTCTGAAGAAAAATTTGTTTGAACAGTTAGAAAAGATAACAGTCATCAAATCTTGTAATATTCTTCGTAGGTTTCTTTCCGAAAAAATAATGAGGTAGAGTCATAGGTTTTTCCTTAGTTTATACTGCTCAGAATCTCATTTCATATTTTATTTATTTGTTTATATAAATGTAATATAATTAACTGACAATTTTGTCATATTTATATTCAGAGCAGTATTCTATTCGATCGTTCACACCACTTCACACAAAGGAAACTATTAATGAGTAACATTCAGTGTTACTTGACTAAGGTCCGTACACTAGACTTTTCCGGGGCGAAAGCGTCTGACACTACTCGTTGTTACATTGATATCATTGTCTGATGATGCTATAGTATGTATATATTCTGGTAGATTGATATATTCTCATAACATTTAACGTTATCCTAATATATAATTATTCCAGGATATATATATATATATATATATATATATATATATATATATATATATATATATATATATATATATATATATATATATATATATATATATATATATATATATATATATATATATATATATATATATATATATATATATATATATATATATATATATATATATATATATATATATATATATATACTATACGCCTAATATACCAAACTCCAAATATACTGAACGCCTTTTCAAATCCAACTCTATCTATACTGAGCACCTCACTATATTCACTGATATTTATACTTAATAATTCCTTATGTTACATGGAATTCTCTCTCATATATTGCGTCACACGTCCTTAGGGTAACGCAGATTCCAGGATTGTTTTATGGATACTGACTCATCACTGTACAAATTTCAACACTATTCACTACTATCCCGATTCAAAGAAATACATTCAATTTGAAAATCTCAACTTTCACCAATTGAGCTAGCATAAGATGAAATTAACATAGTCCAACATTGGCTCAGAAAAACAAATTGTTCAATCACCCTTTAGGCAATTTTGAGTAGGACTTTAAGTACTTGGCTCATCAAGGTAATGAGTCTGAAATCCGCACATGTGTTGGCATTAGGTTTTTTGGGAAAGGGAATAAATACCGATTCTAGCCAGTCCTCTGGTATTGTTCCGTTCTCATATATTGTCCTGAATAGGATCTGCAACACATCCAAATTATTTTCTTCCAGTAATTTTAGTGTTTCTACGTGTACTTCGTCAGGTCCTGTAGCATTTCCATTTTTACTGTACTTGAGGGCTTTGCTAATCTCTGATTTTAAATGTTGGGGCGCTCTCTACTGATCCCAATCTTTTATATTCTCGGGGCGAGTCATTGGCAAAGAGGGTCTCTATATAAGTTTCCCATTGTTCCACAATCTCATTTTCATCTGTTATAATTTTGTTCTCTTCATTTATTAGGTTCATCGAGATGTACGATATTTTAGTATTGGTAACCTCTTTTATTTTTTTCGTGGACTGCAAAGGTATTGTGCTTCTTTTTAGTTCTTCTATCTCTTCAGATTTTTTGATGTTATAGGTCACTCCACAATAATTAAGATATAGATATAGCTCTAATTTTCGGTAGAGAACTTTCATAGAATTTAATTGCATTACAAATACAATCAAAAATGATTTTCAACTTGAACCCATCAAATTGGCGGCAGCAGAGGGAAAGTGAAAAGTGAAAGTTCTGAAGCCGGTAGAAAATAAAATGTGACAACTGATTTTGCGCATTAGACTTCTCTTAGGTTGTACTGTCAAAATGTGGTTGGATGATGACAAGTGGTATCCAGTAGCGTAGCTTTTGGGCAATGAAGGAGGGTTAATTGGAATTAGGTGTTTTAATTTCAAATAGCTGTGACGTAACTTTAGCACGTTATTCCCACGATTCTTCAAAAGACGTTTACAAATTCGTTACAGACGACGAATCTTGGATATGTGCGTACGAACCCGAAACAAAACAACAATCGACAGTATGGGTCTTTCATAACACAAGCAAAACCCAACAAAAGTTGTTCGTGCACGAAGTACGTCGAAGTAAATGGTCGCCTGTTTTTTTCAGGACATGTCGCGACCATAGCATTAGAGCAACGTAGAAAGGTCAGTTCGGAATGGTATACATCTGTTCGCCGCAAGTATCTTCTTCGGAGTGGCAAAAGAGTTTCGAAAATTGGTCTAAGCGCATGCAAAAGTGTATCGATCATCATGCAGAATACGGTGAAAAACAGTAAAGCTCTTGTGTTCCCTAAGTTACTTATTTTTTTATCAGGCGCATTTAAAATGCAACCTCGTGACGTGGAGTGCACTGGGACGACCAATGAATCCCGAAAATCTCCAAATGATTTCAAACATTTCGAACACCACCTGCATGAAGAGAAGTGAAGAACAATTATTTTATCAGCACAAGTGTTTTGCAGTCCATTCTTCATGTTATATTTCTCACACTCTTCCAAAGATACTCACCCGATATGAAAGGTACCATTGGAAAAGCAACTCGAACACCCTTTAGAAAAGAGAATCACTTGAACCCTCTTCCAGATCCGAACTATAATAATAATAATAATAAAGTTTATTACAATTGATTTCATATACAGAGTAATAAACAATGAAAAAGCAGAAGCTTAATTATACCGAAGAATGTCTCGCCTGTTCGCCTTTGAGATAGGTATATTTTGTTAAATATAAATTTATAATAACTTCATTTGCGTGGAATGTTTTTTTTTCTATTTAAAAGTGAAGTTAGTTTCACAGCGCGTAATTACGAAACAAAAAGTCACTATGTTTCTTGAATTGCTCGTCACGATAGGTTTATTTTATTTATTTTTTTCACAATTGGGCGTTAGTCAAATCCGGTATTTTAGTCACAATTTAGGGTATTTAATTAACAATTCAGGTTTTTTTTTCACATTTTAGATATTTTTTCCTTCTTTCTTTTTTTTTGTTAAGTCACTCCGCGAAATTTCTGAACTCAGTATTTAAGCTAGGCACTTTCGTTTATCCGCTGATTAATTTAGTTGTCTATTTCTGTTCTTCCGGCACAAAGAATCCAGAGTTCCACTTTCTTTTTGAAACAATTGTAGTTTTTCAAGATTCGCAAGTCTACTGGTCTACGCGAATATACTCGTGGTGCCAGATATTTGCTGGATCTTTGTCCTATTCTTTTATTCGAGCGTAGTGTTTTGTAGTCTGAGTCTTTTCCCTTGTATCATATTTATGATCAATGGGGTTTACATTCATCTTACTCGTAAATACTTGAGTTACTAGTTTCAGAGCATACAATTGTCTAATGTCAAGCATTCCTGACAAAGCAAAAATCTCTTCACTCGAAGATATGCGCCCTTTACCATACATTATTTTCAGGATCCATTTCTGCAAAATATTTAGTTGTTCAACATGGCATTCATACACTCCTCCCCACCCAATATTCCCATATGTAAGATGTACTTGCACGAATGCGTGATATAATATTTTCAGATGGTTTATATTCATTTCACTTTTGTAGTATTTGAAAATGCCCAGTAACCTCCGAAGTTTTTTTGCCACATAACTACAGTAGTGATCCCACCTCATATGTCGGTCAAGCACAATGCCCAAAAATTTTACTGTGCCTGAAGTGGCCTCACTAATGATAGTGTCCTTGTCGATATTCAGTGCTCCTTACTCTGGAAGATTAGATTCGTAAGAGGTGAAAGGTAAGTATACTGATTTTTCTGCATTTAGTATTAGTTTATGATGTTTCAACCACTTCCCTATTTCCGCAAAATCTTCTTCCGCTATTTTTGTAGATTTTCTCATGTGCTGGCCTCATAAAGTACTGTGGTATCGTCAGCGAAACTCAAGACACTTCCACGAAGTTCCATTTGAAGAAGGTCGTTCACGTATAATATAAATAATAACGAGCCCAATACCGTTCCCTGGGGAACGCCGTAACTAATCTGCCTTTCATCGCTTAAAACAGTTCCAATTTTAAACACTTGTTTCCTACCATTTAAATAACTTGTTAATATTTTCAATGCCACACCTCTGAATGTACCTGAGAAGGTGAAGCGATCCTTCCTTATACTAGGATTAAAGTTCATTTTGTCATATATGGGAGAATCAACCTTGGTGGAAAGTTGGAACATTATATGACTTTAATCTTACTATGCTAGCGAAAATTAGCATGCATTTGCAACCATAAAAAGATTATCCATATTATATCCTACCTCATAAAATATACAGAAATAGTTGAAATTTTCCGAGAAGCAACACGATATAAGAATATTCTTTTCTACACAAAACATACACACGTTTTTTAAAATCAAGCCCAGAGTGTATTACGTACAGCGAAAGAATGAAAATTGTTATGTCTAATTAGAAGCATTCCCTGAATTTCTAGCCGAGTAAATTTCGTATTTTCCGTGAAAATATCCCGGATCGTTGCATAAAGATATTTAGATAACACAATATATGTACGTTTCGTGTGTTTGGATATGCGTGACCCCTGAAAAATAATTCACACAGATTGAAACGTCGAGTTAAAAAACACCGTATTAAATTTGTTACTTTCTTTATAACCGAACGATTAAATATAATTATCGGCATAATCAGCAACGTACCCTATTTTTGTTGACATAAGCGAAAGACTAACAACGTGGAAATAATTTATCTACTTTCCACCAAGCGTTCGTATCCTGATGGTGCTGATATATTCACCGAAAGGTGTGACTAGGATTTTCAAATACCCTGCTCAAAGAAATTAACACACTTCTTCTTATTCTTCTGCCTTTTTAATAGGCTGTTGCTGCCTATTCAATCTTCAAAACCTTCCCTCGGCATTTTTAACTTATCACTCCATCTTTTTCGAGGTCTTCCTGGACTTTGGCGACCCAACGGAGATTTATCCCTAAAATTCCAAAAAATCTCTATATGGAAATCTTACAAATTTACCAGGTCAGTGTTGGTCCTGATTTGGTCGGGAGAAAGAAAGTGTTTTTGTTCATCGAGAAATCCTCTAATGATATTATTCTTATTGATGCTTTCCTCATAATCATAATTCTGGGTTTCATGAAGAATTTCGAAAGCTAAAACGCGGCTATATTTTAGGGTACACATTGAAGCCATATTTTTCTTGATATTGCACATCAATGCGGTACTCGAGATAGATATCAGACCAAAGAGCTCATTATAGCGATTCAATATCCCATCACTGGTGATGCGGACTCCATCGGCTTATATGACCCCTCTAAAAAAGTCTGGGAGTTCATGAAAGGTTTGTCCGTTATAGCACCTATAACTTCAATTGTTGATTATTTTTATCCCTTTTTGTATATTTCTTTCTTCTTGTTGCTTCGATTGATTTTCTTTAGAAATTAGACTTATCAGAAAACCGATTCAAATATGTTTCTGCCGTTGCGACTAAATCATACCCTCCTTGAATATAACATTCAATCATCCCACATTTCTCTGTGATTATTCTCATTCTGCACCTCAAAAGAACTCATTTTTGAATGAAAAAAACTTAGAACATCAACAAACAAGCTGTTCAATTTTGATATTTGAAAAGAATGATCTGGATTAAATCAAATCACAGAAACAACCAAGGTCTTGGATAGGATCTAAAAGATTAGTGATTTTCAGTAATACAACACCATGACTCGTTGATGCACATGCACAGAATGATTAAATTGGTACAATTTCATGTTTTTCCTGGAGAAGTTAACATAGTGTGTTTTATATTTTTGAAAAGGAAAAAATAATGCTTTCAGCAAAAGTAAAATCGCCTGTGGTTTGCATGATAATTCGAAAACCGCGAAGCGAAAATCTAACCTTCGAACAGAAGGTTTCACCAAAAAAAAGCCAGCAGATGCCTAATGTACGCCTCGCACACCTGAGAAAGTCGACAGAGTGACAAGCTAAGGCCCTTGAAGGTGTTCTTCAGAAGTTAGAATTAGCGGAAGTAAAGAAATTTTTCCTTTATCCCTATTTTTACAATTCGAGAGTTGTCCATTCGGGTTATATGGGCATCCCACTCTCGCTTCCTCTCAAGTATCCCATTATTTGTATCTGATGTTCCTGCGAATATTTTCGCTTCTTTCTCTGTCCCATAAAGTTTTTCCTAAAACCTTCCTAAAAACACTAATTTCTGCTGTCTTCATCATTCACTTGGTAGTCGTTGTATCAGGTCTGGTTTCAGTAGTATATGACATGATCGGCCGAATAGCAGTTTTATAAGTTCTCGATTTAGTTTCGATGTTTAAACGTTCATTGTACCATATTAGGGTGTTAAGGCTTCCACCCACTCTTGACGCTTTCAAAGTTTGATTCATGAATTCCTGTTCCACGTTTCCAAAACCTGACAATTCGATTCCCAAATATTGAAATTTCATGACCTGCTCAATTACCATCCAGCTCCAGCTCGCATCTTAAAGGTGCTTTCGATATTGTCATACATTTGCTTTGGTTGCGGAGATTATCATATTGAAAGTTTTTGCAGTTCGATTGAACGCATGTAGTGGTCGTTGTAAGTCGTCTTCAGCTATCAGGGCTGCATCCTCGACATAGCATACAATATGGATCTCCTCGCATCCCATTTTACATCCTCTAAATGGTCTTATCTTCTTCATTATCGTATTCATGACAATATTGAAGAGAAGAGGGCTCAATGAATCTCCTTGCCGAATGCCACTTTCCACCGGGATCAAAACTACTAGTTCTCCATTCATTTTCGGGATCGTTTTGTTATTCTCATATATGTCTTCGATAGTCTTCATTAGATCATGTGGTATTCCTAAGTTTTAAAGTAATGTTGTGATGTCTCTTAGCAGAATGCGGTCAAATGCTTCCAATAAATCAATGGAGCATATAAAAGCTGGTTTATTATACTCAATGGACTTCTCTGTTATTTGCCTTAACACAAAAACTGCGTCAGTATATGACCTTCCAAATCGAAATCCTTGTTGTTCATCAGATGGTGAGATGATTCTGTTCATTGTAATTATTCTAGTTGTTAACTTGTGCACAGTATTTAGAAGACTAATCCCTCTGTAATTTTCTGGTATTTTCTTGACACCTTTTTTGAAGAGCAATATACTGATACTAGTGTCAATCGTCTGATATGAGTTTTAGTAATTCTCATTGTAATGTTTGGCCGCCATATTTGAGTAGTTCGTTTGTTATTCCATCAGGTCCAGCACTTTTTCTATTCTTCAGTTTTTTGAGTGCTAACTTTAACGTTTCTTCTTCTATGTATGCGTCTTTGTTCATCGTTATTTCCGGGATGTAGGTTTCATGAACTATCTCGTTTTTCGTCTTTCCGTTTAGTCTGGTATTCAACCCATTAATTCTTTGGTATTTGGTTAATCTCTTTAAGTTCGTTAACTTCTTTACGTTGTGCCGGATGAACCTACATATTTGTTCTTGTCTTCCGTAAAAGTCATTTTCCAGTCTGTTTGAAAAAGACTCCCAATATTTGTTCTTTATTTGTCTTACCAAGGAGGCTGTTTCGTTTCTCACTCTTCGGTATTGATCGTAAGTTTCTGGAGTCTGAAATGTTTCATACTGTAAGTAGGTTGTTTTTTTCTCTTTACATTTTTTTTTCTCTTTGGAGCAGAACCATGGGGTCTTACTGTAAGTCTTATTTTTTCTCTCAAATGCTGCCTCCTTAATATTTGTCTTCAGCTTCTCCCAGCTTCTGTTCACGTGATCTTCTTCTGGTATTGGATTGTTTTGGATTTTGATCCCGATTCTATTCTAATTCAGCATTCTGATTGAAGGGTCCCTCAATGCCTCGATATTGATTCTTTTCAGCCTGTTTGGTTTCAGTACGATTTTTCACTAGCTTTATATTCATCCTGGTCTTGCCAAGAAGTAGACTGTGGCACTTCCCACATTTGCGAAATTCAATGTTCTTACTTCTATAACTTGTTCTCTTGACGCTTTCAAAGTTTGATTCATTACTTCCTGTTCCACGTTTCCAAAACCTGACAAGTCGATTCCCAAATATTGAAATTTCATGACCTGCTCAGTTACCATCCAACTCCAGCTTGCATCTTAAAGGTGCCTTCGATGTTGTCATACATTTGCTTTGGTTGCGGAGATTATCATATTGAAAGTTTTTGCAGTTCGATTGAACGCATGTAGTGGTCGTTGTAAGTCGTCTTCCGCTATCAGGGCTGCATCGTTGACATAGCATACAATATTGATCTCCCGCATCCCATTTTATATCCTCTAAATGGTCTTATCTTCTTCATTATCGTATTCATGACAATATTGAAGAGAAGAGGGTTCAATGAATCTCCTTGCCGAATGCCACTTTCCACCAGGATCAAAACTACTAGTTCTCCATTTATTTTTTATTTTCGGGATCGTTTTGTTATTTTTATATATGTCTTCGATAGTCTTTATTAGATTATGTGGTATTACTAATTTGTAAAGTAATGTTATAATGTCTCTTAGCAGAATGCGGTTAAATGCTTTCAATAAATCAATAAAACATATAAAAGCTGGTTTATTATACTCAATGGACTTCTCTGTTATTTGCCTTAACTCAAAAACTGCTTCAGTACATGACCTTCCAGATCGAAATCCCAGATGCTGGGATGATGCTGTTCATTTTTATTGTAATTATTCTAGTTGTTAACTTACGCACAGTATTTAGAAGATTAATCCCTCGATAATTTGCTGGTATTTTCTTGACACCTTTTTTGAAGAGCAATATACTGATAGTGCGCCAATCGTCTGATATGATGAGTTTTAGTAATTCTCGTTGGAATGCTTGGCCGCCATATTTGAGTAGTTCGTTTGTTATTCCATCAGGTCCAGCACTTTTCCTATTCTTCAGTTTTTTGAGTGCTAACTCTAACGTTTCTTCTTCTATATTTGCGTCTTCGCTGATCGTTATTTCTGGGATGTAGGTTTCATGAACTATTTCGTTTTTCGTCTTTCCGTTTAGTCTGGTACGATATTCAACCCATTAATTCTTTGGTATTTGGTTAATCTCTATAAGTTCGTTAACTTCTTTACCTTGTGCCCGTATGAACCTACATATTTGTTCTTGTCTTCCGTAAAAGTCATTTTCTAGTCTGTTTGAAAAAGACTCTCAATATTTGTTTTTTATTTGTCTTACCAAGGAGGCTGTTTCGTTTCTCACTCTCGGTATTGATTGTAAGTTTCTGGAGTCTGAAATGTTCCATACTATAAGTAGGCTGTTTCTTTAACTTTGCATTGTTCTTTCTCTTTTGAGCAGAACCATGGGGTCTTACTTAGGACTTATTTTTTCTCTCAAATGCTGCCTCCTTAATATTTGTCTTCAGCTTCTCCCAGCTTCTGTTCACGTGATCTTCTTCTCGTATTGGATTGTTTTGTATTTTGATCCCGATTCCATTCTAATTCAGCATTCTGATTGAAGGGTCCCTCAATGCCTCGATATTGATTCTTTTCAGCCTGTTTGGTTTCAGTATGATTTTTCACTGGCTTTATATTCATGCTGATCTTGCCAAGAAATAGACTTACTTCTATGACTTGTTCTGGTCTTATATGTCTACTGGTGACTACATAATCGATCGGGGATCTATTCCCCCTTGTGTTCTGAAAAGTGAATTCGTGTTGATGTTTGTGATCGAAGAACGTGTTATTTATTCTCAATTTATTGAGTGTGCACAGATTAATCATAAATTCGCCATTACTGTTCAGAGTGTTTTCATTAAATCTTTGTTTGATACCAGGTATAACATCGACACCAACCGTAGCATTGAAATCGCCAATAATAATTTTCAGCTGTCCTCTCGGAAGTGCTTCGGGTCTGTTGTAGTTGGTTGTGAAATTGTTCTCTTTCTTCTCTTGTCTTATTGTCTTCAGGTGCATATATTGATAGCAAAGTATTTATTTTGGAGCCTTTTTCGGATCCCATTCTTATTCTGACTGCTTAGATGCGCGACGATATTTATGAGCATTCAAGTATGTTGTTTTTATATATACTATGAACTTCCTTCTACATCATCTACGCTTTGCCGACGATATTGCACTAATAAGTAGTAACGCCCAAGAATTACAAGATATGATCCTAGACTTGAACAACCATTCAAAATATGTTGGCCTAGAAATGAACATCAGCAAGACGAAGATAATGACTAACACAAACAATAACCCCGTAATCCACGTAGAAGGTCAACAACTAGAGAATGTCGAAAACTACATATACCTGGGACAAAAACTAACTACTAAAAAAGACAACATGACTGACGAGATTACACGAAGAGTGTCCCTTTCGTGGGCGGCATTTGGCAAATTAAAACATGTCCTGACATCAGACATACTCCACAACCTCAAGAAAAACCTCTACAACCAATGCATTCTTCCTGTGCTTACATATGGAGCCGAAACATGGTGTCTTACTAAGTAGTTGGCCCAAAAATTGACGAAAACCCAAAGAGCTCACGAGAGAATAATATTCAATATTAAACTATCAGATCGCATAAGAAATACTTGGATGAGAGAACAAACCAAGCTGACAGATGTCATGGAGAGGGCAGCTCAACTAAAGTGGTCATGGGCAGGTCACGTAGCTCGAAGAAATGACAATCGGTGGACCAAGAGGCTCATGGATCGGAGGCCAAAAGTGGGGCATAGGAGTATCGGCAGGCCAAACACAAGGTGGAGAGACGATATTAAAAAATCAGCAGGTCTTCTTTGGATGAGAGAAGCTATTAGCAGAAAGAAATGGTTCAATATGGGAAAAGCCTACATCCAGCAGTGGATTGAAATAGGCAGATCGTGATCGTGATGAACTGCCAGGTCCACTCCATCTTTCGCTCTCATCTGCCTCTCCACAACACTATATACAAGTACATAATTGCTGTACTGTTTCTTTGCCTTTAAATCTCGATTCCTGAATGGCGCAGATGTCTATTTCGTGTTCGTTCAGTTCTTGGACAACTTCTTGGTCTTTATTAATGAAGGATCTTATATTTCCATGTAACAAGTCGTAGAAGGTCTTTCATTTTCAATCTCTTGTCCGTTTCCTCGTATGGGTCGTCTTTTGTGAGTCAGTCCTGCTCCGAGGCAAGACTTTGTTTCTGTGAGCCACTTCAGCTTTTTACCTTAGGCAAGGAGCTAACCTAATCTAAGAAAACCCCTCCTTTTCCGGGCTCAGGACCGGCACCATGACCATCTTGTTATGCGACAGCCATGCAGGCGCAGTTATATTAAAAAATTATCACAAAATAGAAAATTCAAATTTATTTAGCAGAAGTTTAGAAATGATTAATTTTTCTTTCCAATAATCGACAAGCACTAAGGAATGCATGAGAATAATCGAATTGAGAATGATACTCATAGAAATTGAAATAAAACTAATAAGGGAAATGTAAAATTGTGGAAAATTCATTTCCCTAAATACGATATATTTCGAAATTCTACTCTTTCACAGATATTTGCATTCCTCATGACTCTTCTCAGTGTTACAACATAAACTAGTCGTTTCAACTCAATGGTTCATAGAGCATTTTCATTGCCACACTCTATTGAGAATCTCAACAAAGTAATTTACCTCATAAAATATATCGCCGGTAAAAATAGTTTTCCCCTACCATAGTAGACCAAACCAAGACAATTAGCTTACAATAGTTTATAATCCCATGTTAAACCAAATACCTTTGTTCGAAAATTTGCTCTCTTAACTTATTTTAGTCCAATTTCACAGCAAGTTGCAAATCGAATATCAAGTCACAACATAAAAATTGCCTTCAAACCTTTATCTGAATTATCACAATTATTTTTCAATGCCAAAGACAAAACTTACCAATTAGACAATTCAGGAGTATAATGACTGTGTGACCTATTTGTAACGGTGTATACATATTCCAGACAGGAACATCTTTTCGCATTAGATACAAAGAACATCACTCTTTTTGTAAGAACATGGTGACTCCACCATCCCCTCAGCATTGCCTAGATAACAACCTCCGCTTTGATAGTAACATTATTCATCGTGCCCCGAAAAGCAATAAACTCAATTACCTATAATCTTTGGAAATTGTCAAAGATAAACATAATAGAAACAAACTCACCCTTCTTAACTAAAACATGGACCTATGTTATTTCCCAATATTCGGGAATCTGAAGTAATTATGAAAATACCTTTGATTACCTATCTATATTCCAATTGTAGAAAACTAGTTCTTTTTTCTCTTTATAATTTGTACCTCTTTTTCTATATTTAAGATAATTTTCACAGTTGTACCTTAGTTTTAACACACAATTTGTAAACGTCTGATGATGATAGAAATAACGAAATAGCTATTAAGTTTGTTTATTAAATATTTTCCACCTAATTTTGTGAGATTCTTTACTAAGTATAGCAATATAGCAAGTAAGATGATAAGATATGACTTAGTAACAGCCAACTCAATATCATCATTCCCGAAAAACCTGTTGATATCGGATATCGGATATTTCCACCCCTAATGAGAGCAATAATAGCATGACACGATTCACATTCAACAATTACCTTAAATTATTCTGATCCATTTCGTTCCAAATTTAGATCAGTCTGTTCCAAACTTTATTCACACTAGCTGATTTGTCTTGCTGGCTCAATCTTCTGTCGAGGATTCCACAGATATGTTTGATGCAATTGAGGTTTAGACTTCGTACAGGGCTCTCTATTGTTATTTTTTGATCTCGAAAGTAGTTCCCAACGATATTAGCTGGGAGTGGTCTGAAGTTACAATGCATAAACAGAAAGTTTTTACCCGCAACTGTAAGAACATATTCTTTCAAAATGTCTGTGATGTACCTCTGAGCATTCAGGGTTTCATTATTCTCGATGCCGACATCACTACGGGCGATCAAAGAAACTCCAGCCCACACCTTTATTGAACCTCCACCTAAACCATTGGCAGTTTAAAAGTTTCACTGGGTATATCTGTTATTTTGTTAGGAAACGTCGATCGCAATGAAGAAGATGAAATCTGGAATCATCTGTAAACAAAACTCCTTTCTAGTCAGCTTCTAACTTTTCGTAACGCTGCAGATAGAGCAGGGCCTTCAGCTGCATCACAAGGATTCAAACCAAATTTTTTGAGACGTTCAAGTGCTAGTTTTCACTCCACTGTTCTGTCGATGCAGCATTTCGAAGGTGTCTAGTAGAAAGATGAGAAGGATGACATTAATTCCGACTGGGTTTTCCAATATGAGTTAACATATTATATTTTCAATTAGTCTCTCTAATAATATGTAGAGTCTCATGAATTGCTTGTTGAAATTTTTCATGAGAAAGCATGCTGCCAATCATACCAGAATTATAACCATTACTGACCGCCAATTGATTCATTATACTGATATCTAACACGAAATTATTTTTTGACATTGGTATCGTGGTGAGTCTTTTATCATACCATTATAAGAATTGTGAATCGTAATGTCTGTATGGGATGGTTCATGGAAAATAGAGAAATCATGCCTGTGATTAATTTGTGATACAGTTGAATCTAAACAGTTAGTTTTCATTCAAACAGTAAACTTTATATTAGGGATAATTGATTCTATGAAGGTACTAAAGGAATTTAAATATCTACTTGTACTTGTTAAACAAAAGATTATGCCATCCACATATCTGAACCAATTGATGCAGTTTTTTGACAGAGGCTGACAATGAATCATTTTTTCAATGGTATCCATGAAATTTCAGCAAGTCAAGAACTGACAGTCTTATTTATAATCAAGCCGTTGTAAATATGTTATGTTACCGTGTTCACTATGCTTTCTAACCATATATCGTTCTAAGCTCCTCCGACCGAACTGAGCACAGATTGTACTCTGTGTCAACCTGGCCTGAGCGTTTAAATATCCATGCATTTCTGAGTCTCAGGCTCTTTTCTTTCGCCGATCTCATCGAGTTCAAATCGTCTCCGTAGATCGTCTGCAGTACGCGTTGCCTCGAGTCGCCTCTACAGACAACCCACGCCGTTCGCCATATTATCAATCCGTAGTTGTCTACCTGCGAACCATGTGTATTATAAAATTTTACATTTACGTTTACAACGGTTGTTTGTGTGTCCCATCGACGTTTTTCTTCGTTTGTTTGACCCCCTCCTGGTAGCAGTGGTGGTTGAAACTTCAAGTTAATAATTCACAGTTTCTAATATTCTCTCATCAAACTCCATAAATAAAAGAAGTTATCTCATCAGACCAGTTGTCACATATGCCACGGCAGCCTCACTTCCACGTTATCTTTTAACATCATTAAAAATTCATTTAACTTCAACCCGAAATTTTGAATTAGGTATTCTAAGGATCTAATAGAAAAAATTCAGCACTCGTATACAGGGTATTCTAAGTTGAGTGACCTTTTAGACGTTCATGGAGAACTAACGATGCTATCATTTCGATATATATTTTCACCTCAATGGCACTTCCGGTTAGTTCGGTTCGACACCTCTTTCAGAAACACTATCAGTGGCACCATCTCTATCTCGGCTCCACGATTTCCATGCACACGCAATCAAAACTAAATTGATGAACATCATACTAAAAAATTAATTCCGGAAATGCTACCAAAATTTAAAGTATTATATAATAGGGAACTCTGAAGAAACAAAATCAATATACGTGAATGAAAATTTTGATGAAAAATTAAAATTGCATTTTTCTTGAGCAAAGCTCATAGTTATCATTGCGACACTAAATCTCTTCCCTAGTAATTTATGGATTACTGAATATTTTTCTTCGAAAATCCCATATTTTAATAGAACGTCCCCTGAACGATAAGAATAATTGGATAGCTTTTCCTCCTCCAGAGTTCTCAAGTTTCGGAGAAAAAAATAAACGGACGAATCGGCAACATTTCAAATGCTCCTCTCGCTCAGGGAAATACTGTCTAACTTCAATTCCGCCAGTCGATTTTCCCGATCCGCGCGGACCGATTTGGAAAGTAATGAAAAACAAATCATTCATCGCGAAAGAATACGAATTTCGGGACATTATCAAAAAAGGATAATTGAGTTCCTCGGATTGTACCCCGCAAACGAATCATCGGCAAAACTTCGACTCTCATCTACGTAGGAACGCAAAGTTTCGAGAAATCTGATCCTGCCAATTTATTTGCGAGCATTCCGTTTCCAATAAGACGATTGGGAGAACCTCTTTCTGTCTCGCTGAAGGACTAATGTATGCCGGTATTGGGGGGAAATCAAAATGAATTGTGCCAATTTGAACTCGCGTCTAATTATTCGAAATCCCTTATTGCGTTATCATTATCATTTGGTTCCAAATCACCACTGTCGTAATGGTTGATTCGTAAAGGATCATTATAGATTATTTACTTTTCACTAAATAGTTCGTATTTCCTCACAAATCGTTTTATGATATCTTCCACTTTTATTTGAATGAGCAATTTTCCGTTTGGAATTACATCATTTGGACACTGTTAAAATAAACTGCTTCAACAAAGTTGTGGACAAAGCTGATAGTATGCTCATACCCCAGTCCTTACATAGAATTGAACGAAGTTCCTTCGCACACCCTCAAATTCTCGAATAACTTAGCCAAAGGTTGAAAAGATTGTACTACTGATAAGAAAATATGTTATCTTATGTTTTGGTAGTTGGTAACTATCATTTTGATGACAGATTTGCAAAATTCAGAATAACTGATGAAAAATGGTTCATTGATACTTCTACCGGAGGGGGTCTCACACACGAAAAAAAATCAATGGTTAACACAAACTTATAAACGAGAATAAAAGATTGAATAAAACACGTGGTTCACTGGTAGACAACGGCGTCTTAGCAAAAGGGCTGACGCTTGGGTCAGTAGAATCGACTCGTGGCAACGCGTGCTGCAGACGATCTATGGAGACGTGTTTGACAGGTTAACGCGCTTGGTCGGAGGGGCCTAGAGCGATCCATTATTAAATAGCGTAGTAAACACGGTAACAATACAGGTTATCCGCGCTAATGAGTCCATTGAAACTAACGAACGAGTTTATCAATCAATTTCAAATTTTGGGATTAAAGTAAACGGATACTGGTCTACAATTTACAATTTTTCGCTGAGCGGTACTACATAGGTTGTTCTTCAAATTTTGCGCCTGACAGAAAATAGACTTAGCCAACAAATTGCTTTACTGTTTCTCAAAGTATTCCCTATGCAGATCGATACACTTTTGCTTGCACTTGAACCAATTATCGAAAATAGTTAATTGATTCCGCCGTTACTACGTAATAGTTAATCATGATGATAATAAGAAATTAAACTATGTGTTAGACTATCACAAGAGATTTTATTGAAAATCAGGATTACAATTTCGATCTCTCGAACATCTTCAACTGACAACAAGTATTGAACTAAAGTTGAAGACACATACATATATAAACAGGTAGGTACAAAATTAATAAGGGTACAAAGAAGAGGTGATATATTCATTTCAATTTTGAAGTCTGTCGGTGACAGTGGAATGGAAAAGGCCCTATGGATCATTGAATTATAAGCAGCTTGTCTGTGATTTAAGTGAGTTAATGAGTCCATGGGAATAGTTAGTTCTGTAAAGGTTTCTTTTCTATTGATGTTATAAATGAATTTGTTTATCGATTACGTTATTGTCAAGTTTGAATAATTTATTGAGCTATTAATTTCTGATTTTGCTGTAAGCTTAATGTTGATATGAACTTCGTTCAGCAATTGCAGAAATTTATCAATTTGCCTATTTGAGCAATGGAGACCTACCAAAATATCATCTACACTCTGTCTTTGCTAACAGGCTATTTAATATTACTATTCTTCATTATATATATATATATATATATATATATATATATATATATATATATATATATATATATATATATATATATATATATATATATATATATATATATATATATATATATATATTATTCATGAATATATCGGCTAAAAGGAGGTTAAGAGGTGATCCTATGGAAAGTCCTAATGTTTATTTTTAAAATTTTGATTAAGATTGAAAATAATTTTGGGATAGGCAGGATTTCAGAAGGTTACAAAACTCATCATCAACGTGTGACAGCGACTTATTTGTGGTAATTATTTCTTTGACTATCGGAGGGCTTTAATCTGTTTATGTGTTCCTTATATAAAATGAAATTAATTTAAGAATTTGGGTGTTTTCGAGCCTAGGAAGTTTTGTACAAGTTCAGTTGAGTTCAAAATGTTGTATTTGGAGCGGAATTTTGCGACATCAATACATTAATTTAAAATCTTTGCTAATTAACTTGAAGATGTATTTATGTATGATACTTCTAATCTAGCGGATTTTTCTCTTTTGTGCAGCTTTATTAGTCTGTATAACTTTGGAGATTGAACGTTTACTAGAATCGGTTTTCTTTTTTCTCATTCTGTATGTGCTAGGTACTCTCTATATTCCAAGCCTTGATTTATGTCTGTTATGAAGGATTTGGTTGGGACTTTCGGTATTTTCATTATGTTCAGTGTTTCCAATATATCTGGCATTTTTTCTTTATACTTTTCTTTACTGAGGCCTACGATGCTGTTGCCTTTATCAGCTTTTGTTAAAATGAGGTCTTCTTTTAGGATTTTTGATGGTATAGATTTTTTTTTGGTTCTATGTAATTTTTCTTCTTTGTTCGAATGTTGGATTTTTTAATCATTTCAGCAATCTCATGTTAATGCAGAATGGGATTTTTGATGATGTATTTGTGCTTCTGAATATTCAGTTCGGCTTGGACTCCAATCAATTATTTAGTTGATTTAATTTTAGTGCTCTGGACTGAATTTTGACCCGTTTCAGCTATCTGTTCTTTGTTGTTTCATACACTGAGGAAAATAATCGATGTTAGTTAATGTCTATTCGTGGCTGCCAAGTGAAAAATATACTCAAGAATGGGATAAGAAAAAAAATTATTAGCGATTAATAAAACCATTTGCCAAACACGACTTATTAGCTGCTAATATTTTAAACACCAATGAAGCTGGATATTAGCAACTAATAAACTGTTTAGTTACTATTTTCTCGTTTTTTATTTTTCTGAGTATCAGTCATAATGTTTTGGTTTATTAGCCCTTAGTAAAATACACACCACAAAAATTGTCGCATCACCTGGTATTCTGAATTCCACAATCGATTAAGCTGCTCGATCGCAGTTTCTTTGTCAACATATGTTTTTGGACATATGAGGGGAAAAAATCTTATCTATGTAGTAACATTTGTTTCCATATGATCTCAAACACGTCTGAAACAAGAATGAGTTTATTTGACTAACAGTATTCATTCAATTTCTCTTCAGTTCTCACGCTGAATTAACGCAAATTTTCTGTGTTTCTTGTTGATTTTTGAATCTTTGAATTGATTGTAATGGCTGCTGAACGTCCTGCACGCTATTTGAGTGATCATGAAGTGGTAAGAATTGTAACACTTCTAGAGGACGGCGAAGTCAACGTTGGCTAATGGCTAATTTGTTGAATGTTAACCAAAGCACTATTTCAAGAACAATTAATCGGTACCACGAAACAGGGGAATATGGAAGAAGGGCCGGACAGGGAAGAAATCGGATAAAAACACCAGTTGATGATCGTTGGCTTCGTTTAACTGCACTAAGAGCTCGGCACTGTACGGCTAGAATGCTACAGATTGAACTTTTTCTTTCCAGAAATGTGCATATTTCATTGAAAACTGTTAGGGACAGTCTCAGAGAATATGATAGCAGACCAAGGGTGGCTTCTACCAGCCCGCGTCTCACAAGAGAGCATCGAGTTGCATGACTTCAGTTTGCGAGGGAACTCTCGTCTGAGACTCATATAAAATGAGTTTCAGACGAGATGAATTCAAACTACATAGTACAAATTTTCAATTTAAAACAATCTGAGCTTTTCAACAAATGGAAACTCAATGATAGAGCTCAGTCAACAATTAACGAAGATAGAAGAGAAGAATTTGATCATAAAGAGAAACACTTAGCATTTTTCGGAATGGGATTAATTCCCTTGAGGATTGGATTTGGTGTTTTATATCAGTTATCTGGTATTCCTGTATCTTACAGCCTACAGGTTACTTGATTGGCTGAATATGGTTTGCAAGGTGACTGCCCTAGGTGGCAAGACTAGTTCCCTGAAGACGTGGTTACCCTAGTGGTGAAATATTAAGGTTTGGCATGAAGATGAAATTTCATAAAATATCTTGACGGTGAAGAAAAATCTATAACAATACCATATCTCTCGAAAATTTTGATTTTAAAATGAACAAAATGAATTTGAATTACGCTTGGAATAGCAGGTATCGATCTAGATTAATATAACCAAATGAAAATTCGAAATCTTTCCACTCATTAATTGAATTGGTTGTCGATGAAATCCGGCAAAACTACCGACTACTTATAATGCCTCAGACGATTTGAATTTATTCAGAGAATTAAAGAATACTTAATTTCTATAACTGAAAATTATTCACTTCAATCGCTACAACACAGCTCCAATAAAATTACAAACGATTCCGAAGATTTCCAAATGGAAAGAGAGCGAATCTAATGAATTCCGAATTTATATAAACTCGGTTCTATGAAGAACTATTGATTTTCGAAAAAATAATAAAAAGCGAAATTATTCTCTTCACAACAATAAAGTGGAAAGGAAACATAGAATGAGTGCTGCTTTCCGTTCTCTCACAGAAAGGAGAAATCGATCTTCTTTCTAGTACTGACTTCACAATTAACCGGTGAACAACTTAGATCAATACCAGCGACACCTTACGGATATAACTATAATTTTCATTGGGTATCATTAACTGTAGATTCTTGATTCGAATTTCAAACTATTTGAATATTTAACTTGATGAAGATTGAAATATTAAAAAAATTACGAAAACTTAGTTTAAAAGATATAAATGATTAATTGGAGAAATCGGACTGTTACAGAGGAAACACTCTATTTTGAAAATGATTAGCAACCATTCGATGCTAGTTGATTGGTCTCTTCGCGAATGTTTGAAGATGGTAGAATTTTTCAATTTCTCATTAACTCGAAAATTGTTGATATTTTTCATCATAAACTCATCTCTTTTGAATGATTTCTTATTTTACACTTCTGAAAGTTAACAAGCGACTCTTGAATGACCAACATAAAAGTTTATATAGTATTGTTGTAAAAGTAGGGTGATGCGACAATTTTTGTGGGGAGTGTATAATCAGTTATGGATGACCTGTTTGAAGCTCTCCAGTAAAAGTTGTGTTAAGTATAATAAACATGTAACCCCTTCTTAAGTTTAATATATTTGTTGTCAATAAACAATTTTCTGATAGACAGCAGCTACATACTTGCCTTCAATGAATGAAAAATTGCTGATAAAACTATTATATAAATATTGAATAGCTAGTCCTGTGAGGTAAATATGTTTATTCTTTAGTGATGAATAAACGTTGTATGTAGTAGGAAATAAAAATGATATTCAGTTCATATGGTTTTATTGTAGGAATTTACTAAAACATTGAGCACAGATATTGAATAAAAGAAAAGAAATACGATTATCTGAGTGACCTCGATGTTCAAAAACTCATACACTTTCAAAGGCTCCAAAATGGTAAAAACAGTTTTACATAAACAAGGGTTATTTGAAAATAATCGACGTGTAAAATTAAATGATTTTTAAGTTAATTCATTCTATGAAAATATATGGTTCTACTTAAATAGAAATATCGTCATATAATCTCAATCTCTGACTTCCTAGCACATGATTAACATAGTATGGACATAAATGTTTTGTCACTTACAGAAGAAACAACAATGTTCGAATCAAATAAAATATCACGTTCTTAAACAAATGAGATAAAAAACACAAGGTTTAACTTTAATCTACACTTTATTTGAAAAAATTCGACGACGTTTCGCTGACACAGCAGCTTTATCAAGAATGACAAACAGAATGAAGAGTATGGTATTATAAACAAATCGTAGAACAAGTTGGATGAATAACAGGAAAATCTACACCGAGCCATTGTACAGTTAGTATGAAAGGTAATAAAAACTAATTAAACAAGTTAAGTAGGGGTGAATAATTCACATCTACCTGCTCATTCAAAAGCTCGTCCGAATGTTTGTATCTATTTATTTCTAATGCTTCTAGGAGATCTAATTTTAAACTTTTTGATTTTATATGTAATATGTCAAAGTTTTTATTGAATGAATGGTTTTCTTTTATTGAGTGGTTTGAATAATTTGAATCAGATTCATTTTTATCGAAGCTACGTTTATGTTCAGATGTTCTTATGCCAAAACTCCAATAGGTCCTACCTATATAAATTTTATCACAAGAAACGCAATTGAGTTTATAGATTCCTGATTTACTTGATTTTTCAACACGAGATTTATTATTTTTAATATGTTTACGTAAGTTATTAGAAGTTTTGAAAGTTATATCAAGATTTTGTTTGACGAGAAAGGATTTAATATTTGTACTTGCAGAACCGCAGAATGTTAAACTGTTGAATATTTTATAGTCTTTATGAAAAGGATATACTTCATTTATTGCTTTCTGATACAGTTTTTACGAATGATTAGATCTATCACATTCGGATTATATGAATTATTAATGGCTGTCTGTTTGATGACGTTTAACTCTTTATTATAATCTTCTACTGACCAAGGTAAATTGAGTAACCGATGTACCATGCTGTTTAAAGCTGCAACTTTGTGTTGAATTGGATGTAATGAGTAGTTATGTATAATTGTATCAGTATGTGTTGGTTTACGAAAGACCGAAAAACATAATTATTATTTCGTTTAGTGATTTTCAAGTCCAAAAATTAATGGAATCGTTCTGTTCAATTTCTATCGTGAATTTAATGTTCAAATGGATGGATTTAATGAAATTAAGAAATAAGTCTAATTGACGAGTAGTTCCAATGAAACATAATAAGATGTCGTCAACCTATCTATACCAATAAAGAAATTTGGAAATGAGTGGATGTGTATGAATTTTCTGTTCAATATTATTCATAAAAATCTCTGCTAGTGGACTCAAAGGATTTCATGATCAAACCATTTCACTACTGTAATAGATGTTGCTGAAAGAAAAATAATTTTGTTCAATGCAAACGTCCAATAGTTTCAATATTTCTGATTTAATTATGTGGTTAGCATGATTCGAATTCAACATGTTTTCGATTAATATTTTGAAATTACCTGGAGGAACACTTGGGTATAAATTCTCAACATCAACCGAAATAAGTTTTGCGTTAGGTGGTAGGTTAACGTTTTTATGTTATTTATCAATTCGAAAGAATTTTTTATAGAAAATTTTAATTTGAATGAACAATAATTTCTAATGATATCTATAAGGTAGTGCGACAATTTCACGGCTGGGGCTGTAACGTAAGATACGACTGGTCTAACGGGGTTATTTACTTTATGCAATTTAATGAGTGAATACAGTTGAGGTGGTTGAGGGTTTGGTAAAATTAATTTGTATTTATCTATTGCTTTAATAAAAGATTTTGCGTCATTTATTGCAATTTTAATATTTTTCTGGAATGTAATAGTTGGATCTTTGTTTGAAATTGTATAGTTTCCGGACGAAATGAAATTTAGAGTTTTAAATAGGTAGTCATTTTTATTTAACGCAATAACAGTATTACCCTTATCTGCTTTTGTAAAAATAACTTCATTTGGTTGAGATTTTTGTTTGATGGCCTTTAAAATAGTTTGTTCTTTACTGGGTTTAAAGTCAGCTAATGATTCATTTTTTATAATGTTAGATGCTGAATAGTTAAGGTGACTGTTATTAGGAATATTTTTCAGAAAAATTTCAGTATCTATGCCAAGTTCCTCTGAATCAGATTTTATCTTGTTTGATTTAATATTGTGTTTGAAACCTTTCTCCAAGAGATTTGTTTCATCAGTTGTGAAATTAGTACCAGAAAGGTTAAGGAATCTATCAAAATATCGATGGTCAGAAAATTTAGTTTTACGTGGAGTAGGTTTCGGTTTTCGTGACACGAGAAACTTTAATTTGCGGTATTGGATGGTATATTTATTATGTATTATTGATCTAATTTTGAATCTATTATTGTAATCTAATGAATCGAATTCAAGTGGATGAAGTCTGTACAATAACTCGGTATTAAATTCACGTATTAGGAACACAAAACACCCTCATACCACCAACTTCCTTCGATTGCGAAATAGAAATGAGAGAGAATACAGAAAATGGCGTAGCGTTCTATACCTTCGGTAATATTCGTTGATTCTTCTTCCACTCTTCGATCTTCAAATTCTTTATCCGAAAACTTACGATGCTATAATGTTGTAGTTTACCAATGAGTTCCACATAATCTTCATTTGTAATTAGTTCATGGTTACTAATTATAAGAACCAAACACCAAGAATATCGTTCCATCTTCTATCAATATCTTGCTCTACCAGAATGTATAGAAATTGTACTAGTGATTTATGGAATGAAATCAAGTAAAAATTCTATCAAACCAGTTTTTCGCAGTGTATGGTAATGAATCTTGGGAAAAAGTATCAATTGTTTCGGGCAATGTTGAAATTGGTGACTTTGGTTAGAGTATTGTATTTTTTTCCGATATATTGATAATATTTTAGTAAGTTTCCATGGCACAAATAGGAAAATTGTTAAACTTTTGCAATGTCTGAATGGAGAATATTAAGTTCACATCAGAAATAGAAATTAATAACTCAAAAACTTCTTCAGATCAGACAACAACAAAATCGAATAACAATTTTATTTATAACATCTACAGAAAAGAAACCTTCACAGAATCAACTATCCGAAACTCATTCAGTCACTTAAATCACAAACTCATATTTCAAAGATCCAGAGGGCCTGTGCCACTCCACCGTCTTCGACAGATTTCAACATTTAAATAAATATTATTAGTAAACTTACCTCAAATGAAATGATTTCTCTGGTTTTTATAAACAATATTATCCAAGGAAATTAAAAATTCAAATAACGCTTTTATTATATTCCATAAAAGATACTTGCTTGAATATATAATTTATTAAGATTTAAAGAACATTCATCCTATCAAAATAATTCTCCAGTATGCAAACCACAAAACATTCAATAACATAAGATTATATCAAAATTCTTCATAATTGCGACAAAGGGAAGAAAATGTGTCCGTTGAAATGTTTGCAAATCAATAAACATTGTAAAAACCAATGAAATCACTCTTAATAGCCAGCTAAACATCAATATCTCTCCACTACCTAATATCAAATTAGGCTAGTATTAATATAACTAAGTTCATTTCCTGTAGTTCACCTCTTATAGGTGACTCTTTGGTCGAAACCGTTCGTGTTTGGAAAAATAAAATTGTTTTAGTTTAAAATATACTTTGCTCCATGAAATAAATGATGCATCAATATTACTCATTAGCTCAAATAAGAGTAAACGATGATTTCTACTAAAATATATTATTAAATGCTCGACGCGTTTCGATACACAGTATCTTTGTCAAGAGCGATTGAACACTACAAATATATCTTACTAATAAATTTTTATATGTACCAAAGAGGCAATCCACTCAAAGCTATCCGTATTTGAACTAATGTTTAGGAAATAAATCTAATAAGGGTGACATATTTATGTCTACCTGATCATTAAGAATTTCCGGCGAATACCTAAATCTCTTAATTTCAAGTACTTCCAGAAGGTTGAGTTTTATACCTCTATTCTCAGAATGTAGAATTTGAAATTTCGAATTGAAGGAGTGACTATTTTCCCTAAAATGATTTGAATAATTTGGATCGGTTTTTCCATTGATGAAACTGCGTTTATGTTCAGAGATTCTAACATTAAAATTTTTCCTGTTCTACCTATATAAAAACAATTGCAAACTGGACAATCCAATCTATAAACACCTGATTTATTTTCTTTATTAATTGGAGATTTATAATTTCTGAAAATTGAACATAATTTTATTGATGTTTTGAACGCTATATTCAAATTTAAGTGTTTAAGAAGGATTTCACATTATTGCAAATATTGCCTATATATATAAAACTATTGAATTTATTGTCTTGGTGTTCACCGGTTGGATATATATGTTGTAAAGCTAATTTTGTTTTTCTTATATAATACGCTGCTAACTAAATTTGCATCATAACCATTATTTATTGCGATCTATTTTATCAAATTCAATTCTTTGAAATAATTATCATTAGACATCGGTGTGTTCAAGAGTTTATGTATATAGCTATTAAATGCTGCAACTTTATGTTGATAAGGATGTGCCGATGCATAATGAATTGTGACATCTGTATGAGAAGGCTTATGATAAATTGAAAACTAGTGTTTATTTTTTGATCTTGTTATTGTTAGGCCTTGTTGATCGAATTGTTCTGCTTCATTTCAGAAGTGAATTTTATTTTTGGGTGCAGGTTGTTGATGGAATTTTCGAACACATTTCGTAAACCTGCACCCAAATATAAAATTCACTTCTGAAATAAAACAGAGCAATTCGATCAATTTCCTAGACCTAACAATAACAACATCAAATAATAAACACCAGTTTTCTATTTATCATAAGGCTTGTCATACAGATATCACAATTCATTATACATCGGCACATCCTTACCAACATACCTTAAAGTTGCAGCATTTAATAGCTATATACATAGACTCTTGAGCACACCGATGTCTAATGATAATTATTTCAAAGAATTGAATTTGATGAAACAGGTCACAATGAATAATGGTTATGATGCAAAATTAGTTAGCAGTGTATTATATAAGAAAAACAAAAATTAGCTTTAAAACATATATATTCAATCGGTGAACACCAAGACAAGAAATTCAATAGTTTTAATATATAGGCAATATTAGCAATAATGTGAAATCCTTCTTAAAAATTCAAATTTAAATATAGCGTTCAAAACATCTACAAATTTAGGTTCAATTATCAGGAATTATAAATCTCCATTTAATAAAGAAAATAAATCAGTTGTTTATAGATTGGATTGTGCAGATTGCAATTGTTTTTATATAGGATCAACAGGAAGAAATTTCAATGTTGGAATCTCTGAACATAAACGCAGTTTCATCAATGGAAAAACCGATTCAAATTATTCAAATCATCTTAGGGAAAATAGTCACTCTTTCAATTCAGAATTTAAAATCCTACATTCTGAGAATAGAGTTATAAAACTCAACCTTCTGGAAGTACTTGAAATTAACAGATTTAGGTATTCACCGGAAATTCTTAATGATCAGGTAGACATAAATAACTCACTCTTATCAAATTTATTTCCCAAACATTAGTTCACATACGGATAGCTCTGAGTGGATTGCCTCTTTAGTATATATAAAAATTTGTTAGTAAGATATATTTGTAGTATTCATTCGCTCTTGACAGAGATACTGTGCATCGAAACGCGTCGAGCATTCAATAATATATTTTAGTGGAAATCATCGTTTACTTGTATTTGTGAAAATGGAATTTTATCACGTAAAAGTCTCGTCAATTGAATTACTCATTAGAACGTCTTTCCGTAATCTACCTTTTCATTCATAGCAAAATGCGGGCAGACAAAAGTATTTTACCGCTATGTCTATCATCGATTCTATCATCGATTTAGCTTATCTAATAATTTCTTTCATTACACTTTGAAAACGTCGTAACCATGTAAAACCAGCTATAAAAACCTTTAACCAATAGAAAATAATCGTTTACTAGCTACAACTTCATGCAAATTTGACAGAAAAAGTACCCACTTTACGTTTTAACCGAATTCAATTATGATGGCGTTCGCGAAATACCAATCGAGATTTCACTCTCCGAGCGATCCGACGGAATTTAAAACAATGAAGATTGAAACAGTCGGCTGCCAGATGACTGCCATTAACCGCCAAAGCAAACACCTCAGTCCGAGACGGAAAACGAAGATGAGCAATTACGGAATAATTGGTTCCAGCGAGACGAAATCTCGTCTCGCACGTTCTCACAGTTTTTATGGCCCGCTAGTTTAGATTCAAGAAACTCGATCCATCCGCAATCCGATTATGAAGTATTTTTTTTCTGGAATTTATTCGCGCCGGGACCATTTGCAGCTGGACGCGGTGGTATGTGGGTGAAAAAACGCGACTGGTTTGGTCGGTGTAGTTGCAACTGAATATTTTTGAGGATTGATTACTGTCTCTTGAACGAAACTGACTTGATTTAATGGTTGACTACTTTTTTTCAAATATAAATATACAGTTCTGTTAGCATTTTATACAGGGTGAATCCGGATAAAGTGTCTATACTTCTACAGTGGATGCATTTCGATGGGGCAGATTAAGATTCAAAACTTCTGTCCATCCTTGTTGGTTGCTTTATGAGGTGTTCTTTTGTAATAATCAAAAAGTTGAGTCCCTATAAAATTCCCAATAATCAATGGAATAAACGATTTTTAAAACATTATTGGTATTAATTGCATCAAAAATATTGCCGAAAAGAAAAATTCGGAAATTCCCAGACCGGACTGAAACATCCTAATTTTCAGTGTTGAGGAAGAAGTACAGGGTGTTACATAATAGTTTGTCAAAACTTGAGGGGGTGAATCTACGTACAATTTCAAGAAAAAAAGTTCATATAAACATAGGTCCGTAAGAGCTTCGTTACGGAGCTACAGGGTGTTGAAATTTCAAAAAAAATGGTTTTTTCTTCAAAACTTCTGCAGTTTTTGGGACATTAAGGCTGAATATGGAATGCAAGCTATTTTCTACAGCCTCCATGATTACACTTCCTAAATTCCAACTAGAATCTACAAGGTGTTTCATTTTCCGGAGCCATGTCTTCTTTTGCCCTTCGAACCTTTTTTGCAGTACGCCACTGATCAGCGAACAATCAATTTTCGTCATCTTCGTTTATTTTAGAAATTTCTTGACGCTTGTAATTTTTCTTCAACCGTTCTCGAGAAAAATATTATTTAACGATTGTATGCATTTGCTGATTTGAAAGCACTCCTAATGATAAAAAGGACTAGTAGGCTTTGATTTTTTTCATTTATTCATTTTGACAGTTGCTGAAGTTGAACCAGTGTCTACTCCAATTGTTTATTAAGTTCACAATTAGCTTTAAGACTTTTGAAGTTATTGCTGTAAGAAAAAATGGCTTATTTTACAAACCCCGAATTTACTGATATCCATTACATGTACGGTCTGGCTGACGGAAACACAACAGAAGCTAGGCGATTATATCAGGTGCGCTTTCCCAATCTAGTAACACCAGACAGGCGAACATTTTCAAATATCCACAGAAGGTTGAGGGAAACTAATACTTTTAGTGCAATAAATCATTTAAAAGGTGCAACTCAAACTGTGAGAACTACAGTTATTGGGGTAGCAGTTTTGAATTGAAAGATTTGTGCCATGACTCGAGATGTTTTGGAGGAGCAATGATTTTACTGTCTTGCGATTTCCGCCAAACACTACCAGTAATTTCAAGAACTACGTCTGCCGACAAATTAAACGCTTGCCTCAAATCGTCGAATCTATGGCGCTATGTGAAGAAAATTCAGCTGACAACAAACATGAGAGTTACATTGTTTAATGATACGTCTGATGAAGATTTCTCGGAGCAATTGTTGACTATCGATAATGGTCAAGTATCTGTCGATGAATCGAGCGGATTGATATCAATCACAAATAATTTCTGTAATTTCGTCTCATCAAAAGGCGAACTTATCAACAATGTCTTTCCAAACATTATTTCTTACTACAAAAATAATGAATGGTTTAGTGAGCGAGCAATTTTAGCGGCTAAGAATACAGATGTAGATGACCTGAACTACATAATTCCAAATGATATCATTGGAACAATGCATTCATTCAAATCTATTGACTGCGACACAAATGAAGATGAAGCCACCAACTATCCAATTGAATTTTTAAACTTCTTAGATTTGGCTGGCTTACCACCTCAAAATTCACGCCTAAAGGTTGGCTCCGTAGTAATCATGCTTCGAAACATAAACCGACCAAATTTGTGCAAATTTGTGGTTAGAAAATTAATGAACCATGTAATTTACGCTATGATCCCAAGCGATATGCCATTTGAATTTAAAAGACCTCAATTTCCGATCCGTCTTGCATTTGCCATAACCATCAACCAATCACAAGGCCAATCCTTAAAAGTTTGTGGTTTGAACCTAGAACATCCATGTTCTATGGTATTGAGATTTTCACTTATATTAACAAAGCTATGACTAGTTTCACCACACTGTGGCTTCATCAGATACATACAAACTAATTAATAGAGTTATTCATTATATATTATTCTTATTTCCTACTTAATATTACACTAAGTACAAGTACAAGGATTATGTTAGACAACCCATCGGAGTTGCTTACTTTATGAATTAAAAGATTGAGTAAAGGAGAAGGATTTAGATCTAATTGACTATTAAGTAATCTACCTGAATTCTTTTCTTTGTTAATCTCTAAAATTTTCCATAGATTGAGTTTTTGTCTATTATTTTCATTTTGTAAAATCTTGGAATTATCGATAAAGTTATGGTTTTCTTCGAATAAGTGATTAGAATAATGGAAATCTGATTTATGATAATTAAAACTATGTTTGTGCTCTGATAATCTAACTTCGAAATTTCTGAAATTCTACCAATATAAATTTTATTACAATCCCCGCAAGACAGTTTATCAACACCGGATTTATTATTATTATCAATTTAAGATTGCAGTTTTTGATATGTCGGCCTGCAGAATTATCAGTTCGGAATGCTATATTGAAATTATAATACGAAAGGAATGATTTTAATTTTATACTAGGATTACAATATGAGTTAAACTGTTGTATTTTGTGTTAGAACTTTTTATGCTTGGAAATACTTCCTGGATTGCTTTTCGAAATTTTTGCTTGAAATCATGTTGTCAATCATACTAGGATTGTAACCGTTATTGACTGCTATTTGTTTAATTATATTTTGCTATTTTATAAAATTATTTTGTGACATTGGGAAATCAATGAGTCTATGTACCATACTATTGTAAGCAGCTAATTTATGTGGATAAGGATGTGTAGATGATCAAATTAATGTCGTGTATTACAAGGTACTCAAGCGAAGAGCAACCTATGTACTAAAATACAGAAATAATAATGAATAATTAATGTAGGTACTTAATTTTTTTGTATTTTTCTAATAGAAAATATTAATGAATTTCAAAATTTGCTTATTTATTGCCTTTAAAGCGGAACAGAGATCGCCGGGTCAGCTAGTATTTGATGAAATTTACTTCACTTTCAACGCTAAGTTTGCTGAAAAGTCTGGAGCAAACTATTTCAGCTACTTGAATATAACGAGGTAATTCAAATTCGATCGAACGATTGGGAATACTAAGCAGGTAGATGTTTGAATATTCCTAGTAGTTCAAATACATCATTAGCATCCTAACGTAATGATCGAACCTTGTCTGACTATGCAAACGACCTATCTCCTGTTAATTTCACTGACATCACATTCTCGTAATTACGTTCTATAGTCCAACAGTAACCTGACACATAAGCTTATACAAACGTCTGAGTGGCTAATTTTTGATATTTTAGTATCTTCTCAACCTTCTCAACTCTCCGTACTATACAAACGACACTACTTTGAAGTGATGTTAACAAGAAACTATGTGGCCTAAGGACAGTATAATAAATATGAACTATGAATTGATTTGTTTCGTTTTTAGAAATAGTATGTTAGATTTCATTATAGTTTAGTGGAATAAGCTATTTACGACGTTAATATTGTGTGAAATTTGGTTTGGTGCAATGAATAATATTACTGTCGTTTTTTAGTAAATGGTCGAAAGTGTAATATTTCGTTGTTTTTTTAGCAGGTAATTTCTCAAGTATGTCTCGATTAGTGGCTAGTAACAACTACTCATGCTTAAAAGGTTCTATAAATTCAGTTTTAGAAGATGATGAAGACAACGAGATAGATAGATAGATAGCTTTATTTCAAAGAGACAAAATTACAATAAATGTAAACCATGTCTAGGGAAATAGACGTCACGAAAATATTCAACAAACGCCACAGTAACAAGATGATAACAAAATATAAACATCAATCACTTTGGACTATGGTACAATTCAGCGAGCATTTAAAATATCACAAGTAATATATCGAAAATTTTCGAAATGGTCTTGAAAAAAAGGCTTGTTGACTTTTTAGAAAAATATCAACTGATGTCTCCTAAGCAGTTTGGTTTTCAAAAACATATATCGACGCAAGATGCTATCAATTGCCTTATTTCAAAAATTCATGAAAGTATTGAGAAGGGTGAACGGTCCTTGGCAATCTTCCTAGACCTTGCCAAAGCCTTCGACACTGTCGATCATGAAAGATTATTAGGAATATTGCAAGACTTGGGAATACGAGGCGTTGCTGGAAAACTTTTGGCAAGTTATCTCGAAGGACGAGAACAATATGTTATGGTTGGATGCACACTGAGCTCCCAAAAGATCGTTAAATACGGAGTACCCCAAGGCACTGTTCTTGGGCCGATTCTATTTATAATTTACATGAACGAAATTTTGAAAGCTGAAACAGAGGGTACACTCATTAGTTTCGCGGATGACAAGGTTTTGTTCTATACAGATAGGTCATGGGAAGCTGTTAAGAAAAAGACAGAAATGGATTCAAGTAAAATATTGAACGCGTTTGATGAAATGTTATTGACTATAATAAAACATATTTTATGCCGTTTAGTTGCTATAGCAGTGGTTTACCCCTTTTCAAAGAACTCGAAATTGAAAAAAATGAAAAAACTGTCAAAATTGCTACAAAAGAAACTGTGAAGTATCTTGGAGTACTAATTGATCAAAATTTAAGATGGGACTATCATATTGAATTATTGGTTAAGTCTCTGAGGAGTTTGCTTTACTTGTTTAGATTACTTGCTAAGTTTGTCGATTTTCGTAGATTGAAGATGATTTATCACGGCCTTGTAGAATGCAGAATTAGATACGGCTTCACGATATATGGTGCTGCAGCAGGCTGTTATCTGAATAAAGTGGAAATCTTACAGAAAAAAATTCTAAAAATAATTTCAAAAAAACCAAATACCTACCCCTCAGATGACTTATATAAACAAACTAGTGTATTGGATGTCAGGCAGCTGTATTTCCTTGATTGTGTAACACAAATTCACAAAAGTAAAAACAAACTTCAATATGTTGATCATGGATATGGGACCCGATCTTGTTCACAGGCAAAGGTCAAAACCCTTTTCTTTTCGAGAACTATATCTCAACGTTCTTTCGATTTTAATGCCTATAGAATGTATAATTTCCTTCCACTAAACATAAGAATTGTACCCAATATAAATAGTTTCAAAAGGAAGGTCAAGTGTTTTCTCAGAATGAAAGATAGAAATGACATCCATTGTTTGTTTTGATCCATATAAATTTTTTTTTATTGATTTGTATTTCGTTGATCATAGCATACCTTTTGTATTTCTCTGTTTGTAGTTGCGTACCCACGCACTGGCTTAGCCTTAGTGGGTAATCCTTGATGTGTTTTGTTCATTCGTCATGGTCATAATTTGTGTTTTTGTTTTTTATAGTTTGTAATGGGAGGGGGGTTTTCACATTGTGATTATGATTGAGTGAATAAAAATTATTATTATTTATTATCGTGGACTTATGCACTATCTCAGCTGTTAGCTGGATATAATTTACCTTTCCCAGATTTAGCAATCAAAGGGAATAGGCTCGATTACAATATACTTGACATAAATTTCCTAACTATCCTACATGTATTAAGAATTACAGCTTTTTGCATTTCTATATAGGTATTCTTATGCAATTCTAATTTCTTAAGGCTATCATGCAAAGTTTTGGGTATTAAACCAGTCGAGGATACGATGACAGGAACGATATCTATTTTGTCGAGGTGCCACATCTGCTTGATCTCAATAGCAAGGTCTGTGTATTTGGACTTTTCTCCTGGAACTTATTCAGCACGTTGTTATTATTTGGTATGGCGACATCCACCAGCATTGCTGTCTTGGCTCTCTTATCATACACCACTATGTCCGGCCTATTATTCGTCACCATTCTGTCAGTGATAATAGGCCTATCGTAGTATAATCTGATAGAGTCATTTTCCAATACGGGCGCCGGTTGATACTTGTAATATGGCTGGAATGTATTCAGAAGTCCGTACTTGTGTGCAAGTTTCTGATGGATAATGTTGCACACTTGATTATGCCTGTGAAGATAGTCTGTATTGGCCAGTTGTTCGCATCCGGACGTAATATGCTGTATCGTCTCCGATCTTATATGGCATTTTCTGCATCTATCTGTTTGTAATGTTCCGTCCTTCATAATAAATTTTTGTAGTTGTTTGTAGCGATCACTTGGTCTTGGATGGCCATAAGGAATCCTCTGTTTCCGCGAATAATTCTCCTTTCATCAACCATTTGTTGGAGGCTTCTTTGTCGATGTGTGGTTGATTAATCTCATGGTGATGTCGTCCATGCAATTCCTTTCTTGACCATTGCTCTTGTTTTTCAGTATCTGATAGGAATGGTAGATTCAGCAGGTCATCTCTGGTAGCAAGATTTAGAGGTGTATATCCTTATCAGCCAACGATACCACTCTATGTAGGTCAGAAGTGAGAGCTTTTGCTGAGAAGAATTCTCTGAGATTTCTTATCTGTTCGGTGTGTAAATTGACAACATCTATTAATCCGCGTCCTCCTTCTTTCCGCTTCAAAGTTGTTCGTATCACAGACGATTTTGGATGATGATTGTTGTACTTTGTCAGCATCGTTCGGGTCTGCCTTTGAATATCATCTAGCTCCGTCTTAGTCCATCTGATTATTCCAAATGAGTAAAGCAACACTGGAATGGCGTAGGTGTTAATTGCCTTGACTAGATTCCCCGAGTTCAACATCGATTTCAGCACAGACTTCAGACGCTGACTGTATTCTGAACGAATCTTCTCCTTTGATTGTTTTTGGTCTAACAATCTGGCTTGTTGGTATCCCAGATATTTGTATGTTTCGCCATCTCTCATGCACTGTATAATGTCACCGTTTGGAAGTTGTGTTTCACCATCTATGACTTTCCTCTTTGAATGTTCAGGGTCTTACATTTTCAATCCCGAATTTCATATGAACATCTGCCGAGAACTCACTGACAGTTTTCAGCAAATCATCCAATTGCTTCTTGTTCGAAGCATATAATTTGATGTCATCCATATACAGCAGGTGGGAGATTGTATGATAATTCCTTTCTGCTTTTATCCTAAATCCGTATCCAGTTCTATTGAGCATTGAGGACAATGGGTTCATTGCCAAACAGAACCATAGTGGACTCAAAGAGTCTCCTTGAAAAATTCCACGACGTATGGGTATCTCGTCGGTTTTAATTGATTTATTGTTCATGTTGACCTGCAGAGACGTGCGCCAGTGTGTCATTGTTGTCTTCAAGAACTCTACCAGGGCTGGGTGAATTTTGTATATCTGCAATACTTCAACAAGCCAAGAATGGGCGGTACTATCGAATGCTTTCAGATAATCGAGAAAAGCTGAATGAACATTGCGATGCCCTACGTGTGCCTGTTTCATTATCACAGAATCGATGATGAGTTGTTCCTTGCACCCGTGGTGTTTCTTTCTGCATCCTTTCTGCTCCTCTGCTAATATATTGTTGTCGTCAAGGTGTTGGTATATTCGATTGGATATGCATGAAGTGAGTATTTTGTAGAGTGTTGGCAGGCAAGTGATTGGCCTATATTGAGACGGATCCTGTGTTCTATCGCTCTTAGGTAGCATATATGTTAAGCCTTGCGTTAGGAAAGTGGGTGTTTTCTTGGGATGTTGAAGAACATACGTGAGCTGTTTCGCTAGGGCTCCATGGAGCTTATCAAACTTCTTGTACCAGTAGTTGTGGATATTATCTATACCTGTGGCCTTCCAATTGTTGGTCGCTCCAATTACTGTTGTAATTTCTTCCTCCGTTATTCCATCGAAGTCCATATGTCTGATATCGAGGCGTTCTTTTTCATTCGTGATCCATTCCGCATCTCTATTGTGTTCTTTGGGGTTCGACCAATAGTCGGTCAAGCACTGTGCGTCAGGTACTTCTCTGTTATTGTTGGTCGCAGTTTTGTTATTTCCGATGACCAATAGTCGGTCAAGCACTGTACGTCAGGTACTTCTCTGTTATTGTTGGTCGCAGTTTTGTTATTTCCCCTATGAAAATTGGCAGCGTTTTGAGGAACCTTTGGTTTTGGTGTTTCCTTTCACTACACTTGACGTATCTTGAAAGCCTCTTTGCTTTTGCTTGGAGTTTCTGTTTCAAAGTGTCCATATACACGTCGATGTGTTGTTTGTGATCAGGGTGTTTTGTGTTCGTACCAATTTTCCTATAAATTTTGCGTATATGTGATTTCAAGCGCCTTGAGGGTTTTCTGTTTCTCACTAACTCTGTGAGGCGACTGATTTCTGCTCTAATATTATCAATATCCTTCTCCAGTCGTTTTTGCCATGGTGGTTTTCTGACGCTTTTTGGCTCAGCTTGAATCAGAGTTGTGGAGATTTGTTGTTTGTGAAGTCGAAGAACCGCTACTACTCCACAGTAAATCAAAGTGTGAATCTTCTCCAAGGTGTTCTGGTCGGTATATTCTTCAAACACTGAATTCACGCTTGCTAGGATAATATTGGTGTTCTTGTTCGTCTTGAGTTTGGGCAGTTTAGGTCTTTTAGTTGGGTTACTACCACTGAATTCAGTTATTGCTCTGTTGAGTTCCGATCTTGCTAAATACATATATTCGTCCTGCTGATTCTGCTCAGGAGGGCGTTCCATGTTAATATTCATTTCCGTGGCTTCGATGTTATCTGTAACACTTTCATTGACTCCAGCAAGTATACCGTTATGAGTATCATTTTCGCTTCTAAGTTCCATTATGACCTCTTCTCGTATGCTTTGCAGCGTTTCTGAAGAAAGTAGCCTGTTTTTAACGATTGTTCTTCGTTGATCCGAAATTCTCTGCTCGGATATGTGCTGTAATTCAGGATATTTTTCTACGAACGCAAGATGTAACGCGTATCTGTATGCTGTCATTTCCGATTCCAAGTTTGTAATCTTGTAATAGGAACGCATAATGAGAATGAGAGATGCGTTTCCTAGGGATCTCTGGGGTCCACTTCATGCGTTTCCTAGAGTCCGGCTCTGTCTCGTGGTCGTAGGCATAATGGCTTGTGCTAAATCTTGAAACATCAAGAGTCGGTTGGGAGGTATTGATGTTTATTTCCACTTGTTCATTGATAGTATTATTATTATTATTATTATTATTATTATTTCAATAACCAAGTATGGTTCTAACTTCAACAACAAGTTGGTTACTTTCGTTTTGAAAACGTAAATACTTCTGATCTGTTTCACTACGTTAGGTAGCTTATTATATAGTCTAAGGCAGCTATAAAAGACGCCTCTCTCAATCACAGAAAACCTATGCTTAGGGTAATAATAATTTAGACTTCTAGTGCAGAAAGATCTCTGAGGCAAGAATTCCTGAAATAATTTGTGTGTTTGAAAAACAACGGGTACTCCTGAATATAAATAGCTAGGACAGATAGAAGATTGTTGGCTCGGAATTTGCCTCGACGTGATTTGTTTACTTTCATACATAAAACAATTCTCACAGCTCTCTTCTGCATCACGAAGACTCCCTCAATATCGCGAGAGCACACCGTACCGAACCAAAGACTCGAAACTGGCGTGATACACCATCATTAATGTCTGGTAGTCGATATATCTCGCCAGCACCCTGAGGCTATAACATACAGAGCCCGCTCTTGAACATACATGTTCTACGTGAGGGTCCCACGTTAGGGTGGAGACAATGTGCGTTCCCAGAATCCTAAGTTTGAATGTAGTGCCAGCAACATCTATACTGTTGGGTTAAGTCAAGCTGAAAATTAATAGTTGTAAATATCATGATGTTCGTTTTATCTTTGTTGCATATCTGCTTGTTCATTAGAAAGCAGTTCTCGACACATTTCATTGTGGTGTTGAAAAGTAGACAAAAGTCAGAGAGGCGACCGCACCAAGATATTCGAGTCATCAGCGAAGTTAGTTGTTGAACAATATGACGAATTCAATTCCATTAAAGTGGAAAAGTCATTTATGTTAACAATGAATAAAACTGGCTCAAGTATACTGCCCTGTGGTACTCCAGTTTTAAGTGATTCTTCAGTAGATGTTGCAGTAACATTATATTTTTGTACAATCACCTTTTGTCTCCTGCCTGCAAGGTATGACTTAAACCACTCAAGAGCCGGTCCCCTCACTCCGCACCTCTCAAGTTTGAACAGCAAGATACCATGGTTAAGGTAGTCTAATATGCTTTTGATAATTCCCAGAACAGGGCTGCTATCAGCCCTCCCTCCTCCAGAGCTTTAAGTATACACTTGGTGAACTGGAAGACGGTAGTCTGAACGGACTTTGATTTTGACTGAGTACGTTTGAAGCAACAAGGTAGTCTACCAATCTGGTACACATTACTTTTTCAAATATCTTAGAGAAGCACGGCAGTACGCTTCCTGGGTTCTTGAGCTCAGTAACATCTCCTTTTATGTGGATGGGCTTAACTAGGGCCAGCTTCAAATTGTCAGGATATATACTATGTTCCAGCGAACAATTGAGAATATGCACCAACGGATCAGCTATACTCTCTACACAGAGCTTTATTATTGATATTTTCAAGGTATTCATCATATCCACTAGTCATTTTATTTTTGACACTTGATACTAAAGACAACAATTCATTTCTATTTACAGGGCGAATGAACATAGAATTTGTATTTGAATTTTCCTTGAGGGAGAGAGGCACCATCATAAGCTGACTCACCGCTTGGTCCACACCATCAACCATGAAACCATTGAAACTATTTGCTAGAGTAGATGGTTCACCTGGCATTTGCAAGGTTGACATTCCAATATTGCTACCGTTTAACTCATTTACTACTTTCCATGCTCATTTACTTTCATTTTCTGATGTTTGAATCTCTTTTCTTAAATCAAATCGTTTTGCATTTAGTAATTTCTGGTTATATTCTTCCTTTACATGTTTATAGCTATCGTTGTACCTATGATCTACCATGCTAGCACTATAGAGGACTTTCAAACGATTTTTACACTCAACAATCTCTGGATCACAACGCACTGATGCTCCTAGACCTCTTTCACTATAGACTTTGATTTTTCTCATTGAAAACTAGTTCTTAAACATTTCATGAATAGATTAGGGAAACAACTTCACATCTCATTTACTTTTTTTGGATAATAACGGTAAACTTCAGACCAATCCACTTCATTCAAGCAATGTTTGAAATTTTCAATGTTTTCATTATTGAAAATCCTTTTGATGGTATAATTACAAGAAGTGACCTTATTCTGAGTTATTGATAATGTGCTGTGTGATCAGAGATCATTGAGTGCAGTACTTCAGCGCCTCCTCCATGCTTCAGAAGACAGTTTGTTGAAAAGTTATATAAACATGTCTTTGAGGTTGGGGTTATACGAGTGGGTTCATTTATTGTTACAAGCAAGCCATAAGATGAAATAGTGGATAGAAATAAAGATCTGTCCTGAGTAGCACTCAACAAATCTATGTTAAAGTCACCTCCTATTATAAAGCTGCATTCTTGTTGTCAAAAATGGAAAACTATGTCCTCAAATCTTTCTAAAAACACAGTAACATTTTCACCAGATGGGCGGTAAATTGACAAGATTAGAAATTTCTTATTGTTTATGGTACACTCACATCATGAACTTTCCATTTTCAATTGACATTTTTTTTGCCTCAACTCTTTCACTACTATGTACATCTGACCGAACAAAAGTTGCACTTCCTCCATGTGTTCCCACAGTTTCCCTTGAGAAGTTTGCTGCCAGGTTGAAGTTTTCAATGCCTAAGTTTTTTAGATGATTTTCAGTTTGCCAATGCTCAGTTTAACATAGAACCATGCACTCTCTGTGCTCATCCAAAAGAGCCTCTATTTGATCCACAGAGTTTCTCAGTGAACGAGCATTTTGATGTATAATGCCGAAATACTCTCTCTTGTTACACTCATTTTCTGTAGAAACAGCAGGTGTGGAATGCTTTAATCTAAAAAAGACTCACTATGTTTCTTTAAGAACTCTTGATGTTTTTCAAAATCGAAGCGCGTAATCCCAACATTTTGAGGCCCGAAAGAAGACTCATATATTTCGCCTTTCTTTTCAAAGGAGGCTGTTACTAGGAATCTAGTCCGAGTCTGGATCCAGTTTCAGTATTTGAAGCTTGCAGTTCTCAAGACCACTTTTCTTTTTGATAAACGTCAATCATATCAGGGGTTACACGTTCTTTCACTCTACTGATATAGAGCTAAACTCGTTTATCAGTTCCAGAGAAACCATTCTTCTTTTCCTCATCAGAAATTTCAGCAGTTCCTCTCCTATTGAAGCTTGTATGCGAGGCTTGTTTACGAGATTTCTTTCTATTTACTGGGATCCATTCTGAGCGTCCTTTTTCTTTGGGGTTTGACTGGCTTGAGTTCGAGTTCTTAACTTTAGGTTCCTTGTAAACATCATTATTTACATTTTTGTTGGTTAACGTGTGCGACGTTAGTGTCGCTGTCACGGACGAGCATCGAGATACGTTTTCTTTTTCTTCGTTGAGGTTCAACATTGTCTGCGACGGCGACCAGTTGCTAGTATTTGCTGCCGTGTCTGCAAAGTTCCTTTTTTCAGGTTTTCGTGGACCTCCTTGTTTTTCAGTGTCCTTGATGTTGTTTGACGGAGGATTAGGAACACCAGGAACTGTGAACTTATCGTAATCATACTTATGCTTATCATTTTTTCACTTTTACTACTGCCATTGTTTAAATTTTTTGCTTCATAGCGACGAATTGTATCGAGAAATAACCCATTATTTTCAATCAATATTTTGTTCTTCTCTTGAACTTCCCGCAGAAGCTCGTTCGAATAAAAATTTTCTAATTTTTTATCTGAATGTACCTGTTCATCCATAGTTTTCAGTTTGTTACTCTCTTGATCAGGGTTTCCTTCACAGCACAAGATTATACATTCAGCCATAAAAACCACATTCTGCATTCTGTTCACGCAACTATAGTGGTGAACACTGTAGCACCTTTCACAGAAAACACCTTTTCAGACTTTTTTGGCGCAGCATTTAAATTTACAGGTTTTTTCGAATTTTCACGGAGATCACTTTCAGACTCTTCCTCACTTGTCGCCATCTTTGTGTAGAATGTGAGTAGGAACTTATAATTATACCAGATCCCGCGACAGTCACAGTCGAAGAAAAAGGCGAACAATCAACGTATTCACCTGATATGGTTGCGGCCGACATTTTTCTTTTTGCAAAAGTCAGATTACTACTCCGAGGTACCCGTTTTAAATCGATAGAAGACATAAAAGAGAATTCGCGACGAGAAGCCGATTCCGGAAAAAGCAGTTGAGTTTCGAGTTTTTGAGGTTTGGTAAGAGCAAAGTGTCGGTCTGAGTCACACCAGGTGAAAACTGTTGTTCTTTGATGATATTTTTTCAGTTTTTGGTCAGAAATTCATTCACAATGATAGTCTCGTGAGATGGTATTTTATTTCCACAAATCTGGCCTTTTTCGAACAATTTGCTCTCCCAAACGCCGCATAACGTTCAGGTGGTATGGTTTATTTGCCGTCTGACCTTCTGGCGAAAATTCCTACTGCAGAACTCAGCGATAATCAAAGAAAACAGTCAACATTATCCTTACTCTCGATCGACTTCGAAGTGGTTTCTTCGGTTTCGGTTCAGTTAGAAGTCGCTATTTGGAAGCTTTTTGAATGGTTTGCTTGTCTAACTTATAAACCCATGTCTTACACCAGTTACAATTGACTTTATGAACGTCAGATCGGAATTGACTCGTTATAGCATGTCGGACCCTTGCTTCAACATTGACTTAAGTCAAAACAACTAGTTTTCGAGGAAATTGAAAAAACTGATTGACCAGTCGGGAGGAAATAATTAATAGTCGTATGGTAACAATCGGAAAATAAACCATGAAATAAGTTATTCGATATGAAGTTTCATATATTTTCTCATTGGATTTGGAAAAAACTACTTTTTCGGAGTTGTGACAGTTTTGATATTTTTTATTGGAATTGCGAGGAATTATTTTGAATTGTGAGAGTCTTGATGAGTATTTCTCTAAAACTTGATAACTATGACACTTTGGATGATTTTTAAATGTATTAACCACATGCTTATTTTGAATTGTGTCGCTGTGATGTTGTGTTGTTTAAGAAATTATAATGAAATACCTCAAAATGCTTCATTTAATTTCATAACAAAGTATAAATAGAGGAACTTATTCAGCATTTAAAGTGAAAGAAATATTTTAACTTTTATGAAATATATCAACACAAGTTACTTTGAACATCAGCAATCATGAAGTTTTCATACTGTGTCATTATAATAATAGTTGGTATTTTATTTTTATTAACAAGATCTTTCAAGTCCTTCTCTTCATTTTCTGCTAATGGACTTTTGTCGGAATAAGCACGAACCAACCGATCTTATTCTGCATTAGCATGAGATGTTGCTTTTTTAATAGTTTTATAAGAAGTACAGGGTCTTTCTTTTTTCACTGTCAGAATTTTGATGTCGTGCCGAACTACTTTCATTTTGTCAGTGCTTGTGGTGAAATTATTATTTGAATTTGGGAGGCTTTTACTTGATAAAATTCCATTATCAATAATAAAAAAAAGTAATTTGTTTTTTGGAATTTTACTTATTAATTATGATTCGTAACGCGTTTCACTACACCGTAGCTTCTTCAGACGAATGAATGTACAGAAAATAAGAATGAGAATATAAATATAAATGTTCTCAAGTAATTAAAAGAGTAAGTAATACAGACCACGAAAATATAAATTCATTAACTCCAATCCAAAATCCCCGAATTATATTCGGTGATAAAACTTCATAAACCTAATTACGCAATTAGACCTGTTGTTTCTTATGTAACGGCACTTTCTTTCAAACTTTCAAAATTCCTTAACGACTTGCTAATAAAGCATTGCAATTTTAAATCTAAAGTTTCGGTCAAAAATTCATACTAACTAATCGCCAATATCAAAGATACCATTATATCACCTTACTCCAAACTCATTTCTTTCGATGTTCAGAATCATTTTCCCAACATTCCTCCGAAAGATACGTACTACTTAGTTGAAGAATTATTAGAAAAGATTCATGTCAATACTATCATTAAATCAGATATTCTTTCATTATTACAAATTTGTTCAGATCAAAATTGTTTTCATTTCAATAACAAATATTATACTATTGAAGACGGCTTGATTATGGGCAATCCGTTAAGTCCTTTGTTAGCAGAAATATTCATGAATAATTTAGAGGAATTAATTCATAATCATCCACTCAGTAAATATTGTTTATACTGGTATCGCTATGTAGACGATATCATTATTTGCTTCACAGGAACAGATAGACAGTTAAAAATTTTCGAAAATAATAATAACATATAAATTCATTACATCCAAAAATTGGATTCACAACCGAAATAGAAAGCAATAATTCGATAAATTTCTTAGACGCAATTTCGAATGAAAATGAAAACATATTTTCGCAATTTACCATAAGCCGTCACATACAGATATTATAATACATAACTCGTCGTGTCATCCATATCAACATAAAATGTCAGCATTCAATAGTTTTATTCATAGATTGATTAACATCCCGTTATCACCAGAAAATTTCAACAAAGAATTAAATTTGATTAAACAAATAGCCAAAAATAATGGTTACAATCCCAAACTAATAAATAATATTTTAAATAAAAACAAGGTAGAATCGCATTGAATGAAGTTTACCCTGTCGATAAATTGAAACAAAAATTCAACATCTTAACCTACGTTGGCATTACAAGTGAGAAACTGAAATCATTCTTGAGTAGCAATAATTTCAACATAGCTTTCCAAACTAATAATAATTTAGGTAAATATATAAAAATAATAAAACCAAATCAGGTAAAAACAATAAATCAGGTGTTTATAGATTGAATTGCAATGACTGTGATAATTTCTACATTGGTAGATCACATGGAAATTTTAATATAAGAATATCGGAACATAAACGCAGTTTTTCAAATAAAAAATCAGATTCAAATTACTCGAATCATCTCTTAGAAAATAATCTTTCGACCCACAGTTTGAAATTTTGCATACAGATAATAAATATTGGAAGGTATATCTTTGGGAAACTTCATAAATCAACAAATACCAACACTCAGGTAGACTCATCAATGAACAAGTCGATTTAAGCGCTTCACCTCTATCGTATCTCTTCGGGGAGCAATCTATTCCTCAATTTTATTGGATGTATCTGTCATAAATAACCACTTAAGAAGAATCACTCACTAAGCTTTTAATTACTTAAGAACATTCATATTTATATTCTCATTCTTATTTTCTATACATTCATTCGTCTGAAGAAGCTACGGTGTAGTGAAATGCTTTACGAATCATAATTGTTAAGTAAAATTCCAAAAAACACATTACTTGTTTTTATAAGTGAAATTATTACCCAACTCTTCTTGAAGCATTTTTAAGTCATAAAAATCCTCATGAGTCATTTCATGAACTCGGTATGGGGAGCCACTATTTTTCCTGTTCTTATTAGTGAGACGTATTTCCCTGGTACCTAGATTGGACCAGATCTTAGATGTCCCTTAATTTGTTTCTCGATAACACTATGCACGTTATCGCCCACATTTTGTGAGTGTTCATGAATGAGAAGTTTGTGGGTGATACTTCGGAAATTCCACTTATTCACTGCGTAAGAATATGTTGCCAACAAATATTTATTTCTTTGCTGGCCGCAGCAGTTATCAGAATTGAAAATGATATCGAGGTCGCTATCTCTTGCATTTTCCATCAATGTTGCCAGATAACGGAGTACACAGCTTCCAATTTCAACTGCACCTCGTTTTGTTTCATTCCAAGAGAAACTGTCAACTTCCTTGTCATTCAAGTCACTTAAAGTGAAATTGTAACAGTTGAGTTTGCTCTCGTAATAGAATGATGATACTTGGCCTTTTGGTACTGCCATTACTCCCTGTGAATCATAAACAGCAACATGAGCATTTTTGTCGATTTTATCAGCTTTTTTCTCCTTCACGAGAGAATCTTTTGAATTTGCATTTTTAAAGCATTCGCACAGGTCACACTGATCCTTTTTTGGAGTACAGAAGGAGATATTGAATTCTCCATTAAAAATACGGTTGAACATTACAGAATTGGCGAACGGAAGTTGCTGTTACTCAAGACTCTCCCTATAGTTTCTATATAGGGCAGCTAAACTCTTTCCACCTTCTTTTTATTCACGTGTTGTCTGAGCTCTCAGATAATGCGACTCTACTCTCGGTATAGCTTTGATGAAGAGTCTCACACTGTCTTCAATTTCGGGATTTACAGTTGGCTGCTTTCCGTGCTTACTTCTCTCATCAGATTCAATAAATCCTGTGTCCGTTTTTTCATCTGAGCTGTCCAAATTCGTCTATCATTTATGTCGAGAGTGGCCTTAAAGAATGTCTTGCATACTCTGATATGACTACCACTAACCACAAAATAAGAAGCTGAATCAATTTTCCTCAAGTTTTGTGTGCAAGAGTATCGATACTTAGGTTTAATAGTTTCCGGGTGCGCTAAAATGAATTTCCTCTGCCTGTCTCGGTTCGCAAGTTTCCAGTAGATAATAAATATTTCCTTTCTGATCTCTTCACTTATTTTTCGGCTGCAAGCAATTGTGCATTTCTGTCGACAAGGTTGTTGTATTTTTTGCAGCAATATTTTTTTCTTTTAGAAGACGATACGTATGCTTTTCCATTTTATTTTATTTCATCCATGTTTCAGGATTTCCTTTTCTTTTTTTACCTTTCTTCTCTCCTTCTTCTTCTTCTATTTCTTCTTTCTCAACTCCACTTTGCTATGAACTTTCATTTTCACTGCGAACAAAAGACCTACTTGAACTTTGATGAGGTCGAATGTTGAAATTGGGATCAGCGTCTGAACCATCGACAACCTCGTCGTTGTCGCTTTCACTACTTGGAATAGGTTAACCGTTGTAGTTGACATTCTTCAGTCTAGTCAAATGCAAAACGGTAGAATTTCCAGAATTACGGATACGGAGAAAATATCATCGGTAACCTCAGATGTCGGGCTTGCCGAATGTGAAAATGCGGATAATGAGCTTTCAATTTCCAGGTGATAACTAGATTTTGTATTTTCTTTTTTTTTTATTTAGAACAAGCGCTTCAACCACGCAGGGTTATTAGCGCATCCATCAATAAAAACAAAAAAGAACAACATAGAATTTGAAGCTAAATTGAGTTATATAAATCACAGTCTTTTAGAAAATTCATGAGCTTAGTGAGATCTTTGTTCAGTACTGCACGTAAACTATTGCCAATTTGAAAACTATTTCTTTTCGCTGCATACCCTGGGCAGTCGATTATAACATGCTTGATGGTTAAGGGCGCCTGACAATGCTGACAAATGGGTCGCTGTTCTTTCGAAATGAGGTAGCTGTGAGTCATATTTGTGTGTCCTATGCGCAGCCGGTGTAAGACGACTTGGTCCTTACGCAAGGGTAAGTTATATTTCCACGGATCAACACTTGGTTTACACTCGCGTAATTTCGAGGAAGACTGGTTCCATTCATTTTGCCACGCACTTATAATTTGGTTCTTAATGTAGTTTTTGAAGTCCACAAACGAGATTTTCGACTCAACGATTGAGTCCACTGCACTTATTGCCGCCCGGGCTGCTATATCGGCCTCTTCATTACCTTGGATACCGATGTGTGAGGGTATCCACACAAATGATACACTTCTTCCCGACGTTTGAATGTTATTCATGGCCTTAAATATTTGTTGCACTAGGGGGTCTTTTGCGTACATATTATCTAGTGACCTTATTGCTCTTAGAGAGTCTGAAATGAGTATTGCGGATCGGACGTTGTTTTCCTCTATTTGTTTGACACCTGTAATATGGCATATAGCTCCGCTGTGTAAGTACTTGTGTACTTTGGTAATTTGAATTTCGTAACCGACTGACACTTTACGATCGCAGCACCCACCTCGTCATTAATTTTCGATGCGTCCGTCACTGAGAATCGATTGCAGTTCTGTTTTATGGTATTCGTGTTTATGTTGTACTTGTTATATTTTGTCAATGTGAGAATGCAGTTTGGTTTGTCGATAGTCCATGGCGGGGCATTTGTTCCTTTATACAAAAATATGATATTGGGAATGAGATTCCGAATAAATCTTTGTATTGCGTTATTCTTTCATTGGCAGATGGTCTAGACCGTTTTTTTGTGATATAGAGATCATGAAACTGATTCGATGTGGGAGAGAAAGATGGGTTGTTTGAATCGAAAATAACAGACGATGCATAAGTGAGATAGATATGCTCTTCGTAATCTTAGGGGGTTCTGAAATTTCACACAGTAGGCTGTCTATAGGACTTGTGCAGTAAGCACCCAAAACTATTCTTATAGCAGTATTATGCAGGGTGTCTAGAGCTCTAAGGGCAGAGGGTGTGGCTGAGTCGTAGGCAATGGAACCGTAGTCAATTTTTGATCTGATGAGTGTTCTATAAACTTTTAACAAACTTGAGGTGTCAGATCCCCATTTTCGATTGGACAAAATTTTTAATAGATTCAGGCTTTCATTACAACTTTTTATGATATTTTCGATATGTGGTTTCCAAGTTAAGTTTTGATCGTAAATCATACCCAGGAACTTAATTTGATCGAAAAATTCAAGATTTTTTCCAGCAATTAGATTTTGTATTCTTTTCTTCTATATACGATAAATGGTTTTCATTATGGTGAGTTTCTAGCTGACGATCGTAACTTGCTGAACTTTCAGGAATAATGATTTTTCGATTTTGTTTTGTTATGTTTGGGGTACGACTCAGGAAAGTCATTATCGATGGATTCTACCCGAGGACTAAACGATGAGCTAGAAAGCTCAAGATTATTATTCAAAGCTGTATTCTTTCTTCCAAAATATGGTTTATGGCTATCGTTGTCAAGAATTTTCAGTAAGAGGTTGCCACTTTCTGAATTTGTGAGATAATTTTCATCTGGTGTTAACAATTTATTACAAAAAACTTCATTACACCACCAGAGCAACATGACTTTGTTAAGGGAAAATCGACTACTACCAATCTGTTATCTTGCCTTAACGACTGGATAAACGCCTACGGCCATAGAACACCTACCGATGTAATATATCTTGATTTCGCAAAGGCTTTCGACAGAGTCACAGCTAAGAGATTAGTGTATAAATTTTTGTCGCGGCGAACATTTGTAGTTAAAGTTGGTGATGCTTACTCTTCGGAAAGGGCGGTTAAGAGTGGGGTGCCACGAGGATCCGTCCTGGGGCCACTGCTATTTATTATTTTCGCAAGTAACTTGTCTCATCGGATTAGGTCTCACAAATCGTTCTTCGCTGATGACACCAAGTTGTATGCAAACCTGCTAATCGGGAGGCAGCTTCTGCAAGACGACTTGGTTGTAATAAATCGATGGTGCAAAGATTGGCTTCTACCATTGAACGTGGACAAATATGTAGTGCTGCGTATAGGACCAAACAATCCGTTGTATCGGTACTCGATTGACAATCAACTCCTTCGCTCGGCGTCTTCACATATCGACCTAGGTATAACCATTACTTCAGACCTCACATGGTCGGGACATATCCTTAGTGTTTGTAAACGTGCTAACTCTTTGCTTCACCTCATTCGCAAATCATTCGAACACCTATCCTTCACCAGCGCAATCTCACTCTACAAAAATTATGTGCGTCCCATTTTGGAGAACGCGGGTGTTGTGTGGTGTCCGGTTCTCGTTCGGGATAAGAACGTACTGGAAGGTGTTCAGCGCCGTGCAACGCGTATGACTTTCGGTGCCGTACGTCCATCATACGCTGACAGGTTAACTGCAGCTGGTCTAACGACTTTCGAGCAACGTCGATGTCGCGGAGATTTGATTTTAACTTACACAACTACGCCAACCTCAAGAGTTTGTTTGCATTAAACGATGATACTCGCTTGCGTGGCCATTGTCTGAAACTGAGAACAGAAAAGTTTTCGACAAGGCAAAGACAGCACATGTTGGTCAATAGAGTGTTCAATGATTGGAATGGGTTTCCAGGTGATGTGATCCGCTCGGAATCGGTAAATGAATTCAAAAACAAAATGGACTCGCTTCTTTTCGCGTAGTGGTGTGTCAATGCTCTAGTGCAATTCATTACGAGACTAATTTTTACTAATTTTATGTATAAGCTGTGTATACAAATTTATGAATTATCTTCTGTTATTGAGCTTCATAGGACTATGTCCTCAGCCTTAAATTATTTCTAATAATAATAATGAGTGAATATTTCGAAATTGATTTTATGCGTGTTTCATTTTCGCGGAAAAGTGATTTTTCAGGAAAAAGACTTAAGGACTATTTAACTCAGAATTTAAACAGTATGACCGACTCTAGTCGACTATTTTCAAAATTTTTGAATAGGCAGTTATTTGTTAGTTTCATCTTGTTCTGAAACATAACCAGTAATGATTTATCAAAAGTGATTTAACATATAATGGAACATAAAAATATATTTACTTTTATCACCTTGAAAGACACAATTTCAAATGATACAATTTCGTGTGCAATCACTTATCGTGAAAAGTGTCCCAACTTCAAATGGTCCTTTTACAAAACTGCTCGTCAAAAGTGCACTAATTCGAAATAATACAAAATTCACACCGACCGCTACATACACTTTCAACCAGGTTCAAGTTGCAACTGACAATGTGTCACTTTTCTAGAGGGTAAGCTGGCTCAATTTTATTCATGAAAAACGACACTAGAGCAATCTACTGGATAAGTAATGAAGTTAGATGCAGCCGGTTTTGTTGATCGATAGAGTATTGATCAACTAACACATAATGCTTTTATCTCAAATATTCAAATTTCTGAGTTGTGTCACTTTTGAAGCAAGGATGCGATATATTCATCGACCTTCGCTCGATTCAATTTATACAGAAAACTCTGGTTTTTTGGAACTAGTCGAGTGGCAACACGTTTCATGCCCAACCAATCATTTAAAATGGTATGAATTCATATGTGGGATACAGAAAGTTCATTGCCTATCTCTCAAACTCAAATGACGATTTTCAATTACCATTTCCTTCACTTTATCGTTGTTAACTTCAGTTGAAGATAATGATGGCTGACTAAAGTGAGATTCTGAAGTGTAAATTTACTTACCACACAACCATCAAACAAGGAAACATAGAAAGAAATGATATCCTGTTAAAAGCATTAAACGTTAAAACCGACCACCATCATTAAATGGAGAGAGAATTACATAACAGCATATTGTTCGTATGCAGAATACGCAAGTTGAATTTCTTATATCGAATATAAGAAATTCTTTGCGTCATTACATTGTGGCCTATAACACCATATTCAATTGGGCAGCCTCTTAATATAAAAATCTGGGCACCCTGTACATCTGTTCGTACATTTCGATCGACCATTATTACATGCCCTGATACATCGGACGCTCTGACACGGATTCATGCATGGAACATTTATTTTTCGCGGACCGACCGCTCGCTATGAAATTTTCATCGGTTCGCTTCCCCGCGATATTTTCGCTTTTTCGAATAATCGAATCGGGGGGAAGTGCGGATAATAATTGTATGACAACGAATAATTCGCGGATTTAACGTTGGCGATCGGACCCTGTTGAAAATTTTCATTCGGTTACAGTGAATACGATCGCTTACGAAAGGAAAAATTGGAATACGGTCTTTTATCTATTGTCCCATATTTTCGCATGGTATTATAGGCGTTTTTTGCAAATTATGAAGTTGGGAAAAGGATGAGGCGGCTTTGTTTGGCTGGCGCGTGTAAGGAATTTCCTTTTTCAACTGCAAATAATAATTGGAGAAAATTCCAATCTCCTGACGCCGTTTTGTGCACTCCTCAAAGCTTAGTCAAGCCGATATTCTTAGGTTCGGTTTATTTGCAGAATTTTGAATTCTTGACAGTAGATAGATAGATATTATCTTTGAGTGAGGGCTGCCTAGCAGCCCGGCTACTGCTACCCAGTGGTCGCAATAGCACTCTCTGTCCTAAATTTCATCCACGAGCTCCATCCTTCTCGTAAAGGATACGATTTCGTGGGTGAGAGCTTAATAATCTCAGACAGCTTCAGTTTGCAAGATCCACGTTCTTCCATCCTGACCCTGTCCCCTGCTGGGCACTCGCACATAACATGTTCCATTGATTCTATATCTTCTTCACATAGTCTACATGAAGGATCCTCAACGAATCCTAATTTATTTATGTGTTTTCTGAGGAGACAGTGCCCTGCTAATATGGCAGTTAAAACTGTCAGTTCATACCTAGAGAGTTTAAGCCAGGCCTTGGCTTTTGTAGTGGAAGGTCCACTGATGGCACGTCGAGCGTGTATGAGTCCTGGGAGGCTCATCCAATGCTCACGTACCCTGAAGTCCAGCCATCGGTTGTTTTCCATCCTTTTCCTCCTGTGACTTTTGTATTGTTCATATCTTCCTGTGAATCCCAGAAATACCTTTTTCCTGGAAGTATTAAGTAGCCGCTGACTATAAGTGTGGCTAGTAAACATTTCATTTCTTCCATAGTAATTTTGGGGTCGTAATTTCTGAAGAGGTCATATCGGGATGTTTCTTCAATCAAAAAATTTATCGTTTCATCATCGAAGAATAATTCGCATCAATTTCCTCATCATCAGTTTCCTCAATATCACTTACGTGATTTGCAAATTTCACCCCAGTTCTTGCTCGTAATTACCGACCAGAAGATTATCACTCATACCCCCTGCGTCCTCATCACCGGAATCTTCGTCTGTAAGGACATTAGCTACTGGTGGTTCAATAAAAATTGAATTAGCATCCTCTAAATAGGCCAATTTTAAAGGAGCTTGCAATATCAAACCTCGTCTGACACAAAAAATCGTAAATAACCTCGGTGAACTAATTTTGATAGTATAAGAGCCTAAAGTTACCAGTTGGTAACGCTATAGTTACAAAAAAATTCAGTACTGATTTAAAAAACGAAAAGAACTTGAAAAAATACTCATGTATGTATGGACAGCATCAGAACGAAAAATATCCCTCATATTCGTAAAATCAAGAAAAATATACTTACTCAAATCGTATGTTCTCCATTTTTCGAACCGATCCCTAACAGACACTCGAACAACGTCCCACATAAACATGAATGTACCTGCAACTTGTAGATTGAGCTGATAACTGCTTTTGAACGTCGTTTTAGAACGCACATATAGCCCCATCTACCATTGAGTGATCGAATTTTCAACAAAAAAAAAGGGATGGAAGCTACGTTTGTCGTTACCAAGGCCAGGTTAATGAGCTTTTAATACTCTACGTCCTTATCAAATACACCATTATTTGTAACTCTGTATTTTCTTGTATCCGGATTTTTTGTTTAGTTCTTAAGTGAGCACTATGTGATATGGGTTGTTGTTTGGAAAATAGTGACTTTGATAGACTGAGAAACTTAAAATAGATCAGAAAGTTATTCAACTCACAAGCAAATATATGTACCGATAAAAGATCAATGAAACACAAAATATTCATTTTTGTGCCAAAATTGATTGTATGGCCTTCAAACACATGCACGCCAACTAATAATCCGAACTTAAAAACACTATCCAAACTTTTTTCCGGAATGGAGTTCAGGCCTTTTGGTACTAGTCGAGCAACAACGAGTTTCATGACTAAATAATCGTTCAAAATGTTATCAATCGATTCGTAAGGCACAGCAAGTCCATGGCCTATCTCATTTGAACTTAAACGACGATTTTTAATTGCCATTTCCTTCACTTTATCGATATCAATTTCAGTTGAAGTCTTCCGCCACATATCTGCCGCTGTTGAATGCACTGTATTTCTCATATGCACGTGTTTTAGATTAAGTTGATCCGCCATAAACCTTCTGTAACACTTTCAGAGATTTGGCACACAAAATTCAACTAACATTACAAAATTTTTATAATTATAGAAATTATATTTTCCTAAACCGAGAGTAGATGTTGAAGAAATGAAGAATCAACATTAATCACAATAAATTTTCAAACAATTAATTAATCAGAGGTCTAAATATTTTTCTGGAATCATGAAAGTCACAACTAGCGAACTTCATATCATACTTACATTCAATCCTGTAAAATGATATCACAGATAAACGACAATAAATAAAACTCTATTAAAATATGAATCTAGAGAGACCATGAATTTATACGCCATTTATTCTATTGCGATTCGTTGGAAGTCGTTGTTATGCATGAAACACATCGAACTTCGTAACATATATAACAATTACCGTATTTATCATATTCCAATCGAAGTGCACCCTATAACCAGTAAGTAGCGGATATTACAGGAAGATAAATTGGAATTACTAACTAATTCCATTCGATATCATCTATACATTAATACTCTCATTTGTCAGCTTTGCTTATCGATCTTGGACTATTCAAGCACATGCAAGCTAAAAACTAACAACATGAATACCAATTTTTCTCAAATTGACGGGGTACTTTCGATAAGAATCGCCGTTTCTGCATAGGCTTCAATTAGGATCTAAGGGGTGCCAACAAAGTAGGTATATGATTGATAAATACATTATATCAGAAAAATATCTTCAAAGACCCTTGAAAGGAGTGTCGAAATTATTTTCTTCGCTAAATTGGCACAACTGTTCTCTCTACTCACAATCAGTTCAGTAAATGTCATCTGTCTGTGTATCCCTGGTTGACGGTGATGAAGGGTGGATCATAACAACAGCTCCTTCAGGGAAGGATATTCAACATTTGACGTAAGGTTGGACATTATTAATTTAATAAAAATTTTTCACTGTGTCTACACATATAGCGGAAATTTCGCAAGTTGACAACCAGATATGAATAGGGAGCGTTAGTGTTTCGACAGGTCCCTTCCTTGCTGACACGGTGTGTAGCGTTGCGGTTGATAGTCGAAATAGTGAGACCAAAACTGCAGTATATTGTTCATATTCATCACTGTTGTGTGGCCCTGGTCATTATGAAGGGTGAATCGGCAAACCAGCTCCTTCAGGGAAGAATATTTAATATTTTACGGAAGGTAGAATATTGTTCCTATAATTAAAATTCTTCAATGAGCTTTAGATGCTTGAATTTCAGGTGACAAAGGCCTTTAATTTTTTTCAAAGTTTCAAGATACGTCAGGCCCCTAACTTTCAAGCACTCCGTCAGTTTTTATGGAGCTAAACCAATCTTCAGTAATATTTCAATTGAATTTTCCAAAATCCTTACACAATCGTATTACAGACTGACTCTGGGTTTCATCTAGCTCCAGCCCGTAAAAGTCTTCCCTTGGTAAATGTATGCGTTATATTCATAAAATATTCTGGCGTTACACACAAGTAAAATTTTCAGACCATACTTGGCCGGCTTCTTGGGGATATAAACAATAAATTTGCATCTACCTCTATCTAACCTAACCATAATGATCATCTCATAGGTAAGGTCCGGGAGCCTTTTTGCAATTGGCAATGAACAGCTGAAAATTTTCTGAAATAGCAGCCTAGCTTCCGTTTCAAGGCGTTGTGTTCTTGTGCTACTGTCATCGAAACGAGCTTATTTCAAGAGGGTGAGGAATGGGAATTGAGGTTGGTTGAGCAACGAAAAATTTCTTGTCTAATGCCATCAGTGGAACAATGTATTTGGTGTTGTCGTTTGACTTGAAGACTGACGTATAAAACAATAAACCTAGGACAACTTTCATTTTTTCACGACCTACCTGTCTCAGTTCTATTTTACTTGGGTTTTCGTATTTCGTGCGCATCTTTGATAAATTTTGATCAGTATAAGTGATCGATAAAAGTTTTGGGCTGCTATAGAGGAATAACAACAATTTTGTGACTTACTGTACGACTGGATCTGATAACAGGTTCTTCAGATGACCAATCGGAATTCATTTCACATTTTCAGTCTGAAAACTGTTTCAGTTATTAAATATCAAGTGAACATTTTTTCTATGAAAATTTCTTGAATCATTGTTGTTTATCATTTAGGCTTCTGATCATTCATAAATATAAGAAATTGGAATACCTTCAGAATAAAAAGGTGTTTCATGATCATTAAAAAATTTTTTGATGTTGTTCGGGACAGAAAATAGCTCAGAACACTCTGTATGTAATTTTGAGGTAGTAACGTTCTTTGAAAGAAAAAAGTTTGAAATTAAAGAAAAATCTTGTGCTATATTTTTGTTGAATCCGTTATCACTTAGAGAGCTTGAAATGCTCCCACTTCATTTCGAATGTCTCTACTGCGACGTCGGTGCGCAGTTCTTCATTGATGCTCTGGACTTGCATTGATTGCTCTTCCCACTTTATCATGTTTACTTTAACATTCCGCGTCTTGTTTAACAACAAAGTTATCAGTCACTCACAAGGTTTTCTTAACACACTTATTTTCCCCTGCGATTGGTTCTCTATCAATTGATTATATCAGTATTAGAATGCGATGAGTTCGTTCGTTTTTTTGAACCGTTATCCTCATAAAGATTCGCTTCCATTTTTAACAAAATGTCAGAAAAATCACTCATTTTATCTCCACATGGTTTTCACATCTAAACCTGTATTTTACCTACCTAGTTTTCTCTTCTTGTGCGGTCTACCGTACAGGTATAATAATGATGGTATAATAGTAACAGTATATGGAGTGTGAAGGGAAAAGCATTCCTTTTTATATATGAGTTACGAAGAAGTCCCTGCATTACCCCGATTTTCGAATCTCAGGAAATCACCGTTCAATGTCGATTCTCAGGGGTTCACTCAATCTCCGAAAGGGTTCTGTTGAATATCGTCGAATTTAGTGAACTGTAATCAATAGATTATACTTAGACTACTGGCCGCTATGTGACGACACTACGTAAATGTTTTTCAATATTCTATATATATATATATATATATATATATATATATATATATATATATATATATATATATATATATATATATAAGACACTTCGTCTTTTTCTTGAAATTGTAATGAAAAATTAGAGAACCAATCTTCACATTTTTCAAGGTGATTGTTTAAGTGCTTGTTGGTTTTGTCTTTGCCTTAATCCATTATCTCATGAATTAAATGCTACTAGTTTCGGCTTCAAAATAAAGAGTCTATCAACTGAATTCAAATTAAGTCACTTAATTTATTTAGATGATATTAAATTATATGCGGAACCAGATCTCATTTAAAAGTCTACTTGAGATTACTTTCAACTATTCCAATGATATTCATATGAAATTTGGGCTTCCAAAATGTAAAAATCTTTCTATCGAAAAAGGAAAGATCACCTCTGATTATATAAAGATTTCCAATATCGAAATCGAGCCAATGCATCAAGGAGATACCTATAAATATCTTGGATTTTGTCAAGAGAAGACAATTAACCATAGCAGCACTAAAGAAAATATTAGAAGTTCATATTACAAAAGACTTAGAATTATCATCAAGAGTCATTTAACTAGTAAAAACCTTTTCAGAGCTATCAACTCCTATGCAGTTCCTATTCTTACATCTTCTTTTGGAATTATTAAATGGTCTAAAACTGATCTAAATGAATTACAATGTCAAACGAGTAAAATTCTTTGTAAATATGATAAGCACCACCCAAAGTCAGCTGTTCAGAGAGTTAGACTACCTAGACATCTTGGAGGTCGTGGATTAACTGATTTGAATAATCTTCATAGTAAACAGATTTTTCATTTACGTTCCCATTTTCATGATGAACAGAGAACGTCTAAATTACATGATATTGTTGTTGCTTCAGATTTTAATCTTAAACCTCTGAACTTGACAATGCAAAAGGTAGATTTTGATATATTTGATGATAATTCTGTGGTTTACTTCGATCATGTTCCGTAGTTCTCCAATCTAACTGGTCCAACCCACAACCAAGTTTCGGTATAGCCAGTTTCTTCACACCCTGCTAGACCAAGTGCTTTCTCAAGTCTAGTAAGGCTGACCATAGAGCTTCATAACAGGGTTTCTGGTGTGAATATTCTTTAGTCACCAAGTAGTAGACCGTTCTTCCTTCAACGTCTAGTTTCAAGGTCTTGCCTACCGTAGACAGTTGCTGCCTTAGTTCAAAAGGTCTTCTATATTTAGCCTTGAAAACTCTAGCGATGCCCTTATCCATTCGAAGATCTTGAGCGACACAATGTGCAATAGCGTATTCCTTGTCTACTTGAAAAAGATCTTGTTGTATTTCTCTGGTAACTCCAAATCGAGCTTTGCCTGTTCCGCTATAGTTGGCCATGAAACGATCGTAGTTCCTAGCTTCATTCACTTGATGCTTCTCCGACTTTTCTGAGATAAAACGTGTCTCTTCGTTTTTGTTTTCTTTTTCAAAACGAGCCAATCGATTGAAATGGACTACTCTAGGCTTCCCCCTCGGCAACTTCCTTATTCGATACACGATGTCGTTGATCCTTTTCATGACCTCATAAGGACCTTCCCAATGTCGCTGTAGTTTGGGAGACAAGCCACGTTTTCTCTGTGGGTTATAAAGCCATACGAGTTCACCTACTGAGAATCCTCCTTCAGAAGCTTTCAAGTCATAACGGTTTTTCATTCTGTCACTGGCAATCTGCATGTGTTGTCTGACCTTGTTATGGGTATAGTCCATTTTTCGCTCCAGATTAGTGACATAATCTTCTCCAACCAAATCTTCCCCAGGCTTGCAACCGGATTCCAGATCACATGGCAACCTCATTTCACGACCTAACATAACCCGAGCTGGTGTTTCTCCTGTTGACTCTTGTACTGACGATCTGTAGGCCATTGCGAAAAGGTGCAGGTATTGGTCCCAATCTCGCTGATGATCTGATACCACTTTAGCCAGGTATTTTCCCATAGTTCTGTTCATTCTTTCAACCATGCCGTCTGATTGAGGATGAAGCGCTGTTGTTCTGGTCTTTCTGATGCCTAGTTTTCACACGTTTCTTGGAATAGCTTCGACTCAAAATTTCTCCCTTGATCGCAATGTAACTCCAAGGGAATTCCAAAACGGCAAAAGAACTCCTTCACCAAAATATCAGCTACAGTTGCGGCTTCCTGATTAGGTATAGCGTAAGCCTCAACCCACTTGGTGAAATAATCCATGGCAACTAGTATGTATTTGTTGCCGCCATCAGTTTCTGGAAAGGGTCCCGTTATATCTACAGCAACACGTTCCATCGGGCTTCCAACATTGTACTGCTTCATTGGGGCCTTGCATTTTCATAAGGTCCTTTCACCGAAGCGCATGTTGTACACCTCCTGCAATACTCTCGGACATCTGCCTTCGAGTTGACCCAATAAAATCTAGCTCTGACCTTCGCAAGGGTCTTCTTGATGCCGAAATGTCCTCCTGAAGCTTCATTATGCAACTTCTCCAAAACTGCCTTTACTCTGCTTCTTGGCACAACTAACTGAAGCCGCTCATCATCTCCAGATTCATTTTCTAAGCGTCGCTTCAGCAGACCATCGTCCACTAACAGTGTCTCCCATTGCGCCCAATAAGCCTTGATGTTTTTACTCATCCTCGAGACAGCTTTCCATTTCGGTCGTTCATTATCCCTTTTCCATTGGAGAACTACACTCAATTCAGGGTCTCTTTCTTGTTCCTTTCTTAGTTCGGCTGGCAACCAATCCTCATCAACAACAGTTGTCCTCATCAGACTTGTCTTTTCGTCCAACCGAGAGCAGTGACTGCAGTTTACTGGGCAGGGCCTTCGCGATAGCGCATCTGCGTTCTTGTGGCTTTTGCATTGCCTTCTTATATGACCACTCTCATCGCAGTTCCAGCACCTGATTTCTTTCTTCTTCCTCTGGTCCAGGAGCCGAAGAACCACCTTTTCTATACTTTCTTCCTCGTCAATTATGTTTCTTATAGAACGGCTACCTCCTCTATTCGATGCCTGTTTTGCAGCTTCAAACTCAAGTGCTTGGGCCAAAGCATCATCAATCGTTTTGGCCTAGCCAATCTCAAGGCCTGCTGAGTTTCACCGTCTCTGATGCCATCTACGAACGTCTGAACGGCTAAAAAGAAAGTTGGAGCAGTAGGGTAGGCTAATCCTACTAATCTCGCAATATCGGCCTCGAATTCTTGCAAGCTCTCTGTAGATTTCTGGCTACGATGCTTGATTTGAGCGTGGTATACTTGTTGTAAATGAGTATCACCGTACCTCATTTGTAGCTTAGATCTTAACGTGTCGTAGCATACCTGCTGGCTTGCTGGCATCGTCTGCAGAATGTTCAGTGCTTCTCCACGTAGAGCTACGATTAAAGACGTCGCTTCTTCCTGCTCAGTCCATCCATTGGCTGTGGCTGCCGCCTCAAATTGTTTCTGGTAAGTTGACCAAGGTATTTTCCCGTCGAAAGTAGGAGGTTTTATTTTCATCCTAGGAGCTTCAACATCATGTTCCATTTTCGACAAGATTGGCTTATCATTCATTTTCATTCTATATGATTGCTCTAACATTTTTAGTTTCGCCTCCTTTTCTTCTAGATGTTGGAATAAGTCACTCACTTTTTCGTTGATCTTCGCTTCTATTTCTTCCTCTATTCTATCTCTCATTTCATTCAGATTTTCCTTAACCAAATCCAAATTTCCTTCCATTTCGTCCCTAACCTTGTTCAAATTTTCCTCCATCTTTTCTTCAACCTTATTTAGATTTTCTTTGACAGAATTCAAATTTTCCTCCATCTTTTCTTTAACCATGTTCAGCTGCTGAAGGAATTTCAAAGCTTCCGTCTCCATAATTCTCTGTTGCGAACGGGTAACAGGCATAAACTCACTAGATTTTTCTTTTCTCTTCTTTTCTTCACTTATACCCACACCTGACACCAATTGTAACGTTTCTTTGTTTTCAAATATTTTGTGGGATCAAATTAAACACTTTCACGTTACAAGAACTTCAACTAATTTATTTACACTTAGACTGAACACTTACAACTAATTTATATAACTCAATTTACTGTCTAATTTATTTCACTCGTACTGTACAAGATTCACTCGAGACTGACTGACTTCACTTTCTGTGGTTCCCGCTCTCTTTTATATACAAACGCGGGAATTCGGGAGTATTCCGTTTCTTTCTAGAACGTAGGTCGGCGAGCCAGATTGTCTAGAGGGTTCTGGAACGGACAGGGTCGGCTTCAGGGCGATTGGATATCGTTACACTATATTTGATGATAATTCTAAAGAGAAAGTTGGATGCAGAAGGAATTACACGGAAAGCACCTAAAGAATTGAAAAATGATTATATTGATGAAATCGCATCGAATAAATGGTTATCTGGAGAATTGTTTGCTGAAACAGAAGGCTTGGCAATTGCGATCCAGGATCAGGTTGTTTTCACGAGGAATTATAGAAAACACATCGTCAAACAAAATATAGATGATTCTTGCCGTAGATGTTTCATATATTATCATCTTGCTCAGTCCTTGCTTCAACAGATTATATAGAAAGACATATTGCCGTCGCTAATATTATTCATTTTAATCTAGGAATTAAACATGACCTAATTCTCAAAAGAAAAAATTTTACAAATATGAACCTGAGATTATTTGTGAAAATGACAAATATAAACTTTATTTTGATAAAAAATTATTTGCAACAGAGCTGTAAAACACAATAGACCAGATATCATTCTTAATGATAAACACAATCAAATAACATATATAATTGATATTGCTATACCCGACACACATAATATACAAAATAAATACAATGAAAAAATTTCTAAATATATGATGCTTGGCGACGAGATTAAAAAATGTGGAAAATGAAAAAATTTTTATTCTACCGATTATTATTTCCACAACAGGTGTTATTCCTAGAAATCTTCACAAAAGTATTGAGATTTTGGGTCTGAAGAAAAATTTGTTCGAACAGTTACAAAAGATAACAGTCATCAAATCTTGTAATATTCTTCGTAGGTTTCTTTCCGAAAAAATAATGAAGTAGAGTCATAGGTTTTCTCATTAGTTAATACTGCTCAGAATCTCATTTCATATTTTATTTATTTGTTTATATAAATGTAATATAATTAACTGACAATTTTGTCATATTTATATTCAGAGCAGTATTCTATTCGGTCGTTCACCACTTCACACAAAGGAAACTATTAATGAGTAACATTCAGTGTTACTTGATTAAGGTCCATACAATGGATTTTTCCGGGAGAAAGCCTCTGACACTATTCGTTGGTACATTGATATCATTGTCTGATGATGCTATTGTATGTATATATTCTGGTAGATTGATATATTCTCATAACATTTAACGTTATCCTAATATATAATTATTCCAGGATATGTTTTGATTATAATCATTGCCTGGCAATGGTATTAATTACCGGGTGGTGGATTTATATTTTTCATGATATCAGTTTGATTGCACGAACAGATGTATGGGCAACTCGTCGGGGTGAAACTGATATATATATATATATATATATATATATATATATATATATATATATATATATATATATATATATGTATATGTGTGTGTGTGTGTGTTTGTGAGAAACAAAGTTATAAGTATGTTTCATTACCATATATAGGTCCAATTTCTGTTAAAATTAGTAAGAGATTAGAAAAGAAAGAAAACATCAAAGTAGCATTCAAGTCAAATAGATCTTTAGGTAGATTGTTACTGAACAATAGAGATACAACACCTTTACTATGTAGAAAGGGTGTATATAAGTTAACATGTGAAACTTGTGGAGCAGTTTATATAGGCTAAACAGTGAGAAATTTTCAAAACAGAGTGAGTGAACATCTGAAACCTCTAAGACTAAACGAAGAATGTCAAGAAGCTCATTTCGGTAATAACCTACTAGAATTCAACCATAATTATAACCATTTAAATTATTTTGAGTCGTTGCATACATCTCATAATATTGGACTAATAGATTTTCTGAAGAAATATGAAATTGTGAAACATAATAAAAATTGTAATGTGACATTGATAAATAGTCAAGTGATTTTCAGAGACATACAAATTTTGGATTGTTTAATTGATTGATGTTATAACCATGTCTGCTATTTTCTGAAAAAGAAGATGACTTACTATCATAAGAACTGTGATACTTTGTTCTGTGGTTAGCTGACATAACCACACTTTCCGTTTGAATTTTATTCGTTATTGTCCTGTCATAAAAATCATTTTTAGCTTGAATTGTTCTAAGATTTAATCCATAATTTTAATAGTTATATTGATGAAGTACCATCTTAATTTGTTGTAAAATGTCGGTCCTATTGATTATTTTCAATTTTACTATAATTGACTTTACTTGCTGAGAAAAGATTGGGTAGGCTGTTTCAAAAGCACAATTTGTTACGTTATATTTTCGATGTTTGTTTTTCTTGTAGTCACTGGTCTGAAGATGCTCTGATGTATAGAGAGCGAAACTAGTAACCAGAATAAATCTTTAGGAAGAAACTATAGGTACTTTTATTTAATTAATAGTAAATATTCTTCCACTTTTTCAGCTGCCATTTCGTTAACGATCAAAATTTGAAGCGAAAATTTAGGGTCAGATAGTACTCAATAAGATCTTCAAAATGAGGTACCGCAACACCCTCATCCTTATTCAAAATCAGGAGGTTGCGCTCACCCCTATTAAGGAATTGAAGTTACGGGGATGAAAAAATCGGAATAGCTGTTCCCCGTTGAACCAGAAATTCGACTGATCCAAGCAATTCTCCATATTTTCATTTTAAAACCGGAAAATCTCAGGAGTTTGAATTTTATTGTGAAAAATTGTTGAATATTTAACAGAATATCAAATGGAATACCAAATAAATATCTTTATCCTTATTTGGTATTCCATTTGATATTTTGATAAATATTCAAATATTTATATATATATATATATATATATATATATATATATATATATATATATATATATATATATATATATATATATATATATATATATATATATATATATATCCTTATTTGGTATTCCATTTGATATTCAGGAGTTTGAAATTTTTTTGAAAAATTACTTGAATATTTATCTGAAAGTTTTTACATGTAAGCGTAATTAAAACAATCTTGGATGGAATATAAAATATACTTGAAATAGAGTCTGTATCCACATGACTCAATATCACAAATTGTTTAAATCTAACCCTTTATTTTGGAGAGGTTCCATTGAAGCTTTTGGTACGGTTCATTTTGAATATTCTAATGGAACAAAAGAAGATTGCTATGTACCTAAACGTGTTACATTAACCGACTTCAGTTTCTTGCGACAAGAATCTGGTAAGGTTCTAGTATTTTATATTATTGGTTCAACGAAAAATGTGTTTATAAGAAAAGTTTCGTTCTTTGAAGCTTAAATGTCGTATACTTATACATAGAGCTGTCAATTTTTAATACATACACGCAAGTTATGAATTTATATTCAACTAGTGGTTGTGTGATTGAACGAAACATTTTTATTGCCGCGATGTGATTATATGTAGGTTAGATTTTAAGTGCTGATATGATGAACTCATAAGTATGAGTTAGTCATTTTCGTTTGTTATTTAGTGAGATATAGTTCTGTTCATTCTACTTTTAGTGATCTGTGATGCTGGAATGCCTAATTTTATTAAATTCTCAAATATATTAACGAAATCATTTTTTTAAATATTCAAAAGTAACAATAATTCAAATAAATGGTTTCAGTTTATAAAGAAATTAGTTTTCAAATACAAAAGTGTCAAAGAAAAGACAGAAACTGTTGCACATGACGGACAAAGCCACAAAGAAGTGTTTGAATGATTGAAGATGTGGTGACCTAGTGGATCTATTTTTTGGTTGAACCTATTCCGACAGATGAATATGCAGTCGCAAATGGAGAAAATTATATACTTTGTTGAGATAAATACAATTGAGGTTTTTATTTATATTTTAGATGTAGGATAAAAAATTTATTGTTAATTATAATTAACCTGTCAAATCATTCTGATGAATATATGTAATGTACTTACAGATAATATGTTCGTATTATTTATACTTCAAATATTTAACCTCAAAAACAATATGATCTTTCTGTAACTGAATTAATTATTCATATTATATCAGGCACTCCAGTAACTCGGGCACGCTACTCATTCGGGCACTTTTATTATTATTTTACCTCTATAATCCGGGCACGTCGACGCCGGCTGATATTCAAACAATAATAATTTCCCTGTCTGTACATGTATGTATGTACTTGTACTATCTAAGAGTGGCAGTTGCATTTCGCATTTCAATCTCGCCAGTGGTGTGCATAATGGCTCCAACCAAGAGAAATCATAAAACGCTCACACTGGTTTCTTCAATAACGCAACGCACACATGCCAATTCCGTCAGACATATTGAGAGCAAAAGCCCAACAGTTTTATGAACAAATCACAGCAAAAAACGGTTTTCTTGCAAGTTTAGAATGGTTAGATAAATTCAAGCTTAGACTTGGAATTCGTTTCTGGAAGGTTTGTAGTGAAAAACTTTTCAGTGATGTTTCCGCTGTGATACCATTTAAAGAAAAATTTCTATCGGTTGTTGAACAGATGGAATTAAGCAAAGAACAGGTGTTTAATGCTGATGAATCGGCCATTTTTGGGAGATGTTTAACAGACACAACTTGGGTTCATCAAGGGAAAAAATCAGCACCAGGTCGAAAAGTGTCGAAAGACGGCTAAACTTTCATGCCATTCTGCAACGCGGCTGGAACTCACCAATTACCTTCACTAGTCTTGGGAGAAGCAGCAAATCCACAAGCATTCAAAAACGAAAGTTTACTACCAGTTGTCTACATAGCATCTACCAAAGGATGGATGACTAAACCATTATTTAATGAATGGTTCAAAACATCTCTTATCCTCGAGGTGAAGAATTTTTTAACTAAGATTAACAAGCCCTCTTAAGCTTTATTGTTGGTAGACAATGCATCATCGCACCTACCTGAGGAAGAGATTAATCCTGATCCAAACTTCAGAGTTATGTTTTTGCCACCCAACTGTACTGCTGTTCTCCAATCTATGGATCAGAATTTAATTCAAAACATTAAAGTATCGTATAGAAAATGCCTTCTTAATCATTTCGCATGAAGGTGAAAAGATAATTTCCATTTTGAAGCAGTATAATTAGAAAGATGCAATCTTGCCCAATCTTGGAAAACCATTACTTGAGAAAATATTAGATAAAGTTGGACAGCATTGTGGCATGACACTACAGAAGTAGAAGAATCAGATGATGAAAATATTCCACTCTAAGAGCTTCAGTGAAACTGAATCTAAAAATATTGCCGAACCATTAAGGGTCATCGATCCAGAAAATCACTAAACCATTTAGAACATTACCAAATGGGATGTGGAAGACAAAGAGTTTGTTATCGATTTTACCGAAGAAGAGCTTATACAGGATGCTTTAGGAAGGAATATCGAAAACGTAGAGGAATCTTCTGACTCAGAGGATGATTTAAATAGTATGGGAAAAGTGAAACATGCAGAAACTGTCAATGCGTTCTTCCTGATTATCAGTTGGGCCGAACAGAATAATCTTTCTATAGAAAACGTATTGCTCCTGAAAAGGCTCAAGGAAAAATCAGTTCAGATGGCAGCATCGAGAAAGGTTCAGAGTAAAATCGATGAATATTGTAAACGTCATGAGGAATAGCATGTTGTTTATGTACACTAGGTTACATTTAAATTCTATATTATCCATGACGAAACATTATAATGAATGGAAATTCTATAATTTGATTCTGTTTTATGATAGAAACTATTTTTTGTTCAGCTTTTCGATATTTTTATGATAAATTCGGCTTTAACCGGTTTTGGGTTGTTTCTATTTTGAAAATGAAACAAACTCAGGTCACTTCAGAAATTCGGGTATTTCGATAGTCAGGGCATGCGCCGGAACGATTTCTGCCCGGACTAGTGAAGTTGTTCTTCTTCTTCTTCTTCTTTAAATAGGACGATGTCCTGTTTTTCTGTTACAGCCCCTGCTGCGAACCGGAGCTCCAGCACTCATGCCATTGCTTTTTCGGCCTTCCTATGGGTCTTCTAGTGTTGGGTTTTTGTATTTTTGCCCACTTCGCTATACGTTCGGGGCCATTCTGTCTACGTGATCTCTCCATAGGCGTCGACGTGCTCTTGTCTACCTCACCACATCCTGGACACCTAGCTCCCTTAGCGTATCCTCATTCCTTATTCTATCTCTGCGTGTAATACCTCTTATAGCTCTTAGTGTTCTCATCTCTGTTGTCCTCATTAGTTGTTTTGTTTTTGTTGTCTCAGCTCTTGTCTCAACCGCATATGTCATCACGGGTCTCTCACAGGTTTTATAGATTCGGACTTTGCTTTCTGTGCTTATGTACTTATTCCGCCAGATTACATCTCTCAGGAAGCCAGATATTCTCGATGCTTTCATTGTCTGCTGTTTTGCTTCTTGTAATAGTTGCCTATCGCTCGATACTTCTACTCCTAGGTATTTAAAGTGTGAAACTTGCTCTATTATATGGTCGTTCACTACTAGTTTGCATCTAATTGGATCTTTCGCTATTACCATCGATTGGGTTTTCTGTGTTGATATTACCATGTTATATTTTTCTGCTGTTACTTTGAACTTTTGTAGTAGGCGTTGTAGGTCGTCCTCATTCTCGGCTATTAGTAAAGCATCATCTGCGTAGCACAGTATTCTCATAGTTTTGTTACCCATCCTATAGCCTTGGTTCATTAGGTTAACACCTGCTATTATTTCATCCATGATTAAATTAAATAGACATGGGCTGAGGCTGTCACCTTGTCTAATGCCTGCGTTAATTTTGATCTCGCTTGTAAGTCCCTGTGTAGTTTTTACTTTCGTCTTATTAGAGTTATTTAGTTCTTTGATTATGTTTATGTATTTATTGCTTAAGTTTTTATTTCTTAGGATAGTGATCACATCGTTCATTCGAATTCTGTCGAATGCCTTTTCCAAATCTATAAAACATATAAACATCGGTTTGTCAAACTCTATGGACTTCTCCACCAGTTGCCGCAATATAAAAATTGTATCCGTTGTTGATCTATTTGGTCGGAATCCTGTTGTTCTTCAGACACACCTACTTTGTCATATATCTTTTGCGATAGAATTTTAGTGAGTAGTTTCGATGCAGAGTTAAGGAGTGTGATGCCTCTATAATTTGCTGGGTTTGTCTTCACGCCTTTTTTGTATATGGGTATTGTTATGCTCTCTCTCCATTCTTCTGGTATCTCCTTGTTGTTTTCAATTTTTTGGAATAGTTTTGTTATTTCTGCTCTCCTATATTTTATTGTTATTTATGTTGTCCGGGCCGGGTGATTTTCTATTTTTTAATTTATGGATTACTTGTTGTACTTCTTCTATGCTGATAATGTCATTTTCTGTTTCATCGTAGAGTGTGTTTTGTTGTTCGATTTCTCGTTCCTCATTGTTACCGTTATCATGATCTCCCAGGTATAAGGTAAATAATTCACCCACTCTCCTGGTTTTATTACATTGATCTGCAGTTCTTCGGTAATTGGTTTTTTCCTGTTTCTCAACATGTTCCATACCTTTTTCTGTGCTCCTCGTAAGTCGTGTTCCATGTCATTTGTAAATCTTTCCCAATATATTTTTTTTTAATTCTTTAATTTTGTTCGTTGTTCTATTTCTTTCTGTTTTATATCTTTGGTACTCTTCTGGTGTTCTGTGATTGACATATCTGATATATGCGTTCTTCTTTTCTTTTGCTAAATCTTTGATTTCCTGTGTGAACCATGGTTTATCTTTTCTATGACTGTTTATATTGATTCTTTGTTCCCCAATGGCTTCTTTTGCGCTGTTAATTATGTTGTTTTTCACTTTATTCCATGCGGCGTTTATGTTGTCTGTGTCTACTATAGGGTTAAGGTTGATCTTTTCCTCGAGTCGTGTTTGGTATAGATTCTTAGTACTTTCGTTTGTAAAGATTCAATGTTGAATTTAGTGATGTAGTTAAGCGGTTTTTCTTTCTCTATTCTATATGACAGGCGGTACTTGCAGATAACCATTCCGTGCTGTGTTCCAACATTCGCTGATGTCAGTGTCCGTACGTCAAGTCCATATTGGTGATCACAAAGTCAATCATAGATTTCTCTCCTCTTGTGTTGGTGAATGTGTATTTGTGTTGTTCTTTGTGGTCAAAGTACGTGTTATTTATTCGGAGTTCATTATGTGCACATATCTCGAGAAGTATGTCTCCATTTTCGTTTGTCGCCGCTTCATTAAACTTCTGCATAATTCCCGGGAGGGAAGTATTCCCTATTCTCGAGTTAAAATCTCCCATTATAAATATTTTTTCTGTTTGTGGTATTCTGTCTAGTGTGTCTTGAAGTGTTTCGAAAAATTCTTCCCTTTCATTCTTTGGTTTACTTATATCTGGCGTGTAAATGCTGATAACATGGTTTTTTTTCCGCTAGCTTCATGGATAGGTGAAGTATATTTTGATTGATGTAGTTTACCTCTTGGACTGCGTTTTCAAATTTCCTATGCATTAGTATACCAACACCCGCTTGAGCTCTTAGGTCTTTGTCTACTCCACTGTAGAATAGTGTGTAGTTTTGGTATCTCATGCTGCCTTTGCCCGTTTTCTTTGTCTCTGCAATTGTACATACGTCTATTTTGTGTTTCTCTTTTTCCAATATTACTTCCTGGTCTTTTGTGTCCCACGATGTAGTGTTCCAGCATGCTAGTCGCATGACTTTTTCTTTTTTGATAATCGTGTATACCGTTTTCTTGCCATGTTGTTATCGTTAATCCGTCCGTCATTCGAGGCTGTTGTAACAGTTCTTGGAGCAATTTTAGTTTTTTATAGAATGGTAGGGTGCTAACCTTGCTCTTCAACCCTCCTCCTTCATCCGGGCTTGGGACCGGCAGTGAAGTCGACTTTGGGCTACTCAATCCACCCATTGTCGACAATCCAGGCGGAGTTATACTGTTTAACTTTATATTCCAACTTAACAGCAAATAAATTCAACTTCCTCACACTTTCATTGAATAATAATGTAATTTTAAAATAATTACATCAAATTATGTTTTTAGTTATGTTAATAACTATAGATTTGAGTTGAATTACTCATTCCCTCTACTCAAGAAACTTGCATTTGAAATAAACAAGATCGTCAAAGGTAGAGGGCGGTAGACTCACCTACTCTGCGTAATTGGTCGTATTGTAACATACGGAGTACTTGAACCAAACGAATTTGTTTTGACGTCAAGGTTTTTGTTACAGTGTAGAGATACTACCTAACTTTATTGCACCTGTACTAGTACCGCAACAAGCTATTTCCAAGTGAAATTAACTGTGTGCTCTCACAAGTATCAAACTTTCAAGCAGTTTGAAAAAGCTTGATGAAACCGTAGTGTTTAGTTTTATTGCTTATTGTATTCTTTTGAGTATTTTCAACACTTTTATCTCATAGGTCTAGGTATTGTTAAGGTTCTTCTATTGAATGACCCTGAAAATAACCTCAAAGTAATATGTAAAATATGAATTTTTCGTCAAATTCACCAATACAAGGGGCATTTATCGATACCAATAGGTTGGTACATAATTAAATACAGCAATTGTTGTTTCAAACAAAAATTCCAAATTGCCTCTGCCAACGTCAATCATCCCGATTATGTTTGGTATTTCTGTCGAACATCCAATTCACAGTTACATTATCGGGAGTACTTTGAAGAATAATGAATTGATGGAATAACTTCTATTCGCATGTGCCATCGAAATCCATTTTCGGTAGAATTAAATTTCCATTACCCGGCCTTTCATCGTTATTCGGCCGCTAGCGCGCAATATGACGGCTTTCGAAACGAATGAAATACGAAACGTTATTGAACGTAACTTTTTCGAATACGAACGTCAAATAATGCCGCACAACGCGCGTGAACTTATTGTAATTTTTATGAATTCTGGTTGATGAACCTCGTGCGGTGACAAATCGCGTATTCGAATGATGCCTACATTGTGTTTATTTTATCGCAATCGATTGAATTTTCGACTTATATACTTTGTGTGAAAGGCATCTCCATATAATTGACATTGTAGTGGTTTTTATGTTTTCTGTAGTGAACTTGTAGTTGTCTAATATGTTCATTGAAAACTCAAACTGCTAGGGACAATAGCATCTGCGTAGACAAATACTTAGGGTTTGAATTTGGGTGGCTTCTACTTGGTAGAATTGCATTATCAATGATAAAAACAAGTAATGTGTTTTTAGGAATTTTACTGAATCATTGGGATTTGTAACGCATCTGAAGAAGCTACGGTGTAGTGAAACCAAACGCGTTACGAATCACAGTTATTCAGTAGAATTCCTAAAAACACATTGCTTGTTTTTATTATTAAATACTTAGGGAGCTGGTTGGCAGAAAAATATCGAAAATTTTCACCATTCTTTCCTATCGAATATTCTTTGCATTTCTCCATACATTCTGTCGAAAAAATACCAGAAAATGATTAATAAAATAATCCGATTAAAGCGATTAACAAAATGTTTGTTGCGCCAACTTCGTTGTAGATATCTTCTCCGGTATTCACTTGCAGCAGCTCTTTCATGTTCACTACCAGTACCGGATATATTCTCAATACTTACTCTGTGACAGAGAAATATCCGGAATTTCGAAATGAAACTCTAAAACCTTAATCTACTTCAATATTCATTGAATCTCCTTCAAAATATACTCCATTTGAAGCGATACATATGTTCCAACGTTTTTTCTAATCATCGAAAAATTTTCATATGCGTTTTCTGGGATGGCCTTCTGCTCTTTCTGCAAATTTTCTTTTAAGACGTATATGAAATCAAATCTCGTTCCTCGGATCGGCAATTACAGTTTGGAGGAAAGAAAAAGTCACACGGAGCTAAATCAGGCGAATAAGGCCGCTGCTTGATGGAATTTACCAAGTGTTTGGTCTCAAAGTCGTAAAAAACCGTGGCTCGATGAGACAGTGCGTTTTGCCATAAATCCGGCCGTTTACGGTGAATATTTTCACGCAAACGTCTCTAAACGGTTGAATAGACGTCATTATTGACCGTTTGGCTGACCTAGTGAGCCCATTGAGATAGCCTTTTATATCTAAATAGCCATTATACTAAACACCTAATATACTGAACGCCTTTTCATATCCAACTCTATCTATACTGAACGTCTTATTATATTCACTTCATTATTCATATCTATACTTAATAGTTCTTTATGTGGAACTCTCTTTTATATTGCCTCAATCATCCTTAGGGTAATGCAGCTTTCAGTATTGTTTTATGGATACTGACTCATCAACCACACAAGTTTCAACACTATTCACTACTATCCCAATTCAAAGAGATACATTCAATTTGAAAATCTCAACATTCTCCAATTGAGCTAGCATGAGATGAAATTAAAAATATTTCAATATTTATTAAAGAAAACAAATTTTTCAATCATCCTGTAGGCATAGAAATTCAATCATCAACAATTATAATATTAATTCACAATATTCCAAATTTACAGTTCCAAAAGTATTGAATATATACTTCAGAAAGATCGATATATGCAGGTTTATAGTTTCAAATTTTAATTCTTACTGAACAGTTCTGATTCGTATTAGATCAGATAAGAATCGAATAAGATTCGTGAATTATAATAAACAACAAATATGAGCTTAAAACAGCACGATGTTAAAATTACTACTCAAGTATATTGATGAAATAGAAAATAAAAGTTCTTCTCAAATTAAAATTTCTTGGGAGCATCCAAAAGACAAAAGCGAGAAATTATTAATCAAATAAAGGCAAAACTGATGAATACATAGAAATTTCACCTTATGTGATTGCCCTATACGTAACTATTTTGTATAAATTCAAATTGACCAAAATTCACACAACTTGCTTACCAGAAAGAACAAACATCTTCTGAATTGAAGTGTTCTTGTGGAAAGCAGAAATGAGATCCACAAATTTGTAAATTGCATTATGGACCCTCATATACAATACAATGATGTTAACTATCTATCTGTTTTAGTGAAACTGTTACTTGTAACTGTTAATTTCCTAGATCCTTAACTGTCGAGTTGGCAGTTGGTTTCGAGCAGTCAGCTTCATATAAAATTGCTCTCTAATAACTGAAATTTCTATTCCTTAATTTTACTTCTCTTCAATTCTTTTTCTCGTGAAACTTTATAATATACTATGAAATGAAAATGAAAGGAGAAATTGTATTAAAACAACTTCATATTTCCATATTATGTGATGAACGTACTCAATTTACACAATTATATAAAATACCTATAGCAAAACTACCTATAACAAAAATTGTCAAATTGCATAGCATTCTGCAAGCAGTAGTAGATTTTTTTCCAAAATATGATTCACATAAGCAGCAGCATGTTTCCCATGACATCCATAAATCTTGATTGAAAGATGTAGTTGTACAAAATGAAACTTCGTATGCAACTTCTACATATTTGAACATGTTTCCCACTATTAGACACCTATAACAGAGAAACTTTGATTTTCAAATCAATGCGGAATTCCTGTCATTCATTCAACAACCTTGATAAAATTTCTTGAGAAACAGTAACTATGAGTTATGAATAGAAGGAACTCACAATAATTTTGTGCAAATTTGAGATCTTATTTTCTTTGGTTCAACCTTGAACATTGTCAAACAGATTGAATCTCATTTACTTTTCCATTTGGATAATTGTAGGATATAAAAGTACTTGCTTTTGAGATTGAAACGAAAATTCAAATTTAAATGGCACGGTCTTATTGACATCAAGTTTGAAATATTTTAATACAGATATAGCCTTTAGTGGATAGCTTTCAATATTTATATGATACATACTCTAGATGACCTAACGAAAACTTTATCGAGTTTCAATAGAAATATTATCATACAAAAGAGCACAATACCTATTTATAGAAACTCAAAGGATATCCCATCATTTGGTGAGATCCCCAATTGATTCGTTGAAAAATCCTAGTAATTCCAGGACATTTTAAACGCATAGAGGTTAAAATAACTATGAACGAAAAATGAAATATGTACATTTCTTGAGCATGCTAGAAAAAGTATGCATACATAATTGAATCTCAAATTACATTCACTTACCTTTCGAACATTATTGTAAATTTTTTAACTCCTTTTTATTATAACATTTCGTTTGAATCATATTTTGACAAGATCGTCATAATAGTGTAAGACTAATTGAAGAGAGAGAGAGAGAGAGAGAGAGAGAGAGATTTAATTTGTACACTTTGGAGAAGTTTACTTCCGACATTGAATAGCGATCTAAAGGGCGGTAGGAGTGTGACTGGCTCCGCCCCCGTGTTTCCGTTCTTTTTCTCGAAATTCTAGGTCTCAGAAATTGTCCCAAATGCGAAAATTAAGTCGTAGAGTAACGATTTCTCTTCGCGGATCTGATCTCGAGATAAGTAGGAATCGTTCGACACCTGAATCAATTCTCCTGGTAACCCTGTATAAGTAGGACAAACCACTTATTTTGACAACTCGTCGTAAGTTAATTTCTTTCCGTCAGAGATATTCGGAATGAGGACAATGGACCGAAATTTTGCACCGATAGCCTTCGTTGAATCGAAGATTTTCCAGTTTTACCGTAGTTTAACGGGAATGAAACTATTGCTTTGCAACATGCGAGACTCGAGGCTTGCGCTTTGTCCAGGTTTTGAAACGATCGAACGCGATGGAAACATTTGTATAAACATAAAAGTCGGACGAAATAATCCCCTCCACTCAGAGATCTTTTTTATTTTCGCTTTTTCGGAGCTTTCTTTCTGAATTTTCGCTCGATCGATCGTTCCGATCGCCTTCCAAAAGACCTAAGTTTCCGATTCCGAAGAAATCTCGCCGTTTCGACTTTCCTTTCGGTCTCGGCGACGTTTTGGCGAAAATTTTTGAAAATTTCTCAGGGCTCCGTCGTTCAAGCTAGAGGCTTCAAATTTGGCACGGACCTTCCTCAGACCCATTCTCTCCGGAAAAATAAAATCGGGGGGTCATCGGCCCTGATTTTTCGATGCGTCGTTTCTTCTCCGCCAGGTTCAAATAACCGTTAACCCCGGATTATTCCTGAACAGACCTTACGATTTTAATAGTATGGATGATCCATCCCATGAGCTGGGGATCAGAATTAGCACGATCCAGCATGTCTGCAGCTACCTGCATCCGGTACGGTTGTTGAAGAAAATTCAGTTCTATCGGAATGAGTTCACGAAAATCAAACGAATGGCTTCGTGAGAGATGTTGAGATCACGAGCTATATGGCATGACGATTTTCGCGCACCCTTTTTTTGATTTTTTGGATGTTATCTTCGGTTGAAGAGGTTGAAGGTCGTTCGGAACAAGGCAAATCTTCGATGATCTCCCGACCGCTCAATTGATTCAACCGAAACATCTCTCCATAAGCCCTTTCCAGCATTCGTAATGATTCAGCATATGGAATTCTGTTCAAAACACATAATTTGAAACAAACCCTATGTTCATTATTTTTCCATTGTAAAATTCGCTGATTACCACTGAGGTCGACTGGTTTCAACAGCTGTCCTGAACAAAGCAGTTGACAGATCGCGCTTATGTTTGACATAGTAATTAGGAAAAGTTTTAGCAACAAACAGAAACTTAAAATACTTAAAAATAATCTACGCTGGCAATTTAAATGAGAATTTCCGGATGCTTTTTTGTCACAGAATACTCAGAACTCTTCACTATACTAAAAGCAATGCAGATCGCGAAAACCTCTCGTGATGAAAGACAAACAAAAATACTCATCAATTTTGACTCTGACAGAATATTGATATGAAAAACCTATCGTCGTTGAAAACGTAGAAATATCTCAATATCTTATAGCTACAAGAACAAACAAACTATCGTATAGATTCCATGACATGTAGGTTCCTAAAATAATGTAAAGTTCGATCAATATGCAAAAGAGGCTGTATCATATCACGGACTTTATTCAAACTAAAAAGATCTTCGGACCTACCATATGTACACTATTCAGTGATAGTCTTATAATTGGATGTTAATTATATATTTGAAAGTAACAATTCAATGATATAAAATGCAAAATAACCCGCTGGTCTCTTTGATAGCGACCTCGGTAATGTCCCATTTCCAGAAGACGCATCGGTACGCTATTATTCATCGATCACCGTCAGCCAATATAGTGGATGTCTGCACGGCTATCATGACTATCTTTCGTCCTCGGAAGTGTGAGCAATTATTCTTAGACGTCCGATGCGGCAATTTATTGAGTGTGTTTCTGCATTTTGAGTGGCTTCCTTTTTCTGCCTATATCCAGGCATTTTATTCACCTAAGTAGGCGATCTATTTGCCTAAGATGGCGATCTGTTTGCCTTAGATGGCAGTCTGTTTGTCTAAGATGGCGAGCTGTTTGTCTTGAATGGCGGTCTGTTTGCCTTATATACGGTTGATAGTTCTGCGGGCGAGTGTCGAATGGTTCGGTGGTGGGCGATAATCCTCATCCGCAGCTCCAGGTTTTCTGGTCTTGTGGCATAAACTTTAGATTTTAGATGGCCCCACAAAAAAAATCTAGGGATTTAAATCTGGTGACCTGGCTGGCCACTCAACAGGTCCTCTTCTACCAATCCACCTTCCTGGGAAATTTTCGTCTAAATATTGGCGCACCTGAGCATCATAATGCGGAGGAGCACCGTCTTGTTGAAAACGCATTTCGTCCTCAGAGAGAGTTGGATCGTTCTGTAAAATTTCTGTCAATGTAGGATGTATGTGTTCCTCTAACAACTGTAGGTAGCCATTTCCATTCAGATTACCCTCAATAAAGAAAGGCCCAACTAGATGATTGCCAAAAATTCCTGCCCAAACGTTCAACTTCTGAGGCCTTTGCGTGTGGGCCTCTCTAAACCAATGAGGATTCTGTGTCCCAATATCGACAATTATGTCTATTCACTTCACCACTGAGCATAAAGGTGCTTTCATCAGAAAAACAGATGTTATTCAGAAAATTTGGATTAGCGTTTAGGTTTTCACTTAGATTTTCTTAAATGGCGGTCTCTTTGCCTTACCGTTTCTGCAGTCTATTTTTGGATTGTGAAGGATTTCATGTATTCCACACCAACAACCCCTGTATATGGTTTGTTAGATCTTTCGTTGTGTCTCGCTTCACCCTATTCCCTTCCATTCTACTACAGGCTACTTTCTGGGATTTCTTCATTTAATACTTCATAGCGATCTGAATCTGTCTGAGCCGCAAGCCGGTTGATAGTTCTGCGGGCGAGTGTCGAATGGTTCGGTGGTGGGCGCTGTTTATACCTTGCTGTATTTGGTTTAGTTTGGAGTCTCAGTTATTATCTTCTGTAGTTCATCCAATGGTAGCCAAAGCGTCTAAGATAGATTTGATCGTTCGTTCTGCTTGACCGTTTCCCCGTGGTGAACCGACTGCTGTTATGAATAGCTTCATTCCCTTCTCTTTCGCAAAGTTTTGAATGCATGAGAAGTAAAAATTGGTCCCGGATCACAAATTATTCTCCTCAGGTGTCCAGAAAGTGTGAAAACTTCGTTTGATTTTTTTATCACATTTTTCTTTGTTGCATCAGGTAGCGCTTCGATATAGACATACTTCGAGAAACCGTCAATTATAGTGAGTAGGTATTTATCTCCACATGTTGATTCTCCGAATGGAATGATCCAAGTGCAAGGTATGGCATTGTCGAGCATACTCAGGAATAAAATGAAGATAACCAAGCTTTTTTCTTCCTCGTTTATTATAATTAAGACAAGAAAGACAAGATTGAATATAGTTCTTTACGAACCTGTTCATTTTCGGAAACCAATAAGATTTGTTTGATACGATCAACTGTTTTGTCTACGCAAAGTTCTCAACGTCATCATGGTTAGCTTTAACTATTTACCACAATGTTTTGGAACTACCCATTCGCGCCTAAATGAAGTAATTTCATAGATTTCATTCCCTCGAAGGTCCTCATGATTGTCTCTGTCGCCACTTGATGAAGTTCCCTTTGATTTCTTGGATTGTGAGAACAAAGTCTTGAGATTGTCTTGAGTAGTTGTTTTTAGTAATGAGCAACTAGATTTATTTTTGATGATTCGGACTTCATAATATAGCGGCAACATGTTCAAAGCGTAGCAGGCTGTATGGTCAAAAAGCCATGGGAAATAGAGAGAGGTCGGAGAGTCGAACCAACACAAGCTTCTTCAGAATCTAACAGGACGACAACAAATCCTGATACGCAAACTTCCACAGCTTTCAGTCACTCACACCACCTAAAAGGCGAATATCCCTTCGATACTTTTGATGACCTTAACACAGTGAAACATCTTATCCTTGACTGTCATAAATTTAGTGACGAAAGAACAGCAATAAACCTCACAAATAGCTTGACAGAAGCACCACGAATTAATGAAGACAATATCAATATCCTACTGCAGTTCGTTTGCATTGTGATGTACCAATGGATACAGAATTATACCAATAGAATGTAAATGGCCTGGAAGCCGAAACATTTCTATTAAAATAAAAAAATTCATTCTGATATCGTACAATTCGAGACGACAATAGTGGGTTTGGTAAAGCCGTAGGTGACAAGATGGTCATAGGCGTACTATTAATTATATTCTTCTCACATATTACAATCCAAGGTACTTGGGTATAATATTGGTAATTCAGGTAGGTTTTATCTCTATTTTGTTCAAGAACTTATAAGGGCTTAATTGAAAACCCATGCTATGGAAACCGTTTTCATGTCACACAAAAGCATGTATATGAGATCACTATAGATGCAAATTTGATGAGTGATTCCCATTATAAATGATTTACAATGAACAAAACAGTTGTGATTACTCAGTGGTACACAAGTACCACCGCCCGCCATGTATGTTGGGTCAAATATCCACTCGGATAAGCGTTAAAGCGTATTATTGAGTATTTTCTCCAAATTCAACCCCGAGAAAGATAATTATTACATAGATATATATTGAAAAGAGTTCTTAAAGTAGTTTTGTCATTTGTATGCATCAGTTAGTAGTTGGTGTAAGTGTTTTGTTCAATTCATAAATAATGAAAATGTTTTCTAATATTACCTCTGTTAAACATGCTAAAAATATAGCACTTTCCCAAAGTTAAAAAATTCATATTTAATGTATACGAAAGCCATTTACCGTTTATCGATGAAAATGTTAAAGTGTGTTTTGAGATGACGGAAATTGGACAGTCGACAATATGCAAGCTTCCCAATCAAAGTAAATCTGATAATGGATTTATAGTGGAACCTCCAAAATCTTCTCCAGAAAGGCCCCGAAAGGTTATCGATCAAGACTTTGGAAACACTATGTGTGCATTCCTTTTTATTTTCGGAAAGAAATTCCCACTGTAGAAAAAATGCACGCTGTGCTCGTAGGAGATCAGGATTTGTTTTTAATATCAAAAATCAGATTGTGGCAAGTTTTGCATGAATTAAATTTATCATGGGATTAGCACAACAGGAAATCATTTCTAATAGATAAAGAAGAAATCATTAGCTGAAGAAGAAATTATTTAGGAGCAATTAAGAGATATTGTTCTAAAAGTGAGAAAATTTTTCATCTTTATAAAACAAATATTCGTCTATGTTACTGACTACAAATTTAAGAAGTATAAAGTAAACATTTTATTGAAAACGAGGACAACAGTATTCGCAAGCAACAAATAATATAATTGGCGAGGCTTTTACGTGATAGAAATCCATTTTCACAAATACAAGTAAACGATGATTTCTACTAAATAATTTATCAAATGCTCGACGCGTTTCGATTTACAGTATCTTTATCAGGAGCGAATGAATACTACAAGTATATCTTACTAACAAATTTTTATATATATTAAAGAGAAATCCACTCAGAGCTATTCGTACTTGAACTAATGTTTAGGAGATAAATTTAATAAGGGTGAGTTATTTATGTCTACCTGATCATTAAGAATTTCCGGTGAATACCTAAATCTGCTAATTTCAAGTACTTGCAGAAGGTTTAGTTTTATACCTCAATTCTCAGAATGTAAGATTTTAAATTCTGAATTGAAAGAGTGACCATTTTCCCTGAGATGATTTGAATAATTTGAATCGATTTTTCCATTGATAAAACTGCGTATATGTTCAGAGATTCTAAAATTTAAATTTCTTCCTGTTCCACCTATATAAATTGTGCAGATTGCAATTGTTTTTAAACGGTTTTATTTAGCTCATCCCATCAATATGGGTATCAAATGAAAGGGCTCAACAAGCAGAATACAATATACTATAAAAATTGAAATGCAAGATGGCGGCCGCTACAAAATGGCGGATAACATAGCTTTTATCAATCCCATCAATATGGGTATCAAATGAAAGGGCTCAACAATCAGAATACAATATACTATAAAAATTGAAATCCAAGATGGCGGCCGCTACAAAATGGCGGATAACGTAGGTTTCATCAATCCTATCAATATGGGTATCAAATGAAAGTGCTCAACCAGTAGAATACAATGTATCCAGCCTGAATTCACCACCCAAGTCAAGATTTTGTATCGTGTTGAGGACTGTGTGGCGTTAGGGTGGCTAAAATGATACGTCGTTAGCGGTACACCACCAAGTTAAGGTGAAAGGTTAAAACGCGCCGAGAACTGTATGGCATTAGGGTGGATAAAAATGATATGTCGTTAGCGTTTTCCCTCAAGACTCAGGCGCATCTTGTTGTACATAGCCTTGCCCTTTATTGGATACAGAAACGACGGGAACAATTAGCGTCAAAAACACCTGAGCAATATGAGGCCAGGTTAAAAAGCAACGTCAGCGATATACACAAATGACGGCGTCAGAAACGCCTGAAGAATATGAAGCCAGGTTAACAAAACAACGCGAGCGATATACACAGATGGTAGCGTCAGAAACGCCTGAAGAATATGAAGCCAGGTTAGCAATATACACAGATGGTAGCGTCAGAAATACAAAGCCGTGAAAGACAAAAAAGTTGTTCAGAAAACATAGTAAACAACGAGAGCGTACCCAGTAGTATTCATTCGCTATTAACACAATTTGTTTTGACTACGTATAGAGGAGTTGGATTGCAATAAACTAACGGGCAAGAAAGATACTGTGTATCGAAACGCGTTGATTGCATTTAATAATATATTTAGTAGAAATCATCGTTTACAATGTTATTTGTTTAACAAAAATACATAGACAATTGAAAAACGTAATCAGGTAGTTAGGTTCCTCCCAGATATTTGTACGAGGATTAGTATCAAAGATCCTGGTAATAAATTGGTGCCTTCTCCAAGACAAAATCATAAAAAGTACATTTATTTTTAAATTTGCACACGTTCCACATTTCATAATGAATTTGCATACTTAATGAGCTTTTTTACTCTACGCTTTTTTACTCTCATATTTTACCAAATAGGGTATAGTAGAAGTAACAACATTCTACTAATATCTCGAATCAGCATGAAATCTGTTAATTATATGAGTTATCCTTCTCCCCACTTTGTTGGAGAAAGTTTCAAACTAATTCCTGATGAAGTGACGTGATAACATAGTTAGCCATTGAACCAGATTGTTATGCGGGGGTGGGGTATGTAAATCAGTCGAGAGCTAACGTAACTGGAGATGTTTGCGGCAACTATCTGAAATGTGGCAGTTGTGGAAATTGTGCAAAAACACGGCAAACTAAATTCTGAAACTACAGAAACCGACTTCATTAAATTGTTGATCCAACACCTCTCACTTTGTCGGACGCAACCTATTCTAATAGGCTTTATCAGTTGCTAACAAATTTGCATATACGGCACTCTCGACACACACACACACACGATATTCAAATTGGAAAACCGGGTAAGTGGGTAAAGGGAATCCGCATTCAGCTTAGACGAAAACTTGATGAGTGTTCCTCTATTATCGTTATGTATTATGCAACATACTCTCACGTGCTCCATACCAATTTACACCTCTCTATCTCGTAGTTCTACTTTGGCGGCTTAATTGGCACCCACGACTCCATTTTCTTGAATTATCAGTCGATTGATTAATCTTCAATTCTATATAAAACGAGACAATAAATAAATCATTCATACTAATCTATAAGAAGCTTTCATCGACTCGCTGAAAGAGATTGCATTTCTATATACATACGAGAGCGACAACTGATTTCTTGTTAACATAGATTTTATTTCGATATTATTGGATATTCTAGAAGGTCATGAACAGTGACAATTGGCTTTGCTCGACATCTACTTTCACGAAAATACAAGATTGTATTTAAAAATTGAATTGCCCATTTTTACGGGGTGTCAAAGTAAATAACAAAAGAGCGAACAGCGAAAACACAACATCGCTCACGATTGTTGGTTCCCCTCACAACATTATTCAACGGTTGGTCTGTAATATCTGTCTCAAACGGTTCTCCAATTCTTATTGGGTTCTAACAGGTGTTTGGTAAACCTCTTTCTTCAAATGTCCCCACAGGACGAAATTAAGGAATCTAGCTGGCCATCTTATGGGACCATTCGTTCATATTCATTTTTCGGGAGAAATTTCGTCGAGATACCGCGAGACCTTCCTTTTGTTCTGAGGAGGTGCACCATCTTGTTGAAAATATATTTCATTCACAACAGCTAATGGCATCTCGTCCGATTCATCTTGTATTTGGGTTCTCAAAAATTCCACATATCTCTTCCCTGTCAATGAACCTTCGAAAATTATAGGCCCTTTTAAATATTTTTCCATCATCCACATTCAGACATTGAAACCAAAACATTGTTGGAAGTTTCTATCTTGATACCTGTTCTCATTTTGTTGCGTCCAGTACCTGGTATTTTCCCTATTAAACATCACATTGTTGGTGAAACATGATTCGTCACTGAATAAAATCTTTGTGGGATACAGATACAGAGTTACATGTGGTGTTAAACTTAACTAAGGAATGACTTTGGACGTTGAAACGTGACACTGCATGTCCTCAGCACGTAACCACTGAGTGCTAATCGCAAGGAAGATGACATATGATCGTCAGTTAATCGATTGCGTGATTTCGACTTTATTATCTTCATTTCAGAAAATACAGACTCGCACAAGTAAGTTGACCCAAACGTTGCCGTCAGTTGAAGGGCGATTTTCCTTAGATTCGGATATTTATCTACAGATATAAAACACCAGAAATTTGTATCAGATGCTGTAGCTTTGAGATGTACATCTGTTATAATGACTGCATATTAAACTGACTTGCTATTTCAATAGTTAATTCCTCAATGTTTCTACATGAAACATGATAACTCATAAATGATGCTATATTTGCCAATATACTGCAATCATAAAAATGCATTTCGAATTGTCCTAAAGTACTTGATAATTCAGCCTCATACGTATCATAATTCAACTGTGGAATCCTTGCTTTCAAAGACGGAAAATATTTCCGATCCTATCTTTTCAGTTGATCTAGCAGTGCACTTCTGAAGGCGTTTACTGCGCTAATCATCTCAATAATAGTTTTTTCTTTACCTTGAATCTCCAAGTTAATGGTGTTCAAGTGCATTGTGATGTCAGTCAAAAATGTCAAGTCAGTCAGCCATTTTTCGTTTTTCAACATCTGACTGTCATCACCTCTTTCGTTCAGTAAAGCTGTTTTTTCGGTCAATAATTCTTGAAACCTCAACCACCTGACGTCCGTATGAATTACTAAATCAGTGTGTACAGCTGACTTCCAACTGCAACTTAAAGAGCCGCCGTTGCAAGCTACGTGAACGAATGGAATTCACAATATTTGTTGCAATGCCCATACTTTCCTTAGTGTTTGAAACTTTTGAACACAAAACTTGTTGCTGTATAATACAATGGAATGAAAAAATGAGAGGAAATCTTTATTAGCTCGACACAATGCCACAAAATCGTTTTTGTTTCCAGTCATTGCTTGTGTTCCATCGGTTCTAATGCACACTAATTCTTATATTGGTAGCTTGTTATTTTTTATAAAATTGAAGGAAGCGTCATATATATCTTCGATACGGGTCATCCCTTCAGAGAAATGATTGTCAAAAATTCTTCCTTAGCCAACATGTCATAGAATATCATCCGAATCAAAATACATAGCAGCGCAATGTCTATCATATCGGTGTATTCGTTGAACTGTAAAGAAAAGTATGTACATTTCATGATATCATGTTTTAGTTTATCTGCCATGTCCTGACTCATGACTTCAATATGCCTTGTGACAGTCGGACTAGATAACTGAAGTTCTCAAATAGCAGACATAATTACTGTTTAATTTTTAAAATCTCCAAACAAAGTATCACCCGCTTCAATAAATGTTTCCTTCACAACCGATCCACGTTCGAATGGTTTCTTGTGTTTCGCCAATATATGAGAAATTTTAGGAGGACGTGATGGTAGCAGCTTTTGATTGTGTGGCTGGTCTTGTGAACATGGTTTGTTCTTTTTTCAAACGAGATATCAAATCACGTACTTTTCGTTTTAATAATTCACTCTGTGGCGGAAAATTCTTTTAATAATTTATATGAACCGTTTTATGATGTCTCTCTAAGTTACCACGTTTAGGTATTGCAACTGACACACGACAAATAAGACAAATGCACTTATCCTTCACCATACAAAAGAAAACTCTTCCTCCCAATCATTATTAAGATGATACGTTTCCGCTTTCTTCCTTGCACTCATTTTTTACTATTTAATAATAAACTTTGTATCGACGTAGTATTGCCTTCAAGTTACAATTCAGAATGACTCCAATTCCTACAGACGCAACATTTATAACGGCCTAAACGATAGTCTCGAAGGTTCCCGTCAAACGCGCCGGCCGACTAATCCAGAAAATCGGCAAGAATAAAAAACGCGGCTTTCCTTTGACAAGTACCGCGCGTTCCTTTGATAAAGTCGTCTTTTGCCGCTGGCAGTGTTATTATATTACGTAATAAATGTTTGTAGTTTAGTTACCTACTTATTAAAAACTTTTCTCTTCGCGAGATCTACTCAAAAAGCAGTTGCGATCGACTGGTTTGAGCACCCCTGCTCTATGTTATGAGAAGTGAACACAGATTTGAATAAATGGGATCTATGTAGCACACAGACGAACCTCTTCTTCCATAGAATTGTGAATATCTGCTATGTTCCGAAAGGATAAATATGAATTTTTGATATTTCCTCAAAAGTTGAGGAAATTGAAATAGCATGTCATATAAAATAGGAAAGAAAAAAATATTCCTCTCTATTGATATCAAAAGCACCTATGGTTCGTATTTGGAAAACACAAGTTTTCTTTATAACTCAGAAACCGATCAGCAAAATAATAGTCGAGTACTTTCCGACATTTTACTCAAAAAAAGAACGTATAGAATGTGAAAATATCTTTTCTTAAGTTCAATATGATTTCAGATAGCGTCGAAATTCCGAAATATCCATAATTCCGGAATAGCTTGAAAACTGAAGAATATTACTAAAATCTGTTCACCAATGAGTTTTTCTCGAAAATCGAGCTCTTGAAATAGGGATCATTTTTCTCTATGTGTAATATTTCACATAACTGCCGTACTGAAACATCGAATTTGGTCCACCCTGTATATGTTCTATAAGATAAGAAAACGAAACCTTCTTCAATAAGTGACTTTTCTTTTTGTTACAGAGTATTTCCCTGATGGTACTGCCGTTCCTGCCAGCGTCGAACCTCTTCTTTCCCGTAGGATTCGTTGTAGCGGAAAGGATACTCTATATGCCGTCTATGGGATTCTGTATGCTCGTTGCATTCGGTTGGAGCATCATCCACGAAAAAATCAATAAAAAAATTAGTTGGTGCATATTGTCGATTTTAATCGTCGCACACGCCACCAAAACCCACCTGCGCAACTGGGACTGGGAAGACGAATACTCCATCTTCATGTCTGGTCTACGAGTTAATCAGAGAAACGCAAAATTATTCAACAACGTGGGCCACGCGCTGGAGAGCCAGGCCAGATATCAGGACGCATTGATATTTTTCAAGACCGCCGTCAGCGTGCAGGAGGACGATGTTGGCGCCCACATAAACGTAGGGCGAACGTACAACCACTTGAAAATGTTCAAAGAAGCGGAAGAAGCTTACCTAAAAGCCAAATCCCTTCTACCTAAGGCAAAACCGGGCGAGTCTTACCAGGCGCGGATCGCGCCTAATCACCTAAACGTCTTCGTGAATTTGGCCAATTTGATTTCGAAGAATTCGACGCGCTTGGAAGAGGCCGACATGCTATATCGGCAGGCCATAAGTATGCGGGCGGATTATACGCAGGCTTACATAAACAGAGGCGACATCTTAATCAAGCTGAACAGAACTAAAGAGGCTCAAGAAGTGTACGAGAGGGCGCTGCTTTACGACAGCAGTAATCCCGATATATATTACAACGTAAGTAATTGGGTTTTTTGCCGGTTTTATCCTTGCGATGCGTGACGAAGTAGATATATGTGCCGGGAGTTTCGCTGGGGAACCCGAATTAGCCGTAAATTATTCACGACTGCTTGCATCACAAAAGAAATGTTTTACTTCGCCCTTTGTTTAGTTTCAGATATTTTGGCGTCGAGTTGTTAACGGAAATTTTACGTACCCGGGATCTCGTTTATCTCCGAGTTTTATAACAGTATTTTTTTGTTATTAATACAGGATGTTTTGTGAGAAAACGGAACCTTTCTAGGTAGTGATAGAGAATTAAGTGGTGAACTCGAAACGCGCTATTATTTCTGAATTTGCTCCTTTCCTCACGATATACAGGCTGTGTTGTGAGATTTAGACGAAATTTCAATGATCCATATCTTTCGAACTGTCGATTCTATTTCGTTGAAATTTTGTAGGTTCATCATATTGGCTATCTGAATCAAGTATTTTGCGTAAGTGGGTATTTGCAATTTTTTATTTAAACATGAAATGAAAGGTTGATAGTATCAGTGTTCTCGAAAATTCTAGTGACGATTTGCGTGATTCAACGTAATTGTTGATGTGGACTTTTTGACAAGGATATTTCACTAGAACTAACTATACAGAACCGAAATTGATTCTTGCAGTAATCGAATTTCTTGGCGTGTGAGGCATGTGGCAGTCTTGTTGAAACAACATCACTCTTTTCCAATTCAACAGAAAGAACTGTTGAACTCAAGCTCAAATTCGAAGGAATTTCGATCACTAGTGGCCGTTATTTCATGTTAATCCATGTCGAATGTTAATTAAAAGAAAATAATTCACTCTTCTTAGTATACTTCCTATCAAAAAATACCGGAAATTGATTGATTGAAATCCGCTTGAAATTTTTATTGTTGCTAAGTTGGCACAACTGTTTTCTCTATTGACGCTTAGTTTGAAGGCGATCTGTCATTTAATTTGTCAGTTCTCATTAAACTTTCACAACGGATAAACATATCGAATGAATAATTTGTCTCAAATTTCGTATTGCAATGAGAATTTATGGTGCCTAATCACTGGAAATGTTAGAGGAGGTTTAAAGTGCATCCAACGGCGGCTGAGATGAGTTGGAAGATTTGCCTGGTTTTGGTCGGTCAACAACATCTTCAACTGAAGTTAACATCAATAAAGTGAAGTAAATACTAATTCAAAATCGTCATATAAGTTTAAGAGAGTTATGAAATGAACTTGTGTTTTACGAATCAATTTATACCATTTCAAACGATTTTTTTGGCGTTGCCGCTCCATTAGTACCAATACTAGATCGCGTATAGGTCACTAAAGAGATGCTACACTCGGAGGCAAAATTATCGGAACACTCGAAAATTTAACCAAATTCGAAGTTCGATATTTTTCCTAATTCTCAACCGATTTAGATGATTTTTTTCATCAGATCAACTCTTCTGATTTGTAGAAATTATAAGAGAAAACAAAAAAAAATTGAAAAAAATTTTATACGGGGACAAAACTAAAAGTGTTTTTTTTGTCAAAAATTCGTAACATTTCGTGGTCCGAGTTGAAACGTACAATATCATGGTCTGTCAAGACACATCTTCCTACAGTAACGCCCTTCTTGTTTTATGCATTTATCTCTATTTTTACAAGAGATATCCTATTTGAAGCGAAAAGTCACAAATTTCAAGAATTTATTTTTAATCTTGCGTAGGTGCATAACATCGGAGGTTAGCCAAAAAATAAAATCAAAATTAGAGAAGCGGAAATCTATCGAAATGAAAATTTTTGAAATTCACTGGCCAATTTCACGCTCCGGGAGAATTCGAAGTACACTGGAAAAATCGTTGATTTTGCACATTTATTTTTGAATTTTTTTGTGTGACATTCTATAATAATTATCATTCCTGTCCAAAATTGAAAGCATGTGTGTATCCTGGCCATACACTCGTGAAATGAAATGAACATGTTGAGAAAAATGTTCATGATGACCCACAAAAAAAACATTTGATTTTAGTAGCGAGTATGACCCCCCCGAGCTCTTATTACAGCGCACATACGATTTCGCATATTCCCAATGATGTTGTCTATCATCTGTTGAGGTATGTTGTTCCACTCTTCCACCAAAGCCAATGTCAGCTCTTCAACGTTGCCTGGATTCCGTTGTCGAACCCTTCTTCCAAGAATGTCCCAAACGTGTTCGATCGTGTTTAAATCCGGTGACCGCGACGGCCAGTCCATTCGTGTGATCCCAACTTCATTGAGATATTCTATCACTATGCGCGCAGTATGAGGGCGCGCGTTATCGTGCATAAAAAGGAAATTTTCCCCTATGTAAGGAGCAGAAGGCACAACATGGGGCTCCAAGATTTCTGTTATATACCGATGGGCATTAAGTGATCCATTGCCAATAATCTCCAGTTCTGTTCGTACTCCCAAGCATATTCCACCCCATATCATAACTGACCCTCCACCGTATTGCTCAGTTCCTGCGAAGTTCGCTTGATTGTACCGTTCCCCTCGATGCCTCCATATTCTATCTCTACCATCCACGAAATTCACACAATATCGGCTCTCATCACTAAATAAAACTCGTCTCCACTGATTGATTGTCCATGCTACATGCTCCCTAGCAAACGCCAATCTTGCTACCCGATGGGCTCTATCGAGTCTTGGTGCTCTTGCTTGCGCGTATGATCTCAGACCAACTTCATTTAATCGTCTTCTGACTGTCCTCACACTGACGTTAATGTTATCCACTGCTTGTAAAAGGTTACGTGCCTGAACAGCAGTAAGACGAGGATTTCTTATGGTTTGATTGACGATGAAACGGTCATGTATAGCGCGAGTTGCCCGATTTCTTCCTTGTCCTCGCCTCCTCACGTACAATCCAGTTTCCCTGTAACGTCGTAGATTCGATCGATAACCGACGTCGAGACACCCAACATGGTACCGACTGAGCGGTAGGTGCGCCCTTCCTCGATCAATGTAACTGCCCTTGCTACTGAGGTTGGTGGTAAATCTCTCATTCTGAATGAAAAATACCGTTTCGAATCGTAAACAGTAAAAGAATCACAAAACACCGCAACCGATCGAATTTGTATCAAATCAAAGAATGGAAAACTCTCATTCTTTAAACAAGTGCAAATGTGGTCATATACAAAAAAACGTGTGTTGTATTTCATATTTGATAAAAAAAGGTGTGCACATGTGTAAATGAAAAGTTTTATCAATGGTCCCAGAATTCGGTTGTGTATTTTAATACCTACCGACTGTTATCTCCTATGAATTCCTAATTTTCACCAAATTAACCAAATTGTCATCAATAACTAATGCAATTCGAACATAAAAATCGCAAACGACAATTTCGACACGCCTGAGTGATAATAAGAAAATTCCAAATTGATAGACGAATTTTAATGACAATTTCTTGATTCAATGGAATTTCTCCAAAATGGTGATTTTCCACTTAAAATTAAATATATTTTGCAAAAATAGAGATAATCGCATGAAACAAGAAGGGCGTTACTGTAGGAAGATGTGTCTTGACAAACCATGATATTGTACGTTTCAACTTGGACCACGAAATTCCAGAGGGTGTTACGAATTATTGACAAAAAAACACTTTTAATTTTGCCCCCGTATAAAATTTCTTCAAAATTTTTTTGTTTTCTCTTATAATTTCTACAAAGCAGAAGAGTTGATCTATAACTTGCCGAACAAATCATCTAAATCGGTTGAAAATTAGGAAAAATATCGAACTTTGAATTTGGTTAAATTTTCGAGTGTTCCGCTAATTTTGCCTCCGAGTGTAGAAGACTCACTGTTGCTGTAACTATCCTCTGCTTGCAAAGTAATTATGAAATTGTGGATAATGTCATCCAGCATAGGTTTTTGCTCCATAAATGATTGTTCAATTTTTTGCGTATTGTCACATAATGATTCCCTCTCATTTGGAGATAACGGAGGGAAAAACTCAACCCACAGTTTTTCCACATATTTCTTTGTGAAATCAACATTACTGTCGGCTTCATAAACATTTATGGCTTCCCATCTTTTTTCAATCGTGTTTAAGTCAGGATGATACGGGGGAAGTCTAAGTACATCTTGGCCCTGATCATTCAGGAGTTTGTCAATAGCATACGTTTTAAATCTGGGTTCGTGCAATTTAATAACGTTATAAACTTCTGTTTGGAGCATCCCATCTGCGAAGGCAATACTTTGAAGTTGCAGTCACTTTTTCATTTCTTCTTTTTGGGAAGCCATGCTCGGGATTGCTTTATCGGTCACTAACACACTTTTTGGTGGTAAATTTGGAATGAGGTTTTCTCTCAGCCATTTTTCGTAGTTTGCGAAATTCATTTCATCGTGATATTCACCGGTTTTACAATTGGAGTTAAAGTCCAGATATGCGTTTCATACGAATCCTGATTCACTACTTGCGTTCAAAATTATTAGTCTTGGTCCTTTTGAAACAGGCTGACGTAGGCCGTCGTTTATCTCGTCACTCCAAGCCTTCTTGTGTGTATGGAAGGAATGAATATATGTTTCGTCCATGTGAATTATTGGTCTCTTTTCTTGACGGTATCGTTTGATGTTTCTTTAATAATTCAAGCGTAATTTCTGTATTTCAGGTTTTCCATAACTAACTTTTCATTCGTTTTCGTCTTAATCCAACGGAACCCCATTCCTCTCAAAACTTTCCGAATGCTCTCTCGAGCATATGAACCTGCATATTCATTCTCATCTACGAACTTTTGATGGATTCGCTTTAATGTGGGTACGATTGACGACGAACCTACGAAGCAGAGCTCTATCGAAGTCATAAAGTTCTGTTTTCTTCGCTGATTATCTTCTATTTTTATCGGGAGTTGAAAAATTGTTATCTTTACCATCTTCAACCTTCTTCATTTCGCTCTTAATTTCTTGCACAGTGCCCAAACCTACTCATGTTACGACAGTTACTCGTTTTTTAACCTCTTTCAAAGAAATTACAAGCTCAATTCATGAAATGAATGACTTTGGAAATTATTTCTCTGGATTGCCTATTCAATTTTTCCTCTTTCAAATCGGAAACGAACTCCATCCTCACCAAAACTTAGAAATATTGAAATGAAATTTGCAAGATTCGGTCGGAGGTTCACTGAGAACCGAGCTCTTGGCCACGTGACCGGCAAAGTTAACGCGAAACAAGGGGAGGCGCTATTTCACCCGCATAGATGTTCTTATCGACCTGTAAGTTCGTTTCCTGTAGTTGGTCACTTGAAAATGACTTCATGTCGCAACCGGAAAATTGTGGAAAAAAAATTTTACCTCATCTTCATTGAAAATGAATTTCAATAATAATAAATAAAGCATCAATATTACTCATTATTCGTTGGCGTGAATGTATTGTTCCGGAGAACTATTTTGAAGACAATACAAAAAATTCGAATGAAAAATAAATATTTTGTGTTTCATCTACCAATTCCCGACTGTTTTGAAACTTTTCGACTGAACGTATAAAAGAAATATCAAATCAACAATAAAATCGAAGCGACTACTTTTTATTTGCTGTTTGACGTTCTGGAAATAATTAATAATCAATCCATGAAACCGTAAGCATCGCCTCCACTTCTGTTCGCAGAATCTTCGGTCTTAGCTCAGTTGGTGTACATCATCCGCTCGTCTGATCGTACTGGTATACCCACACTCCGTTTCTTAATAATGCGTTCGTTCAAAATTACATCAGAATCTGCGAATGCCATTTTTTGTTCGTCTGCCGAAATTCAACTCTGAAAATTCTATATTCCATTGTATAGTAAATATTTTTCAATTGTTTTTCTTCATCTCGTTGCTTGATGAAATGTGCATTCCTACCAGGGTATAAAATGATCGCTTTGTTCCTTTGTCCTTTGTTCTATAATAAAAGTTCGTAGGTTTGCGCCATTTCATTCATTATCCTGAAAAGAGATGATATGACAATGATTGGAACTGTTTTTTACCGGAATATTACAGAAACCAAAGCATATGAAAAAAACTCTCCATGAGTTTTATCGTAAAAAGACTCACATTTTTCACAGATTGGTTATATAGAAAGGACCAGCTTCACTAGTGTTTTTATTTTTGAACTGTTCTGTCGGAACTGGGAAAATGTTAGGGTATGCAGTTTTCCTTTACCGTTCAAATTAATTAAAGGTTTTTATGTGAAATTTCATGGCCCGCTTCATTCATTCGTGAATTTGTCGGTGATGTTTCTTTAGGCATCAGCTGCCACATCAATTTTATTAATACTCGGAAGAGCATTTTCCATTTTCAATACCTTCAAGTCAAAAATTGATGGAGATATTAATAAAAATCATAAAAACTTAAAACATCATTCTCATACAAAAGTACCAGTAGAATAAAAATTGAATACCAAATAATATAACAATAAACAATAAAAATTCATGTCTTTACTTATTCCTTCAAAGTTTTCTATTCGTACTTATTTCATGCAAACAGTCTTCGATACGAATACTCAATATTGGAAAATAATAGGATTCAGTGACTGAATTATTCGAATATTGCTTGGGAAGTGGATGTCAATTTAAAAGATTTTATCGTGATATTGTTTTATTGGAAAAGTCAGTTTCCTACATCTTATTATATTCTGTGCAATCGTAATTGAATATCAGATTGGAAATTGGATTTTCCAACTAGTTATATATATAAACACCTCAAAATGTCTAGGAACACTTACCAATATCTTTAAAATATGAATTTGATGATTCGAATTTATAGAAATCTTTCGGTTTTTGTTAGGATGTATTGTATATAATGTGTTCTCAAGAAAACAAAATAATATTTGACTTCTCCAAAGCACCTATTATGAAAAAAAATTTGAAATTTGAAAATGACGAAATTTGGTAAAACACAAAAAAAAATCCTGAACTAATATTTTCGAAACGATATAGAAGCACTTATATTTTTCAGTACCCAGAAGGTCCACCTCTGTTATTAATGACACTTTGGCATCGTCGCGGCATGCTCAATATTAAATTGTTTATTACATTTTGGCCTAAGTCATTCCAAGCCCCCTGAACTGCTAATCGAAGCTCCTGTTCATGATGGAAGACGTTTTGACGCAGGAGATTTCTTTTTAGGGTGTCTTACACATGTTCGATGGGATTCAGATCTGGGGAGCAGGATGGCCACGGTAGAAGATCGATATCATTCTCTTCAAGAACGTTCAAGACAACTCTTGCACAATGAGGAGGGGCATTATCTCTTTGGAAGAGTGGATTTTGACCCATTGTTTGGAGATACGGTACCACTACAGGTAAAACTATCTCATTTGCGTAAGAATTTCCCGTGAAGTTGTTCTGTATGAATACGAGGTCAGTTCTTCCACCAAGGCGTATACCACCCCAAAACATCACTGATCCGCCTCCCTGTCTAACAACTTCTCGAGCATGCTGGAGACAGTTTTGCTTTCCAGGTTCCCTCCATATTCGAATTCTTCCCGAATCGGGATAATAACTAAATCTAGATTCATCACTGAAGAGAACTGTGGCCCACCTCTCTTGATCCCAGTTTACGTGTTCTTGGCACCAAGCTAAACGAGCAGCGCGATTTCCATGGGTCAGTTGTGGAACTCTTAAAGGACGTCTGGAGTGGAGTTGACGTTCGTGCAGTCGATTTCTCACAGTTTGGTCGGAAATTTGTACATTATGAACTCGTGATAGCTCTTGAGCTAATTGAGATGCTGTGGTAGTACGATCTCTTCTGGCTTGTAAAACCGAAAATCGGTCTTGGGAGATTGTAGTAATCCTGAAACGCCCTGTATGGCGTTCTTCTACGCCACCTGTTTCATTGAAACGGGACTATAAACGGTTTATGACACTTGGGCTACTTCTCAGAACCCTGGATTCTTCCCGTTCTGAGCTCCCAGCTTGGAGCATGCCAACGGCTCGTAACATCTCTCTCTCTAGTCAAATGTCGTCTTTCTATGGTCGAATCACAAAACTTGTGTATATATATATATATATATATATATATATATATATATATATATATATATATATATATATATATATATATATATATATATATATATATATATATATATATATATAATCTTCCCAGTAGCGCGGTGCTCTGTAGCTCATACACTCACATGAAGATTTCATTTTTGTTCGAACAGTATTGTATTTAGAAAGTAATAATCTACTTCAGCAATTTATTTTGAAGTAAACAAGGTGTCCCAATTTCTATATAAAAATCTTGGGAACTTTCTTCAGATTGGAAGACCACTTTTTTGTTGAAGATTCAAGAGCGTCCTAAACTCTGCTATAATGTCTTTAAGTAATAAGGTTTTTTGGTGAATAGTTTCGTCACATTATTTTATTTTTCTATTATACTTGATCAGAGAAATGGAGATATTTCAAGGTAGTCGTGTATGAAATACGTAACAGATTAGTTCTTGGTGAGATAATCTACAAGGTGTTGAACTATTTCAATAAGTGTTCGAAATGTTGTCCGTTTCTTTGTAGACACAACTTAATCCTTCTGAGGAAAGACCGTTGAACTCTCGACAACATATGAGGTTTAACTGACTGAAAGGCGTCGACTATGCTCTGTCTCATATATAACTGTGTTGTAGAAGGAATCTGATGAACGATGCCCTTAATATAACCCCACAAGACTTGTTAGGTCCGGAGACCTAGATGGCCATCTAACAGGACCACCACGTCCTATCCATTTGTTTGGAAATACATGATTCAGATGCTCCCTAACCTGATGTGAGTAATGTGCCGGTGCTCCATCCTGTTGAAACCAAAAATCTTGCCTAGTATGCTCTGGTACATAGGCAAGTAGCATTGGTAGATGATTTTGCAAAAAATCTGAATACATTTCACTATTCAGGTGCCCGTTGTAAAGTGCGGCCCAATTAGATATCCATCTACTATAGCGGCCCATACATTCAAGCACCAACGATGCAGTGATCGATGCTCCGGAAATTTTCCTACAGCAAAAGAAAGCCATTAGAACCATAGCCGGCTTTATTGAACAGCACAGCTGTCGGGATCTCTTTCTAAAATATAACATACTTACAATCCCATCCTTTTTTATCCTGGCATGCCTGTGTTTTGTTCATGTTCGCAGAAATTCTTACACGGCACATATGAACGTCCAGTACAATACGCGTCGAAAATAGGACATAGTAATACCCTACTTTAGACTTACTCTCACCGAAAAAAACTACGAGTACATCGGCAGAAAACTGTATAATGTGATATACCACCATCAATCTGCGAGTCAAATAAAAAAATCAAGCAGACCGTTAAACGTTTCTTATTAGCGAATGTTTATTATTCGATCGAAGAATTCTTGATGATCTGTGATAAACTGTGATAAATGTTGTATGTTGTTTTTTTTGTGAGTTATATCAATGATTTGTGACGTCTCATGTATGCTTGATGAGAAATAAAGATTATTATTATTATTATAATATCGCATAAGTTTACTGGGCACCATCGAATTATAACCTAAATTTTCTCCGCACACAAGACATTTTGGGGTAGGTCAAGATTCGTATCCGTAATATGTAAAACCGTAACTTATGTAGCTTTCGTCATATTTTTGATGAACAATTTAGGGTTTCTTCTTCGTTGACTCTTGTTCTTCTTCATTACTTTTGCTTGGAAAACATACACTACGTGTAATGAATTTATTCATTTATTATAATATCTATTTATTTTACGCTTACAATAATAACCATAAGTATAAGCAACGAAATAAAAGCATGTGGTGACTTTAAACGACGCACTCGCACTGATTCGATAATCGAGATGTGCGCGAGAATTGAGAGGGGTGTAGCGGGAGTGGGAGGCCTCCGCCGCGTGCCGTCCGCGCCAAACGAAACCTTGCAGTAAATGAGTGAAATAAAACCTCTCGCTCGCGTGGATAATTGTGTGTAACTAAGTATTTCAATTACCCCCTTTCTTAAAATGAGTTTATAAAACAATCTTATTCTTGCTAGCCACACCAATTAACGACCAAGGTACACCAGTGTGCTGTAGTACACACTTTGCGGAACACTGCCCTAGATCATGAGATTTGACACTATTCAACTTTTTTGGGGCTACATTGAAGAAAAGGTCTACGCTAATGCCCCCGCAACGATTGAGGCAGTCAAAAACAATATTCGAGCTGTTATACGCGAAATACCACCGCAAATATGCGAAAATGTAATGAAAAATTTCCTACAGAGAATGACCATTTGTAAAATGGCCCGAGGTGGACGCTTGTCAGATATCGTGTTACATTATTAACCTCAGAGATTGAGCTTTGCATTAACATACAAATCACTTTTTTTTTAAATGGCGTTTTATTAGGAATTGAACATGAAACCTGCCGATAGAAGACCCTTTATTTAGGTACATCCTGAAATAAACACAACCAAATTTATATGGAATCACTCGGTATTTCAGATTATTGATTGTTTTCATCCATGGATCTTCGACTATTTGTGAAGAATGAAGTTTTTGTTGTAAAAAACTGGATAGTATGATAAGAAATGTTGAATTATCACCACATATTTGGGATGTTGTACTCAGTCGTCACTGAGATTTGTTTGTTTGTTTGTTTTTCCTTTAACGTGCTCTACTTCTGCTTTTCGGCTAATGACACGCCGGGGAATTCTGTCACCTCACTAACCCGGGAATTTTGCCGAACCCCTCTCGTGTCGAGGGAGGGATCTTTAATGTCCAACACATCTCTGTTAGACAGGACCGACAGCTTTACATCTCCTCCGAAAGATGGACACTCAAGCGATTTCCAGAATTCGAAAAATCGCACCGACTTTGTGGGTATTGAACCCAGGTAACTCTGCGTAGGAGACGAGCATCATATCCCACACGCCACCGAGCCGGCATCTGAGATTTGAAACTGTGAATTTCAAAATTTAAAAAAGCCTAAAATCATAATTGAAAAAGCCTCACGTGGAATTATCCGACGTGCAGAGTGGTCGAATAATTGCTCTCGTTGAATACGGAGTGACACAGAGGGATATAGCAACCACAAGGGGGATATCACAGGGGGAGAGTTTAAAAACATACGCCCGATACGTGAAGCTACAGTCTCTGTAAAATAGGCCTAGAAGAAGATCACTTCTGAAGAACAAGATCGCTTTTTGTGCCAAATTGCAAGAAGAGACCCTAGTGCGTCGCACCCCATACTCCAAAGGCAATTTCTGGAAGCAACAGGCATCAGTGTATCAGTCGAAACGATATGTCGAAGACTTCGTTCAAGGTGTTTATACAGCAGAAGCCCTTAAGAGTTGTAGAGCTAATAAGACAACAAAAAATTAACAGACTTAATTGGTGTATCGAGCACCAAAATTGGAATATTGAGAATTGGCGAAATGTTCTTTTTCGGATGAGACCAGAATTGATGTTTGATCAGATGACTGCTGGATTAGAGGTTCAAGGGGTCGTGGAAGACAAGCTAGTCCCCGAGCAGCAAGACTAATTTCGAAATACCAAGGGGCAGTGTGATGTTTTATGGTGGCATTATGCTAGGAGGCAAAAAAGATTTGATTTAGATTCCTGCAAGTGTAACGGCTAGATATTACGATAACCTAGTGCTAGAGCCCATAGTGAGAATCTAGCGAGGTGCCTACGTTGACAATTTTTTTTGATCATCTTGAAACACAGGGAATCGCAATTTTGGACTGACTAGCTTGCTCTCCAGACCTGAATCCTTTTGAACATTTTGGGATAATCTCACAAAGAAATTTGGTCGCGCTAGAATAATCCAAGAACCCCACAACAGCTCATCCAAGCCGCCACAGAAGAGTGGCAGAATATCGCCCCAGAGGAGGTCGAAAACCTAATCCAAAACATGCCTAGACAGATTCAAGCTTGTATCAGGGTAAGACGAGGCAATCCAAGCTACTGAGGTCGAGGAAAAAACACCTTCTCTGTGATAAAACAAATTTCCATTTTTTACAACATGTGCCTAGCATTGAAGCAGTTGCTTGTAAAATTAAGTTGCAGAAATTTCTGTCATTCATTTTTGTATTTCATATTCCTCCATTAACACCTGCCAGTGATTATGTTGTTTTATGTGAGTATTTGGAATTGCTCCAGGTAATTTATGAAAGAAATCTCGTATTGTTGGGCGACTTCAATTTGCCAAAGTTCCACGAGTCACTGATGGGTTCACAATGATCGGAGAGATCTGTTTGGGAGCTTATGAGGTTCTATGAATTGCGTCAATGCAATGGGGTGCGTAATGCTGGTGACGGTATTTTGGACTTAATTTTGTCTAATCTGCCCTGCCGAGTTCACCGCGATACGTCACCTTTTTTGAATGAAGGTAAGTATCACCCGGCTCTGATGTGTCATTTGAACCTGGGCTCGGACAGTTGTGTCAGATTCTCTCGTAGCTCGAATTTTGGGGCTTTCAATTTTAATAAAGTTGATATGACTACGCTCTGTGAAGACTTACTAAGTCAATTCATCGTTAGACAGGATTGCCCTCGCAGTATAAACTTTCTGGTGAGTGATTTTTATAAAAAACTTTACAATGCAATCAGAAAATCAGTTCCAGTTTATTGTAAACAAAATAGGAGGTACCCAACATGGTACAATAAAGAGATTATTGATGCTGCTAAGTCTAGGAATCGGATGCACAAAAAGTTTATTAGAACAAGGAACGATCACTATCTCGATTTGTACCGAGAATTGGGAAGGTCAGTTAAAGCTAAGATGAGGTCTGCATATAGGGAGTACTTGGATAGCTCGGAAAATAGTTTTGAGAAGGAGCCTAACAAATTTTGGTCTTATGTTCGGAGTAAACGCAAAGCGGATGAACTACCTGGCGTCATGTATTACCAAGGTGAAAGACTGGATAGCCCCCAGAAGATCGTTTCTGCATTTGCTATGTTCTTTTGTATGGGGTATATGATGTTGTGGATTCAGATGTCAATATTGATGACGTTATCTCGGGGGTGTGGTTGATTGTCGAGGCTCGAATTCTTTTTTTTTCCCTCAATAACCGAACAAGATATTTTGCGTGTGACTGAAAATATGAAATCTAAAGCTAGTTTTGGGGATGACGGCATACCTTGTTTTATAGTAAAGGATATCATAGGAACGATAGTAGCTCCGCTATGTTCAATTCTTAATCTGTGCCTGAAGAACAATCAGTTTCCGTCTAAGTGGAGGATCGCGAAAATCTGTCCCATCTTCAAGAGCGGTGATGGGACCGATGTAACAAACTATCTTCCTGTGGCCCTGCTTTGCTCCTTTGCAAAGGTTTTGAGCTTCTATTGCATGAATCTCTAGCATTCCAGCTGAGCCATTCAATTTCGGACCGGCAACATGGTTTTAGGGTCGGTAGATCAACTGTAACGAATCTTGCATGCTTTTCGGAATACGTAACTGAGGTCTTGAACCGAGGTAGCCAGGTTGACATGGTCTTCACGGATTTCTCTAAGGCCTTTGATCGCATGAACCATGTTGCTCAAATAAAAAGAATGAAGGAGATAGGGTTTCCTCTGAGCCTTCTAGGGGTTTTTCTATTCATATTTGAGTGATCGAAAGCAATATGTTATGTATAATGGATTCAGATTCCAGGATTTTGGAGCCCATTCGTGAGTCCCTCAGGGGTCGGTTTTGGGTCCGCTTCTGTTCACAGTTTTCGTAAATGACTTACTTGAGAGGCTAAACGTTGGGGGACGATCTCAAGATTTACACAGAAATAAGATCGAATGAGGACTGTCAGAGTCTTCAAGGAGAATTGCTGATGATACATCGGTGGTGTTTAGAAAACAAACTGCCTTTGAAAGTCTCTAAGTGCAAGTACATGTCAATTACGCGCAAACAGTCGCCACATTTCTTTCCTTATTCGGTGGCGGGCTCACGGCTTGAACGTGTTTTCTGTTCTCGTGATCTCGGGGTGCTTCTCGACTCGAAATGGTCGTTCCGGGACCATATAGGTAATGTTGTTCTGCGAGCAAGAAAAATTTTGGGTTTTATTCTGAGGAATTCCAAGAGCTTCCGGAACACTGCTGTTCTCAGGGTTCTGTATTTCTCCTTTGTTCGGTCTAGATTGGAATATGCCTGTGTTATCTGGGATCCATACTATGTGAAATATAAAATTGCATTGGAAAGCGTCCAGAGAACCTTCCTAAGGTACCTGGCACACAAACAAGGTGGAGTATATCCTATCCGAGGAATGCCAGGTTTTCTGTTAACCGATCGTTTTTCTGTGTTGGAGCTTCAAATTAGAAGGAAATATTTGTGCTGCATGTTTTTGTATGGACTTCTGAATAACTCCAGCTGTTGTTCGTGTCTGCTTGACAGACTGATGTTTTTGGTACCCAGGCTCGCTGGCAGAGGCAATGTCACTTTTTATGTCGTTGGAGCTGTTACGGATGTTTTCTTAAACTCACCTATCAATCGAAGCTGTCACTATTTCAACACGGTGGCCTCTTCGATTGATATCAGTCATTCTCAAGCTACATTCAAAGGAAAACTATTAGCAAAACTTAGTTCACGCACTTAAATTATTTTGATTGTTTGGTGTTTATTTCTATTATTTGAGTTTGCATTATCAATGCGTTTTATGTCATTATTGTTTTTGAAAGTTTTTTTTTAATCTGTTTTTAAGTTTGAGCAAATTTGTCTATACTTGTTCGGCTCTGTAATTGGGAGTAATCCTGTTGAGCTTGTATCAATAAATAAATAAATAAACATGTTTAAATAAACATGTTTACATGTGGAAAGATTTTCTTATTTTCATTTATTTGTTTCTTTCTTAAAAAGTACTTCAATTTATTTCTATCTTCAATTGAAATATCCCAAAAAGTATTAAATTTAATAATCCTTCGAAATTTCCAAATGCTCTGAGGAAATATTCACAATATCGGGTGATTCCATATAATATTGGTTGTGGGTATATTCATATTCAGTCTAGGCATGTGACTTAACGTTACACAAATACCACGTCACCAGTTAAAGGTTAAACGACAGTAATATTTGATAGCTACAGAGGTTATTTATTTTTGTGAGAACATGATGTCAAGAAAATTTTCCAATTGAGAAAATTCATGTACCAATATTTGAGCAAATTTGTCTATACTTGTTCGGCTCTGTAATTGGGAGTAATCCTGTTGAGCTTGTATCAATAAATAAAATAAATAAACATGTTTACATGTGGAAAGAGTCTCTTATTTTCATTTATTTGTTTCTTTCTTAAAAGAACCTTAATTTATTTCTATCTTCAATTGAAATATCTCAAAAAGTATTAAATTTAATAATCCTTCGAAATTTCCAAATTTTCTGAGCTAATATTCACAATATCGGGTGATTCCATATAATATTGGTTGTGGGTATATTCATATTCAGTCTAGGCATGTGACTTAACGTTACACAAATACCACGTCACCAGTTAAAGGTTAAACGACAGTAATATTTGATAGATACAGAGGTTATTTATTGTTGTGAGAACATGATGTCAAGAAAATTTTCCAATTGAGAAAATTCATGTACCAATATTTGAGCAAATTTGTCTATACTTGTTCGGTTCTGTAATTGGGAGTAATCCTGTTGAGCTTGTATCAATAAATAAATAAATAAACATGTTTAAATAAACATGTTTACATGTTACTTGATGTAGAAAGAGTCTCTTATTTTCATTTATTTGTTTCTTTCTTAAAAGAACCTTAATTTATTTCTATCTTCAATCGAAATATCTCAAAAAGTATTGAATTTAATAATCCTTCGAAATTTCCAAATGCTCTGAGGTAATATTCACAATATCGGGTGATTCCATATAATATTGGTTGTGGGTATATTCATATTCAGTCTAGGCATGTGACTTAACGTTACACAAATACCACGTCACCAGTTAAAGGTTAAACGACAGTAATATTTGATAGCTACAGAGGTTATTTATTTTTGTGAGAACATGATGTCAAGAAAATTTTCCAATTGAGAAAATTCATGTACCAATATTTGAGCAAATTTGTCTATACTTGTTCGGCTCTGTAATTGGGAGTAATCCTGTTGAGCTTGTATCAATAAATAAATAAATAAACATGTTTACATGTGGAAAGAGTCTCTTATTTTCATTTATTTGTTTCTTTCTTAAAAGAACCTTAATTTATTTCTATCTTCAATCGAAATATCTCAAAAAGTATTGAATTTAATAATCCTTCGAAATTTCCAAATTTTCTGAGCTAATATTCACAATATCGGGTGATTCCATATAATATTGGTTGTGGGTATATTCATATTCAGTCTAGGCATGTGACTTAACGTTACACAAATACCACGTCACCAGTTAAAGGTTAAACGACAGTAATATTTGATAGATACAGAGGTTATTTATTGTTGTGAGAACATGATGTCAAGAAAATTTTCCAATTGAGAAAATTCATGTACCAATATTTGAGCAAATTTGTCTATACTTGTTCGGTTCTGTAATTGGGAGTAATCCTGTTGAGCTTGTATCAATAAATAAATAAATAAACATGTTTAAATAAACATGTTTACATGTGGAAAGAGTCTCTTATTTTCATTTATTTGTTTCTTTCTTAAAAAGAACCTTAATTTATTTCTATCTTCAATCGAAATATCTCAAAAAGTATTGAATTTAATAATCCTTCGAAATTTCCAAATGCTCTGAGGTAATATTCACAATATCGGGTGATTCCATATAATATTGGTTGTGGGTATATTCATATTCAGTCTAGGCATGTGACTTAACGTTACACAAATACCACGTCACCAGTTAAAGGTTAAACGACAGTAATATTTGATAGCTACAGAGGTTATTTATTGTTGTGAGAACATGATGTCAAGAAAATTTTCCAATTGAGAAAATTCATGTACCAATATTTGAGCAAATTTGTCTATACTTGTTCGGCTCTGTAATTGGGAGTAATCCTGTTGAGCTTGTATCAATAAATAAATAAATAAACATGTTTAAATAAACATGTTTACATGTGGAAAGAGTCTCTTATTTTCATTTATTTGTTTCTTTCTTAAAAGAACCTTAATTTATCTCTATCTTCAATCGAAATATCTCAAAAGTATTGAATTTAATAATCCTTCGAAATTTCCAAATTTTCTGAGCTAATATTCACAATATCGGGTGATTCCATATAATATTGGTTGTGGGTATATTCATATTCAGTCTAGGCATGTGACTTAACGTTACACAAATACCACGTCACCGGTTAAAGGTTAAACGACAGTAATATTTGATAGATACAGAGGTTATTTATTGTTGTGAGAACATGATGTCAAGAAAATTTTCCAATTGAGAAAATTCATGTACCGATATTTGAGCAAATTTGTCTATGCTTGTTCGGCTCTGTAATTGGGAGTAATCCTGTTGAGCTTGTATCAATAAATTAATAAATAAACATGTTTAAATAAACATGTGGAAAGAGTCTCTCATTTTCAAATATTTGTTTCTTCCTTAAAAGAACCTCAATTTATTTCTATCTTCAATTGAAATATCTCAAAAAGTATTAAATTTAATAATCCTTCGAAATTTCTAAATTTTCTGAGCTAAAATTCACAATATCGGGTGATTCCATATAATATTGGTTGTGGGTATATTCATATTCAGTCTAGGCATGTGACTTAACGTTACACAAATACCACGTCACCGGTTAAAGGTTAAACGACAGTAATATTTGATAGATACAGAGGTTATTTATTGTTGTGAGAACATGATGTCAAGAAAATTTTCCAATTGAGAAAATTCATGTACCGATATTTGAGCAAATTTGTCTATGCTTGTTCGGCTCTGTAATTGGGAGTAATCCTGTTGAGCTTGTATCAATAAATTAATAAATAAACATGTTTAAATAAACATGTTTACATGTGAAAGAGTCTCTCATTTTCAAATATTTGTTTCTTCCTTAAAAGAACCTCAATTTATTTCTATCTTCAATTGAAATATCTCAAAAGTATTAAATTTAATAATCCTTCGAAATTTCTAAATTTTCTGAGCTAAAATTCACAATATCGGGTGATTCCATATAATATTGGTTGTGGGTATATTCATATTCAGTCTAGGCATGTGACTTAACGTTACACAAATACCACGTCACCGGTTAAAGGTTAAACGACAGTAATATTTGATAGATACAGAGGTTATTTATTGTTGTGAGAACATGATGTCAAGAAAATTTTCCAATTGAGAAAATTCATGTACCGATATTTGAGCAAATTTGTCTATGCTTGTTCGGCTCTGTAATTGGGAGTAATCCTGTTGAGCTTGTATCAATAAATTAATAAATAAACATGTTTAAATAAACATGTTTACATGTGGAAAGAGTCTCTTATTTTCATTTATTTGTTTCTTTCTTAAAAAGAACCTTAATTTATTTCTATCTTCAATTGAAATATCTCAAAAAGTATTGAATTTAATAATCCTTCGAAATTTCCAAATTTTCTGAGATAATATTTACAATATCGGGTGATTCCATATAATATTGGTTGTGGGTATATTCATATTCAGTCTAGGCATGTGACTTAACGTTACACAAATACCACGTCACCGGTTAAAGGTTAAACGACAGTAATATTTGATAGATACAGAGGTTATTTATTGTTGTGAGATCATGATGTCAAGAAAATTTTCCAATTGAGAAAATTCATGTACCGATATTTGAGCAAATTTGTCTATGCTTGTTCGGCTCTGTAATTGGGAGTAATCCTGTTGAGCTTGTATCAATAAATTAATAAATAAACATGTTTAAATAAACATGTTTACATGTGGAAAGAGTCTCTCATTTTCAAATATTTGTTTCTTCCTTAAAAGAACCTCAATTTATTTCTATCTTCAATTGAAATATCTCAAAAAGTATTAAATTTAATAATCCTCCGAAATTTCTAAATTTTCTGAGCTAAAATTCACAATATCGGGTGATTCCATATAATATTGGTTGTGGGTATATTCATATTCAGTCTAGGCATGTGACTTAACGTTACACAAATACCACGTCACCGGTTAAAGGTTAAACGACAGTAATATTTGATAGATACAGAGGTTATTTATTGTTGTGAGAACATGATGTCAAGAAAATTTTCCAATTGAGAAAATTTATGTACCGATATTTGAGCAAATTTGTCTATGCTTGTTCGGCTCTGTAATTGGGAGTAATCCTGTTGAGCTTGTATCAATAAATTAATAAATAAACATGTTTAAATAAACATGTTTACATGTGGAAAGAGTCTCTTATTTTCATTTATTTGTTTCTTTCTTAAAAGAACCTTAATTTATTTCTATCTTCAATTGAAATATCTCAAAAAGTATTGAATTTAATAATCCTTCGAAATTTCCAAATTTTCTGAGATAATATTTACAATATCGGGTGATTCCATATAATATTGGTTGTGGGTATATTCATATTCAGTCTAGGCATGTGACTTAACGTTACACAAATACCACGTCACCGGTTAAAGGTTAAACGACAGTAATATTTGATAGATACAGAGGTTATTTATTGTTGTGAGATCATGATGTCAAGAAAATTTTCCAATTGAGAAAATTCATGTACCGATATTTGAGCAAATTTGTCTATGCTTGTTCGGCTCTGTAATTGGGAGTAATCCTGTTGAGCTTGTATCAATAAATTAATAAATAAACATGTTTAAATAAACATGTTTACATGTGAAAGAGTCTCTCATTTTCAAATATTTGTTTCTTCCTTAAAAAGAACCTTAATTTATTTCTATCTTCAATTGAAATATCTCAAAAAGTATTAAATTTAATAATCCTTCGAAATTTCTAAATTTTCTGAGCTAAAATTCACAATATCGGGTGATTCCATATAATATTGGTTGTGGGTATATTCATATTCAGTCTAGGCATGTGACTTAACGTTACACAAATACCACGTCACCGGTTAAAGGTTAAACGACAGTAATATTTGATAGATACAGAGGTTATTTATTGTTGTGAGAACATGATGTCAAGAAAATTTTCCAATTGAGAAAATTCATGTACCGATATTTGAGCAAATTTGTCTATGCTTGTTCGGCTCTGTAATTGGGAGTAATCCTGTTGAGCTTGTATCAATAAATTAATAAATAAACATGTTTAAATAAACATGTTTACATGTGGAAAGAGTCTCTTATTTTCATTTATTTGTTTCTTTCTTAAAAAGAACCTTAATTTATTTCTATCTTCAATTGAAATATCTCAAAAAGTATTGAATTTAATAATCCTTCGAAATTTCCAAATTTTCTGAGATAATATTTACAATATCGGGTGATTCCATATAATATTGGTTGTGGGTATATTCATATTCAGTCTAGGCATGTGACTTAACGTTACACAAATACCACGTCACCGGTTAAAGGTTAAACGACAGTAATATTTGATAGATACAGAGGTTATTTATTGTTGTGAGATCATGATGTCAAGAAAATTTTCCAATTGAGAAAATTCATGTACCGATATTTGAGCAAATTTGTCTATGCTTGTTCGGCTCTGTAATTGGGAGTAATCCTGTTGAGCTTGTATCAATAAATAAATAAATAAACATGTTTAAATAAACATGTTTACATGTGGAAAGAGTCTCTTATTTTCATTTATTTGTTTCTTTCTTAAAAGAACATTAATTTATTTCTATCTTCAATTGAAATATCTCAAAAGTATTAAATTTAATAATCCTTCGAAATTTTCGAATTTTCTGAGCTAATATTCACAATATCGGGTAATTCCATATAATATTGGTTGTGGGTATATTCATATTCAGTCTAGGCATGTGACTTAACGTTACACAAATACCACGTCACCAGTTAAAGGTTAAACGGCAGTAATATTTGATAGATACAGAGGTTATTTATTGTTGTGGGAACATGATGTCAAGAAAATTTTCCAATTGAGAAAATTCATGGACCGATATTTTATCAAATTCTCGCTTCATTCTCGTAACTGTCAACTCTGAAACATTTTCATTCACACAGGGTGGATTTAATATCCCATGACATAATTCAATACGTCCGCAGGTCTTTACATTTCGCCTCTCTTTTCATATTTACCGTTTTTTCCCTTTCAGCTCGGCGTTGTTTTTCTGGAGCAGGGCAAAGCCTCCCAAGCCCTGGCTTATCTGGACAAAGCTCTCGAGTTCGACCCGGACCACGAGCAGGCCCTTCTTAATTCAGCGATATTATTGCAAGAATTCGGCAGACCGGAATTCCGGAAGATAGCCCGCGACCGTCTTCTTAAACTTTTGGATAAGGACGCAGACAATGAAAGAGTTCATTTTAATCTAGGTAAAATTAATTCTTATACTTTTCAGTAAAACTGAAATGATTATTCATCCACGATGATAATGAGGAATTAAAGTATATATTTTAATATCCCAACAGTTTATTGAAAATCAAGATTACAATTTCGGTTCATTGACAACAACTACTGAACCGAAGTTGAGATACTTAAAATATTTAAAAAAGATAGGGCAATATTTAGGAAGTCATTTTATGGAAAAAGTTCATATAAACATTGGTCTCGAAATACTTCGTTATCAATTCACAGGGTATTAAAGTTTAATCGAGAGATGCAGTTAAATTTCAATTTTTTCGTGAACTGTTTGAGAAATTGAGGTTAAATTTTGGGAGTGTTGAGAACTTTGACAGACGCATAATTTTCAATACGAGACAGTATTAAGGACTTACCAGTGGCGCGGGTTGAGCACAGAGCTAGTTAATATAAATAAATAATAAATGAATATTAAGTTTATTATGCAACAATTGCACAATAGGAGTTATGTTCTGCAAACAGATGTTCCACATAATCCTTACTAATCTAAAAAAGTTTCCGTAATATAAAAATTCCACATACAATAATTTAGCTGTGCCTGCAATACTATCGAATTTTTTTCTGTTATTAGGCTTTTATAGGACTTGTCCTCAGCCTTAAATTACTTCAATAATAATAATAATAATATACTCACCTCATGCATATCCAATCGAATATACCAACACCTTGACGACAACAATATATTAGCAGAGGAGCAGAAAGGATGCAGAAAGAAACACCACGGGTGCAAGGAACAACCCATCATCGATTCTGTGATAATGAAACAGGCACACGTAGGGCATCGGAATGTTCATTCAGCTTTTCTCGATTATCTGAAGGCATCGATAGTACCGCCGATTCTTGGCTTGTTGAAGTATTGCAGATATACAAAATTCACCCAACCATGGTAGAGTTCTTGAACACAACAATAACACACTGGCGCACGTCTCTGCAGGTCAACATGAACAATAAATCAATTAAAACCGACGAGATACCCATACGTCGTGGAATTTATCAAGGAGACTCTTTGAGTCCAGTATGGTTCTGTTTAGCTATGAACCCATTGTCCTCAATGCTCAATAGAACAGGATACGAATTCAGAATAAAACAGATAGGAATAATTATACAGTCTCCCACCTGCTGTATATGGATGACATCAAATTATATGCTTCGAACAAGAAGCAATTGGATGATTTACTGAAAACTGTCAGTGAGTTCGCGGCAGATGTTCATATGAAATTCGGGATTGAAAAATGCGAGACCCTGAACATTCAAAGAGGGAAAGTCATTGATGGTGAAACACAACTTCCAAACGGTGATATTATACAGTGCATGAGAGATGGCGAAACATACAAATATCTAGGATACCAACAAGCCAGATTACTAGACCAAAAACAATCAAAGGAGAAGATTCGTTGAGAATAGAGTCAGCGCCTGAAGACTGTGCTGAAGTCAATGTTGAACTCGGGGAATCTAGTCAAGGCAATTAACACCTACGCCATTCCAGTGTTGCTTTACTCATTTGGAATAATGAGATGGAATAAGACAGAACTGGATGATATTTAAAGGCAGACCCGAACGATGCTAACAAAGTACAACAACCATCATCCAAAATCGTCTGTGATACGAACAACTTTGAAGCGAAAAGAAGGAGGACGAGGATTAGTAGATGTTGTCAATTTACACACCGAACAGATAAAAATCTCAGAGAATTCTTCTCAGCAAAAGCTCTCAATTCTGACCTCCCTAGAGTGCTATCGTTGGCTGATAAGGGATATACACCTCTAAATCCTGCTACCAGAGATGACCTGCTGAATCTACCGTTCCTATCAGATACTGAAAAACAAGAGCAATGGACAAGAGAGGAATTACATGGACGACGTCACCATGAGATTAATCAACCACACATCGACAAAGAAGCGTCCAATAAATGGTTGATGAAAGGAGAAATATTCGCGGAAATAGAGGGATTCCTTATGGCCATCCAAGACCAAGTGATCGCTACAAACAACTACAAAAAAATTATTATGAAGGACAGAACATTACAAACAGATAAGTGCAGAAAATGCCATATAAGATCGGAGACTATACAGCATATTACGTCCGGATGCGAACAACAGACCAATACGGACTATCTTCACAGGCATAATCAAGTGTGCAACATTATCCATCAGAAACTTGCACACAAGTACGGACTTGTGAGTACCTTCTAGCCATATTACAAGTATCAACCGGCGCCCGTATTGGAAAATGACTCTATCAGAATTTACTACGATAGGCCTGTTATCACTGACAGAATGGTGACGAATAATAGGCCGGACATAGTGGTGTATGATAAGAGAGCCAAAACAGCAATGCTGGTGGATGTCGCCATACCGAATAATAACAATGTTCTGAACAAGTTCCAGGAGAAAAAGTCCAAATACACAGACCTTGCTATTGAGATCTAGCAGATGTGGCACCTCGAGAATATAGATATTGTTCCTGTCATCGTATCCTCGACTGGGTTAATACCCAAAACTTTGCATGATAACCTTAAGAAATTAGAATTGCATAAGAATACCTATATAGAAAAGCAAAAAGCTGTAATTCTTAATACATGTAGGATAGTTAGGAAATTTATGTCAAGTATATTGTAATCGAGACTATTTCCTTTGATTGGTGAATCTTGGAAAGGTAAATAATATCCAGGTAACAGCTGAGATAGTGCATAAGTCCACGATAATAAATAATGATTTTTGCCTACAGCCTTTTTGAATTTCAATTCACTCATCTTCAGTTCGTTCAGATAATCATTCAGAAAAGACGGGGCGAGATATGAAAAACTACCCCTGAACCTAGACGTTTTGTGTTAAGGAATATGAAATTTGTCTACCCTCACATTGAAATTGACAGTATGAATATCTGCAAAATGCAGTGAGACATAGCTGTATGTATTAATTTCGCCTATATCCTTAAGAAAAGGTGTTATACGACTGCTAAAAGGAACCCAACAAACAGATCGGACCACGCAGTTCAGGATTTCTTTGCAATTTCCTCTTATGTACATCTGTCAAAAAAAGTAATACACAGAGCTACAATACTCGAATAGAAGGTAAAACAAAGCTTTTGCAAGATTCGACTTCGTGTGCTGGTCCAGTTCATGTTTATGTTGACATAGCATCTTGAGCTTATAGTAAGTCTTTTTATAAATGGAATTTACATGTTGCTCAAAGTTCAACTTACAATCTAGGATAATTCCTAGTTCTTTACACTTTCCACCGATGGCACTCGGTGGCGCCTTATTTATGGAGGTGTTATCAATCCATGACGTATCATCTTGGGAGAGCTTTGAGGGAATAATCATGGCAGAAGAGTTGAATGTGTTGATCATCAACCCATTTTCACTACACCATAATGATGTACTGCTTGCAGCAGAGTTTAGAACTCTTATTGCTGAAGATCATCAGCATACATGCAGTATTCCAGATACGGGTAAGTGATGGCACTCGGTAAATCCAAAGTATAAATGAGGAAGAGAATAGGTCCAAGTATACTGCCCTGTGGGTCACCGCATTGTATTTCCTTCATTCCTGAGCATATACCACCCACTCTAACACTCTGATAACGATTGATCAAGTATGACGCGAACCACTCACAGCTGACGTCATACAAACCAATGTATCTTAGTTTGACCAACATGAGAATTGAACAAGATCAAATGCTTTTTTTTGATCCAAGAACAGCATCGGCGTCATCATCTCCTTATCTGAAGCAGAACTAAGATCATTTAGAACTCTAAGTAGTGCTGTTTGAGTTCCTTAGCCAGATCGAGAACCAGATTGAAAACGAGGTAATATATTTTTCAATTCCAAATATAGAACTAATTGGTCAGCTATTTACTCTAATATTTTTGACAGAGTGGGTAAAACACTTACTGGTCTCAAATGACCAAAGCAACCCAGACGTGAGACCTTGGTAATAAGTATGACCAATGAGTACTTGCAAATCTGTGACCTTAAACTGCTACCAAGAAGAAGATTAATTATACCACAAACTTCACTAACACAGCTTCAGGTTTATACCGTCAGTTCCATTAGCATATGTTTTAATTGATTTGACTTTCTTAGAGATAGCCTCATCGTGAACTTCGTCAAATGAAAAGGAAATATTCAAGTTGAATCGGTTCTCATTGCAATGGTCTATCAAATTCTCACTCACGTCAACACTGTCACCCACATTCAAGAAATACTCATTCAGCTCATCCACCCAGCCTAGATTAGAAAGATCATGATCTCCTGAATGACTTCCAGAATTAATATTCCATTCCCTAAGTTTTTTCCATTTCTGTTTGGATTCTTTTTTTACACCTCCCTATTTCAAATTTCATGGAGGCTGCCCTGTCACTCTTTTTTGCTTTTTGAAGAAGATTTCGTACATATATTGACCTAGTTTTAAGATATTTTCGGTACGCTTTTTTCTTCAACTTAATATACATAATTTTGACTGTGGGCGTGATATAAGGAAGTGACTTTTTCCTTTTCAAAGTGACGAGCTTCTGAGAGAGTTAGTTCTATTTCAATTCATACGGTTCGCGTCACGAGCAAAATCACTCATATTGAAATTATAAAAGTCGCTAATAGTTACCTGGCGTTCCTTCCTTTCAGCAGTTGATATGTGAAGCTCATATTCCACACAACAATGATCTGTGTAGCCATGCAAAGAATCGTCAACGTTTGAACGACCCACATTACTCCTGGAAATGCATACTACATCTATTAGAGTTTCGAAAGTCTTAGTTACTCTAGTGGGCTGAGTTACAATCTGGACCAAGCTATAATTAAAATATCTAGAAAAGTCCTGGTTTCCTTCAATCTAGTATTCAGCATGGTAATATTGATATCTCCTTACAACATAATATGATTTACCCCAAGAAATATTCTACACAAAAATTCGTCAATTACAGGTAGTGAATTGTCTCTATTATCAATTTTGTACACTACCCAAACTCCCAGTTTACGGTTTCTTAACTTAATACTCAGCCACAGTTGTTCAATAGCGCAGGAGTTATAGTCACTTGCGTAAAATAATTTAGTTTTAAGAAATCTTGCACATACAACGCCACACCTCCTTCTCGTGTGGGCCTATCATTCCGCCAGAATTAATATCCTGGTAAGTAAACACAGTCAGAGCCGATAACTTTGTTAAGCCAGGTCTCGCAAATTGCTATTAAGCTATGATTCTTCTCATTCATTTCTTGTTTGAAAACATTGAAACACGATTGTAAAGATCTTATATTGGTCAGTAAACCATTGAGGCTTGGCGTAATTTCTTTTAACTTTAGATGTTCATATGCACTGTTCAAATTTCCTCCTCTTTCTGAAAAATCTTGTGTTTTTTTGGCATTCGTCCTCTGGCTTGTTAAAGTTCGTCAAACTCTTTAACTGCTATTCTTTATAGTATTCTCAAAGAAGGTACTTCTGATTTTTTCAAATATAAAAAAATATTTCTGAATTTCTCAACTATTTTACAAGAAAAAAGCTCTCCCGACATTTTATCATACGCCAAGTTTTTGGGTGAGAAAATGTTGAAAAAATAAGATCGTCCATACATTTCATTGTTCGACACATGGTCTTAGATTAAAATAACCATCATAGTGTATGTCTTTTTATCATAAAACAACCTATGTTTGAAAATCAGGGCAAAACGAAGAGTATCACCAATAACTCTCAGAAAATTGAAAAAGCTGTTCGAAATGACCACCTTCAGCTCGGATGCAAGATTCCACTCTTCTACTCATTGATTGCCGAACTCTTTCGAAAACACCTGGATCTGTTACTATCAAAATTCATCCAGCGATAAATCTATTTCTCAACAGCGATAAATCTATTTCTTAAGTCCTCAACATTTGTCACGGAGGTATGTGAACCAAACACTTCATCGCAAAGTATTGACGTGTTTTGGACGAAAAAAAAACAAGAATATCCAGAGCTGGAAAAGGAAGCTCTAAGATCATTAGTCCAATTTGCCAACTCATACTTGTGCGAACTAACATTCTCCTGAATGGTGGACATTAAAACCAAAAAGAGGAACAGACTTCTACTAGAAAACGATTTAATCATAAATGTTTCTGAAATAGCACCACGCTTTGAGATTTTTTGGGCAATAAACTGTAACCCTCCTATTTATTAAATGGTTATCACTGGCCTAAATTACCCTGCTTAGTAGTTTAGATGGGTTGTGAGTTTATATTTTCAAGTTCTATTCACTATATGAGTCTCCTCCTCAATAAATGAAAAACAGGTTAAAATTCGATAAATATATTACACTACAAGTAAAATATCAACTTCACAGAGTATTTACAAAATGTTCAATGAAATAAATGATGAAAAAATAAAACAGAGGTCACAATTGAATGAACTTATCTTTGATTATGATGGAGATGGTGTAACAGTTTGATGGTGTTGTTTTTTTGAAGGTTACAGCGCTGCTTGGTTCATATTAAATGAACATGGACGTTCTATTGAAACTTCTAGATGGACAAGTCTGGAATAGAATTTCTTCTCCAGATGTTCGATGAAATAGGAGTTCGTTCTCTTCGAAAATGTAAAGATCAGCTCTGGATTTATTAATGACCTTCCAGAAAATATTCTTCCAAATAAATTATATAGGGGTGTCTTCCAATCCAGACCTAAAATATAACTCGTCGTCCAAACTAAAAATTGTAAAACACCATAAATCACGACTTGACCCCGATACGTGAAAATGACCTCTTCTCTACATTGGAGTTATTATATAATGAAATGAATAGGAGAATAGCCTAGATTATTCACTAGTGATGAAATTAATAAATGATCAATAATCAATGAACAAAATAGTGTTTGGTTCAACCAGACCGAACATATGAAATTATATTCTCAAAGAAACGGAATAAAGCAAAATTAATTATGATCGTTAATCTAGGAAAATACAAGCAGAGAGGAGGTTATTCATGCAAAGATTAATGAATAAAATAATAGATTTACATAAAAAGCAAGCTGTAATGGAAATTTAAGGATATTGAAAAAGGATTAAAATATAAAACAGATCTGGAGGCACATGCCTAAAAAAATAGAATGTAAGCTGGAAAATCTCTATATAGAATAACTTAGAAGACTTGAATGCATTTAATGCTCGCACAATATCTGAAGAAAATGTACCTAATATTTACGGAAGATTATATCAGATTATAAATTTTGATTCTACATGCGGTAGAAAAAATGATGACGAAAAAATATCTATACAGAGAAGCGTAGAATTTCTGCATTCATTCATGTTTGCTCAAATTATAATGAAAATTTGGAATTAACAAGATGGAAATGGATTACTACTTACCCTTTTACTTTAAAGGGTTATAACAAAACTTCACATGAAAAGAAGATACTATTATTTGAAGTTACTCTTTAAGCGATCACAAGAAGAAATAACGGTTGGAAAATTATTCATTTAGTAACTACGTACGCATCGCAGGTGTTAATCTTCGTGCAAGGTGTGGAAGGGGTCTACAACGGGGGTGCTCAAACGGTCGATTGCGAGTGCTTTTGAGTAGATCACGAGAAGGATAATAAGTAGGTAACTATACTACGAAAATTTTTTACGTAATAACATAACATTCTGCTAGTGGAAAAAGGCGGCTTTATCAAAGGAATGCGCGGTACTTGTCAAAGAAATGCCGCGTTTTTTATTCTTGCCGCTTTTCTAGAAATTTCGGGCGATGCGTTTGACGGGTACATTCGAGACTTTCGTTCACGCCGATATAAATGTTGCGACTGCAAAATTACGCCGATACAAAGTTTATTATTAAATAGTACAAACTGAGTGCAGCAAAGAAATCTAAAACGTATTATTTTAATAACGGTTGACAGGAAGAATTTATGTATGGTGAAGGATATGTGCATTCCTCTTATTTGTCGAGCGACAGTTGCAATACCTAAGCATGGTAACTTAGAGAGGCATCATAAAACGGTTCATAAAAACTATGATAAGTATTTTTCGCCATAGAGTGAATCAAGAAAACGAAAAGTACGTTATGTTTACAAGACCAGCCAAACAATCAAAAGCTGCTACGATCGCGTCGTTTGAAATATCTCAGATATTGGCGAAACACAAGAAACCATTCGAAGATGGATCATGAAGGAAGCATTAATGGAAGCGGGTGAGACGTTTTTTGAAGGTTTTAAAAATGAAACATGTCTGCTATTAGAGAACTTCAGTTATCTCGTCCGACTGCCACAACGCGTATTGAAGTCATGAGTCAGGACATGGCTGATAAACTAAAATATAATATCATGAAAGGTACATACTTTCCTTTACAATTCGACGAATCCACCGATATGACAGACATTGCCCAGCTATGTATTTTTATGTGGATGGTATTCAATGACATGTTGACTAAGGAAGAATTTTTGACAACCATTCTTCTGAAAGGGAAGACCCGTGGCAAAGATATATATGACTTTTTTTTAATTATGTAAGAAACTACAAGTTACGAATATATAAATTAGTGTGCTTTACAACCGATGGAGCACCTGCAATGACTGGAAGCAAAAACGGTTTTGCGGCAATGTGTCGAGCTAATGAAGATTTACCTTCATTTTTTCTCTCCATTGCATTATACATCAACAAGTTTTGGTTAGATCAACTCAAAAGTTTTAAACATGAATGAAATTATGGGCATTGCAACAAAAATTGTGAATTCCATCTGTGTACGTACCTAGCAACGGCGGCTCTTTAAGTTGCAGTTGGAAGATAGGGAGTCAGCTGAACACACTGATTTAGTTATTCACACGGACGTCAGATCGTGGAGTCCCGGAAAATTCCTAGAAAGGTTTCAAGAATTACTGCCCCAAATAACAGCTTCTCTAGACGAAAGAGGTGATGACACTCAGATGTTGAAAAACGAAAAATGGCTGAATGATTTGGCATTTCTGACTGACATCACAATGCACTTAAAAACCATTAACTAGGAGCTTCAAGGTGAGGGAGAAAATATTATTGAGATGATTAGCGCAGTAAACAAATTCAAAAGTAAATTGCAACTTATAATAGATCAATGGAAAAGAAAGGATCTGAAACTTTTTCCGTCTTTCAAAGCAAGAATTCCTCAGTTGAATTATGATACATATGAGGCTGAATTATCAAGTATTTTGGGACAATTCGAGATGCGTTTTTATGATTGCAGTAAATTGGCAAATATAGCATCATTTATGCGTTATCTTCTTTCGTGTAAAAACATTGAGGAACTAACTACTGAAATAGCAACTCAGTTTAATATGAACTCATGTTCTGTTGAAAATAAGTTGGTGCAGACTATATCAGATATACATCTCAAATCTACAGCATCTGATACAAATTTCAGGTGTTTTATATCTGAAGATAAATATCCGAATCTAAGGCAAATCGCCCTACAACTGACGGTAATGTTTGGGTAAACTTACTAGTGCGAGTCTGCATTTTCTGAAATGAAGATAATTAAGTCAGAATATTGCAATCGACTAACTGATAATTATATTTCATCATGCTTGCGATTAGCACTCAGTGGTTACGTACCATCTTATGAAAAGTATGCTGAGGACATGCAGTGCCACGCTTCAACATTCAAATTCACTCCTTAGTTAAGTATGTATATGTAACTCTTTTGTTTTGTAACAACCAATAAACTCGCAATTTTGAATAACTATGAGTTTTTCCATTGATATAGAAAATATCTATATATGCTACGGTACACCTTACGTAGGTAGGGTGTATCGTGTATGTACGACAACCATGCATCACACATACTTGCAGCCTCTCAGAGTCGATCGCAGGTAGTCTGAAAATATTGAGGTTGATCGCCAGCACCCCTGATCTAAATAGTTACGTTTAACAAAAATAGGTATTTTACGAATTTCGTGCATACTCAACTCACGCTTAATTCTTCACATTAAAATATATAATAATTGAATAATGTTTATGATATTTCAGATAACTTTAGTAAATTATGAAAATGAAAGTTTGAATTTGGGAGGCTTTTACTTGGTAAAATTCCATTATCAATAATAAAAAACAAGTACTGTGTTTTAAGGAATTTTACTTAATGATTGCGATTCGTAACGCGTTTCACTACACCGAAGCTTCCTCAGACGAATGAATGTACAGAAAATAAGAATGAGAATATAAATATAAATGTTCTTGAGTAATTAAAAGGTTATTGGGTTGCTTCTTCTTAAGTGGTTATTTATGACAGGTATATCCAATAAAATTAAGGAATAGATTGCTCCCCGAAGAGATTCAATAGAGGTGAAGGGCTTAAATCCACTGTTCATTCATTAGTCTACCTAAGTGTTTGTATTTAATGATTTCTAAAGTTTCCCAAAGATTTACCTTCCAATATTCATTATCTGTATGCAAAATTTCAAACTGTGGGTCGAAAGAGTGATTATTTTATAAGAGACGATTCGCGTAATTTGAATCTGATTTCTAATTTGAAAAACTGCGTTTATGTTCCGATATTCTAATATTAAAATTTCTATGTGTTCTACCAATGTAGAAATTATCACAGTCATTGCAATTCAATTTGATTAACATCTCGTTATCACCAGAAAATTTCAACAAAGAATTAAATTTTATTAAACAAATTGCCAAAAATAATGGTTCAATCCTAAACTAATAAATAATATTTTGAATAAGAAACAAAGTAGAATCGCATTGAATGAAGTTTAACCTGTCGATAAACTGAAACAAAAATTCAACACCATAACCTACGTTGGCTTTGTTTAACCTATGTAGAAATTATCACAGTCATTGCAACTCAATCTATAAACACCTGATTTATTGTTTTTACCTGATTTGGTTTTATTATTTGTTATATATTTGCCTAAATTATTATTAGTTTGGAAAGCTATGTTGAAATTATTGCTACTCAAGAATGATTTCAGTTTCTCACTTGAAATGCCAACGTAGGTTAAGGTGTTGAATTTTTGTTTCAATTTATCGACAGGGTAAACTTCATTCAATGCGATTCTTTTTTGTTTTTATTTAAAATATTATTTATTAGTTTGGGATTGTAACCATTATTTTTGGCTATTTGTTTAATCAAATTTAATTCTTTGTTGAAATTTTCTGGTGATAACGGGATGTTAATCAATCTATGAATAAAACAATTAAATGCTAACATTTTATGTTGATACGGATGACACAACGAGTTGTGTATTATAAAATCTGTATGTGACGGCTTATGGTAAATTGCAAAACATGTTTTCCATTTTCATTCGAAATTGTTACGTCTAAGAAATTTATCCCATTATTGATTTCTATTTCGGTTGTGAATCCAATTTTTGGATGTAATGAATTTATATGATTTTCGAAAATTTTTAACTTTCTATCTATTCCTGTAATGCAAATAATGGTATCGGCTATATAGCGATACCTGTATAAACAATATTTACTGAGTGGATGATTATGAATTAATTTCTCTAAATTATTCATGAATATTTCTGCTAACAAAGGATTTAACAGATTGCCCATAATCAAGCCGTCTTCAATAGTATAATATTTGTTATTGAAATGGAAATAATTTTGATCTAAACAAATTTGTAATAATGAAAGAGTATCTGATTTAATGATAGTATTGACATGATTCTTTTCTAATAATTCTTCAACTAAGTAATACGTATCTTTCGGAGGAATGTTAGGAAATAGATTCTTAACATCGAAAGAAATGAGTTTGGATCTAGGTGGTATAATGGAATCTATAAAGACGATAGATGATATCATTATTTGCTGCACAGGAATAGATAGACAGTTAAAATTTTAGAAAATCATATAAATTAATTACATCCAAAAATAGGATTCACAACCGAAATAGAAAGTAATAATTCGATGAATTTCTTAGACGTAACAATTTCGAATGAAAATGGAAAACATGTTTTCGCAATTTACCATAAGCCGTCACATACAGATATTATAATACATAACTCGTCGTGCCATCCGTATCAACATAAAATGTCAACATTCAATAGTTTCATTCATAGATTGATTAACATCCCGTTATCACCAGAAAATTTCAACAAAAATTAAATTTGATTCAACAAATAGCCAAAAATATTGGTTACAATCCCAAACTAATAAATAATATTTTAAATAAAAACAAAGTAGAATCGCATCTAATAAAGTTTGCCCTGTCGATAAATTGAAACAAAAATTCAAAACCTTAACCTACGTTGGCATTACAAGTGAGAAACTGAACTCATTCTTGAGTACCAATGATTTCAACATAGCTTTCCAAACTAATAATAATTTAGGCAAATATATAATAAATAATAAAACCAAATCAGGTAAAAACAATAAATCAGGTGTTTATAGATTGAGTTGCAATGACTGTGATAATTTCTACATTGGTAGAACACAAAGAAATTTAATATTAGAATATCGGAACATAAACGCAGTTTTTCAAATAAAAATCACATTCAAATTACGCGAATCATCTCTTAGAAAATAATCACTCTTTCGACCCACAGTTTGAAATTTTGCATACAGATAATAAATATTGGAAGGTAGATCTTTGGAAAACTTTAGAAATCAATAAATACAAACACTCAGGTAGACTCATCAATGAACAAGTCGATTTAAGCTCTTCACCTCTATTTAATCTCTTCAGGAGCAATCTTTTCCTTAATTTTATTGGATATACCTGTCGTAAATATCCATTTAAGAAGAAGTAACCCAATAAGCTTCTAATTACTCAAGAACATTTATATTTATATTCTCATTATTATTTTCTGTACGTTCATTCGTCTGAATGAGCTACGGTGTAGTGAAACGCGTTACGAATCGCAATCATTGAGTAAAATTCCTTGAAACACAGTACTTGTTTTTATTATTAAAATGAAAGTTCATTTTATGTAAGAAGTAGACTTAAGTTGATTTTTCACATGAGTTTTTACATTACTTAATAGAATGTTAAACAAATTAATCAGTATCAGTTGTTTCATTCTGAATGACTTTTGTAATAAATTTTTAGAGACTTACGTCAAAATAGGTATCCAGTGTCTAAATCTGTTCAACAGTATCACGATGTTTTTCAAATATTTGATAATTTTTAAGAATATAAGAATACTTCCCATTTTAAAACTGAACGAACTGAAACAACTATTTACCATACATATCAAATTCTAACCTAGATTATAAAAAGAACACTATTTCATATTTTTATTTTTACATATTAAGCCACATAGTAACGATTTACTGAATTCGCTTAGGAATGTTGGCAATGGATGAGAAGAACATAGAAGAGGCAGAGCATTGGTTTCGAAAAGCGGTACATTTAAAGGCGGATTTTAGAAGTGCATTGTTTAATTTGGCCCTTTTACTGGCGGACGATCAAAGGCCTCTGGAAGCCGCCCCGTTTCTAAATCAACTCGTTAAATATCATCCGGACCACGTTAAGGGATTCATCCTGCTGGGCGATATATACATCAACAACATCAAAGATTTAGACGCCGCTGAAAATGTAAGTGACTACCAAGGTTAATTAGTTTTTTTTTTCGTAAATAAAACAATTCTGTTTAAGTTTTCACTATATTCTTAAACTCTTGACGAGTTTCACCACACCCTGGCTAAAACAGGGTTAATCTGGATGAACTGCTTCTACTCCCACGTTGGATACAAATCGATGGGGCGGATTAATATCCAGTATTGAAAATACTATTAGCATTAATCGCACCAAACATATTGCTCAGTAAAGAAAAAGAACATGGAAAATCCAGAGCCGTACTGAAACATCCTCATTTTCAGGTTTCAGGCAGAAATATTACCCTGTTTATTAATTTTTGACATACCGGGTGTAACTGAAACAAGGCCACCCCTGTAACTTTTTCTATTTGGAATATTTTGATGAAATGTGGGAATCAGATCGAAGACAACATTTTAAATTTGACAACATTAATATGTTTCACAGTTCGTTTCCGGTTAACCTACGACATTTTGACATATTTTTGAAAGAAAAACAAAACACAATCTTTTTTTTGCAATTTTCATATTTCGTCTAGAAGGCCATGAAGAGTAACAATTGGCTCAGTTCAACATCTCCTATCACGAAAATACAAGATTGTATCTAAAATTTGATTGAGGAAGTCGTTACTTGATGTAAATCGATATACATATTTTCAATGAAATAAAACTAAAGTATTTAGATTATCACTATATTAACAAAACTATGACCGGTTTTACCACACTGTGGTTTCATCAGATAAATACAAACTAATGAACAGAGTTATTCCTTATATATTAGTCTTATTTCCTACTTAATATTACAATAGGTACAAGAGGTATGTTGGAAAACTCATCGGACTTGCTTACTTTATGAATTGAAAAGATTGAGTAAAGGAGAAGGATTTAGATCTAATTGACTATTAAGTAACCCTGAATTCATTTCTTCGTTCAAATTTCCAAAAGATTGAGTTTTTGTCTGTTATTTTCATTGTTTAAAATTTTGAAATTATCATTAAACTTATGGTTTTCTTCGAGTAAGTGATTAGAATAATGGGAATCTGATTTATGATAATTAAACCTGCGTTTGTGCTCGGATACTCTAACTTTGAAATTTCTGACAGTTCTACCAATATAAATTTTATTACTATCCCCGCAAGACAGTTTATAAACACTGGATTTATTTCTTTTATCAATTTTAGATTTGCAGTTTTTGATATGTCGGCCTGAACAATTATCAGTTCGGAATGCTATATTGAAATTGTAATGCGAGAGGAATGATTTTAATTCTAGACTAGGATTACCAATATAAGTTAAGTTGTTGTATTTTGTTTTAGAACTTTTTATACTTGGAAATACTTCCTGGATTGCTTTTTGAAATTTTTTGCGTGAAATCATGTTCTCAATCATAGTTGGACTGTAACCTTTATTTACTGCTATTTGTTTAATTATATTTAGCTCTTTTATGAAATTATTTTGTGACATATGGATATTAATGAGTCTATGTACCTTACTATTGTAAGCTGCTAATTTATGTGGATTAGGACGTGTAGATGAGCTGTGAATAGTAATATCTGTATGCGATGGCTTATGAAAAATAGAAAAATCATGTTTGCCGTTAATTTTAGTAATAGTTGAATCCAGAAAGATAATGGAGTTTTCTCTTTGTATCTCTTACGTGAATTCTGTTAACGAATGTTTTGAATGACTCTATTTGTCTGTTTGTGCCAGTGAAACCACAAATGATATCGTCTACATATCTAAACAAATAAATAGTGTTAGAATAACGGATGTTCTTGGATAGTTTTTTCAATATTAAACATGAAAATTTCAGCGAGCAGAGGGCTCAGAGTATTACCCATGATTAAACCTTTTTTACTATTATATAATACTCCATTGAAGTTAAAATAATTTTGTTCTGAACAAATTTCTAAAAGGTGTAAGATTTCTGATTGAATTATCGGATTGACTTTATTAATTTGAAGGGCGTTCTTGATGAGTTTCACTGTATCACTTGGTGGAACACTAGGGAAGAGATTTACTACATCCCATGACATAAGTTTATCGTTCGGTGGTAGTGTCGTGTGCTGAATTTTTTTAGGGGAAGTAAAGTTTTGGTGATTGCGGGTTGTCAATGAAAAGTTTATATTTTTGGTTGGTAGGTATTATAGACTTGGCATTATTTACTATGGATTGAAATTTATTAGTTGGATCTTTATCAATTTCTTCATAACAACCTGATTCAATGAAATTTTGGTTTTCAATAAATGATCTGCTTTATTTAAGGCTATGACTGTATGACCTTTGTCTGCTTTGGTGAATATGATATCTTCAGATGCGGACTTAGATTTAATGGACTTTAAAGTTGTATTTTCTAATTTCTTAGGTTGAAAACAATTGAACTCTCTTTGAAGTAGTAACGCTGGAGAGTGTTTTAGATGTTTGCTTGTGGTGAATAATTTAGGGCTATTTCGGTTCCAATTCTTAGCAGATCGAAAAGGAGACGAGCGTTATTTGACTCTAAATTTTGTTTAGAACCCTTTTCTAGAAGTGAAACTTCATCTTCGGAAAAATTATCATCTGAAAGATTACTGAACCTGTCATAAGACTGGTGATCGGAAAATTTGGACTTGATTTTTGAAGTTTCAGGTTTATTACTCAATAATTCATTCAGTTTTATCAACTGAACTTTATACTTTTCGTGAATTAATTAATGTACTTCGAATCTTGTTCCGGAATCTATTGGTTTAGATATGTCGACGATATCATTTATTGTTTCACTGGCATAAACAGACAATTAGAGTCATTCAAAACATTCATTAACAAAATTCACGATAATATTAAATTCTCGTTAGAGATAGAAACAGAAGACCCCATTTACTTTCTGGATGTAACTATTACTAAAATTAACGGCAAACATGATTTTTCTATTTTTCATAAGCCATCGCATACAGATATTACTATTCACAGCTCATCTACACATCCTTATCCACATAAATTAGCAGCTTACAATAGTATCGTACATAGACTCATTATTATCCCAACTTCACAAAATAATTTCATAAAAGAGCTAAATTTTATTAAACAAATAGCAGTGAATAACGGTTACAGTCCAACTATGATTGAGAACATGATTTCGCGCAAGAAATTTCAAAAAGCAATCCAGGAAGTATTTTCAAGTTCTGATACAAAATACAACAGCTTAACTTATATTGGTAATCCTAGTCTAAAATCGTATCATAATTTCAATATAGCATTCCGAATTGATAATTCTTTAGGCCGACATATCAAAAACTGCAAATCTAAAATTGATAAAAGTAATAAATCCGGTGTTTATAAACTGTCTTGCTGGGATTGTAATAAAATTTATATTGGTATAAATTTCAAAATTAAATTATCCGAGCACAAACGTAGTTTTAATTATCATAAATCAGATTTCCATTATTCTAATCACTAACTCGAAGAAAACCATAACTTAAATGATAATTTCAAAATTTCACACAATGAAAATAACAGACAAAGAAAAGAATTCAGGTAGGTTACTTAATAGTCAATTAGATCTAAATCCTTCTCCTCTACTCAATCTTTTCAATTCATAACAATTCATAAAGTAAGCAACTCATGGGTTTTCCAACATACCTCTTGTACCTATTGTAATATTTAATAGGAAATAAGACTAATATATAAGGAATAACTCTGTTCATTATTTTATATCTATCTGATGAAGCCACAGTGTGGTGAAACCGGTCATAGTTTTGTTAATATAGTGAAAATCTAAATACTTTAGTTTTATTTCATTGAAAATTTGTATCTCAAAATTTAATAGCTCATTTTTTACGGGGTGTAAAAGTTAATAACAATAGAGCGAACAGCGAAAACGAAATAATAATAATAATAAATATTCAAAATTACCACCATTCTCACGAACACAACATCGTACACGATTGATGGTTCCCTCACAAGGTTATTCAACTGTTGGGCTGTAATGCCTGCAATAGACTGCCTCAAACGGTTCTCCAATTCTTGTTGGGTTCTTACAGGTAATTGGTAAACCTCAGCCTTCAAATGGCTCCACAGGAAGAAATCTAGTGGACTCAAATTTCGCGATCAAGCTGGCCATCTTATGGTACCAATTGTACCTATCCATTTTTCGGGACAAATTACGTCGAGATACCGCAAGACCTCCCTTGGGTTGTGAGAAAGTGCACCATCTTGTTGAAAATATATTTCATTGACAACAGCTAATGGCAACTTACTTTGTATTTGGATCCTCAAAAATTCCAAATATCTCTCCCCTGTCAATGAACTTTCAAAAATTAGAGGCCTATTAAATAACTTCCCATCATTCTCATCCATACATTGAATCCAAAACGTTCTTGAATGTTTCCATCTTGTCACTAGTGATCATTTCGTTGCGACCATTACCTGGTATTTTGCCGATTAAAGATCGCATTGTTTGTGAAACGTGATTCGTCACTGAATGAAATCTTTTTGGGATGTTGTGGATCCAAGGGCGTATCCAAAAGTTCAGCAAGAGGTCGAAAATTAGGCGCGGCAAACTGCTCGAGGGCGGGAGACACATATTAAGTATATATAATATAGTTTTTCAAAACTCAAATTTTGCAATAAAAACATTTCACGCACACGGCAGTCTCTCGCTATTTTGATGAATTGAGGCTAAGATGGATAAAGAGAATTTTATAGTTATTAGTTATTATAAAATTACACTAGTTATTACCTCCTCGGGTTAGCTGAGAGTTTTTCTAACACTTTCTGTTCAATACTTTTCCTATTAGCTTTGACGAATTTTCGGTGTACACTCATTAAGCATAACGCACTCAGTATTTCCTCACTCTTAGTGCTTCTTAGCTATGTTTTAACCCTCCTTAGTGTACTGAAAGACCATTCTATAGAAGCAGTAGTTGACGGCGAATCTATCAAAATTAATAAGGCGTGCCTGATTGATGGATAGAAAATACCAGTTTCCTTCAAAAGGTCAATTACTTCGAGCTCCTTCAAGTTGTTCTCATTCATATTCTTGTAACTCCACAAATTAAACCATAGATCTAATTTTGCGACGATATTTGATAAATGGATGGGATGTTGTCTTCAGAATATCGTATATTGAGTGAAGTTGTTATTGAGTCAATGTAAGGTATGATGAATGACCGCCTCCAGTACTCGTTGTCTGTCTGCGATGGGATGTTACTTCTGTGTGTGTGCCTGGTGCGGTACAGAAATTTCAATGATTACCGCTTCAGCAATGGTTTGACCATTTTCAAGCAATTCTTCAGATATCCTTTCAACATCTTCGCGATCCTTTTGAATGGCAGCCAAGATTTGAAGATTTGTTTCATATGATTTCTTACCATGATGAGGTCAATAGAGTCAAAGAGTGATATCATTATTTCATTATTTGTACATTGATAGTTATCTGGTTGACCGCCTCGATAGCTACACGGTTAGTGAACAAGTATGTAGGAATATGCAGAGCCGAGGTGACTAAACCGAATGTGGGTTCAAGTCATGGATGTTGTCCTTGAACAAAAAAGTGAATTTGATAAATTCATGAATAGAGATTGGAAACATAACCATAGTTGTTAGTTGGTAGTTGGTGTAGCTTGGTAGTTGGTGTAGCTTGGTAGTTGGTGTAGCTTGGTAGTTGGGGTAGCTTATATTGACGAAACGGCACCCATCTGAGAACGTTTTTTGTTGATTCGACTTCATGCTGCTTGTCGAACGCCATGATAAATATTTCAAGAACATAAAAAATATTGAAAAACACGTATGGAATTCAATATAGATTCTATCGAAGAGGATATGAACACAAAGGTGTTGGACATATATCCAATTAAATAAAAATAAATTTTCTGTTCCTCCTTTAGCTTCCATAAATCTTGTTTTTTCAAGTAATCATTTATTCTCCGTTTCTTAGAATGTAATTTTAAATAAAAATTTTTCAATGAATGCATATGCTTCCGAATTTCCTACAAAAATGAATTTTTATTCAATTTGTCCATTGTTATTCAATTCAATTTGTTTTATTTCAGTGTTACAAGAGGATACTTGAAATCGATCCTGAAAATATACAGGGTCTACATAATCTATGCGTGGTGCACGTGGAACGTGGTAAATTATTAGAAGCCCTAGCTTGTCTACAAAAAGCCCATCAGCTGGCACCGGAAGAGGATTACGTATTGAGACATCTTCAGATCGTTCAGAACCGCGTGATCAAAATGAAATTGAACCCTAGCAGGGTTACTGAGTCCGGCGAACTCGCAAAGGACGAACGTAGCAAAGTTGTTTCGAATAAAATTGTGGACAGTTCAGAGAAAAGGACTCAGCCAGTGGTGAGTGGAGATCCGGAAGAGCAGAGATATAGCAGTAGAGTAGTCAATACTGAACCGCTGTTCGTGAAAAACGTGCAGAATATTAAGAATAACGACGAGACAATACCATTCGCCGATATTGTGAGCGATAAAGTCGACCAGAACGTCAGTAGTTGGAAGAAGAGGAAACTCGTGGGTAATGATGAAGATGATCCATCTTCTGGTATGTCTTAGCTATTCACCTGATGTTTTGATTGTTCGGATCTTGCCGTTTCGAGAAAGAATTAAATTATATTTCTATCTGAAATACTTTTTATACGAGCCATTAGATGTAGTATGAATTCTGTGATACCCAGAATAAATATGGTTTTTTTCCATTTTTATTCTCGAGAATAGTTGATCTTTACTTTCAAACATTCCAGTTAATCTCTTAAAAGATGTTCTTAGTTTTAGGCTGACTCAATCATAGATTTCAACTCAATAGGTAGTGTAGGGGTTATTCGCTTTGTTCCTTACCTCAACAAAATGTATATAATCAATATCAAACATTAATTAATGTTTGTGTCTGGAGAAGTACTTTTCTTCAATTTAATAAATCTTTTATTTCGTGATTTTTATTTATATTATTTTTTGTATACAATGAGTCTTTCAAGGTAAATAAGGTAAATATCTGACATTTCCTTGTGCCAATTTTTTTCCAGAAAATTTTGATTTGTTGCTTATTCTTTTTTCGATTTCTTTTGTAATTGGTATGAATTTTTCCTCCTAAAGTTTTCCTAGAACCTCAACGAACAAAGAAAAGGGTGAAATCAACAATTTCGTCATTCCGTCTTTAGTAACAATGAAAACTGCAGAAAGTGTTATAGTGTTTGCAATTTATCTAAGTTATCCCGCCTTGTTTTGAAATTGTCGCGAATTTTTTCCGATGAAAATTTTCCACAATCTAAACGAACACAAAGGAGTATTCAATCAAATTCACATTACCTATCGTTGGAGAAACAGCATAAACGAATCATGATTTTTGTGATTTGTCATAACTTACTGACTTCATTTAAATGATTCTGAGGAATTCTCTTCAATTCTCCTAAGGACTTGGACCTATAATTGAGAAACTGTTTGATATTAAAAGAAACATTATTCAGTTACAAGTAAAACATTCATTCAAGTACATATACCGTATAACTATACCGTGATAAAAGTAATAATTATGAAATTAATATAATTGAAAGTAATTTTCTTGCGTGAAGATAGGCAGACTCAGTTCGTTCTCCATAAATTGAATCAGTCTATGAATTATCACGTAAAATGTATTTTAAAAAAACTTAAATACGCTATGATAACTAATCGTAAATATTTTTTAATAACTAGAATTCTTAGTAACTATTCGGATTATATATGGAATAGTCAGTCTCCAAACACCTTAATTCAAGTAAATAACAGACAGTATCAAGATTTATTCATTAATAACAACAAAAATCACATAAAGAAGTTCAACATTCTTTTCTTTCGATATCTTCATTTGCCGCTTTCGTTATTTTTCTTATAACTGCTCCTTTAATGGAGTTGATGTGAGAATGAAAGAGTGCTGTTTTTGAACACGTCTCTGTATTTTCATTTTCTTTTGTGATAAAGGGCTAAAATCTTCTAGAATACGTCGTCAAGTTCTCGGTTCAGAGATAATTTTTTTGATACTTTCATTTGAGGACGCAGAAGGCGTGTTAGAATTTGTGATAAATGGAATGCTGGATGTAGTTTTGTCAGCAAAGATGTCAAGAGGATTCTAATCGGCTTGTTTCCGTGAAGTATGTGACGTAATTTCATTGAACCAGTCTAAAATTGATGGTGACGATGGTAGGCTATGAATGGTTTTATCTCGAGCAATTAATGGTTTTATAAACTCATTTTCGACACTTGATTGACGAACTTGCTTGGATGCTTCTTCAATGATTGTTAATATATCTTTGGTCGAAAATATGAGGATACAACGGCTATATCCCAGTCACTTCAAATCCCTTGACGGCCTCTTCTATCGTAACCACTCGAGTATAAGCTTTATTGAAAAATAAAGCTTAATGGTCATGTGTAACGTTTTCGAATGGATGCATTTTCATGAATAAATCACACTCACGATAATATGCCGATTTTAATTGGACATAAAAATGTTACATCCAGTAGTTGCATCTTATGTGGAGTATGAGGAGGCAGGGCCAAGACATGAATTCCATTTTTGCGATAAAATTCGTATGCATCGATTGATGGCTGCAATGATTCACAGAGAGTGCTGGATTTTTCCAAGGGAAATCAATATTTGTAGCAAAATGATGGTACCATTTTGTGAAAAGCTCTTCATTTGTCCACCCAGATACGGCACTCATATAGTGCTCCTAGTAGGCCACGAATCCTTAGGGAAGATTTAGTTCTTAGCCGTGGATAAATAAACATGGGAAGATCATATATACCTGTCGTGCTAAGTGCACATACCACTGTCACGTTTTGGCAGCCCTCTGCACTGGTGACATTTCCTATTTGCTTCAGTCCTGTTGGAGCATGAATTTAACCTGGTTTTTGAACGTTTCTGATGCCGGTGTCATCAAAATTAAAGGCTGGAAAATTATGCTTTGTCACGAGTCATCAGGTTAGTAAAAATAAATAGCTATTTCGGGTTTATCAGATCCCATAACACGGTTTAGGCTAGTTGGCCCAGAAAGCCATAAAGAAATCCCGTGATATCTTTTCAAAAAGGAATTCACCCAGCATTTCCCATCCTTTTCTCTACCGAAAAAATATTTATTATATTTTCTGCAACAGCAAAGTCATATGCCAATTTCTTGTTGCTGAGTTATCTCATAAAACTTCTTCGCCATTAGACTAATGAATGAGACCATTTCATTCTCTTCTTCTTTTGTAAATGTGGCTTCACTCATCTAAAACGGAAATAAACTAAAACTGTATTATTTCAATTTGTGTATTCAGTTTGATCAAATTAATCATATTAATCATAACCACCGATATAACACACAATTGTTTGTCTTTAACTCAATTAATAACTCATTTTTTTTATTTCCCTTGGGATCTAAAATACCAACAGACGAACAGACGCACATACACAACTTTTCGGTTGGGGGTGAACATTATTAGAAGTGAAATTTTTATCCTTAATTACTTTGGAAAAAGACTCCTAACGAAACCAATCTGTTGGAAATACCCACTCGCATTGAACCTCCCAAATATTGGATCTCTAAATCTATATTGAGTCGACTATTTTATTGACATATTTGTGATGTAGAATTGTGATTCTAAAATTGATAGTTTTATAAAAAATATTTTTTTCTTTTAGGAGCTTTTTACTACGCTTAATTTTCTATATTTACATTGTTTTTTCTGAGTGTGTCATATCTATATTTATCTCAACAAGTTAGACTTTATAGTTCTTAATATACCTACTGAATGTAATTATTGAAATATATGTATTAATGTAAATGGCTACCGGCCGTTAGTTTAACAGAGTCCTCGTGGCCAAATTTTCCAAATTTTTTATGCATTCCACAAAAGGATTCTTTTATATGTTGAATTGTCATAAATGATCATAGGTATTGTCAGCTATAACTATATTTGCTTCAACGAGAACAGAATGAAGAGTTTCGTAAAAAAAATAAATGTGTTAAAATGGTTGTGAATGCGAAAAACTGGAAATGACGGAATTATTATTCGAATATATCTTTGACTACTACTGAACGCATGTAACAACTGATTTAAGATAATGGATTCTACAATTAACCATGAAGGAAAAAGGCCGTATGGCACATTTAACAGGGGAGCTTTGGGCATTTTTTTATATAAATGTTAATAAAACTGTTACTTTTTATCATAATCAAAATTTCATTCCAAATACATCGGGCACACATATAAGGCAATAACTATTGCTATGTAAAGTTTCGGTGTTATAATTAGTCTCTAAGTAACACAAGATCTTTGAACACATGTGCACACCTCCCGACCACCGGGAGGTTTGGGTTAGATTTGTATTTAATATGCATTCCTATACTAATATAATGGAGTATTATATAACATTGCTATGAACAATTTGAATACAAACTTCATTATCATAGACAAAATTCAATAACAAGGCACGATGTAGGACTTATGTCTGGTAGGACCCATACAGGCTTATCAAATTAATATTCCTAGCTGCCTCGTGTCATCCATCGTTAGCTTAGGCAATTTTATCTTTATATCCTCCACGGGAACGCTAGCTACGTCGTCGATGTCAGGAAATATAAACGTATTTCTTATCTTACTCACTCTCATGAAATTGACAGTTGCAAAGGAGTAATTAACCTGTTCGATTATTCAAACAATGAGAGACAGTTTGTTTGGTGTCAAATTTAGCCAACACAAAGTTATCGATCTGGAAATTTCTATCCAGAACGATGACATCGTCTTCATCAAAATCTTCTTCTGATTCAACTAGGACTTCTTCAGAAACGGAAACATTTTCTATTTCATCATCGCTGCTAATCTGCTAAACTGTTTTTCTCTGGTTTGGAAGTGAATTCATCAGGAAGCGTCATAATTGTTTTCTGTCCTGTATTATCAGAGCATTTTCGATTTTGTTGAGCTTTCATAAGTCTTTTCTCGAGCGTGTACGTCAATATTCTAGTTTTTCTCTTCTTTAGTTTTATGCCATGCAATTTCCTAGAGCCTGTCTTTGGATAAGGTCTAAATGAATCAGGTGTTACATTGACAGAGCCCTTCCACATTTGAACTTGTAGGATTCTCTAGGCTCTGATTTTCTTCTGTTAAAGGCTATTCTATGACAGGTTGGTCTGAAATCGATTGTTCTGTAGGGGCATTATCCTCTTCAGGCGAGCAGCGATCAGTTACAGAAAACTACCGAAATCTTCATCGGAGAAAATGTTTGGATTGAATAGCCTTATTTCAGGATTTTCTAATCCTCTTTGAACTACAACTTGACTTGAATGCAAGTTGGATGGCTTTTGCTGCTAATTTTGGGATTTCATAAACTGTTACCGTTTTGAGCGGTCAGTCAGATCTAGGATCTGCAGTGCGGTGGAAAAGTCATTAAAACAATGCCTAATTCTTTAAAAGAATGAGAACTGGTATCGAAATATGGCTCTCGTGATTGTCCTTCAGCAAAAAAACTGACGAAAAAGGCGTTGGTTCTGCTCGTTTTGCGAAACAGTGCATATATTTTGAAAAGATCTGTCATGCACTCTCGAGGATGTGCTGCTCCATTTGAACCAACAGGGGCATCATTAAGCATATTTGTTTTGAAATAGCAATATGAGAAAGGATGGTATTGAGTTACCCAATGCCGCAGCAAACCGTTACAAGCGTCCCTTTCTCAGCTGACGTTACTTGCCCAACTTGATTAGTGCGTCTGAGAGCAGTCACTTCTCTTCCTCGGTTCGTTGTACTGTGGATAATCCAGTTTCGTCTATATTGTAAATAGACGCACAGCCGCAAAGATGCCGTTCATATGCAGTTTCAAGTTTCTCAAAACAATCTCCGATATTTTTCTCATTGAAACTTGTGGCCCGTGAAAGACTAGGAGCGTCTGGTGTCCTTATCGAAGGGTGAGGTTGTTGAAAAATCCCTTTATCCAATCATTGGATGCAAGTTTCTCCTCTTACCAGTTATCTGGTGTTTTGTTTTCAATGGCAGTGGCCTATTCGTAAACCAATTCGCATGCCTTCAGTTTTGACAGTCTATGGTTTAGATCAAGATGTTACAAGATATTGATTGATGATATGAATTTACAAGAAATATCTGTCACGACGCCGCCCTATTTGATGTATATTTGAAAGATAGACCTGGGTATATCATATTTAATCGGAGTTTTGATTTCTCCTCATTTAGAAACCTCTTCCAATGCTCGCAAAATAACATCTTAAGGGATTTCACGTCCTTATTCATCTTTTTGAATAAAAACGGCATTGTCCTGAAAAGAAATTATTAGAAATTCATTCCAGTAGGCATAACAAAAAAGAACAAAAGTATGACACTAAAATACAGTAATAACAGAAGGGCCATTGGGCATGCCCAAACCTACCTCCTACTTGCGGGCCCAATGTTCCCCATAACCTCACTTTACAAATAGATTTGAATCATTTTATTTCTATCACATGTTGAATCCTAGTTGACAGATAAATAAAATAATCCTTAAACACAGAAGGAGAAGTTAACACAGATTCTTACACTTTCTTGCACCGATTTCTTTGTTGTGTTTCTTCAAATCACAAACAAGATATTTACCTCTGTACGCAACAAACCGTTAAGCGCATGTAAATTGACAAGCACGTGAAATGACAACTGACACTTTCGCTAAACGGTGTTGCCAGTTATTAAACTATAGTACTGTAGTAGAAAACAAAAAATAGATATTGAGAAAATGGGGATGCCCAAACCTCCCGACTGCCGAATGCTCTTCCAACTGTTGTTGAAAATGTCAGAAGAAGCTATTAGAAGAAATAAAAGAAATAATATTCAATTTCGTTTATTCATGATCTAACTTAAATTACATTAATCTATCTTATCTAACTGTTTAGTTCTTTTAATCTTCGTTCGAGTTTTAAAACGATTAAGAATCTGCTTCTACTACATTGGTTTCAAGTATATATGTGATGGTCAATTATATTTTCATATTAATGGAACGAAATATATATCTATAATTATCGAAACTATTCATACTGTTCCAGAAAGGATTGATTTATTTTCGTCATTACGTAAAGGTGCCTTCGAATATAACTGTATTTATATAGGGCGAATAATTTTGTAATATAGGATATAAATATTTTTCTATGTTATCAAGATGTTCAAGAATTATATAAGTCTATGTTATAGAAAAACTGATTGTAAAGTAATTCGACTGATTATTCTTCATTAATGCAGCCAGAAAGGAAAAACAGCAGTTGTGGTATATCCAAATGGAAACAATTACAGCCGCAACGTGTTTATTCATTTGATTTGGCATATTCCTTGATTAATTAGATATAAAATATTTCGTCGAAGGACTTTCAATAATTAAAAGATGAATTTGTATACATCACTCAATCTGACAATCTTCTTTAGGATGAACTTATTTGATTTATCCAAATATTACGACTGTTGTAGTGAAAAGATGATATCGATAAAGTGACTACTATTATTGTAATCCTATCGTTGTAATGAAATGTGTTTCTGAAATATAATATTTTATAAATTTTAAAATGTAATTATTTTCTTTCCTCTAACGCTTGCAATATTAAAGGGTTTTATGGTTGAAATACAACTCTTTCTATATTGTTGGCTATCAAAGTATGGTCCCTTCTTGTTCAGGCGTTTCATTCGGAAGTATTTATGATTGTGAAGTACTAAAGAATAAGTGAGAATATAGAGATAATAAATATACTGGATGGCTCAACATTTCCACGAGGGAAGATTAGGCATATTTTATGGCCGATGTTGAATTTCTTGGGCAGTAAAATGAAGTGCTATAGTGACTTCAAACTGAAAAAATATTTTAAACTATACAGAGATGTTTCATAATAAAGCTTTATATCAAAGTAATGATTTTTTGAATGGGACACCCTATGTTTTGTTTCATTTTTGACTTTGTGAGGAAAAATGAAGTGAGTTTGTTAGAAATTCAATTGACGAGGCTTTCACGTGATAGAAATCCATTTTCACCAATACAAGTTAACTATGATTTCTACTAAAATATATTATTGAATGCTTGACGCGTTTCGATACACAGTATCTTGTCAAAAGCGATTGAATAATACAAATATATCTTACTAACAATGTTTATATGTACTAAAGAGGCAATCCACTTAGAGCTATCCGTACTTGAACTAGTGTTTAGGAAATAAATTTAATAAGGGTGAGTTATTTATGTCTACTTGATCATTAAGAATTTCCGGTGAATACCTAAATTTATTTCAAGTACTTCCAGGAGGTTGGGTCTTATACCTCTTTTCTCAGAATTTAGGATTTTAAATTCTGAATTGAAAGAGTGACCATTTTCCTAAGATGATTTGAATAATTTGAATCGGTTTGTCCATTGATGAAACTTCGTTTATGTTCAGAGATTCTAATATTAAAATTTCTTCCTGTTCTACCTATATAAAAACAGTTGCAATCTGCACAATCCAATCTATAAATACCTGATTTATTTTCTTTATCAATTGGAGATTAATAATTCCTGATAAATGAACCTGAGTTTGTTGATGTTTTCACATTATTGCTAATAGTGCCTATATATGTTAAATATTGAATTTCTTGTCTTGGTGTTCACCGATTGGATATATATTATCGTGGACTTATGCACTAACTCAGCTGTTAGCTGGATATGATTTACCTTTCCCAGATTCAGCAATCAAAGGGAATAGGCTCGATTACAATATACTTGACATAACTTTCCTAACTATCCTACATGTATTAAGAATTACAGCTTTTTGCATTTCTATATAGGTAGACTTATGCACTATCTCAGCTGTTAGCTGGATATGATTTACCTTTCCCAGATTTAGCAATCAAAGGAATTGGCTCGATTACAATATACTTGACATAAATTTTCTAACTATGCTATATGTATTAAGAATTACAGCTTTTGCATTTCTATATAGGTATTCTTTTGCAATTCTAATTTCTTAAGGCTATCATGCAAAGTTTTGGGTATTAAACCAGTCGAGGATACGATGACAGGAACAATATCTATTTTATCGAGGTGCCACATCTGCTTGATCTCAATAGCAAGGTTTGTGTATTTGGACTTTTTCTCCTGGAACTTGTTCAGCACGTTGTTATTATTCGGTATGGCGACATCCACCAGCATTGCTGTTCTGGCTCTCTTATCATACACCACTATGTCCGGCCTATTATTCGTCACCATTCTGTCAGTGATAACAGGCCTATCGTAGTATAATCTGATAGAGTCATTTTCCAATACGGGCGCCGGCTGATACTTGTAATATGGCTGGAAGGTGTTCAGAAGTCCGTACTTATGTGCAAGTTTCTGGTGGATAATATTGCACACTTGATTATGCCTGTGAAGATACTCCGTATTGGCCAGTTGTTCGCATCCGGACGTAATATGCTGTATAGTCTCCGATCTTATATGGCATTTTCTGCACTTATCTGTTTGTAATGTTCCGTTCTTCATTATAAATTTTTTGTTATTGTTTGTAGCGATCACTTGGTCTTGGATGGCCACAAGGAATCCTTCTGTTTCTGCGAATAATTCTCCTTTCATCAACCATTTGTTGGAGGCTTCTTTGTCGATGTGTGGTTGATTAATCTCATGGTAGTGTCGTCCATGCAATTCCTTTCTTGACCGTTGCTCTTGTTTTTCAGTATCTGATAGGAATGGTAGATTCAGAAGGTCATCTCTGGTAGCAAGATTTAGAGGTGTATATCCCTTATCAGCCAACGATACCACTCTATGGAGGTCAGAATGGAGAGCTTTTTCTGAGGAGAATTCTCTGAGATTTTTTATCTGTTCGGTGTGTAAATTGACAATCTCTATTAATCCGCGTCTTCCTTCTTTCCGCTTCAAAGTTGTTCGTATCACAGACGATTTTGGATGATGGTTGTTGTACTCTGTCAGCATCGTTCGGGTCTGCCTTTGAATATCATCAAGTTCTGTCTTAGTCCATCTGATTATTCCAAATGAGTAAAGCAACACTGGAATGGCGTAGGTGTTAATTGCCTTGACTAAATTCCCCGAGTTCAACAACGATTTCAGCACAGACTTCAGACGCTGACTGTATTCTGAACGAATCTTCTCCTTTGATTATTTTTGGTCTAGCAATCTGGCTTGTTGGTATCCCAGATATTTGTATGTTTCGGCATCTCTCATGCACTGTATTATATCACCGTTTGGAAGTTGTGTTTCACCATCTATGACTTTCTCTTTGAATGTTCAGGGTCTTACATTTTTCAATCCCTAATTTCATATGAACATCTGCCGAGAACTCACTGACAGTTTTCAGCAAATCATCTAATTGCTTCTTGTTCGAAGCATATAATTTGATGTCATCCATATACAGCAGGTGGGAGATTGTATGATAATTCCTTTCTGCTTTTATCCTAAATCCGTATCCTGTTCTATTGAGCATTGAGGACAATGGGTTCATAGCTAAACAGAACCACAGTGGACTCAAAGAGTCTCCTCGAAAAATTCCACGACGTATGGGTATCTCGTCGGTTTTAATTGATGTATTGTTCATGTTGACCTGCAGAGACGTACACCTGTGTGTCATTGTTGTCTTCGAGAACTCTACCAGGGCTGGGTGAATTTTGTATATCTGCAATACTTCAACAAGCCAAGAATGGGCGGTACTATCGAATGCCTTCAGATAATCGAGAAAAGCCGAATGAACATTCCGATGCCCTACGTGTGCCTGTTTCATTATCACAGAATCGATGATGAGTTGTTCCTTGCACCCGTGGTGTTTCTTTCTGCATCCTTTCTGCTCATCTGCTAATATATTGTTGTCGTCAAGGTGCTGGTATATTCGATTAGATATGCATGAGGTGAGTATTTTGTAGTGTGGCAGGCAAGTTATTGGCCTATATTGGGACGGATCCTGTGTTCTATCGCTCTTAGGTAGCATATATGTTAAGCCTTGCGTTAGGAAAGTGGGTGTTTTCTTGGGATATTGAAGAACATACGTGAGCTGTTTCGCTAGGGCTCCATGGAGCTTATCAAACTTCTTGTACCAGTGGTTGTGGATATTATCTATACCTGTGGCCTTCCAATTGTTGGTCGCTCGAACTACTATTGTGATTTCTTCCTATTATTATTATTATTGAAGTTATTGAAGGCTGAGGACAAGTCCTATAAAAGCCTAATAACAAAAAATAATAATAATAATTTTCGTTTTTCTTATTTAATATGCTGCTAACTAAATTTTCATCATAATCATTATTTATTGCGATCTGTTTTATCAAATTCAATTTTTTGAAATAATTGTCATTAGACATCAGTATGTTCAAGAGTCTATGTATATAGCTATTAAATGCTGCAAGTTTATGTTGGTAAGAATGTGCCGATGTATAATGAATTGTGATATCTGTATGAGAAGGCTTATGATAAATTAAAAACTGGTGTTTATTATTTGATCTTGTTATTGTTAGGTTTAGGAAATTGATCGAATTGTTCTGTTCTATTTCAGAAGTGAATTTTATTTTTGGGTGCAGGTTGTTGATGAAATTTTCGAATACAGTGAACTGTCTCTTCCTGTGAATCACACAATAATGTCATCGACATATCGATACCAATATAGGAAATGTTTACTAAGCGGGTGTTTATGAATAGCTTTTTCTATGTTATCCTTGAAGATTTCTGCTAAAAGAGGGCTTAAGGGGTTTCCCATTATAAGTCCCCCATCACTTTTATAAAAACAATCGATAAATAAGAAATAATTTTGGGATATGCAAACTTCTTATAAAGCCATATGGTCGTACTTAATTCGTGGATTCGTCATATTTTGTGTAACCAAATTATTGATTATATTATACGGATCTTTCGGTGCAATACTTGAAACAAATTCTTGACATCAAAAGAGAGTAACTTTGCATTCTTTGGAATGACAATATTTTCTATTTTTCTTATCAAGTCATTCGAATTACGAATAGAAAAAGAGTTTTGAAATTACAAAATTTTTCCAGAATAGGTATTAAAATTTGGAACTCTTGAATGCTGGGGCATGTGTGAATGATACCACTGGTCTTATTGGATAATCATTTTTGTGCAATTTAACTAAAGAATAAAGTTTAGGTGGTAAAGGATTCGGTAAGTTTAAATTTTTCTCTATCTGTAATGATGGATTTTGAATTCTCAATGTCCTCATTTCTTCATTGAATTTATTAGTTGGATCTCAGGATATAACTGGGTAATTAGAATCATTAATGAAATGTAATGTTTTGGAAATATAATCTTGTTTATTTATCGCTTTAACTTTGTCTGCTTCTGTAAAAATGATGTCATTCGATGTTGATTTCACTTTTATATTTTTGATTAATATGTGATCTCTAATTGGTCTATTATTTTTAGGTATTCTTTCTTAATCACGGACGCAGTTTGGTGTTTCAGGGAGCTATTGTTTTCAACATTTCTTAGGCAAATTTCAGTATCTATTGCTAATTGTTCAAAATTCGATGTATGATGTTTAGGATAAATATTGTGTTTGAATTCTTTCTCCAATAACGCAGTCTCATCAATGGTGAAATTTGTTTGGGTTAACTTTATGAATCTTTTGAAAAATTGGTGATTTGACAAGTTGGTGTTAATTTCTTTAATATATATCCAATCGGTAACCACCAAGACAAGAAATTCAATAAGTTAACATATATAGGCAATATTAGCAATAATGTGAAATCTCTTCTAAAAATTCAAATTTAAATATAGCGTTCGAAACATCAACAAATTTAGGTTCAATTATCAGGAATTTTAAATCTCCAATTAATAAAGAAAATAAATCAGGTATTTATAGATTGGCTTGTGCAGATTGAAATTGTTTTTATATAGGTAGAACAAGAAGAAATTTTAATGTTAGAATCTCTGAACATAAGCGCAGTTTCATAAATGTAAAAGCCGATTCAAATTATTCAAATCATCTAAGGAAAATGGTCACTATTTCAATTCAGAATTTGAAATTCTACATTCTGCAAATGGAGATATAAAACTCAACCTTCTGGAAGTACTTGAAATTAATTTAGGTATTCACCGGAAATTCCTAATGATCAGGTAGCAATAAATAACTCACCCTTATTGAATTTATTCCCTAAACATTAGTTCAAGTACGGATAGCTCTGAGTGGATGGCCTCTTTAGTATATATAAAAATTTGTTAGTAAATTATATTTGTAGTATTCATTCCTCTTGATAAAGATACTGTGTATCGAAACGCGTCGACCATTTAATGATATATTTTAGTGGAAATCATCGTTTGTTAGAAATTCCCTATACATATCTCAGTTTCCGAAATATTTGACATTTTCTGAAATTTGAAGAATTTTAAGCAAAACTTTTTATGCAGTATTGATATCAAAGCTTCAAATGTACAACTATTGTGATAGCAATTGTTGTTGCTTAAACATATGACACATATTATTGATCTATGTTACACAGGGTGTATGAAAACGATTTTCGAACTTAGGGTTCATTCAAATCTCATTTCACTGTGGTTTTCTTCCGTTTAACATTAATCTCACTTAAGATTTTGTAGCTTTTCTTAATTTATGAGACAGGTGTCGTCCTAGACATTCCTAATATTTTGTTTCAAGTCATTATCGCCTCTAGAAACAAAATCCTGAAGAAGTGAAGTCTACTGACTTCACTGATCTTTGATTTTGAAGACCCATTTAGCACACCCCATTGATTTTCTTATTTCTCATTCTCATGGTGTTGGGTAGATAAAGTTCTGTGGAAGAGAGTACCATTAAGCTGAAACCACACAGATCGCATAAATTGAAATGGCACACCTTCGTAGAAATAGGATCCACTATACAATTTCTTTCATTCCGTATTGAATTGGGAACGTGAGGGTTTTCAGTTGACCAATTATAGTCGTTCCTTCTGTTAGGCAAGGCATTACTTAAGAACATGTTTGAACAAGCGATTGTGAAGAACATCATGATTTGAGCAATGAAGTCCAGTACTTTTAGTGTATCAATTTCGTTCAAATAAACCAACTTTATTATTATGAGATTCAAAAACATGAAATAAATTGACTATCAAAATTAAATCTCAATTTGCATGCCTAGAATTTCTTGGGTTTTTTTCTTCAGTACTTCTGCTCGTACCTTTTTAATATCCCTTATCATAATATTGTCGAATTGCTTCTAAAATATACAAACATATAGTTATGCTTTCTTTATGCATATAACAATTCAACTCATTTGGGAGAAGGACCAGTATTTTTGTTCGTAATTTTTAACAATTTAAGAAAAAAACTGTTGATGTGAAAATCAGTCAGATAAACCTTTTCTCTAGAAACATGTATCAAAAAAGTATGTTTCTGGAAAAATACATTTGATGGTGCCGTATTCAACTATTCGGAAAATATCAAGAGAAGATGAGTGCAAAGAAACGATAGGCATCCCATTTGAGTTTTTTTATTCCAAATTTGGTCGTACCTTTCATTTCCCCTACATAACCTTGGACAATAAAGTTGAACCCTATTCGTGATTTTCGTTTTGTACAATCAATTGCAAGTGTGAGCTAAAGTATTTATTGCTAGTAAATTAGATGTTACTTGAATACTTTTAAGTTCTGGAAAACCATTTGACATGCTGTATTCGAACAGTAAAAATTCATCAAAACAAAACCAACAGAATTGGTGTACCCAAATTCTAGAGATCATAACGTCAAACAGGTAATATCAAAACAAAATCACCCACGAACAAGTACTGAAGTCCTCTATCACTGCTTCTACTGAAGCTATAGCCTCAGTTTTTGCACAAGAAAACAATATGCCTGTTATTGATAAAAATAAATTGAGAGGAGAAAGAAAGAAATCTCGAAAACAAATAGTTGAGAAACAGAAAGTTTGCCAAATACCTGCGTTATATTTTAATGGTTAAGTATTCGGTAACTAGGAATACAGGCGGAAAATACTACAGAGACCTAGTAGTTGAAGAACATATTTCATTAATCAAGGAACCAGATGGCAAATATTTAGGCTATATCACTACAGCAGCTAAACAGCTAAATTTATAGAAAGAGAAATTATTAATTGATTCGTACTACAGAGGTATCACTGGACCACTTGATCGCTATTGGATGTGATGGTACTGATGTCAATGTTGGAAAATTTGGTGGTGTAATTAGAGTAATGGAAAAAAAACATTGAACAGACCTGCACAATGGTTTATTTGATAGCTGTATTTGAATGAATTTCCGTTTCGACAATCATTTCCTTTTGTTGACGGTTTAACGTCTGGTCCAAGAACGTTTTCAGGCGCAATTGGAAAAGCCTTGGAAAATTGTGAGGAAAAAGCTGTTGCTAGATTGCAATATATTTCAGCTCAAATTCCAGAGGTAGACACGAAAGATCTCAGTTCTGACCAACTGTATTTATAAAGAATAGTATCAGTCATTATATCTGGTGAGTGCTATGAAGATTTAATTTACAAATCGGGAAATTGTCTCTTGCCAGGTGGTTCACGTGGTGCACTCAAGTTGCAAAGATGGTGGAAGGCATTTATGGAATTAATCTCCAGGTCTCGGTATCTATCATCAGAATTTGATTCTGTTATTGATCGGGTAATAAAGCGCAATAGTTACTTCGCCGATCCTGAAAATCTACTGTTAGCAATGTTATGAGGCTAGGAAAAACATAAGAGAATTGACTCTGCGTCATGTTCTAAAAGCACGCCGTGAAAAAATACAAAATTCAAGGTTATTTCAGGTTCCAGAAGTAAACATGGATGCCAAGGTTTATTACGACCTTATTAACTGACAGGCTCATGTCACAGAACCACCGATATTACAGCAAATCTATAATGTTGAACTTCAATCTCTCATTGCTCGAGAAGAGGACAACAAAATAGATTTTTTACGTTTACTTTGCAACACTCAAGCTGTTGAGAGATCAGTCAAAACTATTAATAAATCTGCAAGAAGTCGGTGCACAAAATCAGAGCCTGAAGGTTAGATTACATTAAATCAAAGATTGACATGAAGTGAAGCTATGCCAACATTTGACAGTAAAAAGGATTTTCCTCGTAATTGATAAAATATATTTAAGTACTTGTTTGAAACCTGATCATTTAATAAAAAATAGCCTAAACTAAGTTCGTATTTCCTTAGATGTATCCTACAATAATTAATAAATAGTTAAAATGATATTTGAGTAATACGAATTTGTTTCAATCTTTTCATAGTTTCAAGGTCAATTCGGAGGCAGAAAGCAATAAGCAATTGTTATGAAACTTTCTGTATTACTTCCTAGATAGGACCAAGTTACACGTTCTTACCGTCATCAAATGTCAAAAAGAAAACCTTTTTTCTCCCCATACTAAAGTGACTAGTACATGGTCTGTAGCAGTTATTATTTTATTAAATATAAGAAGATGGTCATTAACGATAAATGTTAGTTTGGCCCTTTTAGGAACAATTTGGCCTTATAAAAAACTGATCCATAACAAGCTCATTGCAGGTCAATTTTTTCTTATAACTTCATTCTGAAACACATTAGCAACTTATTTGTTATCGACACAATACTCTTTACTATAATTTTTCAATAATTGCAATCAATGTTCATTTAGTTGTACGACGATTTTCAAGGAATTTTCGTTGAGTTCGTTGAGTTTAGTATATAACAGTAACCCAAAGAGTATTCTCAATTCAACAGGACTTGTGTCGGATACTTCAGGTTTATTTAGCCACTTATATTTGTGACGCATGTCAATAAGCTTTTTGTTTGTCCAGGTAACAATCAGGTTAAACATATTTGCGGAAAGCATTTTATGGAAAAAGCCTGAGGAACAAAAACCCGTTTCCCTGTCGCTATTGTCGCTATTTTACAAGCAATGGCTTGTCTGTTTATGTTGTGTTAGTGTCGTGTGTACATGAAGAGTACCAAAAATTTTTCTGCTTAGCAACTTCAATTCTCATCTTGCACTCCATAATTTCCAGACGAAGACAAGGGTGAAAGGAAGGGGGTTTGGGACAGGAATCTGTAACGATGGAAAAAGAAAACCAACAGAAAAATATTTCAACAATCATACCTGACTCTTATATGTCTAAACACACTTGAATTTAAGAAAAGATTTTACATAGCAAGCAAAGTCATAAAAAGAACTAATACGATAAAAAAAGTACATAACCTGCGATATTTTCTCTTTCGCAGAGATGTTCTGCCGTCGCAGTGTGAGTCTCCTGAAACATAATCACTTCATTGCTCTTGCTTGCCAATTTTGAAGTATAATCACAAAATCCCTTCAATATTCAAACTCAACAAAACAATTCCCTCTCTGTTTGACCGAACGAGCCCCGATGGCAAGGTTCGGTCTTCTAAGTGATGCCGATTATGATCTATAGATGTTCTAGAGTCATTATGAACCCAATAATTTGGGTTGACATCTCCCAAATATTATTTCTATGTGGTTCTTGTTAAATTTAAAGAAAAATTAAAAAAAATTATCACAGTGGTTTTAAAAATATGACAAATGTCATATAAAAAAAGTATATACGTTACAAAATAAGAAGAAGTATTTATTAATAATTGATTTCTATCGTTTATCCAGTAAATGAACTAATAAAAATAGTTTATTCTCTACATTGGCCTTCGACGTTCCACCCACTTTAATTAATGAATCTTTTGGGACATGATGGCAGAGTGTGTCTACTATAACCCGTTTTTCTTGTACAACCTTTTGACTACTGCAATTTTTCACTTCATGGAGACGCTTAAAAGCAAAACTGTAAATTCTGAAGCGGCACAATTCCTCTTGTACTTCGAAAAAGCCAAAGTCAACGTCCCCATAAAGCGAAATGCTTCGTTAAGAACTAATATCTAATTCAACCTCTGTTAATTCAAAGGACCACTCATCTCGATATGTTGGGAAATGCGATACATCCAATGATAACAGGAGAACTAGAAACAGATCCGCTACTTGAAGTACAATTGGATTTCTAACGAGACGATTCCGTACCAGTTGGCCAAAGCTCCAATATGCAATATCCTGGTCATAGGATTGGAGGAAGAAATTCTATGCAGTGGCTTGCCCGATATCCTGACCTGAATCCTCTACAGCTTTACTCGTGAGAACATTTTAAGATCCAATTTTTTTTTAGTAAACCAGAGAATATGGACGGTCTACGATAGCGAATTGTGGGTGGAAGTATCTCCAAGATTGTATTACTGCATGTAAATAACAACATGATAAACAAATTGACCATTTTATTACTAGGGGGACTGAAAAGTTCGATGGCTGGTACATAGATGGCGCTACTACGGTCAAATCAACAAATTTTCAGTTAGTACTAACGTTAACTAGACACGAGTCAACATGTTTCAGCTGTTTGACCGTTGGTTCGTGAGAAATAGCATTGAAAGTGTGAACTTTTGTTATTGTTGGAGGAATGGGTAAGAGAGAATTCCGTGTGTTAATTGAACAGTACTTTTTGATGTAAAAAATACAGCTGAAGCCAAAGCGTGGCTTGATAAACATTATTAGGACTCTGCGCCAGGAAATCAACGATGGAAAAGTGGTTTGCAAAGTTTAAACTAGGTGATATAAGCATCCAAGACGATAAGCACAGTGGACTTACCAAATAGGCTGTCGTCGATGAAAATATTAAAGAAGTACCCAAATTTCTTTTGAATAATTGAAAAATAAATTGATTGAGATCGAGACTTCGAAGACATCCAAAAATTAAATTTAAAAATTATTTAAAGGAATGTTTGAACATGCGAAAGCTGTGTGTGAAATGGATGCCGCCCTTATCGCCTCTTGATCAAAAACAACGAGTCGATGATTCTGAGCACTAGTAGAAGTTAGTAGTATTAAAGCCTAGGTTTTTCATCGGTACGTCACACTGGATAAGACATGGATTCATTACTACACTCACCAGAATGCAATCAACAATCAACAAATCGCGCAAAACCCTAGTAATCAGCTTTCAAGGATATGGAATCTGTATTCTGAAATGCGCAGTGTATTATATTCATCGGTTACCTTAAAACGGTATCGATTACTATATTGAGTTAGTGGATCAATTGAAGGAACGTCCCAATTTGAAACAAAAAAGATTGTTGTTTCATTAATACAATGCACCTTATCACAAACCAATCGAAATTATGGCTAAATTGTAGAAATTAGGCTTAAAATTAGTACCCCTTCCACCAACCATATTCGCCAGATCTTGCTCCCAGCGACTTTTTTTCTGCTTGCAGACTTGAAGGGATAGCTCGCTGAAAAGACAATATATATATATATATATATATATATATGTCAAATTGAGACAAGAAGAATTATTCAAAAATCCGTTGATCAATGAATAATCCCTCCTGACAAGAGCTAGTTCCCAAATCTGCCCGCCATGCACGCAGCCCCCAAGAGCCACAATAGTGCAACTAAGCAGGATGCCGAGAAACGAAGCGGCAGACTGCAGTTTCGCCCTTATTAGGAGCTCATCAGTGTCGCATATTGCTTCTCAGCATCCTATCAAGCTACATCGAGGTACCCTATCGATTCCAGATAGGACGCACCTCGTACATACGTATGAGAGTCGCCCTCTATGGACCGACACGGCAAACCCACTACCGGACTTCGAGAAAGATACGAACAATAACAAACAAATGTGGAAACGTTAAAAATTACATACATTTGGGAGACATCTTTCGCCGTTTCGTGAATCACATCAACAGTAGAAAACGAGCGAAATAATACCGCTCTGTTAAGCCTCTGTTTCCGAGATAAAACCTCCCGTCGATAAATATTTGATGGGACAAATATCTTCCGCGATAAACTTCGCGAGGAGTCTACATATGTAAACTTGAGACAAGAAGAATTATTCAAAAATCCGTAGATCAAGGAATATTCCCTGCTGACAAGAGCTAGTTCCCAAATCTGCGCGCCATGCACGAAGCCCCCAAGAGCCACAATAGTGCAGCTCAGCAGGATGTCGAGAATCAAAGCGGCAGACTGCAGTTTCGCCCTTATTAGAAGCTCATCAGTGTCGCATATCGCTTCTCAGCTTCCTATCAAGCTACAAGCTCTTGTCAGCAGGGATTATTCATTGATCTACGGATTTTTGAATAATTCTTCTTGTCCCAAGTTTACATATGTAGACTCCTCGCGAAGTCTATCGCGGAAGATATTTACCGACGGGAGGTTTTATCTCGGAAACAGAGGCTAAGAGCACTATTCCAGTGGGATTATTTCGCTCGTTTTCTACTGGTGATGTGATTCACGGAACGGCGAAAGATGCCTACCAAATGTTAGGAATTTTTAACGTTTCTACATCTGTTTGTTATTTTTCGTATCTTTCTCGAAGTCCAGTAGCGGGTTCGCCGTGTCGGTCCATAGAGGGCGACTCTCATACGTATGTACGAGGTGCGTCCTTTCTGGAATCGATAGGGTAACCCGATGTAGCTTGACAGGATGCTGAGAAGCGATATGCGACACTGATGAGCTCCTAATAAGGGTGAAACTGCAGTCTGCCGCTTCGTTTCTCGGCATCCTGTTTAGTTGCACTATTGTGGCTCTTGGGGGCTGCGTGCATGGCAGGCAGATTTGGGAACTAGCTTCTGTCAGGAGGGATAATTAATCTACGGATTTTTGAATAATTCTTCTCGTCTCAAGTTTACATATGTAGACTCCTCGCGAAGTTTATCGCGGAAGATATTTGTCCCATCATATATATATATATATATATATATATATATATATATATATATATATATATATATATATATATATATATATATATATATATATATAAAGAATGAAGAAATTGAATTACAAAAAATGTGTTTTACTATATTAGTCTACAAACTTTTCTACCCACCTGCAAGATATCTTTGAATTTTGTTTTCATTGTCAGGTTGACAAAAGAATACAATCATTTTGAGATTGCTGTAATTTTAGAGAAGGGTTTCAAAATAAACTGCAACTGAAACAACCCATATCCCGGCCATAAGAAAGACGATGCAAAATAAATCGCTTTTATGTAAGTTGCAATAGCGAATTTATCACATTTTCTTCTACACATTAATTACACCTGAGACTGAATGAAATCAGTCAAATGAAAAGCCATGTTAGCGTCTAGTACCTGAACTTGCCTTGAAGTTCTTTTTATGAAATAGGACCTCTTTCTTTTTGTTGTAGTAAATTATTCAATTTCTTAATGTGAGGTTTGATGTGATACGACCAATTCTTCGTCGCTTTAACCATAGTTAAGGAAATTGGAAAAACAAAAACCAGATTCGGTAATGAATGTCTATTTAATCTTTGCAACATTCGAATTTAATTCTTATCCTTGCATTATTTGGCGTCATTGAATAAATTTAATGAAATATCAGATCATTTATATACCAGCCAAATTTACCCTCACCCATATTCTGAGTGAAAGTTGGTACATTAGGTTATTATAGACAGGCCTAATCGGCCCTCAACCATATTGTGGGTGGTAACTCACCCTTCCTTAGAGTTTTGGTAATATGATATCATGCTTTATGAATAGGTCATTGCCTTGATGCTCAGAACTCTGAAATTTAATTTTTAAAATTCTTAAGCTGACAACCTGGAAGCTTCAATTGGCTCGCGTATTTTCAAACGAATTCAATAATTCGTATAGTATTACTAAGATAAATATGGAACTAGATGTAAACCCGTAAGCCGTACGTGCTCTTTTTGATCAACTGAGCGCCAATGCACCATATTATGTCACTGACTTCGTAACATACTCTATTCCCATATTCGTGAATATGCCAACCAGGGAATCATGCCCTCTGATCAGACACCTGTATGTACAACAATCATCACATTCATGCCGACAACTCAGACATTCTTCGAAACTTTCGTACCGACAGAACATACAAGCCTCAATTTCTGTGGGTTTGTACGTGTGTATCGTCCCTAAAGCCATTTCTTTATACTGATGAGACAGGTTATAATTCGATTATCACACCTGAGTGCAGGGAAAGTTCCCTTATTGAGCTTAAGAGTATCGGACATCAAAGCAATATTTTGAGAGTAAGAACCTTTTCCATAGAGACAGTTTACAACTCGATTACTATGAACAATATAAATATCTTCGTTACAATTCAAGTTGGGCTGAATTATAAAATGAGATGAATATGAATACTTAATAAATGGATTATGATATTTCAAATAGATCATGGGACCATTTATAGAATCAGAGACATAAATCAATATTAAGTGCTTCTCATATTCAGATGTATCATTCATCAAATTATAGAAAAAAGATTTGAATTAATATAAATAGTTTTGTAACATTTCCATCAAATCAATTTTCTGAGAATCAATATTAAACTTCTAAACATTTCAAATTCAAATAGTTACCAAGTCATTGGAATCAGTATACAATCATATCGTTTGCGTTCAATAATGTTGCAAGTTGGGTAATCAAATGTAGAAATCAATATTAAAGAATCTAATTTTCAAATAATTCTCGAGTTAGGAGAACAACTGTGAGAATCAATATAGAATGGTATCAGTATATTCCAAACTTTGATAACTAATGAAAACAAATGTTTTAAATCTATCTATGAAAATAACTCTTTAATATAAATATTAGATAATTTCAGTGCAGTTCGAATAGATCATTTGCCAAGTAAAAACGTGTAAAAATAATTTGGAAATTGAGAAGTGTATATTTTAACTCGCCCTCAAAGCATTAAGAAACTGTGTAGCATATATTTCAAAAATATTCATGAAAATTAAATAGTGAACAGAAATATTGAAGAAAAATTCAGAAAGTAATCACCTTTGGGACACAACAGAACTTGTAATTCGTATAATAACTGCAATAACTTCAATTTTATTTCTGATTCACGCTAAAGAGTAAATCGACTAATCTTAGAAGATTAATAACTGAATAACTCCGCTAACGTTGCTATCTGCGATGCTCAGAAGTCCTTACCCTCGTACCCCCTCTGCCCTTGGTACTCAAGTACCTGTTACATAAGTCATTTAGAACCGCGTTCATTCGTCGCGATGTGGGAATTGCTGTTTGAGAAAAAACCAGATGTTGTCTGCAATTTTGAATACGAAAGGGTGTTTAATAACTATCGGTGATAACGTCGAATATTGTCAACGCTGGATTTCTTATCTAAGTTGGTATGAATTCTTTCGCCACGACTTTCACGCTTTTGGGTAATTATAAGCTGCTTTAAGAATACTATTAAATTATTCTGCCAAACGACCATCTTTTCACTGTAACTTTGAATTCAGATGAGCTATTATATATTAAATGGTAGATCTACAGAATACAGTATTCACAATTGATAATTAAATTCAATTAGATTAAAATCAAGAAATACATAGACAGTTTCAGCAAATAAACAAAAAAGAAAGACCCTGGTTCTGGGTCGTCTTACAACAAAACCGATTTTCAACATAGAAAACCTATAAGTGAATTTACAGGTTAATACACGAAACAGAAATCGATTTGTATCCGCCTTTTTCAACAGTCTTGAAATTGTCAAAATCTTCAAGGTGGCTGGTTTGAGATGAAAAACTCACTTGTTAGAATAACTTTTCTTATACACTGTTGTAAAGAAGAAGCTTTCAAATGTGATATCTACGGCTCGAACCTTTGTTCTATTCAATTTTGAGCGGTTGAAACGCCCTCTCTTAAAAGATTACTCAACTATACGTCGAAAGTTATAACTGATTATTTCGTTTGAGAAACATAGCCTGAGCTACAAGTTTCACTATTACTAGAAGAGCAAAAACATAATCTAAATTATACACTTCCTCCTTGTATTAACGTTGCCATTCTTTTCAAATATGTAAAATTCGATGAACAGTTAGGGAACCCTACTTCAAATGATTACTCTACTTCACACTAGAGGAGGCTTATTTCTTTACAGGATTCTTTATATTATTGCTGAAAGAATTTTTCGCCTTCTTTTGTACAGGTGCAAAACCAATTATTAGAAAGGCGACAAATAGCAGTTCTCTCACTAATACTTGCAGGAAACTTCTAATATCATTCTAACAGAAAAAGATTTCATTCTGTACAGAGATTTTGTGAATGTCAGGTAGGGAAATTTTATTTTTCACAATAAATCATTAGAATGACACAGCAAAATCACAAAAATCGCTGAATATTTGCATCTTTTCCGTTTTGTACCATCATTAATATCCGGTTCATCTCTTTCACTTAGTGAACTTATGTAAGACTTGTATTATCTTTAAATGATTTAAATATTATATGAGGTGCAATCAAGGCTGAAATATTCATTATTTTTCGTCAATATCCTCTAAAAACTGATTGTCACATATAAATGACGTCAACTATCAATAATGCTATAGATTCTTGTTTATTCTCTTTTCTAATATGACAAGGGAAGGCAAAAAGCCCGCTTACACAAAGTGAACTTTAATGTCATGGTGATGCTATATAATGCCTCTATTTTCTCTTATACATCTAACGCTTAAGTTTAATTTTGAAACGCTCTAATAAATCGATCCTTAATTGACTTGGATACCATGCTTCACGACTCATGGGATTTGAAGTTTACTCACTTCCAAGCAAACAAGAAAGTAAAACAGACTTTACGTAGTTATATATGTATATTAATTTTAAGTTAAATCTTGTGGGAAAATAGTCTATATTACAGAACAAAATTAATAATAAATGAAACTGAACAAGATACAAGTGCAAGGTTTCTAATTTATGAAACGAAATAAGACTATTTTGTCAACTTTCCCCAATTTATCTTGATAGATAGATTTAATACAGGGTGTTAAATAATAGTATTTCACAACTTGAGGGGATAAATCTACTTGCAATTTTAAGAAAAAAGTTCATATAAACATAGGTCCGCAAAAGCTTCGTTTTTCCGAAAAAAATTGATTTTTTCTTCAAAACTCCTGCAATTGTGGAGATATTCAGCCCAAATGCAAGCTATTTTTTGCAGCCTCGATCATTAAACGTCCTCAATTTTAAGTAGAATCTACAAGGTGTTTTCTTTTCCGGAGCCATGGCTTCTTTTACCCTTTCAAACTTTTTTGCAGTACGCTACTGATCAACGTGCAATCAATTTTCTTCATCTTCTTCAATTGAGAAACTTTTTTGACACCTGTAATTTTTTCGTATGTCCAACTGTTCTAATTCTTCTAATTGAAAAAATGACTGGTAGGCTTTGATTTTTTAAATTTATTTATTTATTTTGACAGTTGCTAAAGTTGAACTAGTGTCTGCTCGAATTGTTTATTGAATTAACGATTGGTTTTAAGACTTTTGTAGTTATTGCTGTAAGAATGACAACTATACAGAGTGTCTACTATGAAAGGTGCCAAACTTCAGTAGGTGATAGTACAAGTCATTTACAACAAAAAAGGTTCCTTAAAATTTTTTCGAAAACTTGATAATTATCGAGTTATTTAACACTTCTTGATTTTACGAAATTTTTTGCATCTCTTTATAAAAACAAGAATAACTCTGTTACTCTCACAGCTACATCAAATCTGACCACACCATCCGAAAAAGCATTGAATTTGCTATAAGATCGGTAAGTTTTCATGGTAAAAACATTTTGAATACCGGGTGTCGTCAAAGTTTAAATGAAAAAATCGTGAAATGAACAACATTAGTGGTATTTTCTTGTTATCTGTAATACTGTAAACTGATCGATAAGTAGCTGTTTTTTTGTTAAAAACTACAATACATATCTGGCTTTCAAATGGTATATCCACTTTTGAGCTAACTATTTTTTTCTAGCAATATTATGGGTAAGAGTAATAAGAACATAAAATTCGAAAACGCAATTATCTTATATTACTTAATGAAATATGAACAGGAACTAAAAAATCAATGAATTATATATTCAAGGAAGAGATTTAAAACTATAACAGGTGTTCAAAATGTCTTCCTCTTGGTTGAATGCACTCAACACATCTTTTTCTTAAACTATCAACTACTCTTTGAACAGATTCGAATCCTCTCAATTAATTCTTCTCGAGTATTAAAGGAAATTCTATAATCATTAGTCTATAATGAGCCCCACACATAAAAATCAAGCGGCGTAAGGTCAGGGCTTCTGGGTGGCCATCTCACCAGCCCGAATCGACATATCCATTTCTCTTCAAATCTCTCAGTCATCCAGTTCTGGACCATTCTAGAATCATGAGCCGCGCAGCTGTCCATTTGAAACCAAAGGTGATGCCGAGTAGCTATAGGCATTTCTTCCACAACGTTCATTATTTCGTTATTTATTCGATTTAAAAATTCGTTTTAATTGAGACGATCGGAAGTATAACTGGCCCGACAAGCTGACCCCTCCTTAACCCCAACCACACATTTGCTCTAATCTCGTGCTGACAGTGTGACACAATAGTGCCATGAGGATTTTCTGTGTCCCATTTATGTTTCTCAAATTTATCATACCAACTTTGGTAAAAGTTCCTCATCCATCGATAGAATTTTATCTGATCCCCAATCCTGTAATTTATTCATGTACCACCTACAAAATTGCAGTCTCAACTCACTATCCACTGGCAATAGGTCTTGAACCTTACTCAAGTGGTAAGGATGTAAATCATTTCGCTTGAGAACTCTATGAAACGTGGAATAATGAAGTAGTCTCAATATAGCACCAATTCTCCGAGTACTTGTTATAGGGTTCTCGCGAACAGCCTTCAATATTGTAGGTGCTTGTCTCCATTGCTAAGCATTTCCACCACCTTCTCTAATTCCTAAACCACTGTATGAACCAGTTTCACCGGAGCGCCTAAACACTTCAACAAATGTCTTTCTGCAAGATTGGTGTCTGTTTGGAAAGCGCAATGCATACTTCCACACCGCTGCACGGGAATTTCCATTCGCGAAGCCATAAACAAATAACATATCTCGATATTCAATATTTGAGAAACTAGGCATGTTTTCTTTTTTTCGAAAAAGAAAATTCAACCGTAAAAGGGGAAAATATAAGCTTCAATTCATTAATTCATTTAATGACAGTTCCTGTCAAATTCTAAATATTTGTATTTATTTTAAAATCAAGTAATAGAAGCCTTCTGTGATTTATTCTTTTAAGATTCTTTTTTCTAATTTTCTTCTTCTAATCCGAGAAAAATCAATTATTCCTAGTTTCCTAAACATTCAATATCCAGATACGTTATTTATTTATCGCTTAGCATTATTGAAAATCCAGATATTGCTGGAAGAAAAATTGAACGCTCAACAGTTGATACACCATTTAAAAGACAGATGAATGTAGTAGTTTTATCGAAAAAATCGGCAACTTATTGATCAGTTTTCAGTGGTACAGCTTACAAGAATATACCACTAAATTGGTTCATTTCACGAATTTTTCATTCAGTCTTTTACAACACCCGGTATACAAATTTTTTTTACCATAAGTACTAACCTTCTTATAGCAAATTCAATGCTTTTTCCGATGGTATGGCCAGGTTTGATGTAGCTGTAAGAGTAACAGAGATATTCTTTTTTTTTATAGAGAGAAGCAAAAAATTTCTTAAAATCAAGAAATGTTAAATAACTCGATAATTATCGTTTATTCGAAAAAATGTAACTATCACCCACTGAAGTTTGGCACCTTTTATAGTAGACACCCGGTATATAGATAAAATGAGGATATAAATTCAAATGTTCTTAAGTAATGAAAAGCTTATTGAGTTTCTTCATCTTAAGTGGTTATTGATGATATATCCAATAAAATTAAGGAATAGATTGCTCCCTGAAGAGATTCAATACAGGTGAATGGCTTAAATCGATTTGTTCATTAATAAGTCCACCTGAGTGTTTGTGTTTGTTGATTTCTAAAGTTTTCCAAAGATCTACTTTCCAATATTTATTACCTGTGTGTGAAACTTCAAACTGTGGGTCCAAAGAGTGATTATTTTCTAGGAGCTGATTCGCGTGATTCGAATTTCATTTTTTATTTGAAAGAATGCGTTCCGATATTTTAATATTGAATTTCTAGTGTTCTACCTATGTAGACATTATTATAGTCATTGAAACTCAATCTGTAAACACCTGATTTATTATTTATATCTAATTGATTCTACTCAAGAATCATTTCAGTTTTTCACTTGTATTGTAGGTTAAGATAAGTTTTGTTTCAATTTATCGACAGAGTAAGCTTCATTCAATGCTATTATACTTTGATTTTTAATATTTTGAATGAAAAATTAAACACCTTTACCTACGTTGGTATTAAAAGTGAGAAACTGAAATCGTTCTTGAGTAGAAATAATTTCAACAAAACTTTCCAAACTAATAATAGCTCAGGCAAATATATATAAAACAATGAAACCAAATCAGATAAAAATGATAAATCAGGTGTTTATAGATTGAATTGCAACGACTAATAATTTCTACATTACATAAAATTACATAAAAAATCAGATTCAAATTACGCGAATCATCTCCTAGAAAATAATCACTCTTTCGACCCACAGTTAGAAATTTTACATACAGATAATAAATGTGGAAAGTAGATCTTTGGGAAACTTTAGAAATCAACAAACAAACACTCAGGTAGACTCATTAATGCACAAGTCGATTTATTCCCTTCACCTCTATTGAATCTCTTCAGGGAGCAATCTATTCCTTAATTTTATTGGATATACCTGTCATCAATGATCACTTAAGACGAAGAAACTAAATAAGCTATTAATTAGTCAAGAACATTTGTATTTATATTCTCATTCTTATCTATATATAGTTGTCATAATTCCTGTACATTCATTCGTCTGAAGAAGCTACGGTGTAGCGTAGCGCGTTACGAATCACAATTATTCAGTAAAATTTCTTCAAAAAACATCACTTGTTTTTATTATTAATATTGGATATCACACGATGCATCAGAATAATCGCAAACGATGAACACAGCCTAAGCACGAATGAATTATTTGAACATATATCTATCATGTGGAGAAATTGAATTTTGGATGAACATGAAAGGTGTAGCATCACACAGAATCTTCCTGATTTCCTGCATTTTCAGTATGTATTCAATCGCCTCTTACGAAAGCAATTTTGCAGACGTATTTACCTCAAAAGAGCCACGCAAGAACCAGAATTAGTCATGAAAAAAATAATTCAAAAAGAATGAATCGTAATAACAGATATGCCACTGCAAACGAATCCATTATATCCAAAATTTAATATGGAAACTTTTATATTAATATTTAAATTTACTTTATAATTATTAATTCATTAGTCGATCTAGAATGAGGCGTAATAAACAGATTCTAGCGTAACCACCTGCCGCATGGCTCGAAGCATTTCCATTGCACGTTTTTGCGTTATTACAAGTTTCTCATCCATTTATATTGAATTTGTGATAATATCTGCCGTTCAGCTAACATACTTGAAATTTTGAGACCAAAAGATAATTGTGAAAATGAGGCAGCTCCTCATTTGCGCTTTATACATTCGAGATTTTACTATTAGCGAATAAAAAAATGCCACTCAATTGCTATATACGTGAAATAGGATTATCGTAAAATCCTTTTCGTACCATTTCAGAAGTTCTGGTCGCGTTAAGTCCGATCAAAACACAGAATTTAATTCAAATTCTTTGATCGATATTTCTCGATACTTCCATCAATTTTTTACTTCATTTTTCTTCAATTTTATAGATATTAAAAATCGTCGTAACACACAAACAATCGTCTAAAGTCTGCTCATTATTTTCTTTACTATTGTGTCAAATGTCATAACACTCTCTCCGAATATCGCAGCTTTTCATTTTCTGTACACCCAATTGGTAAGTCTTTTCTCTTACTTATCTTATCGTATCATATATTTTCGATCATATTGTTGCGAGTATCTTTGCGAAAGACAAAACGGAATTTTAGAAATACGTTAAGCGGGAAAATTTCAAATGAAGAAGAACTGAAAATTGTTGAACAGAAGGTACAAATGATGTAATAAATAGGTATCCATTGTAAACGCGTCGTCAAATGAACAAATAGAAATGTAAAACAAACATTATAACTACTACGCCTAAATAAGTTTTAAAGTATCTCTCCACCGTTGTCTTCCCAATTAAAAATGTTGCCTAGAAAAATTTAGAAACGAATTTGGATACGAAAAACATCAGTTTTACCGCTTGAGGTGAAAATAGAAATGCTTGATCGTTTACGCCTTGGAGAGTCGTTTACATCCGTATCACGCTCATTCAATGTTAACGAACCAACAATACGATCGATAAAAAATTTGAAGATGAAGTAAGGTCGTCTGTAGCTTCAATTTCACTGTCAGCGAAAAGTGTTCATGATCCAGCAATAGACGAAAATTGTAGTAGCGTTGTTAGTACGGATCGAAGACCGCAACCAAAATGGAGTGCCCCTGAGTGGTTCATCATCTGGGAGAAGGCAGAACACATTTTAAAGAACCTGGTGGTAGTTATGGTAGTGGAGGATTTCAAACATCGGAAGGTTGGTCAATAAATTTAACGTGCGACTATCATTTCATAGCATTCAAATCGCTGAAGATACTGCATCTACAGACATTACTGCAGCAGAAAGATATCTAGAAGAATTTGTAAACCTAGTACCTGATGAAGGATACAAACCTCAGCAAGTACTTAAAGCAAACGAAAGGCAGAAAAGAATAGAGTTGCACTTCTGCTATATTCTAATGCATCTGGCAATTGTGTCATTGAACCACTAATGCTTAACAGCTCATTAAATCTTCATGTTTAGAAAAATTTAAACAAGAAGAATCTGCCAGTCCTTTGGCCTGCTAATAATAAAGCATGGGCAACAAGGACTATTTTCCGGAATTGTTTCGTATAAGAAGTTGAAACTCATTCAAAATAATAGAATTTAGACTTCGAAGCTGTTCTAGTTTCGAACAATGCACCAAGTTATCCTCGCAAACTTGAAAATGTTCACCCAAATATAAAAGTTACATTTCCACCTCACAAAACGTCTTTGCTTCAACCTACGAACCAAGCAATAATCCAGGACGTAATGTTCTATTAAATTATACGAACTTTTAAAATCATATTGGATAATATGGAATGTGTTTTTGATGAGTCGGACGGAGCCATATCAGGTGAATACAGTGTTTGTTCGATGGTATTTGTTGAGTTTTTGGTAAGAAATTCATTCACAATCATAGCCTTGTCAAAAGAATTTGCTCTCCCAAACGCCTCGTAAAGCTCAGGTAACATTCCCCAGTCACCGTCTGAACTTCTGGCAAGATTTCCAAGTACACAACACCGCGTTATTCAAAGAAAAACTTCAACATTACTTTGACTTTTGATCAACTTTGACGTGGTTTTTTCGATTTCGGTTCAGCGCAAGACGCCATTCCGAAGCTCATCACCAGTTACAATGCGTTTTATGAGTGGGGGGTCGGATCAAACTCGTTCTAGCAACTTCAGCGACCCTTACGCGATTCCGTTTGCAATATAAAATTTGAGACAAATTTTTTGTTCGATTTTTCCATCTTTATAAAAATCGCCAGACACACTTGTGAGAACTGACAAAATTGAGCACTGTGAACAAACTAAACAACAGATCGCGTTCAAACTCCGCGTCGCTATACAACAGTTGTGCCAATCTAGTAACAACAAGAATCTTAACAATCCTTCAAGCAGATGTTTTAAGTTATCTATTGCCGGTACTTGTTGGACAGAATGCATTGTTGGTTGCAGACACTTTTTCTATTTATACTTCATTACTATCAGGTTCATTTTACATCAAAAATAAATTCTTGAAAAAACTTTAAATTGAAATAACTGAATCGATTAAGCTGATAGAATTAATTCTTTCTCAATGACGATTCGCATAGCGAAGTACGTTGCCTCAGACATAACACTTTTATCTTCAAACTAATAGGAAAGTTATAGTCTAACTCAAATTTGTGTCAATTGTTTTGCAAAGAGGATGGCACAATAATTTCGAGAGTTTATAGTGGAATATCATAGCTCAATGATGATTAATTTTAGATGGGACAAATCTCAACCAAGAATGCTTAAAAAAAGAGAAATTGACCACTTCTCGATATCATTCACTCATTTCCTATGTCCATCGTAGTTCATTAACGCTTCTTGTTAATGTTCACATAGTTTATGTAACCTTTTTCTATATTTTCCTATTCTCACTCTATTTTTCAAACCTAAGAGTAACCGCTAGTCACGCCACTGCTTTTCAAACGACCGGGCGGTTAACTCTTGCTCCGGCACCTTGCGCACCTCTTGCGATCTTTGCGCAGCTTCAAAGGCTCTGGCCACAGAACGCGATCTGTCGCAGCGGGCAGCCATCTCTGACCACCGCAATCTGGGGATGCGGTTGTATGATAAAACGTCGTAGCATCCCGATCACACACAGCGCGATCTGTCGCAGCGATCTAGTCTCGAACGCGGCGACAGGCGCGATCCTGCGATCTACTTTCAAGATGAAATAACCGAGCTTTCAATGGAAAGAGTGAGAAACTACTTGTATTTGTACGAAATATCACATCACCACTACAAAAATGTTGTGGAAAAGGAGAAGCATGGACAGTGATTGGACAAGAGCTGCACATAACTAGTAGGTACGAATATATATCAATTTCACGTAGGCTTCGATTATCACATATCACTTTATCGATCAGCAAAATAAACAGTGAACTGTTCACGGATTTGAATTTCCCTAGTCGTTGATCTTCGATTAGTAGGTAATTTTTATTCCAGAGCTTCCATAGGGCCTGAGACTTCTTCCATTTCATCATTAGGCGCATGTTGTTCTTCATCATTCTTTATCATAATGTAGTTATGCAAACAAAAAGCTGCTTTAACTATGCATTCTGTAGTTGATTCATCTGTTTCGATATGTGTCAAAAATACTCGCCATTTCATAGCCAGTATGTCAAACGCATTTTCATTCACACGACGAGCTCGACTGAGCTGAGCATTGAAACATTTTTTTCTCGGTTCGGATATCATGGCAGCTTTGGGATACTGTCTCATCAGGTTAGGTTGAAGTGCAAAACCTTCATCGCTAACAATAACATGGGGAACTCGGGTATATGTGCCAGAAAGTGGTTTTGGGGGGATAATAGTTTTTTCGTAAATGTACTACTCGTAGAAAGCTGAATTCTCCAAAATAGCACTATCATTGTGTCGTCCGTAACTTCCAATATCAACAACCATAAACTTGTAGAGTGGGTCTACTACCGCCAGAAGAACTTGTGAAAAATTATTTTTGTAACAAAACTACTTAGATTCACTATTCTTGGGGCATTTTATTTTGACGTGTTTTCATCTATACTTCCAATACAGTTTGGAAAACCCCATAAAAATGAAAAACCATCTTCAGCTTTTTTTGCACATCTCTGTTGTGAGAAACGGCAAATAAATTAGCTGCAAAACATTCCATATTTCTCGAGAGACATCTCATACAATTTTGGAAACAGTTGAACGTCCCAGATGAAAGGAAAATGCGATTGTTTGGTGACTGTCGCCTATGTCAGATGTCTGAAGACGTAGATGAAACTGCAATTAATTGCATTTACAAAAAAATAATAATGAAGGAAATGGTTGAAGAACAAAGCGACGTAGGTATGCATGTATATATGAGCACATTGTACGAGCCTTGAGTATTCATTCATTCATTTTTTGTTGAATTTGTTTGTTCTACTTATTTCTGAACCGTTATTTATGTATGTGTTAATAATTTTTTTAATTTTTTTTCAGGTGATGCAGCTAAGGATTAATGGAAAAATTTAAAAAATTGTTATTTGAGGTTCAAAAATGCAGGTACAAGGTAAAACAAGATAGGCCAGAAAGTATCATAATTGGCCTTGGAGCGAATACATGAAATTTTTGGATGATATGCTTCAAATGCGTCTCTCAACCAGTAATATACACACTACAGAAATCGATTATTCTGTATTACTTGGAAATGAAGATCAAGAACTTGATCGTTGCAGAGACGAAAACGGAACACAAGAAACTCCAGTTTCTCCTCCAGCATCTAAGAAAGATTCCTCCTCCAGCACCTAAGAAACGAAAAGTTTCATCTACAGCCAAAGACACGTCCCACTCAGATGTTGACAAAGTCATTCATTATCTGCATAACAAGACTGCCCGTGAGTACGATGGCATAGACTATTTATTCCTGACTTATGCTGAGACGTTCCGAAAATTCCAACCTGCAACTCAAACAATGTTGAAAATGGAATTGGCTACACTCTTTGCACGTACCGAAATGAGAGAACTTGAAGCACACAATCAAAGGTCTGTGATATCCACACCCCAGTCACCACTTCATTCGGACTCTTGCTCAGAACATTCCACAATGACATTTACATCGGGTGATATATCGCCAACCTACCAGAACTTGAACTTCATTCCCTCATCCTCAGCCAATTCTTCGTTTCTAAATGCTCGTGACTTATATGAATTGACTTATATGGGTCCCATTTTTAAGGCTAAACAAAAAATAATGTCTTGTAAAGTCCAAAACATATTCGTGAGGAAGCCTAACAATTTGTAAAATATCAATAAATTCGTTCAAACTACGTAGACACAAGTACATTTCTGCATAACTTACCTCAAACTTACTGCTGATCTTTCTGCTGTTTCAATAAGGCATCTCCAATTCGTAGTGATCCGTTAAATCGTGGGTCTCATTACTGCATACAGCTCCACAAATCCTTGCCTCGAAAATATGTAAAAAATCTGTCTTCATAAGACTGTGGTATTCTCCAAGTTGTTCTCTCTCTTGATTGATTGGGTGCACCCAAAATTGTCTTGTGCAGGTACTTTGAGCTAACACCAAAAGAAGCAAGAGTTCCTCTTCGTCAGAACTTCTCATTTTTTCTGGACTCAAATACTTTTACGAATTTATTCAGCAGAAATCAACCACAGTACTGGATCGCTCACGCAGATATCGCAATGTGTGTGACGTAGCTGTATCACCGATCGCCAAGGAGATCGCGGGAACGCAGCCCGCCGCGACCGATCGCGTTCTGTGTGCCGAAGCCTTAATATTTCCTAATGTAGGAAATGTAGTCGCATGTCATGTCAGATGACTATGCCTTCTTATTTGGTAATACATGCTAAATACCATTAATGGTTTTAAAATTGGGTAATTATAAAGAAAAAGACGTGTTATTATGGATATTTATACTTACAACGATTTTTATAATAAATGTAATTAGTTTAATTAAATGTTCAACTTTTAGTTACTATTCTGATATATCAATATAAACACCACAAAAAAGCCTAGGGAACACTACTGAATATCGATATATCGTATCCAGAACGATCAATATGGATGATTTTTTTAAGAAATGAACACCTGCATCAATTTCTCCCCAAATTATGCAGAGTGCCGCAACAAATTTGAGTTTTTTTTTATGAAAGACTAAAAATGAAGCAGATGCGACGCTGCTTTATAATCATTTTATGTATTCAGTGTTTGAAATCAGTTAGTTGGCACTTTGTTTCTGTTGTAAGCACAAATAAAAGATTCAAATTTTGTGATTCGACAATGGAAACACGACATTTGACTAGAGAAGAGATGTTACGAGCCGTTGGCATGCTCCAAGCTGGGAGCTCACAACGGGAAGTGTCCAGGGTTCTGGGAAGTAGCCCAAGTGTCATAAACCTTTTATGGTCGCGTTTCAATAAAACAGGTAGCGTAGAAGAACGCAATACAGGTCGTTTCAGGATTACTACAGTCGCCCAAGACCGATTCTTGGTTTTACAAGCCAGAAGAGATCGTACTACCACAGCTTCTCAATTAGCTCAAGAGCTATCACGAGTTCATAATGTACAAATTTCCGACCAAACTGTGAGAAATCGACTGCACGAAGGTCAACTCCACTCCGGACGTCCTTTAAGAGTTCCACAACTGACCATGGAAATCGCGCTGCTCGTTTAGCTTGGTGCCAAAAACACGTAAACTGGGATCAAGAGAGGAGGACCACAGTTCTCTTCAGTGATGAATCTAGATTTAGTTATTATCCCGATTCGGGAAGAATTCGAATATGGAGGGAACCTGGAAAGCAAAACCGTCTCCAGCATGCTCGAGAAGTTGTTGGACAGGGAGGCGGATCAATAATGTTTTGGGGAGGTATACGCCTTGGTGGAAGAACTGACCTCATTTTCATACAGAACAAACTCACGGGAAATTCTTACGCAAATGAGATAGTTTTACCTGTAGTGGTACCGTATCTCCAAACAATGGGTCAAAATCCACTCTTCCAACAAGATAATGCCCCTCCTCATCGTACAAGAGTTGTCTTGAACGTTCTTGAACAGAATGATATCAATCTTCTACCGTGGCCATCCTGCTCCCCAGATCTGAATTCCATCGAGCATGTGTGGGACACCCTAAAAAGAAATCTCCTGCGTCAAAACGTCTTCCATCATGAACAGGAGCTTCGATTAGCAGTTCAGGGGGCTTGGAATGACTTAGGCCATAATGTAATAGACAATTTAATATTGAGCATGCCGCGACGATGCCGAAGTGTCATTAATAACAGAGGTGGACCTTCTGGGTACTGAAAAATATAAGTGCTTCCATATCGTTTCGAAAATATTAGTTCAGGATTTTTTGTTGTGTTTTACCAAATTTCGTAATTTTCAAATTTCAAACTTTTTTTGTAATAGGTGCTTTGGAGAAGTCAAATATTATTTTGTTTTCTTGAGATTACATTATATACAATACATCCCAACACAAACTGAAAGATTTCTATAAATTCGAATCATCAAATTCATATTTTAAAGATATTGGTAAGTGTTCCTAGACTTTTTGAGGTGTTTATAAACTGAATTATATCGTATTATGGAAAAAACTAGTTACATTTAAGGCTGAAACAAAATATACAAAATAATATTTCACAAAAAATAAATATTCATTCCGGTTGGTCATCCACTGGCCTGTTGTACAACTTTCAGGACAAATAAAAGAGCAATGATCTTCCATTCATAAATGTTGTCCACAATTTTGACACTTAAACTGCGTGTACGTTTTCTTCTGTTCTTTTTGACAAGGAACGCACCTTTTTCTTGATGAAGTTTCTGCAACTGAAGGTCTATTTTTACTTGTTGTTGGGTCTCCAACGTGTGATTTCGTTCAATCTGCTCAACATGGTCGGAGAAAGCGAGAGTATTTTACTTCTTTTTTGGAGCTGCTCTTTTAGTAGTTCCTCCCTAATTTTTGAAGAAACTCCCGTATGGCTGGTACATTATTGCCATTTCCTAAATATTTTACTTCGGAATTAGTCCCTGCTATATTCAGGAGAGAAAAAAACGCCACCATCGGTCATCGTCTCGTATTGCGAGCCACATTGTAACCGGAGCACATTTTCTCCTGTATATCTACTCCTATTTTTGTTTTATTGTAGAATGTGATCATTTCTGTTTCTATCAAAGGACCAGTGTTTTCTTCAATCGCTCCCTCAAAGTGCATGCTGGAAATCACCAAAACATTTCGCAATGTACTTTTCTTATTGGCATGTAACACCAATTTGCCCTCTTTTCTTTAAGCAAAAATACTGAAAAACGTTCTCTGTTCCTTAGGTTTCTCAATTCTGCCGGTATCTGTCATTTATATTTTTGCCAGACTACCGACGAAAGATGAACGATGGTTCTGTGAAAGCGTTTTCGTTAACGTTACGTCACTCAACCAATTATCTGCGCTAACATTACAACCATTAAGGCGAATTGGTCCTATCATCCTTTCCACTACATCGACACATTTATTGCTTACAGAGTGGAGGCCCCCAGGTTGCTTACCAGCATACAGGGTGTTACATAGTAGTATATCACAACTTAAGGGGGACAATCTACGTGCAAATTTAAGAAAAAAACTTTATATAAACATATATCCGCAAAAGCTTCGTTACGGAGCTACAAGGTGTTGTATTTGGAATACTACCTATTCTTACAGCCTCCATCATTACACGTCCTAGATTTTGACTGAAATTCACGAGGTGTTTTCTTTTCGGAGGCCATGTCTCTTTTTGCCCTTTCAAACTTTTTTGCAGTACGCCACTGATCAGCCTATAATCAATTTTCTTCATCTTCGTTCAATCTAGAAACTTTTTTGACACTTGAAATTGTTTCGTATCTCCAACCATTTTCGAGTGAAAAATTATTGCATTTGAATTATTTGAATTGTATGTTATTCGCTTAATAAAAAAAAGTATCAGTTATACTTGATTGGTATGCCAAAAATTTGCTTTTATTTTGATGGCTCGTCTTCTGAGACTTCACTTATATGTATTCAATATCAAACTAAAAAAAGAACAATTAAAAACTGAATGAATTGCTGGAAGTGTCCTTCTTTTGCAAGAATAGAGGCATCTGTCCTTCTTTGCATATTATCACGCTTTCTCTGAAATATTCCTGAGGTATTTCTTATTGTGTCACAAGAGGTTACTATTCGATATCCCCATAAGAAAACGTCTAAACTATTTAAGTCTGGGGACCTAGGAGGCCATGGTTGTGGTCAACCCCCACCTATCCATCGGTTGTTCAATGTTTTATTCTAGAATTACCTAGCTTCTCCACTAAAATGTTCTGGTGCCCCGTCATGCATGAACCACATTATGTTTCTCATCAAAAATGGCACATCCTTGAGCAATATAGGTAACTCGTCCACAAGAAATTGCCGATAAGCGGGACCGTTTTAGCAAAAAAATGGCTCAATCAAATAATTTCCAATTTTTCCGACCCAGAAATTTAGTGAGAATTCTTCTCGATGATGAGGTTCTTCAATCAACTGGGGGTTTTCCTCAGCATACTAATGATTATTGTAAAAATTTGTGACAGTCGTTCTCGAAAAATTTGCTTCGTCTGTGAACATTATTTCACTATACAATTGATCATTTTCTCTAATTTCATCTGAGAACCATCTGCGGAAATTCAGTCTTGAAGGAAAATCTCGAGGAACTAGATTATGGACGCGTTGAATACAATGAAAAGTCGTGGAGAATCCCCTTGACTAGAACATGTGGAATATTCAACTGATTTCGAATTTTTATTGTACTCACATGAGGATTCAAATCAATTCAACTCAAAACTGCTTCCCCAATATCTGAAGTTCTCATAGTTTGAGTTGCACCTTCTGAATGATTATTTGCAGTGAAATTACCAGTTTCCTCAATCTTCTATGGATATTTGAAAATGTTCTGCCTGACAATCGTCACAAATATTCGGCTTTAGTAAAATAAGTCCGTTAGTAGAATTAGTTTTTTACAGCAATAACTTCAAAACACTTAAAACTAATCGTTAATCTTATAAACAATTCGTGAAGACACTTGTTCAATTTTAGTAACTGTCAAAATAAATAAAAAATTAAAAAAAACAAAACCTTCTAGGCATTTTTCTAATTAGAAGCGCTTGCAATTAAGAGAATGCATACAATCGTTTAATAATTTTTGCTCGAGAACGGTTGGAAATACAAAAAATTATAGTTATCAAAAATGTTTCTAAATTGAACGAGAATGAAGAAAATTGATAGCATGCTGATCAGTAGCGTACATCAAAAAATTTTGAGAAAGCAACCTTGTGAATTTCAGTTGAAAGGATGTGTAATGATGAAGGCTGTATAAAATAGCTAGCATTTCAAATTTTGGCTGAATTTCTCAGAAACTGCAGGAGTTTTGAAGAAAAAACAATTTTTTTCGGAAATTTCAACACCCTGTAGCTCCGTAACGAAGCTTTTGCGGAACTATGTTTATATAAACTTTTTTTCTTAAAGTTGCACGTAGATTTACCCCCTTAAGTTTAACATACTATTATGTAACACCCTGTATACTTCTGAATTGGAAGTATTTTTTTGCGTCCGTTAGAGCAAAGATTTTTAACCCTACTTTGCAGGTTAAGAAGCTATATACTGGATGGAGGAATAATGACCTCTAAATGACTCAAGTTTTTCATCTAATGTGACACACGCACTCAATGAATAACAAGCCTGACATTCGTCACAAATTGTAGAAGATCTCGCTCTGTAGCAAGCCGACCAGTCAGGAGTCTCTCACACCTTGTGTCCCTATCGTTAAATCCAAGACATCTAAATAGAAAGAGAAATCTATTTCGACTCATTGTGAGCCTAAAAATTTCAACTACTAATCTTCGCTGATCCACAAGTCTTTTAAATTTAATTTTCCTCCATTATGTGTGTCAGCTATGTATAACAAACCAATAGAGGCTTGTATTTCTTCTCTATTGGTGTAATTGGCATCTTGGGAGCGAGAAAAATTGTCTCTGATCGACTCGATGAATTGGTTTGTTTATTTCACTAGCATTTCTATGATTCTAATCGGTGAATAGGCATTCCCAGATGCTATAAATCTTCTATATTTTTTCAGGCCCTTTCAGTCTGGTCAACATATTATGTTGTTCTGTTCTTCTTGCTGCAGTGTACGGAATTTTTTCCATGTGAACTTCAACTTACCTCTCTTCCTAATTGCACTAAAAAAATTGTCCGCAGTTTCTTCATCGGAACTTATATCCCCTTCATTTTGCTCCATTTGAGAATCTCTCTTCCTCAATCCTTTCTTGACCAGTGTCACTAGCATCCTCCTCAACTTCAAAGTGCATATGAGATGTGGTTTCTCTGTTTTCCCTGTCACTTTCGCTATCATTATTCACTTCAAACAGCTGTTTATGAATTAGCTCCACACCTTCATCATTATATAAGTTATAAACTTCTTGTTTGATAATAAAAAACAACCAATCAATGTACACAATACTTGAATGGCTAGGTAAACTGTAAGTAAATGTAACAAATATAGTTGCGCTTCGTCTCTTAGGAGACAGTCTAGAACTGAATTAGAAATGAAATATTTCATAAAAACATCTATGAGAAATACTTCATACGAGTAAAACAAGACAACATATTACATTAAAAAAAAATTGTACATAACTACAGATACTCATCTCAGAGATGATGCAGTGAAAAACTCTCAATGTGTTGCATTCAGGGAAATTAATCCAATAGTGGGGGGATAGTCATACTAGAGAAGGAAGGTAGCACGAGTGGGTTCAAATACGCTCGAGTTACACATCCACTTGTTATCTAGGGAGTGTTAAAAGCTGTCACGTTACATTACGATCATGGTGATCATAAGTTGAGTGATGGTGATCGGTCTAGCTAAAGAGTTTTTGACAAAAGCGCTTTTTCTGTATACCAATATTTCCGGCAGTTCTTCGCATGAACAGCACCTGCGAGTTATCGATATCGACAATGATAAGGAACAAACACACACATTGCACGTAAACACCTCAATGTGTACTACGATTTCAAGCGCGACTGTCAATATGTGCAAGTTAGGTACCAAATCCGGGCCACTGTCGACGACACTAAAATTGGCCAAGTTATGATTGATAAATCGACCACAGACGACGACTTGAAAGAAAACTATCTGCACGAACGGGCAAATGATTGGATCCGATCTGCAAAACAGGAGAAGCTCTTTGATAAAAAATAAAAAGTACAGCAAGCCATTCAAAAAAGTCAAGTTGTAGTCCATGTACGGTATACCTGGAAGTGGTACAAAGCTGAAAATAAGGGCAGATTATAGGTCAGTACACATTTACTCCAATTCCAAAATTTTAGACTGATCGTTAAACCCAATATGTAGATACTTCTTTGGACCTCTAGCCCGGACACCCTGTAGTGTAGTAGGTTAGTGGTGAGTTCGTCTTAATGAAAGAATAATAAATAAAAAGTATTTTGGGCGCCGAAGTCTGATAGAATGCAACACATTTGCTTCAGATAAAAATTTTAAGAATTTTTGTAATCGCTCGTTAATAGAACGACTATGCGAATTGAAGACATACCATTAAACTTTTTAATGCGATCACGTACTATCGAATTATTGAAGGTTTCTTCCAACACCTAGTTATTTACATCATTGACGAAACACAATTTACAGATTTACTAATTGAATATTCACCTTCTAAACACATTTAGCATAATCCAGTTATTTCTAACTAACTTGATAACAACCTCTTATTTGAGCTTGAGAATTCCCAAATGAATTTATAACGGCAACAAATTTTAATTCAATATGGCTGCGATTCTCGAAGGGCAAGAACACTAGAGACGTCAAATCATTTATTGTCGGCAAAAGTAAGGTAGTCCTTTTTACGACTGCGGCAGCTTGAATCTGAAAACATCCTTAGTATCCTCTTAAATCCAGTGATAGGACCGTAAAAAGCGTTGCTGGTATCAAACAAGAAAATATAGTGTTGCTAGTGAGTCCCAGAGGGAGGCACATGAGAAACGCTATGGACCCGAGTCTGACTCCTCTTGAATAATTCATACAACGTGCCATCTCCGGTGCAACTAATGGCATTGAAGGGCCGAGCAGAGATCTATCAATTAGAGTATGTCTAACTCGATAATACTTTACACGCAACATGTTTAGCAAGGCTGATAAATGCGTTTGCCATGAATTTGCTCCTGTATAGATTTTAAGATCAGAAAATTAAGATGAAAATATACGAATGAGTACTCCATGAAATCCATTGTTACTGTAGGTAGATATGAAAATTCATATGCCAGTTTTAATTTATGAGTCTACAACATTAAATACGGAAAAGTTTCACGTGAATTTATTACCGAAACTTTCTCAGTATGATATGTTCATTAATAACCTCATTTGCAGCTAATTTCATAATAAACACCTCAAAAAAGTCTGGGGAACACTTCTGAATATCGATATACCGTACCCAGAACGATCAATATGGATGATTTTTTTTAAGAAATGAACACCTGCATCAATTTCTCACCGAATTATGTAGAGTGCCGCAACAGATTTCAGTTTTTTTTTTATAAAAACTGAAAATGCAGCAGATGCGACGCTGCTTTATTATTATTTCATGTATTCAGTGTTTGAAATCAGTTAGTTGGCACTTTGTTACTGTTGTAAGCACAAATAAAAGATTCAAATTTTGTGATTTGACCATGGAAACACGACATTTGACTAGAGAAGAGGTGTTACGAGCCGTTGGCATGCTCCAAGCTGGGAGCTCACAACGGAAAGTATCCAGGGTTCTGGGAAGCAGCCTCAGTGTCATGAGCTGTTTATGGTCGCGTTTCAATGAAACAGGTAGCGTAGAAGAACGCCATAAAGGTCGTTTCAGGATTACTACAGTCGCCCAAGACTGATTTTTGGTTTTACAAGCCAGAAGAGATCGTACTACCACAGCACCTCAATTAGCTCAAGAGCTATCACGAGTTCATAATGTACGAATTTCCGACCAAACTGTGAGAAATCGACTGCACGAAGGTCAACTCCACTCCAGACGTCCTCTAAGAGTTCCATAACTGAGCCATGGAAATCGCGCTGCTCGTTTATCTTGGTGCCAAGAACACGTAAACTGGGATCAAAGGAGGTGGGCCACAGTTCTCTTCAGTGATGAATCTAGATTTAGTTATTATCCCGATTCGGGAAGAAATCGAATATTGAGGGAACCTGGAAAGCAAAACCGTCCCCAGCATTCTCGAGAAGTTGTTAGACAGGGAGGCGGATCAGTGATGTTTTGGGGAGGTATACGCCTTGGTGGAAGAACTGATCTAGTGTTCATACAGAACAACCTCACAGGAAATTCTCACGCAAATGAGATAATTTTACCTGTAGTGGTACCGCATCTCCAAACAATGGGTCAAAATCCACTCTTCCAACAACATAATGCCCCTCCTCATCGTGCAAGAGTTGTCTTGAACGTTCTTGAAGAGAATGATATCGATCTCCTACTGTGGCCATCTTGCTCCCCAGATCTGAATCCATTAGAGCATGTGTGGGACACCCTAAAAAGAAATCTCCTGCGTCAAAACGTCTTCCATCATGAACAGGAGCTTCGATTAGCAGTTCAGGGGGCTTGGAATGACTCAGGCCAAAATGTAATAGACCATTTAATATTCAGCATACCGCGACGATGCCAAATTGTCATTAATAACAGAGGTCGACCTTCTGGGTACTGAAAAATATATGTGCTTCATTATCGTTTCGAAAATATTAGTTCAGGACTTTTTTTTGTGTTTTACCAAATTTCGTCATTTTCATATTTCAACTTTTTTTTTAATAGGTGTTTTGGAGAAGTCAAATATAATTTTATTTTCTTGAGAATACATTATATACAACACATCCTAACAAAAACCGAAAGATTTCTATGAATTCGAATCATCAAATTCATATTTTGAAGATATTGGTAAGTGTTGCCTAGACTTTTTTGAGGTGTTTATTCAGAGGTACAGTCCTCTATCTGATTTTCTCTGGCAATGACGCATTCTGAAAAAAATAATCTAGTCATTACTTCTATGAATGAAGATTGGAGAGAGCTAACGATACCATTATATAACAAAATCAACAAAGAACTGGCCAAGGTTGATGGGAATGCTCTATTTCTTAACGAAAATATAGATTTTATGAGGAGAAAATTTATCAATGTTATTGATACAATTCAGTTGCGAAACACTAAAAAGAGGCAAATTTATTAAAATAACATAAAACCATGGATTGATACACATTTATTGAGAGCTATCAGGTGGAAACGACCACTTTGGAAGAAGTATAAGAGGGTAAGGCTGATGAGGATTACAATACTCACCGACAATTTGCGAACAAGCTCAGCCAGGATATTCCAAGTGCAAGATAAGACTATGAATTGAATCTCTGTGATTTCAAAAATTGTGAAAAACTTTATGAATACATTCGTTCTCATCTCGATTCTAAAATTTCTTTACCTCTGTTAAAGAACAGATTGGGTAGTATCGCTAGCAGTTCAGCAGAAGCAGCAGATATACTATCCGAATTTTTTTCAACTAGTGCTCACAGGAGTCACTAATACCACAGAGCGTTACTATTTCATGCGACAGAAACACAAACGAAACATCTGAGATAAATTTTTCGACACAAAGTATTGAAATCTAAGATCGCAAAGCTGAAAAATGGCTCACCAGGATCAGACAAAATATCTACGTTATTTTTGAAAAAGTGCTTGAAGCATTTAGCTTATCCACTTAGTCAGATCATGAAAAAGTCATTTATTCAGAGCGAATTACCATCCGCTTGGAAGACGGCCTCTGTCACACCAATATTTAAGGAAGAAAATAAGCTTGATGCGTCAAATTATCGTCCAGTGAGTTTGACATCTGTGAGTGGAAAGATAATGGAATCCATTATTGCCGATCAACTTATGGTTTTTTATCGAGAAATTCGATTATCTTTACTCGTCAGCATGGTTTCATGAAAAAACGTTCAGTTACGACTAATTTGATTCAATCTTTGAACGATTGGACTCAATTTATGGACAGTAATGACTGTCTTGTTATTTTATTAGGATTTTTCACGTGCTTTTGACCGAGTTCCTAAAAATAGGCTTATCTTGAAACTAGAACATTATGGAGTGCGTAGAAAACTCTCGAAATGGACTGAAGACTTTCTGTCCCAAAGAAGTTATTTTATGCGGGTTGGTGTCTCAACATCATATGAAAGACCAGTAGTAAGTGGAGTTCTACAAGGGTCAGTATTGGGTTCCGTTCTTTTTCTCATGTGCACATCTGATTTCACCTCATATACCGACGACACAAAACTGTATTGTAACCCTACAACTTCCAGCGTGAAACTTGAAGATGATCTGAATCTAGTCTCGTGGTGGTGTGATGAATGGATGCTGCCTTTGAATGTGGACAAGTGTGTTGTGCAGAATGTTGGTGAATCAAATCCATACATGACTACAATAGAAACATTAATAGTTTGCAAAAAAAAGAACATCATAGTGACCTTGGAATTACTGTCACCAGTGACTTGAGCTGGTCTTCTCATATATCGGCAGTATGTAGAAAAGCAAACGCCAAGCTTTTTATTCTGAATGCGTTCTTCCAAAGTCTTCTTACGTAAGACCCTGAGAGAATTTGGAGGAAGAGCATGGCACGCCAGTCTTATTAGAGATCCGAACCTACTGGAGTCAGTGCAACGTCGTGCAACTAGGATTGTATACGGTATCAGTCGGCCTTCCTATGTGGATCGATTGCGTATTCCAATCTTGGACAGTTTGAGTGATAGATTTGTACGGGGGTGGTTTGATTTTTACCTATTGAGTGTTGTGCGGGGATCTTGGTGATTTTAAGCACATGTTTACTTGTAACCCAGACCATCGTCTTCGCGGACATTTATTTAAACTGAGAAAATAAACTTCTCGCACAACAATTCGTGAAAATTTTCTAGTGTACAAAATTTTCGAGAGGTGGAACAATCTGCCTCCCCTTACTGTTCAAGCACCATCTGTTTCAACTTTCAAACAATCACTAGTTTTTTAATTATTCTATTGCTGAAGTTTATTCGTTTTCCTTTTTCATTTTGGCATTACTTGTACTTCATTCATCTAATCTGACAATTTTCATTCAATTATTTCATGCTCCCGTCATAACTTGTTTTCAGTTTTTCTGAGGAATTATAGTTTTTCTTTTCTTTTTGTAGCTCAGGCTTGAGCATTTATTTGATAATTTTTCTTATATTCATTTGATATTGAAACTGTTAATTTTATCGATGGGTTTATTGAGGTATCTCTCAACCTATATTAATCTCTGGGGCTCAGGAACATTGTTTCTGAGTACGGGCTTAGCGAACTTGAGGTACCCAAGCTGAACCTGGCAGTAGGTGTGAAATGCAACTTATCTAATGATGTACCATCTGAGGAATAACCGGGTGAATCGATACTGTACCACTATAACCTCTTGTCGCGTTCAAGATTTAGGAAGAGGGTCTTGTTCGAAAGCGAGTCACAGTCTCCCTCGGTTAGTGACGGAAGCAACGTGATATCGAGTAGGAATACTGCAACACAAAACCAAGTGGGAAACAACATCAACACCTCCCAACCTTCTCTTGATGTTTCAACGGTGGCGCAAGCCATTATGCCTACGACCACGAGAGCTGGACTCCCTAGAAAACGCATGAAGTGGACCCCAGAAATTAATTCCTTCATTACAAGATTACAAACTTGGAATCGGAAATGACAGCATACAGATACGAGTCATATCTTGCGTTCGTAGAAAAATATCCGGAATTACAGCACATATCCGAGCAGAGAATTTCGGATCAACGAAGAACAATCGTTAAAAACAGGATACTTTCTACAGAAACGCTGCAAACCATACGATAAGAGGTCATAATGAAGTGAAGATAATACTCATAACGGTATACCTACAGTCAATGAAGGTGTTACAGATAACATCGAAGCCATGGAAATGAATATCAACATAGAGCATCCCCCTGAGTTGAACCAGCAGAACGAATTCATGTATTTAGCACGATCAGAACTCAACAGAGCAATAAATCGAACTCAGCGGTAGAAACCCAACTGAACGACTCAAACTGCCCAAAGTCAAGACGAACAAGTACACCAATATCATCCTTGCAAGCATAGACTCAGTGTTTCGAGAATACAATGACTAGAACTCCTTGGAGAAAATTCACACTTTGATTCACTGTGGAGCGGAAGCGGTTATTCGACTTCACAAACAACAAATCTCCACAACTCTGATTCAAGCTGAGCCAAAAAGCGTCAAAAACCACCATGGCAAAAACGACTGGAGAAGGATATTGACAATATTAGAGCTGAGATCGGTCACCTCACAGAACTCCTGAGAAACAAAAAGTCCTCAAGGCGCTTGAAATCTTATATACGCAAATTCGTAGAAAAATTGGTACGAACACAAAACACCCTGATCACAAACAACATATCGACGTGTATATGGACACTTTGAAGCAGAAACTCCAAGCAAAACCAAAGAGGCTCTCAAGATACATTAAGTGTACTGAGAAGAAACTTCAAAACCAAAGGTTACTCCAAATCGCGGCCAATTTTCATAAGGAAATAACAAATTTGCGACCAACAATAACAGAGAAGTACCTGACGCACTGTGCTTGACCGATTATCGGTCATCAGTATGGCCGAACCCCAAAGAACACAATAAAGATGCAGAATGGTTCACGAATGGAAAACGAGCACGATTTTGAAAATGATATCTGGGCATTAAATTTTGGAAGGATGGCAGGATGTTGACATCGAGGCTGACAGGTGGATTGAGGGGATGTTGAGTGTCTTGAATGAACATGCACCTGAGAATATTATTGAAATGAAACTTAATCAGAAAAACAAAGCCTGGTAGTGCGAAAACATAAGCTTGAATATGAAGAAAAGAGATTGTCTATATAGAAGGGCTGTTATAACTAAAAAAGAAGAAAACTGGAAAAATTATGAATATGACTATTATGAAAGGAAGATCGATGAGTGCAAGGATGATGCTGTTGCAATGTGGAAAACTCTTCAGCGATTATTAAATAATGGACGTCAGGAGCTTGATGAAGGGATTTAGTTTCCGGTGGAGAGTCTACTCCCAAAACACAAGGATATAGGGGATGCGTTCAATCGATATTTTAAACGAAGTAAATTACCTGTACTCTTGTCAGATAAAACAATGAAGAATTTGTTTTAGAAAATGTAAGACAAGCAGACAATCTCTGGACAGAGTTCACAACCGTAACATTAGAAGAACTTAAAGAAACATTACACCAAATGTCTGATAAACAAAGAAGTACGGATGGTGTGAATACATATATCCTGAAGAAGTGTATTAAAGAAAAAGGAGACGTGTTTCTGAAAATATTGAATATGTCCTTCAGAGGGGGTATTGTTCCCCAGTTATGGAAAATATCAACAATTGTACGGATTAAAAAGAAGCCAGGTACTACTTCGGCGATAAAGTATCGGCCAATCAATCCTCTGCCTCCTTATGAGAAACACTTAGAACTAGTCATCAAAAACAGCTCACAAATTCCATTGATAAAAATAACATTCTGAGTCAACAAAAAGCAGGTTTTCGAAAGAATTACTCCTGTGAGACGGCTTTGCAGAGTGTGTTGATGGAGTGGAAGATGGCACTGGATGAGAATTTGTTTGTCGGTGTAGTGTTTCTGGACTACAAAAGAGCGTTCAAAACAACGAATAGAAGAATACATTGCAAAAAATTGGAAAAATTGGAATGAGAGGAAATGTTTTGGAATGGTTCAGATCTTACCTAGAACGGAGGAAACAGAAGGTCAAGTATGAGGACCACATCTCGGAGGAAATATTAGTGGATTGGGGGTACCCCAGGGGTCAGTACTGGGCCCCGTACTTTTCACACTCTATATTGACGACATTGTCAGGATTCTTAAGAACTGCAAAGTTCAGATGTTTGCAGAGGATACTTGCATCTATTTTATAAGCGACAATATAGCCGGTGTAATTCAAACCATCAAAAACGAACTGAAAATTCTTTCTACTTGGCTTAAAGATAACCACCTTAAATTGAACCTGGAAAAGACTAAAATCATGATGATCCCAAAAAACAGAATAAAAGAAGTTATGGTGTTAAAAATAATGATTATTCCATCGAAAATGTTACTGAGTTCAAATACTTGGTATTAGTAATGGATGACAACTTAAAATTCACAAAGCATGCTGACTATATCTGTGAAAAAGTAAGCAAAAGGTGGGTTTTCTGGGAGGAATCAGAAAATATTTGAGTGAATTCACCAAATCTTTACAAACATCTCAAAACACGATTTCGATTCGAAAAAGAATGGGTAGACAATGCTGACAAGGTCAAACGAGACCGAAACTGCAGTCCATTGTTCCTATTTGTGACATCTGACCGTGCTGTATCGCTGCTCTGTGGCCCCGGTTGACGGTGATTATGAAGAGTAGATCGGAAGACTAGCTCCTTCAAGACAGGATATTTAACATTCTACGGAAGGTTGAATATTGTTCCTTGAATAATAATTTTCTTCGATGTGACCAAATCTTTAGTTTACAATACCTATGTTTTGCCATATTTTCTGTATTGTCCTGCAATTATTTATATGTTCAAAGAGAAGGAAATAGCTAGACTTCAGATTATTCAGAAAAAGCTATGCGCTATATTCAAGACTGTGATAATTATACTTCTGTTCGTTATATGTTGGAAAACTCGAAGCTTTTATCCGTGAGACAAAATGTCTATTTGAGTGTTTTTGTATTTATTTATAGAATGTTGCATTACCTCCTGCCAAAACATTTGGTGGATCGTTGCAAACACTAGTTTGCGGACAATCAGATTTTCATTAATGGACTGGGAATGTACAATGGTTCATCACGTAATGTTAATGATAGTCGAACCCTTAAGTGTTTCAGGACGAGGTGCACTTTGTAGTTTATAACTTTTATGTATGTTCATAGAGGAAAAATGGGTCATAAGGAATTCATCAAAATCAGTGTACAATGATATGTATCAATGTTTTTTGTGATTAGCTTGCTAAATAAAGTATCATCATCATCATCTCTCACTTGCAGTACCTAAGTACTGTTTCAGTGTCATTAATTTATTACGATGAGTGGTTCAGGATTCAGCACAAGATCTTCAAGAATTTTGAAAATGGCAAAATTAGAAAGATGAGTCATACTTTGACGCCTGTTATTTAGCAAAATGATGATCCAGCCGAGTTATATTTCAGGTCTCGAGAGAGAACATCATCTCCTGAAGATGATTCTGAAGAGGATACAGATTGGATTTCAGATAAAGAATCCTACAAACGTTCATTCATCCCAAAATTCTCTATTGGCATTGAAAAAAATAAGCTGATTTCTCGCATAACATATCCTCCTAGTCTAGAATACTTTGAATACGAGCAAACAGACTTGAATTCTTTGAATATAGAAAATATCAGGTCAATGTCGATATTATAGCCGCGAGATGAGAATCTCAATGAAACTGTTACTCTTCTGACGGCACCTAGCGATGAGTCTGTTGAAAATCCTTGCTCATCTACTCCTGAAGCTACGGCTAGAATTGATAAACCCGAAAAGAACCGAAGAATTAAGCTCACCGAGAGCAATAATCTACTTCCTCCGTGTTCTCAAAAATGTAGAAGAAAAAATTGTCAAAAAGACCCCAAAAGAAAACAATACAGAAGATTGAAACGTCAAATCAATTGAGCTTCACACTATGTCGGAGGGAAACAGAGTTGATGTTCAACTAGATGATACGTCCTTAGCTTCCAACAAATGGTTGGTGAAATGAGAACTATTCGCAGAAACAGAAGGATTCTTTATCGCCATTCAAGACCAAGTCATCGCTGAAAATCTAAAACAAAAAATAATACAAACAGATAAGTGCAGAAAATGCTATATAAGATCGGAGACTATAAAACATATTAGTTCCGGCTGCGAACAACTGGCAAGTACGGAGTATCTTCAGAGACATAATCAAGTGTGCAATATAATCCATCAGAAACTAGTACACAAGTATGGACTTCTGAATGCCTTTCAGCCATATTACAAGTATCAACCGGCGCCCGTATTGGAAAATGACTCTGTCAAATTATACTACGATAGGCCTGTTATCACTGACAGAATGGTAACGAATAATAGGCCGAACATAATGGTGTATGATGAGGGAGCCAAAACATCAATGCTGGACGATGTCGCCATACGGAATAATAACAACGTGTTCAACAAGTTCCAGGAGAAAAAGTCCAAATACACAAACCATGCTATTGATATCGAGCAGATGTGGCAACTCGATAAAATAGATATCGTTCCTGTCATCATTTTTACGACTGGGTTAATACATGAAACCTTGCATGATAGTATTCGTACGGATTTTCAGAAGGCATTTGATAAAGTAAATCATCGAATACTGCTTCATAAGCTGAAAACCAGATTCAGACTGTCGGATGCCTTAATCGCTCACTTGCATTCTTATCTTGTCAGTCGTCGACAATTCGTTCAACTTGAAGGTTTCGACTCCTGCGATTTTGAGGCTACTTCCGGTATTCCACAAGGTTCGAATCTGGGCCCTTTGTTGTTTATTATGTTCATAGATGATCTCCTGGATAACATAGATATTCCGAAGCTGATGTATGCGGACGACTTGAAGATATTTCTAGAAATCAAACGCAATGTGACTGTAAGAGATTACAGGAGGTTAGTATTTTTGTATCTGACTGAAGCGGAGCTACTGTCTCGACTTGAATGTGTAAAGCAATGAGCTTCACTAGAAAGAAAATGATTTAACTGTTCGATTATGAAATATATGAAACTGTTTTAATGCGATTAAATGAAGCTAAAGATCTAGGTGTCATTTTTCAATTTAAAATTCACTTTTTACAGCACATCAACTACCTTTTTTCATCTGCTCCCAGACTATATGGATTCATAATTCGTAATGGTAAAAATTTCATGAACTCTTCAACTTTGACTCATCTTTTCAAAAGCCTCGTCAGAAGCAAACTTGAATACGGCTCAATTATTTGGAATCCAATTTATTTATGTTATATGCATCACTCAGAGGCCATTCAGAGGAAATTTGTGAAGTATCCTTCCTGGACGGAGGATGGTGAATGTGAATGTGATCATGGTCCCTTCTTGACAAGATTCAAAATGACTTCCCTTGAAATCAGAAGGGGCCTTCTGGCTCTAAGGTTTTTATTCATTCTCCTAAAAAAACAGGCTGGATTGCCCGCCCACAGTGGCCCATTTGAAGTTTGTAATACAGGGGTTTGCTCTTAGTATCACCAGGAAGACTGTATTCATGCAATATTCAATTTCGTTCATGTGTAGAACCTATAATTCCATTTCCGCTTCATGTGATATATACTTTGATTCACTTTTCCTTTGTGAAGGGGTATTTGAACAGTTTACTATAAAATTTTTCAATTTACTTTTTAGTTTTCCTTATCATTAAGTATTCTTCTTGCTGCGCTTGAAATGGGTATTTTAATTATCAATTTTCATAATTTTGCCAATATATATAGTATTTCCTGTAATTGGTTTCTACCTGTTGGAAATAAAGAACTTGTTGTTACTATTATCATTAAGAAATTAGAAATTGCGTTAGAATACCTATATAGAAATGCAAAAGCTGATATTCTTGATAATTATAGGATAGTAAGAAAATTTATGAGTTTGTTGTAACCGAGCCTATTCCCTTTGATTGCTGAATCTGGGAAAGGTAAATTATATTCAGCTTACAGCTGAGATAGTGCACCAATCCACGATAAATTATGATAATAATGCCTCAGGCCTCTGGGGCTCAGGAACATTGTTTCTGAGTACGGGCTTAGCGAACCAGAGGTACCCAAGCTGAACCTGGCAGTAGGTATAAAATGCAACTAATCCAATGATGTACAATCTAAGGTATAAACGGGTGAATAAACATTGTACTACCATAACCTCTCGTCGCGTTCGAGATTTAGGCAGAGGGTCTTGTTCGGAAAGTGAGTCACAGTCTCCCTCGGTTAGCGAAGGAAGCAGCGTGATATCGAGTAGGGATACTGCAACACAAAACCAAGTGGAAAACAACATCAATACCTCCCAACCGACTCTTGATGTTTCAACGGCGGCGCAAGCCATTATGCCTACGACCACGAGAGCCGGACTCCCTAGGAAACGCATAAAGTGGACCCCAGAAATGAATGCCTTCATTATGCGTTCCTATTACAAGATAACGAACTTGGAATCAGAAATGACAGCTAACAGATACGCGTTACATCTTGCGTTCATAGAAAAATATCTTGAATTACAGAACATATCCGAGTAGATAATTTCGGATCAACGAAGAACAATCGTCAAAAACAGGCTACTTTCTTCAGAAACGCTGCAAAGCATACGAGAAGAGGTCATAATGGAACTCAGAAGCGAAAATGATACTCATAACGGTATACCTGCCGGAGTCAATGAAAATGTTACAGATAACATCGAAGCCACGGAAACGAATATTAACACGGAACGCCCTCCTGAGCCGAATCAGCAGAACAAATATATGTATTTAACAAGATCAGAACTCAACAGAGCAACAACTGAATTCAATGGTAGTAACTCAACTAAAAACCTAAACTGCCCAAACTCAAGACGAACAAGAACACCAATATCATCCTAGCAAGCGTAAACTCAGTGTTTGAAGAATATACCGACCTGAACACCTTGGATATTCTGTGGAGCAGTAGCGGTTCTTCGACTTCACAAACAAAAAACCTCCACAACTCTGATTCAAGCTGAGCCAAAAGCGTCAGAAAACCTCCATGGCAAAAACGACTGGAGAAGGATATTGATAATATTAGAGCAGGAATCGGTCGCCTCACAGAATTCCTGAGAAACAGAAAACCCTCAAGGCGCTTGAAATCACATACGCCCAAAATTTATAGGAAAATTGGTACGAACACAGAACACCCTGATCACAAACAACACATCGACGTTTATATGGACATTTTGGAACAGAGATTTCGAGCAAAAGCAAAAAGGCTTTCAAGATACGCCAAGTGTACTGAAAGGAAACACCAAAACCAAAGGTTTCTCCAAAACACGGTCAATTTTCATAAGGGAAATAACCAAACTGCGACCAACAATAACAGAGAAGTACCTGACGCACAGTGCTTGACCGACTATTAGTCATCACTATGGTCGCACCCCAAATAATACAATAGAGATGCGGAATGGATCACGAATGAAAAAGAACGCCTCGATATCAGACATATAGACTTCGATGGAATAACAGAGGAAGAAATCACAATAGTAGTTCGAGCGACCAACAATTGGAAGGCCACAGGTATAGATAATATCCACAACTACTGGTACAAGAAGTTTGATAAGCTCCATGCAGCCCTAGCGAAACAGCTCACGTATGTTCTTCAACATCCCAAGAAAATACCCACTTTCCTAACGCAAGGCTTAACATATATGCTAACTAAGAGCGATAGAACACAGGAGCCGTCTCAATATAGGCCAATCACTTGCCTGCCAACAATCTACAAAATAGTCACCTCATGCATATCTAATCGAATATACCAACACCTTGACGACAACAATGTATTAGCAGAGGAGCAGAAAGGATGCAGAAAGAAACACCACGGGTGCAAGGATTAACTCATAATCGATTCTGTGATAATGAAACAGGCACACGGAGGGCATCGAAATGATGTTCATTCGGCTTTTCTCGATTATCTGAAGGCATTCGATAGTACCGCTCACTCTTGGCTTGTTGAAGTATTGCAGATATACAAAATTCATCCAGCCCTGGTAGAGTTCTTGAAGACAACAATGACACACTGGCGCACGTCTCTGCAGGTCAACATGAACAATACATCAATTAAAATCGACGAGATACCCATACGCCGTGGAATTTTTCAAGGAGACTCTTTGAGTCCACTATGGTTCTGTTTAGCTATGAACCCATTGTCCTCAATGCTCAATAGAACATGATACGGATTTAGGATAAAAGCAGAAAGGAGTTATCATACAATCTCCCACCTGCTGTATATGGATAATATCAAATTATATGCTTCGAACAGGAAGCAATTGGATGATTTGCTGAAAACTGTCAGTGGGTTCTCGGCAGATGTTCATATGAAATTCGGGATTGAAAATGTAAGACCCTGAACATTCAAAGGGGGAAAGTCATAGATGGTGAAACACAACTTCCAAACGGTGATGTAATACAGTGCATGAGAGATGGCGAAACATACAAATATCTGGGATACGAACAAGCCAGATTGCTAGACCAAAACAAACAAAGGAGAAGATTCGTTCAGAATACAGTCAGCGTCTGAAGTCTGTGCTGAAATCGATGTTGAACTCGGGGAATCTAGTCAAGGCAATTAACACCTACGCCATTCCAGTGTTGCTTTACTCATTTGGAATAATCAGATGGACTAAGACAGAACTGGATGATATTCAAAGGCAGACCCGAACGATGCTGCCAAAGTACTACAACCATCATCCAAAATCGTCTGTGATACGAACAACTTTGAAGCGGAAAGAAGGAGGACGCGGATTAATAGATATTTTCAATTTACACACCGAACAGAAAAAGAATCTCAGAGAATTCTTCTCAGCAAAAGCTCTCACTTCTGACCTCCATAGAGTGGTATCGTTGGCTGATAAGGGATATACACCTCTAAATCTTGCTACCAGAGATGATATTCTGAATCTAACTTTCCTATCAGATACTGAAAAACAAGAGCAACGGTCAAGAAAGGAATTGCATGGACGACATCACTATGAGATTAATCAACCACACATCGACAAAGAAGCCTCCAACAAATGGTTGATGAAAGGAGAATTATTCGCAGAAACAGAAGGATTCCTTATGGCCATCCAAGACCAAGTGATCGCTACAAACAATTACAAAAAATTTATTATGAAGGACGGAACATTACAAACAGATAAGTGCAGAAAATGCCATATAAGATCGGAGACTATCCAGCATATTACGCCCGGATGCGAACAACTGGCCAATACAGAGTATCTTCACAGGCATAATCAAGTGTGCAACATTATCCGCCAGAAACTTGCACACAAGTACGGACTTCAGAACACCTTCCAGCCATATTACAATTATCAACCGGCACCCGTATTGGAAAATGACTCTATCAGATTATACTACGATAGGCCTGTTATCACTGACAGAATGGTAACGAATAATAGGCCGGACATAGTGGTGTATGATAAGAGAGCCAGAACAGCAATGCTGGTGGATGTCGCCATACCGAATAATAACAACGTGCTGAATAAGTTCCGGGAGAAAAAATCCAAATACACTGACCTTGCTATTGAGACCAAGCAGATGTGGCACCTCGAGAAAATAGATATTGTTCCTGTCATCGTATCCTCGACTGGGTTACTACCCAAAACTTTGCATGATAGTCTTAAGAAATTAGAATTGCATAAGAATACCTATATAGAAATGCAAAAGCTGTAATTTTAATACATGTAGGATAGTTAGGAAATTTATGTCAAGTATATTGTAATCGAGCCTATTCCCTTTGATTGCTGAATCTGTGAAAGGTAAATTATATCCAGCTAACAGCTGAGATAGAGCATAAGTCCACGATCATAAATAATAATACTAAGATAGGCCTGTTATTACTGATAGAATGGTGACGAATAATAGGCCGGACATAGTGGTTTATGATAAGAGAGCCAATACAGCAATGCTGGTGGATGTCGCCATACCGAATAATAACAGCGTGCTGAACAAGTTTCAGGAGAAGAAGTCCAAATACACAGATCTTGCTATTGAGATCAAGCAGATGTGGCACCTCGATAAAATAGATATCGTTCTTGTCATCATTTTTTCTACTGGGTTAATACCCAAAAGTTTGCTTGATGGCCTTAAGAAATAAGAATTGCACAAGAATACTTATGTAGAATACATGTAGGAGTAGGAAAATTTATGTCAAGTATATTGTAATCGAGCCTATTTCCTTTGATTGCTGAATCTGGAAAGGTTAATTATATCCAGCTGAAAGCTGAGATAGTGCACGAGTCCACGATAATAACAATACTAACACTAAAGATGCGTAGCAAATTTCAGCTTTAGACACATTTTCAATTTTTTACGGAAAGTAGTAGGTCTTGATGGTTTATTACCAACTATTTTGAAGACATGTGCTCCAGAGTTAGCACCTGCTTTTGATCATCTATTTGTTCCCGGAGTGTTGGAAAGTGCGAGGGCTACCCATTCCAAAGAAAGGGAAGAAATGCCTACCCCAAAATTGCAAGTCAATCGTATTGTTGCCCATCATGTCGAAAGTCATGGAAAAAATAATGAGCGCTGAGCTCATAAAATATCTCGAGTTGCAGGGTATCATCAGTGATCGGCAACACGGTTTCCGTAGACAGAGGTAAACTGGTAAAATTCTTGCATACGTCATGCATTTGTGGACATGAACAACCGAAAAGCATGGCGAATCAAGATCCATTGCTCTCTCTATCTCATATGTCTGCGACAGGGGTTGGCACGTAGCCTTATTGTATAAACTAATGATATATGGACTTCTCGAAAGATTGCGTGCTTAGATTAATAACTTTTTCCTCAGTAGATCGATTCAGCTAGTGGTTGATAGTTTATCGAGTGGATCATTTCAGGAAAAAGCAGAGGTAGCCCAGGGATCCAAAGTTTCGCCAACTTTTAATCTGTTGCAGATTAATCGTCAACACCACGCCACCCAAACCAAATATTTGGGTTTGTGGATGACTGTACTCTGGTGTCCTTTTCTAGTAAGTATCCTATACTAGCTGAGAGGACACTTTGTTGAAGATATCAACATAGCATTTCACTGAATTCATACTTGAAGAATAAATCAAAATGGGATCAGTTGCACTTGATCAATTTGAACTCGGACCAGACGAAATAAACAACTTTTGAATATCGTCTGCTGATCATCGCATTTCCCCAGAACATGCTCCTACTAGGCATCAAAGTCCACACCGGAGTTTTCTGACATGACCTTGTGTCAGCCATTGTCCAATCTGTTTCTCCTTATTTCAGTTTTCTCTTCAGGCTATAACAGCTGATTTTTTTATACCAGGCACAGGTGCGACCTGTTTCCATTGTGGGGCTGCACATCTGATGATCCACAATATATATTGCATAGTGCCCAGAAGAGATCAGTGTGCCTCATCAACCAGCTGGAGAGCACGCCAGATTACTAACCTCACGTTCAAAAGTGGCAGGTTGCTGTCCTTTCAAGTTTTACAAATACCTCTTTGATGAAATTGTAGACTTGAGAATCTTAAACTTCACCCAAGTTACGTATCATAAGAAATAGTCTTCATTATTTTTGAATTTCCTGTTCTTAAAGAGGTCATGAAAAAGTGTGTCCCAATATTACATTCATACATGAAAATAAATGTAATATTGGGACAACATTTTTTGCAATTAATTTCATAGGAAATCATTGAGAGATCCTCGACCGCTTCAATCATCCTTTCCTCCTATAGAGTTGGCAGGAAACATGAGAACATAAGACGCAACAGACGAAAAAGTTCCTTGATTAGATAAAAGTATTTGCCTTAATGGAAGAAGAAGAAAATACCGAGTCTAGAAATCGATTCTCGACGTTCATGAAATACAAATTACTGCACTGAACATTAGGCAATAATTCTTTCTGGGTCCATTTCAGGGAGAGAATTAAATTGCGGAATTTTTCCTCAACCGAACGTTTCAAGGTAAAATACTGCGAAAAAAGGGAAATGACATTCCCCGTAATATACTTCAATTATTACTTGGCACAAGTAGGGAGCGATATGAGAATTCTTATTTCTGGTCGTTTTTCACGTTCTCATTTTCATAGCAAAGGGGAAATGAGAAAGCATTATGGCTCTAGAAACAGTTGAGGAATTTTCGGCTAGGAGTAATGATCATTTTGGTAGAATATATATTTCTACTTCGTCGATTCTGAAACATTCGTAAGCTTCTTTATGGTGAAATTGCTGACTTTGGAAATAATATGTTCTATGATTGGCTTGAAACCAACATAATAGAGTCTTAGCTTAGATTTAGCTTACTATTGGCAGATCAAGAAGTAGAGGGTATAGCGGTGAATTATCTAGCAACTAGAAACGACACTGCTCCTAGTTGTTAGTGGTTCCTACCTGAAAAGAAAGGATGAAAACAATTTTTGACAATAATTGTACATAAACTCTAAGTACAGAGCAGTTTAACACTCCATTACACGCGCCCTCTTGTAGAACACCAATACACGTTCCGTATCTGTCAGAAACACAAACGTTAAAATTAAAAGATATGAGAATGAAATGGAATGGTTCGCATTTTCCCACAAATAAAGAAGCCTACAAACATAAAAATTGTATTTTCACCCGTCAATCGAAGTATAAACACTTCAAAAGAGTCTAGGAAACACTTCTGAATATTGATATATCGTATCCAGAACGATCAATATGGATAATTTTTTAACAAATGAACACCTGCATCAATTTCTCACCAAATTATGTAGAGTGACGCAACAAATTTCAGTTTTTTTATAAAAACTAAAAATTCAGCAGATGCGACGCTGCTTCATAATCATTTCATGTATTCACTGTTTGAAATCAGTTAGTTGGCACTTTTTCTGTTGTAAGCACCAATAAAAGATTCAAGTTTTGTGATTCGACCATTTAAAATACGATATTTGACTAGAGAAAAGATGTTACGAGCCATTGGCATGCTCCATGCTGGTCGTTTCAGGATTACTACAGTCGCCCAAGACCGATATTTGGTTTTACAAGTCAGAAGAGATGGTACTACCACAGCATCACAATTAGCTCAAGAGCTATCACGATTTCATAATGTACAAATTTCCGACCAAACTGTAAGAAATCGACTGCAAGAAGGTCAACTCCACTCCAGACGTCCTTTAAGAGTTCCACAACTGACCCATGGAAATCGCGCTGCTCGTTTAGCTTGGTGCCAAGAACACGTGAACTGGGATCAAGAAAGGTGGGCAACAGATCTCTTCAGTGATAAATCTAGATTCAGTTGTTATCCCGATTCGGGAAGAATTCGAATATGGAGGGAACCTGGAAAGCAAAACCGTCTCCAGCATACTCGAGAAGTTGTTAGACAGGGAGGCGGATCAGTGATGTTTTAGGGAGGTATACGCCTTGGTGGAAGAACTGACCTGGTTTTCATACAGAACAACCTCATGGGAAATTCTTACGGAAATGAGATAGTTTTACTTGCAGTGGTACCGTATCTCCAAACAATGGGTCAAAATCCACTCTTCCAACAAGATAATGCCCCTCCTCATCGTGCAAGAGTTGTCTTGAACGTTCTTGAAGAGAATGATATCGATCTTTTACCGTGGCCATCCTGCTCCCCAGATCTGAATCCCATCGAGCATGTGTGGGACATCCTAAAAAGAAATCTTCTGCGTCAAAACGTCTTCCATCATGAACAGGAGCTTCGATTATCAGTTCAGGGGCTTGGAATGACTTAGGCCATAATGTAATAGACATTGAGCAAGCCGCGACTATGCCGAAGTGTCATTAATAACAGAGGTCGACCTTCTGGGTACTGAAAAATATAAGTGCTTCCATACTTTTCCGAAAATATTAGTTCAGGATTTTTCTTTGTGTTTTACCAAATTTCGTCATTTTCAAATTCAAAATCATCGTCAAATTCAAATATTATTTTGTTTTCTTGAAAATACATTATATACAATACATCCTAACAAAAACCGAAAGATTTCTATAAATTCGAATCATCAAATTCATATTTTAAAGATTTTGGTATGTTTTCCTAGACTTTTTTGAGAGGTGTTTATATAAATCTGTATCTCTGTAACTTTCGAAACGTCGAATTCTAATATATTGAGTGACTACCTTTGGAGAAGTAACAGTAAATTCCTGATTGTACAAAGCACATTTTACCTTGATTGGATTTCAATTTTTCTTTTGGTTCTGATGACCTCGAATTGAGAGTACTTTTGAACTCTATCGTCTCGATAAAATCTGCTCTTCCCTTGATAAATGATTTCAAATCAGTTAGTTTTACGTCATCATTATATGTTTCAAACTTTTCCCATTCTCTTAGTGTATTTTCATCAACTTTGTTCGTGACTATGTGGATGATCACAGTATCTCAATGCTGTGAAGGTTCACCAAAGATTTCTAGTAACTTGAGGTATTTGGAAATCGTATCATACAAGTGACGTTATTGCGATGCTGATTCTTTAATTATACTATTTATGTTAAAAATTGATTGGTTGTAGTTTTGGAACAGAAGTTTGTAGCGTGTGAAATGTCACTCGATTTAACAGGCTACGCTTTTATCATTTCGTATTTGAGCAATGCCGTTCAAACCGTGTAAGACTCGCATTACATGTGGTGTGAATCGCCACTCCGTGTACTAATCGTAGTTCTTTTGGTTTTGTGCTCCGTGTCCCTCCTGCGCATGCTATAGATTCTTTGATTTCGGAACGACTCGACAGCGATTCATTTCTGGTTCCTGCTTTCCAACAGCAACTTGCTTTTCTGCGATGATTTGGAGTCTTATACCTTTTGGAATATAGTTCCGGAACTTTTGGACGTTTATGAAACTAAACCTCGAATTCCTTCAATATATACGAGGTAAGTGTAATTATCATCTGATTTATTTTCGTTGATTTTCGGTTACGGCGATCTTTGCAGATATTTGTTCCCGGCATTTCAAACCAGGATAATCCTGGGACGTCTTACTCGCCAGGTTTGTCAACTTTGGTTCTATCTACTAATTTACATTTGTCATATTTTTCGAATGACTGTCAAAATTTTTTGGAAATTTATATTTAAATTACACAAGATCCACGGAGAAATAATATATGGGAGATGTTAACCCAAATTATTGGGTCCATAATGATTATAAAATATCAATAGATCATAATCGGAATCACTTGGAATACTGAACCTGGCCATAGGGGCTCTCTCGGTCAAACAGACAGGGAATTGTTTTGTTGATTTTGAATATTGAAGGGTTTTTTGCGATTATACTTCAAAATTGGTAAGCAAGAACAAGGAAGTGATTATGTTCAGAAGACTCACACTGCGACGGAAGAACATCTCTGCGAAAGAGGAAATATCGCAGGTTAAGTAGTTTTGATTATGTCCTTAGTCCTTTTTATGACCTTGCTTGCTATATAGAATCTTTTTTAGATTTGTTTCGACATATAAGAGGTATGATTGTTGAAATATTTTTCCGGTGGTTTTCTTTTTCATTGTCACAAACCCCTTCTTTTTACCCTTGTCTTCGACACACGACTTACAACATAAAAAGACGTTTTTTCTTCAGGTTTTTCACTCGTTTATTGAATCATATGCAATAAAGTATGGTTCCCTGTTATATTTATTTCTGAGCTCACACTTGTGTACTTGTGTAATTTTTCTGACAAACATCAAAAAATTATATATATATATATATATATATATATATATATATATATATATATATATATATATATATATATATATATATATATATATATATATATATATCTATATTATTATCTATATATCTATATACATATCTGTATGGTTTTCGTAATGTAGACCTTGGGTGAGCTCTTTTTAGTGGGCTAGTTCTGACTAGTTGTTTGTTGTGGTGAAGTACTCACTGTTAAGTATTTTGATGGCAATATTTTTTGACACGAGTCAAACGTTTGTGTGAATTATCTTATTTTAGAGTTAGTTGTGAAAACTTTTCAGGCTTTCGGAGCAATTTTGTTATAGCTTTTGTAGTTATTTCGGATTTAGAGTAAATCACAATTCATGCCATCAGAGACGAAAACTCATTTATCCGGACAAATCTGTCTGAAGTTTAATGCAATATGGTTATTTTGATAATCAATTTGAATCGTAGCCAATATTAATATTTTTGAAATTTTGAGTCTTTTCATATTTATTTTGAACTTACCAGTACAGTTCACATTTACACGTTAGATACAGTTTTTCACTTCAGAGCCACCTTTTACCAGTATGAGTGTGAACCTAAGTGCCTACGTTTGCAGTAAGCATGAGCTTACCACGCTTTGAGTTGATCTTTTGTACTTTTGAGGTTTTGACATTTTCAACACGTTGGTGTGGTTGACTTTTCTTTTGCTTGGTATTTTGGTGTTTTTGTTTGTTTATAGACTCATGTCGATATCGTTTTGCTTGAGAGGCAATAATATCGTTGTGAGTAGACTTGGAACCATGGCCTATTCAGTGTGAAGTTACAGTACTCCACATGGAACATAAGGCGAAGGTTCTGTTTTGAGGAATGCTCTCCTAAGTGGGAGGTTTCATCCTTTTGTAAGTAAAATTTTCGTAAACTTCCAAGAACAAAGGTAACCTTCAAAAAGAAGCTATCTTGATCTGTTATACTTTCTTTCTCCAATATTGCAGCTTTGATCGAAACGCTGACACTATTTCTCTTGCTGAAATGATATTAATATTCTTTCCTGGCATTTGTTCGTTTAATATATTTATACTCTCAAAAATGTCCGCTAAGTATCCGAGAAATGCAACCCAAGTTTGGTGAGTGCATACGGATTTAGAACATTTCCGCGAGAGAGCCACCTTACTTCTACATAATAAAGTAGGTCCGTATATTTAGCTTCACCGTCCTGACAAAATTCACGAAATAGCCACCTGTTTAATGCATGTCCCTTGATAAAATTTACAATCTTGATGACATCATGCATGACGGCTTTAAGTGTAGGTTCCAAGTATCTTACCATAAGGGCCTGGCAATGGATCATTCAGTGAGTAACTTCAATATTTGAGTTTTTCTTTTATGAAAGCCGAAAAACCATTGATATGACCCAGCATAGCAAGAGCTCCATAAAGGATACAGAAACACAGTTTTATCATTTTGAAATTTGCGCATTGAAGTATTCATATACTTTATTAGACATCCATTCCACGACAAGATTTCAACCCGAGAGGAGACCGAAACAGTAAATCCTCTTCAAAGTTATCTGCACCTTTGTAGCAAATATATACCATTAGCTGTGAATTGCTACTAAAATCAGTTGTCTCGTCAAGCTGAATAGCAAAATATTTAGCCTTTATTAATGCAAACTAAAATTGTTCCTTCACATTTTCTGCTGATATAAAAATTCGTTCCTGCACAATTCTCGCAGACAAGGGCACTGAATTCAGTTTCTTCGCTTTTTTCGACAACACATAATCTCTGCCATTCTTACAGCAGCTGGATCAACCAAATCTTTACCAATAGTGCATGGTTTCTTATTTCGAGTAATCAACCAGGCTTCTCCAAAGCTAGCCCTTGATGCTGAGCGCTGATCAAATGTACCAAACAAGTTGCTATTCAATCTTTCTCTTTTAACAGATATTTAAAAATTTGCAAAGTGTTCTCGTGGTTCGGAAAACACCTTAACCTTAAATCATTCAAAATAAATTGAGGATTACTGTGCTAACGGCCACTAGTGTTTTGACTGGTGAGCTGGGTTGGGAGTCTATTTTTTTGTACTAGTGCTAATTTTTTCATATGAAGGCACTCCTGTGCCACAGGCTTTGACTGATCTTGAGAATTGGCTCAAGACCAATAATCTCGATCACGAAATTATTCAAGAATAACAATTTTTGGCCAAACTGCACGGAACAAAATTGTTTCCAATATAAAAATCAATATTTCAAACAGGTCTTTCATTGCAGATAACTTCATGGTTAATTTCGAGTCTGAAATTAGCAAAAAATCTACATATTTTCCCAGAGTATGGGTACGATATCTTCGCTGTTTTTGATACTACAACAGCAAAAATTGATGGCTTTTTAAATTAGTTGAATTCAGTTTATCCATCAATTAAGTTCACTTATTTTTGAATTCGATGTTTATAGAAAAATACCGCTACAAGTAGATATTCTCCATCTGAATCGTTTAATTTTTAACAATATAAAATGGCTGGCTCCCACTGTAAGCGAGTCGACCAATCAGGAAACAGGTTTGGTGAATAACCTGATTCTCCGATCGCTCTAGAGTATAGGTAGGCTAGCACTATAGTTTTGAATTAATATATGATCATCTCCTGATGATGCTAACTTAGTTAGCGAAACATGCGTCGAGAGTTAAGGTAAAAGTTTTGGAGTAGTGGTGATATAGTGTCTTGTTTGGATACGAAAAATGAAAAGATAACAAATCATTCTCATAGATCCAGTGCTGTTTCGAACCTATCTGAGGCAGGTGTCAGTGAACAAGAATTGATCAAACTAACCGGACACTCTACGGCAAGCTCTATTGAGCCCTACCTGCAACTGAACAATGAGCATCATTTGAAACTTGTTTCAAATCTTCGAAAAACTTCTGGTTATGTTGAATCTTCCATAATTCCTCAGGCATCGTCCCATATTGAATCGACCAGGAGTGAAAAAATTGTATCTAGTAATTTCATTTTAAGTAACAGCTCATTCCAATTATGGCTAAACATGTTTGTAATTAAAGCTTTATGATTTTCTCGTTGAGTTTGTGTGGATTTCTCTATAAAGTTCATTTTGTACTTTTTCTCATACACGGAGTTTTCTCCCGCTACGCTCTCGTGATTTTGTCACCCAGTTCTCGTTGAAGTGCCTCTACGTAAGTATTCGAAAACGAGCATAAAAAAATATCCGGCCAAATCTGAGCTCGAGTGGTATTTGCTGAGGAAATTCCACTCATGTGTCAAAATGCACGTTTAAGAATACAGAAATTCGAGTTCAATATCGGATAAATTGCAGAGTAATAGGAAGGAAGGTAGGATATTAGTGGATAAATTTGCCCATAAAGAATCATTGCGTTTCCATAGCAACGCAATATTCACAACAAATAGCACAGTTTCAAAACTGTCATGAACAGCCATTTTAGTAGCTGTTGTAATGTTTCTGCCAATATAAATTGAAATGTCTCGTTTGGAAATCACCAGTGAAGCGGAAATTAATAGTTCTTCACAGAATTCTATCCCCAAAAATACAAAAAAAACGCACAGCTCGATTTGGAATCAATTTAGTATACTCTGAAAGAAACGAACATTCGATTTGGATAAACAGCATTCTATTGAAGATATTGCAGAAATTCTTATGGATTGGGGTTTCAATATGAAACAAATGAATGGACCAGATTATAAAGAATACGTTGTCGAATCAATGTGGAACACAACTGCGAAAATGATGCAGAATATGTATTTCGAAACATTTAACATGAGTTTCAACCCCATTACCGATTCAGCATTCAGAAAGCTCGCAATTCTGAAACAAAGTAGTTACGAGGGTATGTGGAAAAGCACAAAGAAAGTTCCGTTGCATTAACAAGAACCGAAATTGATAGCATAACTCTGTACTGGGACGAAAATGCACTGATATATTAAATGAAAATTTTTTCCATATTGTTGCTTCTGAATTAGCATGGCGTAGCGATGAAGCAGCAACTTGCAAGGTACACTTCTTTAAAGTGGAAAAATTTAATGAAGGAGAAGTGACTTGTCGTATTGAATATAACCCAGTATTTTCGAAAACTTGCCAAGGCGGCTCAAAAAAATGCTGTGATAGTAAATGGCTAGTAAATAATATGGAAACCTCAGATTTATGTCCAGTTAGGATGTTTCATAAGATATTGTCGAAAAGACCGGATCATATTACTCGAGCTACGCTCTCATGATTTTGTCGCCCAGTTCTCGTTGAATTGCCTGCACAAAAGAATTCGAAAACGAGCAGAGAAAAATATCCGACCAAATCTGAACTCTTGTCATATTACTTACGACCATTCCACTCATGTGTCAAAATGCACGTTTAATACAGAAATTCGTGTTTGGTATCGGATAAATTGCATAGAAATAGGAAGGAAGGTAGGATATTAGTGGATAAATTTGCCCATAATGAATCATTGCGTTTCCATAGCAACGCAATATTCACAACAAATAGCACGGTTCTAAAACTGTCATGAACAGCCATTTTAGTACCTATTGTAATGTTTCTGCCGGTATAAATTAAAATGTCTCGTTTTGGAAGCAGAGTGAAGCAGAAATAAATAGTTCTTTACAGAATTCTATCCCCAAAAATACAAGAAAAACGCACAGCTCGATTTGGAATCAATTCAGTATATTCTGAAAGAAACGAACATTCGATTTGGATAAACAGCATTCTATTGAAGATATTGCAGAAATTCTTATGGACTGGGGTTTCAATATGAAACAAATGAATGGACCAGATTATAAAGAATACGTTGTCGAAACAATGTGGAACACAACTGCGAAAATGATGCAGAATATGTATTTCGAAACATTTAGCATGAGTTTTAACCCCTTTACCGATTCAGCATTTAGAAAGGCTCGTGAAGCCCGCAATTCTAAAACTAAGTAGTTACGAGGGGATGTAGAAAAGCACAAAGAAAGTTCCGTTGCATTAACAAGATTTGGAATTGACAGCATAGCTCTGTACTGGGACGAAAATGGCCCGATAGGTTTGTTGAAAAAATTTTTCCTTATTGTTGCTTATGAATTAGCATGGCGTGGTGGTAAAGCAGCGATTTGCATGGTATACTTTTTCAAAGAGGAAAATTTAATAACGGAGAAGTGACTAGTCATATTGAATATAACCCACTATGCTCGAAAACTTGCCATGGCGGCTCAAAAACATGCTGTGATAGTAAGTGGCAAGTACATTATAAGCAAAACCCAGATTTATGTGTAGTGAGGTTGTTTCATAAGATATTGTCGAAAAGACCGGAACATATTACCTGTTACAAGTGATAAATTATTTCTGGCCCCCAATCAATTTTGGAAGCCAGTACTTCTAAGGGTGGGTACAAAAATATGCCTTTGGGAATAAACGAAATATCCAAACGGACAAAAATTGCAGCAGAGAAAGTTGGACTGGATACGAAAAATAAAAAATCACAAATCATTCTCATAGATCTAGAGCTGTTTCGAACCTATCTTAGGCAGGTGTCAGAGAACGTGAATTGTTCAAACTAACCGGGCACTCTACGGCAAGCTCTATTGGATCCTACCTTCAACTGAACAATGAGCATCATTTGATATTTGTTTCAAATCTTCGAAAAACTTCTGCGAATGTTGAATCTTCCATAATTCATCAGGCATCGTCCCATATAGAAACGACCAGGAGTGAATAAGTTGAAGATAGTAATTGCAATTTAAATAACTGCTCATTGCAATAATAAGTTAATATGTTTGTAAAGAATGCTTATGATTTTCTCTTTGAGTTTGTGTGCATTTCTCAATAAAGCTCATTTTGTACGTTCTGTCATTCGTGGAATTTTCTCAGCAAATACCACTCGAGCTCAGATTAGGCAGGATATTTTTCTAATTTTTTTTTCTCATACTTACTGTTTGGTAATTCAACTCTACCTGCTCGACAAATTAAGGAGAGTGTAGATCCAGTTGAATTGTACGTAAGTATTCGAAAACGAGCATAGAAAAATATTTGGCCAAATTTGAGCATTTGTGGTATCACTCACGATTATAATACACCTACTAATGAAGAATTAGTGAACAATATTTTAAATACAACTAAGACCTATGCCATTTAATTCTGGCATTATATGTAGTTCAATACTTTCTTGAAGTTATTTTATATGTTGAAAAGATGTTTTTGAATTGGGTTTAGACGGTATTGTATTAACAGCTGACTACTGATAGGAATCATTACAGATGATTCCTGTTATTAACATACCGAGGGACTAGCTCTCATGTTAGACTCTTTGATTTTCTTTAATCGTTTTCGACAAAGCAATTATGAATTGGTGAATATAATGCATCTCTCTTTGAATTAATTTTCAAGCAAATTAGAAAGTCTAATTGAATTTTCATTAATAATACATCAGTCAGCATTATAGCTCGAAAAGAAGGTTTGGTTCATGAGTAACATGTAAAATTTATATATGACAGAAAAATGTCTACTTATCCAAGTTGTAATAATAGTCTGAATAATTCGTTTTATTTTACAAGCTACAAATGTAAATTCTACGTCTGTGTCGTCTTGTATCAATATTTGTTTTTCCGATATAACGCACTTGGTAACCATTTTCATTTCCCATACAAAATTCAGAATTACTTCCGAATTCCCATTTCCCTTTTTACCATTTTCGAACCCTAGCAGCTGAATATTTGCACGCACAGTTGGCAGAGCATGAATTTATCAATATTTCCGAGGATTCAATTAATTTCCTAATTTAGTACATACCGGATGTCCGGCACAGGCATCCAGACAACAACGCGGTGCAATAGACAACGCTGCACAATCAAAAATGAGTTATGTAGTCCTATATATAAAAGGGGTGAAAAAACTGCTGGTGAATATTTTAAACGAGGGTGAAGGCCGAATTATGTAGAAGATTATTTTAATATGAACAATTTTTTTTGACGAATTGTTCAATAAATCATAACTCGAATATCTCGTCGAAGAACAAAACTATTCGAGATGTGCATCCAAGATAACAGGGAATATTTGAGTAAGGACAACATATCGACGGCTTAGAGCAGAGGTGCTCAAACTTGAACTGCTGTCGATCTACCTCAATATTTGTAGACTACATACGATCGACTCTGAGAGGCTGCAAGTATGTGTGATGCACGGTTTGCGTACATACACGATACACCTTACCTACCTACCTACTGTCACGTTCAAAAATTAAGGAATTAATTTTGAACGCAACAGTACTCAATATATAGTTGAATCTATTAATCCTCTTTACATGCAAAGAATAACTCATGAGAGAGATAGCCGCTTCGCTTGAATAATGGACGTAAAACATGCACTGCATTCGAGTTGCCCGATACCACTCCTAGAACCTTATCACGGTAGCCGATCCAGGAGGTCAGTTTTTCTTCTCGATCACTTTTGATCCACTCTCTACTATAGAACGAAATTGAAAATACACAACTTTGCTATATTCAATCTGAAAACTCAGGAGAGCTATTCTTTCCTCTGGGATGAATCAGAAGGAGAGCTCAACGCTGACGAGTTTGCTAGTATTTTAGACCACTTCATAGACGCAGTTGATAAAATGAAGAACATCCATCTCATTTATTACAGTGATGGCTGCAATCATCAAAATTCAATATATTCCCAAATTATTTCGGAACTATAAGAGATGGGTATAGTACATGCTGATACAATTCCATCTGAAATTTGACGCTTCATCTGATGGCAATATGAAAATTGGCACGTGCCATTTGGAAAAATTGAGTTATTGCTATTTGAAAGAGGCCAAATTGAGAAAATCATACAAAACAACGCAATGAACATTTGACATGTGTAGACTACTTAAAAAATTCCTTGATACTTCTTCTACCCACCCAAGCGAAAATTATGTCTGTAGTGCAAAAGATCTACGAGCTACAATTTCTTTAAATGTTCCTCAAAAATCGAGTTCATAACAAAAATAATTAGATCTGTCGAAAGTTTTGACAGATAAGTGCCAACAACTTGGGTGTTTTATGCCTTGCTCAAATGTCGGTTCTAGATATAATAAAAAATGTAGATTGCCATTTGAAATAACAAAGTGATGACCCACTTCCGGTAAAACTGGAAATGGTATCACTTCAAAAATATTTCACTTCAATTGGAAATCGCTAGTTATGGCAGCGTATAAAATTTCAGCTTGATATTGTAATTGGAACTCAAAAAGTTTTTAACGGACGTTCCCGGTGGATATCCCTATATATAACATTCAAGACAACAAACCAAAATTTTCTAATCGGTCATGTAGGTGTGTTATATTACAATATAATGAATAATATTATATCCATCATAATAACAAAACTGAGGCCGAGGATCGCTGCCTGTTCGCTAAGACGTGCAATAAAGGGCCCAGGAAATATCAGCACTAACTTTCGCGTTTCTAAATTTAAGGACTACTTAAGATTATTACTCAGTACTTTGAAGTTGCTTTTAGATATTTTCTCCAGAGATTGCGAAAAGCCATTAAAAGTTTTCATATAGGTATAACATTGGAAATCAAATTTTTCCATTAGAGGACTCCTTACTTCTCAGTATTTGCAACATAATTATTCCTATTCTCTTCTGTCCCTCATCATTCCAGGCAGAAGTTCCTTCAAACTTCAGAAGGAAGAGTCATTGAGTTTAGATTTCCGCGTACTGAATGAAGAAGACTCATCGCCTTTATCATGTAAAATGATTTAGAATATTCAACTCAAATGTTGTTATCACAGCAATATAAAGTTGAGTTTGTTGCTTCTTACTTTCAAATTCTACAAGATTTAACAGAATTTGAGTCCCAGTAGTGAATTTGTAAAGCTAAACTGCAAGATTAAAGACAGATAGGTCCCTACAGGGTTGAGTAACTGTGTCGGAACGCAGTAGTTGCAATTAAATTACAGATTTTGTTGAAAATGACACTCTGGTCTATTTGGTGAAGACGTAGTATAATAACATTGAGTATAATAAATGTAGTTTCTTGAAGCTCGCACTAATTTATTACCGAAACTTTGATAGAAATTATAGTACAAATCTCCACGAAGAACCTGACTACCTGTCTACGACCAACTCTGTCTTTTTTATTGCTTGCTAATATTGCTGTCCTCGTTTTAAATAAATGCTTACACTATACGTCTAAAATTTGTAGTCTGTAACGTAGACGAATATTTGTTTTAGGCTTCTTTCGAAAATTAAAATGGAATCAATTGAAAACAAATATATTCAAAAACAATTATAATTTGATGTGAATATCTAGATCACGGATGCTCAAACGGTGGACCGCGATCGACCAGTCGATGGCGAGTACTATTTGAGTAGCTCTGATTTCTAATAAGTAGGTAACTAAACAACTAAAATTTATTACGTATTAAAATAACACTCTGCTAGCGGCAAAAAGCGGCTTTATCAAAGGAACGCGCGGCACTTGTCAAAGATAGAGACTTTCGTTTACGCCGACATGAATGTTGCGCCAGCAGGAATTGGAGTAATTCTGAATTGCTACTTAAAGGCAAAACTACGTCGATACAAGATTTATTATTCAATAGTACAAAATGACTGCAGCGAAGAAATCTGAAACGAATCATTTTGATAACGATTGGAAGGAAGCATTGTTCTTTTGTAAAGGTAAAGCATTTGAGCATTTGTCCTACTTGTCGTACGTCAGTTGCAATACCTAAGCTTGGTAACTTAAAAAGACATCAATAAACGGTTTATAAAAACTATGAAGAGGATTTTTCGCCACAGAGTGTAACAAGAAAACGAGAAGTCGGTGATTTGATATCTTGTATGAAAAAAGAACAAACCACGTTTACTAGACCAACCGAACAATGAAAAGCTGCTACGATCGCGTCATTTAAAATATGTCGTAATTTGGCGAAACACAAGAAACCATTCGAAGATGGATCGGTTGTGAAGAAAGCATTCATTGAAGCGGGTGAGACTTCATTTGCAGATTTTACAAATAAAAGAGAAATCACGACTGTTATTAAGGAACTTCAGTTATCTCGTCCAACTGTCACACAGCGTATTAAAGTCATGAGTCAGGATATGGCAGATATACTGAAACATGATATCATGAAATGTACGTACTTTTCTTTACAGTTCGACGAATCCACCAAAATGACAGACACTGCCTTTTATTCGGATAGTATTCAATAACATGTTGGCTACGGAAGAATTTGTGACAATCATTTCTCTGAAGGAGAAGACCTGTGGCGAAGATATATGTGACGTTTTCTTCAATTTTTAAGAAAACTAAAAGCTGCCAATGTATAAGGAAATAGAGCACCTTAAAGGAATAACAAACAAGCAAACGATTTTGTGGCATTGTGTCGAGCTGATAAAGATTTCTCTTAATTGTTTTCATTCCATTGCATTATACATATTCCTTTCTTGATCATTGCTTTTGTTTTTCAGTATCTGATAGGAACGGTAGATTCAGCAGGTCATCTCTGGTAGCAAGATTTAGAGGTGTATAACCCTTATCAGCCAACGATACCACGCTATGGAGGTCAGAAGTGAGAGCTTTTGCAGAGAAGAATTCTCTGAGATTTTTTATCTGTTGTGTAAATTGACAACATCTATTAATCCGCGTCCTCCTTCTTTCCGTTTCAAAGTTGTTCTTATCACAGACGATTTTGGATGATGATTGTTGTACTTCTTCACCATCGTCCGGGTCTGCCTTTGAATATCATCCAGTTCTGTCTTAGTCCATTTGATTATTTCAAATGAATAAATCAACACTGGAATGGTGTAGGTGTTAATTGCCTTGATTAGATTCGCCGAGTTCAACATTGATTTCAGCACAGTCTTCAGACGCTGACTGTATTCTGAACGAATCTTCTTCACTGACTGTTTTTGGTCTAGCAATCTGGCTTGTTGGTATCCTAGATATTTGTACGTTTCGCCATCCCGCAAGCACTGTATGATATAACCATTTAGAAGGTGTATTTCACAATCTACGACTTTTGCTCTCTGAATTTTCAGAGTCTTACATATCTCAATCCCGAATTTCATATGAACATCTGCCGAGAACTTACTGACAGTTTTCAGTAGATCATCCAATTGCTTCTTGCTCGAAGCATATAATTTGATGTCATCCATATACAGCAGGTGGGAGATTGTATGATAGTTTCTATCTGTTCTTATACTAAATCCGTATCCTGTTCTATTGAGCATTGAGGACAATGGGTTCATAGCGAAGCAGAACCATAGTGGAGTCTCCTCGAAAAATTCCTCGACGTATGGGTATCTGGTCGGTTTTGATTGACTTATTGTTCATGTTGACCTGCAGAGATGTGCGCCAGTGTGTCATTTTTGTCTTCAAGAACTCTACCAGGGCTGAATGAAGTTTGTATATCTGCAATACTTCGACAAGCCAAGAATGGGCGGTACTATCGAATGCCTTCAGATAATCGAGAAAAGCTGAATGAACATTCCGATGCCATACGTGTGCCTGTTTCATTATCACAGAATCGATGATGAGTTGTTTCTTGCACCCGTGGTGTTTCTTTCTGCATCCTTTCTGCTACTCTGCTAATATATTGTTATCGTCACGGTGTTGGTATATTCTTTCGGATATGCATGAGGTGAGTAATTTGTAGAGTGTTCGCAGGCTCCTTGGGTCTTATCAAACTTCTTGTACCAGAAGTTGTGGATATTATTCATACCTGTAGCTTTCCTATTTTTGGAAATTTTTGTTTTAAACCTTAACTGAGTGACCATCCTGTCACCTACAGGTTTATTATTATACGGTTTCACCAAATTGATTTTAGGTACTCATTTGTATTTCGATTTTGTAGTTCTATTTTTCCTCATTTCATAAACACATATCAAATATTCCATATTAAGCAGCGAAAGTTTTGTTTCTGTGAATTCAACTCATCTACCTTATAAAACAAACTACCAATGAAAAGTGAACAAAATCACCTAGCGCCAATTAGAAACTTATTTACTAAGCTTGCATATAGCTCGATGTTTTACTGACCCAACTCTCCGAATTTTTTTTATCTTAAGTTAGACCTTCCTAGGTGCGCTACTTCGTTTCGGTGGAAATAGTAGCCGCGTATCTTCGAGGAAAGATAGAACAGTGACAACTTATATAATTATAATTGTTGAAAAAATTTATCTTTGAAAATAAAAATATACCAGTTGTAACTGAAACTAGGTCCACCCCTGTAACTTTTTTTCTATTTGGAATATTTCAATGAAATTTCAGAATCTGATAGAAGACAACATTTTGAATTTGATAACATTAATATGTTCGACATTTTGTTTCCGGTAATGCCCGGAACGGTACCAATTTTCAATTTTCAAATGAGACACCCTGTATTCTTTTGCTTATTCCAATTGTTTCTCTCATGGTACGACCTTCTGAAATAATTTTGAAAGAAAAACAAAACACAATCTTTTTAGCAATTTTCATCTTTCGTTCTAGAACGCCATAAACAGTGACAATTGGCTTAGCTCAATATCTCCGACCTCGAAAATATAAGATTGTATCTAAAAATTTAGTTGCTCATTGTTTAAATTTCAGTTTTTCGTCAAAAAGTAGAGTTTCTTCTGAGACAACAATATCGGGACAACTTGTTTTATACCACTCACGTCACTATTCTTAACGGTTCCGAAGTTTAAGTGGAAAATACCTAGGTAATTTTTGCAGAGTTCCTCTATTTGCTAATAAGAATAACTACGTTGGTGATGCAAAATTTTTGTTCATACTTTTAATATTCTGTGATCATAAAAATATCAGTGTGATATGTCTAAATTACATTGTTGTTAATTATCGATATTGCGAATTAGTGAATTCAGATTTGAGTATGAAACAATACACGTCGATAACAAAATCTTCCTCTTCAGCAGGTTGCACCTCACGAAATTATCTTTCAACTTTAGAGAAATATTTTCTGTTCGGATGAAGTCTTTCCGGAAAACGCACTCCCTAGGTTATGGATAGGGAAACGCCTTCTAAATATAGGTGGTACCGAGGAAACCAAATACTCGAGGCTAACCAAGATCTAGCTTGGGAAAGGGCAGCATCATTTTCAATATCACATTCAGGAAAAAAGGAAAGAATCCTGGTATGGCTCAATGTTGAATAACAGAGGGCACGGCTGCATCGATCTTCCTGGCTTCCGTAATGCAATGAGGAAGGCAAGAAGCAACCATCTCATCATACATCCCTAGTAAAATTATCATGACGATGGACACCAATGAAGAAAAAAATACTGATCATGGTCCTCGACACCCAAGATCCGGCAGGGGAAGAATGGAACCGGCTTCTCAAGCAACGAGCGAAATCGTTGCTAAGCAAACAGAAAAAAACTCAAATTGATCAACGTGCGCATTGGTACATTTAATGTATAGAGCTTGCTCAATCTGGTGAGACCCAAAATGTAATCCAGGAAATGGAAAGGTTCAATATTAACATACTGGGAGTAAGCGAGCCAAGATGGCCCTACTCAGGACAATTCTCGACAGACCATGGCACCAATATATTACTCCGGAAACAATGATGGCAAACATAGACATGGTGTCGCAATTCTAGTCACCAAAGAGTTCAATAGAGCAGTAGAAGTTTTTGTCCCGATCTCCGAAGAGTAATGCTCCTGCAGTTGAGGACATCGCACGCTAGACTGAATTTAATGCAGGTGTACGCTCCTAAAACAGATGGAGACGAGGACGAAATTGAAATGTTTTACCAGCAGATCGAGGAAGCTTTGAAAATAACTATACATAGAGAAATCAACATTATCCTGGGCGAATCTCAATGCAAAGATCGGCGAAGGACAAAGTGGGCGGAATGAAGGATGTTATGGTTTAGGGAAACGTAATGGAAGACGGAATTGACTATTGCAATTCTGTCAAGAGCATGACCTCATAATTACTAACACATTCTTTAAAGACGATTGTATAAATGGCGATCACCTGCAGATAGACCGGAAAAAATCGTCAGAAACCAGATAGACTACAGCAAAATCGATGTGAGGTACCGTAACTCAGTTAAATCAGTGAAAGCATACCCCGAAGCAGATGTTTTCTCCGAACACAATCCACACATCGCTCACTCAGACTCAAAAATATAAAGAAGCAAAGAAAAATTCCCAAACTAGACACGCAAATGCTTAAAAAACCTGAAATAATGGAAAGTCTTCAGAAGCGGCTGAACGAATATCATACAAGAAGAAATATCACACGCTCGGAAAACAATGAAGAATGGAAGAAGCCCTGGACCTGACGAACTCCCCAAAGAAATACTGAAAATAATAGAGGCAAAACACATGGATATATTGGTGAAACTCTTCAAGGGAATATACAAGTCAGGTGTCATACCCACAGACTGGCTTACCTCAATATTTGTTTGTCTTCCCAAGAAGACAAATGCCAGAGAATGTGCTGATCACCACACAATTAGTTAGATGTCGCATAGATTGAAGTTACTCCTGAAAGTCGTCCAGAATCGCGTATATCATAAATTAGACATGGATTGATCCAGAGGTGCATGGATGTCAACCAAGATTTGTATATATGTTTCATCGATTATAATAAAGCTTTCGACAAAATCCTACACAAACAACTTATGACTGTCCGTACAGAAAAACAAATTGACTTTAATGATCTCAGAATAATTGCAACCTTTATTATAGACAACGAGCAAAGGTACGCGTCAGCAATCATCTCTCGAAAGAAATTCAAATCAATAGAGGAGTGATGCAAGGTTGTGTATTATCACCACTCATTTTCAATGTATATTCAGAAGAAATACTGAAGATAGGAGAAACAGCCAGAATAAAGGTAAACGGAATATCGATCAACAATATCAGGTATGCGGACGACACTGTCATAATAGCGAGAACCTAGAAGATCTTCAAAGACTGATGAAAAAGATAGTCGAGTATGGCAAGGATTACGGTTTATCAATGAACATCAAAAAACCAAATTCATGAGAATATCGAAAACTCCACGAAACAAAGAGAGTCTTACCATAAATGGCACCACTAGTCGAACTAGTGGAAAAATATACATACCTGGGTTCAGTAATCAATTCCACAAACGGCTTTTCCCAGAAAATAAAAGTTAGAATAGAAAAGAGTATTATGCACAAGAGATTCGAAGTTAGAACTGAGAGCTAGATTGGCGAAATGTTACGTATTCTCGAGTCTGTTGTACGGAATGGAAAGCTAGACACTGAAAGCGACTACCACAAGAAGATTAGAATCTTTTGAATACTGGGTGTACCGGCGAAGTATGAGAATGGATAGAACACGTTACCAATACCGAAATTTTGGAAAGACTGGACAAAAAATGGAGGTCATACCTACAATTAAAATTAGATAACTACAATATCTAGGTCACATAACTCGCGGAGAGGGATACACCATGATATTGATTGACATTAATAATTCAAGGTAAGATTCAAGGAAAGGAAAGCGTTTGAAGAAGGGGGATATCATGACTTCCAAACCTGAGGAAGGTATGGATGCACGTCTGGTGAACTCTTCAGAGCAGCCGCCTCCAAAGTCCGCATAGCTATGATGATTGCCAACCTCCTACGCGGAGAAGGCACTTAAAGAAGAAGATAACTGTCCAGTTTGAAAGCTATTTTGCCTGCAGTCTCCATAAATATGGAGCATATCGACTTTTTCACTTTGGGTGCATTGATTCATACTCAAAACTGAATTCACTCAGTCGCAATGTCGATAATTAACAACAATGGAATTTTGACATGTCCACTGATATTTTCATGATCACAGAATATTATGTATGCACGAAAATTTTGCATAGCCCTATAACCTAATTGTTATTAGCGAATAGGGAAACTGCAAAACTTGCCTAGGTATTTTCCACTAGAACTTCGTAACGGTAAAGAATAGAGTGACGTGAGTGGTATGAAAATAAAAATGAAAAAATACTGCTTATACAATACAGGGAGGCTCGATGTGGTTGTCTCAGAAGAATGCCCACTTTTCGAGGAGAAACTGAATGTTGAAACTTTGACATCCCGTAAAAAACGGGCAATTGAATTTTTAGATACAATCTTGTATTTTCGTGATAGGAGATGTTGAACTACGCCAATTGGCACTCTTCATGGCGTTCCACTACGAAATATGAAAATTGCAAAAAAAAGATAGTGTTTTATTTTTCTTTCAAAAATATGTCGAAAGGTCGAAGGATGAGATGAGCAATTAAAATAAGCAAAAAAATACAGGGTTTCCCATCTGAAAATGGAAAGTTGGTATTGTTACTAGCATAACCGAACACGAAATGTCATGGTTATGAATGTTATCGAACTCAAAATGTTGCCTTCTATTCGATTCCCAAATTTTATCAAAACATTCCAGATAGAAAAAGAAGTTGCAGGGATGGCCCTAGTTTCAGTTACACCCGGTATATAGGATGATCCATTCATGAAAATCTGCTGCATGTTATTCAAAATCGAAGTGTACAAAAGACTAGAATAAAAATACTACCAAAACTTGTGTGTCATATCTATAACTTCAACTACTTTCGACTCATCCTGTTTAGATCTACGAGGAATGTTTTGATTCTCCTACAAGTGAATTATTTTGGAATTCGGCATGTGGCGGTCATCATTATCATATACACCATTTTCCAAAACTTTATTTTTATATTTCATTGATTTGTCAAAGTAATAAAAATTCGTTGAGGAGATTTAGTTTAGAATGAAAACGAAAATTCAATTGACGAGGCTTTTACGTAACAGAAATCCATTTTCACAAATGCAAGTAAACGATGGTTTCTACTAAAATATATTGATAAATGCTCGACGCGTTTCGATACACAGTATCTTTATCAAGAGCGAATGAATACTACACATATATCTTACTAACAAATTTTTATATATACTAAAGAGGCAATCCACTCAGAAGAGTGACCATTTTCCATAAGATGCTTTGAATAATTTGAATCGGTTTTTCCATTGATAAAACTGCGTTTCTGTTCAGAGATTCTAACACTAAAATTCATTCCTATTCTACCTATATAAAAACAATTGCAATCTGCAGAATCCAATCTATAAACACCTAATTTATTTTCTTTATTAATTGGAGATTTATAATTCCTGATAAATGAAAATAAATCTTTTGATCCAACCTTTTAACGCTATATTTAAATTTGAAACTTTAAGAAGGATTTCACATTATTGCTAATATTGCCCATATATGTTAAGCTATTGAATTTCTTGTCTAGGTGTTTTAATATATATATATATATATATATATATATATATATATATATATATATATATATATATATATATATATATATATATATATATATATATATATATATATATATATATATATAGGTTTTTCTTATGTAGTATGCTGCTAACTAAATTCGAATCATAAGCATTATTTATTGCGATCTGTTTTATCAAACTCGATCCTTTGAAATAATTATCATTAGACATCGGAGTGTTCAAGAGTCTATGTATATAGCTGTTAAATGCTTTAACTTTATGTTGGTAAGGATGTTCCGATGTATAATGAATTGTGATATCTGTATGAGAAGGCTTATGATAAATTGAAAACTGGTGTTCATTATTTGACCTTGTTATTGTTAGGTCTAGGAAATCGATGGAATCGTACTGTTCTATTTCAGAAGTGAATTTTATTTTTGGGTGCAGGTTGTTGATGAAGTTTTCGATTACAGTGAACTGTCTGTTTGTTGCTGTATACACACAATAATGTTATCAATATATCGATATCAATATAGGAAATGTTTACTAGGAGGGTGTTTATGAATAGTTTTTACTATGTTATCCATGAAGATTTCTTCTAAAAGACTGCTTAAGGGTTTTCCATTATAAGTCTCTCATCACTTTCATAAAAACAATCGTTAAATAAAAATAATTTTGACATATGCAAACATCTAATAAAGCCATAAGGTCGTATTTAATTCGTGGATTCGTCATATTTTGTGTAAAAAAATTATTGATTAATATTATAGGATCTTTCGGTGGAATACTTGGAGACAAATTCTTGACATCAAAAGAGACTAACTTTGCATTACTTGGAATGACAATATTTTCTATTTTCTTATCAAATCATTTGAATTACGATTAGAAAAAAGACGGGTTAAAATTACAACATTTTTTTCCAAATTTTCAATACATATTTTGGAAAAATGTTGTAATTTCAAACCGTCTTTTTCTATTCGTAATTCAAATGATTTGATAAGGAAAATAGAAAATATTGTCATTCCATTCAAAGAATTGAATTTGATAAAACAGATCGCAATAAATAATGGTTATGATGCAAATTTAGTTAGCAGCAATTTGCATAAGAAAAACAAAAATTAGCTTCACAACATATATATCCAGTCGGTGAACAAGAAATTCAATACTTTAACATATATAGGCAATATTAGCAATAATGTGAAATCTCCTCTTAAAAACTCAAATCTAAATATAGCATTCAAAACATCATCAAATTTAGGTTCATTTATCAGAAAATATCAATCTCCAATTAATAAAGAAAATAAATCAGGTGTTTATAGAGTTAGAGATGAAGTTCCATCAATGGAAAAACCGATTCAAATTATTCAAATCATCTTATGGAAAATGGTCACTCTTTCAATTCAGAATTTAAAATACTACATTCTGAGAAGAGATGTATAAAACTCAACCTTCTGGAAGCTTTTGAAATTAACAGATTTAGGAATTCACCGGAAATTCTTAATTATCAGATAGACATAAATAACTCACCCTTATTATTTATTTCCTGAACATTAGTTCAAGTATGGAAAGCTCTGAGTGGATTACCTCTTTAGTATATATAAAAATTTGTTAGTAAGATATATTTGTAGTATTCATTTGTTTTTGATAAAGATACTGTGTATTGAAACGCGTCGAGCATTTAATAATATATTTTAGTAGAAATCATCGTTTACTCGTGTTTGTGAAAACTAAAATTACATCAACAAGTATTTTTGGTCTTCTAAATTGTGAGCTTAAACTTCTGAGGCATACAGGTGGATGGATATGCAAAAGTTAACGAGGACATCGCTCTGGGGTCAACTCTTCTCAGGCTTATAACTTCAATTCATAACAGGCTTGCTTGTGAATGAAAATCGAAGAAAAAACAGGACTAAATTACGAATATTATCGACGAAAAATGCGGCAAAATATCAAAACCTTTTGATTCAGATCTGGCGTCCGCTCTGCGATTAGAATTCCATTAACTTCCCCAACGAGTGTGCTGTCATTTAAATGTGCTTTGGGATGCAAATTCGCAAAATATCCGAATTCATTGCCGCCTTTACGTAAAAAATATTTCGTTGGTATAAAAGTCTAGCAACCATAAACGCCTCATCGAGATTCAGCCTACCTACCGGACAGAACACTGCAAATATGTTATTCGGAATCTTACGTTTTTTCGATAATTCAAATCGAGTGCTAGATGAATAATTCATCGACTTTGTCGAAATCATTTCGACCGAGCGAAAACATATAATGCAGAATTTGCTGTAGGTCTGGAAAACTTGGGACGATAAAACAGAGACGAAAGAATCCATTGTTCACTCCTGAATACGAAATATTTGACGAAACGTGGCGAAGTATGTTGGGAAAAGAGGGTACGAAATTATATTGAAAAAATAATTTAGAGGTTTTGCCCATTACTTCTTTCATCTTTCTCCACCTGAAAGTTTCAAGAAGGATGCAACTTTTGCAGTAATTTTATAAGTGTAGATCGGGTATGTGAATGTTTTCCTTGAAATTTTTTTTTCAATTTCATAAAACAATTCTATTCAAAATTTCAGTTTCTTGTCCCATGATAGTCTATTTGGTAAAGACGTACAGTAATGAAAGTTCATTAGGCATACAAATCTCCTAGAAATGTGGGCAAATTCAAAAATGAATCTAGTTTCTATGATTTTCAATTGGAGCACGCACCAATATTTTGCCGGATTTTTCATAGAAACCCGGTATAAATCTCTAAATACTAGAGTACGATGTTCTCTGTCTTTTTTTGCCTCCGAATATTGTTGTCCTCGTTTTGAGTAGAATGTTTACACCATACGTCTAAAATTTTTAATCAGTAACGTAGACGAAAATGTGTTTAAAGGATATCTCCCAAACTAATATTGAATCAATTGAACACTAATGTATTCAAAATCGATAATAATTAAATGTGAATATTTAGATAGATTACCAGAAACAATTATTTCATGAATTTCATGCATACTCAACTTACGCTCGATTCTGTACGTTAAAATATAATATATTATAATTATATTATTTTATGATATTTCAGATAACTCAATAATTTAGTAAAATGTGGAACTGAACATTCATTTCATATTATAGTAGAGTTAAGCTAAAATTTCTGAATGAGTTTCAACATTACCTAAAAGAATATTGAATAATGTTAATAAATAATTTCATGACTTCATAAAACGTCTACTTCTGAATTCTATGTCTTTCTACACTTTAAAATTATAAAAATCAAAATGAGAATTGCCGACATAATCATATATAATTTAAGCTGTATATTTTCATAAAATACTTACAGTTCATCTTCTGATGATGTATCTTTATTACCTAAATCCGCTATAACATGATATATCACAGCATCCATAATATGATCCATTTCCCTCATTTTGACTTCTTCTTCAATCACGTGGTCCAAACACTTTTTCCAGTTTTGGGGTAACACTGTGGTAGAAGGCGGAGTATACTAACTTTTGACATTTGACTTGGTTTTCTCCATTTCGTCAAACTTTTATTTTTGTCAGGCATTTTATGTGAATTAACAATTTATAATAATTATTTTTCACCATATTTTCTTCTAAAGAAATGTTTTCATCTGTCTGCTTTACGCCATGAAGATATTGGCGTTAATTCAATCTGTTTGCGAATGGTAGATTGCGTTATACATTACTTTAACAGATTCTAGTGGAATCAAATCCAACAACCACTCAAAATATTCTTCGAAAAAATCCGCATTTATGTCCTCATTAGAGTCGCTATGTTATAACATTTACCTTGAAATGATCATAACACCCCATCCACAAAACCGTTACCACTACCTATATGCGTTTTGATTAATAATCATTCCAAGTTTTCTGAAACATGTACCCTTATCAATTCAAAATTTTGGGAAATTCGATTATGAGTTTTTATATATATTTATAATATATATATATATATATATATATATATATATATATATATATATATATATATATATATATATATATATATATATATATATTATATATATATATATATATATATATATATATATATATATATATATATATATATATATATATATATATATATATATATATATATATATATATATATATATATATATATATATATTTGATTATACTGGGAATATGGGTTGAAATTGACACATATTATCTGTCTATTTTACGCGTTTCGGCACCATTGCCATCTTCAGAAAGTCTGTATCTGCACAATTATCTAAAATTAAAATCGAGATATTTTAAAATAAGTACATATACCGTACAAAACAAATCTTACATTTAAAAACTTAACCGACGATATCATTCTGTCGTTATCACATTAAGACTGACATGAAAAGAAACAATAAACAAATATAGGCAAACATTCTTAAATTTACTGTATCACGGGTTGTAGAATTATATACTTCACAGTTAAGAGATAAGATTTCCATAGATATTCATTAAACCATCAGAGTCAACTTTTGAGTTTATTGTCCTAGGTTCTTTCTGGATTTTGATCATTTCTAAAATATTCCTTTTAAAATCATTATATTCCGTTGTGAGTACTTGTGCATTTGCATAGTCAAATTTGTGCAGTTTTTCAATACTATGTCTTGCTAGAGCTGTGACTACTTTGTTCGATCTAACGGAATATTCATGCTCGTAGACCCTCTTATGCAAATATTGTTTGGTATTGCCAATATAACACCCATCGCACTCTTGGCATTCTATTTTATATATGCTATGAGTTTTGTTTTTAAATTCAATGCAAGGTTTTAGATTTGTGAAGAATTTCTTGCTATGATTATTAGGTTTATGTCCCACTTTGATGTTGTATTTTTCTAGACACTTGTTTATCTGTTGAGACAATCCGGGAGTGAAAGTGAGACCTATATGGTTGAAACCAACTTTTTCTTCTCTTTTCGGTTCCGTGTTATAAATTTGATGTATTTTTTGTCTTATCAGTGGTTCGTAAAAGTTTGGTGGATATGAATTTCTTCTCAGCACTTTCTTCAATTTCATTAGATTCTTTCTTCTATATTTGAGGTGTGATAGTTTTATTGCTCGATCAACCAGGCCATTAAAAACACTTTTTATACCTGTTAGGTACGCTTGATTCAAAATTCAAATATCTTCCACTCCATGTTGGTTTTTGATACCAATTGGTGTATATCGCTCCGTATTCGTCATATGAAATTTGCATGTCAAGAAAAGTTATTTTTCTCCCACTTTCTACCTCGTTCGTAAATTGGATCTTATTGTGGTATCTATTAAAGGCTTTTGTTATTTGTTTTATTTGATTCGATGGTATACATGCAATACAGTCATCAACGAAGCGTTTATAGAATTGCACTTTGTAATTTAATGTTGAAAGTATTGTTCATTCGAGATCTTCTAATATGAGGTTTGCTATTGCAGCTGAAATAGGTGATCCCATCGGAGTTCCGAATATTTGTGAATAAATCTGGTTTTCGAACATGAAATAGGTAGAGTCTAAGCAAAATTTCGTAGCCCTTATAAATTCTTTTTGTGGTAGATCTGTGAAAGGAGCAATTTTCTCCCATTTTTTGTCGATTATCTGAAGTGCGAGTGTACATGGGATATTGGTGAATAGGGATATCACATCTTAAGATATGAGCACAAAGTCTTTTGGAACAATTTGATTTTTTATGAACTCATAAAAATGCCAGGAATCTTTTATGAAGTAGTTATTCGTGCCAAGTATGTTAGTTATAGTTTTCGATAGATATTGTGCTAAGTGCTAAGACCTATAGTAAGTAACATACATTCACCAACCTATAACTTAGCACAATATCTATCACCTATTTCAGCCTCAATAGCAAACCTCATATTAGAAGATCTCGAATGCACAATACTTTCAACATTAAATTTCAAAGTGCAATTTTATAAACGCTTCGTTGATGACTGTATTGCATGTATACCATCGAATCAAATGAAACAAATAACAAAAGCCTTTAATAGATACCACAATAAGATCCAATTTACGAACGAGGTAGAAAGTGGGAGAAAAATAACTTTTCTTGACATGCAAATTTCATATGACGAATACGGAGCGATATACACCAATTGGTATCAAAAACCAATATGGAGTGGAAGATATTTGAATTTTGAATCAAGCGTACCTAACAGGTATAAAAGAAGTGTTGTTAATGGCCTGGTTGATCGAGCAATAAAACTATCACACCTCAAATATAGAAGAAAGAATCTAATGAAATTGAATAAAGTGCTGAGAAGAAATTCATATCCACCAAACTTTTACGAACCACTGATAAGACAAAAAATACATCAAATTTATAACACGGAACCGAAAAGAGAAGAAAAAGGTGATTTCAACCATATAGGTCTCACTTTCACTCCCGGATTGTCTCAACAGATAAACAAGTGTCTACAAAAATACAACATCAAAGTGGGACATCAACCTAATAATCATAGCAAGAAATTCTTCACAAATCTAAAACCTCGCATATAATTAAAAAAAAAAAATTCATAGCATATATAAAATAGAATGCCAAGAGTGCGATGGGTGTTATATTGGCAATACCAAACAATATTTGCATAAGAGGTTCTACGAGCATGAATATTCCGTTAGATCGAACAAAGTAGTCACAGCTCTAGCAAGACATAGTATTGAAAAACTGCACAAATTTGACTATGCAAATGCACAAGTACTCACAACGGAATATAATGATTCTAAAAGGAATATTTTAGAAATGATCAAAATCCAGAAAGAACCTAGGACAATAAACTCAAAAGTTGACTCTGATGGTTTAATGAATATCTATGGAAATCTTATCTCTTAACTGTGAAGTATATAATTCTACAACCCGTGATACAGTAATTTTAAGAATGTTTGCCTATATTTGTTTATTGTTTCCTTTCATGTCAGTCTTAATGTGATAACGACAGAATGATATCGTCGGTTAAGTTTTTAAATGTAAGATTTGTTTTGTATGGTATGTGTACTTATTTTAAAATATCTCGATTTTAATTTTAGATAATTGTGCAGATACAGATTTTCTGAAGATGGCAATGGTGCCGAAACGCGTAAAATAGATTTCTGCAAATTATATATAACCAAAGATAATATCTGTCAATTTTAACCCATATTCCCAGTATAATCAAATATTTATAGAGGAAGGGTTAGTAAATTAAACTCCTATATATATATATATATATATATATATATATATATATATATATATATATATATATATATATATATATATATATATATATATATATATATATATATGAATAAACAAAAAGAAATCTAATCGACAAGTGTATTCAGGAAATATCAAAATAGGCAGAAAGTTCACCAAGAATCTATTTAAAAAAAATTGAAATATCACCTAAACTACTAAATACAACACTGTTGAGCTCCACCAATTTTGTTTTCTGTCAATTTGTAGCTCTTGAGTATCAAATGTTAAAAAAAAATGGTAAAAAATATGTATACTTTGATGGAATGTATAAAGGTAATATGAATTAAGTATTATTGTGTTTCGAGCAGGTTCAATGAAGCTGAACCATCAATTCATAATTGATAGGTTGTGAAGCTTTGGCAAAAACTCTTACAAGTTCATTACAGAATAATAAACAGCTGAGGAATACTAGAACGCCAGTTTACCTTACTCAAGATATAAAAGAAAATATGAAACAGAACCGTAAATTCTGAAGTGCAAAACTATGATTACAATTTTTCAACCACCTATATATAATATATACAAAAAATCTTATTCAACCGAAATACGTAAATATTGAAAGGTAAGTTCCAATCTCGGAAATGGATTATATTTTCCTACTTGCGTGTAGGTCCCACATGAAGGAAACGAGCGATGATGTGTTTCCACACCCTGTATATATGTATAGGCGACAGCTACTTGAAAAAAACTTATTTCGTTATTTCAATGAATTCACTATGTGGTGGAGAAGTTCAATTTTCTGCTATACAGCCAAAACGACAGGCCAAGGGCCGATCAGGATTCTCACCCAAAAGAATGTACGAAACTAATATGCCACACAGGCAAAAAAAACTCCCATATTATTTCTGGAAGTTTTTGATACTACAGGATTCTTTGGACGAACAAAAAAACAATCCGAAACTATAATTCTGAACATTGCATGAATATGGGCACACCAACTTCTCAAATACTAAATTATTCGCTTTCAGGAAAATGGAATTAACTTCTCTTTCATTTAGCACCAACCAACAAAAAAATTTCTGAACGAAGTGGAATATCGAACATTTTATCATCTCTCTTGATATGCGACACCCGAAAAAACTCACGAACAACATTTTTTTTTGCTCGTCGGCACTGGCATATGAGAAGTGAAGATACGTTCGCTAGATGGCAACCAGCAATACCTGACCCTATATCAACCAATCAAATTTATTCACCAATTAGAACAACATTCATATATTGTTGTTAGGTTTGAATTAATATTTTAAACGTAACACAGTATTTGTCAAATGAACAAAACACTTTCACGTACTACTAACTACTGCATGCTAAAGATAAAACTACTTCAAGAACTTTCCTTGATATATATCTATGTAATAGTTACCTTTCTTAGAAACAAATTTGGAGAATATACTTATTAATACGCTTCAACCCTTATCCGAGAGGAAAACGCCTATGACCATCATATCACCTAAGGATTTATTACTCAACAGCTTTTCCGAATTCAAACTATACTATACGACTATAGTAGAGTGAAAGTTTGAACAGTATAACTTACTCAAATATAAAAACTTATATCTTTTTGAATCAAATGACGATCTTATTAATCAAAAGCATTCTCTATAAAATCACTCTCGAGGCAGCTTTATTCGGATTACCTCAATAAGATGGAGCGGAGAATCCACTCTGACTCTCAAATATTATGGAAATTTGTAAATTCTGAAAATAATTCAATGGAGCTTCCGAGTGTTATGGAGTACAATTGAATAACCAGTTAAGATGGAGGAGAGGTATTCGACTTATTCGCGGATTTCTTCACAGAAGTCTACAGCGAGGATGTAGTAGTACCCAATAAGATTGATTATAATTTTTCAGTTAATAGTATTGGCTGCCAAGTTTCACTACGTGAAATTTTGGAGGTTATCGACAACTTAAAACCGGGATTCTCGACTGGGTGTGATGGTATACCATCCTTTGTTCTGAAGCGGTGTGTTTTTATACTAGCTTCTCCTCCTAGTAATTTTTACAATCTTTCATTGAGTCAGGGTGTTTCCCGCTTTTTGGATGCGTAGTTTCGTGGTCCCGTTGTTCAAAAGTGGCTCAAGATCGTTCATTTCAAAAAACAGAGGCATTTCACCGCTGTCTGCCATACCTAAGATTTTGGACTGTTTGGTTTGCAGTTATCTCTCATGGAAGTGTTACTCCATCATTAAAAATGAGCAACACGGGTTTCGAAAGGGTCGCTCAACCATTACCAATCTAGCGCTTTACACAAAGGACATAATTCATTGCTTCGAATCTTGATTTAAGCTGGACTACATATATACTGGCTTTCAAAAGCCTTCGGTACGGTAAACCTTAACATATTGATGAGTAAACTAGAGGCCATAGGAATAACTGGTCCTTTACTCTCAGGGCTGGGTATCTCCTTGTATGGTAGGGTACAGATTGTAGAATACAAAAACTTCTATTCCAAAGAAATACATGTAACATCATGTGTACCTCAGGGATCACATCTCGGCCCTCTCTTATTTAATATCTTTATCAACGATATGAAGGAGTTTATTTCCACTAGATTTCTTTCATTTGTCGACGATGTCAAGTTGTACTCAGTTCTGAAGCATTCCCGCGATTCAATGAACTTGCAGTCTCAAAGTGACAGTTTCCTTTTGTGGGTGGAAATTAATGTTTTTAAGTTAAATATCGATAAGTGCAAGCTAATTACATTTCACAAATCTAGAACGCCAAACTATCACAACTACAAACTTGGGAGCAATATCAAGCGGGTGGCCTATGTTAAAGGTTTGGATATTACATTAGATAGCCAGCTAAATTTCAAAGAGCATATCTTATCATCATGTTCGAAAGCTCTAAAACAGCTGGGTTTTGTCCTACGTCACTCCAGAGAGTTCTCTCAAGGCACCTTGAAGTTGCTCTACTGTTCACTTGTGCGATCTATATTGGAGTACGCTCTTTTATTAGGTCCCCTTTCTACTTGGAAGATATCGATTTTTTAGAAAAGAGGTTTCTTCGTCACTTGGCATTCAGATATCTCATTTGGTCTCCGTACCTTGATATCGATCTGGTAAGAAACATGTTCAATCTCGATTACCTAGCGCACATATGTCAGGTATTCGATTTGTGCTTTCTGTACAGGTTGCTGAATAGTAGTGTCGAATGTCCTGATTTGTTGAGTATGGTAGAATTGAATATACCTCAAAACGTACTAGGCACACATCTATGCTTAGGGTTCGAATGCATAGGAACAATTACGCCAACAGCTTTTTTCTGTATTGCAGCATCAAACTCGCAAATACAGCGTAGTCCAGTCATTTTAGGTTTTATCTGCGAAAAAATTCCTAGTGAGCTGAATTTTCGTATACACCTTTATCACGGCATAGTAATAAAGATGTGAAAAATCGACATTGATATCGTGCCGGCTAAGAAAGGTCAAAAGGTCACGAAAATCAGTTTTTCGAAAATATCTCGCGATCTATTGTTCAGAGGTCAATACAGGTTCTAAAAAAAATTATTTGTCGTAAAATTGTCTACAAAAAATGTCTGTAGCATTTTTCTGTAAAATTAACCGTTTTCAAAGTAGAGACTAGAATGCACTCACATACGGTATTGTATACCGTACGGCGGATACCAATACAAGGCGTAAACCCTATTGCTTTTTATTCATGTTTGTAAGTGTGTTATTAGTAAAATCTACTTACAGACATATAGCACTAGTAATACTAGAATAGACAGGACAATTCGTGCCCGTGAATGCAACAAACGACCTCCACTGGTAAGCAGATGTTCCGTATTTTATTGAACCTTTATACCTGTTACTTTTATACCTGCTACTGCCTGTCGGCCTGTATTTAGCTCAGTTGAAAATTATTTCTTGAGTGTTATAGACGTTATTTTAATAGTATTGCTCTTGAACAGTTTTCATAATGAGTGATACATGTTTTATATGCAAAGAAGTGTTATCGGATGGTGATGTAGTAGAAGTTAGGCGTGGTTTTCAGACATTAAAAAATGCTAGTATAGCTAGAATTGATGATAATATTGTAATACTTGAATATTGTGACTTTTGCAAATGTTCATAGCAATTGTCGTAAAAATTATATGAACAATTTGAGTATAGCGGCTTTTAAACGACACCAAGAAGAACCGAGTATATCAATATCTCCACGTAAGAAAAGAATCAGCTCCTTTGATTTCAACAATTTATGTTTGTTTTGTAGAAAGGAAAGTAGTGAAGTAATTGAGAAAAAAAAAGAGAAAAATATAAACGCATTATTAGAGAAGTGAATACTCCTTCATTTAAAGAAACAGTATTAAAAGCTGCACTGGCGCGTGGTGATAAGTATGGAAAATGTGTAAAGGAGCTTGTGAATTTTGAGTATGACTTAGTATCTGTCTAAGCTAAGTATCATGATACTTGTTTCTCAAATTTTGTATTAGTCAGTGGAAAGGGTGACGCTGGCCGTCCATTACATGAAAATATTAGAATTGCCATAGAAGATGTTTTTAATTACATTGAAAATAATGACGATTGTCAATTTACATTGGCTGAGTAAAAGATATAATGAAAGATTATGTTCCAGATGATAAAACAATTTATTGCTCGTTATGAGAATAATATTGTTATTACCAGGAAAAGTGAATCATTAACAATTATTTGCTTTCGAGATACTGCAAGTAACATTTTAACAAATTCGTGGTACGAAGAAAAAACAAAATCATCGTGATGAACGTCTTTGTAGAATTGTAGAAGCTGCTACATCAATAATTAAAGAAGATATTCGCTCCAAATCAGAACTTCCTATAAATAATGACAGATACTGTAGCTTTGCTAAATTAACAAGACAAAGTACAGCTGTAATATTTTTATTACCACCTACTTCTTCAGCAGTTCAACAGCATATTTATCGAGTGTATTATCAAATACAAACCTGGCTAGGAAGAGAAATTGATCCAGAACAGTGAGGTAGGGAGTTGAAAAATAATATACTACAGCCAATAACAACTTTATTACCACCAGCACCCGATAATCTACTGAACGCAATCTTCTGTAATTGTACAAAAGGTGGCACCGGTAAATGTGGATGCTAAAAAATTGGATTAAGATGTTCAGAAGTTTGTGGACATTGCCGTGGCCAGTCATGCTCAAACGCAGAGTCAATCAATGATGAAAATGATGATGATTTTGATTTAAATATAGGTCCACTCGACGTTTTGTCAGCAACTGTTGATGACACAGAAACTGAAGATATCGACAATGATTGTTAACAAAAATTATATACTAAATTCAATTTTTCTGTATTCAAATAAAAAATTACTCACTCGTAAATAAATAAAACCTCTTATTACATATTATGGATTATGCCTACAGGGGAAACCATGTAAAAAAAAACGCGCCATGTATTCTACCTCGAAGGTGGTGAGGAAACGAGAGCATCGTTATAATATAGTCGCTTTCTTGGCGCTCTACTCCGAAAACGATTAATTTTACAGAAAAATGCATTTTTTGTATGCAATTTCACGATATTGGCCTTTATTGACCTCTGAGAAATAGTTCGCGAGATATTTGCGGAAAACTGAATTTCCTGACCTTTTGACCTTTATAATTTTTTTAGCCGGCACGATATCAATATCGATTTTTCACATCTTCAATACAATGCCGTAGTAAAGGTGTATACAAAAATTCAGCTCACTAGGAATTTTTCCGCAGATTGGGGTTTAAAATAGCTAAAATGACGGGACTAGCGGTGGGTTTGGAATTTTGTTACTTGTCGTTTACTGCATTCAAAACGCATGCCTTCTATGTGGTCCGGTCGAGATAGGTCGCTATTGATTCATATGTACGAGTAATTATTTTAGGTTATCTGGATGTCAGTGGTTTTAAATGTTAAATGACAATAGGTTTAGGATTTAATTTCATTTTTTGTTACTTTTTGCTACAGTGGGGGTTTTCCGTTCAATCATGTGTGAAATTATACTTCAGCATGATAGATAAATATAATTGATCGATGAAGCCTGAACTACGTGATAGTTGATATTCTTAATGAATAATAAAATAAAACAAGTTACTATGTTTTAACTATCACTAATTTATTGATGTAAAGAATGACAAAATTTTACATGGGTTGGACCGGTTTCGGACAACAACAAGCTAATGACAACTGAATACTCATGTACTATACAGGAATTAACATCAATAAAATGCTAGTAGAGATCACAGTAACTTGAATAAAGGTGATTAGTAGGTAATTGAGTCTACCTGGTCGTTGAGGAGCTTAATCCTTTCTACCCTAGATGCCTTGAAAATTTCCATCGATTCAAAGAAATTGAGTTTATTAGATTTTTAGCTGTTGTAGTTCTGGAAAATGATGACATCCATTCAGACAATGTGCTGATAAAGCTGAATCATATTTCTGATGTAGGAATGACCGGAAATGTTCTTTGTATCTAGCCTTGAAAGAAGAATTGCACTCAGAACATGATAAATGGTATACTCCTGATTTTTCGAATTTATCGGTTTTATCTTTTGTGTTGAAAAGCAGGCCTGCCAATTTGCTAACTGGTTTGAATGCAATATGAACTTTTTTACTATCTGACAAAACTCTAGCAACCTATTCTGACGTCTTCCCAAAATATGTTAAGGACATACATTTTTCGGGCTTTTCTCTCTTGAATTGGGGATATATCATGTTGAATGTGTTGTTGCCTATTTTTCGATTAATTAAACTCCCTATTGCTTTCATATTGAAGCCGTTGTTCTCTGCTATTAACATAATGGTGTTAAATTCTGATTTTCGATCCATGTCCGATAAAGGCAAAGAAATCGCTCTGTGAATCATGGATTTGAAGGCTGTTATTTTTTGAGAATACGGGTGAAATGAAATCTATGGGTATGATATTATCCGTGTACGATGGTTTTCTGAAGATATTAATTGATAAACGGTTATTATTCTCCAGGGAAATTGTCAGATCTAAAAAATTGATTTTACTATCGACTTCTGTTACTACTTTGAACTTAATTTTATGATGAATGTTATTTATGAAATTCAGGAAGATTTCTAGTTGTCTATTCTTTCCAATGAAACAGGCTAGAATGTCATCAACATATCGGTACCAAAATAGAATATGCCTTTTCGTCAAAGGTGACGAAATTAGACATGAAAATTTCAGATAGAAGGTGACTGAGGGGTGAACCCATAGCTAAACCATTATTTTGTGAATATATCTTATTATTGAACTGAAAATAATTTTGAGTCAAGCATAAATTAAACAGAGAAATGAACTCATCTTTACAGACCACGTTGAGATTTCTTGCCTCTAGAATACTTGATATTAAGGGGACACATTCTGTCGCAGGTATATTCGAAAACATATTATCTACATCTAATGATATTAATTGTGCGGTTGGTGGCATGAGGAAATTATTTATTTTGTTCGATAATTCTAATGAATTTTTCATACTATATTGTGAATGAAATTCTGAAATTGGTTTGAATTTGGTATTTAGTTGCTTAGCAAATATTTGTGTTGGACTATTGGTATATGACACCACTAGACGAATGGGGTTATTTTCTTAATGTGTTTTAATGAGACCATATAATCTACGAATTCTTGGATGTATTTTAATCCAACTGTTTCTCTCGAAGCTACTAAAAAGTGATTGCATGTAATTAGCGGCTGCTCTAAGTTGTTTCTGTATACGTGATGTTGAGTCTTTATAAACAAGTATAAGGGCTTCTTTATTAATGAAATCTTCCAGTTTTTCCCCATATTGTACTTCTGGAATAACAATTATAGCATACGACTTATCAGCTCGCGTGAGTACTAATGAATTTTCAGAAATTTTGCGCTTGATATTTTTGATTAAAATTCAATCTTTCGAACTGGTTTGACTCTTATGGTTCTTTCAATTTATTTCTTTTCAAAATTGCCAGTATTTAAGGTTCTCATTAAAATTTCGTATTCAACGGCTAATGTTTCAAAAGAGTTTGTATTCTAGAAACAAATTTAGGACCTTTGAAAAGAAGATCAATTTCTTTTTCGTCGAATTGAACATCAGATAAATTAACAACCCTTTGACTTTTCGAAGAATCAACTCTATCTATTATGCGTGACTGGAAATTTTGATTTGAGTGATTTCAATTTTCTAGACTCTCTATGAAATTTTTTGAATATGGCATATAAGTATTCAGTTTTCATTAGCTTGTTGTTGATAATGGACGTATGTCCGAAACCGGTCCAACCAATATAAAATTTTGTCATTCTTTACATCAATAAATTAGTGATAGTTAAAACATAGTAACTTGTTTTATTTTATTATTTATTATAGATAAATATGTTCTTCTTTCAGTTTTAAATTAATTTTTGGAATTACAATTGTTAGTTTTCACAATTTAGCTTCTTTCACTTCATAATCATTTTGTTTGGATGTTTGTTGCTCAATCTCACAAAAATGCTTCATGGGATTTGTATGACATGTTGTTTATTATCGAAATGTACCTGTAACTTCTATTGAATTCAAATTCAACAAGCACGAATTACAAGATATATTCAAATTTTATTTGAAAATACCTTGAACTTTATTGATGCATGAGGTAATTTAAAAATGAGAAGTAGTTGCTAAAAGCTGGATAGTAAATTGTTAAATGGAAGGCATTAAATTTATTTCAGATCTTAATCATGAAGAATGTAACATGAGTATCGACAATTCCGAGAAAACCAATCCTAAGTGTGCAAAAGGACCCGAAATAGGAGTTGGAATGTTTGTATAGAATTACCTTCGGTTGTATATAAGTTCTTGATTACAAAAGGAATAAATTACGTTTCAGATATTTTAGAATACCTCCTTCTACAAGAAAAAGGCTGAAATGTGTTATGGAATTCACTCGGTTCGAGTCACGAAATTTCGAATTTAAAAGAACAAAGTGAACACTGATTGCGTCTGCATTTTCAATTGAAATCTGATTCGAAATAGAGAGATAGTTTCTGCCCGATTAAAATTATGAATGTGGAAGTTGAAACGCTCGAATATTTCTCACTCCGTCACCAAAAAAAAAGAAGTTTAACTGAAATACGGTATAAATAACGTCGCCCGTGTCTGTTGGCATTCGAAGTGCTCAATTCAGTAGAACAAATTTCGATTCGAAATGCGGAAAGTTTCTAAATGAGACTATGAAGTTTCCTTGTCAGTATGCAAAACTGAATTACGGACAAAAGATTTCTAATCTTGTGGAATATCTGCATCCGTATAAGAAAGTGCGTGTAATATCAAGTGATTATCGATCGTTTACATGCATGGATCTGACAAAGTTCCTAAAGAATAGTGGATATTTTTCTGCTGGTCGCGGTTTCTTGTTGGTTTCGGTTTTATTGATCTTGTTAGTTGCTTGGACTGAAGATTATATGTAGGAGTATCCATTATGATGTGTAGGTCTTGGTGTATCAGAAGTGAATTTCATAGCAATATAAAAGACGAATATACATTTCTTCTACGAGAACTGCATTCCATTTGATAATGATATTCTGAATATTGTGAAAATGATTTCGAGCTTGAAAGATTATGTTATTCACTTAAATAAATGCTGGAGTGAGATATAACGGCGAAAGACCAAATAGGTGTAATGGGAAAATACCTGACATTGTATAAACGAGTAAAAAATATTGTGAAATACTGAATGAAGATGAGGAAATAATTATTATAGGACTGTTGAAGGAACAAAAGCATGAAGAGGCTAGAGATTGTCCAGCCGAAAAACTGGATCTGATTGAATTGGACGCGAGGTGAAATTAGAAAAGAATTTGAAAAACGGCACATATACACTAGAGTGTGGAAAAAAAACTAATATAAAAGAAATGAATGAAGAAGATCCAAATAAATTAAGGGCAAGAATATATTGTCTCTTCCTAAAAATATGAACCATACGATGAAACTAGGTAATATATCTTATACATTTCACAAGGACAGGTAAAACTATCTCATTTGCGTAGGAATTTCCCGTGAGGTTCTTCTGTATGAAAACAAGGTATAGTTCTTCCACAAAGGCGTATACCTCCCCAATCTAACCTTCCTGTCTAACAACTTCTCGAGCATGCTGGACACGGTTTTGCTTTCCAGGTTCCCTCCATATTCGAATTCTTCCCGAATCGGGATAATAACTAAATATAGATTCATCACTGAAGAGAACTGTGGCCCACCTCTCTTGATGCCAGTTTACGTGTACTTGGCACCAAGCTAAACGAGCAGCGCGATTTCCATGGGTCCGTTGTGGAACTCTTAAAGGAAGTCTGGAGTGGAGTTGACCTTCATGTAGTCGATTTCTCTCAGTTTGGTCGGTTATTTGTACATTCTGAACTCGTGATATCTCTTGAGCTAATTGAGATTCTGTGGCAGTACGATCTTTTCTGGCTTGTAAAACCAGAAATCGGTCTTGGACGACTGTAGTATTCCTAAAACGACCTGTTTTGCGTTCTTTCTACTTGTTTCATTGAAACGCGACCATAAACGGTTTATGACACTTGGGCTACTTCACAGAACCCTGGATACTTCCTGTTGTGAGCTCCCAGCTTGGAGCATGCCAACGGCTCGAAACATCTCTTCTCTAGTCAAATGTCGTCTTTCCATGGTCGAATCACAAAACTTGAAACTTTTATTTGTGCTTACAACAGAAACAATGTGCCAACTAACTGATTTCAAACACTGAATACATGAAATGATTATAAAGCAGCGTCGTATCTGCTGCATTTTTAGTTTTTATAAAAAACTGGAAATATGTTGCAGCACTCTACATAATTTGGTGAAAAATTGATGCAGGTTTTCATTTCTTTAAAAAATCATCCATATTGATCGTTCTGGATACGATTTATCGATATTCAGAAGTGCTCCCTAGACTATTTTGAAGTGTTTATAATCAGAAATGAAAATGAAAGCCAGAAATTGCATAAAAACATTTCTATATTTTCATAATACGTGATGAAAATTCACATTTGACACAATAATGTAAAAATATCAAGAAATCAGGAATTATCTCTGACAAAATTTTTCAAATATACATAGAATTCTTCAAGTAGTAGTTGAATTTTCCCAAAAATAGGGTTTCCATAGGTAGCAGCAAACTTTCTTGTCCCTTTTATAATTCTTAGATTGAAAATTGTGATTGTACAAAATGAAACTTCATATGCAACTTATTCAGATTTGACATCATGTTTCCCAAAATTTCAGACACCTATGAAAGAAAAACCTTCAAGTTCAAATCTATAAGGAATAACAGCTTCGATAAGGTTTTCTGAGAATCAGTAACAAGGTGTTATGAAAAGAAGAAACGCACAATGAATACCTTTTTTGAAAATTGGGAAGACACACAGAAGAATATCTCAGTCTTCAGAAGAGTCCCACATGCTAGTTTAAATATTATTCTCAATTTTATTTCCAGCATTTTTACAGTGAATCCATTATATATTCTTCCTTCCTTTTCACAAAGTGAATTGTAACCTAGAAATAAGTACTCAAGAAATAATAACTACCACATACCCATTGAAAATAAAACTCACCATCACACCATTGATAAATTGATCATTCAACTGAAAGATAGATAATTAACATTTCTTTTATATTTTTTACCTATTTTCCAAATAAAATCGTAGGTCAAACAACAATCTCATCGTATTTTCTTTGGTTCTAACTTGAATATAGTCGAACTCATAGAATGTCCTTCACTTTTACATTCAAATAGTTGTATACACAAGAACGTACATTCTCTTGAATAAATTAAAGGAAATTTCCATTCAGAATGAACAATCTTATTGTCAGTTACTTTGAAATATCTTAATACAGATAAAGCCTTCAGTGAATAACTTTCAATATCCATATGATACATGCTATAAAAGACCTAACGAAAACTTTATCGAGTAACTTCCAGAAAAATATTATTATACAAAAGAGCTCAAAACCTTCTAATAGCAAGTGAAAGGATATTCCATCATTTTGTAAGATAGTCTCAAACGATTCGATAGAGAATCCTAGTAATTCCAGGAAATCTTTCAACGCACAGATGTTAGAATAACCATAAACGATAATGTGGGATCTTACAGACTTCACGTTAATGAAATAATTTGTTTGATTAATAGGAATATCCTTATAAACAAACATTACTTACAAAATCTAACAAAAATTTTTTACAACAAACAAACTTCAGCGTATTATTGCTTAATTCAAAATAGAAAAGTGCAAGGAAAAAATTAATAGTCAAATTATAATCTTTATGTGAACAGTCAAGTTTCGTCAGAATGAGTTTGAGTTGTTCGCCATCTAAATGTGAAGGGAAAGCTGATCATACTTCTGTAAATTCCTTTAGATCAATAACTTCATTGAACTAGTCAGCCAACACCAAGGTAAGCAGAAATTACCCTGGACCCTTGTGGTATAGACGGGAGTCGTTCGCTGATACCCAATGAAATCATTCAGATAAGCTTGTACCATTCCATTCACAATATTATAAACAAATAATATAGCACCCATCTTGTTGTGAATAACTTTTGACATTCATATCACACTGAATGTATCTTCGTGAACTGAGTTAATTTCTTTGTGATTAAAATATATACAAAAAAGCCTATTACCTGTCAAAAGCATAACTTGAATTTTGAAATAATAAAACACATGATTAAGAATTTTTGTATATATTATTGCGAACATAAGAACAGATAGATAAGAGATTCAAGCCAGGTAGTGAATAACTTTCAATATTCCAATATAAATGTATTTACGAAAATAGAATTAAGTTACATCGAGAAGAAATTTATACAGAAAATTTCAAAACTTCCTCTAGGATATTCTTGATTGATTCCATACAGAATACTATTATTAGTACTACATTCCAGAAGTACAAAATCAGTTGGGAAAATTTCAAATTATAAACGTGAAATGAATAATAAATTATGAGAAATTCGGAATGTTTAAATGAAATAATCATCAAAATGGACAAAAACATCAAATTCCGTGCACAAAAATAAAATTGAGTTATTGTATTCTAAATATAATACATTATTCTGATAGAATGAATGTATTTGTTTTATTACTTTCACATTATCCTCCACATTATTCTCCTTCGGAAGAGGGATCACTTTATTCTTGATGTACCTCATATTAACGTTCCCCAGAACGCGGCTCCTAAGGAAAAAGAGTGGAACGATTCCGTGATTCAGATTCTTTCTTCAAAAATCTAGGTCTCAGAAATGGTTCCAAATTTGGTAATTACGTCGTGAAATGACGATTTCTTTTTACGAATATATTTCCGAAATATGTAGGAATCTTTTGACACTCGAATTATACCTCCTGGTAACCACATATAATTAGGACGAATGAAAGAAAGCCCCCCAATGATTTCTTTGATTTGTTTACGTGAAAGTTTTGCGAAGCTGAGTGGCGGGGGAAACTTTGAACCGATATCGATTTCTGGAGGAGATAACTTTGAACGATAATTTATCGCCGGAAACTTGGATCTCGGAAAAAAATTCATACAATTTCTTATAGGGGAAATATCGAAATAGATATCAAAGCAGGATCTCGTGACAAAAACGATCTAGAAATACATTTTTGAACAGCTCTAAAGCGCCTATGCGGCCTGGACGTCACTCGGACTCGAACGGGGAGTCGTCAAACGGAAGAAGCCCCGATCTCTCGGAGGAAAATGGTCCGCTATCTGAAAAAAATTTCTCTGCCGACAATATCGCCTACCCATATCCCCCGCCAAATTCTTTCATTTGTCTACGCCCAATCCTCACGGTTTTGGTATAGTTAGGAGAATAAGGAAAAATATTAAATTTTTTCACAAAAATATTTCGAAATCCCTCTCTCTCTTTTTCTGGTCATTGTATTTCGATTCCTATGGAATAGATTGCTATTTCTCATCTATTCTATTGAATTCGACAAAATAGTTTACTCCGTATATCAAATTTTCTATATAATATTAACCAGAAACACCACGATGACCTATATTAGCGAGGAACAAACGATTACTGCATAATTTTCGTTTATTTTTCAATACACTACTTTTAGAATTCTTAGGTGTTCAAATAAAGAATTATTGCGCTTATCTAAGTCTTTCGGATAAATCCGAACTCTGAAGTGACAACTACGAGGAAGAAAGATGGTTATCTCTATTCGGGGATTTGAAATAAGATTCTCGCCTCCCATTCCTGTGGGAACAACATCTCTCGTGAAGCTGTGGAACCAATTATGAACCACAGAAGGGCGAGCTGGCGAACAAACAATCGAATAAATACATCTCTGGAACGGAATGTTGGCCTGCCACCTTTGTTTCTATCTAAAATAAGAGAGTCATTACTCTCGTAATTCATGGGTGACTTGAAAATCGATATCACGGTGTTTCCATCTTGTTTTCAATGAATTTCACCCTCAATGAATTTTCCCCCGATCGAATGTCTATTCGTAGGGTATAGCAACGAAGAGAATTGAGTCTAAATCTAGATTGTACTTCAAGAACTGATATGGGTCATTTGTTTTTTCCACAGTGTATTATCGTATAGTAGGGATAATTTACAAATACCTTCTTCGATATGAAGAGGTATCGGTGCATCAAAAACTATTATTCAATTTAATAATGAGGTATTGACCAACTATAGTTTTAAGGATGTGATGTGAGCTATAGTTGGGACCTTCAATACAACGGTGATGTCATATCACTCAGACAATTTTCGTTAACTGCGAATGCTAAAACCATTTGCAGAAATAAAAAAAATTGTCCTGCATTCAAACTTTGCTTGTATTCAATCAAACAAGAAATACTCAAAGGTTTGGTCACGTATTCATCAACATAACCGAGAATAAGACCTGACAATTTTCAAACGACTACAATGAAGTTTTTGAAGATGTTATTCTCTTCATGTACTCATCTGTTGTTTACTGATTTGCTTTTAAGTTAAGTAGTATACAGGGTGGCCCGCGTGTCACTGGAAGTAGCATATTGCCAAGAAAACGACGGATTTTCAACTTTTTTTATCGCAATATGATGAACTGATACGGTCTCAATCAATGAATTATTTCGTATAAACAGAGTGTTTCGTTTCTGAGGAACAAATCTGAGTTATGATTTTGTAAGTAGAACAGCCTATATATCTTGATGATTTAAGCTTTGTGAGATCAAATGAAGCTGACTTTGTTCGATATTCCCTACACCTTAGTTCAATGGTTCTCGATATATTCGAGATTTTTCGAGATTTGGTGACTTTTTTGAGAATTTTTTTCCTTTTCACGTTGTGATTTTGCATATGTTACTATTACTCCATTTCTGAGTAACCATCGTTGGAAAACACTGAAATTGATACTGGGTACACAGAAAGAAATTTCCGATTCCGCCTTTATTCAAGCCTCATTTTTAAAATTTTTTGAAATGACACACCCTGTATCTTATACTCTGTAATGATCGATTATTTTATACCTTTCGAACGATATCCTTCTCCATACCTATCTTCAACGGTTTCCGTGATTTCTTGAATTTTCCGATACTTTGTGTCTCAATATTCATCTCGAAATATTTTCCTTCGTTTTTGAAGAGGGGTGCATGTCACTCGATGTGATAAAACAGGGGTTTGTACGATGTGCTTTTCAAAACACCAGTTTTAAGTCTATAAGTCGAAAATGATAAAAAAATCTCTGCATGGACCGATGAAAAGGCGATGAAAATGAGTTTTTCATGGACTTCAGCGGAAAAAAGCTGTGTTTGAAGTTGAAAATTGTTTAATTGGAGGCAATTACTTATTTCCTCCTTTCAATAATAATAATAATAATTCAATAATAATAATAATAAATAAACCTATCCTCAGGGGCTCAGGAACATTGTTTCTGAGTACGGGCTTAGCGAACCCGAGGTACCCAAGCTGAACCTGGCAGTAGGTATAAAATGCAACTTATCCAATGATGTACAATCTAAGGAATAAACGGGTGAATCGACATTGTACCACCATAACCTCTTGTAGCGTTCAAGATTTAGGAAGAGGGTCTTGTTCGGAAAGTGAGTCACAGTCTCCCTCGGTTAGCGACGGAAGCAGCGTGATATCGAGTAGGGATATTGCAACAAAAAACCAAGGGGGAAATAACATCAACACCTCCGAACCGACTCTTGATGTTTCAACGGCGGAGCAAGCCATTATGCCTACGACCACGAAAGCCGGACTCCCTAGGAAACGCATGAAGTGGACTCCAGAAATGAATACCTTCATTATGCGTTCCTATTACAAGATTACAAACTTGGAATCGGAAATGACAGCGTACAGATACGCGTTACATCTTGCGTTCATAGAAAAATATCCTAAATTACAGCACATATCCGAGCAGAGAATTTCGGATCAACGAAGAACAATCGTTAAAAACAGGCTACTTTCTTCAGAAACGCTGCAAAGCTTACGAGAAGAGGTCATAATGGAACTCAGAATGGAAAATGATACTCATAACGGTATACCTGCTGGAATCAATAAATGTGTCACAGATAACATCGAAGCCACGGAAACGAATATTAACATGAAACGCCCTCCTGAGCCGAATCAGCAGAACGAATATATGTATTTAGCAAGATCAAAACTCAACAGAGCAATAATTGAATTCAGTGGTAGTAACCCATCTAAAAGACCTAAACTTCCCAAAATCAAGACGAACAAGAACTCCAATATCATCCTAGCAAGCGTAAACTCAGTGTTTGAAGAATTTCAAGACGCTTGAAATCACATATACACAAAATTTATAGGAAAATTGGTACGAACACAATTGTTCCTGTCATCGTATCCTCGACTGGTTTAATACCCAAAACTTTGCATTATAGCCTTAAGAAATTAGAATTGCATAAGAATACCTATATAGAAATGCAAAAACTGTAATTCTTAATACATGTAGAATAGTTAGGAAATTTATGTCAAGTATATTGTAATCGAGCCTCTTCCTTTGATTGCTAAATCTGGGAAAGGTAAATTATATCCAGCTAACAGCTGAGATAGTGAATAAGTCCACGATAATAAATAATAATAATAACAAGTAATAAAGACGACTCATTAGACGGCATGCGATACAAAAATTGCCATAGAAGTAACTGAAAATTCATTTTACACAAGGTGCAGCTCGTTTTCATAGTATATGATAGTATATAACCAGGTCCTGTCGTGGCTCGGAAGATATATAACTCCTGAAGATTGGGGCTTTCTAGCCTCCAGCACCACCCGATATCATGAAATTAATTTTCTGCAAATGCAACGGAAATTGTAGAAGCATGTGTGCTGCAGAAAAGCAGGCTCTAAATGCTCTACAGTATGCCTCTATTGTTTTGGCGAATCATGCAGCAACATCATGGAAATATCAAAGATAATAGAAGAAAATTAATTCGTAGATGAACTTCCAACTTTGACTCCTATTTGAACTCTTATCATTCCCCAAACCTTCACATTAGACGTTGAATTACATTCTGAGTCACAGCTTGGACCATCGAAGAAAACTAGAATAGAATAGCTTGCTAATAACTGATTGAAAATATGATTATGTTATCGACAAGATGTATGTGGAGTAGTCCTACTGGAGATACCACGTAAAAAAACGCGCCTAATAGTTAACAATGAATGAGTAAAGTTTGTAGGAAAGGATTTGACGAAAATTATCGAAAAAGTATTTACAATAAAAAAAAGATCATTAAAACTAAGTTAATCATTTTGTTTTGACCGGATTCTTGTAAGCACTGACGAACCCAGTCAACTCTGGACCACTGTAACAGCGTTTTGAACGAATGAAATTAACAAAAAAAAATGAACAAGGAAATTTCCTCAAAAAACATCTACAATATTGGTCAGTAGTAATTTTTTTGTAAAATGTATAAAAAAGTTATACAGCATTTTCTCCCTATTTTGCTAATAACCTCTTTAATTTTAAAGCAAGGGCAAAACGTTATATGACAATATTTGTTGGCAAAGCAATTTGCTACATTGTGTTGTCAAAAATTTTTTGTAGAACATAGGGTTTTCGAGATATCGCGGAAAAAGGTGTTTGCAACCCTTTTATCGAGGATGGCGGCCGAAGCACAATTCTATTGATCCCCCCTACATGCCCCAAAAATAAAATTGCGTCCTCTAAAAAATGCAAAGCTCATGTAACATTTCAATGGACAATCAGTATGAAACACAATTGTGCCAACTTAGCAACAACAAGAAGTTTCATAGTCGTTTTGAGCCGATTTTTTATATAATCTATTCAGAATGTATAACAAATCTATAAAAAGGAATTTATTTCAATTAGTATTATGCTATCGAGGTGAAGACCAGCCATATTTCATATTCTTATTCGATAAATATACTTTCGTTTTTGATCCGAAACGAAGGCCGCAATAAAAATTGAGAACATGGAAGATCACCGTAGGGAGCATTTCCAATTCTGATAAAAATATCCATAAATTTAATTTCATATTTCGGCGGTATGCGGCAGGGGTGGCTGATATAAACAATTCCATCTCCCCCTATCATCAAAGCCCCAATGAACCCAATATACATCCGAACAACTCATTAAGATAAGTACAAACGTGAATGGGTTCCTCAAAATACGAACACATTTGTGGTGATGGCATAAAGCATTGTGGGGAAAAGTACTTGTACATGCCGGTTGAGATATTTCAGCCCCTGCCAATTTTCAGACGAATTCACGATATTCTTATTTTTAAAGATTACTGTGTTATAAAGGTTTTCTTTCTGGCATACCAGTGTCGGGTATTCGGATGAAGCTTGACCATCCCTTAAGCGGAGAATAAGAAATAATTTTGTTGACTAATATTGAGGACTTATTTAATTTGGGGAAATTCATTTTCTATGAAGGTGAAGTAAATTATATATTATACTTTCCAGAATTGTATTTTTACAAATCCAACCTGTTTCGACCGTCAGGTCATTTTCAAGTGGTCAACTACAGGAAATGAAATTTCTTGAATAGATATTTGTCTAATATATAATATTGGAGTCGTAACGTCTTTTTCGGGAATACTCTTAGGGGATGGTGGTAGTTTTAACTGGGCGAGGAAGAAAAAACGCGGCGAAAAAGCGGGAGCCGAAAGCCCACATAAGTTTTTTTCCCGGTAGGGAAGGGTTAGGAGTAGGTATGCGCCAAATTTGCAGCCCCTAGCTCAAATGACGGAGCCCTGAGGATTTTTCGAAAAATTTCGCCGAAACGTCGCCGAGAGCGAACGGAAAGTCGAAACGGCGAGTTTTTTTCGGAATCGTAAACTAGTCTTTCGGAAGGCGATCAGAACGAGCGATCAAGAGGAAATTTCGAAAAAAAGCTCCGAAAAACAGAAAATAAAAAAGGTTTCCGATTCTTTGCGAGTGAAGATTACAATATCGTCCGACTTTTATGCCTATACAAATTTTTCCATGGCTTCAGATCGTTTCAAAACCTGGTCGAAGAGCAAGCCTCGAGTTTCGCATGTTGCGCCGCAATAGTTTCATTACCGTAAAACCCCGGGAAAATTGGAAAATCTTCGATCCAACGAAGGTCTGTCGGCGGAGTTTTGCAAAATTTGGCTCTGTTATCCTCATTTCTAGAACCTCCGACAGCCAGAAATTGAAGAAATTAACGAACGTCGAGCTGTCAAAATTATGGCTTTTGTTTCTTCCGTCCTACTTATACAGGACTAGTGGGAGGAAGGATTCGGGTGTCGAACGATTCCTACATTTTTCGAGATCGGGTTCGAGAAGAGAAATCGTTACTCTACGACTTCCTATTCGAATTTGGGACGATTTTGAGACCTAGATTTTCGCTAAATAGAACAGAAGCACGGGGGCGGGGACAGTCATTTCTCCTACGTCGCCCTGCAAGATCGGTAGGCAGTCAGTTTTACCAGCGTGAGGAATTTAATGCTCTCTCTTTTGAGAATGAGAAAAGTGAGATGTCAGCAAATTTTAGTTTCAACAACATAATTTCGGTACTACCATCATCTACAATATTGTGCTCCCTCTCTTCTGAATGAGAATAGGAGACGAAATAAAATATCCATGTGTACGGACTTTATTTCAAGTCAAGAAATTATTTCAATTGGTATTATGTTCGATCCGTAAAATGAATATTTTCGAATATTATTTCAATGAAGAGTTTAACGAAACTGGAAATAAATTTTCAAAGGTAAGTGAGATTAGTTTGATGTTCTTTTGTAGATTTTTTTATATTTAGTTGAAGGAAATAAATGACGAACTCTCAAAATTTATATATTCACATGCTGAGGTTATTTGAACCGAAGCAATGAGATTCAAACGGATAGTTATAATAAAAATAAGTTGAGGAGACTTACAATAATGTTTTGAAGGTAGATTAATGTAATTTTGGGATTATTTTTGTATTTCAAGTATATTCTTTTAGCATGCTCAAGAAATGAACCCAAAATTCCATATTTCATATTTTTATTCATGGTTATTCTAACCTCTATGCGTATTGAGCTTTTACGAATTTATAAAATTTTTTTGATAGGAACTCCAAGAAATTTCAATTAGGTAATTCAGAACATTTAAGATATGTATATTGAAAGCTATTCATCATACAATCTCTGTATTAATGTATGTCAAACTGAATGTCAGCAAGACTGTGTTCATTTTAAATCAAACTTTCGTTTCAGTTCAATCAAGAGGAGGTACGCTTGTATTCTACAATTATCCAAATGTGAAAGAAAATCAGATTTTTTTGACTTTATTCAAGTTTTAACCAAAGAAAGTAAGATCTCACATTTCTGTGGTTATCTGTTACTGTTCGAAACCTAACCTACATATATATTTAGAAAATATGAAAAAATTACATAAGAAGTGTGATTCATGTATCTTTCAGTTGAATGATCATTTTGTCAGTGGATTGAAGGTGAGCTGTTTTTCAATACAAATTTAGTTATTATTATTTCTGAAATACTTAGTTTCAGGTTATCATCCACCTGACAAAGAAGAAATATAAAATAAATCTACTGTAAAAATTGGAAAATAAAATGTTAATCAATATTCAACCAAATCTGAAGAAGTTATATAAGTTTCATTCTGTACAACGACAACTTTCAATCTAAGATTTATGAAAGTCACAAGAACCTTTCAACCATATAAAGCACTAGGAGCATATGGTATATACACTGCACACTTGATAAAAGATATGGACCAAATTAATAGGTAATAAATCCACATCTTCAGATCCTGTCTAGCATTGGGATACGTTCCAGACCCCTGGAAAAGGGTTCGAAAGAATCCCAAGAATGAAGACAAGATCTTACATAAAATCGCCAAAGATTTTAGACCAATTAGATTCACCTCCTTTCTATTGAAAACTATGGAGACTAGTAGAAAGATATCTAAAGAAGAACACCCGAGTGAAGCGCCCCCTACATGTCACTCAACATGCTTACGAGCAAGGTTGATCAGTCGATTCGGCATAACACTCTGTAGTACAGTACATCGAGAAAGTCACTCTAGAAAATTTTCAAGATATAGAAAGAACCTTCGATAACACACTTTATAAATCGAAAGATGAAGCTATCTTAAATAGAAAAGTAGACAAAACCATAGTAACGTTGGTGGGACGACTGCTGTCGACCACACGCATCGAGCCTCACTTCAGCGAGTCGACCGTCCGGGGTAGCAGGGGATGTCCTCAGGGGGGAGTACTATCTTCTATTCTCTGGAACCTCGTGGTGGATGGGCTCCTGACGCCTCATGCCGATGCTGGGCAATTTGCAGTGGGTTATGCCGATGACATCTTCCTCCTTGTTCGTGGAAAACAATTCAGCATCATACATGAAGTTGCGCAGAACGCTCTGCAAAAGACTGAACAATACTGCAGATAAACGACCTGTTTGTTAATCTCAACAAAACGAACATGATTCTATTAACTTGAAAAAGGAAACTACCGCACCTATTACTTTTAACGAGGAACTAACTATAGTAAAACGGGTAGAATATCTAGGTGTGATGCTTGACGCCAAACTAAATTGGGACCACCCCTAACCCATGCGGCTATGGTATGGTGGCCTGCACTGGACAGAGAGATAAGACGGAACAAAATGAGCAAGATCCATGGAGTGTCTCCTCTAAACATGGTGGAGAAGACGGCCATGAGCATCTTATTGAGGTTAGGTTAGACTGGTCTTATCAATTGTTTTGTTTCTATTTTTACCTTAATCTATTTTCAACTCATACATTACACAACGTTTAACTTAATTTCGTTAGTTTTTCTTTCATTTTATATCTGAAGATACAGGCTGTTGAGAAAAAAACACTGCAATATTTAGAGAGGTGATTGCTGAAGTCATGTCATGAAAAAAGTGCATGTAAACATAGCTCTGCAAATACTTCGTTACCAATTTACAGGCTGTTGAAGTTTAATCGAAAGATTCAGTTAAATTTGAAGTTTTCGAAAGACTGCTTGAGATATTGTGGTAAACTTTAGGGGGTATAGAAAACTTCCAGTGTATTTTCAATACAAAACAATATTTTGGACTCGTGCAGCTTTCGATCAAACTTTAACACACTGTAGATCGGTAACTATTTTCATGAAATTACTTCAGCAATCAGCGCCTTAAATATTGCCGTATCTTTTTTAAACTACCATTTATTTATGTTATCTCATGTTTGAAACCAAAACAAGTTCGATATTTTGTATGTAAAGAATTCGAAGCGACCACAATAATGAATTCAAAACAGATGGAAAAAAGGAGGCACGAATCGATAGTCGGTAATAAATTTCTACAAAATATTATTTTAAGCGAAATACACGAAATATTTGTATCCGATACATTTACGAAGTATGAGAGGAAGCGACGTTTTCAACAAATTGGAAGCTTAGCAATAAGAAGAATCTTGAAGCAAGAAACAGTTTAAGATGTAGAGAACGATCTAGTTATCGTGATGTGGATGACATATAATCCACTTTCGAAGTAATAAGACCCGCTTTTAGTATAAATAAGTCATCTGCAACGAACACTTTAAAAATTCATCTTTAGTACTTTCTAGTTTCTACTCTTTGGAGGAAGAGAGAGCATTGCGTCTTATCGATCATCTGGAGATCACAGGTAATATTCTCTGTTATACGAGGTTCTCTATTCATTCCTTCTTTTTAGAATGAAGATTGGTTTGTAAATAAATGAGAAAGTTAACATTTAATATTTCGAAATTATGTATTGATGGTAATTCCTGTATTGTACATAAGTATTCAGTATTCATTAGCTTGTTGTTGATAATGGACGTATGTCCGAAACCGGTCCAACCAATGTAAAAATTTTGTCATTCTTTACATCAATAAATTAGTGATAGTTAAAACATTAGTAACTAGTTTTATTTTATTATTCATGATGAATGTCAACTATCACGTGGTTCAGGCTTCATCAATCAATTACTTCTTTAGTAGTTGATTCTTTCTTGGACATATTTTCTTCGGATAGTGGCAGAGAGAAAGCCTCATGACTTAATGAATTAAACACAGTCAAATAGGATGCCAATATCCCTAGAGATGGGATTTTAATGTATATCAAAACTTGGTATGTTAGTTTTATGAGTGGTTGTTAGGTCTGAAAAGTCTTCTTCTTCTTGTTCTTATTCTTTTAAATAGACCTATTGGTCTGTTGCTTGCCGAAGCCGTCTCTGGATGGTTTCTTGCGAGGTGGACTGCCAGCTTTCCTGCCACCTTTTTGGGGGTCTTCCTGGTGGGCGCTTTCTATGTGGCTTGCTCTCCATCATTGTGCGCGTAATCTGTTTTCGTGCAATCTTCGCACGTACGCATACCATTCTCTTCGTCTTTGTCTGCCCCATCTGACAATGTCTACTATGCCGTATTGAGCTCGTATGTCAGTGTTTCTTATTTTGTCCAGTCTGGTCTTTCCGAGGATAGTTCTTAGGGGTTTTCATTTCGGCCGCGCGTAGCATACTTTTAGTTTTGTTTGTGTCTTCGCGTGCTTCTATGCCGTAAGTCATGATAGGTCTGATGCAAGTCTTATAGATCTTCACCTTGCTATCTGTTTCCATGTGCTGGTTTGACCATATCACATCTCTAAGACACCCTGACAGAGCTGCTGCTTTAGTTATGAGACTTCTTACTTCCTTCGCCGTATCGTGGTAGATGCAGATGTCCATGCCTAGATATTTAAAGACATTGACTTGCTCGATCGATTTGTCTTTCATAACCACTTCACACCTGACAGGTTCCCTGGAGAATGTCATGGCTTTAGTTTTTGATATTGAAATTACCATGTTGAGTTGTTGGCTGACTTGATAGAATTTAAAAAGCTGTCTCTGAAGATCGTTCTCCGTTTCTGCTATAATAGCTGCGTCGTCAGCATAGCAGACCACAGATATTTTAGAGTGGCCCATTTTGTATCCCAAATCTAAGGATGTGACTTGTTGTATTATTTCATCCATCAAGAGGTTGAAAAGGAAAGGGCTCAGGCTGTCACCATGTCTAAGTCCGCCTGGTGTTTTTATGTTAGGTGTAGTTTGTTCGCCTGACTAGATCTTTGTCATATTTCCGGTGTTCAAGTTTTTAATTAGTTTGATGATTTGGGACGGGGACTGTCTTTTTATTAGAATTTGTAGGATGTCTGTCAAGCGCACTTTGTCGAATGCCTTTGTTAAGTCTATAAAACAGATGTAAGCAGGCTTGTTGAACTCTATTGATTTCTCCTTTAGTTGTTGCATTATGAAGAGGGCGTCTGTTGTTGATCTATTTATTTGAAATCCAAACTGTTCCTCTCTATTCTCGATACGTGATTCCAATTTGTCTCTTAGGATGCCAGTGGGCAGTTTCATGGACGTACTTAGCAGGGTTATACCCCTGTAGTTTTCAGGTGATGTCTTTTGCCCCTTTTTGAAGATAGGAATAGTGATGCTGCTGCGCCATTCTTCAGGAATCTGTGATGTGTTTAAAATTTTATTGAAAAGAGTTAGCAGCTTCCCGGTGAGTTTTTTCCCCATATTTTACCAATTCGTTCGGGATGTTGTCTGTGCCCGCGGCTTTCTTGTTTTTTAGCTTTTGTATTTTTTTCTCAGCTCTTCCTTTGTTATCAAAACATCATCTGGTGCTTCGCCTTCGTTCACCCATATATCAGTTGTTTCTTCATCTTGGTACAGCTCTGTGAAATATTTTTCCCAGATGTCAGGTGATATGATTTTAGTTTGAACGTATTCATTTACTGGCTTTTTCCTGTTTTTCAGCATCTTCCATACCTTTCTTTGTGCTCCATAAAGGTCGTGTTCCATTTCACTGGTAAACTGTCTCTAGTGTTCCTTTTTGATGGCTCTGATGGCTGCATTAGCTTTGTTTCTATTTTCAACGTATCTTGATAGATTGGTTTCTGTTGGTGAACTTAAATACAATAGATAGCTTTCACGTTTCATATATGCCAGTTTCTTTACTTCCCTACAATACCATGACTTGATATTTTTGATGGCGTTTATGTAGATTGTGCGTTCTCCCACCGACTCTGCTGCAGCTTCTGTTATGCAGGTTTAAAAAGTGAATCTGATTATCGAGTAACTCTCTCTTAAATTTAATTTTGAGATGAATACCATTGATGTAAGTTTAAAATTCAGCTATAATAGTTGTCTAAAGGTTCCTATAAAACATACTAGTATATCGTCTACATATCTATACTAAATATGAACTAATTTTGATATGGAGAAATTAAATATGATATCTTCAATATATGCTATGAAAATATCTGCTAGTAAAAGACTCAATGGGGATCCAATCAGTAGTCCTTGAGGTTGTTCACAACGATTGAATTTGAAATAATTCTGGTGTAGGAACAGCTTGAGCAAAAACATAAAATCATTTTGTACAATGGAATTATTGTGTGATTTGTTTAAGATGCCAGAGACCAATGGAATGCATTTTCCTCCTGATATGTTGGATACATGTCATATACATCAAAACTAATTGGATATGATTTTCAGTTAGAACTTGTTTCAATTTTTGTGTTAATTGAATTGAATTTTCTGTTGAATATTTAGGTGTAAAATTTGTTGAATTCTTAGATATAAGATTTATTTCTTTTGCCGATTTGTATATTGGGCTGTTCTTGAATGACACTACTGGGGTATCCAATTAACGAATGGTAATTACCAGGATCATACGAGAAATATATATATATATATATATATATATATATATATATATATATATATATATATATATATATATATATATATATATATATATATATATATATATATATATATATATATATATATATATATATATATATATATATATATATATATATATATATATATATATATATATATATATATATATATATATATATATATATATATATATCTTGAAGAAATTCCTTTTTTTCGAACGGTATTGTATTTAGAAGTAAAAATCTACTTCAGCAATTTATTTTGAAGTAAACAGGGTGTCCTAATTTTCTATGAAAAAACCTTGGGAGGTTTCTTCAGACTGAAAGACCACCTTTTGTTGAAGATTCGAGAGCGTCCCAAACTCTGCTATAATGTTTTGAAGTTATAAGTTTTAGTGAGTGCAATACTTTTTTTTCCGTAAAAATTTATTAAAATAGGCCCTCACATTATCGCATGCTCCTTCGGCCAGAGAGAATGAATACTTTTTTCCTTTCGTTTTCTTATTGTCCAAGGATAACTTTATTGATGCTTTAAAATAGATTATCCTCATTTTATACACGGGTGACGCAACAAAATTATTGAATATAGTAATTTTAAAAATGTCATATCCTGATTTTTTCCAATGGAACACTGGAACACCTATATGTTATTATTCATGTCAACGCATAAAACATTGTGCCATATTTTTGCAGAAGTAACATTATCTTCATCTTCATCCATTTTCGAAATCAAAACAAAATAAACGAAAATAATAAAATCAGAGGTTTCGAAAGTAAAGTTTATTAGTACATATCATTATACTTGATCAGAGAAATGAAGATATTTCAAGGTAGTCGTGTATGAAATAGGTAATACATTGGTTTTTGGTGGGATGATCTACGTTTCTTTGTAGACACAACTCAATCCTTCTGACGAAAGACCGTTGAACTCTCGACAACATTTGCGGATTAACTGACTGAAAGGCGTCGAGTATTCTCTGTCTCATATCTAACTGTGTTTCAGAAGGACTCTGGTAAACTATACCCTTTTTATAACCCCACTAATCAAATCTAAACTTGAAAGATCCGGAGACCTAGCTGGTAATCTAACAGGACCACTACGTCCCATCCATTTGTTTGGGAATACATGACTCAAATGCTCTCTAACCTTATGTGAGTAATGTGCCGGTGTTCCATCCTGGTGAAACCACAAATCTTGTCTTATATGCTCTGGCACATCGGCAGGTAATATTGGTAGATGATTTTCCAGAAAATCTGAATACATTTCACTATAGAGGTGCCTTCGAAAAAGTGCTGCCCAATTAGATATCCATCTACTATAGCGGCCCATACATTCAAGGACCAACGATACAGGTGATTTATTTGTCTCATGAGGTGTGGATTTTCCATGGCGTAATGATGAAAATTGTGCCTGTTAACAAGCCCATTCTTGTAGAAATTTGCCTCGTCCGAGAAAAGAACTCTGCTAGACATATTTGGATTTTCCGCTACTTTGTCACTTGCCGAATTGCAAAAATTGATTCGATTTTCATAGTTTTGATTGTTCAGTTCCTGGTGCAGCTGCACATGATATGCGTGAAATCTATTCACTTTCTAGATTCTCTTGACGGAAGTTTATACCTGTTATTTGAGAAATCTCTTTTTGGCTCTTAAATGGGCGTCTGTTACTGTCAACAAAACAGATAAATGGTTGTCTTCAGCTGTAGAAATTTTTGGGGTTTCATCTTTTTTGTAAGCGATATTACCCGTTTCGATAAATCTAATAAGCATCTTGTATCAGGTGGCCTCTTATCAGGAAACCTTTGTGCATAAACTCTACTTGCGAAAAAGAATTTCTATCACACTCAGCCAGAATAAAAACCATATCAACCATTTCTTCATAGCAGTCAATACGGAGAATTGGGTTCAAACCTCACTTTAACAAAGTTTAATAACGAAACAATGATAAGTTTACTACGTAAATGCAGAATATGACACCTGACAAAAGGCACAAATAAAACAAAAATTCAAGACATACCTCGATTTACGTTTTAATCATCTTGATTTTATCAGTCGTTAAAAGAATTATTTTGCTTAGGTCTCATGTTTTAATACTTGAATCATTACAGAAAAACTTCTGTGCGAATTAAGATGCATATTGATGAGTTTGATACGGTTTGTAGAATTTTCATCGAAAATTTTTACAAATAATCGAATATTTCGAACATGATCGAAGATAAAGATAAGGGTACTTCTGTAGAAATATAGCATATTATTTCATGTGTTGAAATGAGTAATAAAATACAGGGTGTTCCATTTGAAGAAATCAAGATATGATATTTTCAAAATTACAATATTCAATATTTCTTTTAGTCACTCCTGTATAAAATGTGGATAATCTATTTCAATTCAACAATGATGCTATCCTTTTAGGCAATAAGAGAACGATAGGATAAAGTATTCATCCTCTCTTGCCAAAGGAGCGTGCCATGCTGAAGTACTTACTTTCCAAATACAATACCGTTCGAACAAAATGAAATCTTCAAGAGTGTACAAGCTACAGAGTACCGCGCCTTTGGTAAATCACCCAGTGTATATATATATATATATATATATATATATATATATATATATATATATATATATATATATATATATATATATATATATATTTATTATCGTGGACTTATGCACTATCTCAGCTAGTCGCTGGATATAATTTACCTTTCCCAGATTTAGCAATCAAAGGAATAGGCTCGATTACAATATACTTGACATAAATTTCCTAACTATCCTACATGAATTAAGAATTACAGCTTTTTGCATTTCTATATAGGTATTCTTATGCAATTCTAATTTCTTAAGGCTATCATGCAAAGTTTTGGGTATTAAACCAGTCGAGGATACGATGACAGGAACGATATCTATTTTGTCGAGGTGCCACATCTGCTTGATCTCAATAGCAAGGTCTGTGTATTTGGACTTTTCTCCTGGAACTTATTCAGCACGTTGTTATTATTTGGTATGGCGACATCCACCAGCATTGCTGTCTTGGCTCTCTTATCATACACCACTATGTCCGGCCTATTATTCGTCACCATTCGGTCAGTGATAATAGGCCTATCGTAGTATAATCTGATAGAGTCATTTTCCAATACGGGCGCCGGTTGATACTTGTAATATGGCTGGAATGTATTCAGAAGTCCGTACTTGTGTGCAAGTTTCTGATGGATAATGTTGCACACTTGATTATGCCTGTGAAGATAGTCTGTATTGGCCAGTTGTTCGCATCCGGACGTAATATGCTGTATCGTCTCCGATCTTATATGGCATTTTCTGCACCTATCTGTTTGTAATGTTCCGTCCTTCATAATAAATTTTTGTAGTTGTTTGTAGCGATCACTTGGTCTTGGATGGCCATAAGGAATCCTCTGTTTCCGCGAATAATTCTCCTTTCATCAACCATTTGTTGGAGGCTTCTTTGTCGATGTGTGGTTGATCAATCTCATGGTGATGTCGTCCATGCAATTCCTTTCTTGACCATTGCTCTTGTTTTTCAGTATCTGATAGGAATGGTAGATTCAGCAGGTCATCTCTGGTAGCAAGATTTAGAGGTGTATATCCCTTATCAGCCAACGATACCACTCTTTGTAGGTCAGAAGTGAGAGCTTTTGCTGAGAAGAATTCTCTGAGATTTCTTATTTGTTCGGTGTGTAAATTGACAACATCTATTAATCCGCGTCCTCCTTCTTTCCGCTTCAAAGTTGTTCGTATCACAGACGATTTTGGATGATGATTGTTGTACTTTGTCAGCATCGTTCGGGTCTGCCTTTGAATATCATCTAGCTTTGTCTTAGTCCATCTGATTATTCCAAATGAGTAAAGCAACACTGGAATGGCGTAGGTGTTAATTGCCTTGACTAGATTCCCCGAGTTCAACATCGATTTCAGCGCAGACTTCAGACGCTGACTGTATTCTGAACGAATCTTCTCCTTTGATTGTTTTTGGTCTAACAATCTGGCTTGTTGGTATCCCAGATATTTGTATGTTTCGCCATCTCTCATGCACTGTATAGTGTCACCGTTTGGAAGTTGTGTTTCACAATCTATGACTTATGACTTTTCCTTTTTGAATGTTCAGGGTCTTACATTTTTCAATCCCGAATTTCATATGAACATCTGCCGAGAACTCACTGACAGTTTTCAGCAAATCATCCAATTGCTTCTTGTTCGAAGCATATAATTTGATGTCATCCATATACAGCAGGTGGGAGATTGTATGATAATTCCTTTCTGCTTTTATCCTAAATCCGTATCCAGCTCTATTGAGCATTGAGGACAATGGGTTCATTGCCAAACAGAACCATAGTGGACTCAAAGAGTCTCCTTGAAAAATTCCACGACGTATGGGTATCTCGTCGGTTTTAATTGATTTATTGTTCATGTTGACCTGCAGAGACGTGCGCCAGTGTGTCATTGTTGTCTTCAAGAACGCTACCAGGGCTGGGTGAATTTTGTATATCTGCAATACTTCAACAAGCCAAGAATGGGCGGTACTATCGAATGCTTTCAGATAATCGAGAAAGGCTGAATGAACATTGCGATGCCCTACGTGTGCCTGTTTCATTATCACAGAATCGATGATGAGTTGTTCCTTGCACCCGTGGTGTTTCTTTCTGCATCCTTTCTGCTCCTGTGCTAATATATTGTTGTCGTCAAGGTGTTGGTATATTCGATTGGATATGCATGAAGTGAGTATTTTGTAGAGTGTTGGCAGGCAAGTGATTGGCCTATATTGAGACGTATCCTGTGTTCTATCGCTCTTAGGTAGCATATATGTTAAGCCTTGCGTTAGGAAAGTGGGTATTTTCTTTGGATGTTGAAGAACATACGTGAGCTGTTTCGCTAGGGCTCCATGGAGCTTATCAAACTTCTTGTACCAGTAGTTGTGGATATTATCTATACCTGTGGCCTTCCAATTTTGGTCGCTCCAATTACTGTTGTAATTTCTTCCTCCGTTATTCCATCGAAGTCCATATGTCTGATATCTGATATATATATATATATATATATATATATATATATATATATATATATATATATATATATATATTATTATTATTATTGAACATAATTCGAGCCCTCAATTATAATCTTAACCCACTTCTAATCGGTTTTGATTTTAGATATATATATATATATATATATATATATATATATCTAGAATCTAAATATTTATATATAGGGTGCTTCATAATTGGGAAAAATGAAAATTTCAAGAGTGTACGAGCTACAGAATACCGCGTCTTTGGTAAATCACCCAGTATAAATAAATAAAAGCACCATACAATGATTTAATATTTTTACAAAAGTTGATATCATACAAAAAAGTAGATAAAAAAATTTCAAATGATGTAAGCCTCAAATTTTCAAGACACTTATGGTATTTATCGGAGAATCTTGCTGCCTTAGTTCTCTTCGATAATAATGTATCAAACGACGATAAGAGGAAAATGGTTCGTGCTATTCTAACCAAAGGAAGCACTTCTGAAAATCCTAGAAGATTTATTGCTGAAAATCTCAATGATTTATTGACATCAAATATTAGTAACTTCGTAAATAAGAACTCTGTAGTGTTATTTGATCAATTTGAGTTATTTTATAATTTTTTAAGTAAAGATCCAGAAGTTTGGAAATCAGATAGAGAGTATATAAACTGTGAAAAAAATATTAGGTGAAGTGAGTGTCGTTAATATTCATTACGTATTGTCGAATACCACAGGAAAAGAATTACCAGTTGCACAAAAAGTGCTTTCTCAGCGGCTTATCTAGCGACATAGAGTATAATTGGAAACTATAGAAAAACGCATTCTTTGATAATTGAGTCTTCCAAAATTGTTTGAAATATATTTTAATAAATTACATATTGCCATCTAATGTAAAGAAGTTGTGCATAAATTAGATATCTTACATGAATAATTTACCTGTGAAATGTGTATAAAATTTTTTCTGGATATTATGAACTCATAAAAGTGGTAATAGCTTTATAATTACTGATTAAAAAATTTTTGCTGTGATAAAATTTTAAAAATACAATGAAAAACAAATTTCTCATCCTAGATTCAGAAAATTAGTTGTTACTGACGCAATAATATATTTTATCTTTAATTTTATGTTTTAAGAGGCTTTAGCTGCTGAACCATGAAAGCTACGAGAATATATCTAATGACAAACTTGTAGGACGTTAGCCCCCCTATAAATTGTCATTACATATTTCTTCTATCTTCGATAGTTGAGCAGATAGATACGATTTACTGCTATTTTTACGAAAATTCAGCTCAAAAGATATTTTCCGCCGAACTTGTCAGATTTACAAACTCGACACACTGGGCTTTTTTGTAGCAAATCATACCACTAACAAGAATCCATCCGTCGAAATTCCGAATATATTTTTTTCTGGGAGAGCGGAACGAAAAACGTATAAAAAAGCATTTATTAATCATTCTTATCTGATCTAATTCGAATCAGAACTGTTGAGTAAAAATTAAAATTCGAAACTATAGATCTGTATATATTAATCTTTCCGAGGTATATATTCAATACTTTTGGAACTGAATATTTGGAATATTGTGAATTAATATATGAGTTGTTGATGACTGCATTTCTTTGCCTTAAGGGTGATTGAACAATTTGTTTTTCTGAATGAATGTATTGAAATTTTTATGTTTGATGAGTCAGTATCCTTAAAACAATATTGGAAGCTGCGTTACTCTAAAATGTGTGAGGCAATGTATGAGAGATTTCCATATGAAATAAAGAACTATTGAGTATAAATATCAGTGAATATAATGAGGCATTAAGTATATATAGAGTTGGATACGAAAAGGCGTTCAGTATATTTGGAGTTTAGTATATTAGGTTAGGTTAGTATTGTATTTGAGGCGTTCAGTTTATTAGGCGTTTTTGAATATTAGATGTTTAGTATATTAGCTGTTTAGATATAAAAGGCGATCTTATTGGGCTCACTAGTTTTGAATAAACCTCCTGTGATAGTATAACACATGGTTAAATTTTAATATATTGATTGAATAACATCATTTGAAGCCAAATTTGTGTCAGGCAACACTGTATGTGATTTAGGTATACGTAATTAAAGCAGAACATTCGGTATGTATACTATTGGTAATTAAAAATATAACGTTCCTAAACTTACCTGTAGTCTCATATACAAACGAATTTCAATTGGCACTAATTCAATGAAAACTGCAATGGAATCAAAAAATCAGCGAAATAAAATTTTTAATCATTGGCCAATGTTCCGTGAATATCCGGAAGAGACGTTGATAGAGCTTTTATATTTTCCGAATGGCTATATCAGATTCAAGGGTGCGTTCAGATGGTGCGGCGTTTTTTCGGATGCGGTTTTTAATTTAACGAGTGAGCGAAAGTGGTGATTTATGCCGCCTGTATTGAATGAACAACCATGCCGCCGGAACTTCTCGCCCCATGGCCTCAAAGCAGGCGGTTTGACATTTACATTGGTTGAATTAGTTCTATGCAAAACTTTAACTTCTTTTCCCTCCATTGAAGAAATCCGTGGGATTTTGGCATTTCATTGTTCACCTGTTTGCACCCGAATTATTTATTTAGGGATCTGAAATTGCTTTTGTGTGTTTTTTAACGATAAATCTTCCCATTCTTTCCAGAAGTTTTAGTGCGCGGGGGAGTCATTTTCCGTCGCGTTTCGGTGGTTTGTACTTTGAGTGAGATTTATCACCGTATTATTCACTCATTTTTTGGAGAACAGCAAACAACCAACTGAATGTGCTTGTCTTTTTTTGTCGCAAATATCTCCTCAGAAATATACAGAGGATTTCAAGAATTCTGAAATAATTCAACATGCCATTGCTTAATAGATGCAGTAAATTGTTTCTGAACGTTCCACACAAATTCATTGTCCTTCAAACTTATATATATATATATATATATATATATATATATATATATATATATATATATATATATATATATATATATATATATATATATATATATATATATATATATATATATATATTGATGAAATCGCATCGAATAAATGATTAGTTTCTGGAGAATTGTTTGCTGAAACAGAAGGCTTGGCACTTGCGATCCAGGATCAGGTTGTTTTCACGAGGAATTATAGAAAACATATCATCAAACAAAATATAGATGATTCTTGCCGTAGATGTTTCTGTTCTTCAGAAACAGTTCTTTATATATTATCATTTTGCTCAGTCCTTGCTTCAACAGATTATTTAGAAAGCCATAATGCCGTCGCTAATATTATTTATTTTAATCTAGGAATTAAACATGACCTAATTCCCAAAAGAAAAAAATTTCACAAATATGAACCTGAGATTATTTGTGAAATGACAAATATAAACTCTATTTTGATAAAACAATTCTTTGCAACAGAGCTGTAAAACACAATAGACCAGATATCATTCTTACTGATAAACAGAATCAAATAACATATATAATTGATATTGCTATACCCGACACACATAATATACAAAATAAATACAATGAACAAATTTCTAAATATATGATGATTGGTGACGAGATTAAAAAATGTGAAAAGGAAAAAATTTTTATTCTACCGATTATTATTTCCACAACAGGTGTTCTTCCTAAGAATCTTCACAAAAGTATTGAGATTTTGGATCTGCAGAAAATTTGTTTGAACAGTTACAAAAGATAACAGTCATCAAATCTTGTCATATTCGTCGTAGGTTTCTTTCCAAAAAATAATGAGGTAGAGTCATAGGTTTTCTCTTTAGTTTATACTGCTCAGAATCTCATTTCATATTATAATGTCACTCATATTTAATGAGTAACATTCAGTGTTACTTGACTAAGGTCCGTACACTGGATTTTTCCGGGAGAAAGCCACTGACACTACTCGTTGGTACATTGATATCATTGTCTGATGATGCTATAGTATGTATATATTCTGGTAGATTGATATATTCTCATAACATTTAACGTTATCCTAATATATAATTATTCCAGGATATGTTTTGATGAAATCAGTTTGATTGCATGAACAGATATATGGGCAACTCGTCGGGGTGAAACCCTATATATATATATATATATATATATATATATATATATATATATATATATATATATATATATATATATATATATATATATATATCTTGAGACATGATTATTCAATAATCCGTAGATCAATGAATAATCCTTCCTGACAAGAGCTAGTTCCCAAATCTGCCTGCCATGCACGCAGCCCTGAGAGCCACAATAGTGCAATAAAGCAGGATGCCGAGAAACGAAGCGGCAGACTGCAGTTTCGCCCTTATTAGAGCTCATTAGTGTCGCATATCGCTTCTCAGAATCCTATCAAGTTACATCGATGTAACATTTTTTTGAATAATTCTTCTTGTCTCAAATTTACATATGTAGACTCCTCGTGAGGTTTATCGCGGAAGATATTTATGCCATCAAGTATTTACAGACGGACTGTCTTATCTCGGAAACAGAGGCTCAAAGCACCATTTCAGCAGGTCTATTTCACTCGTTTTCTACCATTGATGTGCGAAAGATGTCTCCCAAATGTTGGAATTTTTAATGTTCTCACATCTGTTTTATATTGTTCTCGAAGTCTCGAAGTGGCGGGTTCACCGTCTCGGTCCATAGAGGGTGTCTGTCGTACGTATATACACGAGGTGCGTCCTTTCTGGAATTTATAGGGTACCCCGATGTTACTTGATAGGATGCTGAGAAGCGATATGCGACACTGATGAGCTCCTCATAAGGGTGAAATTGCAATTTGCTGCTTCGTTTCTCGGCATCCTGCTTAGTTGCACTATTGTGGCTCTTGGGGCTGCGTGCATTACAGGCAGATTTGGAAACTAGCTCTTGTCAGGAAGTATTATCCATTGATCTACGTATTTTTGAATAATCCTTCTTGTCTCAAGTTTACATATGTAGACTCCTCGCAGATATTTGTCCCATCATATATATATATATATATATATATATATATATATATATATATATATATATATATATATATATATATATATATATGTCTTCAACAAACTTATTTCCGATTTGATAATAAATTTTTGAACTGTCTGGAGGCTTAGTTATGGGCTCTCCTAATGTCCACCTATTGCTGAAATATTCATGAGACATATAGAAGAAAACTTTTCAAAATCCAAGAGTATTACATATAATTTCTTGGTATCGTTATGTTGATGATGTAGTAGCGCGGTTCACTGGTACATCGAAACAACGTGATATCTGCATTCCTTATGACTCTTCTCACCCCTTGAAACATAGAGCATTTTCATTGCCACCTTCTATTGAAAATCTAAACAAAGAAATTTACATTATAAAAACTATCGCCAGGAATAACCGCTACCCTACAACATTAAGATTGATTTCAAACCTACATGTAAATTATCGCAATTGTTTTTTAATGCCAAAGACAAAACTCATAAATTAGACAATTCAGGAGTATACAGACTGTGCTGCTCTGATCGTAACGGTATATACGTAAGCCAGACAAAGAGATCGCTTCGCATTAGGTGAAAAGAGCATCACTCTCCTTTTTGTGAAAACAATAGTGGCTTCACCATCGCACAGGATTGCCTAGATAAAAACCACCGCTCCCCTACTATAGATAATCTCAACCGTTTTCATCGTGCACCAAAAAGCAATAAACTCGATTACCTACAATATCTAGAAATTTTCAAGACTTAAGACAATAAAAACAATTTTACCATTCTCAACGACAACACAAATTTATATGGAATCATCCGATATTTAATATTACCTCCGGGATTTTGGAAATTTCCAAGGATTGTTAGAATTGATCCTTTTGAGATATATCGAACGAAAAAAGATATAAATTAATATTTATTTCAAAAATGAAACAAATATAAGAAAATAGGAGACTCTCACCGCATGTAGTAGAAAAATGGGAAATTGTTTTCTCATGGAGATGGAATTTTTTTATCGACCTTAGTAGCTTGTATTTCCTCCTCTCACCCTGAAACACGCCTGAATCCGTCTAGGCTTGCTTTAGATTAGGTTGACGACCTCCTCTTGGGTGATATTCTGCCACTCTTCTGTGGCGGCTTGGACGAGCTGTTGTGAGGTTCTTGGATTATCCTGGCAGGATTCAATTCTCTGTTTGAGATTGTCGCATAAATACTCAATAGGATTAAGGCCTGTACAGTAAGCTGGCCTGTCCAAAATAGCGACTCTCTCTGTTTAAAGATAATGTCGTGTGAGGTTGCTGGTATGCCGAGGAGTATTATCTAGCATAAAACTGAAATTCTCAGCGTGGGTACCTCTGTTTCAAAATAAATTCGCGCGAGGTTGCTGGTTGCTGGACATAAAATTGATATTTTCAACGTGGGCACCTCGCCAAAGTCTCACTATGGGCTCCAGCACTAGCCGTTTCACTTGCAAGAAACGAAATCAAATCTATTTTGCATCCCAGTATAATGCCACCCCAAAACATTACACTGTCTCCTTGGTATTTCGGTATTAGTCTTGCTGCTCGGAGTATAGCTTGTCTCTCGCGACCCCTTAAAGCCAGAATCCAGCGGTCGTCGGATCGAACACTAATTCTGGTCTTATCTAAAAAAAGAACATTTCACCAATTTTCAATATTCATTAGCTCTGGAACTCTTAAGGGATTTCTGCTTCATGAAATCCTTGAACGAAGTTTTTGTGGTATCGTTTAGACTGATACACTGATGTCTGTTGCTTCCAGAAATTGTCTTTGGAATGTGAGGTGCGACGCACTAGGGTCTCTTCTATCAACTTGGCACAAAAAGCGGTCTTGTTCTTCAGAAGTGATCTTCCTACGACTTCTGAGCCTATTTTGCAGATATTGTAGTTACACGTATCGGGCGTAGGTTCTTGAAATCACCTCCTGTGATACCCCCATTGTAGCCGCTATATCCCTCTGTTTCATCCCTTCTTCAAAGAGAGCAATTATTCGACCCTTCTGTACATCGGACAATCCAGCGTAAGGCATCTTCAATTATGATTATAGGTTTTCAAATTTTGAAATTCGCAGTTTCAAATATCAGTGACGACTGAGTACAATCTCCCGAACATGTGGTGATAATTCAACACTTCCTATCTTACAATCTAGTTTTTTTACAACAAAAAAACGTTGGTTTTACACGATAGTCACGTTTGCCTTTTGAGCAGGTAGTATTATTATCGCTTTATTTTTATTGGGATTTTTAATTGCTTCCAATTCTTCAGGTAGTGGACTTACCTCAGCTCTGCTTCTATTCCAATACCTATTTTATCTGCAAAAACATAGAGAATATATGGGTCTCGTTAATATCCTCGGTAATGGCAAATTTATTAATTGCTTACTTTGAACGAAACACCCTTCAGGATGCTATTTTGATACAAGAACTTTGGCTTCGATACGTCGACGGCAGTTTTGTTATTTGGCCACACTGTAAAACTCACCTCATGGATTTTCTGGACTACCTAAACAAGAAACATAACAGAATCCGTTTCACCATCGAACTGAAAGAAAATAAGCAGCTACCGTTCTTAGATGTCCTTGTCACAAAATCACAGCATTGAGAAAGAAAGGTTGCACATGACACACAATAGATCAAGCACTAGTTAAACAAACGAAATCAAGGCATTAAGCCTCTCCAACCAGAGAAAATAGAAAAACAACGCTCTTACCCTACACCAAGGCAAAAACAGATTTAATTGGAACAATTCCACGGAAATTCGTCATATCAACTATGTACAAACCTCATAGAACCATTGCAGCCTCTTGAGGAACCCTAAGGACAAAATCAAATTGGAAAACTAAGGCGTCAAGGGTTTCATTTCGGTATTCATAATAATCTCCCATGAGCTCTATATTTTCCCAAAAATTTCTACAACTTATCTAAGTCTTCATGAAATTGATATTTCCAAAGTTGCTGAAAATAACCGTCTGTCATTTTGACCTATAAAGTGCACCTTCCGTTAAGACAATCGAAATGCCCAAAATTGCGAAATCCTTTGTTCTCTGGATAAGATAATTGGGATGGTCGAATGAAAACCTTTCATTGTAATTTTAGCCCCTCTCTCCCAACATCAGATAATATGTTTTTTCACATCTTATTGTTTTCCTCGGATTCTGCTCGCTTAAAAAATCTGAATGAATCGTGACTACTCGAATGACCACACAAAACTTGCTGATTTTTTTAGTACTTATTTTTTTTTTTAAATTTTTCACCATACAGTTGATGGATGACTAATCAAGTCTAGTTTCTGCTGCGTTGTGATTCTGTTGTTGATAGGTACTTATTTGAATTCTTTCAAATTTTCATTGATATTGCGCCACCTCAAAAACGCAAAAGAATTTTTTTTACCTTTTAGTGTGAAAAATTCAAGTTTTCATGTCTGTGCGTCGGGGATATAATAGAAACAGTTTAATATTATAATATCCTACAGATATATTACATAACTAAAGATTTTTTCCTTCAAGAAATATTTTAAGGATGATTCTCAGATATTTTTGCCTGCGATCTTACATTTTAGTCATATGGAACTCTCTCGAGAAATTTTTCAATAGTAAAGATAAAACTGATAGATTTGACAATACTGAAGTTGATAAATTGTCCTGCATGGATCGTGAGGGCGTCTATATTGGTCAGACATGCCGCTAATTCGAAACTTGATAGAAATAACATCAATAAGATTACAATAACAAGAGAACCGACGAATCTACTGTCACATTATATCGAAAATGACCATCATCTTCCACCCATAGATCAGCTTCATTCACAGAATAACTTAATATTAGATTTCTTAGAACCAATCAAAATTTTCAAATTGCAACAAACTTCCCATACAGATTATCTTCGGATCGACCAGTATGGCCCAGCTTATTTGTGTAGATTTAAGATCTATCATAACTAGTGAGCCCATTAAGATCAGTTTATAGACTAAACGCCTGATATACAAAACGCTTAATAAACTAAGCGCGTAATTTACTAAACGCCAAATATAGTGAACGCCTTTTCAAATCCAACTCTATCTATACTGAATGCCACATTATATTTACTGATATTAATACTTAATAGTTCTCTATGTTATATGGAACTCTCGCATATATGTCTCGCAAATCCTTATTACAACGCAGCTTCCAGTATTGTTTTATGAATACTAGCTCAACAACCATGCAAATTTGAACACTATTCAGTTCTATCCTAATTCAAAGAGATACATTCAATTTGAGAATCTCAATTTTTCCATTTGAGCTATCATTAAAGTTAAAAGGGTTCGAATATTGATTCAAAAAACAAATTTTCAATCACCCTGCTGCAATAGAAATTCTGTCATCAAGAACTCAAATAGTAGTTCACAATAAGCCAAATTTTTAGTTCAGAGAATAAAGAATATATACTTTAGAAAGATCGATATATACAGATCTATTGTTTCAAACCTTTAATTTTCACTTAACTTTTCTGATTTCAATATGATCGTATAAATATTCATAAACATACATTATACCAAACAATACCTATTGTTTGCACCCTCTTTGATTTTGAATCTCCCTGTTTATGTATTTATGTATTTTCAAATTTTGCTCAGTACTTGATGTCAGCTGAGGAATAATCCGAGGGGATAACGGTAGTTTGAATCGGGCTAAGAAGAAGCGACGCGACCAAAAATCGAAGCCGTAAGCCCCCGCGAGTATTTTTCTCCAAAGGAGAAGGGTCTGAGGAAGGTCTCTGCCGAATTTGAACCCCCTATCTCCAACGACAGAGCCCTGAGGATTTTTCAAAAACTTTCGGCGAAACATCGCCGACACCGAACGAAAAGTCGAAACGGCGAGATTTCTCTGGAATCGGAAACTACGATCTTTCGGAAGGCGATCGGAACGATCAATCGAGCGAAAATTCCCAAAGAAAGCCCCGAAAAAGAGGAAATGAAAAAGGTTTCCGATTTTTCGAGAGTGGAGGGGATAATTTCGTCTGCATTTTATGTCTATACAAAATTTCCCATCGCGTTCGATCGTTTCAAATTAGGACAGAGAGCAAGCCTCGAGTTTCGCATGTGTACCGCATTTGTTTCATTCCCGTTAAATAACGGGAAAAATGTAAAATTTTCTATCCAACAAAGGGCTATCGGCATACTTTTGCAAAATTTCGTTCCGTTTTCCTCATTTCGAAATTCTCTGACGGCCAGAAATCAAAAGAATTGATGATCGTCGAGCTGTCAAAATAAATCTTTCATCCATTTTACTTATACGGGGTTATCGGCAGAAAGGATTCGGGAGTCTAACGATCCTAACATATCTCGAGATAGGGTCCGCGAAGAGAAATCGTTACTGTAACACTTACTTTTCGAATTTGAGACGATTTTTGAGACCTATATTTTCCGGAAAAACGGGGGCGGAGCCAGTCATCTCTCCTTCTGCCCCTCATATCTCTATTCAATGTCGGAAGTGAGCGTTAACAACGTGTAAAGTTTAATGATCCCTCTCTTCTGAACGAAAATAGTGAAATGGAAATCGTTAGTAACCTTAACTTTCACCAACATAATTTCGATACTACCAACATCTAGAATATAGTTATCTCTCTTCTGAATAACAATATGAGATGAAATGAAAAATCCATTACGTCTAATCGAATCGAACCTTATTTTATTAGGTATCATATGCCATCTGTTTGATGAAGAAATTCTAATTTCATTTCTCATTTCAATTAAAAGTCTAACGAAATTTGAAATAAACTTTAAGGGTAAGTGAAAGTAGTGAGATGTTCATTTTGTCTATTCTTATATATATTTTCCTTAAGGAGAAGAGACGACTTACTTCCAAAATTGATAAATTCAACATTTTGAGGTGATTCTAATTCAAATTATGTGATTCAAACGGAATGTCATAATGAAAAGAAGTTAAGGAGACTTATGATATTCAAAAGGTAATTGAATGTAATTTAAAGTTCAGTTTGGTATTTTAATGAATATTTTTCTCAGCATGCTCAAGAAATATACCTAGAATTTACATATTCCATATTTTTATTCAATGTAATTCTAACCTCTTTGCGTTGAAAGAGTTCCTGGAATTACTATGATTGTTAAACAAATAAATCGAGACTATCACTTGTGTTTTTTCTGACACACACTAAAATTTTAGATATAAGCATTTATTGTAAATATAATTATTCGAAATTTTGTAAATTCTCTCTTTTTATATATAAATATATATATATATATATATATATATATATATATATATATATATATATATATATATATATATATATATATAAGACTCTCCATTTCAAATTAAATATTCCTTTCAGTTTACTCAAGATGAAGTATATTTCTATCATACAATTATCCAAATGTAAAAGTAAATGAGACTCAATAAATTTGAAAATGTTCAAGTTTGAATCAAAGAAAGTAAGATTTCAATTTGAGTGATTATGAATCTATAAGAGCTAACCTAGGAATATATTTGGAAATATGGAAGAGATGCATCCACAGTGTGATTAATGTATCTTTCAAGTGAATGATCATTTTGTCAGTGGTTAAACGGTGGGCTGTTATATTCAATACAAATTTAGTAGTTATTATTTTCAACTACTTATTAGTAGGTTACAATCCACATGATGAAAAGGAAATATAAAATAGATCCACTGTAGAAAGGTTTGAAAATAAAATGAATTATGTAGAAGTTGAATACGAAGTTTTATTTTGTACAACCTTAACTTTCAATCTAAGATTATGCTGCTGTTCATGGGAATAATTGTTTGGTAAAAAATCGACTACTACTTGGAAAATGCTATGTATTTTTGACAATTTCGTTATAGGTAGTTGTACTATAGGTATTTTTATATAATTGTGTAAAATGAGTACGTTCATCACGTGATATGGAAATATGAAGCTTTTTAATGCAATTTTTGTAAAATAAATAAATGTTTTACAAGAACATGAACTGACGAGAAGTGAAATTAGAGAGTAGAAATTTCAATTATGAAAGCAAGTTTACAAGAAAATGACTGCTGGAAATCAACTGCCAACTGGACAATGAAGGATTTAGGAAATCAACAGTGACAAGAAACAGTTTTACTGAAACTGATATTTAATTAACATCATTGTATTGTAAATGAAGGTCTATAACGTAATTTACAAATTTTTAAATTTAGAAGATGTTTGTTCTTTCTGGTAGGCAAATTGTGTCAATTTTGGTCAGTTTAAATTTATACGATATAGTTATGTTTAGGGCAATCACATATGGTGAAATTTCTATGTATTCAGTAGTGTTCCTTTATTTGATTACTAATTTCTCGCTTTTGTCTTTTGGAAACTCCTAAGAAATTTTAATTTGAGAGGAACTATTATTTTCTATTTCATTAATACACTTGAGATGTAATTCTTCCATCTTTCTGTTTCAAGCTCATATCTGTTGTTTATTATAATTCATGAATCTTATTCGATTCTTATCTGATCTTATTCGAATCAGAACTGTTGAGTGAAAATTAAAATTCGAAACTATAGATCTGTATATATTGATCTTTCTGAGGTATATATTCAATACCTTTGGAACTGAAAATTTGGGATATTGTGAATTACTATATGATTTGTTGATGATTGCATTTCTATGCCTTAAGGATGATTGAACAATTTGTTTTTCTGGATGAATGTATTGAAATTTTTATGTTTGTTGAGTCAGTATCCATAAAACAATATTGGAAGCTGCGTTACTCTAAACATGTGTGAGGCAATATATGAGAGATTTTCATGTGAAATAAAGATCTATTGATTATAAATATCAGTGAATATAAGTATATATATATATATATATATATATATATATATATATATATATATATATATATATATATATATATATATATATATATATATATATATATATATATATATATATAGTATAGAATTGGATACGAAAACGCGTTCAGTATATTTGGAGTTTAGTATATTAGGTTTGGTTAGATTAGATATTATATTAGATGTTTAGTATATTAGCTGTTTAGATATAAAAGGCGATCTTATTGGGCTCACTAGTTTTGAATAAACCTCCTGTGATAGTATAACACATAGTTTAATTTTAATCGATCGATTGATTAACATCACTTGAAGCCAAATTTGTGTTAGGCAACACTGTATGTGATTTAGGTATACGTAATTAAAGCAGAACATTCGGTATGTATACTACTAGTAATTGAAAATATAACGTTCACAAACTTACCTGTAGTCTCATTTACAAACGAATTTCAATTGGCACTAATTCAATGAAAACTGCAATGGAATCAAAAAATCAGCGAAATAAAATTTTTAATCATTGGCCAATGTTCCGTGAATATCCGGAAGAGACGTTGATAGAGCTTTTATATTTTCCGAATGGCTATATCAGATTCAAGGGTGCGTTCAGATGGTGCGGCGTTTTTCGGATGCGGTTTTTAATTTAACGAGTGAGCGAAAGTGGTGATTTATGCCGCCTGTATTGAATGAACAACCATGCCGCCGGAACTTCTCGCCCCATGGCCTCAAAGCAGGCGGTTTGACATTTACATTGGTTGAATTAGTTCTATGCAAAACTTTAACTTCTTTTCCCTCCATTGAAGAAATCCGTGGGATTTTGGCATTTCATTGTTCACCTGTTTGCACCCGAATTATTTATTTAGGGATCTGAAATTGCTTTTGTGTGTTTTTAACGATAAATCTTCCCATTCTTTCCAGAAGTTTTAGTGCGGGGAGTCATTTTCCGTCGCGTTTCGGTGGTTTGTACTTTGAGTGAGATTTATCACCGTATTATTCACTCATTTTTGGAGAACAGCAAACAACCAACTGAATGTGCTTGTCTTTTTTGTCGCAAATATCTCCTCAGAAATATACAGAGGATTTCAAGAATTCTGAAATAATTCAACATGCCATTGCTTGATAGATGCAGTAAATTGTTTCTGAACGTTCCACACAAATTCATGGTCCTTCAAACTATATATATATATATATATATATATATATATATATATATATATATATATATATATATATATATATATATATATATATATATATATTGATGAAATCGCATCGAATAAATGATTAGTTTCTGGAGAATTGTTTGCTGAAACTTGGCACTTGCGATCCAGGATCAGGTTGTTTTCACGAGGAATTATAGAAAACATATCATCAAACAAAATATAGATGATTCTTGCCGTAGATGTTTCTGTTCTTCAGAAACAGTTCTTCATATATTATCATTTTGCTCAGTCCTTGCTTCAACAGATTATTTAGAAAGCCATAATGCCGTCGCTAATATTATTTATTTTAATCTAGGAATTAAACATGACCTAATTCCCAAAAGAAAAAAATTTTACAAATATGAACCTGAGATTATTTGTGAAAATGACAAATATAAACTTTATTTAGATAAAACACTTCTTTGCAACAGAGCTGTAAAACACAATAGACCAAATATCATTCTTACTGATAAACAGAATCAAATAACATATATAATTGATATTGCTATACCCTACACACATAATATACGAAATAAATACAGTGAAAAAATTTCTAAATATATGATGATTGGTGACGAGATTAAAAATGTGGGAAAGGAAAAAATTTTCATTCTACCGATTATTATTTCCACAACAGGTGTTCTTCCTAAGAATCTTTACAAAAGTATTGAGATTTTGGGTCTGAAGAAAATTTGTTTGAACAGTTACAAAAGATAACAGTCATCAAATCTTGTAATATTCGTCATAGGTTTCTTTCCAAAAAAATAATGAGGTTGAGTCATAGGTTTTCTCTTTAGTTTATACTGCTCAGAATCTCATTTCATATTAGAATGTCACTCATATTTAATGGGTAACATTCAGTGTTACTTGACTAAGGTCCGTACACTGGATTTTTCCGAGGAGAAAGCCACTGACACTACTCGTTGGTACATTGATATCATTGTCTGATGATACTATAGTATGTATATATTCTGGTAGATTGATAGATTCTCATAACATTTAACGTTATCCTAATATATAATTATTCCAGGATATGTTTTGATGAAATCAGTTTGATTGCATGAACAGATATATGATGGGCAACTCGTCGGGGTGAAACCTATATATATATATATATATATATATATATATATATATATATATATATATATATATATATATATATATATATATATATATATATATATATATATATATATATATACATTATATATTATATATTATACTGCTCAGAATTTCATATTTTATTTATTTGTTTATATAAATGTAATATAATTAACTGACAATTTTGTCATATTTATATTCAGAGCAGTATTATATTCGATCGTTTTCACTTTACACAAAGGAAACTATTAATGAGTTACATTCAGTAATACTTGACTAAGGTCCGTACACTGGAAATTTGCGGGGAGAAAGCCTCTGACACTACTCGTTGGTACATTGTTATCATTGTCTGGTGATGCTATAGTATGTATATATTCTGGTAGATTCTTATATTCTCATAACATTTATTGTTATCCTAATATATGATTATTCGAGGTATATTTTGATTATAATCATTGCCTGGCAATGGTATTAATTACCAGGTGGTGGATTTATATTTGTTAAACCCTATATATATATATATATATATATATATATATATATATATATATATATATATATATATATATATATATATCTTGTGCCATGAAAAACGAAAGGAAAAGTATTCATCCTCTTTGACCGAAGGAGCATGCGATGATGTGAGAGGCTATTTTCATGAATTTTACGGAAATTTTTAAGAAAAAAAAATATATATATACCCAGGACAGTATATATATTTATATATATATATATATATATATATATATATATATATATATATATATATATATATATATATATATATATATATATATATATATATATATATATATATATATATATATATATATATATATATATATATATATATATATATATATATATATATATATATATATATATATATATATATATATATATATATATATATATATATATATATATATATATATATATATATATATATATAAACTTGAGACATGATTATTCAATAATCCGTAGATCAATGAATAATCCTTCCTGACAAGAGCTAGTTCCCAAATCTGCCTGCCATGCACGCAGCCTCTAAGAGCCACAATAGTGCAATAAAGCAGGATGCCGAGAAACGGAGCGGCAGACTGCAGTTTCGCCCTTATTAGGAGCTCATTAGTGTCGCATATCGCTTCTCAGAATCCTATCAAGTTACATCGATGTAACATTTTTTTTTGAATAGTTCTTCTTGTCTCAAATTTTCATATGTAGACTCCTCTTGAGGTTTATCGCGGAAGATATTTATGCCATCAAGTATTTACAGACGGACTGTCTTATCTCGGAAACAGAGGCTCAGAGCACCATTTCAGCAGGTCTATTTCACTCGTTTTCTACCATTGATGTGATTCACGGAGCGGCGAAAGATGTCTCCCAAATGTTGGAATTTTTTTAATGTTCTCACATCTGTTTTTTATTATTCTCGAAGTCCGAAGTGGCGGGTTCACCGTCTCGGTCCATAGAGGGTGTCTGTCGTACGTATATACACGAGGTGCGTCCTTTCTGGAATTCATAGGGTACCCTGATGTTACTTGATAGGATGCTGAGAAGCGATATGCGACACTGATGAGCTCCTCATAAGGGTGAAATTGCAATTTGCTGCTTCGTTTCTCGGCATCCTGCTTAGTTGCACTATTGTGGCTCTTGGGGCTGCGTGCATTACAGGCAGATTTGGAAACTAGCTCTTGTCAGGAAGTATTATCCATTGATCTACGTATTTTGAATAATCCTTCTTGTCTCAAGTTTACATATGTAGACTCCTCATGAAGTTTATCGCGGAAGATATTTGTCCCATCATATATATATATATATATATATATATATATATATATATATATATATATATATATATATATATATATATATATATATATATATATATGTCTTCAACAAACTTATTTCCGATTTGATAATAAATTTTTGAACTGTCTGGAGGCTTAGCTATGGGCTCTCCCTAATGTCCACTTATTGCTGAAATATTCATGAGACATATAGAAGAAAAATTTTCAAAATCCAAGAGTATTACATATAATTTCTTGGTATCGTTATGTTGATGATTTACTACTGGTACATCGAGACAACGTGATATCTGCATTCCTTATGACTCTTCTCACCCCTTGAAACATAGAGCATTTTCATTGCCACCTTCTATTGAAAATCTGAACAAAGAAATTTACATCATAAAACTATCGCCAGGAATAACCGCTACCCTACAACATTAAGATTGCCTTCAAACCTACATGTAAATTATCGCAATTGTTTTTTAATGCCAAAGACAAAACTCATAAATTAGACAACTCAGGAGTATACAGACTGTGCTGCTCTGATCGTAACGGTATATACGTAAGCCAGACAAAGAGATCGCTTCGCATTAGGTGAAAAGAGCATCACTCTCCTTTTTGTGAAAACAATAGTGGCTTCACCATCGCACAGGATTGCCTAGATAAAAACCACCGCTCCCCTACTATAGATAATCTCAACCGTTTTCATCGTGCACCAAAAAGCAATAAACTCGATTACCTAGAATATCCAGAAATTTTCAAGGCTTAAGACAATAAAACAATTTTACCATTCTTAACGACAACACAAATTTATATGTAATCACCCGATATTTAATATTACCTCCGGGATTTTGGAAATTTCAAAGGATTGTTAGAATTGATCTTTTGAGATATATCGAACGAAAAAAATATAAATTGAGGTTTATACCAAAATGAAACAAATATAAGCAAATAAGAGACTTACCGCAAGTAGTAAAAAATGGAAAATTGTTTTCTCATAAAGATGAAATTTTTCTCGACCTTAGTAGCTTGTATTTCCTCCTCTCGTCCTGAAACACGCCTGAATCCGTCTAGGCATGCTTTGGATTAGGTTTACGACCTCCTCTCGGTGATATTCTGCCACTCTTCTGTGGCGGCTTGGACGAGCTGTTGTGAGGTTCTTGGATTATTCTGGCAGGATTTAATTCTCTGTTTGAGATTGTCGCATAAATACTCAAAAGGATTTAGGCCTGTGAAGTAAGCTGGCCTGTCCAAAATAGCGACTCTCTCTGTTTAAAGATAATGCCGCGTGAGGTTGCTGGTATGCGGAGAAGCATTATCTAGCATTAAACTGAAATTCTCACCGTGGGTACCTCTGTTTCAAAATAAATTCGCGCGAGGTTGCTGGTTGCTGGACATAAAATTGATATTTTCAACGTGGGCATCTCGCCAAAGTCTCACTTTGGGCTCCAGCACTAGCCGTTTCACTCGCAAGAAACGAAATCAAATCTGTTTTGCATCCCAATATAATGCCACCTCAAAACATCACACTGTCTCCTTGGTATTTCGGTATTAGTCTTGCTGCTCGGAGTCTAGCTTGTCCCCCACGACCCCTTAAAGCCCGAATCCAGCGGTCGTCGGATCGAACACCAATTCTGGTCTTATCCAAAAAAAGAACATTTCACCAATTTTCAATATTCATTAGCTCTGGAACTCTTAAGGGATTTCTGCTTTATGAAATCCTTGAACGAAGTCTTTGTGGTATCGTGTAGACTGATACACTGATGTCTGTTGCTTCCAGAAATTGTTTTTGGAGTGTGGGGTGCGACGCACTAGGGTCTCTTCTATCAACTTGGCACAAAAATCGGTCTTGTTCTTCAGAAGTGATCTTCCTACGACTTCTGGGCCTATTTTGCAGATATTGTAGCTACATGTATCGGGCGAAGGTTTTGAAATCACCTCCTACGATACCCCCATTGTAGCGGCTATATCCTCTGTGTCACCCCTTCTTCAAAGAGTGCCATTATTCGACCCATCTGCACATCGGACAAACCAGCGTAGGGCATTTTCAATTATGATTATAGGTTTTCAAATTTTGAAATTCGCAGTTTCAAATATCAGTGACGACTGAGTACAATCTCCCGAACATGTGGTGATAATTCAACACTTCCTATCTTACAGTCCAGTTTTTTACAACAAAAAACTTCATTCTCCACCATTTGTGAACCTCTGATGATGATAGACATGTCGAAAGCTATCACGTTTGTTAATTGAATATTTTTCTCCTATTTTTGTGATATCCTTTACAAGGTAAACCAAAATCGCCATCAAATAAATTGAGAAAATTCGATAAAATATTTGTATCACTTCACCATGTAAGATTAATTTTCACATAATGAATCAATCAAAAATACGTTTAATTATTAATAAACTGGTAAGTTTCAATTTGAAGTACGAAATCGGATACTTGTCATGTGATCCTCTATATAAAGAAAGATTCACATCTCCGAATCTTCTATAAATTGAGTAATTGGATACGAATAATGGGACTAAACGTTTCAACTATATCAATCCTGATAAGGTGTTTTTTCTCTCATATTGATTGAACAGTACATTCATTAGTATGATGTGGACCAAATCTGGAGGGCCTGAAATAATTAATAGTCATTAGAAAGTCACAAAAAGTCATCTAATCAAAAGATTTGTAGAACTAGTGGAGTTTTCAGGTGGCTACCTATTGTTCCGCATGACATGATGGTAATTGATCACGCTAGGTTCTGATGGACGACGCCCGTTTACAAAATGATCCTAATTTCAGTAACTACATCCTGTCTATCCCCCTGAAAAGCAATCTCTTTGAGCTCTAATGAGAATTAATGCGAGATTCATTGTTAGTTGGAACAGTTACCATGAAAGGAATGGTTATTATAGGGGACGGTTTCTTCGGCTTTCATCTTGACTTACACCTTGTTCCTGCTGTGGCCCACCCTCTGTAAACGTGCGAGGAATATTACAATATTTAGGCCCAGCTACAGGTTAGGTTAGGTATAGAAGCTTATTGATATAAGATGGAAATGTAACTATTATTTGCTTGCAGAATTCGGAGATTTGGGAATTGATAAGAAGGAAGGCAAGATTAAAAACGAATTAGATTCAGCTTTTACTATGTATTGACATTATGAGGATTTCGAATATTACTACGTAAAAAATATCACTCTATTCAGGATGAAAATTTTCATCCAATTTTATAGCTTTTTCGAGATTTCGCTCATCGTCAGACAAGTATGAGTTTGAAACTAAAATAAAAAGTTAGCAGTTTTCCTGTATATTGGTACAGACAAATGGGTTAACAGAACAGTTAAAATACATTTTAGAAATTAACATTGGGCACTAATACATAATTGAGAACTAAAATCCCAAAGATTGGAGAATAACAACATAAATCACTCAGGTTAATGAGAAATATTTGAGTATTGTCTGTATTGTGTTTGGATTTGAATGAAGAATCAAGATAATCGAGTTTTATACCTTTCTTTGCTTCTTATAGGATCTGGAGATGTCAATTGATGGAAAAATATGGTTGCTTTCTATGCAATGTTGTACCACAGTGGAATATTTCGTTTTCACAAAAATGTGAATGATATTCCTCATGTCTAAATGTAACCTGCCTATTTGACCAATATAAATTCCGTTTAATTTTTGGACTAAAATTTTCTATTTCATCATTTTCTTGCCCCCACAGTTCCTCCAAACTTTGTCCGTTACCTCTGAAAGCTCCTAGAAGGTAGAGTAAACCAATAAATGCCTTTTGTTCAGCCATATCAGTAAGTCTGATATCCTTATCTCGAGAAAAGTTTTCCTTGATGCTGTCATAATATTGATTGGTGTATTTGACGTTGAAATCAAGAATGCTATTAGTGAAAAAAATATTCCAAGACTCAATTGGATCAATTGAAGTTTTAGCTTATCGAGCTCCTATGAGTGCTGGAAGCCGAGTAATAATATTTTAAGCTCCTCTACAATTACAGTTATTCGGTGCTCCCTGGCTCATTTTGACTTCTCATCCTTTCCTAATGCGAATTATCCTTGCACTTCTTCTTCAGAGGTATAAATTTCATTATCGGAATCGTCCGTACATTCCTGTTCATCAGCCGTATCATCTTTATTTTCTTCAAGTTCATCTTTCGTCGCTATATCGCTTTCTTGAACCAAACCTTCTATTTCCATTGGATCTTCTTCGTCGTCATCAAATGCAAGCTTTTTTAGATCGTCCATTTATCTTTGGTTATTTGAGAAGAAACGTCCTTTTCGTCATATTCTTAAACAATCTGAACTAGAATATAATATAATATAATATTATCTGCGATATAATAAAATAAAACATATTGATTTGTCAATTACGAATTCAGTCGCAAAGTGCCAATATTGCCCACTTTTTATTGAACCGATCTTCTTCACAAATTTGAGAACATAACTTTGCAAACCAGTAAAATGATATATATAACATCTAGAATAATAATATAGCTAATCGAAATGAATCCAATAAAAAAATGAAAATGCGCACCTCCGGAATTACGATGGCTTCTATCGCAGTGTGCTTTTTGGCCAGTTGCTCTGGATCTCCTCTAAATCACAGTTAAGGGGCAACTCTCGTGGAGAGGTCATAAAAATCACCTGGAGCCAGGAAGGTACTGTAGTGGAGGGAAGTATGTACCGCCTCTAAGGAGACGATTTGGACAGATAACACTAGTGTCCGCGAGCTCTAACAAGCTAGATGGAAAACAGCGGAGACCATCTGGATACCAAAGCCAGGAAAACCAAGGACATAAGCCAGCAGCTACTGACTGATAAGCCTACCAGCAGCAACGAGCAAGATCATTCAGAGGATTATCTACACCATATAAAAAGCGTTCGCCGAAGAAAAAGGAATACTCCTGGAGCACCAATTTGGATTAAGAGGACCATATAAGACAATACACCAATCAGCTAGAATCACGGAGAACATCAAGGAAGAACAGAACATATCAACGCTGACAGAAGCAGCATTTTTGGGCATTGAGAAAGCAGTCGACAAAGTTTGGCACGAGGGACTGATCTAGAAGATGAAGATCACAGGATTCCCAGAAAAGCTTACCAACATCCCGATGTCATATCTACGAAACAGAAGATTTATAACCAGGATACAGGACCTGAAGACAACAGCGAAGGAATAGGAGCCGGCGTACCCCAAGGATCAGTACTGGGACCACTACTATTCAACATATACATTGCAGTCATACCGAAGATGAAGCACTCGAAAATGGCGCAGTTCGCAGATGACACGGAAATGTACGCATAGCACAAGAACAAAGCAGCAGTGAGGAAATGGCTACAAGAAGATATCGACCAACTTACCAATCATTTTATAAGATAAAAGATCAAGGTAAACCTGAAGAAGACGGCAGCAATGTACATCGACCAGAAGAACAGAAAACTCCAAAGGAAATCACCATAGAAAGACAACAAATCGATTGGAAGAAGAAAGCAAAATATCTCGGCGTAATTCTGAACTACAAGACGCACATCGAGGAAACTATAGGGACAACAAGAGCAATACACGGAAAACTATACCCCCTTTCCAACAGAAGGAGCAAATTCACATTGGAGAACAAAATCAAGATAATCAAGGCAATAATGATTCCAGAAATAACATACGCAGGACCAATTTTGCATCTAGAGTACAGATTCGAGAAGAGGGAACTACAAGCAGCACTCAACAAGATCGTCAGGACAGCAAAAAACGCCCCTTGGTACATAAGCAACGACCAACTCAGGAAGGATATAGAAATCGACACACTGGATGAAATCACCACACAACTAACGACGAAGACAACCGACCATATGGAAGACCACGAAAACAAGGAGATCAACAGGAAAGAGGACATCCCTATTACAATGGAAGAGGAAACAACAGGGCATCATAGATGCACCACAACATAAAAGAAGGAGGATAACCAATCAGTAGGACCCCAGGACAAACCAAGGATTTGTAAAATAAGCGAGATGAAAAGAAAAAAGGATAGACATTCGACCCTCACAAAAATTCATGTATCACAGCGAGATCCAAGATAATGCTTCAAGTTCATCCGAGGCGCAAATTAGAAATTCAAAACGGTCTAGTAGGCGGTGCTTTTTCCCAGCTAAAAGGTATCAGTGGCGTAGCGTCTTATTCTCATTGTGAACCTAGAACTCGTCAAAATATTTAGTTGTGAAAGATGTATTGTGAAATTGGTGTTTGATAGTATTTGGAAAAAAAATAATTTTTGATATAATAAGATTTATGGAAAATGAATCTTATAATGACTTAAGCTTTCCATCAAACCAAGTTATACATCGTGTGTGTGTGTGAATCTGTGAATATATCTGCAAGTACGGTAAAACGAATAAAAAAGAAAAGAAATTGATCTATTAACTTCCTTAATTAACTTCGAAAATTCCCAAAACTGAAATGGAAGTGGAAAGAGATGACTTCTTTAGAAATCATTTCAACAATTACTACAGAATTCGTTAAGAATCGCCCACCGTGGAAAGACTTTTCGTCGCTTTAAAGGGGGAAACTTGATCCCACAGGATTTCAGCTATTTCTCTCTTAGAAAAATGTTGAAAAAACCGAATTCAGGTGAAACAATAAAAAACACATATGTACTCATATTATGAATCGAAATTTTCCTCATTTCGGGTGAAAATTCAAATCTTACTAATTTTCACCATTAGTAGGATATACTGTATTATAGGGTGAAATGAAATTTAAGAATTCGGACATATAATAAAAATAAATAGTACTTGTATTACAATTCTGATTTTAATGAAATGATAAGGTATAATTTATTTTAAGCTTTTGGTACAACCTATTCTATTTCTATTAATTAGAGATGGAACAAGTATCAGGATATATGAAAGAGAAAATCGGCCAATTATTTATATTGATGTAACATATATCAACTCTAACCACACTGCTTTTTATCAGTGGTTAGACAATTCTGTTCATCGATTACATAAAAAAGTTGGGAAAGGTACATGGTTGTTTGTTTGTTTTTCCTTTAACGTGCTCTATTTCTGCATTTCGGCTAATGACACGCCGGGCAATTCTGTCACCTCACTAACCCAGAAATTTTTCCGAACCCCTCTCGTGTCGAGGGAAGGGATCTTTGATGTCCAACACATCCATGTTAGACAGGACCGACAGCTTTACATCTCCTCCGAAAGATGGATGCTCAAGCGATTCCCAGAATCCTAAAAATCGCACCGACTTTGTGGGGATTGAACCCAGGTAACTCTGCGCAGGAGACGAGCATCATATCCCCTACGCCACCGAGCCGGCTTAAGTACATGGTTGGTTATCACTCACGCTGTCAGTCAGCAAGGATTCGTTTCAGATTCACTTTCAATTTTCAACTCTGTAGCAGAAACAGGGGACTATCATGATGATATGAACCATGAAAATTTTAAAAGTGGATAGACGATAAATAAATATCAAATTTATCACCCAATTCTGTGGTTGTAATCGATAACGCTTCGTACCACAATGTAGCCACAGAAAAAAAAATATTGCTCTAGAACAAAAAGGCCGTAATGCAGTAATGGTTGAATCGAAAAGGTATATTTTCTGAACAACAAGCCACCAAACTAGAATTATGCAGGGTGTTACATAATAGTATGTCGCAACTTGAGGGGATAAATCTACGTGCAATTTTAAGAAAAAAAGTTCATATAAATATAGGTCCGCGAAAGCTTCGTAACGGAGCTTCAGGGTGTTGAAATTTGCAGTACAAATTGGTTTTTTCTTCAAAACTCCAGCAGTTTTTGGGATATTCAGCCCAAATTTGAAATGCAAGCTAATGTTTAAAGCCTCCATCATTACAAGTCCTAGATTTCAACTGAAATTTACAAGATGTTTTCTTTTACGAGGCCAAGTCTCCTTTTGCCATTTCAAACTTTTTTGTAGTACGCCACTGATCAGCGTACAATCAATTTTCGTCATCTCAGTTGAACTGGAAGTTCTTTTGGCACCTATAATTTTTACGAATCTCCAACCGTTTTCGAGTGGAAAATTATTGAATTTGAATTATTTGAATTGTATGTTATTCGCTAAATAAGTGAAAATAATAGAAATACTCGATAGGTATGCCCAAAATTGCTTCAATTTTCATAGATCTTCTTCTGAGACTCAACTTATACTTATTCAATATCAAACTCGAAAACTTACAATTAAAATATAAATAAATTTCTGGAAGTGTCCTCCTCTTTCAAGAATCCAGGCCTCTGTTCTTCTTCGCATATTATCACGCACTCTTTGAAATATTCCTTGGTATGTATGCTATTTATTATCGTTTTACAAGAGGCTATTATTCGACTTCTGAATTCTTTTACAGTGTTCATTTATGTGGTATAAACTAAACCAGATATCCTCATAAGAAAAATCCCCATAAGAAAAAGATATCCCCATAAGAAAAAGTCTATTTAACTATTTAAATCTGGGGACCTAGGAGGCCATGGTTCTTGCTCACCCTGGCATACCCATCGGTTGTTGAATGCATTATTCAAGAATTCCCTAGCTACTTCACGAAAATGTGCTGTTCCCGTCATCCATGAACCACATTATGTTTCTCACCAAAACTGGCACATCCTCGAGCAATAAAGGTAATTTCTCCTCAAGAAATTGCCGATAAGCGGGACTGTTTAGTCTGTGAGGCAAAAAATATGGCCAATCGAAAAATTTCTAATTATTTCGACCCAGACATTTAGTAAGAATTGTTCTTGATGATGAGATTCTTGAATCAAATGTGGGTATTCCTCAGCCCAACAATGATTATTGTGAGAATTTGTGATAGCAATTATCGAAAAGTTAGCTTCGTTTGTGAACACTATTTCACTATCGAAATGAGCATATTCTCCAGTTTTATCCAAGAACCATCGGCAGAAATTCAGTCTTGAAGAAAAATCTCGAGGAAGTAGAATTTGGACGCCTTGAATATGAAACGGGTACAATAAAAAGTCGTGGAGAATCTTCCAAATTAGAACATGTGAAATATTTAACTAATTTCCAATTTTTATTGTACCCACATGAGGATTCAAATCAGTACAATTCAAAATTGCTTCCTCAATATCTGGAGTTCTCGTAGTTTGAGTTGCACCTTTTAAATAATTATTTGCAGTAAAAGTACCAGCCTGCCTCAAACTTCTGTGGATATTTGAGAATGTTTACCTGTCTGGTGCAACCCGATCTGGAGAGCCTTCCTGATATAATCGCCTAGCTTCTGTTGTGTTTCCGTCAGCCAGACCGTACATGTAATGGATATCAGCCAATTCGGCTTTAGTAAAATTAGCCGTTCTTTCTTACAGCAACACCATCAAAAGTCTTAAAACTAATCGTTAATTTAATAGCTAATTCGAAAAGACGCTGGTTCAACTTTAGCAACTGTCAAAATAAATAAATAAATGGAAAAAATTAAAATCTACTAGTCATTTTTTATTAGAAGTGCTTTCAATTCAGCGAATGCATACAATCGTCTAATAATTTGTTGCTCGAGAACGGTAGGAGATACGAAAAAATTACAGGTGTCAAAAAAGTTTTTAAATTGAACATAGAAGACGGAAATTTATTGCACGCTGATCAATGGCCTACTGCAAAAAAGTTTGAAAGAGCAAAATAAGACATGGCTCCGAAAAAGAAAACAATTTGTAGATACTAGTTAAACTTTAGGAAGTGTAATGACGAAAGTTATGAAAAATAGCTTGCATTTCAGATTTGGGCTGCATATCTCAAAAACTGAAGGTGTTTTGAAGAAACAAACAATTTACTCCTAAAATTTCAACACCCTGTAGCTCCGTAACGAAGCATTTGTGGACCTATTTTTATATAAACTTATTTTCTTAAAATTGCACGTAGATTTACTGTCTCAATCGTGACATACTATTATGTAACACCCTGTATAAAATAATTCAGAAGCATAAACCTCGGGTTAAGACATTATGTTGTCGATTCCCTACTGGCTGCTCATGGGTATTCTATTCTCGGCTTACCTCCATTTCATCCTGAGTTAACCCCCATAAAAAGAAAGTGGGCTTATGCGAAAAACTGGGTTGCCTCAAAAAATTTCTATTTCAAGTTAGAGGTCAAGAATCTAGCAATTCAGAAATCAGGAAAGTGCAGCGGTTGACGAAGCTGAAAGAATTGGAAAACAATATATAGAAAAATAACATATTGCGGAAGATGATAACGTGGATCCTATAATTTTTAATTTAGGTGAAGATAGATGTTATGAACACAGTGATAAGGAGGACACCTATGCCGGCAATAATTATTTTTTTTTGCAAATTAATCACTAATAATACATAAGAAAACCTTAAATATCTTTAAATATTCTCAATCACCAAAATTTACGAATGAATATTTCTGTTATTTGTTCAGTTTCATAATTGAGTAAATCACCTGTATTTATTTTGAGGAAGTTATTCATCTTATTGTTTCAATAATTTTTTCGATGTAGGTTGATATGTCTTAAAATCTTTACTTTTATGTCGTTAATAATGAACAGGATTGGGATTTTGAATTTAGGTACTGTTAAATTGATAGCATGTAAATGATATTCAGTTTCGATCTTCACAAAATTAATAAAAAATATCACGCATGAAATGGATTTAAATTAAAGTCACTTATGTTTTGTTATGATAAAATAACAAACCATGGATCAATTTAAAAGTCTATATGAGATAAACTATATCAACTATTCAAGGAATATTCCCATATGCTGTATTTCAAAGCATTGCGAATCAAAATCTTTATATTGAAAAAGGAAAGATCACCTCTGAATTATATAAAGATTTCCAATATCGAAATCGAACCAATGCATCAAGGAGAACATATAAATATCTTGATTTTGTCAGATGAAAACCTAATCCCAACCATAAAAGCACTAAAAGAAATTATTAGAAAGTTTCTTACAATAATGACTAACAATTATCATCAAGAGTTATTTCTCTATCAAATGAACCTATTTGAAGATATTGATCAACCGCCGTCTTGATCTAAATATTCTTGTTGTTAAAGGAATGAATATCTCCTTCCAGTTCAGAACACATCTTAGGAGGTCGTGGATCTAAAAATCAAGAAATAACCTTTATCTAACGTTCCCATTTTCAAGATTGTCTCAAATTAGGTAATCGATCATTGTTGTTATGCACAGATTGGATAATCTTTGAACCCATAAAAATAATCATAGATAAAAGTTCAGTTAAAGAATTCCAAAATAAATGATTATATTGATATGAAATTGTTTGCTGGAAATGGAGTTCCTAAAATTATTTCATGCAAGTTGGTAAAATAGAATTCATGTTCTTTGAAACAGTTTTTTAACTCAGTAATGCCGTCGCTAATATTATTCACTTCAATCTAGATGAAAAATTGGAAAAAAATTTCATTTAAAATAATGAACCCTCAGCTACTCCATTATTTGTCACACTGGAATGACAAATATTAAAACCGAATTTTGATAAAACTAATGATCTGTCTCAATACAGTATACAAAACCTAAATACTAATGAAAAATTTCTAAATGATTATGATGCTTAGCGATCGAGATCAAACTAAGTGGAAATATGATAGAGCCTTCATTTATTACCAAACCGATTATGACATTTCTTCACATTGATAAGACACTTCGAGATTTTCTTGAATTCGTGAAGAAAAATTGTTTGAACCAGTCTACATTTAAAGATTTCAAAACAGTCATCAAGTCTGAAGTAATATCCAATCGTAGGTTTCATTTTCGAAAATGAATAATTAAGTAGGGTCATAGGTTTTCTCTTTGCCTTAATGCTCAGAATCTCATGAATTAATATTTTATTTATTTCGGCTTCAATATAAATGTAATATAATTAACTGAATTCAAATTTTGTCACTTATTTATATTCAGAGCAGTATTCTATTATATGCGTTCACCAGATCTCATTTACAAAGGAAACTTGAGATTATCAAGTATTCAGTGATATACATATGAACTTTGGGCTTCCAAACTGTAAAAATCTTTCTATTGGGGAGGAAAGATCACCTCTGATTACTAACTCGTTGGTACATTGAAATCGATTGTCTGCATCAATGCTATACATATGTATATCTTGGTAGATTTAGACTCATAACCATAGTAACGTTAACCTAATTATTATAAGTTCATATTACAAAGAATAAGAATTTCAGTCATTTGCCTAGAAATTTGAATGATCTATATATTTCGAGTAAAATGCTCTCTTTGTATATATATATATGTATAGGTCGTGGATTAATATATATATACATAGTATAGATTTTTCATCTACGTTCCCATTTTCTGGATAGCTATCATAGGTATATCATAATAATTGGGGAATAAACAAATGTATAAAACCTATTTTATAACTGATTTCAGTCCTTGCTTCAACAGATTATTTAGAAAGACATAATGCCGTCGCTAATATTATTCACTTCAATCTAGGAATTAAACATGACCTAATTCCCAAAAAAAAATTTCAAAAATATGAACCTGAGATTATTTGTGAAAATGACAAATATAAACTTTATTTTGATAAAACAATTCGTCTAGACCAGATATAGAATCAAATAACATATATATATATATATGGTATTTTCAGTTTTATTGTTGTTCTGATTCTGTATTTTCTTCAGTAACTGTATGAATTTTTTCAGATTTTCACGTTGAATTTTATTTAAATATATATCGATCTAATATTAAGTGTTCCCATATCTCTATTCTCACTCTTATTGAATATAATAGGAAGTTCAATGTCTTATTACATTTGAGTTCTGATTCTAACTTTCAAGTTTTTCCGAATCAAGAAGCTTGAATTTTCAAGCTATTGTGAAAAATCGCTTCACTTGACTGAATGTAAAACCTTCACTTATTTTCGAGTCGAGTCGAAACAAGTAGTTTGATTTTCAAGTCAAGCCGTGAACCTTTCATCTCAAAATATAGAGCGTAGCCCGCGAATATTGCAGAACATTTTTTGAAATGACCAAATCACCAAATCTATATTTCTGAACTTCTTTACTGTTCGTTTTTTCTATCAAACAAGTTACTCTAGTTCGAAAATATGTGAAAGTATGATCATATATCGACAAATTATTATAATTTGAAGAAAATTCATATTAATTCAATTTCAGTACGAAAACTTAATTTCACCAAATAAAGTCGTGCTCAATTCAAGGTGAGAAAACTAACTCAATAGTCTGTTTTTGTCCGAATCTGATACTAATAAAAATGTTCCCACAAGTGATCGATCAAATTTCTAAAAGAAATATGATATAAAGGAAAGAACTAAATCAACCTTTATTCGTGTAACAGCAGGGCTTTGGTCAGTCTGCCGCCTCGTGAGTTCGGCCCCTATTGGCCTTCTGATGTGGCAGATACAATAAATGACGTATAAAAGATACTGGAGTGTTGTAGCTGGAGAGATAAAACGGAAATTGATCTGGCTTTTCCGCGTAGTATGAATAAAATTTACGACGAATATTTGCAAGTTAAGCCATTTCATTTTCAATGTGGTATTTCATTTGAATATATTTATGACATCTAAGGAAATAAGTGGAATTGCGCTTCTACAGATGGGCAAAGAAGAGACGAAACATAAGCTATGCAGTGAAATGTCTCAGCCCTGAGAAATAAAATATTGATGATATTTTGTAGATGTGACATCGTATTGTTAACGATTTTGTATACTTTCTCACTGCATAATTAATACAGTGATTAGTTATATTGAAAGGCACAATTAATTATCGGTTTAAATTTCAGTTCGTGTTTTATTGAAAATGGCAGGTTTGACGGGTTTTAAACTAGGCGGGGAAGATGCTAGATTTTGGGGCTTCGGCCTCCAATACTATTTTTCATTTTGGTAGGCAAAGGTTGGAGAAAGGTCAGCTAGAGCTCATTCAGGAGACTATCACAGATGCGATCACGCAAAATTTCCGAGAATATGTCCCGGAATATCGAAAATAAAATGAGTCCCTGAATAGAAGTTGGTGTTGGGTATAATTTCGTAGAACATTTATGCCTATACAATTTTTCCTGTCATGTTCAAACGCTTCAAAACCGGGACGAGGAAGAACCAGCGATTCTCGCATGTTGCGCCTCGATATTTTTGTCCCCGTAAATCCTAGGACAAAGAATAAAACTCTGATCGAAATCTGAGCCATTAAAGGACTTAAGAAGAATTTCACTCTACTTCTTCTTTTCGAGTAGGTTGGTTAGTAATTAACCGAGCTTCGTTCGGTTAATTACTGGTGTATGAAGGGTGTATGAAGGGTGATTCCTATGATTCCTACATATCTCAACACCAGAACCATGAAGAGAAATCGTCACTGACGACAATAACTTTCAAGACCCAGATTTTCAAGGAGAGAACCGGAAATACAGAGGCGTGACTGTATGTATCCTCCCTCATTCGCCATATGTATACGGTTGTCAATTTGACTAGATGAAGATGATGTTACAGAGGAGACCCTATACGATATAGCATTTTTTCTGTTAAAAATCAGTTTTTCATTTCTTGCTTCGAAAAAAAATCCATCACGACGGTGAAGTACCTATGTTGTTCACTCTTGGTAATAACAATAACCATTTCCCTAGCTAAAAATGGTTTGTTACATGATGATACACGAAACACTTAATCGTGTATGGCGGACTCTTCCTAAGGGGACAATGTCCATGTTCGAACCATACAAAGTTAAATTAGACAACTTTTATCATAGAATCAAATGGAGAATATTCAACCTTACGAAGAACGTAAAATATCCTTCCTTGAAATAGCTAGTTTTCCGATCCACCCCTCATAATCACTGTCAACCAGGGCCACATAGCAGTGGTACAGCTCGGTCGGATGTCATCAATTCGAGCAATTGTTTCGGTCCCATTTGACCTCATACCCATTCGAATCACATCGGGCCAGACTGCCATTACTCATCTCAATTCGTTGGAGCGCAAAAAAATATGTAAATGTTATCGCGCTCTCCAACGAACTGAGACAGAGGCCACTCACCTTCGCCATCGGGAAACAATGAAAATAAAGGGTGGATAAAAAAAACCTCAAGAAGTCACACTAGTTCGACTATTCACCGCAACGCTACACACTATGTCAGCAAGGACGCGATCTGTCAAAAGACTAACGCCTGTCATCATAATCATAAATAGAAAAACTAGAGTGACTTCTTGAGGTATTCTGTTTAGTAATCCTTCATTTTTATGATTTCTCGGTGACGATAGTGAATGGCCTCTGTCTCAGTTCATTGGAGGGCACAATGTTTACATGTTTTGTTGCGCTCCATCGAATTGAGATGGGTAAATGGCCGTCTAGCATGATGTTGTTTGAATGGGTCAAATGAGACCGAAACTGCAGTCTATTGGTCCCATACAGGACATCCGATCGAGCTGTACCACTGCTTTGTGGCCCTGGTTGACATTGATTACGAAGGGTGGATCGGAAAACCAGCTCCTTCAGAGAAGGATATTCAACATTCTGTGGAAGGTTGAATACTGTTCCTTGTAAAAAAATTCTTCAATGTGTCTACACTTATAGCGATAGTTTCGCAAGTTGTAGTTCTTGAGATTGTAAGTTAAATTGGCTTATTCTTTATATTTTGTGCAATGTGACTATGAATATTGCATTTACACACAACCAAATTAATATGGAATCACTCGGTATTTCACATTATTGATTGTTTGTAAGCATGGATCGTTGAGTACTTGTGAAGTATGAAGTTGTTTGTTGTAAAGAATCTTGATAGTACAATAAGAAATGTTGAATTATCACTACATGATCGGGATATTGTACCCAGTCGTCACTGAGATTTGAAGCTTTGAATTTCAAAATTTAAAAAGCCTATAATCTCTAACATTCTTTAGAAACTATATTTTTAATATTATGTATACTTAAGTAAATGAAAATTCAATCTCCCAACTAAACGTATATTTCTTATCGAACTTTACATCACCGTGGTCAAGCATTATATATCTTAATACTAAATTATTTAAAATAGTATTCATATATTACATCTTGCCTCTTAAGCTAAAGTAATTATATACACAAACTCAAATATAAAATAATTATTTCAAAAACACTTATTCTTATATTCTATACCTACTAACTCCAAATTCTATTTACAATATCTAACTATACTTATTATTCTGAAGATAAATCATTTTACAATATACAACTTAAAATCTATCTTCTTTTATAATTCTATTTCTATCTCGTAATTAATAGCGACTGCCTTCAATTTTACTATTTACCCTTTTCTACTAACTATATATCTATCATCTTCAAACGAATTACTATCTACATTATTAGGAATATTCATACTATTCTCATGTCTATTTTCCTTATTGGAATTACCATTTACATTAAACTGAGAATTTGCAATTATGTGTTGACGAGTTCTTCGATAGCGTTTATTATTCTTGTCAGCAACAATATATGATCTTGGTTCGGAACCTTCATCAATAATTTTTTAACCTTTCTAGGTAGATTTATATTTGAAATAAATATTGTCACCTCTTTTACCCTCTGCCAAATTCTTTGCAGTTCTATCACACTAGAATTTCTGTTTAATTTGTCTTTTTCTTAAATTATAACGTATATTTTTACTAGTTTGAACTTTAGATTGAAGCAGAAAATCCACAGTTGGTAAGGTATCCTTCAATCTTCTATTGAACAACATTTGTGCTGGAGATAAGCCAATATCCGGAATCGGGGTGTTTCTATATTTAAACAAGTATATATCAAAATTGCCACTTTCTAGTAGACATTTTCAAGCATCTTTTTGACAATACCTATAGCCTTCTCTGACATACCGTTACTTTTCGAGTAGTTTGGACTTGAGCTGACTAGATAGATAATTCTTGATTTCAGAAGAGTTGAAAGGACTATTGTCTGCTATTATTGTATCGGGAAAACCATGTCCCGAGAATATTGAACTCATAGTTTCATATATTTCATTCGAGCTTTCAGATCTGAGTGATTTTACTTCTATCCACTTATTATAACAGTCAACAACAATTAGATAATCTTTATCATTGAAATTCAAAATATCCATGCCTAGTTTTTGCCGAGTATTTCAACTCAAAGGTATCATTTCCTATTCAGAGACTAAGATTTCCTGTTCCTTTTTTCGCGTATTGAAATGAACAAAATTCGTCTTCTTTGGAGCAAGTTCCAACCCTAAAAACATTAGTTCATTCTTAATGTTTTCATTGGCTTACTACAGAATTAGAGTTCCTCCCTGAGGGTTATTTGTTGAAATATACAATATTATATCATCAGCAAACTGTAAATCCTTCACTCTGATTGCCATGTGTTGGGTGATGACTTACATACAATATGTATGATATAGGACTTATGACTTCACCCTGAGGTACTCCTTTAAATGTGAATCGCGATTCATTATTAGAATTGAAAATTTCTAATTCGTAGGTGGTGAATTTAATAAACTGAAGTAACATTTTGGAAATGTCCATATCGGCGAGTATTCTAAAAAGGATTTCGTTATTGACATTATCGAAAGCTCCTGTGACATCAACAAAAGCAGCTAATACGTCATCACCACCTGGAAGTAAATTTTCGATATCTAATTGCAACAAAGTAAGACTATCAACACATGAAAATGATTTACCGAAATCCAAATTGACTTTTAGGTGATAGGTTATTAGTTTCTATCCACCAGTGTATTCTATTAGTTCTAATTCTTTCGAATAACTTGCAAAAAAATGAAGTAAGTGTAATTGGTCTGAAGCTTTCATGGTCGGATTTTTCAATGAAACGAGCAAACGTTTCCATGCTTTAGGATAATCATTCGCTTTATATATTCTATTATATACAGGATGTTTCAACGAAAATTAAACAGAGGCTATATCTACCAAGATATTCATTTCTGATCAAAACGAAAAAACAGTTCAATTTTTGTTTTAAAAAGGACATTTTTTAGGGTACAATACTTGCCTGAAATATTAACCCCCTAAGCGAGGGTTTCAATCCTTGAATATTTTGAATAAGGAAGATGGATCGAGTGATGACTCAAGAGAAAGGTTGTATCTTTGTCTACATTGCCTTTAACGAATTTCCATTTTTAATTGAAAACTGTAAAAGATACAGGGTGAGCAACTGAAAGATAGGGAAGACTATTTCCCTGAGAGTGTTCAAGTTTCAGTGAGGTACAATGGAACAGATCCATGCTGATCAATGGCAGTCATCATCAAGTACCATCCTCATCTCGAATTTCAACCCCTGAAGCAGGGGTGACAACCCTTGAAAATTGGAAGAGAGTAAGCAAATTCAGCAACAGAATAGGGTTCACAATTCATAACCAAATTTAAAACTCACCTTCTGAAAGCGTCGAAGTCTTTTATATACCGCAGTTCCCTGGGTATGTAGTTAAAAATCTTCAAAGCCATATAGAATGCTGCTTTCCTAGTATTGCTCGGGTTGTGAGGCTGGTAAACGAAGTCTTGTTTTATTGGTAGTTTACCAACTCTCGAAATGAAGATGGTACTTACGGGTGAACATCAGAATTTTGAAAATATGGAGCCCATAAAAATTTAACGATTTCAAGTTTTTGAAAACTCTTCGACGGGATTGTCTCCATCCCAATCCAGCAATCACTCTAACCGCTAGTTTTGGCCCCTTGAATACAGTGTCCTCCATCAAGCAGGCACCCCAGAAAATTATGCCATAACCTAATCTCGATTGAAAATTTGAGTAGTAAATTGTTTTGATTACATAAGACTTAAGGATTCTAATTGAAAAGATTACAGAATTAAGTTTTTATGTGATTGCTGGCATGGACCTTGCAACTTAGCTGATCGTCTAGGTATATTCCCAAAACTTCAACGGAGTTGGACAGTGTTATACCATTTTCAAAATTTTCTGGAACTCCTGCTCGAGGTCGGCCATTGCTGAACGCAAAAGCCTCAGTCCCTTCAATGTTTAGTGTCAACTGATTTCTAACGCACCATTTGCGCTGGTCAATATCTGAGTGGCTTTCCCGTCTGTATTTGTAATCTCTTTGGAGGAGACAAGAATGTTGACATCGTCCAAAAACTCGAACATGTAACAATCAGCCTCAGTAAGAGGATAAGACATGAGATTATCTGAAAGGTCATTAATATAGATGGGAAATAAAAGCAGTACCAGGATGCTCCGCTATGAAACTCCCGTCTTCACATCGCAGTCCCCTGAATATTACTTATAATACGCGCCAACAGTTATCGACACTCTTTGCTTTCTGATAGACAAGTAATCCTTGATTAAGACTAACTGGTTGTCTCTGATACCGCAAGCCTCCAGTTTATTTGAGCAGTACGTCATGCTCCACGCAATCAAAGGCCTTCGACATATTTAGGAAGAGACCAACAGGCACTTCACCTGCCTGAAATGATTGATAATAATTTTTCCATTTTATATTTATGCTGTATGTGATGGTTGATACTTTTTCCATTGTTATATATTCAAGTTTTATATGTTATATATAACCTATGAAATGAATATACTCTACTTCTACTTCTACTTTTAAAGGTATCCCCCTTCAGACAAAAATCGACCTGTTTCTGCTTTTTGTCCAGAAACGAATAGTTCACAAGTTATTGAGTACTTTTCGTTTAAGTTATACCACCCGGTATGATTTTGGTAATTTATTAACCTTTTCAAGGGCATATACGCATATGTGTACATTTCCTTCAAAGTTATTTCGTATTCTAAAACATAGAAGCATACGGTGCATTTACCCGTGTGTCGGCTTTGGTGGTGGTGTGTTCTTTGAGGTTAGTTGTCAAATCATATGAGGTGTTTCTATTGAGATTTTTGCTGAATAATTATTGAAAAAATTAGATAAGTGATCAATTATATTGTATAGTAGGCATTACATGTTTGAAAATAATTTCTGTGAGACTTATGTAAATTATCTTGTATTTCAGTGCAATATGAGTTAAGAGATTCCAAAAAGCTTGTGTTATGGCAAAAAAAGATAAAATCTATTAGTAAGCGAATGTTTTGAACACAATTGATTCTGATTTGAATGATATTAATCATTTAAGTGTAATAGCAGATCAACTTCAGAGTGGTAAGACGTAAAAGGATATTTGGTTTACGGTAAAAGATAATGAATATTCTGGAAATCCTCCACAGTTCTCAGGTCCACATGAAATCAATATAGATGGTGAAACCCCATATTTATTCTTCTTGAATTTATTTCCAGAGGAGTTATTCATACTTATAACAAATGAAACAATCAGATTTGCTATACAATCCGATAAACATTCCTTCACAGTCTCTATTGAAGAGGTGAAACAGTTCTTTGGTATGAATATTGTCGTGACTTATATAAATATAAAATATCCTTCACTTAGGATGTACTGGTCTACAACCCAGGGTTTAGGTTGAGACCTCATAAAAAACACAATGTCATTGAAGAGGTTTGAAGGAAATGTAATGAAGACATACCGCAAAATAGCAAAGATAGTTTTATAATAATTCGACCTTTGCTGGATATTTTATCTGAACCTTCGAGGTTGCTGCCACACCCTCAGAATTTTTAGCTATCGATGAGATGATTATACCTTTCAAGGGAAGGCATAGATCGAAACAATATATATAATCTAAACCAAGGAAATGAGAATTCAAAGTGTGGGTAAGAGCTACAGTTGAAGGCTATGTTTCAAAATTCGAAATGTATCAATCATCAATAGAGAGGAAGAAGTCAAGTTTCGGTGTAATTTGAGACACAGTTGACAGACTTTGTGTTGGAGTAGATGGAATCAACCACAAATTATTTTTAGACAATTTGTTCTCCTCTATTCCACTAAAAGTTCGTCTGAAACAAAAACAAATTTACGTTGTCGGAACGCTTAGGGATAACAGACTACAACGTGCAAACAACAAACTCCAGGATTCAAAGACCTTATTGAAAGAAAATTGTGGATCATGTTCTGTCACCACCTCATCAAGTAATATCACAGAACTGAAATGGGTTGATAATGAATCCATATGATATCTTCGTTCTGAAGCAAAGAATCCTAAGATATTGTGAGGAAGTGGGATCGAAAAGAAAGAAGATACGTCGAGATCAACAGACCTTAGGCTGTTAAACTATATCGTTTCATGGGAGGGATGGACATGGCCGACAAAATCATAGCGCGTTCAAAGTGTGGGTAAGAGCCACAGTTGAAGGCTATGTTTCAAAATTCGAAATGTGTCAATCATCAATAGAGAGGCAGAAGTCAAGTTGAGGTGTAATTGGAGACACAGTTGACAGACTTTGTGTTGGAGTAGATGGAATGAACCTCAAATTATTTCATTTATATATTGTTTCGATCTATGCCTTCCCTTGAAAGGTATAATCATCTCATCGATAACTGAAAACTTTGAGGATTTTGCAGCTGCCTCAAAGATTTCAGATGAAATATCCAGCAAAAATATCTTTGCTATTTTGAGGTATGTCTTAATTATTCGAGAATTGAAGATAATTTTTTATTTCTTCAAACCTCTTCAATGACATTGTATTTTTCAACTAAACCTAAGCCATGGTTTGTAGACCAGTACATCCTATGTGAAGGATATTTTATTAAAGTCAAGCCAATATTCATACCAAAAACCTGTTTGTCCTTTTCTATTGAGACTGTGAATTAATGTTCATCGGTTTGGACTAGAAAACAAAAAATTTTACATAAGAATTGCGTTTCACTTTCTAAATGTGTCACTTGTGAATGCCTGGATTCTTTATAAGTGCAAAAAGAATATTTCCCTTTCTTTCTTGGAATTCACGGCTTCAGTTGCTACATCAATAATTCTGACAGCCGAAAATCGAAAAAAACTAGGAAGACCACTTTCAGCTGGTTACGATTGTAGTGCAGTAAAGAAAAGAAGGTTTCGGACGAGAATATTACCAGAAATCAGAACTGAGGGGATTGCACATTATCCCGAGAAAAAAGAATACAAGAATCCGCCATAATGCCATGAGAAAAATTGTTGTAGGGAACTACGTATGCTTGCAAAAAATGCGAAAAAATTGTATGTCCAGAATGTATGGAGGCTTTCCATCAATGAAAATTAAATTTTATGGGGTTATTTGTTTTTTCAGTTCGAGAATAAGAGTAGATAGAAAATTTTTTTTTTCATTATTCTTTCCCCTAAGGCCCAGCGGCATCATATGTGTACGCATCAAAATCAGAATTTTTTTCCAAAATTTCTCATCAATTGCGAAAAAATAACTGAAAATTGTGATTTCCGTCACTAGAGGAGACTATTAAAATTTTCTCAGAAGAATCAATTTTATTGCATAATTCGTCCTGTAAAAGGATCAATAATATAATAATAATAATCAAATTAAGAACGTTATAAAAGCGCGAACGCTGGGTTTCAAAGCATCGTTTTTTTGAGTTTCGTGGAAATGAGGCCTAAGAAATGTGATGTGTGTCGCAAATTATTCGAATGCCTTCCAACAATATATAAAATTCTAACTGCATGTATTACCCAAAAATTTATGCACATTTGGAGAATTATAATATACTTTCCGAACATCAAAAGGATGTAGAAAAACACCTTGGTACTAAAGAGCAACTTGTAATTGATTCTGTTGCTTTGAATCAAGCTCAAACTAAGAAGAGAAATATTCATACAGCCTTCATTGATTACCAAAAGGCTTTTGATAGTTCTCCCATTCATGGCTTCAAGAAATTTTGGAAATTTATAAAATTGATAAGACACTTCGTCATTTTCTTGAATTTGTAATGAAAAATTGGAGAACCAATCTTCATTTAAATATTTCAAAACAATCGTTGAAATCCGAAGTAATTCCAATCAAAAGAGGCATTTTTCAAGGTGATTCTTTAAGTGCTCTTTGGTTTTGCATTTGCCTCAATCCATTATCTCATGAATTAAATGCTACTAGTTTCGGCTTCAAAATAAAGTGTCTATTAACTGAATTCAAATTAAGGCACTTAATTTATTTAGATGATATTAAATTATATGCCGGAACCAGATCTCATTTAAAAGTCTACTTGAGACTACTTTCAACTATTCCAATGATATTCGTATGAAATTTGGGCTTCCAAAATGTAAAAATCTTTCTATTGAAAAGAAAAGATCACCTCTGATTATATAAAGATTTCCAATATCGAAATCGAGCCAATGCATCAAGGAGATACATATAAATATCTTGGATTTTGTCAAGAGAAGACAATTAACCATAGCAGCACTAAAGAAAATATTAGAAGTTCATATTACGAAAGACTTAGAATTATCATCAAGAGTTATTTAACTAGTAAAAACATTTTCAGAGCTACCAACTCCTATGCTGTTCCTATTCTTACATCTTCTTTTGGAATTATTAAATGGTCTAAAACTGATCTAAATGAATTACAATGTCAAACGAGGAAAATGCTCTGTAAATATCATAAGCACCACCCAAAGTCAGCTGTTCAGAGAGTTACACTACCTAGACATCTTGGAGGTCGTGGATTAATTGATTTGAATAATCTTCATAGTAAACAGATTTTTCATCTACGTTCCCATTTTCATGATAAACAGAGAACGTCTAAATTACATGATATTGTTGTTGCTTCAGATTATAATCTTACACCTCTGAACTTGACAATGCAAAAGGTAGATTTTGATATATTTGATGATAATTCTGAAAGAGAAAACTGGATGCAGAAGGAATTACACGGAAAGCACCCTAAAGAATTGAAAAATGATTATATTGATGAAATTGCATCGAATAAATGGTTAGTATCTGGAGAATTGTTTGCTGAAACAGAAGGCTTGGCAATTGCGATCCAGGATCAGGTTGTTTTCACGAGGAATTATAGAAAACAAAATATAGATGATTCTTGCCGTAGATGTTTCTGTTCTTCAGAAACAGTTTTTCATATATTATCATCTTGCTCAGTCCTTGCTTCAACAGATTATTTAGAAAGACATAATGCCCTCGCTAATATTATTCACTTTAATCTAGGAATTAAACATGACCTAATTCCCAAAGAAAAAATTTCACAAATATGAACCTGAGATTATTTGTGAAAATGACAAATATAAACTTTATTTCGATAAAACAATTCTTTGCAACAGAGCTGTAAAACACAATAGACCAGATATCGTTCTTAATGATAAACAGAATCAAATAACATATATAATTGATATTGCTATACCCGAAACACATAATATACAAAATAAATACAATGAAAAATTTCTAAATATATGATGCTTGGCGAGAGATTAAAAAATGTGGAAAATGAAGAAAATATTTATTCTACCGATTATTATTTCTACAACAGGCGTTATTCCTAGAAATCTTCACAAAAGTATTGAGATTTTGGGTCTGAAGAAAATTTGTTTGAACAGTTACAAAAGATAACAGTCATCAAATCTTGTAATATTCTTCGTAGGTTTCTTTCCGGATATAATAATGAGGTAGAGTCATAGGTTTTCTCTTTAGTTTATACTGCTCAGAATCTCATTTCATATTTTATTTATTTGTTTATATAAATGTAATATAATTAACTGACAATTTTGTCATATTTATATTCGAGCAGTATTCTATTCGATCGTTCACCACTTCACACAAAGGAAACTATTGATGAGTAACATTCAGTGTTACTTGACTAAGGTCCGTACACTGGATTTTTCCGGGAGAAAGCCTCTGACACTACTCGTTGGTACATTGATATCATTGTCTGATGATGCTATAGTATGTATATATTCTGGTAGATTGATATATTCTCATAACATTTAACGTTATCCTAATATATAATTACTCCAGGATATGTTTTGATTATAATCATTGCCTGGCAATGGTATTAATTACCGGGTGGTGGATTTATATTTTCATGAAATCAGTTTGATTGCATGAACAGATATATGGGCAACTCGTCGAGGTAAAACCCTATATATATATATATATATATATATATATATATATATATATATATATATATATATATATATATATATATATATATATATATATATATATATATATATGAATATTCTTTTGAAAAAGAGGATTTACAAAAATTTGTATAATTGTATCTACAATAAATGCTTATAGCTATAATTTTGGGGTGTGTCAGAAAAACACAATCGTAAAATAAAATCGAATGAATAGAATACCAGCAGGAAAAACAATTCCTTAATCAGGCATCGATAATCGCATCATGCCTCTTACGATTGCCCCTAAGGTGTGAGCGCAAGAAATGTAACAGGGGAACCATACTATCTTGCGTACAATTCACTAAACGAGTGAGAAAACCTGTGGAAAAAACTCGTTTCCCTGTCGGTATTGCTCTAGCAATAGCTTGTCTATTTATGTTATGTTGAAGCGTGTGTACAAAAAGAGTGCTGAAAATTTTTCTGCTTAGCAGCTTCATTCCTTCATTTTCATCTTGCACTCCATGATTTCCAGGACTACTTCACGAAGACAAGGGTGAAAAGGATTGGGAGAGGAAAAATCTGTAACAATGGAAAAGAAAACCAGCAGAAAAATATTTCTTCATTACATACCTAACTCTTATATCTCTAAACTCACTTGAATCTAAGAACACAACTAATGCTCCTCTGTTCTTCAACAGGAAACATCTCAGACACCTTTTGGGAATGAAGCGCTACATGAGTGTAGCCCTGGCCTTATCAACATACACCATGGAAAAAAAACACTACGGGGGAGCAAAAACGAATCTCCTAAATAGACTTAAAGTTATCTACCCAGTTAATGAAATTATCTGAAACGGAATGAATTTCTTGAAAATCCCTCCTCTTCATATACAATTGAAAAAGGATGCGTTGATGGCGGCATTATAGTATTACCTGGTGATCTGAAGGGACACCTGGGGATTATGGGTTACATAGCGCCAAAAAATCACAACCATCGGATATAATGCCGCTTAAATTTGATTTTCACACACCCTTCGAAGTGGTCATAGAAGACCGCACCATCGTTAAGGGGAAAATAAATCAATTAGACCAAAAATCCTCCATTTGGTACACGGACGGATCAGAAATGATTGATGGAACAGGAGCAGGCATATATGACCGAAGTACTCGTCATCAGTGCCTCTGGGCTCTACTCCCACAATCATGCAAGCAGAAACACTTGCTGTCAGGAGGGACTACGAAGGAAACTCAAAGATGCAAAGATTTACATGTAAACGGACAGTCAGGCAGTGATAAAAGCTCTAAACTCTTACAGTTATCAGAGCATCTCTGTCTGGGAATGCCGGCAATCTTTGAAGCAACTTGCTGAGGGAAACAAACTCTTCCTGTGGTGGGTGCCTGACCACGAAGGCATACAAGTAAATGAAGCCGCTGACGAACTGGCCAAATCAGCTGCTGGAATCCCACCCATCGGACCTGAACCGTTCTGTGGTCTAAGTAAACCGCACAGACGACAGCAACTAGAACGGTGGGAAGAATCTAGAAAAAGAATACTGGAGGAAAACTCCAGGCCAAAGAAGACAAAGCAGCTTCTCGATCTCTAGGGACGAGCTGAGGATCATAACAGGCATCCTTACCTGATACTGCCTACTGAGATTTCATCCCAATAAAATTGTCAAATCGAAAACGGCAACATGCAGAATGTGTAAAAAGGGCGATGAAACTGCGTATTCTTTGCAGTTGCATTGCAACTGTCCGTCAAAGACATATACTCTTCGGTAGCGACAAATTAGAGCCGCACGAAGTAAAAGCGAAAGCTCCCAGGGAGATTCTTAATTATGTAAGGGATTTAGACCTACGTGGAAATTAATAAGAAGCGTTTAGAACAAATGACCAATTTGGTAGTAGTTCGGAAAGGCTTGCAAAGCCAATCGATCCCCACGAATGTAAAGTACCTTTTCGGTTCTTTTGCTCCCCAGCTTTCCTCAAGTTTTCGAACATTCGGTGGGTCCCATTTTGATACATCTTGAAAAAAAACTTCAGAAACATATTACGGAAACTACTAAGTACACTTTAATATTTTGAGGTTATGTGGAATATTTCATTTTGCAAGAAACAACCAACCCACTTGGGCGATACGGGAAAACGACATATTGCAATTTATATTTCAACCAAGTGGGTTGAGAGTATTATGCACTAATATAAACAGAACATGCGTAATGAATGGCTTGGTAGATACTATCCTCGACTCATATTGCGTCATCACATTAGTTGGTAGGTTTCTGCAATTTGTAAAATAGGTTAAAGAATGTTTGTTTTCGTTAACAACTCAGTTTTGGTAAGATTGTGGGTTGGTATGTTTAAGCATAACTATGTCCAATTATAATACCCGATTGCTAAAACTTTCAAGAAGACATTATTAAGGACTACTCGTGTATTTCTGCATGATTGAATATTAAACTAATAATAACTGAAGTCGTGATTGGCGTAATTTATCAATCTTTTTAAATACGATTACAGAACTTAAATTCAATAAAAAATAACCATTTACTTTTCTCCGCCACTCTCAAACAAAATAACACTGATTCACTGTAATTTGTGTGATAAACTACGAATAAACATATTTGTCCCACATTCGTATTTATACAGTGACAAAGTGAAAAAGTCAGTGCAAGCTAGCGAAGCTCTGATTCTGCTAGTACAAGAAGATACTGGTATTTCATTATGTACAGGTTTTAACAAGTTCAAAATTTATAAGCAAATGCCTACATCCTACAACTTACACAATTTTATAAATATATACTGGGTGTAACTGGAAAGAGGCTCGCCCCTAAAACTTTTTTCCTATCCAATATTTTTCAATGAAATTTTTTGAAATTGATTAAAAATTTAATTCAAGTTGAATGGCTTTGACAGTTTACCTGAAATGCTTCCGGTTACACCGGAAATAAGCCAAAGTTTCAATTCTAAATGTCTCACCCTGTATATTTTTTGGGAAATTGAATGAAACTCTCTTTGTCTATACATTCAGTATATTCAAAGATGTATTTGCCAAGTTTTCAAATCATTCTTGATAAATTTGTTCTCGAGTCTAGGTGGCTATGACGACTCAGCTGGTTCTAAAATTGTAATGCACACAAAGCATAAACGCAAAACCTTAGCTTTATTTTGGCATGGCGCACATACTCATCATCGTACATTCCAGATGATTAAAAATTTAACAAAACACATAAATAACGCAAAATACACAAATGGACCATAGATGGAATTTCATCAGATCAATTAAGCAAAACTTCACAACAGGTTTTCGAAGAGACCCCCATTCTTTACCTGAATGGTAGCCCGTACTATATTATCCATTCGATTTGGAAAAATTTCATTTATTGCTCTCCGAACTCTATTATCTAAATCCTCTCGATTTTCTGAAGCAGATCTATAAACACGATTTTTCACATGAGATCACAAAAAAAATCTAATGGGGCAAGTCGGGCGATCGAGCTGGCCATCTTGTCGGGCCGTTGGTGCCTATCCACTATTCATTCAAATAATTATTTAGGTATTAAATAACTTCCCTGCAGTTGTGCGCTGGTGCTCCATCTTGTTGCAAAATTAAGTTATTAGCAACAGCCAGAGGTAAACCATCAATCAGATCGCTTATTTCGTTTTGTAAAAATCCTAAATATCTTTCCCTATTAATGGTCCATCAAAATGATTGGACCTATAAGATGTCGCCCTACCATTGCCATCCATACATTAAATCCAAATCGCTCCTGGAAATTACCCTCACGTACTAAATGCTCGTTTTGGAGGGTCCAATAGCGCGTATTGTTTCTATTGAACATTCCGTTGTTAGTAAATCGATTCAACTGAATATAAAATTTTATAAGGATACCTTGGATCCATTTCCATCTTTCAAAGAAACTGGTTGCAATATTCTAATCTTCGGCCATTATCATTTTCATAAACGTGTTGATGAAGATTGTATTTGAACGAGCGAAATTTATGCTTCTTAAGAATTTTCCAAACACTCTGATGACTTATCCATATTTCTTGTGCGATTTTTTGGTAGATGCCCTACAATTGAAATCAATGTACGCTAATACATCAATTTCAGAATTTTTGCTTACTATGAAATTTTGATTATCTGCAACAACCGGTTGCTGACGAAACTTCACTTTCAGTTTTGGAAAATAGTGGTTTGAAGAATATTGCCGTCCTGGATAGCGTTTAGCGTATAAAATTGCTGATGCTGTAGAGTTTTTCGGCATTCACCATAAATGAGAAGCATATTTACTTTTTCATTCGGTGTGCACAGCATTTCGTCTGTTTTTCTGCCGTCTAAATTCAAAAACTCTGAACAATTTATACCAACTCACCGATTCAGATGCAACACAATCTTATCTTATGACATTTAAAATTGAATACAAAAAATTCTATGATCTGTGATCTATCTGTGATAGGATTTCAATGCATTTCCAAAGCGCTTCAGATAATGAGTTGAAAATCGAGTATTATACTATGTCCAGGATTACGAATGGAAATTTTCAACGAAAAATTATCAATTTGGTATCAAAATATTCGTAAAAATATTCTGCGTATTATAGTGCTAATGAGCCTCTATTATACCTTGCGGAAATAAGATTTTTTTTAAGAAACAATGTTTGGAATGTTACGAAACCAATAACAGAAGGAATTCTACAGTTTCAGTGATGAATCCAAATGTACTCGATTTCGGTCAGTAAATCACGCAGTTTTTTTTTGTCGTCATAGCCACCTAGACTTGAAGAGAAATTTATCAAAAAAGAACAAAAAATTCGGCAAATTCGTCTTAAAATATGCTGATTGTATAGACAAAGAGAGTCTGATTCGATTTCTCAAAAATATACAGGGTGAGCCATTTGAAAATCGAAACTTTGGCTAATTTCCTTAGAAACTGGAAACGTTTCAGATAAACTGTCAGTGTTATTCAAGTTGAAATAAATTTTTCATTAAGTTCAAAAATTCCATTGAAAAATATTGGACAGGAAAAAGTTATAGGGCGAGCCTGTTTCCAGTTACACCCGGTATATTATCTTTTTTCTTCATAGGTATTTTTATAAATAATGTATATGTCTTTGTATCATAAGATATTATGGTGTAAGTTAATAGTAATGTAATAGTAAATATCAGTGTATGTGTTGAGATCCACTATCGTGGACCCCCATTTTTCCTTTCATAAACCCAGAATTTTTTTTTCGCTGACGTAGACCCCTTGCAAGTTGTCATAGACCCCTGGGGGTCGATATAGACCACTTTGGGAATCACTGAAATAGAGCTTCAAAACGAGCGTTGTCAGTTTTAGTTATGAAAACAACAACTTCGGAATCAAATTTACATGGAACACTATGAGTGGATTTCCATGTGAGTTCTGATACTCAACTGCTTTCGAGAACGAACGGTATTCAAATTATGTTAGTACATATTTACAGTGAACAGTCGGTATCAAACCAACAGATTAACGAAAAATCGATTCTGCAATAATTCCCTTCAGACAAACGAAAACCGCCGTTAAGCAAACAAGAAGAACGTTACAATATAAAGTGTGGAAATCAAATCAAGGTTTCATGAACAAATATCAAAGATTCCAGAATCTACATATCCCAAACCACTCTCATAATATAACAAAACAACTGGCAATTCCATTAATTTAACTCACAATGCTCCTTTGTCTGGGAAATAAGCCAAAATATTGATTAAATTTCCTCTAAAGAAACGATGCTAATAAATGTAATCCATCATAAACACGGCTATAATAAGATTAGAAATCCCGTTGAATTAGATTCAATGTTTTCAGCATAAATTTCACGGAATTATCTGAATATATAATGGTATAGTATACGGTGGAATTGTCAGTTATTGGATAATGTACAGAGTGAATCTTGAAGAGTTTGTATACGCATATAACAGAACAATATTAAATATTTCAATTATACTAAATAATAATTTTGTAAATAATAAATAAAAGTAATGTTTTTTGAGGAATTTTAATGAAAAATTGTGATTCGTAACGCGTTTCACTACGCCGTAGCTTCTTCAGACGAATGAATGGACGTACAGAAATTATGACAACTATATACAGGGATATCTACCGGGACCGTCCGTTAAAAACTTTTCAAGTTCCAATTACAATATCAAGCTGAAATTTTATATGCGGCCATAACTAGCGATTTCCAATTGAAGTGAAATATTTTCGAAGTGATACCATTTCCGGTTATACCAGAAGTGGGTCGTCACTGTGTTATTTCAAATGGCAATCTACCTTTTTGATTATACATTTTCTTTTCATTTGAGCAAGGCATAAAATACCCAAGTTGTTGGCACTTATCTGTCAAAACTTTTGACAGATTTATTTATTTTTGTTATCAACTCGATTTTTGAGGAACATTTAAAAAAATTGTAGCTGGCAGATCTTTTGCACTACAGACACAATTTTTGCTTGGGTGGATAGAAGAAGGATCGAGGAATTTTTTAAGCAGTCTACACATGTCAAAGCGTATTTTCGTGCCAATCCACATGCGTCCATTAAGTCAGCACCAATGGATATTGGATTGAGTTATACTTCCATTCAAAGGTTGAGAAACATAACATGCACCCGTATTCTTTAATCAGACTACAAAAATTGAAACCAACTGACCTTCCTAAGCGGCTAAATTTCTGTGAAAATTTATTAATTCGGCTTCAAGAAGATTAGACAATTCTACAAAATATTATATGGTCTGATGAAGCCAAGTTCAATGAACAAGGAATAACCAACAGGAGAAATCGACATTTCTGGGCCACAGAAAATACACATTTCATTGAGGTCATTGCTTTCCAAAATAAATTCAGCGTGAACGTTTTTGCAATTTTAATGAATGATTTATTGGCTTATCACATTTATGAGGAAAATCTTATTCGACAAAGATACCTGGAAATTTTGAGAGGAATATTAGCAAGTTTTTTAGTTGAATTACCCCTTAATATTCTGAGGGATTGCTACTACCAAATGGATGGTGCACCAGCACATAAGACACGAGCTGTTCGAGGATAGATGGTGGGGTAATCAAGGACCAAATTCATGGCCTCCACGTTCTTCCGACCAGACGCCCCTTGATTTTCATTTAAGGGGCAAAATCAAGAGTGAAGTGTATCTTATTCCTGTAAGAAGTAAAGAAGAGTTACTAGAGCGCATTCATAACGCTTTTCGTGATATTGATCCTGAGGAAACTTGGAGGGCAACTCATCATATTCGTATACGAGCTGTCAAGTGTATCGAGCAAAATGGGGCACTTATTGGACATTTATTTAGATCGTTAATTATTTTTCTCCTATGATGTTTGCTATCATTTATTCGTATTAATGTAATTATCTTCGATGATTGGTTTTCGCTCAATTCCAACAATTTTATTCATCCGAATTGTAGTAAATTGGTTCTAATGCTTCGAAATTTTATTTTTGTCATAGACGGTAAATTTGGGAATTGGTTATTGAATTGCCTGCAACTTCTATCCACTACTATTTGACATAAAATGAATTAAAAAAAGATTAAGTATATTTTCGTTTAATTAACCAGTGGTTTTATTAATCTAACCAAATGTGTTGTATTGTTTGGATATTTTCAATTTGAAATAACGACAATTCTTGTTGAAATATCAAATTCGAATGAACGAAGTGACAAGTACATTAATTTCAGGCACCTGTCAGGTGAGCGTAGCTAGTTCAACTACTTGATTGAAATCTTTAAATCTGTTAGTTTTGCTAAATCAAAAAAATTCTAAATATACTCAAATTATCTCGGAACTATAAGAGATGGGTATAGTACATGCTTATACAGTTCCATCTGAAATTTGACGCTTTATCTGATGGCGATATAGGAATTGGCACGTGCTATTTGAAAAAATTGAATTATTGCTGTTTGAAAAAGGCCAAATTGAAAAAGACATACAAAACAACGCAATAAATATTTGACATGTGTAGATTGCTTAAAGAATTCTTCGATCCTTCTTCTATCCATCCAAGCAAAATTGTGTCTGTAGTGCAAAAGATCTGCGAGCTACAATATTTTTAAATGTTTCTCAAAAATCGAGTTTATAACAAAAATAATTAAATCAACAACTTGGGTATTTTATGCCTTGCTCAAGTGTCTGTTCTAGATGTATAATAAAAAAGGTAGATTGCCATTTGAAATAACAAAGTGATGACCCACTTCCCGTATAACCGGAAATGGCATCACTTCGAAAATATTTCACTTCAATTGGAAATCGCTAGTTATGGCCGCGTATAAAATTTCAGCTTGATATTGTAATTGGAACATAAGCAGTTTTTCAAGGACGGTCCCGGTGGATATCCCTGTATAATAAGTGAGTAAGTATATTTATTCAATTCATTGCTACATCGATTCTACCACTCATAATGAATTAAACAAAAACAGTTCATACAATAAATATTGTAGAATACGTCAAAATTACGGAAATATATAAAACATATGTATATACCTATGTACAAATGAAAACATGTAAGCACACAGTTCAAGAAAAACAAACAAACAGTAAGAAGAAAAACTTATAGCTGCACCACTCTAAACTTGCATGTAGGTATTCTCTAATTGAGTAAAAAGTTCCTTCAGTTAAATATTTTTTGACCACTGTGACGAATCTTTTCATCTCCAGCCTGGTAACGTAGTCGGGCAGTTTATTGTAGAGTTTTGGACCCCATACATCAATGTACCTTTGATTTGAAGTTAGACGGTGATAAGGCAATATGCATTTATTTTTTTTCCTTGTGTTGGCCGAGTGGAAGGTCGAATTTGTGAGCAAATCATCTCTATTGAAATGCATGATCTTTGAACACGTGAGTATGTATAAGCAAGGAACAGTAAATATCCTTTCAGACTTGAAAAAACCTCTGGAACTTTCACTGGCTTTGATTCTAGTTAGAGCACGAATGGATCTCTTCTGCTGAATAAAGATTTTATCAGAATCGGCAGAATTTACCCAAAATAAGATCGAGAAAAAAACGATGCTATGAAAATATGAAAAATATGAAACCCTTGCTGCCTGATGTGTGGCGCTCTTCTTCATTTGTCGCATGGCATAAATAGCTCAGTTCAACTTTTTCTGCATAACTTCTTTGTGAAACCTCCAGTTCAGCTTGCTGTCCATATGAACTCCTAGGAATTTCAGGTATGTCGTTGTGCTGTCTGTTTTCGAAAACTGAAGAAGTTGGGTCTTATTTTTATTCAAGAGCAAACGGTTAGCTGTGAGCCAATCATTTATATGGTTGAGCATGTTTTTCGCAACCGCTTTAGCAGATTCCTTAGAACCGCTTATTGTGACAAAGGAGCTGTCATCTAACAGTCCTGAGTCGTTGATGTTTATAATAAGAAAAAGAAGACGCAAAATGGATCGCTGAGGCACACCAATATTCAAGATGGATTCTCCCGACCATGCATCATTTCGCTGAACTCGTTGACGTCTATTTGTCAGGTAAGATTTTATTAAACTATGTACCGTCCCTCTTATGCCATAGTATTCCTGCTGTTCAAACAACATCTTATTCTTGACTAGATTTAAAGCATTCGACAGATCACAACCAGTCAATTGACAGAGTTATTTATTATCATGCGCATAAAGAATAGTGTCTATAACCTCCATTATGGCTGCTTGAACACATTTATTTTTCCTACAGCCATACTGCCTTTTCGATAACAGCATCTTGTTTTCAAAATATTCTACTGTTTTTAATGCACTGTTCAGAGATTTGCGATAAGGCTGGAAGTATTGAAATGAGTCCATAATCCCCACAAGAGTTTCTGGAGCTGCCCTTGAATAAAGGAATTTTTATTGCCAGCTTTATTTCTTCAGGAAACATCCTTCAGATATTCACTTGTTCAGAACAAGTGGTACAGACAGTTCTTCGCTCTCTTTTGGAAAGAGAGGAAAAAAAATTCGAATAATTGTATTTACAATAAATGCTTATATCTATAATTTTGGTGCGCGTCAGAAGAAAAAAACACAAGTGTGAGCTGAGGAAAACTAGCAGGGGAACCATACTATCTTGCATATAATTCAATAAACGAGTGAAAAAACCTGACGAAAAAACTCGTTTCCCTGTCACTATTGCACTAGCAATAGCTTGTCTGTTTATGCTGTGTTAGTGTCGTGTGTACATAAAGAGTACCAAAGATTTTTCTGCTTAGCCCCTTCATTCTCTCTTGCACTCCATGATTTCCAGACGAAGACAAGGTTGAAAGGAAGGGGGCTTGGGACAGGAATCTGTAACAATCAAAACCAGCAGAAAAATATTCTAACAATCATACCTTTTATATGTCTACACAAATCTAAGAAAAGATTTTACATAGCAATCCAGGCCATAAAAAGGGCCAAGGAGATAATCAAAAAGTACATAACCTGTGATAATTCTTTATTTCTTTATTTTTCAACGTGCTAATGATTTTTTCAATATCCTCTCCGGTTAATAGTTTGAGAGAAAGATGATCTGGGTTTGATTTTCATTCTTTGGAAAAACATCTCTGGTTTGTGTTTACCATCTGGAATGGACCCTTAAACTTTAGCTTATTTCTCCGAAAAGAAAAAAATGATAATGTAAATACAAATATTTTTTCAAGTATTTAAAAGTTTATTCAGTTGCTTCTTCTTAAGTGGTTATTGATGACAGGTATATCCAATAAAATTTAGGGATAGATTGCTCCCTGAAGAGATTCAATACAGGTGAAGGGCTTAAATCGACTTATTCATTAATGAGTCTACCTGAGTGTTGATTTCTAAAGTTTCCCAAGGATCTACTCTCCAATATTTATTATATGTATGAAAAATTTCAAACCGTGGATCGAAAGATTGATTATTTTCTAGGAGATGATTCGCGTAATTTGAATCTAATTTTTTATTTGAAAAACTGCGTTTATGTTCCGATATTCTAATATTGAAAGTTCCATGTGTTCTACCAATGTAGAAATTATCACAGTCATTGCAGTTCACTCTATAAACATCTGATCTATCATTTTTATCTGATTTGGTTTTATTGTATTTTATATATTCGCCTAAGCTATTATTAATTTGAAAAGCTGTGTTGAAATTATTTCTATTCAAGAAAGATTTCAGTTTTCACTTCAGTAATACTAACGTAGGTGAAGGTGTTGAATTTTTTCAATTTATCGACAAGGTGAACTTCATTCAATTTATTTGTATTCTATTATTATTTTTATTATTTTGGGATTCTTAGCAATATTTTTAGCTATTTGTTCAATTAAATTTATTTCTCTTTTGGAATTTTCTGGTGAAATCGGAATGTTAATCAATCTATGAATAAAACTGTTGAATGCTGACTGAATTTATTGAAGTATTGCTTTCTATTTCGGCCGTGAATTCAATTTTTGGATGTTATGAATTTATATAATTTTCGAAAATTTTCAACTGTCTATCTATTTCTGTGAAGCAAATAATGATTTCGTCTACATAGCGATTCAAGTATAAACAGTATATACTAAGCGGGTGGTTATGAATTGTTCATTCTTTCGAGATTACATACAGGTTCAAACCCATAAAACAGTATTAACTTAGTACAATTAAAAAAAGAAGATTAGGTATTAGGTAAATAGAAATAGAAAATATGAATAATTTGAAAAAAGAGTACCAAAGAAGAAACTACATCAAGACCAAGACTTTTAGAATTAAGATCTTATAATGTTATTTGAAAAATGTCAACGGATTCTCGTTAAGGCCGCGTGCTTGGAATAGTTAGTTCTTTGAAAGGAATGTAGAACAACTCATGTTTTTCAAGTGAAAATTAGTAGAGTTGAAGAATATATTTTCCAGAATAGTTGGTGCACTAACTCCCCAGCCAATACCTTCTGAAGAGTTCGGATGTCATTTATCTTTCTTCTGTCCTCAGGTGATACCAAGTGAAATTGTTTACTTGCTTCCGCATAGAATTCAACCCCCTCCGCCTCCGTGAAATTATACAAATGAGCCAGTTATATTAAAAGTTTATTCTGAATTTTTTCAATTCGCGAGATGTAAACTTTATACTGAAGATTCCATTTAACAGAGGTTAAATGTATAAAATTGAGTTTACTGAATACGTAGGTATAGTAAACACGGATAACATAACTAGAAGTTTTGAATATACGACACTGGCGGAGATTGTACCCCAACATTCTACTTAAAGACCTGATTATACAATCAATGTGTTGATCCAAAACCAACTTTGAATCCAGGACGACTCCAAGATCTCGAATTTGTGACACTTTCATTGAAAAATTGTTATATAGTTGATAAGAAAAATTGAAGAATTTCGGGTGAACGTGATAGTTTGACATTTTTTCAAATTCAGAAAAAGGCTATTGGTTTTGCAATACTCTGAAAAAACGAGAGCTCCTCCTTTACAACAAGACAGTCAGACAAGCTACTGATGGTATAGTAGATTTTGAGATCGTCAGCGTGGAGCAAAAAGTTACATTTTTTTGAATAATATCTTATTTTATTTACATATATGAGAAACAGAATGACATTATCAGCCTAGAAGAAGTACAACAAGTAATCCATAAATTAAAAAATAGAAAATCACCCGGTCCGGACAACATAAATAATGAACTAATTGAATATGGAGGAGCAGAAATAACAAAAAAATAACAAAACTATTCCAAAAAATTGAAAACAACAAGGAGATACCAGAAGAATGGAGAGAGAGCATAACAATACCCATATACAAAAAAGGCGTGAAGACAAACCCAGCAAATTATAGAGGCATCACACTCCTTAACTCTGAATCGAAACTACTCACTAAAATTCTATCGCAAAAGATATATGACAAAGTGAGTGTGTCTGAAGAACAACAGGATTCCGACCAAATAGATCAACAACGAATGCAATTTTATATTGCGGCAACTGGGGAGAAGTCCATAGAGTTTGACAAACCGATGTTTATATGTTTTATAGATTTGCAAAAGGCATTCGACAGAATTCGAATGAACAATGTGATCACTATCCTTAGAAATAAAAACTTAAGCAATAAATACATAAACGTAATCAAAGAACTAAATAACTCTAATAAGAAGAAAGTAAAAACTACACAGGGACTTACAAGCGAGATCAAAATTAACGCAGGCATTAGACAAGGTGACAGCCTCAGCCCATGTCTTTTTAATTTAATCATGGATGAAATAATAGTAGGTGTTAACCAAATGAACCAAGGCTATAGGATGGGTAACAAAACTATGAGAATACTGTGCTACGCAGATGATGCTTTACTAATAGCCGAGAATGAGGAAGACCTACAACGCATACTACAAAAGTTCAAAGTAACAGCAAAAAAATATAACATGGTAATATCAACACAGAAAACCCAAACGATGGTAATAGCGAAAGATCCAATTAGATGCAAACTAGTAGTGAACGACCATATAATAGAACAAGTTTCACACTTTAAATACCTAGGAGTAGAAGTATCGAGCGATAGGCAACTATTACAAGAAGCAAAATAGCAGACAATAAAAGCATCGAGAATATCTGGCTTCCTGAGAGATGTAATCTGGCAGAATAAGCACATAAGCACAGAAAGCAAAGTCCGAATCTATAAAACCTGTGTGAGACCCGTGATGACATATGCGATTGAGACAAGAGCTGAGACAACAAAAACAAAACAACTAATGAGGACAACAGATATGAGAACACTAAGAGCTATAAGAGGTATTACACGCAGAGATAGAATAAGGAAAGAGGATACGCTAAGGGAGCTAGGTGTCCAGGATGTGGTGAGGTGGACAAGAGCACGTCGACGCCTATAGAGAGATCACGTAGACAGAATGGGCCCCGAACGTATGGCGAAGTGGGCAAAAACACAAAAACCCAACACTAGAAGACCCATAGGAAGGCCGAAAAATCAATGACATGAGTGCTGGAGCTCCGGTTCGCAACAGGGGCTGTTGTTACAGCCCCTGTTGCGAACCGGAGCTTCAGGACATCGTCCTATTTAAAGAAGAAGAAGAAGAAGAGAAACAGCAGGGGACCAAGGTGTGATCCTTGGAGGACCCTAGATATACAGAAATATTTCTCCGTTCTATGCCCACCACCAATACCAACGTACTGTAGTCGACCCATCGTAAAAGTGAACCACCCACACCAACCTTCTTGACCCGACAATCGAGAATATTATGACAAATACTATCCAAAGCCTTTCCGTAGTCGGTGTAGAAAGCATTCACTTGTAAGCCTTCATCCATTATCGATTTCTCTAAATTATTCATGAATATTTCTGCTAACAAAGGACTTAACAGATTTCCAATAATCAAATCGTTTCAATATTATAATATTTCTTATTGAAATGGAAATTATTTTGTTCTAAACAAATATGTATTAATGAAAGAATATCTGATTTAATGATCGTATTTACATGATTCTTTCCTAATAAATCTGTAACTGAGTAGTACGTATCTTTCGAAGGAATGTTGAGAAATAGATTTCTAACGTCGAAAGAAATGAGTTTGAAATTAAGTGGTTTAATGGTATCTTTGATATTGGCAATTAGTTCGTATGTATTTTCGATCGAAAATTTACATTCAAAATTGCAATGTTTTATTAGCAAGTCGTTAAGGACTTTTGAAAGTTTGATAGAAGTTGCCGTTACATAAGAAACAATATGTCTAATAGGGTAATTGGGTTTATGAAGTTTTATCAACGAATATAATTCGGGGGATTGTGGATTGGACTTAATGAATTTATATTTTCCGTGGTCTGTAATTACTGATTTTGCTGTCGGAATTACGTTTTAACTTATTTCTGAAATTTAGCGATAGGATTCTTAATTGATGTTATATAGTTTCCGGCTGTTAATAATTCCTTAGTTTTCGAAACAGAGTGGGGCGTGGCTAACTCCAACTCTTCAAAAAATCACTGCACTAGAACGGAGGTGTTAGAGTAAAGGCGCTAGTTTCGTTTATAGGGGCGAACCGTGTACTTAGCAGTTTTAAATATGTCCTGGTCGGGTCAGCAGCGTGTGTTTGTTGTTGAGACTTTTATCAAAACAATTGAATCTGTTATCTCGACGCAGCGTGCCTTCCGCACAAAGTATCGTTTGAAATCTTCTCAGAGTGTTCCCTATCGAAGAGAAATCTTGACGTGGAGCAACAGGTTCTATACTAAATGTGAAGAGAATTGGCTTGCCTGTCATCGTCAAAACCCCTGAAAACATTGCTCGAGTGAGGGCGTCGAGTAAGTAGTCTCCATTGCGTTCGGCACACAAACATGCTTCTGCTCTTCAGATTTTGGCTCGAACAGTAAGACGAATTTTACATATTGATGTCGGGTTACACCCGTACAAGATCATGGTTGACGAGGAATTGTCTCCGACGGATTGGGAAAGGCGTGTGGACTATTGTCAGGCAATCCAACAACAAACTCCCGAGAGATTCACCTAAGACCCTTCTACAGCCCAAAAGTCACGGTTTGGTGTGCAGTATCGAAAGTAGGCATCATTGGGCCTTTTATTTCTGTCACTGTGACCTCTGACTGGTACTTTGGCATGCTTTAGAATTTTCTCCTCCCGAAAATCAAGGTGTTCGATGAAACCTACGACCCATAGAGCTTCTGGTTCCAGCAAGATGGTGCCACTGCGCATAAAGTGCGTCGACCACAATCAATTCTTCAAAAGATTTTTCTGGGCAGGTTGTCTCCTTGCAGGAAACAGTTCAGTGGCTCCCGCGCTCTCCTGATTTGAGCCCCTCTGACTTTTTTCTGCGGGGCTATCTCGAGAGTGAGGTTTTTGAACGTCTTCCAAGGACTACTGATGAGATAAAAACCACCATTGAAGAAGAAATCAACCAGATAACCCCTGTCGCTCTTGTGAAAGTCATGCGGAATTTCCATGAAAGGCTAAACATATGTGTTGACCTCCAACGACATCATTTGGATGCTATCATTTTTAAAACTCAACTGAAGAACAACATTACATAAATTTTCTGTCGAAATAATTTTTTTTTGTAAATATCTTGTAAAGTGTTTTTACCAACCCTTCGAAAAGTGGTCACCACCCTGTAATCAGTTTCACTAATCGCGACGACGGCGTTACCTTTATCTGATTTAGTGAATAGAATATCGTTCTTGGTACTGTTTTCACGAATTGTACTTATTATTTTATAATAGGAATAGCAATGAGGTGATAATTTCGAAATATCTTCTATGATGATTTTGGCTGTTCGATACTTAACTATTCAAACTCAGTTTCAGTGAGTCTTGGATGTAAATTTTTCTAATAAATCTTTTCGTGATTGTGAAAAATCGGTATGAGTTAAATTAGTAAATCTGTCAAAAAATTCGTGGTCTGAAAATTTATCAGTGCTACGGTGTAGTGAAACGCGTTACGTATCACAATTATTCAGTGAAATTCCTCAAAAAACATTACTTGTTTTCATTATTGATAATGGAATTCAACCAAGTAAAAGCCTCCCAAATTCAATTAATTTTGTGAATTATGTTTGAAAGAGGCAGTATTCAGGGACGTGATTATTGAAGTCATTTCATGAAAAAAGTTCATATATATATAGGTCCGAAATTACTTCGTAACCGTTCTATAGGGTGTTTGTAATGACCTGGGTTTTAGGGTGGAGCTTGATGTGTTGGCAAGCCAACTAATGAAACACGTCACTCATAGTTTACGGTTCATTACAAGACGTTTCAATAGTATCATAGTTATAATTGGAATCCCTTCTGCCCAAATTCTATCCTACGAGTTACCCATGTTATCATATAAAATGCTTACTTTCTGAAACCAACTTATTTTAATTTAACCTACTTTATTTATATATACAGTATGGTCTATTGCTAGACCATACCTATTTAAACTTAAACTACACCTCCATTGAAAGGGAAAGAAAAAACAACTAAGATGAGTTTTTTTCTTCAGTCGAAGTACAACTTTATTCTATTTTTATGTACTTCGTGTATTTTGTAATTCATTTTGATAATAACATTAGGTGGTTTTTCTGCTTTACTGATCGATGTATTTTCGAGAGTACTTTTAGACATACCCTTAAATGCAAAGTTTTGATTTTTTTCTTGCTTATAGCCAAGCTGTTTGCAACCTAAACCTCAACTCTGCATTCAAACATTCATCGTATAATTCGATAGTATCAATCAGCTGACGAATCGAATTTTCATCGCCACCAACTATCGATGGTAGTGAAGCAGACGCTTTCTTTAAATCAAATGAGTCATTCATGTTTACAGGGTTCTCGACATCTACTATGACCTAAATTATTTAACCTATCATTCAAAATTGCACTAGATTCCTTTATTGAATTTTCGATACAAGAAACATAATTTTTACTTGCTTGAACAATTCTGGGTTAGATGTTTCTCATTAAAGTGATTTTTCAATATATTAGTTTCGTCTTTGATATTTTCTAACTCTTCCAATTTCCTTGTAGTGACTTCCAAATTAGTTCTCTTGGCTTGATTATCTTCTGTCTAATTTCTTGAATATACTTTCAGTTCTTCGAATTCATATCGAAACTGCTTACTTAAGTCCCTTCGACGCTGAAAATTACTATTAACTAGAGCTTGAAAATTTACCTCACACAATTCTTGATAATAATGACACCAAGTGTTGAAATATCAATTTTCCATATTCATTATTCTTATAGTTTTCCATATCCCTTCCATTCTTTTCTCAAACTTGAACTCTGCTACTCGTGACTTATATTCTGATTTTCCTTTCCAAAGCTTTTTTCATTCTTTTCCATATATATCGAATCACGCCCATAACTAATGTAACAATGGACAGAAATAACAGGACTTCAGTGGTTGTGAAATTTTAATTTTTTGTTACCTTGTCGGTTATTACGCCACTATTTCCTACCTGAGCAATTATTATTTCCTCTTTTTTGCTGCTAGTACCACCCATTTTTTTTCCATTCGGATTTCCTCAGATTTCCATTAGTTCGTTTGCATGCATTTAAAAAAAAATGCAGTGGCAGGATCGCCATGTAATATCCTGGGTTCTAGGGTGGAGCTTGATGTGTTGGCAAGCCAACTAATGAAACACGTCACTTATAGTTTACGGTTTATTACAAGACGTCTCGATAGTACCATAATTACAATTGGAATACCTCTTGTCAACTTATTCTTATTTAACCTACTTAATTTATATATACTGTGTATCCTACCTACAGTATGGTCTATTACTAGACCATACCTATTTACACTTACACTACATGTTGAAGTTTAATCGAGAGATGCAGTTATATTCGAATTCTTCGAAAGCCTCTTAAGATATTGACGTAAAATTTAGGGGTAGTCGAAAAAACTTCTTAGGCGCATAATTTTCAATACGGAACAGTATTTTCGACCCACCAGTGGCTCGCGTATGGGCACAACACATATTATTCTCAACAAAAACTAGGACGCTACTGATGTTTTCAGAAATAAAAAATTGTTTTGAATTTTCCACTAATTTTTAAGAAAAATGCTCTCCTCACATTTTTCATACGATGCCCAGTTTCTGAGTGAAAAAATGTTGAAAAGTTTTCTAGGAATATTTTCAATTCCATTGATATACCTGTTCTATTCTCAGTCATAGATGTGTTCAAAAAAAAATTAACGTCGGTGTCATTTGAGTGTCTGTATTTCAATAACTTTGAATCTATTGAATTTGAATTTCAAATCAGCTTTCATGAATCGTGTACGAATGCTGATATGACCGACATCCACGCATTAAAAGCTCGGCGGTTAGAAATTGAAAGATCTCTAAACCGCATTGCTCACGATATAAAACATTTGAAAGCATTCATCGATGCCCGTAAAGACAATATGAAGGAGCAGGAAGGCCAAGGGCAGTAAGAAAGGTAGAGCTGGTAAATGAGGTTCAAGACTATCTTGATATATATATATATATATATATATATATATATATATATATATATATATATATATATATATATATATATAGGAAGACTATTTTCCTGAGACGATTCAAGTTTCAGTGAAGTAAAATGAAACAGATCCATGCTGATCAACGGCAGTCATCATCAAGTACCATCCTCATCTCCTCGAATTTCAACCCCTGGAGCCGGAGTGACAACCCTTGAAAATTTGGACGACGGTAGATGGGTCGAGTGATAACTCGAAGAAAAGGTATTATCTTTGTCTGCATTCCAGTGAACGAGTATTCATTTTTGATTGAAAACTGTAGGAGATACGGAGTGAACCACTGAAAAATAGAGAAGACTATCGACCCAAGACTATTGCAGTATTAGTGCGAGAAACTGGAATAGATTCATTTAGATCAAAGATGACAGCCCTTGATCTGGAATGAATCTGTTCCATTTTTTTGCACTAATACTTGAATAGTTCATGGCGATAGATAGTCTCCTTTATTTTTCAGTAGCTTACTCTGTATCTTCTACAGTTTTCAATCAAAAATGAAAATTCGTTTTCGGGGATGCAGACAAAGATAATACCTTTCTTTCGAGGTATCACTCGATCCATCTATCCTCTTCCAAATTTTCAAGGGCGGTCACCCATGCTCTAGGGGTTGAAATTCGAGATGAGGATGGTACTTGATAATGACTGCCATTGATCAGCATGGATCTGTTCCATTTTACTTCACTGAAATTGAATAGTCTCAGGGGAATAGTCTTCCCTCTCTTTCAGTTGCTCACCGTGTATCTTTTACGATTTTCAATTAAAAATAGAAATTCGTTATTTCAGGCGAGTTTTGTAGCCCAAACGGTGTCCTCCTTGAAACAAAAATTGACCTGGTTGCGTTTTGATCAGAAATGAATATCTTTGAGATATAGCCTCTATTAATTTTAGTTGAAGCACCTTGTATAAACTCTATTTTGTTCACCCGGAAAACCTATTTCATGAATATTCAGTTCTCTCTTGCATTTAAAAGCTTTCAAAAAAACATTGCGCATCATTCTATACTTGAAGGTTACGATTATTGGACGTGGCTTCTTATCTTTTGGTGCATAGTGAAGTCTGAAGCATCTTTCGATGCAATTTTCTATAGAAGGTGCATTTATTTCGATTGATACTAATTTCATTATTTCTAATACATCTTCATTCCTGGACTCTGGTACACCCATAACATCCATTCATTTACCTTAATCAATTGTTATAGTTGGTTCATTTCACTTCTCATTTCAATATTTTCAGTTTTCAAGGCGAGTATTTCAGAGTTAGCGGCAGACAGATTTCCATCGAAAGTTTCAATACTTTTGCCTTGTTTTCAAGTTTGTGAATTTTATCACCGTGAAAAGTGAGAGACTTGGCAAATTCCGCCTGGTTTCTGTCTATAGCAATGAGTTGAGCCATGATTTTGACTCAATACTCAAGGGCTAAGATAGCACAGAAATTTCATTGGAGTCGCAAGTCTTGTATAGCCACTTAAATGAGCTTTCATTAACTTCCTTGAGTTTTTGAAAGAGTTTGTCAAGCAATGAAGAGAAGACTGGAATCTTGCAACCGGGTTGGAAGGGGTCACTTTGAACCGCACTTGTAAGTTTTCGAGAGTTATAAATGTCATTCAAAAGTCTTTATTCTATTCTAGGAATAAACTTTTCATTATCAAGCATGGATTATTTAATGAATAAAAAATACACTACGATGGTTCTTTCAATCGAAGACTAGGTGTCGTACAAAATAATGCATGGAGTTACTCTTTTTATTCCTTTCAACATGTTTTTACTCAAAAGCATCGTACAAAAAACATATAGAGAGCTTTTCTCTTGAATAATAAATGAAAAATTTTCAAAATAATCCTTTTGAATGAAACTACTGGTAAGTCTCAAATATTGTTCTGCGTTTAAAATTATGCATCTTTGAAAGTTTTCGACACCCTCAAAATTTTACGTTAATATCTCAAGCGGTTTACGAAAAATTTGAATTAAACTGCAGTTTTCAACTCAACGATTTACAAGGTATTGAAGAAGATACTTTTTTCATGAAATTAATTCAGCCACCTACTCCCCAAATATTTCCGTGTATTTCGGAAACAACCTGTATAAGTTCATCATCAAAAGTTCATGTCGTGAATAAAATAAGCAAGCATCGGAATTCAAATTATGAAAAAATGCGCTTCTAGTTTAAATTAGGAAAGACAAAATGAATATGACCAATCGAGTGTGAGAGATACTGGGACAGCTTAATAGAAGTACGACAATTTAAAATTTGCGAAAATATACGCCCTCAATTCCAAAAATAACCAAATGTTTTGAAAATAGAAACAACCAGTATTAGTCTTAGTGAAAAACTCTTTTATTAGACCATGTATTCGCCTTCTGCATTCATACACAAATTTGCACGCGCCACATTGTTAAACGATTTATCTATCTCCTTTTTTGGAATGATTTTTAGAGCGTCGGTCAACACACTTTCAATGGCTTCAATCGGATCGTCTACCTTTCATCCTTAAATACAGCTTAGATACCATATAACAGTTTTTTTTTCAATGAAATAAAACTAAAGTATTTAGATTTTCACTATATTAACAAAACTATGACCGGTTTCACCACCCTGTGGCTTCATCAGATAGTTACAAACGAATGAACAGAGTTATTCCTTATATATTAGTCTTATTTATTACTCAATATTACAATAGGTACAAGAGATATATTGGAAAACCCATCGGAGTTGCTTACTTTATGAATTGAAAAGATTGGGTAAAGGAGAAGGACTTAGATCTTATTGTTTTTGTTTGTTTTTCCTTTAACGTGCTCTATTTCTGTCTTTCGGCTAATGACATGCCGGGGAATTCTGTCACCTCACTAACCCGGGAATTTTGCCGAACCCCTCTCGTGTCGAGGGAAGGGATCTTTAATGTCCAACACATCTCTGTTAGACAGGACCGACAGCTTTACATCTCCTCCGAAAGATATACACTCAAGAGATTCCCAGAATCCGAAAAATCGCACCGACGTTGTGGGGATTGAACCCAGGTAACTCTGCGCAAGAGACGAGCATCATATCCCACACGCCACCGAGCCGGCTTGGATCTAATTGACTATTAAGTAACCTACCTGAATTCTTTTCTTTGTTGATCTCTAAAATTTACAATAGATTGAGTTTTTGTCTGTTATTTTTATTATGTAAAACTATGAAATTATCATTAAAGTTATGGTTTTCTTCGAGCAAGTGATTAGAATAATGGGAATTTGATTTATGATAATTAAAACTACGTTTGTGCTCGGATAATCTAACTTTCAAATTTCTGAAAGCTCTACCAATATAAATTTTATTACAATCCCTGCAAGACAGTTTATAAACACCGGATTTATTACTTTTATGAATTTTAGATTTTCAGTTTTTGATATGTCTGCCTAAAGAATTATCAGTTCGGAATGCTTTATTGAAATTATAATGCGAGAGGAATGATTTTAATTTCAGACTAGGATTACCAATATAAGTTAAGCTGTTGTATTTTGTGTTAGAACTTTTATATTTCTTTATGTTCTCAATCATAGTTGGACTGTAACCGTTATTGACTGCTATTTGTTTAGTTATATTTTGCTCTTTTATGAAATTATTTTGTGACATTGGGATATTCATGAGTCTATGTACCAAACTGTTGTAAGCTGCTAATTTATGTGGATAAGGATGTAGATGAGCTGTGAATAGTAATATCTGTATTCAATGGCTCATGAAAAATAGAAAATCATGTTTGCCGTTAATTTTAGTAATAGTTAACTCCAGAAAATTAATGAAGTTTTTGTTTCTATCTCTTACGTGAATTTAATATTATATTGAATTTTGTTAATGAATGTTTTGAATGACTCTAATTGTCTGTTTGTACCAGTGAAACAACAAATGATATCGTCGACATATCTAAACCAATTAATAAAGTGTTTGAATAACGGATGTTCTTGGATAGTTCTTTCAATATTATCCATGAAAACTTCAGCGAGCAGGGGGCTCAGAGGATTACCCATGATTAAACTTTTTTCACTATTATAAAATACTCCATTGAAGTTAAAATAATTTTGTTCTAAACAAATTTCTAAAAAGTGTAAGATTTCTGATTGAATTATCGGATTAACTTTATTAATTTGAAGGGCGTTCTTGATGAGTTTCACTGTACCACTTGGTGGAACACTAGGGAAGAGATTTACTACATCCCATGACATAAGTTTGGCGTACGGTGGTGGTATGGTGTGCTGTATTTTATTTATTAGGACGAAAGAGTTTTAAATTGAGAATTTAGGTTCAAAATTAGCGTACTGTCGAATGATGTCTATGAGAAAGCGTGAAAGTTTTGCAGCTGGAGCTTGAAAATATGAAACTACTGATACAATGGGATATAGGGAATAACTCTGTTAATTAGTTTGTATCTATCTGATGAAGCCACAGTGTGGTGAAACCGGTAATAGTTTTGTTAATATAGTGAAAATCTAAATACTTTAGTTTTATTTCATTGAATATATGTATATCGAATTTCATCAAGTAACGACCTCCTCAATCAAATCAGACCAATCTCATAAATGATGTTTTGAGGAAAGTTTTTTCTTTAATTTTTTAATTTCATTCACGTAAAACGCTGTTACAGCGCCCCAAAGTTGACCCTGTTCGTCAATACTCATGAAAATCCGGTCAAAACAAAATGTTTCACCCAGTTTTATGATCTATTTTCTATTGTTGAAAAATTCTCAAATTTTTTTATTGAATCCGTAACTACAACTTATTAATTACTAACCGTTTTCCCTACTATAGTAATTTCTAGGAGGAGTATACATTTTCGAGAATGCTGAATCAGATGCAAATTCAATCATCGTTTCTGCTGCACTTAATGCATCTCAATCTCATAATTCTATGATTATTGTGGCAAAGGACATTGACATTCTTGTATCTCTCACGGCATTAGGTAGAAGACAGCTCAACATTGACTTTTCAAAACCTTCAAGAAGGCGCCCACCTGGTCAGTTATATAACCCTTCAAGTTTTATGTATGTTGATCTTATAGCATAGAATTTGCTGTTTCTACATGCTTCCTCAGGATATGATACAAATTCAGCAGCCTATAATATCTTCTTCGTCTCTTCTTTCACAGCCTCATCTCGTCCACTGCTGGACATAGGCCTCTCTTAACCTTTTCCAATTTGACCGGTCTTGGGCATCCTGAATCCAATTTGTGGAGATCCTTTTTATGTCGTCCGTCCATCTTGTTGGCGGTCTGCCTCTGCTTCTGAAGGCTTCGTGTCTAGGGCGCCACTCCAATATCCTTTTTGACCATCTGTTGTCTGACATTCTTGTGACATGGCCTGCCCAGTTCCATTTTAAACGTGTGACCCTATTTACAGCATCTGTAACCTTACTTCTTCTTCGTTTCTCCTCATTTGAAATCCGATCTCTCAGGCTTATTCCCAACATGGATTTTTCCATAGCTCGTTGGGTCACTTTTATTCTGTTAACAGTCCTTTGGGTAAGTGTTAGTGTTTCGGAGCCATATGTCAGTACCGGAAGGACACATTGATCATAAACTTTGCGTTTAAGACTTATTGGAATATCAGACTTGAAAATGTGTCGTAATTTTACGAAGTCAGCCCAGGTCAGTCCTATTCGTCTGCTTAGTTCACAGGTCTGGTTGTCTCTTCCAATTCGTATTTCGTGCCCTAGATTATTATATGAGGTTACAAATTGGATTTCTTTTTCCCTTAGTTTTAAGTTACAGCTGGGGACTAAGTTAGTCATGAATTCTGTTTTAGCGGTATTGATCTTTAATCCAACTTGTTGGGAGATACTTGACAACTCTGAGAGCATTTCGTATGCCTCATCTAGGCTATTAGCATTTCCCCATCCACAAGTATGCCTCTATTTCCCATTTCGAGCTTTTTGAACATATACTATAATAAAGTTGTGAAGAGCTTGGGAGATATTGTATCGCCCTGACGGACACCCCTTTCGATTTTAAACTGGTTTGTTTCTTCGTGAAGTCTCACTTTTGCTGTTGCGTGTTCGTGGATATGTCGTAGTAGGAAGATATATCGATGATCTATACGACAGTCGGCAAGAGCTTTAAGCATTTCGTAGTGATTTATGGAATCTAACGCTTTTTCATAACCTACAAACGTGAGTACAAGAGGCCTATTATATAGGGAAACTAAAATTTATGAAAATCATGAAGAAACATCTAGAATGAGCTGGTGGTACCAAGCTATACCTGATTGGGAAAGTCGATACATTTTGCTCGATCCTGTTGGCGAACGATTTTTCTTAGCTTTATACGGCAGTAATAAAGACGACTCATTAGACGCCTTGCGATACAAACTATTCGCCAAGGAAATGACTGAAAATTCATTTAGTTTATCATCGCTGCCTCCCGCACAAGATGCAGTTCGTTTTCACAGTCTCCGAGTATATCACCAGGACCAGTCGTAGATCGGAAGATATCAAAATCTTGAAGTAGATGCAAAGGAAATTGTGGAAGTTTGTGTGGCGTGCCTCCATTGTTCTAGCAAAACATGCAGCAACATTGTGGAAATATTAAAGTTGATGGAAGAAAATGAATTCGATGATGAACTTTCAACTATGCTTCCAATTTTAACTCCTGTCATTCCCCAAACTTTCACATTCGTGGTTGAATTACATTCTTAGCCACAGCTTGGACCATCGAAGAAGAGTTAAATAGAATACCTAGACAATAACTGATTAAAAATATGATCATTTCATCGACATGTTACCTGTGGAGTACCTTGTAAAAAAACGCGTCTACAGACTCCACCTCATAGGTGGCGGGAAGAAAAGTTGGCAATGAATGATTAAAGTTGTAGGTAGGAATTTAACAAAAATTTTCGAGAATATATTGACAATGAAAAAAAAAGATCATAAAACTAAGTTGTCACATTTTGTTTTGACTCATGAGCATTAACGAACCCAGTAAACTTTGGAGCGCTGAAACAGCGTTTCGACTGAATGAAAGTGAAAAATATTAAAGTGAGAAAATTTTCTCAGAACACTATCTACAAGACTGGTTTCAAGTAATATTTTTGTAAAATATTTAAAAAAATATAGCGAAAAAGAAAATTTTCATTGAAATAATCTCATATTTTTGCTTATAACTTCTTTATGTTTGAGTTAAGAACAAAAAGTTAAATGAGCGTATTTATTTGTAGGCGAAGCGAATTTCTACAATCTCCATCTTGGAAAAAGGTGATTGCACCCCTTTTTCCAAGATAGCGGCCGGTGGTCAAGGGCAGCAAACCCACAAACTTGGGGTTAAGCTTCTACTAATCCACCCATATGTCCAAAAATAAAATTGTGTCCTCTAAAAAATGCAAAATTCATGTACCATTTCAATGGACTATATGTGAACACACATTTGATGTGATAAACCGCAGTTCACATAATTCATAGCAACTCGATTCTTGAGAATGATTGACTGATTGATTGTTTATTAATGCTTCACACTCAATGTAACAAATAATGTTTGCAAACGTCATAGTTTCATAAACAATTTAAAATTAGGAACTACCCAAAAATTTAAGCCTCCACAGGAGATAAAAATAGCAACGAGTTGAAAATTAAATAATGATGAGGACAACCAGATAAAATTTATACAGCACAGCGAGCATTAGATAACGTATGACTAGAAGACAGAAATTCGGTATTCGTAAAACAAATAGTCAGTACGCCCTATTCAATCTGAGAAATTTATTTCAAAGTTCTCCTTAGTAGAGAACAATACACGATATATAAGGAGCTGTTTGATTTTGATCTTAAATTTCTTCATTTCAAGACATCTTAGAGCAGGTGGAATCTTATGTATTACAGTTCGATTTTTACAATCACAGTCCTTTAAATTGAGCGAAAATATAGCCCATGTTTCAAAATTAATTTTTCAGTTTTCTGAAATCTCAACCATTAATTTAGGTATGATACAGTAAAAATTCAATCCTTACAGTTTGGTATACACATCCAGTAATCTTTATCAATAATTTCATTCACATATAACTGTCATTCCAAAGTAAGTTCAATGCACAACATAGTCATTCTGGTCCATACCTCTTTCAAAATTGATTTTCTCATTCACTGCACCTGAAACAAATAATATCAATTGACTAATCAATAATAAAACCTTTTGTGATAATCCTTACCTTTCTTTTACTTCATTCTATCCGAAAATTGAAGTCTTTCAGACCGTATTTCGGTGTTCCTGTTGAATCATTGGCATTAAAAATATTCAGAACAATGAAGTAAGATTATTCGAGTTCTTTGTGGTGACAATTCGTTTACCTTGATAGCGGTATTTCTAGGTTGTCTTTCTCAGTCCTCTTCAACTAACTGACATAGCAACTACGAAGTAACGTGTCGAAGGTTCCAGTGGTCACAGAAATAATTTTCCAACTTAGTTCAAGAACTATTTCAATTCAGTTTCGCTAAATACCCATAAATACCCATAGACACATTTCAAGTATTCACTAAATTCAAAATAGTAACTCCTTAACATTTATTTTGGCACCACTTTTATTCTTTTGGCTTCATTGATTTCAGTCTATGCCCATTAAATTGTTTCAGAAGTCCGTTGAGCTGTTGAGATTGAAAGACCGTAATTGGTGAATCCGGTCTAATTCGAATATGGTATTTTATGAACGTGGAAATCTATATATTCCTTGTGAAGTGAAAAAAACATTCCAACCATCTTGTAAAGCTCTCAACTCGTGTTCCGTTAAGTACTTGGTAGCTGCAGCCCGAGTGAAAAGTTCGATAGTTGTGAAATATTTCTTTGGTTTAACGAACAATTCAAGCTGTAAGGCGACGTTAAATTAAATCTACTTTTCAGGATAGCCTATGCTACAGAGTACAGAGATTTGTGAATTTTGGAACACGTGGTTGAAGAAACTTATACCAGGGATCTTGGAGTCAATTGTTTTCTGAGCACCTCTTGAATCTATCCACCTTTGGAAACCCTTTTAAACTCTGGATCTTGAGAAACCGACCACATAGAACTTTGACACGTTTTGTCACCTCACCTTTTACCCACCCTCATCACCAATAGTTTAAGCAACAGAACCGATCCACCTGTAACCTACCGACCTCGCCTACAGTACTAGCAAACTCTACCGTCAACTTTGTGACATACGTTGTGCACTATCTTTACCTGAAGACAATCATGTCAAGATAAGTACCTTGGTCGTTTCATATGTTTCCCTTTTCCGCTGCGTTTCAATTCTATTCAGCTCAGCAGTAATTTGTAAATTGCCCAAGGATAGTTTCATTGATGAATTGTAATAGATTATGATCATTTTATACAGGAGAGAGTCAACAAAATTATTGAATATTTTAATTTTAAAAATATCATATCTAGATTTTTGCAAATGGACACTGTATTTTATCATTCATGTCAATGCATGAAATATTGTGCTATATTTTGGAGAAGTAACCTTATCTTTATCTTCGATCATTTCGAAATATTCGATTATTTGTGAAAAATTCTGATGAAAATTCAAGAAACCGTATCAAACTCATCAACATGCATCATTATTCGCACAGAAGTTGTTTTTTTCTGTATTTATTCAAGTAGTAAAAAATGAAACCTAAACAAGATAATTCTTCTAACGAATGATTAAATCAAGATGATTAGAACGTAAATCCAGGTATGTGTTGACATTTTATTTTTATTTGTGCCTTCTGTCAGGTGTCCGGACATATCATGTTCTGCATTTTACATGGTGAACTTATCAGTGTTTTTTACTGAACATTGTTAAAGTGAGGTTTGAACACAATTTTTTCAATTGACTGCCATGAAGTTCTCCAAAGAAGAAATGGTTGATAAGATTTTTATTCTGGGTGAGTGTGATAGAAATTCTTGGTTAGCAAGTAAAGTTTATGCACAAAGGTTTCCTGATAAGAGGCATCATGATGCAAGATGCTTTGAAAAAATTTTAATCAAATTAATCGAAACGGGTATTATTGCTCGCAAAAAACATGAAAAACCAAAAACTGCTACAGCTGAAGACAACCAGTTATCAGTTTTGTTGACAGTGACAGAGGACCCATATCAAAGCCAAAAGAGATTTCTCAGTTAACAAATACAAGTCAAACTTCCGTCCAGAGAATCTTGAAAGTGAATAAATTTCATGCATTCATGTACAGCTGCACCAGGAACTGAACAATCAAGACTAAGAAAATCGAATCAATTTTTGCAATTAGCAAGTGAAAAAGTAGCGGAAAATCCAAATATGTTTAGCAAAGTTCTTTTCTAGGACGAGACAACTTTCCACAAGAATAGGTTTGTTAACAGGCTCAACTTTCATTATTACGCCACGGAAAATCTACTCCTCATGAGACAAATAGATCACCAGCATCGTTGGTATGTATGAATGTAAGGGCAGCTATAGTAGACGGATATCTAATTGGGCCACACTTTTTCGACGGGTACCTCAATAGTAAAATGTATTTAAATTTCCTGCAAAAACATCCACCAATGTTAGTTGCTGATGTACCAGGGCATATAAGACAAGATTTGTGGTTTCAACAGGATAGAGCACCAGCACATTCCTCACATTAGGTTAGGGATTATTTGAATCATGTATTTCCAAACAAATGGATAGGACGTGGTGATCATTTTAGATGGTCAGCTAAGTCTCCGGATCTTACAAGTCTAGATTTTTTCTTATAGGGTTATATTAAAGGCATCGTTTACCAGATACTTTCCAAAACACAGTTGGATATGAGACAGGGAATAGTCGGCTCCTTTAAGTCAGTTAATCCGCAAATGTCTTTAATCAGAAGGATTGAGTTTTGTCTACAAGATTTCGAACACTTATTGAAATAGTTTAACACATTGTAGATCATCTCACCAAAACCAATCTATTACGTATTTCATACACGACTATCTTAAAGTATTTCCATTTCTCTGATCAAGTATAATGAAATGTACTAATAAACTCTTCTCTCGCAACCTCCAATTTTATTATATTTTTTGATTTCGAAGATGGTCGAAGATAAAGATGACTTCTGCAAAAGTATAGTACAATATTTTATGCGTTGACATGAATAATAAAATACAGGATGTTCCTTTGAAAAATCAAGATAGGATATTTTTAAAATTATAATATTCAATAATTTTTTCAGTCACTCCTGTATAAAATGAGGATAATCTATTTCAATTCATCAATAAAGCTATCCTCGAGTAATAAGAAAACGAAAGGAAAAAAAGTATATATCCTCCCTGGCCGAAGGAGCATGCGATGATGTGAAAGCCTATTTTCTTGAGGTTTCACGGAAAAAATATTGTGACGAAATTACTCACCAAAAAAATTATTAGTTTCAACTTATTACTTATAAAATTACAATATTCAATAATGTTTTTGGGTCACCCTGTATAAAATGAGGATATCCATCTATTTCAATTCATCAATAAAGCTATCCTTGGGCAATAACAAAACGAAAGGAAAAAAGTATTCATCCTTCAGCATTATTTGTTTGTTAAAGACATTAGCAGAGTTTAAGACGCTCTTGAATCTTCAACGAAAAAGTGGTCTTCCAAATAAATTGTTGAAGTAGATTTTCATTTTCTAAATACAATACCGTTCGAACAAAAATGAAATCTTCAAGAGTGTACGAGCTACAGACCACCGCGCCACAGGTGAATCACCCAGTAAATTTCTTTCATAATATTGAATGAATGAATTTGATCTTCTTCGTATATGGGCATCATGTTTACTTCCAGTATATAGTGCATTGATATGTAGAATTTCCAAATTCTCATCAAATTAATTTTTATACATTGTTTGCATATACTAAGCAAGTATGGTATTCTTTTTATTTTACAAGTGATTAATGTTGTTAGAAATCATTTTATATTTCTCCTACTGAGTATGCAGCGAATGATATCCTTTCCGGTTAATATAAACATGATGTTCATGTTCTCTAGGGGGAACAATCGCTATATGTGTGCAGTCGATTACCTTCTATAGCTCCGGGCGTATTGAATTTTCTATGAAATGTATAAGAGTGCATTATTGACAAACAACAGTGTATTACTACTTCATTTCATTTTGACATTTATTCAACGGTTCGTGGCATAATCACAAATTTCTGTATTTTGTATACAGGGTGTTACAAAAAGTATGACACAACTTGAGTGGCTAAATCAACATTCAATTTAAGGAAAAATATTCACATATCCGCAAAAGCTTTGTTCCGGAGCTACAGGGTGTTGAAATTCCCAAAAAATTCGTTATTTTGTTCAAAACTCCTGCAGTTTTTGAGATATTCAGCCCAAATTTGGAATTCAAGCTATTTTTCACAGCCCATATCATTATGCGTCTTAAATTTCGACTGAAATTCACAAGGTGTTTTCTTTTCCGAGGCTATGTCTCGTTTTGCCCCTTCAAACTATTTTGCAGCAGGAAACTGTTCATCGTACAAACAATTTTCGCCATCTTCGTTCAATTTAGAAACTTTTTTGACACTTGTAATTTTCTCTTAACTCCAACCGTTTTCGAGTGAAAAATTATTGAATTTGAGTTGTATGTTATTCGCTATATAAAAAGAATGATAGAAATACTCGATAAGTATGCCCAAAATTTTCTTCTATTTTAATAGCTCGAATTCTGAGACTCAACTTATACTTATTCAATATCATATTGAAAAAAAGAACAATCAAAAACTAAATAAATTGCTGGAAGTGTCCTCCACCTGCATGAATACAGGCATCTGTCCTTCTTGGCATATTATCACGCACTCATTAAAATATTCCTGGGATTTTTTTTTATCGTGTCACAAGAGGTTATTATTCGATTTCCCAATTCTTATACAGTTTTCACTGGAGTGGTATAAACAAAACTTTTTTCCCAATAAGAAAAAGCCTGAACTAGTTAAGTCTGGTGACTTAGGAGGCCATGGTTCTGGCCCACCCCGACCTATCCATGGGTTGTTGAATGTTATATTCAAAAATTCCCTAGCTCCTTCACTAAAATGTGCTGGTGCCTCGTCATGCATGAATCTCATTATATTTCTCACCGAAAAAGCCACATACTCGAGCAATAAATGTAACTCCTCCTCAAGGAGTTGCAGGACCGTTTAGTCTGTAAGGCAAAAGAAATGGCCCAATCAAATAATTTACAATTATTCCGACCCAGACATTTAGTAAGAATTGTTCTTGATGATGAGATTCTTCAAACAAATGGGGGTTTTCCTCAGCACAATAACGATTATTGTGAAAATTTGTGATAACAGTTCTCGAAAAAATAGCTTCATCTGTGGTCATTATTTCACTATCAAAATGACCATTTTTCTATTTCTATCTAAGAACCATGGACAGTAATTCAGTCTTGAAGGAAAATCTCGAGGAAGTGGAGTTTGGACGCGTTGAATATGAAACGGGTACAATTAAAAGTCGAGACTCCTCCAAACTAGAAAATGTGAAATATTCAACTGGTTTCCAATTTTCTTGTACTCATATGAGGATTCAAATTAATACAAATCAAAAGTGCTTCCCCAATATCTGGAGTTCTCATAGTTTGGGTTGCACATTTTGAAAGATTATTTGAAGTGAAAGTACCAGTTTCCTTCAACCTTCTGGGGATATTTGAAAATGTTCGCCTGTCTAGTGTTACTAGATTTGGAAAGCGCACCTGATATAATTGCCTAGCTTCTGTTGTGTTTCCGTCAGCCAGACCGTACATGTAATAGATACCAGCCAATTCGGCGTTAGGAAAATTAGCCTTTTTTTTCTTATAGCAATAAATTCAAAAGGCTTGAAACTAATCGTTAATTCAATGAAAAATTCGAGCAGACACTGGTTCAACTTTAGCAACTATCAAAATAAATAAATAAATGGAAAAAGAATCTCAATTCTTCAATCAAATGGAGGTTTTCTCAGCCCAATAACGATTATTGTGAAAATTTGTGATAACAGTTCTCGAAAAATAGCTTCGTCTGTGGTCATTATTTCACTATCAAAATGACCATTTTTTCTATTTCTATCTAAGAACCATGGACAGTAATTCAGTCTTGAAGGAAAATCTCGAGGAAGTGGAGTTTGGACGCGTTGAATATGAAACGGGTACAATTAAAAGTCGTGGAGACTCCTCCAAACTAGAAAATGTGAAATATTCAACTGGTTTCCAATTTTTCTTGTACTCATATGAGGATTCAAATTAATACAAATCAAAAGTGCTTCCCCAATATCTGGAGTTCTCATAGTTTGGGTTGCACATTTTGAAAGATTATTTGAAGTGAAAGTACCAGTTTCCTTCAACCTTATGGGGATATTTGAAAATGTTCGCCTGTCTAGTGTTACTAGATTTGGAAAGCGCACCTGATATAATTGCCTAGCTTCTGTTGTGTTTCCGTCAGCCAGACCGTACATGTAATAGATACCAGCCAATTCGGCGTTAGGAAAATTAGCCTTTTTTTCTTATAGCAATAAATTCAAAAGGCTTGAAACTAATCGTTAATTCAATGAAAAATTCGAGCAGACACTGGTTCAACTTTAGCAACTATCAAAATAAATAAATAAATGGAAAAAAGAATCTCAATTCTTCAATCAAATGGAGGTTTTCCTCAGCCCAATAACGATTATTGTGAAAATTTGTGATAACAGTTCTCGAAAAAATAGCTTCGTCTGTGGACATTATTTAACTATCAAAATGAGCATTTTCTCTATTTCTATCTAAGAACCATCGACAGTAATTCAGTCTCGAAGGAAAATCTCGAGGAAGTGGAGTTTGGACGCGATGAATATGAAACGGGTACAATTAAAAGTCGTGGAGACTCCTCCAAACTAGAAAATGTGAAATTTTCAACTGGTTTCCAAGTTTTCTTGTACTCACATGAGAATTCAAATTATTACAAATCAAAACTGCTTCCCCAATATCTGGAGTTCTCATCGTTTGATTTGCACCTTTTGAATGATTAGTTGCAGTGAAAGTACCAGGTTCCTTCAACCTTCTGGGGATATTAGAAAATGTTCGCCTGTCTGGTGTTACTAGATTCGGAAAGCGCACCTGATATAATCGCCTAGCTTCTGTTGTGTTTCCGTCAGCCAGACCGTACATGTAATAGATACCAGCCAATTCGGTGTTAGGAAAATTAGCCTTTTTTTTCTTATAGCAATAAATTCAAAAGGCTTGAAACTAATCGTTAATTCAATGAAAAATTCGAGCGGACACTGGTTCAACTTTAACAACTATGAAAATAAATAAATAAATGAAAAAAATCGAATCCCACTAGTCATTTTTTCAATGAAAAGGGCTTTCAATTCAGCGAATTCATACAATCGTTTAATAATATTTTGCTCGAGAACAGTTGGAGATACGAAAAAGTTACTAGTGTCAAAATTGTTTCTAATTAGAACAAAGATGACGAAAATTGATTGTAGTTTGATAGGGTAAAAAGACATGGCTCCGGAAAAGAAAACACCTTGTAGATTCTAGTTGACGTAGATAGCTTGTATTCCAAATTTTGGTGAAGATCTCAGAAACTGAGCTTTATGAAGGACACCCTGTAGGTTAATCTTTAATAATTCAAAATTTTATTCGTGTAGTAATTTATTATTCTGACGTTTATTCATAGCGTATTTTGAAATTTTTTCCATAGAATATACATGAAATATTCTTGGGAAGAATTTTCATATTGAAATCCATTACTTCTTCTGTTTGTCTTCTGACGCAAACACTGTATCTATAACAAGTTAGTTTGCTTTTTTGCAAGTTATCCTTCATTGACCAACAGAATATCAGTTAACAATAGCTGATGAGAGGTAGTCATAGGTGAATAAGTCGTCAATTTTCCCGTTAAAAGAACAATTATTGGCAGTCAAGAGCACACAACGAGTTCACAAGAGAACACACACTAAAATTGAATAAATATATTAAATCTATTTCCTTCACACAAAAGCTGAATAGAATTTTATTACAATTTGAAGCAAAAACTAACGAGCCGACTTTCCAAAACTAATTCGAAATGATTAATTTATAATTTTATATTATTATCATTATATAATTAAGTTGAAAATCAATCAAAAAGAACATGTTAAATACTAGAATCACTTATCTACAGAGTGGAGATGCTTCTAACGGTGTTATGGGTCTCTACAAAGCAGCAGTCTTCCACGAATCCACTTCCCAAGATAGGACGATTTATGTTTGATAAAAACACAGCTTCTCCCAAAAAGTATTTATGTTCGTTAAAACTTCTCCCAAAAAGTATTTTGGAATGTTAATACACAGATTCTTCCAAAAGTATTTATGTCCGCAAAAACAGCCTCTCCCGAAAAGTGTATTTTCGTTAAGATACAGTTTCTCCGTGTAAATATTTACGTTAAAATACAGCCCCTCCCAAAAAGCTCGTATATATTGAGCGAATACGAGCCTTAGTTTCATAGAAGTCCAAGTTCCAAAACTATTATCCCATAGGTGTAAGACTCAAAATCTTCGCAGAAAAGCAAGTTGAAGTTGAGGGGCTGGAACCAGAAAATGAGTCGCTGTTGATCCGTTCAGAAATCAAAGAATCTATAGCATGCGCAGGAGGGGTACGGAGCACAAAACCAAAAGAACTACTATTAGTACACGGTGTGGCGACTCACATCCCATGTAATGCCAGTCTTACACGCTCCGAAGGGCATTGCCCAAATGCGAAAACGTAAAGGCGTAGTGCGTGGAATTGTGTGTCGTTTTACATGCTACAACGCTATCTATGATTTCTTACTTTCAACTATCTGCAGTATCTACCGTATTTTCAGTGATCCTGTAACTGATCATCTTGCATAGGTTAAAAAAAACTTCATTTCAAATAAGTTCTCTAATCACATGAATTTATTCATCATTAATTAATCTACAACAGATATGTTTTGTCCGTATACCTATACGCATCTAACCTAACCCAACTTGCTCATGACTGAAAAACACGATCTTAAAAATAGTCGATAGAATTTTTCTGTTCCTAAATACTCAAATTGGTGTGAATTTCCCCAAAACTCATAAACTCAATTGAAATATTTTGAATTATCGATCAAAAATTGGAACAATTGATAGGAATTGATGTTTGACCATGAATATTTTGTAAAAGCTTGAGTTAATTGAAAATTATATCAGACCATTTTTCTAGAGTAGATTTGTGAAAGAATTGTCATAAGGATTTTCTTCATTGAGTTATATCTTTTATGAGAAAAGAAAAATTTACCTTCAAATAATCAAATTTCAACCATTTATTCCTTTTAAACGGTTAGATTTAGGACTTTTTTGTTGAGTATTCAATTTTCTACGAAATTTATAGAACGATATATTCTTCCAAGTGGTTAAAAGCAAGATATAAATTTTTCTATGTGATAATAATAAAAATAGCAAATTGTGAGGCGGAGAAATTCTCCGTTTCAATTCAGAGCTCATAATTGGAGAAAAGTTTCTCAGAGATGTCGGTTAACCTACTTTTCTTACAAGCAAAAAAAAATATTAGTTCTTTTCGACCCACCCTAATGTGAATGCTTTCGCACTTTTGGTGAAAAGTGATTACTCACCAATTCCTCGAGAATGGAGATTTACACATTTTCATGTGAAACCATGACATGAGTGAAAAACACGGCTCCTGGTTATTTAGCACAGTTACCACAGTCCAATTTGAGGTTAATTCATTTCATTCCGTGTTAGAACATGCCCTGGTCTCTTCTACATAGATCCGGATTGCAGATATCTGTACATAAATCGTTATGGCGCCGATATGCCTGTTGCCACTGTTGCAGCGTAATGATAACGCCTGATTTTCATCTTTCAATGATTTTCTAAATGTAGAAGTACCAAACGGAATGAAACAGTTAAAAACACACGCATAAACGAAGTAGAAAATTGCGACCTCTCCACATCTTTTACAGGTCAATAGAAATGAAGGCTGGCAAACATTTGTTCTTCTCTCTCTCTATCATCCTGTCTGAGCATCTCAGGGAGATCTCGACGAGTCGAAATGTTTTCACTAATTTTCCAATTCTGCTTCACAGCCCATTCCACTCCTCTCGCGAAACAAATCGTAAAATGTATAGAATTCACGGTTCTATAGTATTTCTAAATTAACCTCATAATTCAACAATATACACTTTATTTTTATCGGTTCGTATATAGGGGAGCTCTTAATGGATCATTAACAGATACGATTCTGACATTACTTTGCAGAAAGAATGTGGTGGGATGAAGAAAATGTCCACATTAGAATCTACGAGGGTTATCCGATAAATCTAGACAAAGTGAAATACAATATTTTGGAATGAAACCCATTATGAAAATACTGAAGTAATCACATAACAATATCCAAACAATCTTTCATCACATTCTGATCAAATAATACAATGTGAGAAATATCGATTGGTCGTCTGCATTTCTACCAAACAATAGAACCAACAGAGCATTGAACTTTTGTCAAATGCGATCAACCCACTTACTCCAATTTTTCTTTGAAGGGACATTAAGATCCCAATCCCCTCATAGTTATCATCTACTACTTCATGATCAAAAACAACACAACAATAATAACTAGTGAGCCCATTAAGATCGCCTTTTATATCTGAATAGCCAATATACTAAACGTCTAATATACTGAACGCCTAATATACTTAACCCCAAATGTACTGAACGCCTTTTCATATCCAACTCTATCTATACTGAATGCACTATTATATTCACTTCTTTATTCATATTTATACTTATTAGTTCTTTATGCTACATGAAACTCTCTCATATATTGCCTCAGTCATCCTTAGGGTAACGCAGCGTCCAGTATTGTTTTATGGATACTGACTCATCAACCACACAAATTTCAACACTATTCACTACTATCACAATTCAAAGAGTTACATTGAATTTGAAAATCCCAACTTTTTCCAATTGAGCTTGCATAAGATGAAATTAAAAACATTCCAACCTTGATTCAAAAAACAAAAATTGTTCAATCACCCTTTAGGCATAGCAATTCAATCATCAAAATTCTAATATTAATACACAATATTCCAAATTTTTAGTTACAAAAGTATTGAATATATACTTCGGTAACTTCGATATATACAGATCTATAGTTTCAAATTTTAATATTTACTCAACAGTTCTGATTCGTATTAGATCAGATAAAATCGAATAAGATTCGTGAATTATTGTAAACAACAAATATGAGCTTAAAACAGCAAGATGGAAAAATTACTTCCCAACAATATTAATGAAATAGAAAAAAAGTTTTTCTCAGATTAAAATTTCTTGGGAATACCCAAGAGACAAAAACGAGAAATTACTATTCAAATAAAGGAACACTACTGAATACATAGAAATTTCACCTCATGTGATTGCCCTATACGTAACTATTTTGTATAAAATCAAAATTCAGACAATTTTCTTACCAGAAAGAGCAAAGTTCTTCTGAATTGAAGTGTTCTTCTGGAAAGCAGAAATAAGTTTCACAAATTTGAAAATTACATTATGGACCCTCATATACAATACAATGATAATAACTATATATCAGTTTTTGTGATATTGTTTCTTGTAACCGTTAATTTCCTAGAACCTTAACTGTCGAGTTGGCAGTTGGTTTCGAGCAGTCAGCTTCTAATAAACTTAGCCTCTAATAATTGAAATATCTTTTCTTCAATTTTACTTCTTTTCAATTCATTCTCTTGTGAAACTTTATAACATAATATGAAATGAAAATGAAAGGAAGAAATTGCATTAAAACAACTTCATATTTCCATATAACGTGATGAACGTACTCATTTTGCACGAATATTTAAAATACCTATAGTACAACTACCTATAACGAAAATTGTTAAATAGCATAGTAGAAGTTCAGTTAATTCCTAAATATGATTCACATAAGCAGCAGCATGTTTCCTGTAACATTCATGAATCTTGATTGAAAGTTGTGGTTGTACAAAATGAAACTTCATATGCAACTTCTACATATTTGAACATCATGTTTTCCACTAGCAGACACCTATAACAGAGAAACTTTCAACCCCTAATCAATGAGGAATTCCTTTCATTCATTCCTTGATAGCATTTCCTGAGGAAGAGTAACTAAGACTTTTAAATACAAGTAACTCACAATAATTACCTCTTGTGCAAGTTTGAGATCTTATTTTCTTCGTTTGAAACTTGAGCATTATCAAACTCATTGAATCTCATTCACTTTTACATTTGAATGATTGTAGAATAGAAACGTACTTCCTCTTGAATAAACTGAAACGAAAATTCAATTTGAAATGGCACGGTCTTATGTACATCCAGTTTGAAATATTTTAATACAGATATAGCCTTTAGTGGATAGCTTTCAATATTCATATGATACATACTCTTAATGACCTAACGAAAACTTTATCGAGTTCTTTCCAGACAGAATATTATTATACAAAAGAACTCATTGCCTATTAATAGCAACTCAAAGGATATCCCATCATTTTGTAAGATCCCCCAATTGATTGGTTAAAAATCCTAGTAATTCCAGGACATTTTTCAACGCATACAGGTTAAGATAGCTATGAAGGAAAAATTAAATATGTGAATTCGGAGTTAATTTCTTGAGCATGCTGAAAGAAATATACAGTAAAATACATAAATAAACCTCAAATTACATTCATATATCTTTCAAACATTATTGTAAGTCTCCTTAACATCTTTTTAATATAACATTACGTTTGAATCACATTGTTTGGGTTAGAATAACCACAAAATGTTAAATCTATGAATTTTGAAAAATTCTCGTTTTTTCCTCAAACAAAATATACATAAAATATATAAAATATAGATCAAATAAACATCAAACTGCGTTGTCTCACCTCTAAAAGTTTATTTTAAGTTTCGTTAAACTTTTCATTCAAATAAAATTTGGAATTACTTATTCTGACACATCGAATATTAGACTAATCGAAATAAGGTTAGATTCGATTGTCACTCAGAAGAGAGAGAGAGCACTATATTCTAGATGTTGTTAGTACCGAATTATGTTGGTGAAAATAAAAGTCACTAACTATTTCCATCTCAATATTTTCATTCAAAAGAGAGAGAAAATTTAATTTTACACGGTGGTAAAGCTCACTTTCGACATTAAATAGCGATCTAAGGGGCAGTAGGAGAGTGACTGGCTCCGTCCCCGTGTGTCCGTTCTTTTTTTTCGAAATTCTTCCTCTTCGCGGATCTGATCTCGAGATATTAAGGAATCGTTCGACACCCGAATCCATTCTCCTGGTAACCCCATATATGTAGGACGGATGCAAGAAAACCACTTATTTCGACAGCTCGAAGTTATTTACTTTCTGGCCTTCAGAGATATTCGGAATGAGAAAAACGGAGCAAAAGTCCGCCAATAACCCTTCGTTGAATCGAAGATTTTTCAGTTCTCCTGTCGTTTAACGGAAATGAAACTATTGCGAGGCAACATGCGAAATTCGAGGCTTGCTATTTGTCCAGGTTTTGAAACGATCGAACGCGATGGACATAAAAGTCCGACGAAATTATTCCCTCTACTCGCGGAAAATCGGAGACCTTTTTCATTTTTGCTTTTTCGGGGCTTTCTTCCAGAATTTTTGTTCGACCGATCGTTTCGATCGCTTTCCAAAATACCGAAGTTTCGGATTCCGAAGAAGTCTTTCCGTTTCGACTTTCCGTTCGCTCTCGGCGACGTTTCGGCGAAAATGTGCGAAGAATTCTCAGGGCTCTGTCGTTCGAGCTAGGGGCTCCAACTTTAGCACGGACCTTTCTCAAACCCTCTCCCTCCGGAAAAAAATAAGCGCGGAGGCCTTCTTTTCTCGAAATTTCGCCGCGTCACTTCTGTTCCCAGTTCGAACTACCGTTATCCCCACGGTTTATTCCCGAAAAAGGCCTTACGAATTCAATTGTATAGATAATGATTCCCAAAACCACGAAATTTGTTCGTATTTTTTTCTAATTTTCATCTTTAATCCTCTCAAAATTACGTTCTTGCATGAGACACAATACGACGAAATATGATTTGATTTAACAGCAAACTACATAATGAAGGTTTATGTTCACGTAAGGAACTTTGGCACAGTATGAACGATTTCTACATTCTGTCAAAAAAGTACCTGGATTTGGTTATTCAAAATATGAATTTGTTGTTGCTAAGTGAGCACAACTATTTTCTATACTGACGCGGAGTTTAAACGCGACTTGTCATCTATAAGGTGGGGTGAAAAGTAACCTCCTTGGAACGAGAATTTTTTTTTTGTTTTTTTATTTTGGTCAATCTCGATACTTATTCCAGCGATTTTTCAACTTCCTGATCCCGTCGGAAAAGTAATTTTCCGTAAGAAAATACTCTTCCGTGGCGTCGATGGTTTTCTCGCGTGCGTTGAATTTTTTATTGATGAGCCATCTTTTGAATTTTGGTCAAAGATAATAGTCCGAGGGAGCCACATCGGTCGAATACGGCGGATGCAGAAGCAATTGGAGCCCTAAATCATTGATTTCAGCCATGGTTGCGATGTTCTTTTGCGCCGACGCATTGTCTCGTGAAAAAAATTTTTTTTTTTTGCTTCAAGAGGAGCCGTAAAGCTGCAACTTTGGCCTTCCGTTACTCCAATAATGCACAGGAATACTCGCTGTCGATGCTATTTCCTTTTTCGAGGTGGTTCACGGAGAGTACGCTATGATATACCCAGAAAATCGAAGACATAAGCTTTCCGACCCATAGAGCCTCCCTCGGCCGCTTCAGAGGCGGCTTCAGTCCATTTTCGAGCACTCACTCTGTTTTCTGGAGTGTAATAATGGATACAGGTTTCAGCAACAGTTACCAATCAACGCCAAAAGTCCGCCCGATTCCACATCATTCAATAAATCAAAATATCGAACAAAAATTCGTCTTAAACTTTGTATTGCGAATGAAATCTCTTGTGCTGATTCGCTGAAAGTGTTACAGAAGTTCAATCGATTTTATCAAAATCACAGGCATGTGAGTGGTACAGTGTATTCAACAGCGGTCGAGATGTGGTCGAAGATTTTCCTCACGCTGGTCAGCCATGAACATCTTCCACTGAAATTAACATCGATAAAGTGAAGGAAATGGTAATTGAGAATCGTCATTTAAGTTTGAAAGAAACAGGTAATAAACTTTCGTGTCTCACAAATCCAGATTTGTCGAAAGACAACTCATCAATTTAATATTATCGTGAATTTCGTTAATGAATGTTTTTAATGACATTCAAACATTCAATAACAAAATTCACGATAATATTAAATTCACTTTAGAGATAGAAACTGAAAACTCCATTGAATTTCTGGATTTAACTATTACTAAAATTAACGGCAAACATGATTTTTCTATTTTTCATAAGCCATCGCATACAGATATTACTATTCACAGCTCATCTACACATCCTTATCAACTTAAATTAGCAGCTTACAATAGTATGGTACATAGACTCATTAATATCCCAATGTCACAAAATAATTTCATATAAGAACTAAACATAACTGAACAAATAGCAGTCAATAACGTTTACAGTTCAACTATGATTGAGAACATGAAATCACGCAAAATATTTCAAATAGCAATCCAGGAAGTATTTCCAAATATAAAAGTTCAGACACAAAATACAACAGCTTAACTCATATTGGCAATCCTAGTCTAAAATTAAAATCATTCCTCTCGTATTATAATCTCAATATAGCATTCCGAATTGATAATTCTTTAGGCCGACATATCAAAACTGCAAATCTAAAATTGATAAAAGTAATAGATCCGCTGTTTATAAACTGTCTTGCGGGGATTGTATTAAAATTTATATTGGTAGAACTTTCAGAAATTTCAAAGTTAGATTATCCGAGCATAAACGTAGTTTTGATTATCATAAATCAGATTCCCATTATTCTAATCACTTACTCGAAGAAAATAATAACTTTAATGATAATTTCAAAATTTTACACAATGAAAATAACAGACAAAAACTAAATGTATTGGAAATTTTAGAGATCAACATAGAAAAGAATTCAGGTATGTTACTTAATAGTCAATTAGATCTAAATCCTTGTTCTTTACTCAATCTTTTCAATTCATAAAGTAAGCAACTCCGATGGGTTTTCCAATATACCACTCGTACCTATTGTAATATTAAGTAGGAAATAAGACTAATATATAAGGAATAACTCTGTTCATTAGTTTGTATCTATCTGATGAAGCCACAGTGTGGTGAAAACGGTCTTAGTTTTGTTAATATAGTGAAAATCTAAATAATTTAGTTTTATTTCATTGAAAATATGTTGTTTGTTTGTTTATGGATCAGTTAATTCGGGATTACGATTACGATATTGTTGATACATTGGTGTTCGAGGACGTTGCTATTTATAGAAATTGCATATCTGGAAAAATGTCGAATCATTTTGAAATATTTCATAACAATATTAGAAGTCTATAAAAAATTTGATGATATGCAGGTTGTATTGCATGATATAAGTCATAAGTTCGACTGCATAATTCTCGCTGAAACACATTCCAATTTATTTAATATTGAGGGTTGCGATCTTCTTTATAATAACGGTCTTTTCAATCAAAATGACGGCGTATTAGTATTCATAAATAGAAAGTATGCTTATGAGTTTGACGTTGTTAAAATGGAAGATCTTGATGTACTGAAGATATTGAATGATATACAAAACGTAAAGTTACAAATAACTGGAGTTTGCAGGTCCCCGAAAAGCTCAATTCATGAATTCAATTTAAATCTTGCGACTTATCTATGAAACTATTGCAGAAATATTTCCTTACACATAATAGCAGGAGATATAAATATAGATGTCCTAGATGACAGTCGGAAAACTCAAGATTATTTAAATGTACTGAGCGAAGAAAGTTTAGTTTCTCTGATAAATAAACCTACTCGAGTTCAGGAAAGTAGTGCTACGTGTATTGATAATATTCTCGTTAAAAATATTGAAAACTATGTCCCTGTTATATTGAAAAATCATATAACCGATCACTTCTGCGCTATTGTCTTGTCTGAACAATCAAAGGCTCCTTTATATGAAAAATTTGATAAACAAAAAGAATCAATTTAAAACTACTCGAATCACACCTCAAACAGTTTGATTGGGAAAAATTTCATAAAATAAGAGATGTGGAAGAAATTACATGTACATTATTAGAAAAATACAGCTTATGATCAGAAAAGTCAATATATAATCAAATGATTTCAAATGCCTTGTTAAAATAGATAAATAGGCGAAATGAACTTTATAGGAGATGGGAAGGGAGCAAGAATCGCGAGCACTGAAATGAATTCAAATCTTAGAGAAACAAACTGAATAGTCTTATAAAAACTGTTAAACGCAACTTTTACACAAATCGATTCAAATCAAGCGTACATAGTGCGAGAAAAATGTGGAAAATTACTACAGAATTATGTCTGACAAGAACAAAAACAAATAAAATCAAAAAAATTGTAACACCAAACAAAATAATAGAAAACCCTGAAGGAATCGCGCAAGCTTTCAATCACCATTTCACAAACATCGGAAAAGAATTAGCTCAAGAGTTCGAAAAAACGGCCACTACCAAAACAAAAAAAAAAGTAGAACACTGTTTCATTTCACACCGACAAACGAAGAAGAAATTAAGAACATAATATCGAATTTAAAGATCAGAAAAAGTACGGGGGTTGATGGAATATCTGCTGAGGTCCTGAATGTCGGAATGAATACTCTGGTTACACCGATTGTTCACTTTGTGAATATGATTCGAAGCCGGAGTATCTTTCCTAAAGCCCTCAACGCTGCATTAGTGATACACTTACATAAAAGAGGTAGATCAGTTGAATAATTACAGACCTGTCTCATTGCTTTCTAGCATAGCCAAAATAGTTTAAAAAGTTATCAAAGACCGTACTACAGTATACATCAGACAACACAATCTCCTGTCCGATGATCAATTTGGTTTTGGGGAAAATAGATCGACTCAAGATGCTATTCTTACAATAACCGATAAAATTATAAAGCTTTCAATTATAATAGAGCAGCACTTTGTATTCTGATTGACCTAACTGAAGCCTTTGACACGATGAAACATAGTGTTCTTTTGAGTCGGTTGGAGGGCATGGGTTTTGGTGGGGTTGAGCTGGGGTTGTTCAAGTGTTTTCTACTTGAAAGGAAACAGGCTGTGCAAGTTGGTGGGGAGGTCAGTGAGATGGGTCTGATAGAGTATGGCGTTACACAAGGAACAGTGTTAGGGCCAATTTTATTTAGTATATATATTAATGAATTATCATTCCTGAATTGTGGAGGGGAAATACTCAGCTTCGCCGATGACACCATTATTTTTTACTGTGAGGAGAACTGGGATGATCTTAAGGGATAAGCAGAATCAGATTTCATAAGAATAAAAACTTGGTTGGATGATAACTTATTAACTATCAATTTCGCAAAAATGAAATACTTACCTTTTTAAGTCGACTCAAGATCTCTACCACAAAAAAATCCACTAATCATCAACAGTAGCAGCACAGTAGAAGAAATTCCTTGCTGTTTTGAATGCACGTATTTGGGTGTAGTATTAGATTTACAAGATGGAATTCACATATTAAAAAACTAATACTGAAATTAAGAGGTCTCATTTCCAAACTCAAATATATTTCAAATATCCTGGACATAGAATACATGAAAATAATTTATCAAGCAACTGTTGAGTAGCAATTGAGTTATGGCGTTGTCGCATGGGGGAAGCATATAACAATGTTTTGAATTGATTGGAAGTTCAGCAAAAATGGTTTTTGAAAATTAGATTCAAAAGGGACATCACTTTTACTTCAGATATACTGTTCCAATTGTCGGGTATGATGGACATAAGGCAGATCTTTCGTTTCTCGGTTGTCAAATGTACGGTTTACAATGCACGTAGGGATGTGTTGTCGCACAAAGTGAATACGAGATACAGCCAACTTTCGCTGACGGTTCCGAAAGTTAATAAAACTATATGTCAGCTCCGCCAGTACTTTTTTGCACTCAGAATCTTCAACAGTCTACCCTTAATATTGAAGGAAAAATAAAAAAAAAATATTTCAAACCGAAATTGAAAAAGTGGATTTTGAATATGATCAAAAAATTTATTGCTGAATTAATAGATTTGTAGAACGTCCCAGAACTTCAATTTGTTGTTTGTTAGCATGTTAGTTCGAAATTATATTTACTGCCTATATTAATCGCACCTTTGAAAAAAATTTGAATAGTTATACTGGTGTGGAAAATAATAAAGTTCAAATGAAACGCTCATCAAGCTCAGGCTTTGGTGTTGTTGATGTTAATGTTTTTTCCTGTATTTATTGTAGGTATCTATTAACACAATAATAATTGCAAAAGTTTAGATTAAAATGTTATCTATAATGTATTTTGTTCACTTTGTTCACTTCTAATGAAGCATTTTTATTATTATTATTATTATTAAAATTTTCTATATAACCTGAAGCATTTTTATTATTATTATTATTACTTTTCTATATAACCTTGGTTGTGTGTATGCAAAAAAATAATATTTACATTCTATAACTAGCTATTGAACACGAGTTCGCAATAATATCAATGCTTTTCTTGTTGAAAATGCTTTAGCTTCAAAATTAATCAATATTACAGTCAAATGAGGTTGTCCAACCTCCGCACGACGATAGTATAAGCAAAATGGAGCAAAACTTATTGATGCGCTGCACGAAATGTTAATATCCCACCCTATGGCAGTAAAAGAGTATTTTAAATCAGGCTTGAACAAGCCTGCTCAAAACTATCAATTCTATCGATACAGGGTGCTTCAACGAAAACTAAGCAGAGGCTTTATTTACCAAGATATTCATTTCTGATTAAAACGCAAAAACAAGTCTATTTTTGTTTCAAATGGGACATCAATGGCAGTCATCATCAAGTACCATCCTCATCTCGCATTTCAACCCCTGAGCAGGGGTGACAACCCTTGAAAATTTGAAAGATGGTAGATGGGTCGAGTGATAGCTCGAAAGAAAGGTATTCTCTTTGTCTGCATTCCCGTGAAATAATTTTAATTTTTGATTGAAAACTGTGGAAGATACAGAGTGAGCCACTAAAAAATAGAGAAGACTATCGCCTCAAGACTATTGGAGTATTAGTGCGAAAAACTGGAATAGATACATTTAGATCAAACATGACAGCCTTTGATCTGAAATGAATCTGTTCCATTTTTTTGCACTAATACTTGAGAAGCACAAGGCGACAGATAGTCTCCTCTATTTTTCAGTAGCTCACTCTGTATCTTCTACAGCTTTCAATCAAAAATGAAAATTCGTTCACGGGTATGCAGACAAAGATAATACCTTTCTTTCGAGGTATCACTCGACCCATCTACCCTCTTCCAAATTTTCAATGGTGGTCACACCTGCTCTAGGGGTTGAAATTCGAGATGAGGATGGTACTTGATGATGACTGCCATTGATCAGCATGGATCTGTTCCATTTTACTTCACTGAAACTTGAATAGTCTCAGGGAAATAGTCTTTCCTATCTTTCAGTTGCTCACACTGTATCCTTTACAGTTTTCAATTAAAAATGGAAATTCGTTCAAGGCAATGTAGACAAAGATACCACCTTTCTTTTGAGTAATCACTCAATCCATCATCCATATTCAAAATGTTCAAAGATTGCAACCCCAGCTTAGGGGGTTGATATTTCAGGCAAGTTTTTTACCCCAAAAGATGTCCCCTTCAAAATAAAGATTGACCTGTTTTTGCATTTCGATCAGACATGAATATCTTGGTAGATATAGCCTCTGTTTAGTTTTCGTTTAAGCACCCTGTATATACAATTGCATAGAATTCAAAGAGAAACAATTAATGAACAGTCTGTATTCAAAATAATCTGAGTACACTTCAATATGAATAAAGTAAAAATATATTAGTCCAATTTTATACCATAATCCAAATACGGAACACCCTATATATCACTACCGGTAATAAAATTGTGATGGTTTTGAAGTACCACTAATTGACTATTTCTTTCGAATACAAAATTAGAAACGTACTATATTCCGTGGTTCCAAATACGAAATCAAAGTAGTACAAAGAAAGAGTACGATCTTTTCTCCAGTGGATGATGGATGTAGGTACTAAATGCAGCAGTTGACTCATACGGTACTGAATAAGATGGCTTCAATCTACTATAAGATCTATTGCGTCTAGTCTCTCTTTTGTGAGTTTTTCCTCTCAATTTTTTTAAGATTTACTTGCTTACCTAACGAAGACCAATGCCCAAAGGAAGAATGCTGGGAAAAATATGAAATCGAAATGTATTTGCAGCAGTTTGAAAGCAATTTCTTAGGCACCACCTCTAAAAAAATGAACTGACATCTTTCATGATCCTCTTTCACTCAATTGAAGAATTCCTTCAAATCCGCACAATAGCGATACACAAAACTGTGTTTTCAAACACAATAAACAAGTTGAAATGAAAATTCACGAATTTGTGAGTACTACAAAACCAATTCCAATTATTATTGTTGTTGTTCCTATGGACCTACATTTCATAGTGGACTCAGAATCATTGACATGACCGTGCAATGATAACTGCCACCACTAAGGATTACGAGTTATCGGGCCTCCAATGTTTTTTTATGGACAATGATCTAAGCTATATATCCAAAGTCAACAATGATTTTTTATATAAGTTCACTTTTTGTTCAAGGACGACATCCATGACTTGAACTCGCATTCGCACAGAGCAACTGAGATTAGCAATTCCAATATACTTGAGCACTAACCGTGCCGCTACCCTTATTCCAATTATTTCAAAACCAATGTAGGCTTATTCAACAGTTGAAATTCTAGAACGAAGTAGACAAAACTCAACTATTCGCAGCTGAACCAAAAAAAAATTGTAACTTCAAGTTATGTGTTTCTTTGGGTATATCACTACGCTATACGCCGAAAGCGCTCATAAGATTTTGTATAGGGGGTAGCACTTTTCGGGTCAACATCGATAAGAATTATTTATTGTTTGATCAGCAAGTTAGTAAAGCACAAAATATAACATTCATATTATCGGATGAAAAAGAGTGTAAGAACTAAGAAAAAGACTTCCTGATCGAGGAGTCACAAATTCATGTACCAGCTTTGACAAAACAAATCGCCTTTACATACATATCTTGAATAAATCAAATTTTCCCTTCCTTCACCTAATTTATAATCCAACAAAGTCATGAGACACGTTTGGAGGAAAACAGCACAAATACCAACAGGGTAATATTCAATGACGAATTGGGTCTAGACGATTAATGATTAAAGGGGAACAGGAATAGTACACAGTAATAGCAAGTGTTTAGTTAACATTTATCTGTTTAATCTCGTTTGATTTGTTTGGAGCCGCTTACCTCATTCTTCAAGGGAAGTTGGATGGGAGTAAATTTGGGTTTGTTAAAATATTCAAAGATTTTCCTCAGTTTAATAGAGTCACCTTCTTTTATGATACTCCAGATTTCGAGCTTACATTTTAATGATTTGTTAAAGTATTCAAACGAAGGATGCTTCGTTGAAGTAAACACACGATTACAGTGAAAAATATTGTTGTTCCGGAAATTTTTTCTCTTCTTATATTTCATCCTTATAATTATGTGGGGGAATATAAAATCTGGTTCAGTGTATTTTTGACGTTTCTGTTGTCATTGTCATTGTTCATCTTTTGACAGTTACTCGCTACATTTTACTAATATAAATATATGACTTGATGTGTAACGGGTTTTATTTCGTGGTCCATGTTGATATTTTTCGATATCATGGCAAGTCTAGACATAGTGTCTTTATTTACAAATGTTCCCAAGAAAGAGGTGATAGACGCACTTCTACATATTTTTCCTATAAAAATGAACGTTACAGGCGAACATCGGGAGCATCCATGGGATCTCCTTTGTCCCCATTTATTGATGATTTATTTATGGCGAATTTCAGGAAACAAGCGCAACAAAATATCCATCTGAAACCCAAAATATGGTTGAGGTGAAGAATCTCTAAGCGCGTTCACAGCTCACCTGAATTCATTCCATGCGAACATAACATTTACAATTGAAAAAGAATCAAACGAATAGTTACCATATTCGAATCTCCTTTTAACAAAGTCACAAAGCAGACATGTACAATTCTCAGTATACAGAGAATCAATCCACACAAATACATACTTGTATGCCTCATCACATCATCATCCAGCTCAATTAAAATCAGTGGTCAAAACGCTCATAAGCAGATGGGTAGCACTCATAGATTACATCCGCAGAGAAGAAGAGTTATCTACCCTAACATAACCTAACCAACGCACTTGAAAATAATGAATATAACAAAAACACAATGGAACCAGCTATAAGAGACATTCTCATTGGGCGAAACACGATATGCGCAGAAGAACGAAAGCATACAACTGTATTAATATATATCAAAGGAGAACAGATGAAATAGGATGAACATTAAGGAAATACAAAATTAGAACGGCATACAAATCCGAAAGACAGCATTTCTTCACAAAATCTGGGAGTTTACTCTATAACATGCGGAGATTGTGACGGGATATACATCGGCCAAACCAATCAAAGAATAAAAAAAGGATAGGGGAACATAAAAGAGCACTAAAAAGTAAGTCCATATCATCCGCCACTTATCTAGATAAATTACATACAAGTCATACAATAGATTTCGGTAACTCAGAAAAAAATCAGCACCATACAACAACCTATGTAATGTCTCATCAGAGAAGCAGAAGTAGAAGAATATATATATATATATATATATATATATATATATATATATATATATATATATATATATATATATATATATATATATATATATATATATATATATATATATATATATATATATATATATATATATATATATATATATATATATATATATATATATATATATATATGATGAGTGGTAACACTACAACTGAGGTAAGTTCGTACATTTCTTTCAGCTAAAAGCCAGATCATGATACTTCGTAACCTTTTCCATATAAGCCTTTGCAAGGTTCTCATCAAGAGTCACATTCAGTAGTACTGCTCGCTTCTCCTCTTCTCTCCTCTCCAATTAAAAAGACCAATATCTGGTCGATTGTGCAATGAACCTCTGCCAGTTACCAAAAAAGTGTCCCAGTGGCGCTTGAATTCATCATTTCCTAGGACATCTACAAGTGAGTATTTATAATTCACTACACTTTTGTTTATGAGGCCATACTTCAACGCAAGCTCCTGATGGAAGATTTTTGCCATATTATTATGTCTTTGCAGGTATTCAGTAGGGGTGAGGATAGGACATCCCGATGTTACATGCTGCACAGTTTTCAGGTGTTTCCTACATTTCCGATATTGGTCCGAGAGTAAGTTCTTATTAGCAACGTGCTTCAGATACGACCTTGTAGGAATCTCCTGATCCTGAATGGCCAAGATTCTACCGTCGGCCTCAGGGCACAGAAATCTAACCTAACCGGCTTTGAGGTAATTCAGTGAATCCACCTTGTTGCCTTTGTCACTTTTCAGGTGCCTAGAATATCGTCCGTGTAGGGGTTTTGGCTGCCACTCACGTGCAAGTTGTTCTTGAGTGGTTGTTTTTGAAGCAGGGGTATGTTCCGCCAGTTGGAGTGGAGTGAAATTTTTGTTGGCATCGCGGACTGCTTTATGGAGCTTTTAGAATGGAAATATTGCTGTAGGTTGTGTACTAGTTTATCATGTGTTATTTCAATGTTCAGCAGACCTCTCCACTCTCTGTATATAGAGGCAATTCACCGACTAGTGGGGGTGATGGTTAACAATGTTCTTATTTTTGTATCCATCGCCTTCAGGTTCGTCACTGACCAGTTTAAAATTCCAAACGTGTAGGTGATACACGGTAGTGCCCAGCTGTTAATGGCATTGAACATGGCTTTGGGCTCAGTTTGCTCAGAAGTACTAGTCTCACTTGTCGGTGTAGCTTTTCCTCAGATCCATCCTTGACCCCACCTGTTTGGATGTCCTATGCTTGTCTCATTCTCAGGTATTTGTAGGAATCCTCTGGTCCCAGCACTGTCATTTCGATGTATTTCAGGAGACTTATTGAGTCATCATTGCCTATTTTTCCCCTCCGCACGTTCATAACGGCATTAATGCCCATCTCCATGTTTATCGCGCTACTAAATGAAGAGACGACCTCCAATTGTCTCTTCATTTAATCGAAATTGGCAGTGTGACGTTTGAGGTCGTCCATATACAGTTGGTGCGTGATGCACTGGTTAGTACCTTTGTTTATGGTGTAGCCGTTTTCATTGCCATTCAAAAGAGTGCTCAGAAGATTCAGAGCCAGGCAGAACCATAATGACGACCAAGTGTCCCCCTGGATGATTCCACCGTTTGATTTTAACTTCCACCGTCACAACCTCTCCCCTTTCCGTGTTCAACTTCAGACAGTTTTTTCACGACTTCATTAGGTATTCTAGAGGTCTCACAACATACACCTCAATCAACCATTTATGTGGAACAGTCATATGACTTTTTGTAGTCGATCCTGGCCATAGTCTTCTTCGGGCCTATATAAATACATATATATATATATATATATATATATATATATATATATATATATATATATATATATATATATATATATATATATATTGGGTGGTGCTTATGATATTTACAGAGCATTTTCCTCGTTTGACTTTGTAATTCATTTAGATCAGTTTTAGACCATTTAATAATTCCAAAAGAAGATGTAAGAATAGGAACAGCATAGGAGTTGATAGCTCTGAAAAGGTTTTTACTAGTTAAATAACTCTTGATGATAATTCTAAGTCTTTTGTAATATGAACTTCTAATATTTTCTTTAGTGCTGCTATGGTTAATTGTCTTCTCTTGACAAAATCCAAGATATTTATATGTATCTCCTTGATACATTGGCTCGATTTCGATAATGGAAATCTTTATATAATCAGAGGTGATCTTTCCTTTTCAATAGAAAGATTTTTACATTTGGAACCCCAAATTTCATATGAATATCATTGGAATAGTTGAAAGTAATCTCAAGTAGACTTTTTAAATGAGATCTGGTTCCGGCATATAATTTAATATCATCTAAATAAATTAAGTGACTTAATTTGAATTCAGTTAATAGACTCTTTATTTTGAAGCCGAAACTAGTAGCATTTAATTCATGAGATAATGGATTGAGGCAAAGGCAAAACCAAAGAGCACTTAAAGAATCACCTTGAAAAATGCCTCTTTTGATTGGAATTACTTCGGATTTTAACGATTGTTTTGAAATATTTAAATGAAGATTGGTTCTCCAATTTTTCATTACAAATTCAAGAAAATGACGAAGTGTCTTATCAATTTTATAAATTTCCAAAATTTCTTGAAGCCATGAATGGGGAGAACTATCAAAAGCCTTTTGGTAATCAATGAAGGCTGTATGAATATTTCTCTTCTTAGTTTGAGCTTGATTTAAAGCAACAGAATCAATTACAAGTTGCTCTTTAGTACCAAGGTGTTTTTTTCTACATCCTTTTTGATGTTCGGAAAGAATATTATGATTCTCCAAATGTGCATAAATTTTTGGGTAATACATGCAGTTAGAATTTTATATATTGTTGGAAGGCAAGTAATTGGTCTATATTGAGACGGATTAATAGTATTATCCTTTTCGGTTTTAAATAAGTAATTCCTTGTGTGAAAAATAAAGGAGTAGCTGAGGGTTCTTCATTATAAATGAAAAATATTCAGCCAATTTTTCATGAACGCAAGAGAATTTCTTGAACCAAAAGTTATGAATACCATCAACACCTGGAGATTTCCAATTTTTTGTGTGTTTAATAACTGATGTTATATCTTCGTTTGAAAATTTTTCAAATTGCATGCATTCTACTTTAGAAAATCGAGACCTTTCATTTGAAATCCAACTTGCATTGGAATTGTGTTGCCTTGGTGATGGATTGCATCATCAGAAGGCAAGCCCGAAGAAGACTCCAGAACATGTATTATCATACATGACGGCAGGTAGGCTCGATCTTTCAGACAACAGGATGTTTCAGAATTGGTATTATAATCAGAGAAAGAATCATCACAAAGGTTTCAAGGTTTCAATAGAATTAAGAATGAATAGAGATAAACTTCCTCAATTGCATTACTTTCCCCTATTTGTGGTTCTTCGTCTATATCTGCTGATGACTCCAGATCTGATAAGAGATCCCTCTGTTAATTCCTGAGTTTGAGGAAAATAACAATATGTTTAAGGGTTCAACACTTTTAACTCAAGAAACAAAAAATAATATGTGTAAATTATCCGAAATGAGGCATTTGAGAACTTTTGAAAAAACTTCCAAATTCCATTTCAAATTTTTACTACATGCGGAAAGAGTCTCTCAATTTCTTTTATTTGTTTCTTTTTCAAAATTAACAATGAATTCTTAGCATTGTTCGTTTTTGAGATATTTCCATTGAAAAAGAAATAAATTAAGGTTAATTTTGAAAAAGAAACAAATAAAAGAAATTGAGAGACTCATTCCGCATGTAGTAAAAAATTTGAAATTTGTTTGCTCACGAAGTAGGTGTTATTTTTCTCGACCTCAGTAGCCTGTATTACCTCCTTTACACGCCCTGCTACAAGCCAGAGTCAGTCTACGCATGCTTTGGATTAGGTTTACAACTTCCTTTGGGGTGATATTCTGATACTCTTCTGTAGCGGCTTGGATGAACTGTTGTGGGGTTCGTGTATTTCTCTGGTGCGATGTAATTCTTTTTTTCAGATCATTTCATAAATGTTCAATAGTATTTAGGTCTGGAGAGTAAGCTGGCCAGTCCAAAATAGCGATTCCCTTTGTTTCAAGATAATGTGTATCGAGATTGTTGGTATATATATTACCTTGCATAAAAATGAAATTCTCACTGTGGGCACCTCTCCACAGTTTCACTAGGTCCACGTAATTTCTAGTCGTTACACTTGCAGTAAACGAAATCAAATCTCTTTTGCTTCCCAGCATAATGCCATCCTAAGTAATCACATTGCCTCCTTGGTATTTCGGAATTTGTCATGCTGCTCGGCGCCTAGCTTGTCCTCCACGACCCCTTAAAACCCGAATCTGGCGGTCAACTGAACACCTATTCTGGTTTTATGCGAAAAAAAAACCTTTCGCAAATTCTCAATATTTCCATTTTGGTGTTCGATAAACCAATTAAATCTATCAATTTTATGTTGTCTGGTTAGCGGTGGAACTCTCAAGGCCTTCTGCTGTATGAACCCCTTGAAAGAAGTCTTTGAAGTATCGCTTCGACTAAGACATTGATGCATGTTGCTTTCAAAAACTGCCTTTGGAGTATGGCATGCGACGAACTAGGGTCTCTTCTTGCAATTTGGCACAAAAAGCAGCTTTGTTCTTCAGAAGTGATCTTCCTACGACTTCTTTCAGATCTATTTTGCAGGGATTGTAGCTTCACGTATCGAGCGTAGGTTTTTGATATCCCCCCAATGTGATTCCTCCATTGTGACCGCTATATCCCTCTGTGTCTCCGTTTCTCTAACGAGAGCAATTACTAGACGCCTCTGCACATCGGACAATCCAACGTAATGCTAGGAAATCAATGAACTTTGCAAAATCTCAAGTGAAATCAACAACAACAAACTTTCAGAGAACATCTTGTTGTCTAAAAGATCGATCCTACCAGACGCCATGTATGATAATACATGTTCTGGAGTCTTCTTCAGGCTTGCCTTCTGATGATGCAATCCATCCCCATATATATATATATATATATATATATATATATATATATATATATATATATATATATATATATATATATATATATATATATATATATATATATATATATATAAATGATAACGACTTCTAAAATTTCAATTTATTGATAACGGGTTAGTATTCTTGGAACAAAGGAATACTCTTTTTTCATGGCAAGCTTTCGGAAATATATATTGTTTCCATCTTCAGGCCTCTACAACGAACAAACATCAATGAAACTAAATCATATAAACAAAAATAATCACTTGGAAACCATAAGAATGGCAACTTACAGAAGGTTGAGGTTAATTATCCAAAAGTTAGTATGTGATGAAAAACCAAAGTCATGAACTCAAAGGACACAAGACACATCGACAAAGTGCACGATAAAACTCATATAAAACATCATCAGGTACAAAATTGAGAAAATTGCCAGTTTAAAAACAACAACAAATCACGTAAATTTCATTTCATTCTAAGGCATGAAAAAAAAAATATATATATATATATATATATATATATATATATATATATATATATATATATATATATAATAGTAATGGATTGCATCATCAGAAGGCAAGGCCGAAGAAGATTCCAGAACATGTATTATCATACATGGCGTATTATAATCAATAATCAAAGAAAGAATCATCACAAAGGTTTCAAGGTTTCAATAGAATTAAGCATGAATAGAGATAAACTTTCTCAATTGCATTACTTTCCCCTATTTGTGCCATTATACTTGACTAGGTAGGTACTTGAAATAATGGGGAATGGTTCTTCGTCTATATCTGCTGATGACTCCAGATCTAATAAGAGATCCCTCTGTTATTTCCTGAGTTTGAGGAAAATAACAATATGTTTAATGCAAAATACGCTAATGATCATAAGTTCATGCAGAAATAGTGAGAAAAACATAAAAGTCGCAAATATACTCAAATATGCATTTTGCATAAAGTACGGTCTGTAGTAATAAAATTGCAATAACTGTATTCATCAATTCAAGCCTGATTTTGGTAACAGTTTTTTTTCACTAATATTCAATGGCTGTTGAAGTTTTAATAAATTTTCTTCAAATACCTTCTGCTGTTTATAACTCATAAGTTTCGATCTTCATACCATGTTTATAACACATAAAGGCGATACAAACAATGGAGTATCCGAGTCCTTTCCAATGAATCTACGTTGAAATTGTCATTGTATATTATATCGTCTATCCCCGTATTCAATTACAGGTACCCGGCTATTTTGTTTTCGATTAGCAGTGAATACCCAGATTCCGAGAGAAATATACGACAGATAATACTGCAATGCAGATAATTCCCATCCTCGTATGCACAGTTATGGCAGTCCGTTTCTCTATTAAAGTTAACCCTCTGTGAAATCGACCATAGGGGTGAATGATAGCTCAACAATTACATTTGCAAGCTATGTTCATTTAATGACCTGCTATCATTTCTGCCGTTAACCTAACTCATTAAGTAGTAAATTTTTGATGATATTACTTCTGGTTTATGCTTGAACTGTCATCGTACTTACTTACACTGGGTGCTCGCTCGTCCATGTCTTCCTTTCTTTGCTATTTTGGGAGGTAAACAAAATCGATACTTTCAGAGATAATATTCTCTATTCCATATTTAGTCGTGTTTATCAGAATGCATGAATGTAATGAAACAGAAATACCGAAATGGATAGTAGACAGGAAGCCATTTACTGAATTAGGTTTGTTCTGAATTATCTCTATACTTTCGTGGGGAAAATTGTACCTCACAGTTTCACTTTGGCATCGATGTATAAAGAAAATTAGATTATGAATGTCAATGCCTCATAAAGTCTCATTCAAGATCACTACATAATGAAATCAAAATAAGCAAATAATCGGAGAAATAGTAGTAACTTCTGAGTAATATTGATGCTTTCTCTGATTTATGGAAATACATTTTGACGTAGATGAGGTGAAATTAATTTTATACTTTCCACAATTTTATTTCAACAAACACGACCGATTTCGATCGTGAAGACTTTTCATGTAGCGGACTACAGGAAATGAACCTATTTATATAGATACTACCCTATTTAATTAAGTAGTGGAGAGATATTCATGTCTAAATGATTATTAAGGGTGATTTCACTTGAGATTTTGCAAAGTTTATTGATTTTCCAGCATTACGTTGGATTGTCCGATGAACAGAGACGTCTAATAATTGCTCTCGTTGAAGAAAGGGAGACACAGAGGGATATAGCGGTCACAATGGAGAAATCACAATGGGGGGATATCAAAAACTTACGCTCGATAGTGAAGCTACAATCCCAGCAAAATAGATCTGAAAGAAGTCGTAGGAAGATCACTTCTGAAGTACAAAGCTGCTTTTTTGTGCCAAATTGCAAGAAGAGACCCTAGTGCGTCGCATGCCATACTCCAAAGGCAATTTTTGAAAGCAGCATGCATCAATGTATCAGTCGAAGCGATACTTCAAAGACTTCTTTCAAGGGGTTTATACAGCAGAAGGCCTTGAGAGTTCCACCGCTAACCAGACAACATAAAATTGATAGACTTAATTGGTGTATCGAACACCAAAATTGAAATATTGAGAATTGGCGAAATGTTTTTTTTCGCATGAGACCAGAATAGGTGTTCGGATGACCGCCAGATTCGGGTTTTGAGGGGTCGTGGAGGACAAGCTAGGCGCCGAGCAGAAAGAAAAATTCCGAAATACCAATGAGGCAGTGTGATTATTTAGGGTGGCATTATGCTGGGAGGCAAGAGAGATTTGATTTCGTTTACTGCAAGTATAACGACTAGAAATTACGTGGACCTTGTGAAACTGTGGCGAGGTGCCCACAGTGAGAATTTCACTTTTATGCAAGGTAATATACATACCAACAACCTCGCGACACATTATCTTGAAACAAAGGGAATCGCTATTTTGGACTGGCCAGCTTACTCTCCAGACCTAAATCCTATTGAACATTTATGAAATAATCTGAAAAGAAGAATAAGATCGCACCAGAAAAATCCACGAACCCCACAATAGCTCATCCAAGCGCTACAGAAGAGTGGCAGAATATCACCCCAGAGAAGGTTGGAAACCTAATCCAAAGCATGCGTAGACTGATTCTGGCTTGTAGCAGGGCGTGTAGAGGAGGTAATACAAGCTACTGAGGTCGAGAAAAATAACACCTACTTCGTGAGCAAACAGATTTCAAATTTTTTACTACATGCGGAAAGAGTCTCTCAATTTCTTTTATTTGTTTCTTTCTCAAAATTAACCTCAATTTATTACATTTTTCAATGGAAATATCTCAAAAGGATCATTGCTAAGAATTCATTGAAATTAATTTCCAAAATCCTGTATATATATATATATATATATATATATATATATATATATATATATATATATATATATATATATATATATATATATATATATATATATATATATATATATATATATATATATATATATATATATATATATATATATATATATATATATATATATATATATATATATATATATATATATATAGATAGATAGAAAGAAGCCAAAATTTTCTGATTATTGTTTCATAAGTATGTGTGCATTCCATAAAATTATTCTCGTAGATACAGGATTTTCCATTTTTGCCCCAGAGACAAACATAGTTTTTTTTAATGGCACGCCCTGAATTTTTTAATCATGTTCTGATTACAATTTGAATGTTCTCTTCAACGATATCTGTTTTGTGCCCTAAAAACTATCGGTAGATTTTCAATGAATTAAAATATCGAAAATTTCGGGAATTTGGAAGTTTTTTCAAAAGTTCTCAAATGCCTCATTTCGGATAATTTATGCATGTCATTTTTGTTTCTTGAAGTGAAAGTGTTGAACCCTATTATCAAATAAAGAAAAATTGTTTTTATACCGAGTGTTACTAGTAACCCGGCGAAAATGAAATTTTTGAAACATGAAAAACTTCTTTTTTTAAGAAATAACACCCTGTATCTTTTTCACGTGTTTTGTTCCCACTCGAATAAGTTTACAACGATACCTTTTTTTCAAAAATCCTATGGAGATTTCCCAGAAAATTTAGAAATTAGTGTGAGGTTTAGGTATTTCTCGCTATAAACATGCTGTCGATGAAATTCAGACATTGAAATATGCAAATTTCAACACAAAATTTGATTCTTTGCTGTTCAATGAAACTTAAACATCGAAACTCTCAAGGTTTATCGAAATTTCTTCACAAGAAAAGATTCATTTGCTATATTATCATTTGTGCTCAGAGCTAAGTCTCCACTTAATTGAAATGACTCAGTTCGAAATAATCTCAATAAATGTTCAAAAAGTCAAAATATCAAAAAGTTCGAGAATTTGAAAGTATTTCAGAACTTCTCTCAATCTTCATTCCGTATCATTTGAGTGTGACAATAATTATTCTCTGAAGAAGATATGTTCCTCGTCATCGAAGCGAGAGATCAACTGATTTTTCATACCCAGTGTTCTTGGTGAATAAAAAATAGAATTTTCCGAGATAAAAAATAAAAAACTTTTTCTAAATGTAGTACCCTGCTTTATTCACTGAGCTTGTATTACTCTTACAATTACCCAAAATATTCCGGAATTATCATTAATAAACGAAATTGGACTGCTTGCCGTGAATGAAACATCCACTGAAAAAAAAATGCAAATCAAAATCATAAACACAAATTTAATTCTACTTCAATAAGTTTTCGAATCAAGTTAGATGTTCGAAATGTACCCCAGTTGGACTAATACATTCTCGAAAACGATTGTTAAATGATTCGGTCACTCGCTGGAGAACATTCGGCGTTATACTCCTAAATGCTTCTCTAATTCTCTCCATCATATTTTCCCTGGTTGTTGGAGGGTCTCGATATACCGTCTCTTTAACAGACCCCCATAAAAAACAATCCAATTTATTCAAGTCCGGTAACCTAGGAGGTCATCCCACAGGACCTCTACGGCCTATCCAATTGCCCTCTAACCTATGATTTAAAAAATCACGGACATTGCCGCCGTATTGTGCTGGTGCCCCATCGTGTTTGAACCACATATTGTTTCTTATGTTTTGGGGAACATTAATAAGCAAAGGCTCCAGATCATGCTGCAAACAATTTAAATAACGTTCGCCGTTCAAATGTTCGTGGAAAAAAAAAGGTCCGATCACATAATCATCAATTTCATCACCCCAGACATTTGTAGACCAACGATGTTGATGGTCAACAGTTCTCATGAAATGAGGATTTTGAGTATCATATTAATGAAAATTATGCCTGTTCACCTATCCATTCTTATGTAAGGTAGCCTCATCAGAGAAAAGTACCCCACTGAAAAAATTCTCGGTTGTTCTGCTTTTTTATTTAAAGACCATCTACAAAAATCCAATCTCCGCCCGAAGTTCAGGGGCTACAACTGTTGGTGGAGTTGAACATGAAAAGGAAATACCTAAACCTCACATTGATTTCGGAATTTTCTGGGAAATCTCCATCGGATTTTTGGAAAAAAAGGTGTCTTTATAAAGCTTATTCGAATGAGAACAAAACACGTAAAAAAGATACAGGTAGTTACATTTGAAGTAAAAGTTTTTTCATGTTTGAAAAATTTCATTTTCGCCGGGTTACTAGCAACACTCGGTATGAAGATTTTTTCTTCTTCTTTTGATAATAGGGTACAATTCTTTTACCTCAAGAAGAAAAAATATCATGCGTAAATTATTCGATATGAGGCATTTGATAACTTCTGAAAAAATTTCCGTATCCCCGAAATCATCGATATTTTAATCAATTCAAAATCTACCGATAGTTGTTTGGGCACAAAACAGATATCGTTGAAGAGTTCATCAAAATTGTAATCAGAAGATGATAGAAAATACAGGGCGTGCTATTCAAAAAAAATCTTAAGTTTGTCCCTGGAGCAAAAATGGAACACCTTGAAATGTACGAAAATAATTTAAGGAATACACACATACTTATGAAACAATAAGCCGAAAAAATTTCGCTTTTATCTCAAACAATTTCCGAGATATAGAAGTATAGAAGTTCGTCGCTAAGTGACTCACCCGGTATATATATATATATATATATATATATATATATATATATATATATATATATATATATATATATATATATATATATATATATATATATATATATATATATATATATATATATATATATATATATATATATATTTATAGGGGTTTCACCCCGACGAGTTGCCCATATATCTGTTCATGCAATCAAACTGTTTCAAACGTTGTACACTCAATTCACGGACACCCTGTATATATATATATATTAAGAAGACTTCTATTCACGCAATCAAACTGATTTCATGAAAAATATAAATCCACCACCCGGTAATTAATACCATTGCCAGGCAATGATTATAATCAAAACATATCCTGGAATAATTATTTATTAGGATAACGTTGAATGTTGTAACTGTTCAAACAAATTTTTCTTCAGACCCAAAATCTCAATACTTTTGTGAAGATTCCTAGGAATAACACCTGTTGTTGAAATAATAATCGGAAGAATAAAAATATAGGGGGCTCCAGAGAGCACCAGACAATTTTTAATATCGCAATTTCAGAGCTAGATAATTCGTTCTTACTTTGTTATAAAACCGAAGGAATAGGTTTTCCAGAAATTGTCTCAAAATTTCACTTCCGGTAAAATCCAATATGTTGACGTAAGCGTTTTTTTTCTACTAAAAATTCGAGTGTGGCATACAGTCGATAATTCTGTTTTTCCTGAACAATTTAACAATCAATCTCAAAAATATTCTAAGAATTGGGAAAAAATTTGGGTGGAGAAATTTTTTTCATTCTGAATTTCATCTGAACTCGAAATATATTTTTCTTCTCATGGCGTTGGCACTCCTGAAGTTATTGTGTTTCACATGGATAATCTAAGAAGATAAAAAACCATATTTCACTAAAACCAACCTGAAATTTGATTTCCGTTCGAATTCAAAATGGCCGACTTCCTCATATATTAACAATTTTCCCCGCGCATTAAAAAAGATTTCGCGGTCATAATGCATCAACAGCGTAAACCTTTTCCTTCGTAATGATTCAGAATTGTGCCAATTGTCGTCAATAATGTTTCTCTATTCCATCATATGGACCTCCCGTTGTGAAACCTCTGAACATAGAGTGCATGCATTAACTCTATGATAAACGATAAATAATGAAATGTCATCGAGCTTCAGACGACATTTGGTTTGGGCTCGAATTTTATCTTGATGTTGCTTGTTTTTGGTGTTTGATATTGTTAACAATGGTTTTAACAAATGGGGATAAGTTTTTCATTGAATGTATATTTGTACGTGGCTATACTCCTAGGCAATCATTTCGCCAATTCCCAGCGCCTAATTACAAAAGAAATACAATATATGATCTTAAGGTAAAATTTCGGACCTCCCGTGTATTCACGATGTCTGATCATGTTATCAGTGACAATCAGGTTTCTGAATTTTTTGTGTTGAAACGGTTCTTTCGCTTCAAAGCTCCGATATCTGTTAACTTGACTTGTACTTCCTAGATACTTTAAATTCTGTAATTTTCATTCAACAGATGAGCTCCTAATTTTTCAATATCACGTTACAAAATAAAACACATAAGTATGAATGAAATAGTAATGTGTTCAATCTTATTTTGAGATAACCATCCTTCAGCGCAAGGTAAATATGCTTGCAGGTTTCGGGTATGCTTTTTCCAAGCGCTAGGGGTGAATTCCTCGTTGAATACTTTAGGTCTTCGAAACTTTAGCCTGTTGCCGAAAATCTTAATGTTGGAATAAACCTTTTTCATAATATAATATTATATTATTACCTCTTTCAAGCAGAGCTTGCCTCTTGCAAATGGGTGTCCAATTCACTGATTATCAAATAATTTATTTAATCTTCGAGATGGAACTGCTAGCGTCCCTGCGTTGAAGCCATTTTTCCACCCGTAACCATTTTTGAGGAGCGGATCTCTAAATATGGATGAAAGGAACTGAGCGCAACGTTTCCTAAGATGCATGATGGAAAACTGAGAGGTGTCGGGAATAGTTTGTCTACAGCCCCGAAACGTGATTAATAGTCCGTATGCACAGGACGCATACTGTGTATCATCTTCAGGCAAGCATCTGCTGGTCAGTACGTCCGATTGCAGGCGATTAAGTGATAGTGTATTTTGCTCGGCGATATTGGTCTTACGTTCGCCTGTTAAGTCAACGGCATGCAGGCCTATACGATATGTCTATGGTGCCCATTGCCATTGATTAGCCGGCCAGTCTAAACCATAAAATATACTTAGTCTGATAAACTTCACATTGAAAAAAATTCAATTAACTTGAATTCTGAAAACGAATACTTGATTTCATGTCAAGTCAACTCAAACAGCTTGATTTTCATGTCAAGTAGTGGATCCCTAGTAGTGACCCATTCATTAAACCTTATACCATATTACCAACTCCTTTATATCAAGGGTACTCAATCTTGAACTGGTGGCGATGTACCTCAATATTTAAAGACTACTTACGATCGACTCTGAGAGGCTGCAAGTATGTGTGATGCAGTGTTGTCGTACATACATGATACACCCTACGTACCTAGGTAGGGAGTACTGTAGCATTTTGATACTAGCTTTTCGCGCAATATACATTATTTTAGTCAAGGTTTCGGTTAGGTTTTGCTATGTTCTTCCCTATAATACGAATAAAAAAGTTCATAGTTATTCAATTGCGAGTTTAATATTTGTTACAAAACAAAACAATTACACGTGGTGTTAAACTTAACCGAGCAGTGAATTTGGATGTTGAAGCGTGGCACTGCATATCCTCAGCATATTTTTCAAAAGATGGTACGTAACCACTGAGTGCTAATCTTAAGCATGATGATATATAATCGTCAATTGGTCGATTGCGATATTTTGACTTAATTATCTTCATTTCAGAAAATGCAGACTCGCAGAAGTAAGTTGACTACTATCGAATCAAACATTGACGTCAGTTGAAGAGCGATATGCCTTAAATTCGGATACTTATCTTCAGATATAAAATACCAGAAATTTGTATCAGATGTTGTAGCTCTGAGATGTATATCTGATATAATATGCACCAACTCTTTTTCAATAGAGCATGAGTTCATATTAAACTGACTTGCTATTTCAGTTGCTAATTCCCCAATCATTTTACTTGGAAAAGGAAAACTTGATACTATATTTGCCAATATACAGCAATCATAAAAACGCATTTCGAATTGAATTGAATATATTTGATAATTCAGCATCAAACGTGTCATAATTCAACTGAGGAATCCTTGCTTTTAAAGACGAAAAATGTTTGGGATCCTTCCTTTTCAGTTGATTTATCATAAGTTGAAATATACTTTTGAACGCGTTCACTGCCTTAATCATCTCAATAATTGTTTTTCCTTCACCTTGAAGCTCCAAGTTAATGGTGTTTAACTTCATTATGATATCAGTCAAATATGTCAAATCAGTAAGCCATTTTTAGTTTTTCATCATCTGAGTGTCATCACCCGTTTCGTATAGATAAGCTGTTATTTCAGGCAATCATTCTTGAACCTTTCTAGGAATGTTTAGAGACTCAACCACCTGACGTCCGTGTAAAGGATTAAGTCAGTGTGCTCAGCAGACTCCCTATCTTCCAACTGCATTTCAAAGTGCCGCCATTGTAAGCTACGTGCACGTATGGAAATCACAATTTTCGTTGCAATGGCCATAAATTCCTCAGTGTTTTAAAACTTTTCAACACGAAACTTGTTAATATATAATGCACTGGAATAGAAAAAATGAAGGGAAATCTTCATTAGCTAGACACAATGCCACAAAACCTAACCTAATGTAACCTAACCATTTCTGATGCTCCTTCGGTTAAACTGCACACTAATTTATATATTGGTAGCTTGTAGCATTTTACAAAATTGAAAAAAACGTCATATATATCTTCGCCACGGTTCTTCTCCTACAGAGAAATGGTTGTCAAAGATTCTTTCCTAGCCAACATGTCATCAAATACCATCCAAATAAAAATACACAGCAGGGCAGTGTATTGTATTGATGGATTTGTCGAGCTATAAAAAAAAGTATGTTAATTTCATGTTTTCATGTTTTAATTCATCTGCCATATCCTGACTCATGAATTCAATACGCCTTGCGACAGTCGGACGAGATAACTGGAGTTCTCTAATAGCAGACATGATTTCTGTTTTTTTCAATCTCCACTCTACCTACCTGGGTAAGGTGCAGCATATATAGATATTAGCATTCCGCACAATGTACCTTATTTTTGTCAAGGTTTGTGTAAGGCTCGGTAATGTTCTTCTTTATAATATCAATGAAAAATCTCATAGTTATTCAAAATTGCAAGTTTATTGGTAGTTAAGGATCAAAAGAATCACATAATATGGTGTTAAAGTTAACTATAGAGTGACTTTGGATAGTGAAGAGTGGCACTGCATGTTCTCAGCATACTTTTCATAAAATGGCACATAACCACTAAGTACTAATCGCAAACATAATGACCTATGATCGTCAGTTGGTCGATTGAGATATTCCAGCTGACTCCCTATCTTCCAACTGCAACTTAAAGAGCCTCCGTTGCAAGCTACGTGCACGGATGGAAATCACATTTTTTTTGTCGCAACGCCTATAGTTTAATCAGCGCCTAAAACTTTTGATTTGAACCAAAACCTGGTTGATTCATAATGCAATGAAATGGAAAAAATGAAGAGAAATCTTCATAAGCTCGACACAATGCCACAAAACCGTTTTTGTTTCCAACCATTTCTGGTGCTCCATCGTTTGTAATGCACACTAATTCATATATTGGTAGCATATAGCTTTTTACAAAATTGAGGAAAACGTCATATATATCTTCGCCACGGGTCTTCCCCTTCAGTATAATGATTGTCAAATATTCTTCCTTACCCAACATGTCATTGAATACCGTCCGAATAAAAATACACAGCTGGGCAGTGCCTGTCATATTGGTGGATTTGACGAACTGTAAAGAAAAGTATGTATATTTCATGATATCATGTTTTAGTTCATCTGCCATGTCATGAATCATGACTTAAATAGGCCATGTGACAGTCGGACGAGAACACTGAAGTTCTTTAATAGCAGACATGATTTCTGTTTTGTTTTTAAAATCCCCAAATAAAGTCTCACCCGCTTTCATAACTGCTTCCTTAACAACCGATTCATCTTCGTATAGTTTATTGTGTTACGCAAATATATGAGATATTTTAAATGACGTGATCGTAGCAGCTTTTGATTTTTTGGATGGTCTTGTGAACATGGTTTTTTTTTTCAAAGAAATCACGTACTTTCCGTTTTCCTGATTCACTCTGAGGCGGAAAATCCTTTTCATAGTGTTTATTAACCGTTTTATGATGCCTCTATAAGTTACCACGCTTACGTATTGAAACTGACGCACGACAAATAAGACAAATGTACTTATCGTTCACCATACAAAATAAAAATTCTTCCTCCCAATCGTTATTAAAATGATACGTTTTAGATTTCTTCGCTGCACTCATTTTGTACTATTCAATAATAAACTTTGTATCGACGTAGTATTGCCTTCAAGTTGCAATTCAGAATGACACCAATTCCTGTAGGCGCAACATTTATATCGGCGTGAACGAAAGTCTCGAATGTTCCCGTCAAACGTGCCGCCCGAAATTTTCAGAAAAGAAGCAAGTATGAAAACTGCGGCTTTTCTTTGTCAAGTACCGCGCGTTCCTTTGATAAAACCACCTTTTACCTCTAGCAGAGTGTTATTTTATTACCTAATAAATTTTTGTAATTCAGTTAACTACTTATTTAAAATTTTTTTCTTCTCGAGATCTACTCAAAATGCACTCGCGATCGACCGTTTGAGCACTCCTGCGTTATAGCGTCAGTAACCGCATATACAATGGAAAAGGCCAATAAAGCCAGCCTTAAAATTTGCTGATGGTCCAGTCAATTGATTAAGAGGCGCAAAAGTTTCGACATATAGAAATTCAACAAAAATGTTGCAAAGACGAAATAATCATCTGTTTTTGGATATTCCCATTTTCTTACCTAAGGTTTGATCAGTGAAGTATTGGTCTTATCTGGTGAAACCCTGTATAGAAAAACTTATAAAGTTTACTTCTATAAGTACCACCCTAGAATGTTATATATTTTTAACAAGAAATTCGAAACATGTCACGCTTCTACACGATCACATTTTATTTGATCTCAGGTATTATTAATGTCGGTAAGAATAGAGATTATAGTAATGCAATTTACATTGAAGTATTCTATTTTGCTATGTCTTGTATAAACAGGAGTATAGGCTATTTCACTTTCTACAATAAATGTTTATAGGTTATTTTATGATGAAACTTCCAACATTATTCGCGGTTCAGGTGTGACCATAAATAGCATTAATTTATGTGCCGCATAATTTAAATTCGTGAAGCTTATGGTGTTGGTAATCCAATGTTATTCAATCACTATAAATAGGTTCAGAATTCAATTTAGGCTAGAGCGGTTCATATATCACAGTATTCGAAATCCATACGCATTATAAGGTTTGTGTAAAATCTACGGAATAACGATGAGTTTAACGGCACCCAAACATTCAACGAAATATCATGAACTAATAGTGCTAGTCATTTAGAGCTCATTTATTCGTTTAATTTTATGACGTCTGCACGTTAGGGAGATAGACTGTTTTGATTTATGGAATGATAGCAAAGTTCATAAATAATTCATGAATATATAGTAGATATCGATGGTGTTAGTACAATATATCGATTTTAATAAAAAAGTAAACTATGTATTATACTATAACAGTATTTATGAGTTATTGAAAATTGCAATTGCGGTCCCTCGACCATCTTTAGCTGACAACAAGTACTGAAATAAAGTTGAAAATACATATTTACATGAGAAGTAGATCCAAAATTGATAAGGGTGCAAACGAGAGTTAATACTATTATCTCTATGGGGAGTTTGAGAATTTCTATGATTTTTAAGAAAACTTTCGTCTTTTAGGTGTTCTGTGAAGAATTGATCTAGCGATGGAATGACGTACAAGTGTGCCATGGGGGGGAATCAGAGTCGGTGTTATACCATCTGGCTTCCCTGATGTGCAGCTGACTGCAGGGCAGATTAAGGTCCTGCAGGATGCTATTCTTGAGTCTTATAGTCTGATTGCTCCGGGGGAGGAACCGATCAGTTTTCTGGGAAGTTCAACTCGGCCGGGGTGGTTGCAGATCACGTGCGTAGATGAGCTTAGCATGGCGTGGCTTCAGAGCTGCATAGCTGATCTGAAGCCATGGGAGGGTGCTAATCTGCGTGTCGTGAAAGGTAGCTAGTTACCAAAGCAGCACATATGTGTTGCTTATATTCCTGATCGGGCGCCTGATAACAGGTGGAGGCCCGACATTTTACTGCACAACCTATTGGTGCGCAACCGCGGCCTCAATACTAGGGAGCGGAGGGTGCTCCGACATGAGGTGAGTGGGCCAGGGCAGACGTGGACCTTCGCAGTAGACGAGGGTTCGAAGGCTGCCGTGGAAAAGATGGGGTGCAAACCTTTCTTCGGGCTCGGGAGGGTAATCATCCGGGTCGTGAAGGGGAATTTGCCTAAGGTGCCACAGGGTGGCACGGCTGACGTGGGTGGTGCAGATAAAAGCGCCGTCTCGGCAGCCAGTAGTGCAGCCTAGTATGGGGGTGGCACTGTGAATCCCAAAAGGACTTAGACTGCAGCCCCCAAAGGAACACCCGTAAGAGGCTCCTGGGGGTCTTCCAGGGCAAGAAGCCCAAACAAGGCTGGAGGCAGGGGTAAACAGCCTGCCAGCGGCCAGCCTGTGACATTGGAGGGGGTGAAAAAAGCATCCCCAGGCAAGCCGCCTGATCGTCCCTTGACATCAATATGATGCGGAGCAGGATCAGGTGCTTTCAGGCTAATGCACAGCATTCTGAGACAGGTTCCTATCTCCTGAGTAAATCCATCCTAAATGAAAGCCTTGATTTGGCATTCATTCAGGAACCATGTCTGGCAAACCGAGGATCAGTTTGCGGTCTCGGAAATTCACTAGGCCCGAATTTGTACCACTGCCCTGGGTACAACCCAAGGACGTGTATATTTATCAATAACAGAATCGATAACTTCTTACTTACCGAATTCTGTAACAGAGACACTACCTCTTTACTTGTGAGTGTCCTAGGAGAGCATGACAGACTGGACTTAGTGGTCTGCTCAGTAATTTCCCAGGAAACTCAGCGGAATGCCCTCCTGTGATTATTCGCAACCAGGTGAGTCATTGAAGGAGGAAAAATTCCAACTTGTCATTGCATTTGATGTTAATGCAGACCTTCCGTTTTGGGGCAGTACGAACATCAATGCAAGAGGTGAAAATGTTTCCGTCTTTTCCATGGCAGAAGCCCCTATTCATTTGAAAAGGGGAGATGAACCAACCTTCGTGACGCGAAACCGCGCTGAGGTGTTGGACATTACGTTTTGTTCAAATTCCTTGAGGAATAAAATCTCGAAGTAGCGTGTGTCAAGTGAACCCTCGGGATCTGACCACAGACACATTCAATTTACCATTGAATCTGGGATCAGACCAGTGGTTGAATACAGAAACCCAAGAAGCTTTAATTTGGACGGATATAGGGCCACCCTTAGTTCTCATGTGGGAGGTATTGCCCCATCTACTAACAGTCGTGAAGCCGTTGGGTGTATGGCTGAGGAGATATCCCGGTCGATCGGGTCAGCGTATCACGATAACTGTCTACTAAGGAGAAAACTTGAGAATGGCACAACCTCGTGGTGGAATCCTGCCTTTAAAAATCGTAGAAGAGAAATTCGGAAACTATTTAACCGAGCAATTGGAACCATAATCGTTTTACTCTAACGTCATACAACAAAGAAATAAGGAGGGAAAAACGGGAGTCTTGGCGCAGGTTCTAAGGGAGGCGGAAAGTACTCCCGTCAGTGCAAGGCTGCATAGGGTTCTCGCCAGAGACCCAGCGCTCCCTAAGGGATTTGTGGAGGGTCCGGATGGGCGATACACGGGCTCTGGAAAGGAGACGTTAGAAATTCTTGCGAGAATACACTTCCCAAATAGTCGCTATCATGATATCAGTGAAAGCTGTGACACCGTCGCCCCGAAGAGCCTTGTAAAGGCCAAAAAAGGTCGATTGGAAGAACGCAAGAACGATCATCAAGCCCGGAGCAATCAGATGGGCGATTCGCTCATTTAAGCCATTCAAAGCTCCTGGAGAGGATGGCATCATACCTGCCTTATTACAATAGGGGGTGGATGTCCTTCTCCCATACCTCATTAGGCTCTTCCGGTAGAGTTTTGCACGAATGTTGTCCCGGCCAGCTGGCGAAGAGTCAGGGTTGCTTACATCCCTAAGGTGGGTAAATCGAACTCACAATAGAAGTCGTTTGGACCGATTAGTCCTACGTCTTTTGTTTTGAAAACCCTATAGAAGGTGTTAGATGGATACATCAGGACCGAGGTGTTATCGCTGAGTCCTCTGAGTGAACATCAATACGCCTATAAAACAGGTAAATCAACCGTTCTGGCACTTAACAACTTAGTCGGGAGCATCGTACAGTCTCTGGACCACAAGGAGACTTCAGCTGCAGCCGTCATGGACATTGAAGGGCGTTTAATGTGGCCCCCACTGACTCACTGTGTGCGGCTGTCAGAGATAGAGGAGTACCAAATATCATTGCGGAATGGATTAGTTACATGCTAAATGCCACAGTGATCAACACTGAAATGAGAAGTAGTGACTTTTGTGGGCTGGCCGGGGCTGCCCACAGGTAGGAGTACTATCCCCTCTGTTGTGTTCTCTGCTAGTTGATGTCCTTCTGGCAATAATTGGCGCACTGGATGTTTATGTACAAGCATACGCTGATGATATAGTCATTCTGGCTGTCGGAGATGATAGCGATGTTTCTGACAGACTACAGGAGGCTATGTCTGCAATTCAGGTGTGGTGTGAAGGGGAGAAACTTAGCATAAACCCCTACAAAACCCTCATGGTACCGTTTACCAGGAAGAGGAGGATATGTGTTTCCCCCTGGACGGGGTGTTTATTCCGGTTGTGAAAGAAGCGAAACATCTGGGGATGACCCTGAATAGTAACTCACGTGGAATTCACACCTAGAAATTACAATACACAAGGCTAGACATACCATATGGGCATGTCAAAGAACCTGTGGATAATAGTGGCGTCTTGCCCCAAAGCAACTCCAGTGGCTATATGTGATATACGGCTGAATTGCTTGGTGGGAGTGCAGTCTTAAGAAGCAATGCCAACTCAAGCTCTCTAAATTACAGAGAATACCCTACATGATGATTACAGGAGCCTTTCGCTCTACACCCACTGCGGTCATGGAACTGATATTGGGCCTTGCCCCTCATCACCTTGTGATAAGAGGAGTGGCAAGAATGGCTTTCTACAGATTCCATCATCTTTTCCGTAATGAAGCGGGTAACTTCGGCTTTGTGCCTGGCGCCCTACAGTCTGAAATTGAGGACAATGAGGTGATGAGTATGAGGTCGGACATAGCAACACCTAAAACCAACATGAGGAGGCCATTCCAGATCATCATTCTCGATAGACAAGAATGGATCAGCTCCAAGGACCATCTACTTGAGGGTCCTTGTTGGTACAAGGATGGCTCAAAAACTGCGAAAGATGTTGGAGATGGTGTCTACGATCGAGGTACCGCTGAGGAACAGTCGATCTGTCTTGGTGGGCATGCGACTGTCTTTCAAGCAGAAATATTCGCCATTGACCACTGTGCTGAACCTCTTGCTTGCGGGGGGATTAACACATAGGTCAATTAAAATCCTCACCGATAGCCAAGCTGTACTGAAAGCATTGGCATTCGATACCTGTACTTCACTTATGGTGCAGGAATGTCACTCAGCCTTGCCAAACTAGGATAACGGAGCAGGCTCCATCTAATATGAGTTCCTGGCCACTGGGGCATTCTCGGAATTCTCCTGGAAACTGCAAGGATGGAAAACAACTGACGGATGGACTTGAGGGTACGTGAGCATTGGATGAGCCTCCCAGGACTCAGACACGCTCGACGTGCCATCAGTGGACCTTCCACTACAAAAGCCAAGGCCTGGCATAAGCTCTCTAGGTTGGAACTGACAGTTTTAACTGCCATATTAACGGGGCACTGTCGCCTCAGGAAACACCTAAATAAACTAGGATTGGCTGAGAATCCTTCATGTAGGCTATGTGAAGAAGATATAGAATCAATGGAACATGTTATGTGCGAGTTCCTAGCAGGAGACAGGGTCAGGATGGACGAACTTGGATCTTGCAAACTGAAACTGACTGAGCGTATTAAGTTCTCACCCACGAAACTCGTATCCTTTACGAGAAGGGTGGAGCTCGTGGATGAAAGTCTACTCGGTACTAATTTTTCTGGAATTAATTATATAATAATATAATAATTTTCTCTATTTTATATAAACCAGAGCAATACAAAGTTTCGTGTTGCACATGTTGAAATGTGTGCAATGTTTTTATTGTCATATCGTTCTGTTCTAGGAGATTGATGTTAAAATCCCATGTGAAAACAATAGTTTCATGAGTCCAGCAGACTCTGTTCAATATTTCTTCTAATATGGACAAAAGACTGTTACTTTTACCCTGGTGGGGAGTAAAATGAAAGGACTAAGACTGATTTTCTACACACAGTAATTTCTACGGCAGATATTTCAACCCTTGCTTTCGCCGATAGATTTACTAGAGATTGAATTCCTCGAAAATGAATGTCTTTCTTGACGTAGATTGCACTACCCCCATGTTCGCTCATGTCACTACAGTAGCTGCTGCATAGACTATATTCTTCAATTTCATAGTTTTTAAGTTGTTCCTTTGTTTGTGTTCAGTGATAGAGATAACACTAAGTTCACTTTCTTGTAGCAAGTCCTTGATTACAGCCTCTAACTGGTCAACAGCATTTTGAATCGACTTGATGCAGAACAGAGAGTTTGAACTGATCCACTCCTTTTATTGGGGAATTGTTTGTTGAGTTTGGACTGAGTACAGCAGTAGTAGGCTCTTGATTGAAGGCTGAGGTTGTTGCTGTTGCTAGTTGGTTTGCACTTTTTTCCTCTCCGAGAAAAAGTTTCTGAAGTTAAATTCTGTGAGTACCACTCCGCTTGGCCAGAAATTGGGGTCATTTACTTTCTCATATAATGTTTCAGTAGATATACCTATACTGAAAGCAAAGTTTTGGCCATTGGAATCCAATTGTTTCACTTCTATGGTATTGTGTTCTTCTAAATCAGAAAGAAAATCTTTGATATCATTCTCAGTTACTGAGTTACCTAGTTTACGCCCCACATATAACCATTTTTTCCTGATTGGTACCTTGAAAGTGGGTTTTGAGGGGTTGCTCCCAGTACAAGTAATTTCCTTTTTATATTTGCTGCAAATCCGTTTCCTGTTTATTCCTCCGTGATGTACCAATATATGTCAATTTATGATTTGTCAGTAATTTCTCATCATCATACTCATCATCATATCTGCTCCCAGTCATCCACTGCTGAATGTAAGCCTTTCCCAACCTTTTCCATTCTTCCCTGTCCTGTGCGCGGTGATACCTGTTGAAGCCTGCCGATTGTCTAAGGTCATCTACTGATCGATTTTGCGATCTTCCAATGCCCCTCTTCTATGTTCAGCGTCTTCAGTGCACTACTCTATTAGGCCATTCATCTTCTGTTTCCTGGCTACGTGCCCTACCCAACTCCATTTCAATTCACTAGTTCCCTATTATTTCTGTAGTACAAATTCTTCTCCTTATCTCTACGTTCTGAATTCTGTCTCTCGAAGTCACTCCCAGCATGCACCTATCCATATATCTTTGTGCAACTTTAATAATTTCTGCGCTCTTCTGAGTTAGTGTCACAGTCTCTAGGTCATAGGTCATGCTGAGAAGAACGCAGGAGTCGAACACCTTCCTGCGTCAGGAGATGGGAACATCTCTGTTCCTCAAAATGTTACTCATTCTTGCAAAGGCGGTCCATCCAAGTCGGGTTCTAATTTTCACTTCAGCCACAACTTTTTCTATCAGCTGATTATCTATTCTAACCGGATTTTTGTTGTTGCTTCTGAATTTCGTTTTGCTAAAGTTTATATGAAGGCCTACCTCCTTGGATGCCTGGTTCATTTGAGTTAAATCTCTTAAATCTTCCTCGTTTGAACTGATCAAGACCACGTCATCGGCGAACCGGAGATGATTCAGGTATTTTACATCTGCGTTGATACCTTTTTCGACCCATTCGAGTTTTTGAACATATTTTCTAGAGCAAGAGTAAAGAGTTTGGGAGATATTGTTTCCCCTTGTCTTACTCCCCTCCGAACTGGAATGTCTTTTGTCTGCGTCTATCCGTCGACCCTTACTCTTAATGTGGCGCTTTGGTAGATATTCCCCAAGAGGGTGGTGTATCTGGAGTCTATCCTTGCATCGTTCAATCCTCTAGTTACTGCCCAACGCTAGATAAGATCGAAGGCTTGTCTGAAGTCTACAAAAGCCTGATGTAGGTAAATATTGTATTCACATTTCTCTATCAGAGTACGAATAGATTGTAGGTGATCGATATAGTGCTGAAACCTTTTATGAATTCCAACTGCTCGACGGGTTGATGAAATCGAGTTTATTTTTGAGTCGGATAGTTATTATTTTCGTTAGCAGTTTGTAGAGATAAGAAACGAGACTTATCAGGCGGTAATTGCTTATGCCCTCTTTGTTGCCTCCTTTCAATTTTTCCTTCTTCTAAGAATCGATTGAGAAGCACCCCCATTGCTTTAATCAAGACGTTACCTCCAAATTTCAGCATTTCGTTTGTAATGCGGTCTTCCCTAATGGATCTTCCATTTTTGAGCTGGTTGAGTGCAGATCTTATTTCTTCTGCTGTGACATCGGGCATCTCTTTAAGGTTAACATTTGTGACTTCATTTCTGTTTATGTTCTTCGACATCAGGAGGTATTCGAAGTTTTGATCTATAGAGTTCATCGTAAAAGCCCTCAACTATTCTAATTATTTCAGCTTCATTAGTGACGATGCCTCCGTCTACGTTCAGGCTGCATCCAAACATAGGATTCCAAATTAATCGTGCACGAAATTTTTGCAACAACAAGAGCAAATATTTTGATAGCGTATTCTGCATGCTAACTTGGTGTTTATTGTTTGAAGCCACATCTGCCTCTGAAACTAATAGTTAGTCATCTATAGTGAGGAACGGGCTTGGTGTAAAATTAAACTCAAAATTCACTCTCGTTCCTAGTTTCTATATCGTCCAAATAATACATCTTAGAAGGAACCTGAATCTATTTTTACTCATTACAAGGTAGCTCGATTCGATTCCGCTTTCTCTGAAATTGTCCCAAATATTTCTCAAATTTTTCTTGAACTCTTTCATCATTTCTCTTTCATTTTTCTCGCGTCCCGAATCCTGCCCAATTTATTCTGAATATTTCCTATATATATATATATATATATATATATATATATATATATATATATATATATATATATATATATATATATATATATATATATATATATATATATATATATATATATATATATTACGTTATGCTTTACCAAGAAGAGAGTAAAGATAAGCACTCCCGGTAGCTGACCCCATAGCCGTCGTCCAGGAATCGACTATCTTCTCAGGTGTCTATGTTCAACACTTGTAGAACCATTTTGCATTCATTATAAGATTAGATTTGATACTGTTCAGTCCTTTATCGTATTGTACGTTGTGACTTAAAATAAAATAGTTTTTAAAACAGTTTTCGAATCTTTTGTTTATAACTGGCGCTGCGAACAGGATATCGCGACTGGACCCCGAAAATCGATTTCGAAGGTTCCATTAGTGAATACGGACTTTAAAAATTCTTTCATCTACCGAAAAAAGACAAAGTGCCGTGTTCGGAGAACTCCAGGTGACTCTCAAGTCTTTGTGCGATATTCCAACCAACCACAGAGGATAACATCGAGGGAACACTCACTTTAGGATGCAAATCTTGGTGCTGTAAGTCCTTTTCTGTTCCTCTCCTAATTTTATGTGATTGCTTGTTTCATACCTATCAGAATTATTTTTCACTTATGTCCGATTCTGATCTTAAAGATTCAAACGAAATCGAATTAATTGCTGCAGACTTAGAAACTTTTAATCTAGGACCACACAGGTTCGAACAAATAATTCCCCCGATTTAAAAATAAAATCACATCCCTTGAGGAAAGCTAGATTTTCGCTTATTAATTACGAACGTATACAGGAAGAGACTCTGCCAAAAATGAGTCTTAATCAAAGTCAGACAAACTCAACACCTATCCCTTCAGGAACTACATCAAACCTCGAACCACTTTCTAGAAATGATATTCAACTTCTTTTACAATCCATCCCTGAATATTTTCCTGGCGAGAACCTTTCAATTTTTGTAAATGAAGTCGATAACTTATGTAAGCACCTAGAGGGTAGGTTAAATGCAGATTTAGTTTATGTGGTAAATTTTTCCATAAGATCTAAAGTCAAAGGCGAAGCAAGAGACTTTCTTTCTTTCCAAAACGCTACAAATTAGCCTTCGATAAAGCGTGTTCTTTTACAGAAATACGGTGATCAGAGAAGTGAAGATCTTTTAGTTTCATCACTTACTCATTGTGTTCAAAAAGAAACGAAACATACATGCAATATTATAGTAGATTTCTCAAAAGTTACAGTGACTTAATACAATATCTTACGCTAAATATAGCAGATCCTGTATTTTTGAATACAAAAAGCGAGATATGGAGAGATTGGCTCTTAAAACCTTTTAAATTGGTCTTTTAGAACTACATAGAAGCTTTTGAGTAATTTCAATCTAAATTCTATCGAAGATTGTATAAATAAATGTCAGTTTTATGATAATAGAAAACAAGAGTGGGAGTTCAGTGAGTTTATTAGAAGAACTTAAGAACCAGATAGGAAACCTCAACAAAATTTTCTGTTATCCAGATCTATGATCAATACGAATCGCCAACCTCGAAATCAAAATTCTCTTTCATTTACAAATCAACAATCCCTAGATTTGTACAACAATCACAAAATTCTTTTTCTTCCGCAAATCAACAACCCTCTAGCTTCGTACAACAATCACAGAAAATGAATCTAGAAAATTTCACTAATAAACCTTATTCTCACAATAACCAGGGTTTTCCAAATTCCATAAATAAGCCTCTTCCTTCATGGAAGGTACCACTTACTAACAAGAAAGTATTTGGAACAAATCCAGGTTCCAGTTTTACAAAACGAAATACCAACCAACCCCAATGTCGACATCAACCATAGTACGACAACAACATCCACATCAAAGAACTTTTGAATTTGAAGAACTCTATAATGTCGAAACTCAAAACGATGACTTCAATGAACACTTTGAAGAACTACTTGACGAAAATCTTTATGACGAAAACGACGAGACTGACGAAAATTTTCGGTCAACGGCCTCGGAATCCCAACAGAAATAGATCTGAACTGTCTAAAAATGAAGTCGAAACTACCATTCATTTACTTACCTCAGCTAGATCTCAAAATTTTAATTGATTCAGGTGCAACATATTCGGTCATAAATCCAAAACCAGATTTTGAAAAATTCTCAAAATACATGTACAAAAAACCATTCCACGTTTATAGTCTAGGAAATACAATTTATGCTGAAAATAACTTGAAAGTACCTTTGCTTCATGAAATTGGTATTTTGATGATATCCACTTTCACGTCGTCAAATGGCATAAAAACTTCGACGCTCTATTAGGAACTCATGACCTACAAAAATTGTGTGCAAAAATAGATTATCAAAAAATATTTTAGAAATAAATAATTTAGAAATTCCATTCTTTCTAGAATTCGCTGATTTCAAAATTGAACCCCAACGTGTAAGAATTAATTCAAGTATCAAGGTACCTGTTTCCATCGAACATGGAGAAGTTATTTTCCAGAAACAAAATTTCATGAAAATTTTACAGTCCCAGAATCTATCGTTAACGCTCGAAACGGCTATTGCATTCTTCCAGCTCACGAATCTGCTGATATCGAAGTCAATTTTTCTGAAAGAATCCCTGTCACACCATTTTACGAGTCCGAAATTTCAGAACCACACTTAGAAAACAACAGGGTCTGAAAATTGCAGACCATATCAGAACTGCGCATATGAATTCCGAAGAAAGGCAGAAGATATTGAAATTATGTGGTAAATTCCGAAATATTTTTATAATGAAAACTGCGACCTCTCATTCAGCAATACGGTAAAACATAAAATTCGTACTAAAGACGAAGAACCAGTCTTTGTGAAATCTTTTCGCCATCCAAAACAATGCAGCTAGAAATTCAAAATCAAGTTCAAAATTACTAGACGATAAAATCATAAGACCATCGATTTCACCTTACAGTGCACCGGTTTGGATCGTACCTAAAAAGGCCGACGCATCTGGTAAGAAAAATACCGTATGGTGATTGACTATCGCCGCTTAAATGAGAAAACTATCGAAGATAAATATCCACTTCCTCGAATAGACGAGATTTTGGATAATCTAGGTAAAAGTCGTTACTTTTCGTCAATCGACCTAGCCCAGGATTTCACCAGATTGAAATGGACGAGAATTCAATCGAAAAGACAGCATTCACTGTCAATAATGGGCATTACGAGTATTTACGTTTGCCTTATGGTCTCAAAAATGGTCCTAGCACTTTTCAACGTGTGATGGACAATGTCCTGAAAGAATTTCTACATAAATTCTGTTTCGTCTACATGGACGACGTGGTAATATTTTCGAAAAGTTTACAGGAACACATCTGTCATCTTCAACTAATTTTTCCAAAACTTCAAAATTTCAATCTCAAAATTCAGCTTAACAAATCTGAATTCCTCAGTAACAACATAGAATTTTTAGGTCACGTTATAACACCCGAAGGCATAGCTCCAAATCCGTCTAAAGTAAAAGCAATTCAAAATTACCCCATTCCAAAAACCGTCAAAGAAATTAAATCATTTTTAGGCCTAATAGGTTACTATCGAAGATTTATCCAGAATTTTGCAAAAATAGTTTCCCCCATGACAAAATGTTTAAAAAAAGGCGCAAAAATAAATTCTGATGACCCAGAGTATATTTCAAGTTTTCAACTTTGTAAAGAACTTTTGATGAATGCTCCAATTTTAGCTTATGTAGACTACGAGAAAGACTTCAAAGTTACTACAGACGCATCAAACGTGGCAATTGGAGGCGTTCTTTCACAATCTGATCGACCCGTTGCCTACTATTCTCGAACCTTAAATTCAGCTGAACGCAATTACTCGACAATTAAAAAAGAACTGTTAGCAGTACTTGACACAACGAAATTTTTCAGACCTTATATTTTTGGAAGAAAATTTACTTTAGAAACAGACCACCAATCACTGATATGGCTCTACAAATTAAAAGAACCAAATTCTAGGTTAATCCGTTGGAAATTGAAATTGGACGAATTTGATTACGATATTGTACACAAGAAAGGTAAGGAAAATATAGTACCTGACGCTTTATCTCGTGTAGAAGTGAATAATACCGAAAACAATGACGCCACTGATACAGACGACAGCTTTTTTCTACCAAATATCGAAGAAATTCCAATCTTGACTGACGAAGACTTAGACAGAATTTTAGAATCACAAAATGACGATATTATCCAGAACCCTGAATATTCCGAAATTCTGAAAGAGCTAGAGAACTCTAAAGATCAAAACAACACTCACCAAGACAACCAAAATTCCTGCGATACAGTTCATTCAACCCAAGAAGATAACGGTAAAGCTATCCCAATTAGTGAATCTTCAATTAATACTTTTCCCAATAGAATCATTTTAAATACTAGCGAACAATATAAGGTGAAGTACACTAAACCATTCAATAAAAACACCTACATAGTATCCATAAGAAATAATTCAATAACAACCGACTTATCAAAAATGTTCAGAGAAATATTTCGACCGAACGAAACTTATGGTATCTTTTCATAGACCACAATCTACGCCAACCTTTCATTCAGTTTTGCAAAGCAAATTTCAACTATGCAGTAAAACTTATAATTTCTAATAATTTTGCAAAGACGTAACACTAACAGAGAATCAAAAGACAAGGTTAAAACTTACCATGACAAAACCCACAATGGTATTACAGAGACGTATAATTATCTGAAACAAAAATACTACTGGCCTAACATGAAAAACACCATAGCCGAAATTATTAATAGTTGCGAATTATGCCTCAGATCAAAATATGAGAGAAATCCGTACAAACCAAAATTTTCGGGACCAATTTAGCAAAAAGACCATTTGACGTCATCCACATTGACACATTTTCTTTTCAAAATTCCAAATTCTTAACAGTTATAGACCTTTTCTCGAGATATGCACAAGCATACCTTGTAAAAGACGGAACAAGTCTCACAATTTTGAATAAATTACGTCACTACTTCTCTCATCACAATCCACCAAAAAGATTGTTTCAGATGCAGGAAAGAATTCCAAAATAAAACACTCATAGAATTCTGTAAATTAAACAAAATCGACCTACACTTTACAACAGTTAACAATCCAAATTCAAACTCACCAATCGAACGTTTTCACTCTACAATTCTGGAGAAACTCAGGATTCTCAAACTCAAGAATCAGAATGAAATTCCGGCGAATCTAATGATATCTGCCACCCTTATTTATAACCAATCAATACACTCATCCACAGGATATTCCCCATTCCATTTACTTTACGGACCTTACGATAGACCAATTGATTTTGACTTAGACATGACTGTTTATGAACATTATAATGAGAAAAGAAAACAAGAAATTTTACCGTTTTTCGATCAAATTTATTCAAAAAATGAAGAGAAAGCTAAGAAAATTTTAAATAAGCGTAACGAAAATCGTAACGATCCTCCCGATTTAGAACAAACAGAAGTGTTTGTTGAACGAAATAGACCTCGAAAGGTTGATCCCCTTTTCGAAAAAATTTCAGTTGAATGTCAAAAAGACAGTAAAATTATAGGAAAAACTGAAAAATCACGCACGACCACTGCAAACATCAAACATGTAAAGAGAGTAAGGAAGGGTATTTCTTGTTTACAGAATACTCCCGATATTACTGTCGCAGATCCAAATGAACCAGGGCCTTCACATCGAGCCGATTAAAAATAATGGATACTTCGAAGAACCCTTAGGCGAAGTCAAGTTCTTCGACCATTATCACAATTTTCTTTCATTCATTAATACAACAAATTTGATGGCTAATTATAAAAATTTGCTCTACAATTCTCGGGTACTTCAGAGAAACAGCACCATCGACAAGTTCACTCATCGAATCTATCTCCAACTCGATCGGAATTTGCAAAAGATCGAACAATTGATCGGTAAAATAAGTTATAAAAGAATAAAACGAGGACTGATGAATTTCCTTGGGACAGGTGTAAAATTCATTACCGGTAACCTTGATGATGATGATCTTAAAACAATAAACGAAAATCTAGAGGCTCTCCACAAGAGCAAGAGTTCTGAAATAAATAAAATCAATAAGTTAACTTCATTCGCTAACCACCTATCTAAAAGATACTCCGATGACTTGGAATTATTGAATAAAAATATTTTGAGTACTCGAAGATTTTTTCAAACAATGACAACAACAGAAGAAATCAGAATACTTTTACAAAATGAAGTATTCCATTCAGAAATGTTACTAGATACACTATCAATGTTAGAAAGAACAATAAGTCTTGCCTTCAATGGAATAGCAAATCTTGAAATTATAACCGTTAACGAGACGTTAGAAATTCAAAACTATTTAGAGAAAATTTACAAATATCAGCAATTATCTTCAATTGATCATATTCATTTGTTCAAGGTGTTAGAGTTTGCAAAGATCTCTATAATCGGTACAGATCAAGCAATCACTTTCCTCCTCAAAATTCCCATTTTTCAAAATATTATGGCTAACTATTTCCGAATATACCCTATCCCTAACCACCAAGATATTGCCTTGCTTCCACCAAAGAAGTATCTCGTCAAGTTTGAAAATGAAAACCGATGGACCAACCAGGAATGTCGAAACAGTTCTGATTCCATATCCTACTGCTACCAGAAGACATTTGCTGAGAACTGCAATCTCCAAACTTTTCAACACTGCCGTACAGTGAAAATAGAAAACAAATACGAAATCATCCATGTCCTGAAAAACAAAGAACTGTTTGTACTTTTTCAAGAACCACAAGAAATTCTTGAAGACTGTCAAGGAAAGCTGACCAGAAATTCTGTCAAAGGAACGAGTTTGTTGAGCTCACCATGCAGGATAATTATTGGTACATCTTCCTACGATAATACCGTTCCAGTATTCGAGATTGCTACGCAAAATATTAGCGAAATCGACCTCAAATCTGAAAAAAGATCGATCTCTACCTACGACACTTAAATTATCCAACTGAAATCATCAAAGAAGCCAAAGAACTTAACGAACAGCCCCTGTACCTACAGCCTCTAACCCAAGTATACCATTACTCCTTGAGCGTAACCGTAGCTTGTTGCATGATAATAATTTTCACAATAATCATACGACAAAGAAAACGAGTCATTGAACTGCTCTATTATCCGAGGCAAATCATCCACATATCCAAGGACAGCAAACCAACTCTAGAAGAAAATTTGAACGAGGACGTTCAAAACTAAGGGGAGAGGAATTACGTTATGCTTTACCAAGAAGAGAGTAAAGATAAGCACTCCCGGTAGCTGACCCCATAGCCGTCGTCCAGGAATCGACTATCTTCTCAGGTGGCTATGTTCAACACTTGTAGAACCATTTTGCATTCATTATAAGATTAGATTTGATACTGTTCAGTCCTTTATCGTATTGTACGTTGTGACTTAAAATAAAATAGTTTTTAAGAACAGTTTTCGAATCTTTTTGTTTATAACTATATATATATGTTTGTTGACACCGTTATAATTTGAACGATTATATCGTTTACGAACAGTTTTAGGCACTGGATTTCGGTTGTAGCATCACGAGCATTACACTTCGTTCCAAGAAGTTGTCTCATAATATTATGTGAACGAACTCGAAATTGAGGATCGTTGAAGTTTTTCTCCATTTTGTTATTCTGTCTTTTTCTAGGTAATAAGCAGAAAAACGGCTTGAGCTGGTATCATTTTCTTCATCGGAAAAATCTTCATCCTTCATTACATTCTGCTCTGAATCTTTCTCAAAGCTGCTCTCCTCAACAACATCTTGCTCTGCATTATCGTCTTCCTCATCATCGTTTTCATCGGAGGAGTTTTCAAAATCACTAGGAAGTTCATTGAACCACGGAAGCCAGACTTCAGGATCTTTGCTGGACTGTACATTTTGCCTTTTGAGTTCAGACATACTTCTTTCTTTTCAAGGTACCAAGAAATGAATTTGAACTGAACTGACTCGAAACACAAAGTGAAACGTGAATGCTCGCGTGTTCTACAATCATAGAACAGTCATTTTCAGAAGCAAATATTTTCAAAAACCAATTGCTAACACTGCCAAAAATATACCTATTCACTAAATACTTAAGTTCTCTACAGCTACTGAAGAGTAGGCGCGCGCAATAAAAATAGTCTACGAATTTATTTATTTAAGTATAATATAAGGACTGTCTACAGCCAAAGCCAAAATGACATTCACTAGATGAATGTCAGTTACATAGAATCCAGTACTCTAAAAAAAGTATTATATAAGACATTAATAGTGAGTTATATTCACAGAACGAATGAAAAAAGAAATACAAAATGAAAATTACAAAAACGAACGATTGAATGAATTTGATGTTAGCCAGTAAAGAGCAAGGGTAATATTGTCTTCAAAGAGGTCAATGTGACCCCAAACAAATTGATACTCCTATGCGGGTTGCAGACACGTAGCATCCTATCGATAGGGGAGTTCTGTGCGCTATTTGTTTTTCTAAAAGTTATAGAGATGAGTTCGTGGTGCCTCAAAGATTTCATAGGAACATTCAAAGTAATCATGTGCAAGATCTCAGGTACCTGAAGTACGCAGTTCAATATTTTAAACAAAACCGAAATATCAGATATAGTTCTACGATTTTCAAGTGACAATAAATTGAAATATTTACGGTCAGGAGCGTAGTCGTGATTCAGGATAACAAAGTTAGTTTTGAAGCATATGAACCGTATGAATCTATTCTGAATGCGTTCAAGTCGGTTGGAATAACAATCATAACGAGGGTTCCAAATACATGAGGCAAAATTTAATTTACTGTAGATGTAAGCATAATACAAAGGGATAAGTGATTTTACATATTTAAATTCCCTACTTTTCCTGAGAATATAGCCCATCATTCGACTTGAACTATATGCTGCGCGATCTATGTGTGCATCGAAGAGCAACTTCGAATCGAAAGTGACACCCAGTTCAAAAGCTGGGGACACACGTCGCAACAATGAATTTTCAATTGAGTACTGAAAGGTGATAGGGAAATGATTTCTAGTAAAAGTTATCGTGAAACATTTATTTAAATTCAAAAATAATTGTATTTCTTTACAGTACTCAACCAAGTTATTCAAATCTAGTTGAAGATCAAGGCAGTCTCTTAAGCATCTGATAGATCTAAAAACTTTCAGATCGTCTGCATAGAGCAAGAATCTGGAATGCCGGAAACATTTATCTATGTCATTTTAAAAAATTAAGAAAAGCAGAGGAACGAGATGAGTTCCCTGCGGTACCCCAGAAGTACTAATGAAAGATTCAGATTTAAAACCATTTAAACTAACGAAATGTGACCTATTCAGAAGATACGATTGGATCCACTCAAGCAACCCACCACTTACACCTGCTTCGGCTAGTCTAAAAATGAGAATATCGAAACTTATTTTGTCGAAGGCTTTAGAAAAATCTGTGTAAGTAGCATCAGTCTGAATTTGAAAATCTATTGCACTCTGCAGGTACTCACTATGAACGATAAAATTAGTTTCCAGAGTCCTACCCTTAAAAAATCCGTGCTGTTGTGGGTTAATGAAATTTGTCACAGGAGAGAAATGATACTTATAATTTATACGTTCAAATACTTTAGCAATGATCGAAAGTTTGTTAATAGGCCTACAATTAGAAATATCATTTTTATCTTCACTTTTGAAAATTGGGACAACGGTGGAATCCTTCCACTTTTTTGGAAATACGCCATTAATCAAAGACTGATTGAACAAGATATGCAGTGGTTTACTTAATTTGTGATCGCAATATTTGAGAAAAATTGATGAAATGAGGTCTGTACCTGAATCCATCGACACGTCAAGGGATAAGAGAACCTATTGGACCTCTGCCTCTTCTATGTGAATATTTGATAGTACGTCATTATTGCAGTTTTTAACAGTTACACTACGACTACGCTGCTGACTTACAGGAACATATACTTTCTCGAAATAACGGGCAAAAAATTGCATATTTCTTTTCCATCTGATGAAGAAATATCCCCATACCTCACATCATTAGGTAGTTTAGAGCCGTCCCGTCCTAGAGACACATATTTCCAGAATGATTTGCAGTTTGTTGGCAGTTCCCGCTCAATGGTAGAGGTGAATTTATTGAAATCGAGTTCAATAAGTTTTTCGAATGAGAACGAAGCTGTTTGAATATATTGAGATCATTGACATTTTTACTAATTTTCCATTGTTTATGAAAATTTTGCTTTTCTCTTAATGTAGGAATAGTACCTTTCGAAAAGAATGAAGGAAACACTTAGTGACTCTTTTCTTAGGAACAGCGGAACTGATTATGTCATTGATTTTCTCATAAAAAATATCCAGATTTTCATCAATTCCCTTAGATCTGTCGAGCAGAAACTCCCAATTCACCAGCGATAATGAAGCATTAACAGCTTCATAATTCGCATTTCTAAAATCGTAATGAAAATTTTGAATTTTCGAATTTTTCATCGTCTTCTCGGATGATGTGTGTCCCCATTTACAAACGGATGAGCACTTTTATGTATATTCGAGACAATTTCTTTATTACACAACACTTAGTCAAAAATTTTATCGTTACTATTCTTCACATGATTGTATTGATTCAGTTCGACAAATGCAAATGTGTCTAATATATCTGAATATTTTATTTCAATGTAAGTAGGTATCAAGTAATTCTTATCAGAGCTCACCCAATCAACCGAGGGACAATTAAAGTCACCCCACATAAGAAATTGACATTTTATATTAACTATATTGATTTCTATATTGTTCACTATATGATTTCCAATTTACTAGCGAACACATCACTTGCCACAGAATCCCCAGGGGGAAAATACACACAGCAAATATTCACTTCGAACTATTCACGTTCAGATATACCCAGATTTCCTCCGCGTCACTTCCGAAGTCATCCAAAAGCCATGGGCCGAATTTGTTGCGAACGGCAATGAAAACTCCACCCCCATCCTTCTTAGAAGACACCGATGAATCTCGGTCGCCACGAAACACAGAATATTCACAAGTATCGACCAAGTCATTGTCGAAAACGGTATCGTTCAGAAATGATTCGGTAACACACATTACATCAGAAAAACCTGCCATTGAGTTCAACCTGAAGTTATCTAGTTTGGTACGAAGTCCTCGTACGTTCTGGTAGTAAATATGTAAGGACATATCAGGTGAATGAAAAACACGACGGTCATTGAACAAATAGCGAAGAGAATGAGAAGTGATTTTTATAAATTGGCTATTTCAGATTCAGATGCAATACGTCGTATCTTACTAGTGTCATCTTTCCTCACTAGAACATTCCCACCCTGTATCCAAACAAATTTGTAACCTTTGGCCTTTGCATCCGTGCGAATTTCCTCGAATAGTAGCTTTACAGCAGAAGTATTGTGCTCATTAATATACAGCCTGTCCGAAACACCATCTATACTAAGGTCCGGATCGTCCCCCCTAAGGGGGGGCAATCAGGCACGCTTTGCCCTCGCAGCCTGAAGAACATTATCTCTGGATATCCTGGAAATAAAACGTACAACAATGTTTTTTGCTTTATTTTCTGCCTTCGTAGCAACGCGGGTCACATAATCGATAGTGTTAGGGTCTATAGGAAATTTAACTGGGCTCTAATAGTTTGAACTATACCAGAGAATATCTCATTTTTCTTTTCAGGTACATCCTGTATCTCAATGTTTTTGGAGCGACTAAAATGTTCCATATTATCAATCTTATTGCGCAAACTGGAGATTTCCTTATCAACTATCGCATTCTCTTGCTTCACCGTCTCCAAAGCCTTTATCAGATCTTTCAGCGGTTTTAATTTGGCCTCGGAGTCGTTGATTTTATTGCTGCAAAACTCAACTGCCCATTTGAGGTCACGAACTTCACCGCCTATGTCTATATTTCCGACGTCCACTGTAGTCAGTCCCTGGCTAACACGAGGGGAACGGTGTCAGCCCGAGGAAGATGACTCCGATAAACCAAGGCAATCATTGCACATCCACTTGCCACCTAGTGAATTTCTTATCGCACTTGCTTGATGTTTTGATAAGGCCCAAAACACTTCAAACCCGGCGATTTTTTGGAAATTCCGCTACTGCACGCCGCGCACAAGTACGTACTTTCACCGACCATCATAATTTAATTAATTCAATCGAATTAACTTATTAAAAATGAAGTGAAGTAGAGACTGATATCCAAAGATGCACAGATGTTAACTTAACGTTATTTATTATTGATGAATGAACGACATTCAAAATAGCTTGGCCTACGATCGCAGACCTTTCGAGTAACGGATGATTAGACTTGAATTTTCCAGGTATCTTATGTTTCAATTGAATGCAATGCCAAAGGACATCAAGTTACGAATTTGCAAGATAGCATGTGTAAAATTGGTTGTAGCATTATCTCCAAGAAAATTATCAAATTTATCCAACCACCCTCGTATCAGAAAACAAATATAATTTCTCGCCTCCAATAATAACAAAACAAGCTAATACTATCCTGCCCTAAATATTCGAACTTAAAATTTCAATACGCTTCTTAAAAATTTAAGTACTGCATTCAAATTTAATTTTCTGAAATTCGCCATGACAAATCTCAAAACGGCAGCTTGGCAATCGGAATCGATTCTGTTCCTTAACGAGTCGTCGGAACCCAATTCCCATTTGGAATTATCGCGGACGCGAAAGTAATTTCAACGACGCCCCCGAGTGTAATTCGACCCCGGAAGAAGTTTTTGTTCCTTTTCACAGAACCGTCTGCGTGGTGTAACAGGCAAAAACTAGCTCACTTAGCATCGAGCGTATCCACCAAAACGAATCGTACTTCTCTCATGAAACGAGAATTATTCTTCTGTGAACAACTTATGAGGGTTGTAATTACTGGTTCAATTTCTATGCTGGGTTGTAAAACTAATGAACGTAACCGCACTTTTCCCTTCGGGATTCAACCCGCAGTTAATGGAGTGAGTGCTGGGAAAGTTTTCATATTTTCCTATTCCCTATATTTACCCCATAACATATTCGTCACCTGCTTAAGTGGCAATTTCCTTCTGTTCAGCCGTTTGGGACCTCCATCCAAAATTTTGTGGACCGTATAACATCGTTGCAACGTCATAACGTGAAATAATCTAGAATACCATTCAATGAAATCATTCCACCGAATCCTAGATGAAAGTTCATTCTGATTTTATTGGATACTCTAAATTTAATAGGAGTAGGATAAGGTATACCGGGTGTCTACGCGAGATGGGACATTAACCCACTGCTTTAACTAGTTTTTTTTCAAATAACGTTAGAATTTTTTAAAAATATCTTTTATTTTGGCTCAAAGGCAGTACAGGTTTACAGAAAATAAAAAAAACAAAATTCTAATGAAACATACCGTCCTATTCAGGAATATCCACCGGGACCGTCCGTTAAAAACTTTTTCAGTTCCAATTACAATATCAAGCTGAAATTTTATACGCGGCTATAACTAGCGATTTCCAATTGGAGTGAAATATTATCGAAGTGATACCATTTCTGGTTATACCGGAAGTGGGTCATCACTTTGTTATTTCAAATGGCAATCTACCTTTTTCATTAAACATCTAGAACCGACATTTGAGCAAGGCATAAAATACCCAAGTTGTTGGCACTTATCTGTCAAAACTTTTGACAGATTCAATTATTTCTGTTATAAACTCGATTTTTGAGGAACATTTAAAATAATTGAAGCTCGTAGATCTTTTGCACTACAGACACAAGTATTGCTTGGGTGGATAGAAGAAGGATCAAGGAATTTTTTAAGCAATCTACACATGTCAAATGTTTATTGCGTTGTTTTGTACGATTTTTTCAATTTGGCCTTCTTCAAACAGCAATAACTCAATTTTTTCAAATTGCACGTGCCAATTTTTCTATCGCCATCAGATGAATTGTCAAATTTCAGATGGAATTGTATAAGCATGTACTATACCCGTCTCTTATAGTTCCGAAATAATTTGGGAATATATTGAATTTTGATGATTTTGCAAGAACTAACAGAGAATGCTTTGAAATATTTGAATCAAGTAGCTGAACTGGCTACGCTCACCTGACAGGTGCCTAAAATTAATATACTTGTCACTTCGTTCATTCGAATTTGATATTTCAACAAGAATTGTCGTTATTTCAGATTGAAAATATCCAAAAATACAACATATTTGGAATAAAACCACTGGTTATTCAAACGGAAATATATTTAATCTTTGTTCAATTCATTCTAGAATGTCAAAAAGTAGTGGGTGGAAAATGTAGGCAATTCAATAACCAATTTTCAAATTTACCATCTATGAATAAAATAAAATTTCGAAGCATTAGAAGCAATTTACTACAATTCGGATGAATAAAAATTGTAGGAACTAAGCGAAAACAATCATCGAAGATAATTATATTGATACGAATGATAGCAAACATCATAGGAGAAAACTAATTTACGATCTGAATAATTTTTCAATATGGGCCCCATTTTGCTCGATACACTTGACAGCTCGTATACGAACATGATGAGTTGCCCTTCTAGTTTCCTCAGGATCAATATTACGAAAAACATTATGAATGCGCTCTAGTAACTCTTCTTTACTTTTTACAGGAAGAAGGTACACTTCACCCTAGTTTTTGCCCCATAAATAAAAATCAAGGGGCGTCAGGTCTGGAGAACACGGAGGCCATAAATTCAGTCCTTGATTGCCCCACCATCTATCCTCGAACATTTCTGTTAGCTGCCGATCTGCAGCTCGTGTTTTATGTGCTGGTGCACCATCCATTTGATATAAGCAATCCCTCAGAATGTTAAGGGTAATCCATCTAAAAAGTTGGCTAATGTTCCTCTCAAAATTTCCAGGTATCTTTGTCCATTAAGATTTTCCTCATAAATCTGATAAGCCAACAAATCATTCACTAAAATTGCAAAAACGTTCACGCTGAACTCATTTTGGAAATCAATAACCTCGATGAAATGTGGATTTTCTGTGGCCCAAAAATGTCGATTTCTCCTGTTAGTTATTCCACTTTCATTGAGCTTGGCTTCATCAGACAAAATAACTTTTTGCCGAATTGTCTCATCTTCTTGAAATCGAATTAATAAATTTTCACAGAAATTTAACTGCTTGGGAAGGTCAGTTGGTTTCAATTTTTGTAGTCTGGTAAAAGAATACGGGTGCAAGTTATGTTTTTCAAGGATCCTTTGAATGGAAGTATAACTCAATTCAATACCCATTGATGCTGACTTAATGGACGCATGTGGATTGGCACGAAAATACGCTAGCGTATTAATTTGATTGTCGTCGTCCTCAAAAATTGGTTTTCTTCTAGTTTCTATGTATTTTGTTCCTCCAAATTGCAGAAAATTGCTTCTAATCCTTCGATGAATTAAAAGAGATGATTAAACATATCCTCGTTTGCATAAGCAGCCATTTTATTATCAATCTGGTGTTTTTAAAAGATTTTCACTTCAAATTACCAACAACTCTTGTTGAAATATCAAATTCGAAAGAACGAAGTGACAAGTACATTAATTTTAGGCACCTGTCAGGTGAGCGTAGCCAGTTCAGCTACTTGATTAAAATATTTCAAAGCATTCTCTGTTAGTTCTTGCAAAATCATCAAAATTCAATATATTCCCAAATTATTTCGAAACTATAAGAGATGGGTATAGTACATGCTGAAACAATTCCATCTGAAATTTGACGCTTCCCGTATCACCGGAAATGGTATCACTTTGAAAATATTTCACTTCAATTGGAAATCGCTAGTTATGGCCGCGTATAAAATTTCAGCGTGATATTGTAATTGGAACTCAAGAACAATACATCCGGTGGTGGTTTTCGAATGACAGTGTCGACATTTGGAATGCTGTTCTTGGGGACCTACCAAATGACCAATGTTATTATTGATAGTATTCATTCTTAAAGTGAAACGAAATGAGATACTTTTGTCACTTCTACACAGTTTATTCAATAATCACGACCGGTTTCGACCCTACGGTCATTTTCAAGTGAATAACAATATAATACATGAGTAGGCAAGTACAAGTATAGAACGAAATTTATCCTAAATATTGAGTAGTGGGGATCCATTATGTTCTACTTGGCCGTTGTGGGTAATAAATTGTGGGTTTTTACATAGTTTGTTAATCTCCAAACTTTTCAACAAATTCATCTCTCTCCCTTTGTTACATGTATGAAGTATTTTAAGATTGTTCAATGATATCCAGTGGTTAGTTGAGTTTATGTGTTCAAATATTGACGAAATTTTATCTGTGGAAATATGTTCCTTGAATCTAGCTTCAAAGCTTCTCCCTGTTTGTCCAACATAGGCTACCAGACATTCATTGCATTTGATTTGATATTGAATTTGAGTGTCTTGAATATAAAATTAATATGAAAATAATTACGAAAACCTGCATAAAAAACTTTCAACCTTAGAAAACAAAAAAGAAAAACAGAAGCATCAGCACCCTATCATCCAAAGAGATGTTATCGAACGATCAAATATCAGCTTATATCCTAGATTCATAAATCTATCGAACAAATTCTGTGGTGAAGTTCAGACGGATCTGCTGAATGAAGGAAAAAATTCACCCCGTAAAACGGCAAATACAAAGAAGTTATAACCGGTGTGCAAGCAGAGCTGGCCATCCAAAAACATAAAGATATCATCATCAACCCAAGCCTCTATAAACACAAATTCACAGAAATTATCAGAAAATCTGACATAAAAACTTACAACCAGAATCAGTTGGAAATAATAAAGTCCATATCAAGCAAAATCCAAGCCGAAGATCTCATTATGACTAAAGCTGACAAAGGCAATAGTATAGTATGCCTCAATAAAGACCTATACGAAGAAAAGATGCAGGATGTACTGAAAACAACAGATATCACCACAATACCAAAAGATCCAAACTAACTTTTCACAATAGAAATCAAAGAAGAGCTAAGTTTGTCAGAACACCTAGCACACACAGAATGGGGGAATATGAAACTGATTCTAATGAATGTTCAAGCTCCAAAAATGTACGGATTGACTAACTACATAAGAAAGAAAAATGTGCAAGACCTGTTTTGTCATATATGAACACCATCAGGTGAACCAGCGAAATTCTTGAAACAAACACTTCTGGACCTCTCGAATTTTCAAGCACAATACACTATCTCCAATTCTGTAGATCTCATACATAAACTTTTAAATCTCACAATCTCCCAAGATATTAAGTTAGTCTCTTTCGATGTCAAAAATATGTACCCGAACATTCAAACGAATGAGGGTCTCTTCCCTTGTTACTGATATTTTATCCGAGTCTAACACACCGCCATATATCACTAATGAATTTAGCAATCTTATTCAATTATGCCTATCTCAAAGTTACTTTCAATTTCAATCTAAATTCTTTGAATAAAATTCAGGTCTTCCAATGGGTTCACCTCTTAGCCCTCTACTTGCTGATATTTTCATGAATAATTTAGAGAAAATTCAATATTAATCACAGATTTCGCTAAATAACACATTACTTTCTGGTACAGATATGTAGATGCCATTTTAGTTGGTTTTCGTGGTTCAAACAGACAAATTCAGCAATTTTTAAATTTCCTGAATGAAATACATTTCCGCATCAGCCTCATTTCTGCTTTATAAAATAATAACTCAATCAATTTCCGCGACCTAACCATTACAAATTCAAATAACTAACTCACTTATAAAATTTACAGAAAGGAAACATTCACAGACGCATCGATTTCAATGGACTCGTTCAGTCATTTGAACCACAGACAAGCTGCATCTAACTCCATGATTCATAGAGCTTACTCTGTTCTGCATTCGACAGAAAATTTTCAAACTGAACTTAATATCATCAGAAAAATTGTCTCAAATAACAATATACCACGATATTTTTTCAATACAATCATTAAACGCAAAGAACAACGTATTACCTCTCAATTACTATATAGCATCGTAGGAACCCCGGAAAAAATACAGTAATCTTAGATACACCGGCAAATTCTCTAACAAAATCAGTAACTACTTTTCCAAATTAAACATAACTACTTCATTCTCAAGCGGCCCTAACTTATGCAGATTATTATTCAATGTCAAACAGAAGAACGATAAATTCAAGCAATCAGGAATCTATCTATCTATCAAATCAAATGTATGTCAGGTAGCCTATGTCGGACAAACAGAGAGAAGTTCTGGAGCTAGATTCAAGGAATATTTTTCTCAGATAAAAATTCTCCAATATTTGAACACATAAAATCAACTAACCACTCGATATCATTGAACAATCTTAAAATAAATTGCGGAAAAGTGACAAAAGCGTCACATCTCGTTTCACTTTAACAATGTTATTATAACGAATACGTAGATTTTCATATCTTCTCGGCCTTCTTGTTGAGAAACTGCTTCCTTTTTCTCTTACTCTGAAGCAGATGCAATGTAATCTGACGTTTGAATCCTGAATGATCCAATTTACCTTGATTGATTTTATGAATTTGCCAAGCATTGTACATGCTCAGGTCAGTAGCAGTAAGCTACTAGAGGAAAATACCATTTTTTACCTCGTATAGATGTTCTATATAAACTAATGTTTTTATTTTTGGCAGTGTTTAATGGGACAACTCCAATAGAATTCGAATAGAGAGTCACTCTCTCATTATCGTTCCATTGCATAGCTACAGTGGGGTTATTTTTCAAAATTATCGATTCATATGTGCCTCGAGGCAACTTTTTCAGTTGGACCTCATTAACGAATGGATTTCCTGGCAATCAATTTTTGCGCACAATTCCAGTTCCTCTGGTATTTCTCATTGTCAGCATTATCAGAAGATTCACAGAACAAAAAAATTATCAAAAATAAATGAAAACTGTAGAAGGGACACTTTGTTTGCAGAGCATCTAAATAACTGAGAACAACCCCATGTTTCCTGTATCGTTCGGAAACGTAAGTTGTGCACCTTAATATGGTTCGATCCAATTGACGTAACCCAATCTGGATGTACCCATCCACATTTTGTACCCATATCTTATAGGCTTACCACGAATGTACTGCTGGCACTCATGTCTCAACGCTGTGATTTTCCGATAGGCGCGCCATATCTATAAATATTTTATTCAAATGACGAATTCTCGCGAATTTGTCTTGCGTGTTGATATTGGAATTGTCGATTATGTGAAAATTGGACATAACATCCTCAAATCTATCACTTGAAGTCGCTTTGGATACCAAAGTTGGGAACGACTAAAAATGCTTCTCAAAGAAAAAAGTACAGTACAATAGGAAAGTCTGTTTTTGCATTTTCTGTGCCGTATCGTCGGCGAATGAAACTATCTCTCCACAAGAAGGTGAGCAAAACATATGATTTATATACATACAAAAAGAATGGACCCCAATTCCGTTTTCTGTGGAATACCGACATCAACACTCTCTTTCAAACTCTTAACATCATCAACAATAACAATTTGTTCTCTTCCAACCAAATAGTTCTTCATAAACTTCAATGAAGTACCCCTAGAACCCATACGCTGTAACGATTCTAGTAAATTAGAGTGAGAAACCGTATCAAATGTCTTAGACAAGTCTACAAAGATACAGGCACGGAACCCTAGCGTCTAAAGCTTCAAATATTTTTCCTATTAAGTGCGTCATTCAATCATCAGTAGACCTGTTCAGCTGGAAAGCATATTGTCTCTTCGATAATGATTGATACTTGTTCAGAAAGTTAACAATCCGTGTTTTGAGAATTTTCTCGAATATTCTACCCAAAACCGAAATAACTGATATCGGTCTGTTATTCGAACACGCATCTCGGCTACCTGCCTTGAAAATAGGTTTGATAATCGCAATCTTAAATATATTTGGAAAGTCACCTCGGTTTAAACACTTATTTATAATATACGTAAGAGGCTTGCTTATGTTATAAGCAATCTGTTGCAGCGTTTCTGCTGTCAGCCCATCGAGACCAGGTGACATAATTGTCTGCTGCATCTCCGCAGCAGAAGTTTCGATGAGGCCAAAAGATTTGACATTTGATCTCGGGATATACGCTCTCTCAGGTGATTTTTTTATTTTAGAGGCAAGTTTTGCACTGATGTTTGTGAATTAAATACAGAAATATTGAGATATATCTTTTTTTCTACTAAAGCCAATTCCTCATCCGTTTTTAACCTTTCAACCTTGAGTCTGTTCTTTTATTTTGACTTATTTCATTCACGCAGGACCACAATCCTTTTATATTATTCTCGTGTTTATGTATTTGTGATCTAAAGTAATTGTTTTTAGGTTTTTTATTAACTCATTAAGAAAGTTTCTATATCTACAATATCTTTCTCCCAAGTTCACGTCCAATAGACATTTCGACAACTGCTAGAATAATTTATTCTTTATGGCCACAAAAATCATTAGGCCTTTTGTAATCCAGGGTTTATGCTTAGTGTTGGTTCTATTCAATTCAATTCTTGTTTTACATTTTTTATACTATCATGCAGTTTATTGAGGAACAAACTCGAGATGAGATCCGTATCCGCATATCCCACGCCAAATCTCACAGCATGATATCTCTCTCAATTTATTATAATTTATGACTTCTCTATATCTATGGAAAGAGTGTACGGAAGGAACAGCTGTATTTTCAGGACATTGTATACCCAGCTCAATCAGGTCATGATCAGTAAGATTATGTTTTTTTTTCAAACAAATTTTATCTCTCTTTTAGAGGAATTCAATGTTACTATCACTAATCGACAGCCCACTCGTCCTGTTTCAGGTTCTTGTTTGGATAATAATCTTGTAAATTTTGATGGTGTTTCAGAAGTGGTTGAACGACAAATATCTGATAATTCTGCAGTGAAGTTTGTTCTTCAAAAGGATGTTCTAGTCTCCGGCCTGCTAGAAAAGATCCTCAAAAGAAGCATAAATGACAGATTTTTGTTGGCTTTTCTTGAAAAACTGTCAGAAGTGGAGTGGATTGGTATCTATGAGATGAAGTCTGATGAAAATCAGGTTTGGGAGTGTTTTTTCAATTGGTATAAAGAATTTTTTGATGAAAGCTTCCCTAGGATTCGGGTAACTCCATTCTTTGCTTTGAAACCCTTCATACAAAGTCCTCAAATAAAATCCCTAAAACATAGTTTGGACTATCGTTCTGTTATATCAGCTACTAGGCCTGAATACAGACCTGCATATAATTTTGTTAAAAAACGTTATGATGTAGCAATTTCTCATTCTAGGAAAGTACAATAATTTCATCTTGAAATCTCAGAATAAATCTAGAGCTGTCTGGCAGATTGTTAATACTCTTGATGGTAGAAATAGCAGTTCAATTAACACTATGAAGCAAGAAAATCCTGATAATCCTTGCCAATGAATTCAATGACTACTTTTCTGGTATTGCTAGCACTTTAACGAAGAATATGTTGGGAAAGCCCAATTTTGAATGAACACATAATAAGCGTAATGATAAATCTTTTCTTGTTTTCGATGTTTCGAAACAGAAGTTATGAAAGCCGCGTTTTCATTCACCAATAATAATGCACGTGGATATGCTGAAATTCCTACGTCAGTTATAAAGAGATTCATTTAATTTCACCTCCTTTAGCTCATATCATGGACCGATCATTTAAGGAGGGTATTTTTCTCAATAGTCTGAAGGTTGCAATTGTCAAACCATTATTTAAAAGGGTAACCTGGATGAAATGGGTAACTACAGTTAGTAATTTAACATCTTTTACGAAAATATTCGAAAAAACTCTTTTCTCTGGATTAACATATTTCTTTAAAAAGTTCAATGTTATATGCCGGTATCAGCATGGTTTTGTCAAGGACAAAAACATTGAGACTGCCCTGTTTGAATTGATGAATGCTATAATTAGTGCTTTGGATAAGGATGAGATTCCACTTGCTGTTTTTTCAAAAGCTTTTGACTGCGTTGATCATGCTTCTCTCTTGAATTAGATGAAAGCGTGTAGGATACGTGATAATCAGTTAGAGCTTATGAGAAGTAATCAGAGTGGTAGGGTTGTAATTAAGCGTGAAGGTTTTTTACATGTTTCTGATGAAACAGACCTAACGTTGAGGGTTCCACAAGGCAGCATTCTGGGACCGTTGTTGGACATCATATATATCAACTCTTTGCCTGAGATTTCTTTTAATGGTATCTGTCGTCCAGTTTTGTATGCAGATAATGCAAATTTTATAATAAGAGTGCTGAACATACTTTTGGCTCCTACTGCTTCGGTTGAAGTTCTTGATAAAGTAATTGGGTGGTGCCAGAGTAATACACTGGTAGTAAATATGCAAAAGACTTATTGAACTTTTTTTAATTCTAGAAGATCTGAATTGACATATCCAAACGCTTTAACCTCTGAAGACTGCAACTTGAAAGTTAGTGAATCTGTAAATTTTTGGGATACCAACAAGCCAGATTGCTGGACCAAAAACCAGATGTGGCACCTCGAGAAAATAAATATTGTCCCTGTCATCCTGTCCTCCACGGGGATAGTACCCAAAACTTTGCATGATAGCCTTAAGAAATTAGAATTTCATAAGAATACCTATACAGAAATGCAAAAATCTGTAATTCTCGATACATGTAGGATAGTTAGGAAATTTATCTCAAGTATATTGTAATCGAGCCTATTCCCTTTGATTGCCGAATCTGGGAAAGGTAAATTATATCCAGCTAACAGCTAAGATAGTGTTTGAATTTGGGAGGCTTTCACTTGGTAAAATTCCATTATCAATAATATTGTCCCTGTCAAAAAACAAGTACTGTGTTTCAAGGAATTTTACTTAATGATTGCGATTCGTAACGCGTTTCACTACACCGTAGCTTCTTCAGACGAATGAATATGCAGAAAAATATAAATGAGAATATAACTATAAATGTTCTGAGTAATTTAAAGCTTATTGATTGCTTCATCTTATATGGTTCTGCATATTCATTCGTCTGAAGAAGCTACATTTATATTGTAGTGAAACGCGTTACGAATCGCAATTATTGAGTAAAATTCCTTAAAACACAGTACTTGTTTTTATTATTGCTAAGATAGCGCATAAGTGCACGATAATAAATAATAATAATAACACATTGGTGCACATCTCTGCAGGGCAACATGAACAACAAGTCAATTAAATCCGAGGAGATACCCATACGTCCTGAAATTTTTCAAGGAGACTCTGTGAGTCCACTATGGTTCTGTTCAGCTATGAACCCATTGTCCTCAATGCTCAATATAACAGGATACTGATTTAGGATAAAAATAGATAGGAACTATCATACAATGGTCCACCTGCTGTATATAGATGACATCAAATTATATGCTTCGAACAAGAAGAAATTGGATGATCTACTGAAAACTGTCAGAAAGTTCTCGGTAGAAGTTCATATGAAATTCAGAATTGAAAAATGCAAGACACTGAACATTCAAAGAGGGAAAGTCATAAATGGTGAAACACAACTTCCAAACGGTGATATTATACAGTGCATGAGGGATGGCTAACCATAAAAATATCTAGGATACCAACAAGCCAGATTGCTAGACCAAAATCTGTCGAAGGAGAAGATTCGTTCAAAATATAGTCAGCGTCTGAAGAATATGCTGAAATCACTGTTAAACTCGGGGGATCTAGTGAAGGCAATTAACACCTACGCCTGCCCAGTGTTGCTTTAGTCATTTGGAATATTTAGATGGACTAAGACAGAACTGCATGATATTCAAAGGCAGACCCGAACGATGCTGACAAAGTACAACAATCATCATCTAAAGTCGTCTGTGATAAGAACAACTTTAAAGCGGAAAGAAGAAAGACGCGGATTGAAAGATGTTGTCAATTTACACACCGAACAGACAAAAAATCTCAGAGAATTCTTCTCTGCAAAAACTCTCACTTCTGACCACCATAGAAAGGTATCATTGACTGATAAGGGATATACACCTCTAAATCTTGCTACCATAGATGGCCTGCTGAATCTAACCTAACCTATTAGATAACGAAAAACAAGAGCAATGGTCAAAAAAGAAATTGCATGGACGACATCACAATGAGAATAATCAAACACACATCGACAAAGAGGCCTCCAACAAATGGTTAATGAAAGGAGAATTATTTGCGGAAACAGAAGGATTCCTTATGGCCATTCAGGATCAAGTGATCCCTACAAACAACTGCAAAAAATTTATTATGAAGGGTGGAACAATACAAACGGATATATGCAGAAAATGCCATATAAGATCGGAGACTATAAAGCATATAACGTCTGGATGCGAACAGCTGGTCAATACGGACTATCTTCACAGGCATAATCGAGTTTGCAACATTATCCATCAGAAACTTTCACACAAGTACAGATTTCTGAATACCTTCAAGCCATATTACTAGTATCAACCGGCGCCCGTATTGGAAAATGACTCTGTCAGATTATACTACGATAGGCCTGTTATCACTGACAGAATGGTGACGAATAATAGGCCGGACATAGTGGTGTATGATAAGAGAGCCAGAACAGCAATGCTGGTGGAGGTCGCCATACCGAATAATAACAACGTGCTGAACAAATTCCAGGAGAAAGTGTCCAAACACACAGACCTTGCTATTGAGATCAAGCAGATGTGGCACCTCGAGAAAATAGATATTGTCCCGGTCATCGTATTCTCCACTGGGTTAATACCCAAAAGTTGGAATGATAGCCTCAAGAAATTAGAATAGCATAAGAATACCTACATAGAAATGCAAAAAGCTGTAATTCTTGATACATGTAGGATAGTTAGGAAGTTTATGTCAAGTATATTGTAATCGAGTCTATTGCCTTTGATTGCTGAATCTGGGAATGGTGAATTATATCCAGCTAACAGCTGAGATAGTGCATAATAATAATAATTTTGTTTATACCTATCGTAGGAGACAATACAGCAGTTACATACGTTTTGTGGAAGCGGCGTGCAACACTTAACGTGTTAAACTTAGCTATGGTTCGTCTGAGTTTCTTTCCACTGCCTTCTATTCCTGATATCGAAACTCATGTTGGTGATCACGTATAACAAAAATCTGGTATCTGAACTGATTTACCTGATAGAAACACAAGAACGTTGAACTTATTTATTGAAAATCTCAACATCAACTATTTGTCGTCGTAAATAATTATAATTTATGCAGTGTAAGAAGAACGTTTCTCTAAGAACCACAAAAAAATCGGTAAATTACAAACAGCGAATAGCCATGAAATATGAGTCCCTAAAATGGTTCGTACATTCCCAAATTGTATGATTCATTCCGTCCCTCGTCTGTGAGTGATATCCGAAACGAGCCATTAAGTTTTTTCGACAATCCGTCCAGTATTATTTCCGTGTTGACGAATCGTAATGGGAAAAACTTAAAGCGAAATAAATTCGTCTATTTAATCTTTTCGGGCAGAATTAGAAACTGCCCAATTAGTTTCCTCTCGAAAACTTTCCGGGACCCACTAAGAAAAAGCGTACCGTTTTAAGACAAATCTCCGCAGAGGAAATCATTCCTCCGTAGCTACAATAAAAACCGAATTAATCTTATTTCGGGAAGTAAATTACGATTTAAGTTTGCAGTGATGTAGCACTCGAGTTGCTAAAAGTTATGTTCCAGGACGTGACGATATCGGGTCCGGTAGCTGGAAAGTCCCAAGTGGTCGGTCAGTTTTCGGAATATCATCCTAACAAATATTTTAGTGAACGTGATAGAACTGCAAACTGCTTGGTCGAGAAATGATTTAGTAGTTCGACATCATTTTCATCGCGAATTTTGTATCATAAGCTTAAATTTTATTTATTAGGAAACTACTTTCATGCTCATGAAATTTGAATGTTAAACTTTCAAAGAATGAAGTTTGATATTCTTTGTATCTAATTTTGAAGGAACGACCGGTCTGAACAAAAGGTCGAATCCTCGGTAACATTGATTTATTAATTCAATGAGTAATATTGATGATTTATTCATTTTATGGTAATTGATTTTCAACGAAAATGAAGTAGAATACGAGGGCAGTTTCATAAGTCAGTGACTCTTTGAAAGAAAGAAATGTTTTTCGGCAAGTAAACATTTTTTTATTTGAGAAATAAAGCTGCGTCAACCGCGCATTGGCAGCGCGGTTTGTACATCATTAATAATATTTATAATAACGACGTCATGAATAAGTAACAGCATGATAACTATTCAAAATCGATTGTACAAATCGATTGTATAAATATATATATATATATATATATATATATATTTATATATATAGGGGTTTTACCCCGACGAGTTGCCCATATATCTGTTCATGCAATCAAACTGATTTCATGAAAAATATAAATCCACCACCCGGTAATTAATACCATTGCCAGGCAATGATTATAATTAAAACATATCCTGGAGTAATTATATATTAGGATAACGTTAAATGTTATGAGAATATATCAATCTACCAGAATATATACATACTATAGCATCATCAGACAATGATATCAATGTACCAACGAGTAGTGTCAGAGGCTTTCTCCCGGAAAAATCCAGTGTACGGACCTTAGTCAAGTAACACTGAATGTTACTCATTAATAGTTTCCTTTGTGTGAAGTGGTGACGATCGAATAGAATACTGCTCTGAATATAAATATGACAAAATTGTCAGTTAATTATATTACATTTATATAAACAAATAAATAAAATATGAAATGAGATTCTGAGCAGTATAAACTAAAGAGAAAACCTATGACTCTACCTCATTATTATTTTCGGAAAGAAACCTACGAAGAATATTACAAGATTTGATGACTGTTATCTTTTGTAACTGTTCAAACAAATTTTCTTCAGACCCAAAATCTCAATACTTTTGTGAAGATTTCTAGGAATAACGCCTGTTGTAGAAATAATAATCGGTAGAATAAATATTTTCTTCATTTTCCACATTTTTTAATCTCGTCGCCAAGCATCATATATTTAGAAATTTTTCATTGTATTTATTTTGTATATTATGTGTGTCGGGTATAGCAATATCAATTATATATGTTATTTGATTCTGTTTATCATTAAGAACGATATCTGGTCTATTGTGTTTTACAGCTCTGTTGCACAGAATTGTTTTATCAAAATAAAGTTTATATTTGTCATTTTCACAAATAATCTCAGGTTCATATTTTTGAAATTTTTTTCTTTTGGGAATTAGGTCATGCTTAATTCCTAGATTGAAGTGAATAATATTAGCGACGGCATTATGTCTTTCTAAATAATCTGTTGAAGCAAGGACTGAGCAAGATGATAATATATGAAAAACTGTTTCTGAAGAACAGAAACATCTACGGCAAGAATCATCTATATTTTGTTTGATGATATGTTTTCTATAATTCCTTGTAAAACAACCTGGTCCTGGATCGCAATTGCCAAGCCTTCTGTTTCAGCAAACAATTCTCCAGATACTAACCATTTATTCGATGCAATTTCATCAATATAATCATTTTTCAATTCTTTAGGGTGCTTTCCGTGTAATTCCTTCTGCATCCAACTTTCTTTTAGAATTATCATCAAATATATCAAAATCTACCTTTTGCATTGTCAAGTTCAGAGGTGTAAGATTATAATCTGAAGCAACAACAATATCATGTAATTTAGACGTTCTCTGTTTATCATGAAAATGGGAACGTAGATGAAAAATCTGTTTACTATGAAGATTATTCAAATCAATTAATCCACGACCTCCAAGATGTCTAGGTAGTGTAACTCTCTGAACAGCTGACTTTGGGTGGTGCTTATGATATTTACAGAGCATTTTCCTCGTTTGACATTGTAATTCATTTAGATCAGTTTTAGACCATTTAATAATTCCAAAAGAAGATGTAAGAATAGGAACAGCATAGGAGTTGATAGCTCTGAAAAGGTTTTACTAGTTAAATAACTCTTGATGATAATTCTTAGTCTTTTGTAATATGAACTTCTAATAATTTCTTTAGTGCTGCTATGGTTAATTGTCTTCTCTTGACAAAATCCAAGATATTTATATGTATCTCCTTGATGCATTGGCTCGATTTCGATATTGGAAATCTTTATATAATCAGAGGTGATCTTTCCTTTTTCAATAGAAAGATTTTTACATTTTGGAAGCCCAAATTTCATATGAATATCATTGGAATAGTTGAAAGTAATCTCAAGTAGACTTTTAAATGAGATCTGGTTCCGGCATATAATTTAATATCATCTAAATAAATTAAGTGACTTAATTTGAATTCAGTTAATAAACTCTTTATTTTGAAGCCGAAACTAGTAGCATTTAATTCATGAGATAATGGATTGAGGCAAAGACAAAACCAAAGAGCACTTAAAGAATCACCTTGAAAAATGCCTCTTTTGATTGGAATTACTTCGGATTTTAACGATTGTTTTGAAATATTTAAATGAAGATTGGTTCTCCAATTTTCATTACGAATTCAAGAAAATGACGAAGTGTCTTATCAATTTTATAAATTTCCAAAATTTCTTGAAGCCATGAATGGGGAGAACTGTCAAAAGCCTTTTGGTAATCAATGAAGGCTGTATGAATATTTCTCTTCTTAGTTTTAGCTTGATTTAAAGCAACAGAATCAATTACAAGTTGCTGTTTAGTACCAAGGTGTTTTTTCTACATCCTTTTGATGTTCGGAAAGAATATTATAATTCTCCAAATGTGCATAAATTTTTGGGTAATACATGCAGTTAGAATTTTATATATTGTTGGAAGGCAAGTAATTGGTATATATATATATATATATATATATATATATATATATATATATATATATATAATAAATAGAACAAATAAAAATGCAGAAAATAAATTAATTAGTGATAAAAAATATAGCTGATGAATTCAATGAATATTTTAGTTCTCTAGGAAAAAATATGCGGAAAAATAAAAGATCCGGGGATTTGAACAGGTCGAGTCATTTTAAATAAAACTTTATTTTTTACCCAACAGATTCAGAAGAAGTGAAAAAGATCATAACAGAACTTAAAGACAAAAGGCATCTGGACACGATGGCATTAGATCAGAGGTGTTGAAAAATATAAAGGAATATATATCAGAACCTATTGCACATATGTCCAACCTTTGTTTCGAAACTAGAGTTTATCCTGATATACTTAAAATTGGAGTAATTAAACCTATTTATAAATCTGGTGACAAAACTTTACTACAAAATTACAGGCCCATATCGCTAGTGTCGAATATAAATAAAATTATAGAAAAGATTATAAAAAACGTATCATTGGGTTTATGGACAAATATCAAATTATTGCCGAAAATCAATTTGGTTTTAGACGGGGTAAATCAACTCAAGATGCGATCAGAGAACTAACTAAAAGATATACAAATGTCTAAATGAAAAATCCCAGCCCTCTGCATATTTATAGATCTTGCTAAGGCCTTTGATACTGTATCTCACAAGAAACTATTAGATAAGTTTTACCGGTGTGGCTTCAGGGGAAAAGGATATGATTTGATGAAAAGTTATTTAACAGATCGCAAACAAATGGTGGAAATCGGAGAATATAGAAGCAGTGTGAAAGAAGTAACATACGGAGTACCACAAGGAACAGTACTAGGTCCGATCCTATTTACAATATATATAAACAATCTTCTGTTAATGGAAACAAAAGGACAAATTATATGTTTTGCAGATGACGCTGCTATTTTTTATGAAAGTAAATCCTGGAAAGAGTTAAAAAAATATACAGAATGTGATTTTCTACAAATTAAAAAGTGGTTCGAATGTAATAAGCTGACTCTCAATCTAGAAAAGACATTTTACTTACCATTTGTATCATATGCATCTGGTCTGCCACAAATGGGTCCCCTACACGTCGACAATTCCACCATCATACCTGCAGCGGAGAGTATAAAATACTTAGGAATTACCCTCGACAGACATATGAGATGGAATAAACATGTCGATAATATAGTTAAGAAGTTAAGAGGGCTGCTTTATAAATTCAGATATTTAAGGAAGATTCTTGACGTCAAGCACCTACGCATACTCTATTTTGCTCTCGTGGAATCCCACTTATCATATGGTATTATAGGTTGGGGGGGTGCTTACGAGAATCAACTAAAAAAGATCGAAACAATGCAAAAATGGTTGTTGAGGATTATTTTTGGGAGACCACTTACCTCTGATGGAGACGAACTGTATAGATTATCAGGAATAGCTGACATTCATCAGTTGTTCTCGGCTCACATTTTGTTTCACACATTTCAAGGAAAATTACAATTGAATTCAATAGAACATATTTATTCTACCAGAAACAAGAAAAATAGATTTGAAACCCCGAGAGCTGAGAAAAGAGTTGGGCAACGATCCTTTACCTATTTGGCACCAAGAATATATGCTATGTTGCCTCAAGAATTAAGAACAGCCTATATGTATAAGAATTTCAAGAGGAAAATAAGAAGATGGATACAACGAAGTGGCAGGCAAATCTTTTTTAATGTTATAAATCAGCTGCCTTAATCAGATATGTGACAATAAAATACCAAATTGGTGACTTTGATGCTGATAGTCTCTCATCATACCGATAGTGACTTGTTATACCGATCGTGACCTTTATACCGACAGTGACTTAACATAGTGATTTTTCACACCGATAGTGACTTTCACACCGATGGTGACTTTCCCAACGATAGCGACATATCAAGGGACATTGATAGTAACTTTCTTCGTGGTGACTATGAAATTTCAATGGTACTAATTAGAAAAGTTGGTTTTGTTTTTTGTTTTTTGTTGTTTGCTTATATTTTTATCTTTTGTACTTATGGGAGAAATATATTTTTATTTAAGTTCAATTCACGTACAGACATTATGTAATGTCTCTGTGATTAAACGTTTATTCAGACTTATAATAGTTATTAGGTAAGAAATTCACATTATTTGTTATACATTCTTCAAATCTGAATAAACTATATTATTATTATTATTATATATATATATATATATATATATATATATATATATATATATATATATATATATATATATATATATATATATATATATATATATATATATATATACAGGAATAACCACCAGGACCGTCCGTTAAAAACTTTTTAAGTTCCAATTACAATATCAAGCTGAAATTTTATACGCGGTGAAGTGATACATTTTCGAAGTGATACCATTTTCGGTTATACCGGAATTGGGTTATCACTTTGTTATTTCAAATGGCAATCTACCTTTTTTATTATACATCTAGAACCGACATTTGAGCAAGGCATAAATATCCAAGTTGTTGGCACTTATCATCTGTCAAAACTTTTGACAGATTTAAATATTTTTGTTATAAACTCGATTTTTGAGGAACATTTAAAAAAATTGTAGCTCTTTAGCACTACAGACACAATTTTCACAATTTTTGCTTGGGTGGATAGAAGAAGAATCAAGGAATTTTTTGAGCAATCCACACATGTCAAATGTTTGTTGCGTTGTTTTGTGAGATTTTTTCAACTTGGCCTTCTTAAAACAGCAATAACTCAATTTTTTCAAATTGCACGTGACAATTTTTATATCGCCATCAGATGAAGCGTCAAGTTTCAGATGGAATTGTATAAGCATGTACTATACCCATCTCTTATAGTTCCGACATAATTTGGGAATATATTGAATTTTGATGATTTTGCAAGAAATAACAGAGAATGCTTTGAAATATTTGAATCAAGTAGCTGAAACAATCTGGTTTATTCAAACGAAAATATATTTAATCTTTTTTAATTCATTTTAGAATGTCAAAAAGTAGTGGGTAGAAATTGCAGGCAATTCAACAACCAATTTCCAAATTTACCGTCTATGAGTAAAATAAAATTTTGAAGCATTAGAAGCAATTTTCTACAATTCGGATGAATAAAAATTGTAGGAACTAAGCGAAAACCAATCATCGAAGATAATTACATTAATACGATTAAATGATAGCAAACATCATAGGAGAAAACTAATTTACGATCTGAATAAATGTTCAATATGGGCCCCATTTTGCTCGATACATTTCACAGCTCGTATACGAACATGATGAGTTGCCCTCCTAGTTTCTTCAGGATCAATATTACGAAAAGCATTATGAATGCGCTCTAGTAACTCTTCTTTACTTCTTACAGGAATAAGATACACATAAATTAGGTCCTTGATTACCCCACCATCTAGCCTCGAACATTTCTGTTAGCTGCTGATCTACAGCTCGTGTTTTATGTGCTGGTGCATCATCCATTTGGTAGTAGCAATCCCTCAGAATGTTAAGGGGTAATCCATCTATCCAGGTATTCCAGGTATCTTTGTCCATTAAGATTTTCCTCATAAATGTGATAAGCCAACAAATCATTCATTAAAATTGCAAAAACGTTCACGGTGAATTTAATTTGAAAACCAATAACCTCAATGAAATGTGGATTTTCTGTGGCCCAAGAATGTCGATTTCTCCTGTTGGTTATTCCATTTTCATGGAACTTGGCTTCATCAGCAGAACTGTCTCATCTTCTTGAAGCCGAATCAATAAATTTTCACAGAAATTTAGCCGCTTGAGAAGGTCAGTTGGTTTCAATTTTTGTAGTCTGATAAAAGAATATGGGTGCATGTTATGTTTCTTAAGGATCCTTTGAATGAAAGTATAGCTCAATCCAATATCCATTGATGCTGACTTAATGGAAGCATGTGGATTGGCACCAAAATACGCTAGCTTATCAATTAGATTGTCGTCGTCCTCGAGAATTGGTTTTCTCTTGTTTCTATGTATTTTGTTCCTCCAAATTGCAGAAAATTGGTTCTAATCATTCGAAATTTTGTTTTATTCATAGGCGCCAAATTTGGAAATTGGTTATTGAATGGCCTACAAGTTCTATCCACCGCTTTTTAACATTCGCCATGAATTGAAAAGAGATTAAACATATCCTCGTATGAATAATCAGCCATTTTATTATCAATCAAAGTTCAGCTACTTATATATATATATATATATATATATATATATATATATATATATATATATATATATATATATATATATATATATATATATATATATATATATATATATATATTTTTGAAAAGAGAGTATTTACAAAAATTTGAATAATTGTATTTACAATAAATGCTTTTATCTATAATTTTGGTGTAAGTCAGAAAAACACAAGTGTGAGCTCAAGAAATGTAACAGATTTTTCTTCTTAACCGCTTCATTCTCTTTTGCATTCCATGACTTTCAAAAAAAGGGTGAAAGGAAGGGGGGTTTGGGACAGGAATCTGTAACAATGGAAAAAGAAAACCAGCAGAAAAATATTTCAACAATCAAACTTCTTATATGACTGAACAAATCTAAGAAAAGATTTCACATAGCAAGCAGAGTCATGAAATGGACTAAGGAGATAATGAAAAAAATACATAACCTGCGATATTTCCACAAATTCCTTCTCTGTTGACCGAGAGGGCCCCGATGGCCAGGTTCAGTGTTTTTTAGAAATGAAAATACATTTGGTAAATGTGTAGTCAGGGCTGTTTTTATATTATAGTGTATATTGTATGTAGTTCTTTGGTTCGAGTAGATGGGACATTCTATGAGAATGTGTTTGATGGTAATTCTGGTGGCACATGTTCAGCAAATTGGTGGTTCTGTTGTTTCGTATATAACTTAACCACTTGATCGTTTCTGTTTTTTGGTATTTCTAGTTTCGTTTCGATCAGGTTGTGTATTTCGGCGAGTTTATTTTCACTTCCTGACCATTTTATTTGCCATGTGTTCATGATGCTTTTTCGGATAACCGGTTTAAGATCTAGGTATGGTGTTTTGATATTGTAGGTGACTCCTTCTTCTATTGCTTTTTTCGCGAATCGGTCTGCTTCCTCATTTCCTGGTATTCTAATTTGTGATGGAACTCATACAAATTTCACGATTTTATTGATGTTACGTAGATGATGTAATTTTTCTTTTATGGTTTGTAGAATTGGGTTTTTTAGGTAAACTTGTATGATACCCTCAAGAACGCTCATCGAGTCGGAGATTATCAAGATTTGATGTTGTGGTATTGTTTCAGCAAAATTTAGAGCACCTAGTATAGCCGTCATCTCTTCCATAAAGACGCTGGAGTGTTTTGAGAGTTTGTATAGGGTCTTGTGATTTTCGCTTATTGGTACAGCACCAACGCCATCTACAGATGTCGAGGCTTCGGTGTGAATGATTCTGTGATTTTGGTGATATCCAAGATGGAGTCGGGGTGGTGCAGGATATCGTGGATTTTATAAGATTGAGGTCAAACTGGATCCGTCTTAGTCTTTAAAAAAATGGTGCTGGTTTTAGGTTTTCAAGTTGCGTTGTTGTTCTAGCAAATACTGTAGCACATACAAAGTGCTGTGGGAAGCTTGATATTTCTGCGGCATAGGACAGAGAAAAGAGTTGTCTGCGCATGTTTAGAGGAAGTTTGTTAACTAGGTCGTGTAAGCTCTCTATTGGACTGTTTCTTAGTGCTCCTGTGATCACTATTATTGCTGTATTTTGTTTTGTTTCAAGTCTGTTCAACAGTCCTTTGTTTGCATTGTCGTAATAGATGCACCCGTAGTCGATTACACTACGTATGGTTAGGAAGTAGATTCTAAGGAGAATAGAAGTATCGCTTCCCAATTTTTTGCTGGCAAGTATCTTCAGGAGGTTCCGTCTTTCTTGACTTGATGATATATTCTTCTACATAATCAACTTTTACCTCGATACATTTAGTACTGCGTTTTTCTAATTTTTCTATTCCCTCAAGCTAAAAGGTTTTCTGAAGGCTCCCAAAATACGCTTTTGTTTCGATAATGACTTCTTCATTCGACTCAAATCTCTTACCGTATAGACATTTCTTTAGATTTGGATACAGAAAATAGTCGCAGGGGGCTAAACCTCGAGAATACGCCGGATGATGAAGCAGTTCGTATTCCAATTCGTGGATTTTGGCCATCGTGACTTGACAAGTGTGCACACGTGCATCGTCTTGATGGAACAACACTTTATTCTTCGTAGAATGCGGCCGTTTTTGCTTCAAATTAACGTCGAATCTATTCAAAAGCTTTGAATGATATTCGCCTGTGATCATTTTACTTTCATCGAGGTAATCGATGTGAATGACACTGGGTGCTTCCGAAAGAACTGTGGCCATGATCTTGTTGGCTGACAGACTCTGTTTGGCCTTCTATACTACTTTTGATAACTAGACAGGGTTGAGCTTCATTTGATTTGTGTGGCGTTTTTGGATATTTGGGAATCTTTCATTTTGTCGAACCACACCCTCGGGACAAAGTTATTGGTCTCAACTCTAATGAATGTTGAGCTTAACTAGTTATGGTCATTACCCTACAAGCAATTCGAGTGTTACACTCATAATTGGAAATGTCACGTGATGATTTCTACTTCTGCTGTAAACTTGATGTTGGTATGAAATTTATTCATAAATTGGAGAAATTCATCAATTTGCCTGTTTATGCCCTAGAAGCCTACGAAGATATCATCGGTACATACAGGTACATGTTTTTTAGCTAGGTCGGTATTAATAGCTATATATACAGGGTATCACAAGTTGTCTGGCATACTAGGCGTTTCTGGAGAACTAATGATGCTATCGTTCTGAAGTTCTGGTAGTTGATTCAGCTGATTTGACACTATATTTCTAAAATATTTTCAAATCAATAAGCGCTTCCTGTTATACCGGAAGTGCATACCAACTTTAATATTTATTATAGAACACTCTATATAATGATGTTTGGAACGTAGGTTCGGAAAATATAGACAATTATCAGGTGGTAACTATCATATTTCGATGAGGCAGTTATACGTATCCGAAAAAAACTGAGAATTCAATCGCTTTTATTATTAACGTCTCAAAATTCTGGCAATATTTCTATCACTAGATTTTCGGAAAATTTAGACGATTGTCATGAAGAACAGAAATTTTGTGATAATTCCGTTCAGCCAGATATCCATCTTGACGAAAACAATTTCGGAAAAGTTCAATTTGAGATGCCAGTTTTCACTCATTTGGCAGGATATTGCAGCTATAAGGTAAAACGAAAAATTAAATGTGACTTTTGTAAATCGAAATTAGTGTTCGACGAGGAAATGGTTGTCGAAGAAAGTTATAATTTGATAAAAAATTTGCGCCGTGGAGGTCTATCTTCTCCACACGATATTGTAGTCCGTTTGGTTTTAGTTAACAATTTCTAAAAGGATTTTGTATTGAGTTTTGTTTTCAACTATTGGATGACAAATGAAATTGAAAACTATAGGTTACCTGCTTGTGATACCCACAGCTCGGAATATATTTTGAAAATTATAATAGGTACAGCAAATACTCTTTTGAACAATTATTGCGGAAAAACAAATGATAGATTGGGAAAGATACAACGAATAAAAAGGAAATTGGATACAAAATAAGAATCATCTAAAAATAACAAAAATAAATTAATGTTTTCAATGTTTATAATAGTTGAAGCGCCTACGAACGCCCGGCTGGGTGGAGTATCGAGTTAGCGCGTTACGACTACTAGCGAGACGGTGCGGTCTAAGCGCTCAGACCTTATTATTACGGTGGTAACGCTCTACCTTATTATATCTTTCGGAAAGAAACCCTCTAAGAATATTACAAGATCTGATGGCTGTAATCCTGGAATTATTATATATTAGAATATAGTTAAATGTTAAGAAAATATATCAATCGAGCAGAATATATACTTTATGAATGAACTTTAGCATTATCAGCCAATGACATCAATGTACCAACGAGTAATGTCAGAGGCTTTCTTTTCGGAAAAATCAAGTGTACTGTATATATATATATATATATATATATATATATATATATATATATATATATATATATATATATATATATATATATATATATATATCTCTACAGCAAAAATCATCTATATTTTGCTTGATGGTTTGTTTTCTATAATTTCCTGTGAAAACAAAATGATATTAGATAGCAACTGCCAAGACTTCTGTTTCAGCGAATAAATCTCCAGTCCATAACCATCTTGTTATTGCGATTGCATCAATATAATCATTTTTAATTATTTAAGGTACTTTTCGTGTATTTCTTTCTGCCTCCAACTATCTCTTTCAGATTTAATATCCAATAATATAAGAAGTGACAACAATTTCATGTAATTTAGAAGTTCTCTGTTTATCATCAAAATGGGAACGTAGAAGAAAAATCTATCCACTATGACGATTGTTCAAATCAGTTAGTCCACGACCTCCAAGATGTGTAGGTAGTGCAACACTTTGAATTGCTGATTTTGGGTGGTGCTTAAATTATTTACAAAGCATTTTCATGGTTTTACATTGTGATTCATTCAGAATAGTTTTAGACCATTTAATAATTCCAAAAGAAGATGCAACAATAGGAACTGCATAGGAGTTGATAGCTCTGAAAATGTTTTTACTAGTGACATGACTCTTGATGATAATTCTGAATATATATATATATATATATATATATATATATATATATATATATATATATATATATATATATATATATATATATATATATCTGACTGAATCTCAGTAAGTATACAGAGTGCTCTTTTATATATCCGAAATGTAATCCACATTTTTCAATTATAGATTTTGCCGTAAAGATAAATGTATTTCCCATACCTACTCTGTACCTGTGATCTCTAATTTTCAAAGTTATGGCGAAAAACGAATGTTACGTACCTATCTGAAGTTACCAAAGGAGGCTTACATTTCTGCACGTGCATAGACATATCCCAGAGCATAGACAGTCTATACTCAGGATAGTTAACCAACTATTTTTGTTTTAACTATTAGTCGAATTATATATATATATATATATATATATATATATATATATATATATATATATATATATATATATATATATATATATATATATATATATATATGATTGCATGAACAGATATATGGTCAACACTCGTCAGGGTTTACCCCATATAATATATATATATATATATATATATATATATATATATATATATATATATATATATATATATATACACTATTTGTTGATATATTGATGTCATTGGTTGATAATGCTGAAAGTTTATGTATATTCTGATATATTGATATATTTTGGTTATAATCATTGTCTGGCAGTGGTATTAATTACTGAGTTGTGTATTTTCACGATTCTTCAGTTCATTTGATTATATTCTTCTCTGGAGTGAATTCTGGTCCTTCCTCTAACGAAGCTATCTATTTTTCATTGATATTACTGTTTAAAATGTTGGCAAACTTTGAGAATAATGTTTTATCAATTGTTTCGTGAAGTGCTGAATCGGTATTCGGCTGCTGTTTTGGTTAAAATAATTTTTAATATTTTTAAGGTAGAAAGTTTTCTTTGCAAATTGTCATATTTCATTTGACATCTGACTAATTTCCATATCATGATTTTAAATGCGAGACAATCTAATTCGATATGTAGTTTGTTGAATAATTCATCTTGCGCAGTTTCAATCTAGATTTTGATATCCTATATCTTATACAATATTTTGAGTTCTTCCTTCCAAAGCCGTTCGAATTTGGTTGTGTTCTGTTCGATGTTTCATTCTCGCCAGAAAGTTCAAACTTTATGTAATTAGGGATCATAATACGTTTCAAACACTCTTTGTTAAACAGTAGGTTGAGTGAAACTCTGTCGTATCTCATCTATAGTCTATAATACTTAATACACAATTCTGCCCGACGAGCTGTTCTAACGAGCAATAACTGGTTTATTCTTTGTTTATATTTCCTTCAACATGTTCTATTTCTGCTTTTAGGCTAATGACACGCCGGAGAATTCTGTTACCTCACTAACCCGGGAATTTTACCAACCCCTCTCGTGTCGAGGGAAGAGATCTTTAATGTCCAACACATCTGTTAGACAGGACCGACGGCTTCACATCTCCTTCAAAAGATGGAAAAATCGAACCGATTTTGAAGGGTTTGAACCCAGATAAATCTGCGCAGGAGACGAGCATAATATCCTCTACTCCATCGAGCCGGTATATGAAACGCCGGTTTCGAACATCATTTCCTGCAGTTGACCACTTGAAAATGACGTGACGATCGAGACCGGTCGTGTTCGTGAAAATTAAATTGTGAAAAGTATTAAATGTATTTCACTTTATCTTTCTTATCTATTGATTCAACTTATTTGTAAGTAGTTAAATCGTAGTAAGAAAATCATTTAACCACCAAACAATAACGGCTAAATCCATATAAAACCCTCATCCAATTCTCAAATTTTCATAGAAACTCAATTCCAACTATCACACACACTAAAAAGGATATTCAAACCGATCATTAATGATACGCTTACAAATGGCCAGCGTTTTACTCTTCTAACATCTGTCATTTCGATTTTAGTAGTGAAATTAATTAATACTTCAACTAAAATTCAAGCAATATTATGGTATGGTATGGTCGAACCGAAATTTCCAACAGGTATCAGTTTGATTATTTGTATTCGCAATTAATCATTTCACGGGGTTAAGTCCAGTCCAAGTTCTAGGAAGCTTTGAAACATAATCCTGTTTTAATACCAACTGTTGGCCAAATTATAGCGGGCACAATAACTAAACTCCCAGAACAGGACTTACATTATCATTTAATAAATAATTGTTTGTCTCAAATTGGGTTAATCTGTACTTCATTTGCGAAACACAGAGACAATTCGAATGTTCATGTAATAAAATGCAATTCTGTTTGAAATATAGCATGTGATAAATTTGTTTGTATACTATTATAATGATTATAACTTGTGAATATACTGTTGTATTATGTTTCCATTTCCAACTGATAATTAGAAATAGTGAATCCAGACAACAATTCTCGTAGAATATGTTATGTTTATATTATGTTGCAAAGTTACGTTTCGTATCATAGTCGCCTTTACATTTCGAATGTTATGAAGTGTTTCTACATTTTGAAACTATTTGATGCTATCTAAATGACTCCTAATTAATTTTTCGTATACACAACTTGAATTGTTCCTACTCGAATGAAAGAATCCTCAACCTTGTATGGGATAGGTGATTGAAAGGTCAAGTGGAGTCTGATAGACCTCATACCAAAATTAATGGCGTTATTAATAATTAGTTATGTTAAAGCAGCTTAGAGTTACCAAATTTAAACCCATGAAAATCTCCATAACACAAAGTCCTTTCAGAAAAAATCTTGGAGATTCTAGCATTTTGTGGAATTTAGTTCATTCCATTTTCAATGTCAATGTACACTTATTTCTTAATAATTGAAATCTAACGAACTGAACGCTATCTCATAATTCTGGAATTAAATTTTACTTGCAGTTGCGTGAGATGATTCATAAAATTCTTTGAATTTTTTTATTGCATCTATAGCTGAGACCATCTTTCAGAACGAATAGTTTATAAATAATCTGCAAATTTCTCTCAAGGTTAACGGAATAACCCTATTCAATATATTCTTGAAAATATATATTTTTCACTTGACTTTGTGAGGCTTTCACTTGGTAAAATTCCATTATTAATAATAAAAATAAGTAATGTGTTTTTAGAAATTTTCCTTAATAATCGTGATATTATAGAAAGTAAGGGTCCAAGTATTGTTCCTTGAGGTACTTCAGTTGTTACCTCTTCATATTAACTCTCTACTCTATTTGTCAGTACTTTCTGACTACATTTCTACATCGGTAGAACACATCGAAGTTTTAATATTAGAATATCATAACATAAACGCAGAATTTCGAATAAAAAATCAGATTCAAATTACGCGAATCATCTCTTGAAATGATCACTCTTTCGACCCATCGTTTGAAATTTTGCATACAGATAATACATATTGGAGGGTAGATCTTTGGGAAATATTAGAAATCAACAAATATAAACACTCAGGTATACTCATCAATGAACAAGTCGATTTAAGCCCTTCACCTATATTGAATCTCTTCGGGGAGCAATCTATTCCTTAGTTTAATTGGATATACCACTTGGGAAGAATCAACCCAATAAGCTTTTAATTGGTTAAGAACATTAACATTTATATTCTGATTCTTATTTTCTGTACATTCATTCGTCTGAAGGAGCTACGGTGTAGTGAAACGCTTTACGAATCACAATTATCAAGTAAAATTCCAAAAAACACATTACTTTTTTTTATTATTGATAATGGATTATTTTCATCGAGTAAATGCCTCCCAAATTCAAATTTTATTTATTTGCCTAAATCATCATTAGTTAGAAAGCCATGTTGAGGTTATTGCTACTCAAGAATGATTTCAGTTTCTCACTTAAAATGCCAACGTAAGTTAAGGTGTTGAATTTTTGTTCCACTTTATCGACGGGGTAGAATTCCGTCAATGCGATTCTACTTTGTATTTTCTTTAAAATGTTATTTATTAGTTTGAGATTGTGACCATTATTTTCGACTATTTGTTTAATGAAATTCAATTCGTTGTTGAAATTTTCTGGTGATAACGGGATGTTAATCAATCTATGAATAAAACTGTTGAATGCTGACATTTTATGTTGATATGGATGACACGAGGAGTTATGTATTATAATATCTGTATGTGACGGCTTATGGTAAATTGCGAAAACATGTTCTCCATTTTCATTCGAAATTTCTACGTCTAAGAAGTTAATTGAATTATTGCTTTCTATTTCGGTTGTGAATCCAATTTTTGGATGTAATGAATTTATATGATTTTCGAAAACTTTTAACTGTCTATCTGTTCCTGTGAAGCAGATAATGATATCGTCTACATAGCGATACCACTATAAACAATATCTACTTAGTGGATTATCATGAATTAATACTGTCATCGCGATTAGTAAAACTGCTTATACTTCAAAAACTGAAGAATTTTTAACTGCCGGAAACTGTATACCAGCAATTAGGGATCCAACCGCTCAATTTCAGAAAGAGGTTAAAAACGTTATTTCGATAACAGAATCATTAGTAACAGACCACGAAAAATATAAATTCATTAACTCCAATCCACAATCCCCCGAATCAAAATTCTTGATAAAACTTCATAAACCTGATTACCCTATTAGACCTGTTGTTTCTTATGTAGCAGCATCTTCTTTCAAACTTTCAAAATTCCTTAACGATTTGCTAATAAAACTTTGAAATTTTAAATCTTAATTTTCGGTCAAAAATGCATACGAACTAAAATCAAATATCAAAGATATCATTTTACCACCTAATTCCAAACACATTTATTTCGACGTTAAGAATCTATTTCCCAAAATTCCTCCGAAAGATAAGCACTACTTAGTTGAAGAATTATTTGAGACGAATCATGTCAATACGCTCATTACATCAGATATTCTATCATTACCACAAATTTGTTCAGATCAAAATTATTTTCGTTTCAATAACAAATATTATACTAGTGAAGACGGCTTGATTATGAGCAATCTGTTAAGTCCTTTATTAGCAGAAATATTCCTGAATAGTTTAGAGAAATTGATTCATAATCTTCCACTTAGTAAATATTGTTTATACTCGTATCGCTATGTAGACGATATCATTATCTGCTTCACAGGAACAGATAGGAAGTTAAAAATTTTCGAGAATCATATAAATTCATTACATCCAAAAGCTGGATTCACAACCGAAATAGAAAGCAATAATTCAATAAAGTTCTAAGACGTATCAATTTCGAATGAAACTGGAAAACATGTTTTCGCAATTTCTCATAAGCCGTCACTTACAGATATTATATTACATAACTCGTCATGTCATTCGTATCAACATAAAATGTCAGCATTCGACAGTTTTATTCATAGATTGATTTACATACCGTTCTCACCAGAAAATTCCAACGAAGATTTAAATATGATTGAACAAATAGCCAAAAACAATGGTTACAATCCCAAACTAATAAATAATATTTCAAATAAAAACAAAGTAGAATCGCATTGAATGAAGTTCATTCTGTCGATAAATTAAAACAAAAATTGAACACCTTAACCTACGTTGGCATTACAAGTGAGAAACTGAAATCATTTTTGAGTTGCATTAATTTCAACATAGCTTTCCAAACTAATAATAGTTTAGGTAAATATATATGAGATAATAAAACCAAATCTGATGAAAACAATAAGTCAGATGTTTATAGATTGAATTGCAATGACTGTGATAATTTCTACATTAGGAGAACACAGAAATTTTATTATTAAAATATCGGAATATAAACGTAGTTTTTCGAATAAAAAAATAGATTCAAATTACGTGAATCATCTCCTAGAAAATAGTCACTCTTTCGACTCATAGTTATTGGAAGGTTGACTTTTGGGAAACTTTAGAAATCAACAAACACAAACACTCAAGTAGACTCATCAATGAACAAGTCGATTTAAGCCCTTCACCTCTATTGAATATCTTCAGGGAGCAACCTTTTCCTTAATTTTATTGGATATACCTGTCATCAATAACCACTTAAGAAGGAGCAACCCAATAAGCCTTTAATTTATTTATTCTCATTCTTATTTTCTGTACATTCATTCGTCTGAATAAACTACGGTATAGTGAAACGCGTTACGAATCAGAATTATTAAGTGAAATTCCTTAATACACATTACTTGATTTTATTATAGATATTTTTCAATTTCAATTTATTTCCAGAATTTGCATGTTTCATAAGTAATCCTACAGATGTATATAATACCTGTGAATAGGTCTGGTGTTCTTACACTAAATATAATAGAACTAACCTAATACTATTTACATAGTCTTTGTAGCATAAATGAGTGTGTTCATCACAGTAATCAATTCCTCACATCACAACAACTGAATTTGACATATTTTCTTTTATCCAGTTCTTTAGTATCGCTTTTGGCTTTATTCATATCTAAACTTTTCAAGTATGGTTGCCTATGTGGTAGTAGCTTCAATGTTTTTATAGCTCTTGTATAGTTATTTTTGTTACAAACTGTTTTTAACATTTTCGAAAACTACTGCTCTCATTTCATGTAGTACTATTTGAATTTTCATATTTTTGTGATAGTTCGTTGTAGTTATATTTATTACATTCCAATCTAAATTGCTGCTTCACATTTAGAGGGTTGTCTAAGCTGAATGTAGATTCTGAAGTTAATAGGTAACTTTATTATAAGCCCTCCTTATGCTATTATACCATAAAATAATATGCTATGAAAGAAAGCATGATAGATTAGGCATGGTGTTCTTTGTTCACTATCTTCACAAGCTCGTACATAAGATACAATAAATATTTTATTTCTTTTATAATAAATTTTCTATGCTTATTCCATTTTAAATTATAGTTGGAATGTATTCCTAGGTTCCTCGTACTGTTCAACTCTTTCTATATTAATTCCTTTCAATCTTACATCGATTCGTTCAGGAATGCTATCACAATAGCTGTCAAATGTTATAAAAACAGTTTTTCTATATTTAACAGGAGTTTATTATAAGTCCAACTAAAAGGCTACAGTTTTAAAGTACTGATTCATTTTAATACATACTTTATCCGATTTTTCTCCTAAAGCTATTATTGAAACATCATCTGCATACGAGATTACATTATCAAAATCTTCCGTAATGAGATTATTCATATATATTATAGAAAGTAAGGGTCCAAGTATTGTTCCTTGAGGTACTCCTGTTTTAACCTCTTCATAATAACTCTCTACTTTTCTTTTGCTATACTTCAAATAACTTTTTAATAGATCTAGCGCATTTTCCCTTTCTCCGTAGTTATATAATTTACTCAATAATATTTCATGATCTACCTTGTCGAATGCTTTAGCCTAATCTGAGAAAGTTACGGTAATTGGTTTACTTTTATCCAAGTTTTCATAAATTGTTTTAGTTATGTAATTAAGAGCATCACCCGTGCCGCTTTTCTTTATGAAGCCAAATTGTTTAGCTGCTAGTATTTTATTCTCCATCATAAATTTTTGTATGAAATTACTTCTGCAAGTATAAGTTGGTTTGGTCATATTGAATTTGTTATACCGTTATTCTACTACTATTCTATAGTGTTTCTGCTATTTTATGAGCTATTGTTTGGAATATTTTTGAGTTAATTTTTACAATACCTCCTTTTGAATCTTCACTTCCTTATTATATCCATTGTTTCAAATGTATCAGTAGGTATCAAAAAATATTATTAGGTTCATAGGCGACAATTTGATATTTTGGATCTAGGGTGCTATTATGTCATTTGTTTAATTTTTACATATGTTGCAATAGTAATTGTTCAATCTGCTATCTTTTTGGATCTTCTGCAGTATAACATTCTTGTGTTCGCAATCTACGAATGTAATTGTCAGTATTCTTATTATTACCAAATTTGTTGTTGATATGTTTCCATAATTCTCTCGGATTATTGAAACGATTTTGTATCCCTGTCATAGTTTAATATAGCCTCTATAATTATTTTATTTAGTATTCTTTTATTGTTTCTGTATTCTTCTTTTATTTTTTATATCATTAGTATCTTTTCATGTTACTATATAGTTGCTATTTTTTCTTACATGATGTTATAATCGCTTCTGCTATCCATATTTGTCTGGCCACTTTCGCTGCCCCCTGTTCTAGTTTTATTTGCATTTAAAGCAATTTGGGAAACACTCTTCTCCCCAGAAAAATGAGATTTTATTATATTAATATCGCAAGAATATTTTATTTTATATATCTTGAACGTCAAGTCCAAAAAAGAGTGAAAATATTTTCCCAAAAGATTATAATCATTCTCTAATTACTTGATCACATTTCAATGGTGTAGCACAGAGAAGACGGGAGATTTCTCCCGTACATGACGTTTTTCATTATTGGAAGAAAAATTATCTATGGTAAAAGATATGTCAATGGTCATCTTTTAAATTCTACTCTACTCATCCTCAATTCATATTCTTGTGAAATGAACAATTATGTTTGAGATATCAACACTAATACACTCCCCACAAAAATTGTCGCATGACCCTACTTTTACGACAATACTATATAAACTTTTAGGTTGGTCATTCAAGAGTTGCTTGGTAGCTTTCAGAAGTGTAAAAAAAGAAGATATCTTTCAAAAGAGATGAGTTTGTGATGGAAAATATCAACAATTTTCGAGTTAATTAAAAATTAAGAAATTCTACCATCTTCAAACATTCGCGAAGAGACCGATCAACTAGCATCGATTGGTTACAAATCATTTTCAAAATCGAGTGTTTTCTCCCTGGGCCCTAATTATTGCAAGTAGACGTCTCGCAAGCCCCTCAAACAAATTTTGGATGTACTCTTGAGTCACTGAGTTCCAAATTTCAGGAAGCACATTTTCTAGTTGTTTCAGTGTTCTACAAGGAATCCTACGTTGCTGAATTTGCCACCCCATGTTGTCCCAAACATTTTCTAAGGGATTCAAGTCTGGACTTCTGGCTGGCCATCTTATAATATCAATTAAGGCATTTTTCAGAAATTCTGTAACTACTCTAGCTGCATGAGGCCGAGCATTATCATGCATATAAGTGAACTCTTCGCCAATCAATAGGCCAAAGGGTACGACATGGGGTTCAAGAATATCTGCGAATTATCTGGCTGCTGTCATTCTTCCATTATTTACTAGGACTAACTCAGTTCGACCATGGAAAGAAATTCCTCCCCACACCATTACTGAGTCCCCTTCGAGGTTTTCGGTTTGCAGGATATTGCATATCATTTAATACTAGATAGAATCTAGACTCGTCGGAAAAGAGAACGTTCGACCATTCTGAAATACCCCAATTTGCATATTCAAATTGAAGTCTTGCAACTCGATGCTCTCTGGTGAGACGCGGACCGGTAGAAGCCAGCCTTGGTCTAATATCGTCTCCTTTGAGCCTGTTCCTAATAGTTTACAATGAAATATGCACATTTCTGGAAAATGCAAGTTCATTTTGCAGCATTCTAGCCACACAGTGCTGAACTCTCAGTGCAGTTGAACGAAACCAACGATCAATAACTGGTGTTGTTATCCGATTTCTTTCCTGTACGGCCCTTCTTCCATATTCCCCTGTATAGTGGTACCGAATAATTGCTCTTGAAATAGTGGTTTGGTTAACTTTCAACAAGTTAGCCACGTAACGTTGGCTTTGCCCCTCCTCTAGAAGAGTTCAATTCTTACCACTTCATGATCACTCAAATAGCGTTCAAGACGTTCAGCAGCCATTACAATAAATTCAAAGATTCGAAAATCAACAAGAAACACAGGAAACTTGCATTAATTTAGCTTGAAAACTGAAGAGAAATTGAATGAATTCTGATAGTCAAATAAACTCATTCTTGTTTCAGATGTGTTTGAGAACATATAGAAACAAGTGTTATTACATAGATAAGATTTTTTTCCCCTCATATGTCCAAGAACATATGTTGACAAAGGAACTGCGATCGAGCTGCTTAATCGATTGTGGAATTCAGAATACCCGGTGATGCGACAATTTTTGTGGTGTGCATATTTAAAAGAATGATGTGAAATACATATCTTCTTCAAAACAAATGTTTCAGTACAGCTTTACGTTTCCATAACTATCAATTTGTCAGAAAGTTTCAAGCAATCACTTTTCTTGAAATGTAGTTCATGAATGTTAAGTGAGGAAATTGAAATATTTAAGAGAAGCATGAAATTATTCGCTTGAAGTATGAAATTCCATTCTTTTTTTAATCCTCCTGCATTATTCTGAATCCATATTGATAGGTATTGAACAAATGACACTGTATGATAATACTGAGTTTAATTCAATTTGACAGTAACATCAGAATTTTCTACTTGTTCATGAAAACGTACAGAATGAAACAAAATATGCTTCTTCTATTTTATGAAGATTACTTGTCATGTTCGTACGTGTTTTGATTATTCGAGGCAAATAATTGAACTATATTTTTCCGTCGATTCAGATTTTCTTGATTTGAATATTCTACACATCATCAGTTTGCTCAATCATATTAAATTTCCATTCATATTTGAGTTTGGAGAGTTGAAAAATAATGAAGTGAACACACACATATAGATATCTATTCCAAAATATATTATTTCTTCTTTATTTAAATTCAGAAGCAATAACAGATACTTATTTCCAAAACAGGTGAAATTCAGCTGGTTTGAAATCATTTAAAGACCCTCTTACATTTTTACACTCACAATTTTGTATTTTCGTATCACCTAATTAACATTTATATTAATTGGTAGATAATGGATAAATGGAGGTTGTTGCAAAAGATAGATAATAGATACAAACCATGTTGTGAATACTTTTTGAGATATATATATATATATATATATATATATATATATATATATATATATATATATATATATATATATATATATATATATATCACACTAAGTATATTTTCGTAGATCAAGTGAATTACTTTGTAAGAGAAATATATACAGAAAAGCCTATTACCCGATAATAGCGTCTCGGAAGAAATCCCATTCTTTCATGAAAACAGTCTTGATTTATTTCATGCAGCATCCTTACATCCTTATTGTGATGATTTGAACATTCCAGAAATACAAGAAAAAATTGTATATGTTAGGATGCTTTATTTAAATTCAGAAATAATAACACACATGATTATGAATTTTCTGAATCTTATTGCAGTTATAACAACAGATAAATAACATATTAATAGCATAAAAGGAATAACTTTCAATATTCTTATCATGCCAAAGGTCTTTCCGAAAATAGAATGAAGTTCCTTTGAGGAGAAATATATACCCAAGAAGTTTGACCTGTTCGTAGTGTCTTGAATCCCATTATTTTCTCTAGCATAGTGTTGATTCATTCCATACAAAATACTTATTATTATAAGTTCAACATTCCAGCGCCTTCAGAATTACAAAACGTTTAATCAATAAATTATGAAATATTATTTCTTCAGAATGCTGAAACAAAATAATTATAAGAATGGACAGGAAAATCATCAAATTTCGTTCACTTACATTTGAAACTAAGTTTATACAAAAACAAATAACGTACGTCATATTTTGATATTCCAAATAGATTATTGCATCAGAACGTATGTATTTGTATGACTCTGAACTTTATGTTAACATTAATCTACTACTTTCTTTCGCATTGTTATCCTCCAGAAGAGGGAGCGCTATTTTCTATATATTCGTCGTACTAACTTTCGGATGAACTCGGCTCAAAAGGTGTAAGAGGCAAACAGTTTGATGTTTCTGATTCATTCTTTGAAAATATAGTTCAGTCGTAAAATGCGCGAATCATACCTCCCGGTAACCACATATAAGTAGGACGAATGAAAGAAATTGACGAAATTAGGCATAAGCGAACTGTCAAAATTAAGGTATGTAATTTTGACAGTTCGCTTATGCTTAATTTCGTCAATTTCTAGACGTTAAAGCGCGGCCAAATTGACTGGAACCAAGTTCGATTTCTGGAGTAGATGACATTAAACGTTAATTTATTGATTTCTTAAACTTCGATTTCGGAAGGAACTGCACATAATTTATAAAAGGAAAGATATGGAAATATATGTTTACTAAGGATTTTGTTGTGAATTTAATCTATAAATAAGATTTCTAATCGCTGCAGATTTTTAGTGTCGACTATTTTGGGAACATCTATACCATCCAAAGAAATTTCAATCAGATCTTTACAAGTGGTTTTCAAATTCCTCCTGCCGAAGTGCATTGCAACAGTTCCTAGAAGGACTGAAACTTAGATAAATGTCTTTCGATAATTGACAAATACGATCAAGATCAAGATGCACCCGTTGAAGAGCCTCCTCTATGGAATCTCGAGAAAACGGCATGTAAAGCTGAGTATCATCAGCGTACAAATGCGCTCTGTAATAGTAAAGACCATTACCTAAAACATATATACTGTGAAAAAAAATTGAGAGTCCGATAACGAAACCCTTCGGTACACCGCACGAAAATTCATCAGTACCACACATAACACCGTTGCACAACACAACCTGAGCTAGCCCCTCAAATAGTTCCCTAGCAAAATAGTTTCATCCGCAAACTCAATAAAATGCATTATGGCAAGTAACAATTCATGATTTAATTTATCAAATGCCCTTGGGAAATCTAATTGGATGAGAATTATTAGTGAGCGAGTGAGGAAGGAAATTAAGAAGGAAGATTGTATAGGCAGGAAATAAGAGAGAAGAAACTGGAACCGTATTGTGATCAGTTTGAAGGTTTGCAGTATTCAAGTACCTAAAATAATGGTGTGATTTACCTAAAATTAATATAGGCTAGGATACTTAAAGAAATGCTTTCAGAATGATTGCATGAGAAAATATATTATGTGACCTTCAATAATTGAGAAAAGATCATATTATTAAAAAATTATCAAAGCGTATAACAGTCCGATTTCTCGAATTAATCATGTATATCTTTTAAACTCAGTTTTCATAATTTTATTAATAATTCAATCTCATTCCATCAAGTTAAATATACAAACATTTTGAAATTCGAATCAAGAGTACACAGTACTCATTCTAAATTTCATTTCCACTTTATTGTTGCGAGAAGAATAATTTCGCTTTGTCATTAGTTTTTTGAAAATCCATAGTTTCTCAAAGAACCGAGTCTATATAAGCTCGGAATTAATTAGATTCGCTCTCTTTCCATTTAAAAATCTTCGGAATGGTTTGTGATTTCATTGGAGCTGTGTTGTAACCATTAGAGTGAATAATTTTCAGTAAAAGTGTTTAAGTATTCTTTTGATTTTCTGGATGAATTCCAATAGTCTCATCCGTTATAAGTAGTCAGTAATTTTTCCGGATTTCCTTGAGAACGAAATCAATTAGATAGTGAGATTTCGAATTTTCTTTCGTTATATTAACCTAGATCGGTATCTGCGATTCCAAGGGTTTTTTTTTAACATCAAAATATTTTACTATCATGAGTTTTCATCTTTATGCCAAACCTTGATATTTCACGACTGAGGTAACCACGTCTTTAGGGAACTAGTCTTGCCACCTAGAGCAGTCACCTGGTAAACCATATTCAGCCAATCAAGTAACCTATAAGCTGTAAGATACATAAATACCGGAATACCAATATAAAACACTATCCAACTATCGTGGGAATCAACCTCAGTCCTAAAAGCTAAGTGTCCTTCTTTATGATCCATTTCTTCTCTTCTATCTTCATTAATCGTTGACTGAGCTCTATCATTGAGTTTCATTTTGTTGAATTAGTCAGATTCTTCTAAATTGATAATTAGTTCTTATTGAATTCATGAATTCATCTCGTCTGAGACTTGGTTAAACTTTGTAGTTGTTTTTCTTTTTGTATTAGTAACCTGGATTATAGTTAATGATTAATTAGTCAGTTTCTGTCATTTCGATTATTATTCTGTAATAAAGCTAATTGAATGAAGTGAATACTAATATTCCTAAGACTATATCTAGAATGTAGGTTCTAGACGAAGATCTCACACACTGAGATAGAGGGACTCTGAATAACTAGGTATAGGTAATTTATAGGTAATTTCAATTGTAATTTCATTGTAACTAGCTTTGTTAAAATTTAATGTCATTTAACTTCATTATTTAAAATTCTTATTTCAAGTAGAATTGAAATATGAAATACTTCTCCAATTTTAGATTCAGCGAGTTAGAGTATACTAAATATTTGATTTGATTTGATTCATTTCTCCTTCAAGAAAAAATTTACAAGGATTGTCCACTGATAATTAGCTAATATAAATTTGAGAATTCTACATCAAATATGCACGATTATAAGACATCTACACCATAAAAAGTATATCTACAGTTTAAATATATTAATATTATGGCTACTGACAGTTTCTCGCAAACCAGATCTGTATGTGGACTCCAAGATAAGGTGTCATCGAGGAGGAACCCCAGTATCGTTAAGTTTTCAGATTGACATTTACTTTTTGTGCTTGTAATGAGTTCTTGGGTCTCATCGATGTTCAAGGAAAGTTGGTTAGTCTCAAACCAATCTTTTGCATTTTCTAAATAAACCCTGGATTTTACCTGAAGATCCTGAATACTTTTCGCTCCATTTAAGAAACTTGTATCGCCAGCATATATTCTAGTGCCATCAGATGATGAATTCCAGACAAGGTCGTCTATAAATATAATGAATAGGTCTGGGCCCAGTATGCTACTCCACATGTAACATTGAGCTTAGGCAATTTTTGCTCTTTCCAAACGACCATCTGATATCGATCCCGAAGGTAAGATTTCAAAGGATTCAGGATTGGTTTTCAAACCATGAGATTCTAGTTTCTGTAATAATTTTTTGTGATTTACGCAATCAAATGCCTTGCTCGAATGCAGACAAGTCAAAATTGCTTTTTCCATTTCATCAAATTCTTCGAATACAAACTCCACTATTTCGATCAATGCAGTAGTGGTCGATTTCTTCCCTGTGAAACCATGTTGACATTCACTAAGCAACGGCCTTGTTTCCAAGTAATTCACCAATCTAACCTTAATAAGGGTCTCAAAGATTTTGGAGATTTTTGGCAAGATGGAAACAGGCCTATAATTTTCACCTTCATTCATATCTCCTTTCTTGTGTAGTGGTGCTAGTCTAGCTACTTTAAGCTCATTTGAGAAATAACCTTGCTGAAAACAACTGTTTACTAGGAAATTCAGAGGCTCTACAAGATGTTCTATGCTTGCTTTCAAGAGCTAAACAGAGTTCTTCTTCTCGACGTGCCATCTCTATCAATGAAGGTTGGATATCACAACGGCAAATCTCTCTCTGTCTTCAGCGGTTCTGATGAGCTCTTCGAAGTTCATGCCAGTCCACTGACGTATGTTCCTCAGCCATGACAGTTTTTTCCGTCCTAGACCCCGTTTGCCCTCGATCTTTCCCTTGATGATGAGCTGTGCGTAACGGTATTTGTCGTTTCTCAGGATGTGACCCAGGTATGCAGTTTTACGGACTTTTACAAGTTTGAATAGTTCTCGTTCTGTTCCAATCCTGCGCAAGACTTCTTCGTTCGTGGTATGCAATGTCCATGGTATTTTGAGAATTCTGCGATATGTCCACATCTCGAAAGATTCTAGTTTGTTGATTGTTTGTGTTTTTAGGGTCCATGTTTCGACTCCGTACAAGAGAGTAGACCGTACATAACATTTTGAGAGTCTTAAACGCTGGTCGAGACTGATTCGTGAGTCGCAGAGGAGCTTTCTGAGTCGTACAAAACAGTTTCTGGCTTGTTCTATCCTCGATCTTATTTCTGTGTCTGGATCTAGTTTGTTGTCTATCCAGCATCCCAAGTATTGAAACCTATCCACTTCTTCTAATATCTTTCCGTTTATTTGGATTGGTTGTGGAACATTCTTCGACTTTTTGATTATCATTACCTCGGTTTTCTTCACGTTTATTTTCATACCGAACTCATTGCAGGTATTGCTAACGCTGTTGAGGAGTCGCTATAGACCCTCATCCGAGTCAGCGATCAAGACAGTATCGTCAGCGTATCTGATGCTGTTTATGTTTACGCCGTTAATTTTGACTCCCTCTGAGATATCTGCTAAAGATATGTCAAATATTAGCTCTGAATACAGATTGAACAGCAAAGGGGACAAGACGCAGCCCTGCCTGACTCCCCTGCCGATTCCGATTTGCTCGGATATGGATCCCTCTATTCTGATTCTAGCTCTCTGGTTCCAATATAGGTTCTGTATCAGAGTAATGTCCTTCCCGTCTAGGCCAACGCCGCGAAGCGACTCCATCAGCAGATCATGTCTCACTCTATCAAATGCTTTTTCGAAGTCTATAAAGCAGATGAAGATGTCTCGTTGTTGATCATAGCATTTTTGCGCTAGTACCAGTAAGCTGAACAAAGCCTCTCTCGTGCCCATTCCGCTCCTGAAGCCAAACTGGTCATCTCCAATGTTCGCCTCGCACTGGCTAGAAATGCGGTTATGAATTATTTTAAGTAGGACCTTTAATGCGTGGCTCATTAAACTTATTAGACGAAAGTCTCCGCAATCTTTTGGATTTGTTCTCTTCGGCAATGGTATGAAGATCGATTCTAACCATTCTTGAGGTATTCTGCCAGTTTCGTAAATGCGGTTATAGAGAGCGACAAGCAGGTCGGTGTTTTCTTTGCTTACTAGTTTTAAGATTTCGGGATGAATTTCATCTGGCCCTGGGCTTTTGTTTGCCTTGAGTTATTTTATCGCATATTCTACTTCGGATTTCAGAATACTTGGTTCTTCCACATTAATGTCTGTTTGGTAGGGCTCTGCTCTAGCGCTCTCAAACAGAGTCTTGATGTATTTTTCCCATTCTTGTAGTTTTTCTTCTGTGGAGTCCAATAATTTTCCGTCCGAGCCCAATATGTTGTGGACTGCAAATTTCCTGTTCGTCGCTGTAAATTCTTTCACCTTCTTATGTAGGTTGAAATGGTCATGGCGTCGTTGTAGTTCCTCTATTTCCGAGCATTTATCCTCTATCCATTTCTCCTTAGCACGTTTTGTTTTGTTGCGGAATATTCTGTTAAGATGTCTGTATTTATTCAGGTTACCAGCAGCTTTGTATTCTCTCCGTGAGTCCATCAGATTTAAGGTTTCCTCTGTCATCCATTCTCTCCTGTTTCTTTTGGGAGTTGGTTTTAGATTTGCTTCTACGGTTCTATTCAAGATATCTTTTATAGTTTTCCACATGCTATCCACATCAGTGGTAAGGGCAGAGTCCCGAGAGACATTTGCGAGGTGCTCGTTCAGTTCTTGACTTACTGTTTGTTTTATTGTGACATCCCTCAAAAGTCCCACTTCTGGTTTTCTTGGGGGTTTTGGCTTTCTAGTAACTTTCCATCTCGGTCTCACTGTAGCTATAACAGGGTTATGGTCTGAGCCAATGTCGGCTCCTGGATAGGTTTTCACATTACGAACTGAGTTGTGGAATCTTTTGTTTATCATAATAAAATCGATCTGGTTTCGGACTATTCTGTCATTTGTATGTTGTGGTGATGTCCATGTGTAAAGTCTGCGAGGGTGATGTTTGAACCAGGTGTTTGTTACAGCCATATCGTGTTGTTGACAAAATTCAATAAGTCTTTCGCCTCTGTCGTTTCTGACGCCCAATCCAAACTCACCAATCAGATCCGACACTTGCCCTTGGCCTATTTTGGCATTAAAGTCGCCCATGAGAATTGTGAGATCTTGTTTCTTAGTCACTTTACAGAGTAGACATAGATATCTTTTGATGTTGTCATTTTCATTCTACTAACCACTTCAAGTATTTCTGAAGGCGTTGTTGTGAATAGGAACATTGATGTAGGCTCTTTAACCATCCTTCTTCAGTAATTCGCAACTGCTAGCATCGGCCGTCAGTTTCGAATTCGAAAGTTTGTATCCAACGCTTGCAAAGTATGTGTTGAGCTATCGTCATTTTTATAATTTATCTGCTTTTTTGAATAAATGATTCTCCAAATTTCTCTAACACTAATATCTGATTCATTAATAGCTCTGGAATCCTCATATCTGATAATTTCTTCTACTGCGTGCTTCAACTTTCTCTTCATGTGTTTGTGTGGACTGTCAGAAATATGATTGTGGCATTTCAAAAATCAGAAAATTTAACAGTCTAAATGTATGATTACTTAAAATGTCATATTTAATTGTAGCATTCAAATAACGGTAATAGAAGGAAAGGAAAATTAGTACACTTATCGATTTGTTCTTTCCTGAGGGCAACTATCTCAAAGGTCAAAATATCACAGTGGCTTTATAATTAGAAATATAAATTCCTAATCATCATGATTATCTTCTTCATTGATAAGTTAACAGACCAATACAGAAATACAAGATTACTTAATGCTCATCTTCTGTATGTAAATCGAAGGTATTAAATAATTTGGCAACTATCCCACATTTACCCTATTTGAACAGATTTTACATTAATCAAGTTTTAATGAAAGCTTTAGCTTAATAATGTCACCATTAGGTTCGTTGATGAGTTGTTAGTGTTGAAATTCCGTCGAGGCATGTGGGAAACAGTATTATATCCTCTATTTTTAGCAGGAACCGGGAATCTAGCGCGGCGCGAACTTTTCCAATAGAAAGATCCTGAGTTATATCGTAATTTATGTCGATGCCGCTATCCGTAGAAATTGAGAGTAATATATTTTCATTATGTACAGTATGTTTACCACCGGAGTTGTTAGAGTTGAAATTTTCAATGCGGATTGCCAAATTTATGTTCAATATCCGCAGTGGAACAACTTTCGGTAAACGATTCAGTTCGAATACAGCAAATATTGATAAGCTATCAGATTTCCATTTGCGTCACATTTGTCAAGACCTAAACGCGTGTATTATATTTCGCGCATTGGTTTGAATGCCACGAAATTGAATAAATTGAAGTGCTATTGGCAGGGCAACTTCCGACGTGACAAAGATTGCTTTTTGAATACAGTTCGATGAGAATCAATCGCCGAATCGCTGTTTCAATAGGAATCAGAAACACGGATGGACTTTCCTACTTCATCATCTATAAGCGTTTTCTACCATATTTAATCATTAAACCAACATTGCGCTACATTTGAAGAATCTCATCCTTCTATTGTTTAAGTGACAAGATTTTAAATAATGAGGCTTTTTTTTCTACAAATAGTTGATTGATTCGGCCGTTACTACGTGATAGTTAATCATGATCTATATATATATATATATATATATATATATATATATATATATATATATATATATATATATATATATATATATATATATATATATATGTATATATAGCTTTTGATAGTTCTCCCATTCATGGCTTATAAAATTGATAAGACACTTCGTCTTTTTCTTGAATTTGTAATGGAAAATTGGAGAACCAATATTCATTTAAATATTTCAAAACAATCGTTAAAATCCGAAGTAAATCCAATCGAAAGAGGTATTTTTCAAGGTGATTCTTTAAGTGCTCTTTGGTTTTGTCTTTGCCTTAATCCATTATCTCATGAATTAAATGCTACTAGTTTCGGCTTCAAAATAAAGAGTCTATCAACTGAATTCAAATTAAGCCACTTAATTTATTTAGATGATATTAAATTATATGCCGGAACCAGATCTGATTTAAAACGTCTACTTGAGATTACTTTCAACTATTCCAATGATATTCATATGAAATTTGGGCTTCCAAAATGTAAAAATCTTTCTAATGAAAAAGGAAAGATCACCTCTGAATATATAAAGATTTCCAATATCGAAATCGAGCCAATGCATCAAGGAAATACATATAAATATCTTGGATTTTGTCAAGAGAAGACAATTAACCATAGCAGCATTAGAGAAAATATTAGAAGTTCATATTACGAAAGACTTAGCATTATTATCAAGAGTCATTCAACTAGTGAAAACCTTTTCAGAGCTATCAACTCCTATGCAGTTCCAAATTTTTATATAATCAGAGGTGATCTTTCCTTTTTCAATAGAAAGATTTTTACATTTTGGAAGCCCAAATTTCATATGAATATCATTGGAATAGTTGAAAGTAATCTCAAGTAGACTTTTTAAATGTGATCTGGTTCCGGCAATAATTTAGTATCATCTAAATAAATTAGGTGACTTAATTTGAATTCAGTTGATAGACTCTTTATTTTGAAGCCGAAACTAGTAGCATTTAATTCATGAGATAATGGATTGAGGCAAAGGCATATAGATATATATATATATATATATATATATATATATATATATATATATATATATATATATATATATATATATATATATATATATATATATATATATATATGTATTTTCAGAATTATCATCAAGAGTCATGTCAATAGTAAAAGCCTTTTCAGAGCTATCAACTCCTATGCAGTTCCTATTCTTACATCTTCTTTTGGAATTATTAAATGGTCGAAAACTGATCTAAATGCATAACAATGTCAAACGAGGAAAATGCTCTGTAAATATCATAAGCACCACCCAAAGTCAGCTGTTCAGAGAGTTACACTACCTAGACATCTTGGAGGTCGTGGATTAACTGATTTGAATAATCTTCATAGTAAACAGATTTTTCATCTACGTTCCCATTTTCATGATAAACAGAGAACGTCTAAATTACATGATATTGTTGTTGCTTCGGATTATAATCTTACACTTCTGAACTTGACAATGCAAAAGGTAGATTTTGATATATTTGAGGATGATTCTGAAAGAGAATGTTCGATGCAGAAGTAATTACACGGAAAGCACCCTAAAGAATTGAAGAATGATTATATTTATGAAATCGCATCGAATAAATGGTTAGTATCTGAAGAATTGTTTGCTGAAACAGAAGGCTTGGCAATTGCGATCCAGGATCAGGTTGTTTTCACGAGGAATTATAGAAAACACATCATCAAACAAAATATGGGTGATTCTTGCCGTAGATGTTTCTGTTCTTCAGAAATAGTTTTTCATATATTATCATCTTGCTCAGTCCTTGCTTCTACAGATTATTTAGAAAGACATAATGCCGTCGCTAGTATTATTCATTTTAATCTAGGAATTAAACATGACCTAATTCCCAAAAGAAAAAATTTCACAAATATGAACCTGAGATTATTTGTGAAATGACAAATATAAACTTTATTTTGATAAACAATTTTTGCAACACAGCTGTAAAACACAATAGACCAGATATCATTCTTAATGATGAACAGAATCAAATAACATATATAATTGATATTGCTATACCCGAATCACATAATATACAAAATAAATACAATGAAAAAATTTCTAAATATATGATGCTTGGCGACGAGATCAAAAAATGTGGAAAATGAAGAAAATATTTATTCTACCGATTATTATTTCCACAACAGGTGTTATTCCTAGAAATCTTCACAAAAGTATTGAGATTTTGGGTCTGAAGAAAAATTTGTTTGAACAGATACAAAAGATAACAGTCATCAAATCTTGTAATATTCTTCGTAGGTTTCTTTCCGAACAAAATAATGAGGTAGAGTCATAGGTTTTCTCTATAAATTATACTGCTCAGAATCTCATTTCATATTTTATTTATTGGTTTATATAAATGTAATATAATTAACTGACAATTTTTTCATATTTGTATTCAGAGCAGTATTATATTCGATCGTTCACCACTTCACACAAAGGAAACTATTAATGTATAACATTCAGTGTTACTTGACTAAGGTCCGTACACTGGATTTTTCCGGGAGAAAGCCTCTGACACTACTCGTTGGTACATTGATATCATTGTCTGATGATGCTATAGTATGTATATATTCTGGTAGATTGATATATTCTCATAACATTTAACGTTATCCCAATATATAATTATTCCAGGATATGTTTTGATTATAATCATTGCCTGGCAATGGTAATAATTACTGGGTGGTGGATTTATATTTCTTCATGAAATCAGTTTGATTGCATGAACAGATATATGGGCAACTCTGTCGGGGTAAAACCCATATATATATATATATATATATATATATATATATATATATATATATATATATATATATATATATATATATATATATATATATATATATATATATATATATATATATATATATATATATATCTTCAGACGAATTCGTCTGAAGAAGCTACGGTGTAGTGAAACGCGTTACGAATCGCAATTATTAAGTAAAATTCTTAAAACACAGTACTTGTTTTTATTATCCCTAATAAAGTCTATTTCTCCTGCCTCCATTAAGTTTCTTACCCTTATAAGACTACCTCCACCTGGTTTTTGTTTTCGCGCGAAACAGGTGATAGTTTGAAATTCCGGGACAAGCATATTATCCTTCATTTCATCATTTAGGCAATGTTCAGTCACACAGAATAGATCACAGTTTAAAGTCTATACAGTATAGTTCACTATATCAAGTTTATTGGTCATACTTCTCACATTCAAGTTTAAAATGTTTGTCGTTTTCACTTCTTTTTTCGATCCACTGTTTATCAAAGTATCTTTTTTTTTGCACTTCAAAAAGCTTATATCTAGCAATACTTACCCCTGCTGGCTAGTTTTCCTCCTCATATATGTCCTCTAGTAATGAGATGCCCCCAGCTATTTTGAATGTTATACTTTTGGCGTCATCTCGCATTGGACAAGGCTCAACGTCGAAGTCTTTTCGCGAAAATGTCTTACATAAATGTTCATATACTGCTTCTTTTGATGCATTTAGTGGCACTTTACGCAAGTGAATTAAAACTCGTTTTGGCGTACTTCTAAAACATATATTCTCGGAATATTTTATCGATCCTGTTGTTATGTTTCGTTTCGTCTCTTTTACTTCATACCATTTGAAATTTTTTTTGTTATTATTTTTAATGCTTCTCGGTGAAGTACTTGGGGTTTTCCGGAGTTTGTACTTGAATCGCCAACGTTGCTTGCATTCATTTGGCTTACCATCGAGTTTCCACTTTTGAGTAGGTCAATTATCAATTCTTAATCATATAGTGTCCTTTCTAAAGTCTTTAATTTCTTTTTTGAACAATTCACTTCATTTTGCAGCACATTTAAATCACATTTCGATCGATTCATTTCATTAACACTTTGGAGGTTATTATCAGTGGAATCATTAAAATCGCCACTATTTTCCGTAACATCGCCTTCTACAAACTTTCTCAGTTCATCTTTCAAGCTGGATAAATCAGCACTAATTTCAGTTGTATCTACCACGGTTTATATATATATATATATATATATATATATATATATATATATATATATATATATATATATATATATATATATATATATATATATATATATATATATACGAATTCGTCTGAAGAAGCTACGGTGTAGTGAAACGCGTTAGGAATCGCAATTATTAAGTAAAATTCCTTAAAACACAGTACTTGTTTTTATTATTGATAATGGAATTTTACCAAGTAAAAGCCTGCCAAATTCAAATTTTATTAGGGAGCTCTCTATTGAGGATCAGGTAGAAATGTCGGCTGTAAATGTACAAGATCATAACTTAGTTATGGTTTGCATTTATCGCCCTCCGAAGGAAAATGTTGATTGTTTTGTTGATCAGGTATATGCTGCTTTAAACAGAATACCAAACGAGTTTTTTCAACACATTCTGGTAGCTGGAGACATCAATGCAGATTTCCTAAAAGATTCCAAAGAAGAAGTGAAAATAGAAAATCTTATGAAGAGTTATGGTCTCTACGCTGTATTTCATGAACCTTCCAGAGTTACGAAGACATCCAGCACTTGTGTGGATAATATTTTCACCAATTTTCATATTGCAGATCATAGGGCACAGTTCATGAAAATTGGGAAGCTAACTAAACCTACGGATAACATAACTTATAAATATGTAAAAATGATTAACGATCCTAATACTCATCTTTTTAAGGAACAACTCCGGATGACAGACTGGCTACATATTACTAAGTATGAAGATGCTGAGCAATGCTATGATGAATTCCATGAGATTTTTCATTCTCATTTTCAAAGCTGTTTCCCTATGAAGAAAATTAAAATTAATGAAATGAAACCAAGTCCTATCTGGAAAAACGCAGAGATAAAGAACATAAAACATAAACTTGAAGCAGCAGAAATAATCATGAGGGTCAAAAAAGACGAGAACTCGACTGAACCTTACAAGCATTTGAGAAACGCCTTCAAATAATCTATTGAGTCTTCAGTAAGAAAACAAGATGCGAAATACCTTAACAAACCTATAAATAAAAATGAAGCAATTTTGGAAGTTATCAATTCGAAAATCAAACATATTAGCACAAAAGACGATAACGAGAGAATATTATCACCGGAGGACTTGGATGAGTTTTTCTTGAATATTGGAAAAAAATTTCACAGCAGGTAAATCCCACTTCTAAGACGCAATGTAGGAAATATTTGAGAGGGGCCAGGAACACTCTGGATACAATGCTTTTGCTCAATGTAAGTCAAAAAAGAAATTGATAAATTGAAATGTAAAAAAACCAAAGATTTATACGGTATATCAGTAAGTCTCCTGAAACAAATTGCTGATAAAATATCTAATCCGCTATGCCAGGTTATTAATAGGTGCTTCAACCAAGGAGTTTTTCCAACCCAACTCAAAATCGCCAAAGTGGTGCCGATTCATAAAAAAGACAACGTAAATGATTGTTTGAATTACAGGCCAATATCAATTCTGCCAGCGATCTTTCAAATCTTCGAGTCGCTCCTTATGTCGAGAATCACAGGTTTCATCGAATTGAAGAATATACTGAATAACGCTCAACATGCATTCAGAACAAAAAAATCAACAAAAACAGCAATGACAGATATAGTTGAGGGCATACTCGAAACTTTTGAAGAAGGTGAAATAGCGCAGCTTTTTTGCTTGGACTTGAGCAAGGATTTCGATCGTGTTGTAAGAGAAATACTCTTTGAAAAAATTCAATTTTATGGTATCAGAGGACCAACTTTGAGTATACTCAAATCATACCTACAGAATAGATATCAATCAGTATTTTGGAACGGAAGGACACCTCTCAATAAGTTGGTAGAGTTGGGCGTTCCTCAGGGCTCAATACTCTCTCCACTCTTATTCATAATATACACAAACGATCTCGTATACAATGTCGATGCAGATGTAACTACTCTATATTCTGATGACACGAACTACTTAAACCGGAGAAAGACTCAAGAACAAGTAGAGGAGAGAACAAAGACAACAAAAGAACAGGCTCACAACTGTTACGAAGCTAATAGACTAGCACTTAACATAGAGAAAACGCAAATCTTACTTCTATCCACAAAAGCTAAGTGTAATGGACTTAGCCTTAGCATGCTTGGAATTGCGTTAGACAGCTCTCTCAGTTGGTCTGAACATATAAAAAACGTGTCCAGAAGATTGAGTAGCGCAATTTATTCGATACGAAGAATAAAGCAAATAGTTGATGGAAACGCAGCAATACTTACCTGTTATGCTCATTTCCATACTTTGGTCTCCTATGGCATCCTTTTGTGGGGAGCAGTGGAGGAGGCATCCAAAATATTCCCTAAACAGAAGAAAGCTATCAGAGCAATTGCATGTATCTCAAAAAGCTGCAGAGAATATTTAATAAAATATGGAGTACTGACCGTTCCTGCTCATTATATTCTCACATTTCTTTGCCACATTCACGAGAATAAAACAGCTATACTTAAACATTTCAACCATCATTCCTACGAAACAAGTTCTCGGGAAAAGTATGTTTTGCCTCATCATAGGATTAAAAAAACACAGAATAGTTTCAACTTATTAGGAATCAAAATGTAAAATGTGTTATCAGAGTATCTCAAGCTATAACGTGCAGAGAAATTCAAAAAAGAAAACAAAAAGATACTAACCTCTAAAGTTTTTTATTCTGTCGAAGAGTTTCTGAATTCAGAATATTCGTGAAAAGAATTGTCTGTGAATAAATCGTACGGCGTCTTGCTGTCCTGTTGGTGATTATGTTTTAAATATGTAATAAAATTAACTTTTTTTTTTAATTTTGGATATTTCATATTTATGAACATTCAATCACCTAGTTTTATCATGACAATTCCTTGTTAATATTGAAGGATTTTAATGAATTATTAAATGATTAAATTATGATGGTCCAGAGAATGAAATTGCAATGACAGGTTAGCACCAGCTAACTGGTGGATAGACTGCCCCAATCGATAAAGGAAAGACCTAAATATTGATAAGAAATAAACTCAATACAAACATAAGGATTCGTAATTTTGAACAAAAGTGTTGTGGAATTTTGAACAATTGTCAATACCGCACTTTCTTTTGAATCTGCAAGGAAATATGCGATGGGAAGCGATAAACAAGATAATCACTTCTTTTTATCCATAACCCACTTCCATCTTTCTTGAATATGCATTTTTATAAATTGTTTACACTTGTACACAGAATGACTGTCTTTGGAATAGAACACACATTCATTCACGTCGAGTAAAATTAGCAACTTGTCTGCTGAGAGCCAGCGGTTGGAGATCTCGGGTGATCTCCGGGTGGTAGACGAGACATACAGCCCGTCTTTGCACACTATCCAACATCTAAAACGAATGTTAGGGCGCAGATCCCCTTACATGGGAACAATATTCCAAAGCAGGTCGAATCTGCGCCTTATATAGAAGCAACAGCTGAGATGACGCGGAGTATCGCTTGGCTCTGAAAAGAAAATTAAGTTAAGCTGATACAGACTTAGCTATTACTGAAACATGTTCATGCCAGCAAAACCCCCAGTTGACCGTTATTCCGAGAAGGTGGATCGAATCTTTGGATGCGATTTGTTGACCTTTCATCGTTAGAAGAGGTTCTCCAGTGGTTCTAGAAAACGTAATTGATTGTATCTTGCTCGCGTTGAAGCTCACCCAGTTCAACTGACCCCTCTCCGATATCATCTGTAGGTCAGAGTTTAATTTGAAACATGTTGTACAAACATGAGTGACGTAGGCGAGCAGATCTCTTGTCAGTCTGTGAAAACCATACTGACAGTCGTTAATAATTCCCTGCTACTCAAGATATTTGATGAGTTGATCGTTTATAACTCTCGGTTACGAATGGGTGCCAGTTTAGGAGCACACTTTCACAGGACAATTGGCGGTTTTTCGTCTAGACCAACTGCCTTCTTGCAGTTCAGCTGCTCAAGAGCCTGTCTGACAGTGCAGAATCTGAACTTGATTTCTGCCATGGAAGAATCTGTAGGTTGAATGTTCGGTGGTATTGCGTTAGATGAATCTAGCACACGGAAATGATGCTATATTTCCGTCTCCTCTAACAAGAGGCGCAAACGCAGATTTGCAGAAATTAGCCCTGACAGTCTTCGATACCAGTCTGACAGTCTTTGTATCCACCCAACTAGAATTATATAAAATAATTCAGGAGCATAAGCTATGGGTTAATACATATTTCATCGATTTCATGCACTGGCTGCTAATGGGCATTCGGTTCCCCTCTCACGCTCTTATCATTCTGAATTAATCCCAATAGAAAAGATGTGGGCATATGTCTAAAACTGAGTTGCCCAAAAATGTTACTTTAGCAATTTGAAAATTTTCTGATCCGCAATGTGCAACTGTTGCCTCCTATACATCCATTAGCAATGGTGCAGACAACAAGGGTGTCGAAACACCCACCATCAAATGGATCAGAGAAATGCTCAAGGGTCGGATCATAACGGCCACTGGCGACACTGAAGTATCGGTATCAGCATTGAAAGGATGCCCTCAAGGAGGTGCCCTATTGCTGCTATTATGGTCAGTAGTTGTTGAGGGCCTCTTGAAAAGAACAACGCTAGCTTCAACGAACGAGGTTATGCTGATGATCTAGTTATCATGATTAGGGGAAATCATGATGGAATCTTATTGAACCTGATGCAAAAAGCCCTCAACGTCGTGAATGAATGGTGTACTGAAGAGGGGCTCAGAATCTATCTAGATAAAACCATTGTAATTCCATTCACGAGATGTAGGAAGTTGAACTTGAAGCCTTCTTTTCTGAATGGACATACTATGAAATTCTCGGAACAGGCCGAGTATCTATGATTGACCCTTTATCAGAGACTCAAGTGGAATTTACACATTGACAATTCTTTCCAAGGCTACATCGTGCCAGAAGGGATGCCGTAGACTCTTCGGAAAGACCTGAGGGCTACAGCCAAAAATTACCTACTGGTTATACACAGCGGTGATAAGACCCCTTGTTACATATGCATCGTTCGTATGGTGGACGAAAACATCAGAAATAACTACGCAAATCGAGCTGCACAAACTGCAGCTGCTAGCATGCGTGGGCATAACAAGGGATATGAGAAGCACCCCGACTACTGCCCTGGAGGTAATCAGAAATATCCTTCCTCTTTACTTTGAATTGTAAATGGAGGGGCTGATGGCGGCATTACGGCTCCAAGGACAAAAAAAACTATTTCCTGGTGATCTGAAGGGACACCTAGGGATTCTGAATCACATCCAGAAATCTTATCACAACCATCGGATATACTGCCGCTTAAGTTTGATTTTCGTACACCCTTAAAATGGTTATAGAAGACCGAATGATCGTAGAGGGAAATTAAATCAATAAGACCAAAAATCTTCCTTCTGGTACACGGACGGAACAGAAACAATTGATTGAACAGGAGAAGGCATATATGGACCCAAATATACGTCATCAGTGCCTCTGGGCTCTAGTCCCACAATCATGCAAGCTGGAACACTTGCTGTAAACCTGTACTGCCAATAGACACTACGAAGAAAACTCAAAGGTGCACAGATCTTCATTCTAACGGACAGTCAGGCAGTGATCAAAGCTCTAAACTCTTACAATTATCGGAGCTTATCTGTGTGGGAATGCCGTTAATCATTGAAGCAACTTGCTGAGGGGAACAAACTTTTTCTGAAGTGGGTGCCTGACCACGAAAGCATACAAGGAAATGAAGCCGCTGAAGAACTGGCTAGATCAGCTGCTGAAATCCCACCCATCGGACAGGAACCGTTTTGCGATCTAAGCAAGCCGCACAGACGACAGGAACTAGAACAGTGGGAAGAATCTATCAAAAAAGAATACTGGAGGAAATCTCCAGACCAAAGGCAAGCGAAAAAGTTCATTGACTATTCGCCAAAGATAACGGTACAGCTTCTCCATCTCTCTAGGGACGAGATGAGGACTATAAGAGGCCTCCTTACTGGACACTGTCCACAGAGATACACTCTCAGTGAAATGGGCACATCGGAAACTGAAACATGCTGAATGTGTAGAGAGAGCGATGAAAATGCCGAACATATTATTTGCAGTTGTATAGCAACCGTCCGTCAAAGAAATATACACTTTGATAGCGACAAATTAGAGCCGCACGAAGTGAAAGCGAAAGCTCCCAGGAAGATCCTTAATTTTGTAAGGGAAGTAGATCTACAAGGAAATGACTAAGAACAGTTACGAATAAAAAACCAACTTGGTCACAGTTCGGAAAGGCTTGCAAAGCCAAACGACCCCCTCCAATGTAATGTAATGTAATGTTCAGTTAATATAAGAAGAAGTTGAAAAAATTGAAGAACAATATTTTGAAAAAGAAAATATAGCAGATGATGATAACGTGGATCATATAATTTTTAATTTAGATGAAGATAGCTGTTATGAACACAGTGATGATGGAAAAACCGATGACCTTGTGATCAACTTTCTTTTCAAAATTATTCACTAGTAATATATAAGGAACCTTAAATATTTTTAGTTATTTTCAATCACTAAAATTGACGAATATCTATTGTTGATATATGTTTAGTTTCGTAATTCAATAAATTACCTGTTTTTATTATTTTGAGCAGGTTATTAATGTTAATGATTCAATAATTATTTCCATGAAGGTAAACAGGTCTTAAAATCAATAATCTTTTGTTTCCTTAATAATGAATAGATTTGGGAATTTAAATTCAGGTTTTGTTAAGATAGTAGCATTTTAATGATCTTCAACTAAGTGCCTAGCTATCAAGGCCGACCAAATAATTCGGGAATTAACAAATGTATAAAACAGAATCAACTGATTCTTTAAATTGCAGTATACAGTTTCAGATCTTTGGCGAAAATCTGATATCCATATTCATCGGTTGAGAAATGTCATAGATAAGGTTGATGAAAAAAAGGGGACTTGATTTGAACCTTGTAGAATACCTAAGGATTCCACAGAAAATACCGACCTGAAACCATTACATAGAGAGTACGCTTGGTCAAGTAACATCTGAAGAAAGCAATAAAATCATCGGTCAGATCAAAGAATTCCAATTTTTTCCATTTTATATCAAGGCTTATACTATCAGATCCTTATGAGAAATTACTGCACACCATATTCATGTGACCCTAGAATCAATAATTATTATCGAAAACTGCTTCGAGGAGGCAAGGTTAGTCAGAGTGGACCGTTTTTCTTAACTATATTACAGTTGAATCTTAAAGATCAAACACTCATATGGGCGCAAAAACTAAGGCAATCCACAAATATGGGATGGTAGTTCTCAATCTCAATTTTATAACCTGATTTAAATATACGATAAATTGTAGCCATTCTCCAACAATGTTGTGATTTTGGAACCTTTGGCGTATGAACAATGAAGATACTATATTACCACAACACCAAAACTTTAACCTAAACTCTCGACGCGTGTTACGCTAAGTTAGCATCATCAGGAGATGATAATATACTATATTTTCATTTGCTGATGATGCTAACTTAGTTAGCGAAACGCGCGTCAAGAGTTAAGTTTAAAGTTTTAGTGAAGTGGTGATATAGTGTCTTCATTATTTTTCAACACTCTGGATAAATTTGAAGCCTAGGGAAAGATTAAAAATATTCGTCACTGGTCCAGCCAAGACTCCTACTTCTTCTTCTTTTGCTTCAAAACTGGGGATATAATTTTAGTGACCAGTCATTATTCCTACAACATTATTCGCTCATTAAAAGGTATATGATGGTTCTTTCTTCGGGATAGGCTAATGAATCATTCTGGAAATAAAAAATATTCCTTATATTTCATAGGTTTTTCAACTTTGTTGTTAAGAGATATTGCTTCATGCTCCTGATTAAACACTTGAATATAAAAAACTATTTATTTCCAGATTCTTCAATTCAAATTTCATCGAAAAAAAACCAAAAATTATGTTTCGGATGATCGGAAATTGAAAAAGTTTTAATTATTTTTGAGATTATAGTTCCAATATTTCACGGAGTGACTTTTCAATTCTGAATTCCTGAAATTACTGCTGAAATATGGTGAGCACATTTCTCTCACTGCAGTTGGCGAAAATTATTTTACTTTTATTTCATTTTACCAATTAAAATTATCCTGGAACCATGTTCACTGTTGATGTTTGACTTGAACATACCATGTTATTTGAGTTGTTAAACTCAAGTTTCGAACATTCCCAGACTTTATTATGTTGATCTTATTAATCTCCTGGGGGTGTAAGTCATAGGATATCTGGTAAACCGTAAAAAACTTATTTATTGCTTCAGGCATACGAAAAACATCAATTGAATTAACGTGAGTAGTTTGAGCACCTTAAATATATTGGGAAACTTGTTATGGAGGTGTAAGATAATATTTGTCTTTGATTACAAACTGCAAAGGTTAAGAACAACTCCTGTGGGAAAACAGGATACGAAGAGTGAAGAATAGTCACTTTTCGTCTTCATTCCTTAATGCTCAATTCGATTGGACTGAAAGTTAGTCAGGAGAATTAAGGTTCGTTAGATAACTACTATTTATTTGGAATAAGGATAGAGTTTTCTGGTGAACAACAGTACTTCAAAATAAGAATAAGTATTGGAAGTGATGCAATATATCAACTAATTCTCCGATTCCACTGTGATATTTAATCATGATGATAACAATGAATTAAAGTATGTGTTATACTATCGCAAGAGATTTATTCAAGATTGGAATTTCGATCTGTCGACCATCTTTAGTTGACAACAAGTACTGAACTTAAGTTGAAAATATATATATACAAAAACAGGTGGATATTAAATCAATAAAGGTGCAAACTATAGATAATTATGATGAAGACAGGTACTATTCAAAGATATCAAATATGGACGAATAAGCCAGGCCATTCCGCTCATTCAGAAAGTTACCTTTATGGGGCATTCGTTAGAGTTTGAATATTTCAATGGATTCATGGATTCTGAGAAATCTAACTTTGGTCGGTTAGGTATTGTGTAAATACTTTGAAGTTGATCTATGAGTGGTAAATGATGGCCATTTCCGATAGAATGTGAAGCGAAAGTAGATTCGTCGGTTCAATGGTTATTGTAATCTGATTGATGCTCATCACATCTAGTTTTGAATGAATGACCAGTCTGACCTATAAAGACGCCTTCACAATCCACACAGAACAACATGCAAACTCAGTATTGTCAAATCTATCAGTTTTGTCTTTACGATTGAAAAATTCTTGGGCAAGCTTCATTTGCGTTTTGGAAGCTACTTTTTTATGATGTTTTGGAATGGCATTGCAATCTTTTTGCTGTATGTATTTATCTGTATTAGTTGATCCTCAACGTGGCTAAGTATTATGATATGCTATTTGTGTTTGTTCGTTTCTGATCATTTTTTTATTATATTTTAGAGATATCCATTGTTCTTAGCTATTTCTTTAGTGCTTCACACCTCTTTGGATATATTTTGCTTGGATAATGGCAAAGGAAAGCTGTATGAATCATCGAATTAAAAGCAGAGTATTCATGGGACTTTGAGAGTGTTGAGTAATCAGGGATGCAAATTTTCAATCGATGGAGTCGTTCTCGAATTATTCGAAAAATAAGAAAAATCTTCGAATTTGGCGCTCTCTAGCGGTCAAATGAGAAATTTTCATAAGGTAACTTGACTAAAATCGACTTATGTGTACACACAATTCACGGACTCTCTGTATATATATATATATATATATATATATATATATATATATATATATATATATATATATATATATATATATATATATATATAATTTCTTTATTTCAATCACTCTACAGCATATGTATCAATAATATTCTAGTATGTTTACATAGAATATGGAACAAATAATACAATGAAACAAAGACGTAAATTGTACTTAATATTATTCTTTATACCTAATTAAGCAATAGAAAACCATTGAAGGTAGCCCTTGTGCATGGTTTTATATGCGGTAAGTATTTAACAAAGAAGCCTTAGTAAGAGAAATACAAAAGAAAAATTCGACCAATACAGAACACGAAAAAGAAAAATAACCATTCCCAGTGAAAACAATACAATTTTTGTAGGCGGTTGGCTTTGATTGATCTATCTGATTGGAGGATTTTAATGTCGACCATAGATAACATCAATGAGCGTGGATTCGATAGTAGCCACTTTTAATTTTTTCTCGAACAAATTTATAGAGACTAAATTTCTTAACTTTAAAGGTAGCATATTAAAAGCTCTGGGCCACAGAAATGTGAAACATCTCTGACCCACTGTTTTAGCCATTCTAGGAAGCAAATAACTTCCTGTTGCATATCAGGTCCGAAAACCATGAGAAATTAAATGATCCTCCTTTTATTGCTTACAAAATACACAAGCATTCTACTACAAAAAGGCTGCCTCAAATCCAGTAGCTCAGCTTCATGAAATAATTCGTTTGAGGGGTAAGTAATATTTCTTCCCAATATACATTTAATGACTCTTTTATGTAATACTTCTAATTTCTTTAGGTAGCAAGTATCTACACCACCCCATACAAGGACCCCATAAACTAACAAAGACTGAACCAATGCCGAGTAGAGGACCTTCAATTGAGTCACATCACAGAATTCCCTACAGTATTTGAACAACGGTAAGAGACCTCGTACTTTCCTTGACACTAACAATACGTGAGAGTCCCACCGAAGATGAGAATCCAACACAACCCCGAGGTACTTGACTGATCTTGTCTGTCTTATTTGAATAATATCATTCTCCACTTGAATATTTAAATGATTGTAATCTGGCAATGAGATTATATAACTCGCAAAAGGTACATATACAGTCTTTTCAGAATTATAAGTGAGACCCTTCTCCCTCAGAAAACTCAAGATCAATTCAAAATCAACTTCACACTTCTCCTTGAGAGATTTCCAAGAAATATCTTGGTAAAGGATAGCTGTATCATCAGCAAAAGATATTATTTCCTCAGAAGTATTCAAGGCAAAGAGGTCATTAACAAAAATACAAAACAATATTGGTCCTAAAACTGTCCCCTGAGGGACTCCACAATGAACTATTGTCTCAGAGCTTCTGACACCGTCTATCTCTACAACTTGCTCTCTTTTACTCAAATAATTTCTCATTAACTTATGAGAGTTACCTATAAATCCAATATTTTCTAGTATTTTAAGCAAATCACAATGACAGACGTTGTCAAAAGCCTTCGATAGGTAAACAAATATACATAAGACTGGGACGCCTCCATCCATTGCCTCATAAATTTTTGATAATAGGAGTGCCATTGCATCCTCGGTCGATTTTTCAATTCTGAAACCGAATTGTCTAGATGAAAGTACCTTAAATTTTTCCAAAAAACTATTAATTCGTTCCTTGAGAACTCTTTCAAAAATCTTTCCAAACATTGAGATAACCGAAAGTGGCCTGTAATTACATGGAAGCGTCCCATCACCTCCTTTCAAAATAGGTCTAACAATAGCAATCTTGAAAATCGAAGGAAAATCACCTTCGTTAATACACTTATTTAAAATAAATGCCAGAGGATGAGAAATCAATTCAGACACTTTCTTAAGAGTTTCCGCACTTATACCGTCATAACCTGGTGACTTACCAGATTTCAATCATATATATATATATATATATATATATATATATATATATATATATATATATATATATATATATATATATATATATATAGATATGGTGTTTTAGTTTGGGAGTCTGACAGTCTGACGTTTGAAATAACGTCTGATTGTCCTCTTACTCGTTTTAATCATTTTTAAACATTTTCATCTAGATTTTGAACACATTTTATTTATGCTTTTAAATAATTTATCTCTATATATCTTTCATATTTATATAGATCATGTTTTTCTTTTATTGCCAGCTAACTGCTACGTTTTTGCACGCTTTGGATGTAGTTCACCTCGTTCAGTCCACTCGGCTGACTGTCGATTCCTTTCTAAGGTGTGATAATGAATCCGTGTCTGATCCATTGTGGCAAATCGTCGAAAATCCTCTGCTCTATTACGGTTAATTTTCTTCAAACAGTGCCGAGAATCATTGACCCTTTGTTGTTTTTAATAAAGAATCAATAAGCTTGGCGCCCATTTTGCACACTGCTTTCGAATATCAAAACATTTTTTTTAAACAATACCAACATGAAACTTGGATATCTACAGGGTTTCAGTTATTTCGATCAATTCAATTCTTCGATTATTCAGATCAATTTTGTGTCCGCTTTCAATGTTTTCATATGTGACAGCCTTTTTGGGATGTCCACTGCGTCTTGGATGCTCATATCACCTCGAATAAATTCTGCGAACCATTTTTCCACCGTTGATTTTCCTGGCGGTGCATCCGAATAAAGTTTATCCAGCCATGCTTAGGATTCTACTTTTTATTTTTTGTCACCCAAAAGTCATGTTTGATCAACCCACAGAATTCTCTTTTATCAATTTTTCAACAATAACAAAAGTTGATTTACTTGCAAAGCCATATCTTGCGAACAAACGATTGGACAGCTTGAAACTTTTTATTCAGATGTAATTAAGATTACTACTAACTAAAAATCATTTGGATTTTACCCTAGCAACTCCATCTACATATCAGTCTACGAACTTTTCACCCCACTTATTACTAAACGCACTAACAAGCATCACTCAATAACTAGTGTTATTTACATACAAATAACATGAAATTTTCAAAAGCTGTCAATTAAGTACAAAGTCATCGACGGGTACAATATTGCAACAGATGACACTACTAGTATAGTTACCTTTGGAATGTAGGTTGTATTACTCACATATACTAATAAACAACAACCTAATATACATTTCATGAATTTATAATCTCCCAAAAAATCCTCAATGTCACTTAAAGGCAATAATCGCAGAAATTCGGAGTATCTCAAAAAGTTTCATTCATTTCTATCATTCGCTGAATCCAGGGAACAGATGTACGGTCCGTGCTGAATGTAATTATGAGAAACTTTGTTATTCCGTAATCTCCAGCAGCATAAAAAAATAATGAATTCAAAGAATTCCCAGTGTTTTCGAATTAAGTTTAATGAGTCAGTAGTAAACAAGTCAGACTTCAGAAAAAATAAACTCGTAATAAAATGTGTGGGAAACGAAAATTTTCCTCCCTAGAGGACGTGCTAATGTCTTACATTAAACATTCACATAATTAACTTCACCATTTCACATAAAAAAGCATACTCGACTCCGTTCCTCTGAATTATGCTCCCCATTTACTTTAATACCTTTTTTTCTGATAGTGTCCTTAATATTCTGTCAAGATTCGTAGCGTTCAAGTGTTTTAAAAGCCATTTCGTAAAAGCAGTTGTATTATTTTATTTTGTGCTAAACATATTCAATTCAATCTACTCAACGTTTCGGTGTTACCCATCTGCCAATATTAAGTTCTTCAGTCACAATAAGAATTAAGAAAATAACTCTCAAGATTACGAGTGACCCATCGGAGCTTGTTCTTCACTTCTATTTGATTTCTGATTTAAGTATTCGGAAGTGAAAAATATTTGACTTTCTGATAAAAGATTTTGATTTTGGATTGATTGTAAGTCTTAGATCTACATTTTGATGTTTCAATATCCAAAATTTGTATAATATCAGTAAGGTAGACTGGGTACGGTTGTGCCATTTGCATTTAATCGGTTATAGTTTTCTATGTTCACTAGTAAGCTGAACAAAAAATAATTTTTCGTATAACTTATACATAGCTCCATGTATAAATAGTGAAAATGTCATTCCTAAACAAACAGTTTGCTTACAGGCACAAGTTAAAAACAGGAAAAATGTCACAAGCGACCACACACCCCAGGGGCGGTTGTTACAGTGCTGGGGGTCAAAAGTGACAGGTTTAATAGTACTCTGAAATCACTTTTATTGTATCACCCTAGCATCAATGTAACATAATAATCTTTTAAAAGGAAAGGAACAAGAAAACATATATAACTCAATTAAAACTAATATGACACTTTATCATTTGTGGTTATTACAAACAGTCTTCACTTATCTAAATTGAATAAACCTCTTTTTCTAGATAGAAACTAGTAAAACCAGCTTTCCACTCTTTAAGTGTACATATCAAGTACTAGTAAACGTAAAATTAAAATCTTTGAAATAGAAAGGCCAAAATGTGTTCCTCAATAAACCAATGAAAATCTTTATATTAACATCAACACTTAAAATCAACCAAATAGGTATACATAGCACGCAAAAAACTAAAATGTATCTAATCAGTTTCATTACAGATCTGACAAATGTAATGGCTACTGCCATCTGTGCAATAGAAATGAGACCAAACTCCACATAGTCATTGGCATTTGATTCATTCCTTTCCAGTTCTACTCTCAGAATATCTACTCAAGCAAATCAGACAAAAATACTCTTCTTTATCTGATGGCAATGGTGATGTTCACAGTAAGATTTTTCTTCACACGTTTGCCTCAAACCGTTATTGTTTCACATCTTATTCTTGCCTCACTGTCTTTTTTCAGGCATGTCTGTATATATAGTAGACTAATTTTTTTTGGGGGCCTTCGGAAATGGTCAAACATTTTCTGATGAAAAAGCAGATGCATTGGCTGATGTTGAAGCATTTGGATCTTGAACATTCACAATAGAATTTTGAGTTGAAGATTAACTCGATAGCGAAGTTGAAGGTGATGCTGTTATCTTGTCAGATCAGGAATAGTTTTCTCTATCGTTAGGGACCGATTCAACTCTTTTTAGGGACGGTTAAGGTTCAATTTGTTCAGATGAAATCGCCGGCAACAGCTACAGTATTGTCGTCAAGGATTTAGATTTCCATTGCAGAAGATGGTGCTACAGAAGTAGTACCTTCTATGTCTGTCTGTCACAGAAGAAGGTCCTGCTGGATTGTATTATACAGTATATTGTATTTGGTCTGTCTATTACAGAGAACAGTGCAGAATCGACTTCCTCGAATAGATGTTGATTGTGTGGGTAGATACCAGATTTCGAAAAACTAGCCTGAATATTTCGTTTCCGTGACAGCTTGTATGTCGAAAATTGCCATGGTTTTGCCTGAGCGGCTAGAGCTATATATATATATATATATATATATATATATATATATATATATATATATATATATATATATATATATATATATATATATTCTTTTGAAAAGGGAGTATTTACAAAAATTTGAATTATTGTATTTACAATAAATGCTTGTATCTATAATTTTGGTGTGTGTCAGAAAAAACACAAGTGTAGGCACAGGAAATGTGACAAAGGAACCATACTATCTTGTATATGATTCAATGAACGAGTGAAAAACCTGAGGAAAAAACTCGTTTCTCTGTCGCTATTGCACTAGCAATAGCTTGTCTGTTTATGTTGTGTTAGTGTCCTGTGTACATAAAGACTACCAAAGATTTTGCTGCTTAGCCGCTTCATTCTCTCTTGCATTCCAAGATTTCCAAACGAAGACAAGGGTGAAAGGAGAGGGGTTTGGGACAGGAATCTGTAACAATGGAAAAACAAAAACAGCAGAAAAATATTTCAACAATTATACTTCTTATATGTCTAAACAAATCTGAGAAAAGATTTTACATAGCAAGCAAGATCGTGAAAAGGACTAAGGAGCTAATAAAAAAATACGTAGCCTGCGATAATTCCTCAAATTCCCTCTTTGTTTGATCGAGAGGCCTGATGGCCAGGTTCAGTCTTCCAAGTGATGCCGATTACGATCTATAGATGTTTAAGAATCATTATGGACCCAATAATTTGGGTAAACATTGCCCTTATAGTATTTCTTCGTGGAACTTCATTAATTTAAAGAAAAATTTGCGAAAAAATTCTGACAGTAGTTCGAAAGATATGACTAATGTCATGCTTGTGCGAGCAGTGATGAGGGAATAAAAACAAAATGATTCCGTTTTCCTTACGAAAATCCAAAGTGTTGATATGAACATGCGTTGAATGATTGTCTACAATTAGCAAAACTTTGAGCTATGGAGAAGCGTTGAAGAAATTTTGAAAATGTTTGGGTTAGACTAGAAAAGCTTCATCTTCCATCCAGTCAGGATTTGCAGTCCCAACTGATCCTACCGGCCTATCCCTGAGAAAATGGTAGTGATACGGAACGCGAGGAAAAATTAAGGAAAGGGGAACGCTCTTTTCAAAGGCATTGACTGCGAATGTTACCGTGACTAACGTGCCTCGTTTAGCTGAAGTAATGGCTCCCACTTGCCGTATGCTGCGTCTGGCTACGACTTTGTATGGATTTTGGACGTTAGTTACGCCTGTTTTATCAACATTATATTTGTCTTGTGGCTCGAAGGTATGTCTTTCGATAACAACTTGCAGGTTATAGTAATAGTCTTCTACATTTGTTCTATTAAAGGTGGTTGCTCTTGAAAATTTGGTAGCTCGAGCCAATGAAACTGAGAGCGGAGGATTTTTCTTCAAAAACTAGCGGAACCATTTCTTGCTCTCTTTCTCATTCTGAACCCAAGTAGTTGATTGTTTTAGATTATATTTATTTGTAATCTCAAATGCTGCATTCTTTACCTCTTAAGGAGAGAGGCCGAAATAAGTATCAGCATAAGTTGTTAAGTATCTTGAAAGCTGCGGCTCTTATTCTTCCGAAAACACTTTATTGTGAGCGATGCTCCCAATATTGACATTACCACGGGCATTTCTATCCTCATTCGTGTTGGCATGATTTACGCGCACTAGATTGATTTGAAACATATCTGCTGCTTGATGTAGTGAAATATGTTGTTTCGTTACATAATATGCCTTTCATACTGAGAAATATCTCGCCTACCACTTTAGGTCTTTCTCAGGCGTTATCTGGGTATATGACAAAATGGAAAACGACTTTTAGTTATGTCACAATGTCGCATGTACCCATGAAAAATGTCACAACCGTACCAAACGCACTTTTTGCTAAAAACAATCATCATGCTGAAACGTAATAATCTACGAACAAAGTAATCACTGATATTTATTTACTAATACATACAACATATCGATAAATAACACTTAATAATCTATCTGTATTCATATATTAACAATTATTGAAAGAAATTGAACAAAATACTCACTTTTGATTGTCAAAAACATATATGGATCCCTACTAGATTACACATATTCAAATCTGAGATTTTCGACCAAAAGACCGGAAACACGGGGGCGGAGCCTGTCACCTCCCCTACTGCCCCTCGATTGCTATACAAGGTCGGTCGGCAGTCAACCCAATAAACGTTCCAAAGTCGATGTCACCGCGACAGCTGCTTATTTCCTCGGAGTTGGAGTCAGTTTTACGAACGTGTAAATTTAATGCTCACTCTCTTCTGAATGAAAATAATGACATGGAAATAGTAACTTTCAGTTCAACCAACATAACACCGGTACCACCAATAACTAGGATAAAGTGCTCCCTTTCTTCTGAATGACAATATGAGACGGATGAGATATCCATGTGTAGAGATCTTTTCAGTTAGTCCTATATTCGATCTGGAAAATAAATAATTCCGAATTATAGTTGAATGAAAAGTTTGACAACACTTGAAATAAACTTTTGAAGGTAAGTGAACGTAGTTTAATGTTTATTTTATCCATTACTATGTTTATTTTGTTTAAGGAAGGAAATGACAAACTTTCAAATTTCATAAATTCAACATTTTGAAGTTACTCTAACCTAAGTCATGTGATTCAAACGGAATCTTATAATAAAAGAAGTTAAGAAGACTCACAATGTTTGAATGGTAAGTGAGTGTAATTTGAGGTTTAATTATGTATTTTCATTTATGTTTTTTCAACATGCTCAAGAAATGTACTCAGAATTTATATATTTCATTCTTCTTTCATGGTTATTCTGCGTGAAAGATTATTTCTAATTACTGGGATTCTTCATCGAATGAATTTAGACTATCTTACAAAATGATGGGATATCCTTTGAGTTGCTATAAATAGATATTGTGCTCTTTTGTATAACAATATTTTTTCTGAGTGGAACTCGATTATGTTTTCGTTTGGTCATTTAGTGCATGTATCATATGAATATTGTAAGCTATTCACTGAAAGCTATATCTGTTCAACCTGAATGTTAGTAAGACTGTGTCCATTTTAAATAGAATTTTCGTTTCCATTTATTTAACAGGAAGTACGACCCTTATTCTGCAACTATCCAAATGTAAAAGTGAACAGGAATGTATTTGACAATATTCAATTTTGAACCGAAAAAAGTAAGGTTAGATGGTTGATTGACCTACATATATTTGGAAAATAAGAAAAAATTATATAAGAACTGTGAATCATCTATCTCTCAGCTGAATGATCATTTTGTTAGAGGTTTGACTAATAGTATTTAAACTATCATGACGATATAGAAGGAGATGAATAGTCAAGCCTTCACATTGAGATTCAAGGCCTTCAAAAATAGATATAAGAAGGAAGTTGCAGATTCGAGTGTCCGTTTCTCAAATAATGTTAATAAAGAATGTTGGAAGATCATCAACGAACATCGAAGAAAAAGAAAAATAGAGAACATTCAACTATAGAACAGGGAAAGTGATTTGTAGATAACTAACCCAAGGGAAGTGGCCACTGGTTTCAACCATAATTTTGCTGCCTTGGCACGCTCTTTATATGTTGATCAAGACAAGTATGAAATATCATCCGTGGTGTTTTTCTCACGCCAGTTATACCTGGGGAAGTCGAAGAAATACTACAGAAAACAACTAGAAAACCAGAAACTGGTCTGGATAGAATTGAAGGAAAAATCCTGAGACAGGCTAGAGTACCAATAATTCATGTTCTCTGAATAATGAATCCTTTGAATTGAGAGTGTATCTTGAGAGACTTAAGCAATCAAGGTCTATTTCGATATCCCTGGGTCAAGAGACCAAGAGATAAAGTAGGCAGTTATCGAATAATATGTCTCCAAAATCAACTGGCCAAACTTTTCGAAACTGCATATAATCTTAGATTAACCAACTTTCTGGAGAAGAATGATGTGCTCAAAAACTTTCAAAATGGCTTCAGACAAAACAAGAGTACGGGGACAGCACTCACCGATGCTATTGAATTCGTGTATGAAGCACTTAACAGCAAACATCACTGCTTCGCGCTATTCTACGATCAGAGTCAAGTATTTGATGTTATTGCCCATCTGCTCCTCCTTAAAATCTGGACAATTAGGGTATTCGGGGTCCTGCATATTTGTAGGCAGAGTCTTATCTACAACATAGAAAACACACTATTGTTATCGAAGACTGAATATCGGTTGGACTCAATACAACAGCTGGTGTGCCCCAGGGGTCTGTTTTGGGGTCCTCATTCTTCGTTCTCTTTATAAACCATTTGGTGATTTCATCTAACTCCAAAGCCAAACTAATACTGTATGCCGATGACACAAACATATTGATCTCGGAAAAAACTGAACGTGACATGGTAAGGTCATCCTGCACTGCTCCGGCAATATTCTTCATTTACCGTCTGATCTTAAACCCATGTCTCGTCACCAGTTAAAATGCGGTTTATGAATGTAGGATCGGAATTGACTCGTTGTAGCATGTGTTCAGTGACCTTTACGCGCTTCTGTTTTTGAAGAAAATTCCGGTCTGCTGGAATTTGTCGAGCGGCAACGATTTTCATGCCCAAACAACCATTTGAAATGGTACGAATTGATGCGTGAGACACAGGAAGTTCATTGCCTGTCTCTCTCAATCTGAATTTATGATTTTTAATTACCAATTTCTTCACTTTATCGATGTTACCTTCAGTTGTCTACCTTTCAAAATGATATGATTCGCAGAAAAGTAACCAAAATGGGGAGAATATTCTCTGTTGAAAATAAAAAACGATTTGCCAATTTATTGACAAAGGAGTCATGGAATGCATTGTATAGTGAGGACAACTTCAATTGAAAGTTTGAAAAATTTCATAACTTTCTCTTACATCATTCTAAAGTGGATTTTCCAATAGATCAAATACAAAACTGAAATGAAAATAAATGCAGGAGGAAGTCGAAGAAATACTATGGAGAACGACTAGAAAACCAAATACTGGTCCAGATGGAATAGATGGAAGGATCCCGAGACAGGTTAGAGGAACAATAGGTCATGTTTTGCACACCTGATAAATGAATAGTTTGAATTGGGAGTGTATCCAGAAAGACTTAAGCAATCAAGGTCTATTCCGATATAAAAGGGCAAGGGACCCAGGGATGAAGTAGGCAGTTATAGAATAATATCCTTTGTACTGCATATACTCTTAGACCATTCAGCTCTATGGAAAAGAATAGTGTGGTTGAAAACTTCCAAAATGGCTTCAGACGAAACAAAAGTACGGAAGCAGCTCGCATCGCTGCAGTTGACATCGTGTATGAAGCACTTAATAGCAAACATCACTACTCCACGATATTCTACGATCTGAGCCGAACATTTGATGTTGCCCATCTAATTCTCCTTGAAAAAAAATGAACAATCAGGGTGTTCGGGGTCCTGCATACTTGTGTACCGAGTCTTATCTACAACATCAAGAGCAGACTGTTGCCATTGGAGACTGTAAATCGGTTGAACTCAATATAACAGCTGGTATTCCCCAGGGATCTGGTTTTGGGCCCTCATTCTTCGTTCTATGCACCAACGATTTGCTGATTTCATCTAACTCCAAGCCAAACTAATACTATATGCCAATGACAAACATATTGATCTCGGAAAAAACTGAACGTAACATGGTGAAGTCATCCAGCATTGCTTCAAGTGATTCCAGTGAGTGATGCGGTCCTAATGGACTGATAGTCAATGCGAAAACAACTATATTTATGCGTTTTGTGCCAAAACATGTGTCGTGCGAATGTTCTTTGCTTGTGAGGGTTCTCAGGAAGTCTATTGAGGAGGTGAATAGGACAAAATTTTTGGGTTTAGATGTTGATAATAAACTCATCTGGGACTTTCAAAAACAGTTAATGTTTCAAAAAAAGAACTCTGTTTGTTACTTAAAGAGAGCTATCCGTGAAACGGTGTCTCCGAGTGTGCTACGTCTGATGTATTTAAGTCTAGCATCTCTTCTCATATGGCATTATCCTTTGTGGAGCTATGAATTGTACTGGGCCTATATTTTCATCAAGAAAAAAATTGTTAGAATTCGCAACAACAGGCTGCTTAGAGCACTGCAGACCTAAATTCAAATAATTGAAAATACAACCCTTCCCATGTCTGTATATATTCCATATGTTGTGTTTCATCCACTCGAACTGCCATCCATACAGAAAACATAATGAGGTACATCAATATATGTCCAGAAACAATGATCTGTATTATAAGCCTTTTCAGAGACTAATAAATATTTGCTGGCTTTCGATGGCATAATATGTTCAAACGAAATTTCATTTTCTTTAAATGATAATATGAGCTACAAAGTGGTAAACGTGATGTTGAAAAGAATTGGCATTGACAGAAATTTTGAAAATCGTTTCAAGCAAATTTTTCAAACTATCGGTACTTGTTCGACAGAATTTATTATATTTCTCACGTTACATTAAGAACTCAAAGTATAGCATAAAAGTCATTGGAGATTGTGTACTGCTTTAAATTCAGGCCTCTATTGATTCTCTTCACAGAATACCATAAAACATGTTTATATCTTCTACCCCTCGCATCGGCAAGAAACCTTTCCGTCCTCCCTTAAATATCTATCGATTTTATAATCAACTTGTTGCCCCTGAAGCAGTTTTAAACATCACCCAGTTCATTTTCGTCGGCAAGAAGTCACGCCCGATTCAAATGAGGTACATCGTTTTGGTTGAAAATGATGTCTGCTTTTCCGGTCATCTGGATGATACCGGAAATTGGGTCAGGTAGGAATGAGATCTATCTCCCCTCCGCTAGCGGAAGTCAACCATATACATATATGTATAAATTTTCCTTTTACCTCGTCAGTTGGGCGAACGATGAGATGGTGTTTCGATAAAATGTAAAAATTTTATGATTTGTGAATGATGGATTAGATGTTTCGTGGAAACGTCTGGCCATTTATGAGAGTGAAAGGAGAAAATTTATTCTCCCTCGGGGGTACCGGATGGATAAACTTTTTAATGAGCATTTCTATGCGTTTATGCCTGATTCAGGAGAATGAATCTCTTTGTCGGATATTCCTTCAGAAATAGGAGAATGTTTTCAGTTCGTGAACGTTTTCATAAAGAAATCAGCTCGCGAAACGAGCTGATTAAGCAGAAATACATCAGTTATTTGGATTTTAGATTTCAACGAGCATTTTTGCCAAGGGTATAATCAGGCTTTCTGGATATAAAATATAAATTATGAGAAAGAAGCATCTATTGAATTGCTACGAGGTATGTCAATTAAGTTCGCGGAAAAGGCCCGGCCGGTCCGGAAAGTACATAAATACTTGAATATACCTTATATTCCTTCGCGCTAGTTTTCTTCAAATTCGATGCACTGTTGGAAGCAAACTCAGAACTACCGTCATGATGCCTTGGACTTCCGAGATTCCATCATATCTGTTTCCTTTGATGTAAGACTGTGGGAACAGATGGAACTCACAGGGGCCAGATCTGGACTGAAGGGGGGTGTGGAAGTATTGGAATGCTGTTCTTGGTTGGAAAATCACGAACTGCGAATAACGAGTGGGCCAGAGCATTATCAAAATGAAGCACCCATCCGCGCTCCGCCTATTTGTGTCGTACACGAAACACAGGCCTTCAGACGTTTCAAAAATTTATGGTAGAATACTGCGTTTGGTCTAAGGGTCGTATTCGAACACCCACGACTCTTCACTAGTGATAAAATTCGTCAATTTGAGAAGTCATGTCTTGAAAAATATACAATTGAAGCTCTTTCTGCTATATACAATTTTCCAACACGGCTCACGCATCCTTAAATCTTCGTGTAGCATCTGCGAAATCGTCTCCTTGTTGATGCGCAACTCGTCTTTCACCATTCTGAGGCTTACCCAACGGTTTCCGAGCACTCGCAAGTGCAGCCGATCGAGGTTTTGTGCGTTTCGAGAGGTGAAGGGAGCTCCGTCGCGTAGACCATCCTCCATTGACTCTCTGCCGCTTTTGAACCGCTTTGCCCAATCGTAGAAGGCTGATTTTTCAGACAATCTGCCTTGAACACGTCGGTAAATTGTTTCATAATTTTCACAGAAGTTTCGCTGCGTTTCACCAAAAGTTTAATAATAATCTCCAATTTATAAAGAGAATGAATCAGGTGTTTATAGATTGGATTGTGCAGATTGCAATTATTTTATATAGGTAGAACAGGAAGAAATTTTAATGTTTGAATCTCTAAACATAAACGCAGTATCATCCATGGAAAATCCGATTCAAATTATTGAAAGCATCTTAGGAAAAATGGTCACTATTTCAAATCAGAATTTGAAATTCTACATTCTGACAATAGAGGTATAAAACTCAACCTTCTGGAAGCACTTGAAGTTAACAGATTTTGGTATTCACCGAAAATTCCTAATGATCAGGTAGACATAAATAACTCACCCTCATTAAATTTATTTCCTAAACATTAGTTCAAGTACGGATAGCTCTGAGTGGATTGCCTCTTAAGTATATATAAAAATTTGTTAGTAAGATATATTTGTAGTTCTCATGCGCTCTTGATAAAGATACTGTGTATCGAAACGCGTCGAGCATTTAATAATATATTTGGAAGAAGGCTGACTATAGCTTTTTGGCTTTATGGTCCTACAAATTACTTCCCCGTGGAGCAATACATTCGCAAAACATTTGGTTCATAGCTATGTATTCGACAAACGAAGTGATCCCTAAATACTTTCCAAGAATTCCACCGAAAGATCCCTATAATAATATCAATAATTTGTTAACACAAAATATGACGAATCCGCGAATCAAATACGACATTATGGCTTTACTAGATGTTTGCATTTCTCAAAATTATTTTTTATTTAAAAATTGTTTTTATAAAAGTGATGAGGGACTTATAATGAGAAAAACTCCTTAAGCCCTCTTTTAGCAGAAATATTCATGGATAACATAGAAAAAATTATTCATAAACACCCGCTTAGTAAACATTACCTATATTGGTATCGATATGTTGATGACATTATTGTGTGTTTCACAGGAACAAACAGACAGTTCAGTGTATTCGAAAATTTCATCAATAACCTGCACCCAAAAATAAAATTCAGTTCTGAATTAGAACAGAACAATTCGATCAATTTCCTAGACGTAACAATAACAAGGTCAAATAATAAACACAAGTTTTCAATTTATCATAAGCCTTCTCATACTGATATCACAATTCATTATACATCGGCACATCCTTACCAACATAAAGTTGCAGCATTTAACAGCAATATACATAGACTCTTGAACATACCGATGTCTGATGATAATTATTTCAAAGAATTGAATTTGATAAAACAGATCGCAATAAATAATTGTTATGATGCAAATTTAGTTAGCAGCAGTTTACATAAGAAAAAACAGAAATTAGCTTTACAACATATATATCCAATCGGTGAACACCAAGACAAGAAATTCAATAGTTTAACATACATAGGAAATATTAGCAATAATGTGAAATCCTTCTTAAAAATTCAAATTTAAATATAGCGTTCAAAACATCAACAAATTTAGGTTCATTTATCAGGAATTATAAATCTGCAATTAATTAGGAAAATAAATCAGGTGTTTATAGATTGGATTGTGCAGATTGTAATTGTTTTTATATAGGTAGAACAGGAAGAAATTTTAATGTTGGAATCTCTGAACATAAACGCAGTTTCATCAATGGAAAAACCGATTCAAATCATCTTAAGGAAAATGGTCACTCTTTCAATTCAGAATTTAAAATCCTACATTCTGAGAATAGAGGTATAAAACTCAACCATCTGAAAGCACTCGAAATTGATAGATTTAGGTATTCACCGGAAATTCTTAATGATCAGGTAGACATAAATAACTCACCCTTATTAAATTTATTTCCTAAACAAAAGTTGAACTACGGATAGCTCTGAGTGGATTGCCTCTTTAGTATATATAAAAATTTGTTAGTAAGATATATTTGTAGTATTAATTCGCTCTTGATGAAGATACAGTGTATCGAAACGCGTCGAGCATTTAATAATATATTTGGGTAGAAATCATCGTCTACGTGTATTTGTAAAAATGGATTTCTATTACGTAAAAGCCTAGTCAATTGAAAAATTCAATAAGTATTCTTTGCTCTGTTATTTTATCACTTATCTTCACGACGGTGGGTCAAAACAGTTCGATGTTCAAAGGACAATTAAACACGAAATATACAACCGCTTAACACGAAACTTAGACAGACTGATGCAGAAATGAATTCTATTCCGAATGAAATCAATGCGAACGCTGCAGAGTTATCAACCAACCGCCGGAGCATTGTAAACTTCCGCGAATTATATAGACATACCTCGTATATTCTTTCAAATTTTAGAGATTTCCACTGGAACTGTAAAAACTTGTCATACCATTTTATTTCCACAATCACTTTCAGTTGTACAGAAATGGCTTTTAGCCAGAAGATACATCTGTTTTGCCTGATTTATATACCAACAGTTCTGTAATAGTTAATTGATTATTTTACTACGTGACAGTTAATCATGATGATAATAACAGATTAATAAAACAGGTAGATACAAAATGGATAAGGGTGCAAACAAGGGGTAATGAACGAAATATGATAAAAGCAGGTATTATTTGAAGTTATCACAAATGGACGAATAATCCGGGCCATAATAGTCCTTCAGGAAATTATTTTTATGGCGAGTTTGGTAGAATTTGAAACTATTAATGGATTCTGAGAAATCTGACTTTGGTCCATTAGGTATTCTGTAAATACTTTTAAGTTTATCTACGGGTGCTAAATGTTAATTTCCGATAAAATTGAAGCGAAAGTAGATTCATTGGTTCTATGGTTATTGTTATCTGGTTGATGCTCATCGTATCTAGTTGTGCATGAACGACTTGTTTGACACCTTTGCAATCCGCACATGTAAACTCAGTATTATCAAATCGATCCGTTTTGTTTTCACTATTGAAAAATTCTTGAGTAGTCTTCATGTGGATTTTGGAAGCTACTTCTTATGATGTTTTGAAATGACATTTGTGATCTTTTTGCTGTATCTATTTATCTGTATGAGTTGATTCTTTACGTGACCAAGTATAATGAGATCATTCCTTTTATTATATTTTAGGGATATCCGATGTTCTTAGCTATTTCGTTAATGGTTCACACCACCTTGGACATATTTCCCTCGGATAATGACAGAGAGACAACCCTATGTATCATTCAATTAAACTCAGTGTATTCATGATAGAGATTTCGAGTATTTTGAGTCATAACGAATGCAAATATCAGTGAAAGAAGGTTTTCGACATACCGGGCGTTCACACGAGATGGGACATTAAAAGTATATGGAGAATGGAATAACCGATAGAAGAATTTTTTGTGGTTGTCTTGAATGTTATTCGAAATAAGTTCTGAAAATATTTTTAATGCTGTTGCACTTTCGGTTGTACCGAAAGTTGACATAATCTTTGTTATTTCGAATGGCATAATGTATGTTTCAATTTTTTTTTATGGTAGAAAATTAAGTTCTGAACAATTTTCATTTCATATCATTGCCACCTGATATCAACCCAGAGAAAGATATGCATTTTTCAATCGGAATTTTGCGATTTTTGTTTGGCTCTCATTAGGCATCATAAAAATACTAAAATACCGATAATATTTAGCTCGTTGTAAATAAAGAGCCCCATTCAGTAGAATTCAATACATATAGAGGCTTCACGGTGTTTTTTCTTAAATTAATATTAATACTCACTACGAACTGTTTGCTGATGACCTAAAATTCTATAAAAGAATCTCTTGCCGATGCGAAGTTTTTTCAAGATGACCGGAACCGATATTTCAAATTTTGTTTCAAAATATTTCAAACTTAACATAGATAAATGTCAACATATTATTCTCACGACGAATGTTATTGTTGTCGAAACTACTTTCTCTCTTGACGACCTACATATAAACAGGGAGGATAATATAATAGACCTTGGCATCATACTGGACTGAAAACTTTCTTTTATCTCTCACATCGATAGTAAAGTCTCTAGAGCTTTTAAGATGCTCGGTTTAATCTTCAGAATTACTAGGAATTTCAAAAACTACGAATCTTTGAGAACTTTATACTTTACTCTGGTTAGGAGCAATTTAAAATATGTTACTCCAGTGTGGTGGCCCTATTATCAGGTCCATATTGACCGAGTTATGAAAATTCAAAGAAGGTTTTTCAGGAGTTTAAATTTTGAGTTCAATTGTAGGTTATTGCAAAGTAATTATAAGTTGAGTCTACAAAAGTATAAAATGGAACAGAGGAGAGTGCTGTTTGATGGTAAATTTCTGTATCGCATACTGAACAACTATTTCAACTTTCCAATAGTGAGTTATTTATGTTTCAATGTTCACAATATCAGTACCGTCAAAGTTCACTCTTTTATGTTCCTAGAGCTAGAACTGCACTTTTCTATAATTCTTTATTTCTGAGATCCATGAGATTCTTCAATTATCGTTCAAGTAGTTTGGATGTTTTCGTCTTATGTGTAAATGTGTTCAAGCAAAAATGCACCTCTTATCTGATAGAAAATTACGAAGCTTAATTTTTAATTTTTGAGTTGATTTCTGTTATGAAATTGAATGACACTCCTCTCTGTATTATAACGTTTAAATTCCATTACTGTAGAGAATTCCTGTTATTGGGCTTTCTACCTGTTGAACATAGACATCCGAAAAACGCTAGGGGCAGCTTTTGAACAAATTTCACCGATAATACTAACAAAAACCAGTCAATTCTTTCATGAATATGAATCCCAGACCACCAGAATCTTACGGCCTAATGAAAATTCACAAAGACAATGCGGCAATATATCCACTAGTACCATTCATGAACAGCTCAATATATATTATTACATTAGCAAATTTTTTAGATGGATTACCCCTTAAAATTCTGAGGGATTGCTATTACCAAATGGATGGTGCACCAGCACATAAAACACGAACTGTAGATCGGCAGCTAACAGAAAGGTTCGATGATAGATGGTGGGGTAATCAAGGACCAAATTTATGGCCTCCGCGTTCTCCGGACCTGACGCCCCTCGATTTTTATTTATGGGCCAAAATCAAGAGTGAAGTGTATCTTTTTGCTGCAAGAAGTAAAGAAGAGTTACTTGAGCGCATTCATAATGCTTTTCGTAATATTGATCCTAAGAAAACTAGGAGGGCAACTCATCATGTTCGTATACGAGCTGTCAACTGTATCGAGAAAAATGGGGCCCATATTGAACATTTATTGAGATCTAAAATCAGTTTTCTCCCATGATGTTTGCTATCATTTATTCGTATTAATGTAATTATCGTCGATGATTGGTTTTCGCTTAGTTCCTACAATTTTTATTCATCCGAATTGTAGAAAATTGCTTCTAAAGCTTCGAAATTTTATTCGACTCATAGACGCTAAATTTGGAAATTGGTTATTGAATTGCCTGCAATTTCTACCCACTACTTTTTTCCATTCTAAAATGAATTGAAAAAAGTTTAAATATATTTTCGTTTGAATAACCAGTGGTCTCATTCCAAATGTGTTGTATTTTTGGATATTTTCAATCTGAAATAACGACAATTGTTATTAAAATATCAAATTCGAATGAACGAAGTGACAAGTACATTAATTTTAAGTACCTGTCACGTGAGCGTAGCCAGTTCAGCTATCAAAATTCAATATATTCCAAAGTTTATTATTTCGGAACTATTAGAGATGGGTATAGTGCATGCTTATACAATTCCATCTGAAATTTAACCCTTCATCTGATGGTGATTTAAAAATTGACACGTGCAATTAGAAAAAATTGAGTTTTTGCTGTTTGAAAAGGGCTACATTGAAAAAATCATACAAAATAATGCAATAAACATTTGACAAGTGTAGACTGCCTAAAAAATTTCTTGAATCTTCTCCTATCCCCCAAGCAAATATTGTGTCTGTGGTGCGAAAGATCTACGAGTTTCAATTTTTTTAAATGTTCCTTGCTTGCTTTTTTGGTTCTCCCTTCTGGATATTCTGTTTTGAATCATTGCTCTGTGAGTTCTATATTTTTTGGAACATTATAGTATGGGAGCTAGCAACGTTTAGAAAACAAGAATTTTAGGTCAGTTGATTTTTTGATATGCCGTCCTTCTTGCTCTTTCGGTTAGAGTCCAGGCTATCTGGCTGGCGGTAGCAGTTGTGTTTATTACTGCGCATCTTACCTGCACAGGTAATAATTCTGAATTTTAAAAACATTTTTTAAGCTAAATTTTCGATTGTTTATCTTTAGATAAGTCTACCAGACGTACATTTTTATTGCCAGACATTTTCATTGTTGTTAATTATCTGACAAACGTGTATTTTTAATTTTTAAATAAAAAATTCAAAATATTTTGAATGTCTGTAATTTTTATATTGTGTTGTCTGAAGATAAATAAATCTAAAATTAATTTGCCAAACGTTAATTCGGTTGTTAAATCTCGAATAAATATTACAAAGTTATGTAGAGTATTGTAGTATGATGCTAGTAGTTAGAGAGAGACAGTTGCTGAATATTTTCAAGAATCAGACATAAAATAATTGTAAATGTACATTACTTACATTCATCCTAGTAAGTACAAGTTAAAATGAAAAAACTTTAACATCAAAATGAAAATAAAATTAATTAGAAAGAAGGGATTTAAAAATACATCATGAGAGTTTCAAAAATACATTATTTATTTAAAATGCTTTGATTATGATAAATATTCATTATTAATTTTTTAATAAATCTTTTCACTCTATAATAGTGTCACAAAAAAGAGGCATCTTCATAATCATCATCATCGTCGCTCTCACTGTTAGAAGTATTCATGTCGTCATCTTGTGAATTGTCGTTCTCTTCTAATAATGTATCATCTGTAACAGAACAAAAATTAACATTAGTATAATTCCTCTTGTCCGCTATTAAATATTTCAGGTTTATTGATAAATTTCATATTCCATACTCACTTCGAATAATTATATCTGCAACTGAAGAAGGTAATTGATCTCCGACAAACCAGACAAAATCATATTTGTCATCATTGATGGTCCACCCGGAAGCAACTGGAGATAAAGATGTTGGATGTTTTAAGTGGGCATTTCTCCATAGCTTAGTCACGTAACGAACCCTCAAAAATGCTGGAGCAATTCTGCTTTGCAGGGTGGCAAGCTCGATGAATCGAAATTACGAAATTTTTTTCAAAGTTCTCGTCAGATTTTTTCAATTGAAAATTACTTGAGAACAGATGAAAACGGACATCATTAACATTCGATGAATTTTGAACTCCATACATTTGACAGATAAATTTTTCAAGGATTACAAATGTTGTTTCAAGGATTTTGTCGTCATCCGTTATTATATTTTCAAATGCTAACTGGTATTCGTTAGATTTTTCTAACATTTTAAAAGGCCCAGCTTTACCTTTTCTAAAAAATGCTGGCGTGTAATCACACCCGGTAATTGCGTGGAAGCATGGTAGAGCTTTTGATAAAGAAACACCAAGAATTCGATAAAGTTCATTAACGTTTATGTATCGCTGATGATTTCCACGCCCATATTTATCCAAATCTTTAAAGATGAATTCAGATGGTCCATATTTCCCAAAAGTATGATTAAAATATCAGAGTCAGAACATCGTATAACAATTTCTGCGTCGAAGTCAATTTGACAAACATGGAAAATAATTCTCGTATCAGCTTCTTCGTGTTCTTCACATGATAATGATTCTTCAATAGTCTTAATTACTTTATTATTTAAAACTTTGTACGAATAACATTTATTGAAACTCACGTAAATATTTTTATTACCAATGAAAGGTAACATATCTTCACTATCCCAGTGATCAATAAAAAAGTTGACGAGAGCTTCTTTAAATTGTATATTTTTTAGTTCTGCTCCAAAATTATGTGGCCGAACTTGATTGGGACCAATTGATACTGGAGTGGTTAATTCTTCTCGACGTAAACGTTCACAATCTTTGATGGAAGGAGAAAATATTGATCAAAAATAATATCAATCCGAATGGATTTCATCTGAGAGATAGTACTCAGAAATTTTTAGAATACCGTCATACGTTTGAGGCACATCTTTCATGAGATGCAACAAAAGAAACCATCAACAATACAAACATCAACGGATGACGGTTGTTGATCTACAGCATTGTCCAATTTCTTTTCTATCAGCTTTGCTAATTGTGATTTATCAGTTTTACATATCGAACCATCTGGATGACACATAGACGTTGGTATCGGAGTAAGTGGGAATGTCAAAACTTTCTCGATGTCTACCTTGTGGGTGAGGAAATCCCAGCATTCTACCGAATAAATATCTTTGCATTCGCAACTCAACAACTTTATTTCCTAAGGTCAACTTCTTTTCTTGGGCACTTCAGCGAAATTAAAAACTTTATTTTTTTTTATTGGCTTATCAAATCTATTCTCATCTTCAACGCATTCACTGACAAATTGATTCTTTAAATCCTCACCATTCTCTTCAATGTTTAGTAAAAAATCAGCAACGTCAGAAGAAGCAGGCTTTGAAGTAGCAATGTTGTAAAGATTATCTTTATCTAACATTGGATCAAATGGATTGCAATTTTTTTGGAGGATTTCAATGAAATCAGCAATTTGTTTTCCATAGATTTTGACTCTATTAGGTTGTAATTCTGCCGTAACATCTTGTAAGTATCTTAAGCCACAAACGTCCAAGACATGTGATATTAACGTTGCTCTTATACTGTGGCTTTTTGTCCAACGTTGACGAGCAGCTATAGAATTAGTAAAGTGAGCAACTCCACTCAATCGTTTTGCTGCATCTGCATTTATAGTTTGTTCTAGAGTGAGATCTATTGGTATTCGTGAGAATGGCTTATCAGTTCTTTGACTCCAAAACATCCTTTATTAAAATCATCTTCTAGTCCGGGGTGAGTTTTACTGACATTATTCAAATTGTCTGAGTATTTAACACAGTATCGAGCGTAAATAGGTTGATTGACAATAAAAAATAAATTTGCCATTTTTGGAATCACGTGTTTAAACATTTGAAAGTCACCCATACGGATGCTTCTAGTTTATGTAGTAACTAATTAACTGGATATATATCATGTAAAACTGTGCTGTTTTTCCATGATCACCTTGTCTGGTCTTCGCTACGTATCTTTTATAAGAATCAGTTGCGACAGTACTTCATTTGATAATAAGTCGGTGCTTGTTGATGATGAGAACGAGATTTTTTTCTCTTGATATTCTAAAAGATCTTCATAAATTTGTCCTTTTGCAAAATCGTATTCAACATTCTTCTTTTTTAAAAATTCGTCAAAATGTAACATCTGTAAGCCTAATGCCATTAACGGATGCAGACGTTTGCAACGATTAAAGTGTTTACCGTCAATTATTCCATTTACAGACCCCGAAGCGATGATTTTACTCTCAATCATCATGTGAGATAATCCGCACTCATTGATGAAAGTACCAACAGCTTTAAAAAAAGCCATCATTAAATGAAACGAGCCGAGATGTATGAAAAGATTATTAAACTTGAGACCTTCTGTTGCTTGAATTTTATAAGCTATTTTAGCAATTGCTAAATCATATGTGACTTGTACATAAGTTTGACCAGTTTCTTTACCTACACTTTGCGCTTGTTCCATTGTGTACGCTACTACTGATACGTTTGTTGGTGACAAATTAATAGGAGCAAGGTAAGATACTTTCTGTTTTGGACTATTGTCTTCTATCATTCTACAATTAAATCCTGTCCATGATGGTGTGTTTGGCACGTGAAAAACATATGAGAGCAAATGTAACAGATCAATCGTTTGTATCGAAGAGAAATTTTCGGGTACAGGTGGTGATTGATCGATTTGCACTGGTGTTAAGCGACCTACCATCTTTAATCGCTTACCAAAAGGAACTATGTCAGGAGTAAATTCTGTTAAAGATCGTTTTCTTTTTGTGGTGGTCTTGTTGGTGATGAATTTTCTGCATTACCATCATCTTGGTTCAACTCACTCTGGGAATTGTTATCAATGTTTTGGTATATAATCCCCACAGTATCATGTAAAGTTTCTTTTCCATTCAAGGTGTCAACATATCTATCAAAATTGTCAAAAGCTACGCCAGTACATAACGAGGATTTAAAATAATGTCTGGAAGACAAACTTGAGATCGATGTACTGATGAGATGGTTGCTTCTGTTTCCAATTCTTCTAGAGTAGTATAGTTACAGCAATGTCCAAATCGATTTAAAATGTTTATTATTTTTTTACTGCTTGTTAGACTTTTTATAGTCATACCGAGAGTAATATGCTTAGATGGTTTGACAGTATCATTACTTACGCAAAAAATTGCATCAGCAGCCATTGAGGAACTCAATCTATTACAATTCAGACTGTCTCTGCGTCTAATATCTTTACCACCAATAAATACTTTGAAGAACCTATCTAATTTGTCAGGAATCGCGCATTCTCCAGCAATTAAGTCATTAGTTTTAATTCTTGACGGTAATTTAGTTTTTTCCATTTTCAAAATCGTATTTCTCAAAATTAATGCAACTTTATCAATAAGGTCGGTTTCTTCAAGTTGAGTTAAATCATTTTCTAATAGACTGCAATCTTTATGCATAATAATTTTTTCTTTTGCCTGGATATGATTTTGATAGTTTTTTAAAATGTTTTTGTATTTTCTCTTCGAGATAATGAGGAGTTATTAAGCTAATATCTGTATGAGGCTGAAGCTTCTGTTCATACTCCAACTCATTATTGTATGTATCACAAAGAGATGGCAACGATACACAATTTCTTTTTTATAACTTCCTCCTCTATTATTGATACGATTAAAAATTTCTCTGTGAATACTACGATTTTTATGCCAAGAAGTACATGGAATGTCTGTAACTATTTTATTATACTCATTTAAATAATTTAATTCACACAAGTGATGATAAAAATTGTTCTATTTGAGGATTTCAAACGATTAATTTTCTGTAACAACTCTACATTATTAAGTTTCTCCATCCATTCAATAATTTTTTGATAAAGTTTTGTATCGTTTGACGAATGAAGATTTTGTTGTTTACCTTTATTTTGCTTACGATCCTTATCACAATAAAACAAACATTTTCAATTGTCGACCTGTTTCAATACCATCAGTGTTTGTGTCAGGAATATCATCGCAAATGTTGGTTTCGTTGATACTTAAATCACAAGTTGAATATATATATATATATATATATATATATATATATATATATATATATATATATATATATATATATATATATATAGAGGGTTTTACCCGACAAGTTGCCCATATATCTGTTCATGCAATCAAACTGATTTCATGAAAAATATAAATCCACCACCCGGTAATTAATACCATTGCCAGGCAATGATTATAATCAAAACATATCCTGGAATAATTATATATTAGGATAACGTTAAATGTTATGAGAATATATCAATCTACCAGAATATATACATATTATAGCATCATCAGACAATGATATTAATGTACCAACGAGTAGTGTCAGAGGCTTTTTCCCGGAAAAATCCAGTGTACGGACCTTAGTCAAGTAACACTGAATGTTACTCATTAATAGTTTCCTTTGTGTGAAATGGTGAACGATCGAATTGAATACTGCTCTGAATATAAATATGACAAAATTGTCAGTTAATTATATTACATTTATATAAACAAATAAATAAAATATGAAATGAGATTCTGAGCAGTATAAACTAAAGAAAACCTATGACTCTACCTCATTATTATTTTCGGAAAGAAACCTACGAAGAATATTACAAGATTTGATGACTGTTATCTTTTGTAACTGTTCAAACAAATTTTCTTCAGACCCAAAATCTCAATACTTTTGTGAAGATTTCTAGGAATAACACCTGTTGTGGAAATAATAATCGGTAGAATAAATATTTTCTTCATTTCCCACATTTTTTAATCTCGTCGCCAAGCATCATATATTTAGAAATTTTTTCATTGTATTTATTTTGTATATTATGTGTGTCGGGTATAGCAATATCAATTATATATGTTATTTGATTCTGTTTATCATTAAGAATGATATCTGGTCTATTGTGTTTTACAGCTCTGTTGCAAAGAATTGTTTTATCAAAATAAAGTTTATATTTGTCATTTTCACAAATAATCTCAGGTTCATATTTGTGAATTTTTTTTCTTTTGGGAATTAGGTCATGTTTAAGTCCTAGATTAAAATGAATAATATTAGCAACGGCATTATGTCTTTCTAAATAATCTGTTGAAACAAGGACTGAGCAAGATGATAATATATGAAAGACTGTTTCTGAAGAACCGAAGCATCTACGGAAAGAATCATCTATATTTTGTTAATGATGTGTTTTCTATAATTCCTCGTGAAAAAACAACCTGATCTAGGATCGCAATTGCCAAGCCTTCTGTTTCAGCAAACAATTCTCCAAAATATATATTTATATATAGGGGGTTTTACCCCGACGAGTTGCCCATATATCTGTTCATGCAATCAAACTGATTTCATGAAAAATATAAATCCACCACCCGGTAATTAATACCATTGCCAGAGCAATGATTATAATATTAGGATAACGTTAAATGTTATGAGAATATATCAATCTACCAGAATATATACATACTATATATATATATATATATATATATATATATATATATATATATATATATATATATATATATATATATATATATATATATATATATATATATATATATATATATATATATATATATATATATATATATATATATATATATATATATATATATATATATATATATATATATATATATATATATATATATATATATATATATATATATATATATATATATATATATATATATATATATATATATATATATATATATATATATAAAATAATAATATAACAAAATTAATTTCAAAATGCAATCCATGAGGTTTTTCCTAGTATAAAGAGAACTAATCATAAAGACATTCTGTCAAAAGTACCGAGAATCGGTCAACGAAACACCAAATATTCATTCTTCTTCCAAATTTATTGTATCGCATTCAAAGTAGGCCCATCTCGAAATAATACATTTACGCCAACTAATAGTCCAATCATGAAAACATATCTCAAACGCTATTTCCGGAATCGACTTCATTTTCAGCCGCGAATTAAATTCTATGTCTTTCATCGATTTGAAACGAATACCTTGAAGTGGTAATTTGAGTTTTGGAGGAAAAAAGGCGACCGAAGCCATATCACCTGAAAACGGTGGCTGTTCGATGGTATATGTTGGAATTTTAGTCAGAAATTCATTCACAATGATTGTTTTGTGAGATGGCGCATTATCGTGGTGCAAAATACTTCACTTTTGCTTCCACAAGTCTAACTGTTTGAGACATATTTGCTCTTTCAAATTCTAGTATTATTCTTTATTCACCGTCTGATCTTCTCGTAATATTCTTCAGTGCAGAACACCGCGATAATCAAATATGACCTTGAGTTAAGATCGACATTGACTTGGTTTTTCAGGTTCGGTTCAGTTGAAAGGCATCATTCCGAAGCTTGTTGACTGGTTTGCATGTCAAACTTTCCACAAATCTAGCATTCTTCGAGGAATTCGCTCTCTCAAATGCTGCATATTACTGAGAATATTTTCTCTAGTTACCGTCTAACCTTCTGGCTAGAATTCTGAGTGCACAACAACACGATATTCCAAGAAAACAGTAACAGTACCTTGACTTTTGATCGGCGTGGTTTGGTTTCTTCGGTATCGGTACAGATGAAAGGCGCCATTCCGAAGCTGGTTAACTAATTTGCATGTCATACATTTTCGTGTCCTTATTTCTCGGGCACATGTAACATCTTCTAAGGTTTTATCTTAGATGTGACGAGCTTTGAACCTCTATCGTACCGATTACGATTACTTTCATGCTTGCTGTTGGTTGAGTACTACCAACGGATAAGTTACAATACGCAAGTGGGCTCCTGGGAATAATTGAGGTAACTTTTTAGACGCTTCTTGAGGTGCGCAAAATTGTACAATATTAGGAATATGTTGGACGGAAGCGAGTTCCACAGCTTACCGGCCCTGTGAATAAAGGAAACTCTTCTTATAGAGAGAGGTTCGACGGAGAGCTAAATGTACCAATATATGATGAGAACTCCTTGCCAGCCTAGTGTTGCGGCATAACGTTTTCTTTCCCGGAACAAGGTCTTTCAGCTCCTTGCAGCATCGTTTGTGGAAGTATCTGTAAAACAGAGAAAGATCAGCAACTTGTCTTCTGAGAGCTAGCGGTTGGAGATCGTGGGTGATCGCACACTAATCAACATCTGCAACGAATGAGTGGAGATCCCCTTACATGGGAACAATATTCCAAAGCAGGTCGAATCTGTGCCTTATATAGAAGCAACAGCTGAGATGACGTGAAGTATCGCTTGGCTCTGAAAAGAAAACTAAGTTTAGCTGATACAAACTAAGCTATTGCTGATACATGTTCATGCCAAAATAACCCAAGGGTGACCTTTATTCTGAGAAGATGCATCGAACATTCGGATGCAATTTGTTGGTCTTCCATCATTAGAGGAAAACTACAAAACGTAGTTGCTTGCATCTTGCTCGCGTTGAAGCTCACCACGTTCAACTGACCATACTCCGATATCCTCTGTAAGTCAGAGTTTGAGGTTTTAATTTTTTGGCATCTCTGACGCTGAGATTCCGCAGCTGTAATCGGCCGCAGGCTACTGAAAGACGAAACCAGGGTACAATCGTCTGCAAAATCGAAGATCTTGTTCTCTATAAATGACAGAAGATCGTTTATCTGCAACGGAAAAAGATTGGCGAAAAATGGATCCCTGAGGTACTCCTGCTAACAACTGGAAACAATCAGATATTATGCCATCGACCACAAATTGTATTGATCTATTTAAAAGAAAGATACTTATCCAACCCCATAATTTTTCGGGAAGCCCAAATAAATCAAGTTTATTCAACAAGGATGTATGCCATACCCTATTAAAGGCTTTAGATATGTCGAGGGCTATTGCTCTAGATTCACCATGCCTTTCAATCGTTGATGTACAAAAATGAGTGACGTAGGCATGAAGATCTCCTGTCGATGTTTGCCTGCGAAAACCATACTTACGGTCGTTAATAATTCCCTGCAACTCAAGATATTTGATGAGTTCATCGTTTATGACTCTCCCCGTCACTTTGTAAGAATGGGAAGAGGTGCAACAGGGCGGTAGTTTTGGGTAATGACTTCTTTCCTTCCTTTGGTATCGGTGAATTCCCGCTATTTTCTAGCTTTTCGGAAAAGTCTGTTTTCCATAGGAAATCTGAAATAGATGGCTAAAATGGGTGAGAATTCGAGAGCACACTTTCACAGGACGTTCGGCGGTATTTTGTCAGCCTTCTTGCAGTTCAGCTGTTTGAGGTCCCGTCTCACAGTGCGGACTCTGAACTCGATTTCTGCCATGGAGGAATTTGTAGGTGGAATGTTCAGTGGTTTTGAGTTAGATGAATCTATCACAGAGTTCGTTCAGAAAAAGACAGTTAAGAGATTAGTTTTCTCTTTCGGAGATGATATACTTCCGTCTTCTCGAACAAGAGGCGGAAACTCAGATTTGCAGAAATTGGCACTGACAGTCTTCGCCATAGTCCAGAGCTGTCTAGTCTAGACATCCTTGACTATAGAGAATTCCGTTCGTGTGTGTCGCACTTGAACCTATGGAAACAAAGTGAACAAAGTGAGTGGACGAACAGATGACAGAATCAGCACACAACAATACCTAATTGATTATTTATAGTACTGATGACGCCCAATAAAGAAGAAAATTCGGATCAACGGGAGATGAGAACAACCGCGTGAAGCGAAAAGAGTCCTAATCACTCACGTGTGCAGTTTGAAGAAAATTTGTTGTGTTTCTCTCACTAAATAATAATATTCACTGGACACTTCTCGAACATCAACTTTCCACGGTAAGGGTAACCGCAACAATCAGTTAGATGATTTTCAGTTGATCCTGTAATAAGTCTGTAAAAATATATTCCATTAATTTTGAAGAACTTGTTTTGAAGTTTCTCTTTGGATCAATTTCATATTCACGTGGCCTAATAGAGTACACTGATAGTTTATGTTAGATTTAGTAATTTGAGCCCTCAATGCTCACCTACTGTGATAACTGAAAAGTAGGTTATCAGATCAATTGAATAAATATTAATTAATTCATCAAGAAGTTGTTAAAGAAAATTGAATCAAGCTCGTGTATGCATTCAAAAATGAAAATACCAGTCGCAGAACAAAAGCTCTTTCGAAATCGCATCATATATTAATTTTTCAGTATCTGTTGTATACAGTGTGCGTCAAAAGTCCGCGCACTGGGTCGATATCTTTGAACTAAGAATAGAAACTCATTTCTGTCAACGAAATTGTAATTTTTGAATTTGGGAGGCTTTTACTTGGTAAAAATCCGTTATCAATAATAAAAAACAAGTACTATGTTTTAAGGAATTTTACTTTAAAATTGCGATTCGTAACGCGTTTCACTACACCGTAGCTAATATTTTAAATAAAAACAAAGTAGAATCGCATTGAATGAAGTTTAACCTGTCGATAAATTGAAACAAAAATTCAACACCTTAACCTACGTTGGCATTACAAGTGAGAAACTGAAATCATTCTTGAGTAGCAATAATTTCAACATAGCTTTCCAAACTAATAATAATTTAGGCAAATATAGCCCTTCGTTGAAATTGTCTTTTGCTCTTGCAGTTGTTAGGTCGCATACGATCCGTATTCGTACGAACATTGCTCTTGTTTCCACTGTAGGATTTATCTCCCGTGACTTATACGCTCTGTTCTTGGATGCAGGGCTCTTTCGCAGTTTTTGCTGTACCATGGCTTTTGTGCTGTTCTTTTCATTAAATGGGGGATGAAGAGATCCATTCTTACATGAATAATTTCTGTAACAGATTGAGTGCACACATTGATGTCAGGATCTGAAAGGCAAACATCACTGAACGGAAAGCATGAAAATAATTCACGGAGCTCATCCCAGTTAGCACGATTTTAATGCCAAATGGTTCTGGGTGGCTTAGGTTCATGGTTTAGCGGCAGCATAATGGTTTCTCCAGCAGATATAAGGTTGTGGTCAGAGTATTCTAGCGGTCCTGAGACTTCCACTCCAAAATTATCTGGATCGGAACCAAGGTGTTCGGGAAGTCGGTTAGGTGATCAGGTATTCTTGGCGGTTCGTTGAATGTGTTTCCACTTCATCAATTCGATAGAAGTAGAGCCAGTTGGTGTAGTGAACGTTGAAGTCACCCAGTACCCTGATCTCAGCTACCGGATGATGTGTCTAAATCCAATCCACCTTATCATATAAATACTGAAACAGTCTAGGGAAGTGAATATCCTTTGTCAGGCGACATACACAGCACAAGAACAGTAATCTTTTCAGTTCTTGGAAGGAGTACACTCGTTTGGATTTTCTTTTCATTTATCAAAGCACCGGCTTTTACCAATATAAAGCACGCCAGCTATTTCAATGTGCAATTTATCTAAAGAGAAGCCACAGATAGGGGTAACGCGATAGAAGTTTATCAAAAATAATAAAAATTTGAACAGCATAGTTGTATTTGATCAAAAAACTTTGCGTTCAGCCAATACTTTAATGATCCAAAGGTACAAATTAGTTTTAACAGGGGAGGGTTCTTAACCTATTCGAATTATAACCAGGAAGCTTAGTTCCGAATAAATTTAATGAAAATAATTCAAACCAGCAACATTACAAACTTTCATTTGTTTTGGATTTTATTCGTCCGTTCCACATGTTCCAACTGAGTAAAATACCTATAATATATTAAGATATTATTATTCGCGTCGATATCGAGAATGGCGAACAAATATAATCAAAATGAGATACATGATTCCGAGCAAAGTTCGAAAGCTGAACATATTCCTTCGTATCTCCGAAGCTCGAATATGAATTTACACGGAGTATTGATTAACTCCACGTCTGCTGTTCTAACTCAATCAGAGAATGAATCACTGAGCAAAATGGCCTCACATAAATGTGATACGACTGCTAAAGTGAATCATTCCATTCTCTTAATTTGATGTACTGTATAAAGAATTTTATGATCCAATGGAGATTTATCAAATCTTTTTGATGTTTTACATTCGCATACAGTTCGATAGACGTTCAAATAGCTTTGAGGATAGTATGATGAAAAATGTTTTCCTTATACTTCATCGAGAAATTTACGATGAAAAACCTCTTGAATCGTGTTGAATAACTGGAAATAACTTCATTCGAATCCCTCTACTATTGGAAAGTTTCAAATAACGTTTGGAAATACTGTAAATCTACCGCGAAATACTCGTTGAAAATTTCAGACGGGTCTCTGATGAGTCGGTTCTCAAAAGAATGCCATCTAATTAGAGAATGAAAAAGTTTGCAGGCAATTTTTTAGTCCATTTGATCTTTTATATGAAGCAGGAATTCATGGTATAAGCTTTGTAGAAAAGTTTCTTTCTATTTCACCACATTAAGGAAAGGTAAGATAAATTATATGGCTACGGTTACTCTAATGGTCAAAGATGCCTCAGCCATTGCACTCCTACCTCTAACATCTATTGTACAGGGTGTTTCATGTTCTCAGGTCCTGAGGAGTATCTCGGTTATAAAAAGAAACAGAGTACTCGTCAGTTTTGCGTAGACCTCATTGGCATACCCAGTTCTTTACATGGAATACATTGCAACTTTTTAAAGAAACCACAGATACCACAAACGGATTGTGTCTATCTCTCATAGTTTCTGCAAGATACTGTAATTTTAAACATTTGTCTATTTTAGATACCACCTATATTCGGGCTGTGATGAAATACTTTGAAAAAGCAGAAAGGTCTTTTATAGATTTCCGTAGAATTCAGTGGGGTATGTTAGCGTAGAACTCTATGGTGTACTCAGTACTCATACTCTAGGTATAGACCTAATTTCGTGTGTTTCAAAGGAATACTGTGTATTTTTCAATTTATTTATATATATATATATATATATATATATATATATATATATATATATATATATATATATATATATATATATATATATATATATATATATATATATATATATATATATATATATATATATATATATATATATATATATATATATATATATATATATATATATATATATATATATATATATATATATATATATATATATATATATATCATTATCATGTAGAATCACCTTGTTCCTCTAATCTTATCATATCTTCATTACCTAATTCAGATCTTCAGAAATCTAATAAAACGCATGAAATGGACTAACTATCCTAACGAATAATGGAACAAATAGAAAAGCATAGATGTCTAAACTATATAATGTGTTCAAAAAAAATCCCCAATTGCTGTGTTTCAGAACAAAGCAATTGCAAATCAAAGACGGTATATTGAAAATTGAAACTTTATATCTGAATACGAATTAAAATCAATTAAAACAAGTTTCAACAAGAAGAACATTTAAATTCGGAAATTTCAGATGAAAACCTAGTCCCATTCATGAAAAGCATCGAAAATAAATCGGAAAATTCATCTAAAATATTAATAACAAAGATATAGAAAATTTATTCCTCAATCAAATGAATTTATTTGAGAATATTAACCCAACTATAAGACCTAAACTTTCTAAAATTCATTATTCAAAGAAAATTTTCGATTGTATAAACGAGCTTAAGAGAATATTCTTCCAAAGCAACTTGTTAAAGTAATGAATATTTATACACTTCATCTGATTATATATTGTGCCGCTATGACAGTAGTTAAACATTCTGGATACAAATTAGAAAATTTTGGATCTAATTATAATATCAAGAAAAAACCTTCTTGGCAAAAAAGATTAGAAGGTAAAATTTCTTGTATCAGATGTGATTTAGGAAGATTGACTCACTATTCCAGAGGTAATCGATCAAAAAAAACTTATGGCACATATTGAAAAAATATTCCTCGAATATAAAACCCATAAAAATAATGAGATATGTAATGGACAACTGATAGAATACATCGATACTTTAAAACAAAAACTTTCAGTATACTCCATTTGACTACGTGAATATAAAATAAATTCAGATACAAAATTCCTGAACAAACTATTCAAAAATAATAAAAAACAGTTTCAGAAAGTTATTTCAGGTTCAAATAAAAATATTTCTGGAAATGGACTTACTAAAATTGATATTCTAACTGATTATTGGTCTTCTATTTGGGCAGTGCCAAGGCAACACAATACCAATGCAAGTTGTATTTCAAATGAAAGGTCTCGATTTTCTAAAATTGAATGCATGCAATTTGAAAAATTTTCAAACGAAGATATAACATCAGTTATTAAACACACGAAAAATTGGAAATCTCCAGGTGTTGATGGTATTCCTAATTTTTGGTTCAAGAAATTCTCTTTCGCGTTCATGAAAAATTGGCTGAATATTTTTCATTTATAATAAAGAACCCCTCAGCTACTCCTTTATTTTTCAAACAAGGAATTACTTATTTGAAACCAAAAAGTGATAATACTATTGATCCGTCTCAGTATAGACCAATTACTTGCCTTCCAACAATATATAAAATTCTAACTGCATGTATTACCCAAAAAATTTATGCAAATATGGAGAATTATAATATTCTTTCCGAACAACAAAAAGGATGTAGAAAAAAACTCATTGGTACTAAAGAGCAACTTATAATTGATTCTGTTGCTTTGAATCAAGCTCAAACTAAGAAGAGAAATATTCATACAGCCTACATTGATTACCAAAAGGCTTTTGATAGTTCTCCCCATTCATGGCTTCAAAACATTTTGGAAATTTATAAAATTGATAAGACACTTAGTGTTTTTCTTGAATTTTTAATGAAAAATTGGAGAACCAATCTTCCTTTAAATATTTCAAAACAATCGTTGAAATCCGAAGTAATTCCAATCAAAGGAGACATTTTTCAAGGTGATTCTTTAAGTGCTCTTTGGTTTTGTCTTTGCCTTAATCCATTATCGAATGAATTAAATGCAACTAGTTTCGGCTTCAAAATAAAGAGTCTATCACCTGAATTCAAATTAAGTCACTCAATTTATTTAGATGATATTGAATTATATGCCGGAACCAGATCTCATTTAAAAAGGCTACTTGAGATTACTTTCAACTATTCCAATGATATTCATATGAAATTTGGGCTTCCAAAATGTGAAAATCTTTCTACTGAAAAGGAAAGATCACCTCTGATTATATAAAGATTTCCAATATCGAAATCGAGCCAATGCATCAAGGAGATACATATAAATATCTTGGATTATGTCAAGAGAAGACAATTAACCATAGCAGCACTAAAGAAAATATTAGAAGTTCATATTACAAAAGACTTAGAATTATGATCAAGGGTCATTTAACTAGTAGAAACCTTCTCAGAGCTATCAACTCCTATGCAGTTCCTATTCTTACATCTTCTTTTGGAATTACTAAATGGTCTAAAACTGATCTAAATGAATTACAATGTCAAACGAGGAAAATGCTTTGTAAATATCATAAGCACCACCCAAAGTCAGCTGTTCAGAGAGTTACACTACCTGGACATCTTTGAGGTCGTGGATTAACTGATTTGAATAATCTTCATAGTAAACAGATTTTTCATCTACGTTCCCATTTTCATGATAAACAGAGAACGTCTAGATTACATGATATTGTTGTTGCTTCAGATTATAATCTAACACCTCTGAACTTGACAATGCAAAAGGTAGATTTTGATATATTTGATGATAATTCTAAAGAGAAAGTTGGATGCAGAAGGAATTACACGGAAAGCACCTAAAGAATTGAAAATGATTATATTGATGAAATCGCATCGAATAAATGGTTAGTTTCTGGAGAATTGTTTGCTGAAACAGAAGGCTTGGCAATTGCGATCCAGGATCAGGTTGTTTTCACGGGGAATTATAGAAAACACATCATCAAACAAAATATAGATGATTCTTGCCGTAGATGTTTCTGTTCTTCAGAAACAGTTTTTCATATATTATCATCTTGCTCAGTCCTTGCTTCAACAGATTATTTAGAAAGACATAATGCCGTCGCTAATATTATTCATTCTAATCTAGGAATTAAACATGACCTAATTCCCAAAAGAAAAAATTTTACAAATATGAACCTGAGATTATTTGTGAAAATGACAAATATAAACTTTATTTTGATAAAACAATTCTTTGCAACAGAGCTGTAAAACACAATAGACCAGATATCATTCTTACTGATAAAAAGAATCAAATAACATATATAATTGATATTGCTATACCCGACACACATAATATACAAAATAAATACAATGAAAAAATTTCTAAATATATGATGCTTGGCGACGAGATTAAAAAAATGTGGAAAATGAAAAACAATTTTTATTCCACCGATTATTATTTCCACAACAGGTGTTATTCCTAGGAATCTTCACAAAAGTATTGAGATTTTGGGTCTGAAGAAAAATTTGTTTGAACAGTTACAAAAGATAACAGTCATCAAATCTTGTAATATTCTTCGTAGGTTTCTTTCCGAAAGAAATAATGAGGTAGAGTCATAGGTTTTTTCTTTAGTCTATACTGCTCAGAATCTCATTTCATATTAGAATGTTACTCATATTTACTGAGTAACATTCAGTGTTACTTGACTAAGGTCCGTACGTTGGATTTTTCCGGGGAGAAAGCCTCTGACACTACTCGTTGGTACATTGATATCATTGTGTGATGATGCTATAGTATGTATATGTTCTGGTAGATTGATATACGGGGTAAGATCCCTATATATATATATATATATATATATATATATATATATATATATATATATATATATATATATATATATATATATATATATATATATATATATATATATATATATATATATATATATATATATACTCTCCTGTATGTATGCAGCTTGTTTGGGTTAAGAGATGGGTTTTGAGGATGTCTGAGGTAGTTGTGACGAGGTTCCTATATGGGTGTCCTATTTATTAGCATCAATGTGGAGAGGTATGTTGAATTCTCTTTTGGAAGTGAGTTCCAGAAATGCTTGCCGGAAAAAGGTGGACGGAGTTCCTAGTTTATTGGAACGACATAGATGCGTGTCGATTTCAGGTGGCATCAGAGATCAAAGTGGGATTTAAAGAGGGAGAGGGAGTGATTTTTGTGGGTCTGATACAGATGTATCTTCAGAATTCAATTCTACTGACATATGCATCCTTTAAGACTCGAAACACCCAAAATCTCATAAAATCGCTGCGTTTAAGTCAATGATTCGTAGGGCTTTCTCTTTGCATTTATCCGTCAAAAAGTGTCCATTATTGAAGGAGTCGCTAAGAACAATGGTTATTCCTCAGATATAATAGACGGAATGATCCGAAAAATCAAACACGAATTGCATATCATACTATTTACCCAAGTGATATTGAGGAAAATGATGATGAGGAAATTGTTGCTCCAAGCGTTGATATTCCTGCATCGACAAGATCTGCGAAATGTAAGAAAAATTATAGTTGGGTTGAAGGTGATTTAAGAGCGAAAAATCTAGAGTTTCCTGATGGGTTGAAGGTGATTTAGGAGCGAAAAATCTAGAGTTTCCTGATCCCGGTTTTCAAGAATATGGGGACTTGTCGCCTATTCAACTTTTCGAATTATTCTTCGATGATGAAATGATAAATTTTTCGATTGAAGAAAGATCCCGCTATGCCACTTTTTACGACCCCATAATTTCTGAAGAAGAAATGAAATGTTTCCTAGCCGCACTTATAGTCAGCGGCTACTCAGTAGTTCCAGGAAAAAGGTTTTTCTGGGATTCACAGGAAGATATGGACAATGCAATGGTCATAGGAGCGATTCGACGAGATATCTTCATTTGAATTAGGCGCTTCGTACACAGTGCGGATAATTCAAAGCCTGATCCCGATGATAGAATTTGAAAACTCAGACCATATGTAGATACTCTCAAATCTAAATTCTTACAGCATTATCAACCAGAACAGCATATGAGTTATGACGAGAGTATGATAAAATATTTTGATCGGAACCCTTGCAAGCAATTCATTCGTGGATAGCCGATTCGTTTCGGATACAAAATTAGGGCTCTCAACACAAGATCAGGGTACCTAGTCAACTGTGAACTGTACCAGGGTAAAAATAGTCGCAGGTCATTACCATACGAGAATCATTTCGAAAAAGCTGCAGCATCATTTGTGTCAATGTTGAACGATTTGGGAGGTGTGAGAGAAAGGTACTATAATCTCTATTTTGATAATTTGTTTACTAGTCTCAATCTTCTTCAACATCTGAAAGAAAGAGAGAACGAGGTGATCAAGACACAGGCACTGTTTGCAATAATCGCATTCCAGAGAACTGCCAAAAAAACATTGTCGAAAAGCGAAAGGGGCACATATGAAGGAGCTATCGAAAAAGAAACAGGAATCATAGTTGTACGCTGAGTAGACAAGAATGATGTAACACTTGCCTCGACATGTCATGGCATTTCCCCTATATCGAACGTAAAACGTTATAGTGCTTGACAAAAGAAAATTGTAATGGTTCCACGTCCATGTATAATAGGCGAATACAATTTGCATATGGGAGGCACAGACCTAATGAATGAAAATTTATCGAGATACAGAATAAGTATTCGCAGTGAAAAATGGTGGTGGCCAATTTTTACATGGTTCATTGACGTCGCGGTAATAAATGCCTGGCAATTACATAAAAAAAGTGGTGGACTATCGAAACCTGATTTTCGAAGGGAAATTATAACAACGTATCTGCAGACTTTTGGAAACAAAGCAAAACCGGGGGGTAGGCCGAAAAAATCGAAGTCGAGTGTTTTACTGAATAGAATTTCAGATGACGTGCATTATGATGGAACCAACCACTTGGTAATTGAGACCCCGAACAAAAAGACGAGAAGGTGTGCGGACGAAGACTGCTCATCAAGTTTCCCAGCCATGTGTTCCAAATGCAATGTAGGAATTTGTATTCCTTGTTTGTTCGAATTTCAAATTCAGTAATTATTTTTTTATAAGAACAAAATATATTCGTTATTCGTCTGTCAAGTTTATGAAATTAATGAAATGTATACGTTGACGCCTAACGTTACCATATGGTAACGGCGTTTTTTGCCGAAACTGACATAAAAAATTGGAAAATTCCAACGAATTATTGTTCTTTGAAATTAATGAGCCATTTATTCTACCTCAAAATACAAAAATTCTGAAAATAGAAAACTTTCGCTCTAATGGGTTAAATATCACGTTGTAATGGCAGAATCCATTAATAATCTGGTAACGATTTAGTTTATGAATAATTTGATTGAAGAGGTCGTTACTTGATGAAAATCGATATACATATTTTCAATGAAATAAAACTAAAGTATTTAGATTTTCACTATATTATCAAAACTATGACCGATTTCACCACACTGTGGCTTCATCAGATAGATACAAATTAATGAACAGAGTTATTCCTTATATATTAGTCGTATTTCCTACTTAATATTACAATAGGTACAAAAGGTATGTTGGAAAACCCATCGGAGTTGCCTACTTTATGAATTGAAAAGATTGAGTAAAGGAGAAGGATTTAGATCTAATTGACTACTAAGTTACCCACCTGAAATTTTTTCTCTGTTGATCTCCAAAATTTCCAATGGATTGAGTTTTTGTCTGTTATTTTCATTGTGCAAAATTTTGAAATTATGATTAAAGTTATGGTTTTCTTCGAGTAGGTGATTAAAATAATTGGAATCTGATTTATGATAATTTAAACTGAGTATGTGCTCGTATCATCTAACTCTGAAATTTCTGAAGGTTCTACCAATACAAATTTTATTACAATCCACGCAAGACAGTTTATAAACAACAGAATTATTACCTTGCAAACCTGAAATTGATAAATAAATAATAATCCGGTGTTTATAAATTGTCTTGCGGAGATTGTAATAAAATTTATATTGGTTGAACTTTCAGAAATTTCAAAGTTAGATTATCCGAGCACAAACGTAGTTTTAATTATTAATCACTTACTCGAAGAAAACCATAACTTTAATTATAATTTCAAAATTTTACACAATGAAAATAACAGACAAAAACTCAATCTATTGGAAATTTTAGAGATCAACAAAGAGAAGAATTCAGGTAGGTTACTTTATAGTCAATCAGATCTAAATCCTTCTCCTTTACTCAATCTTTTCAATACATAAAATAAGCAACTCCGATGGGTTTTCCAATATACCTCTTTAACCTATTGTAATATTAAGTAGAAAATAAGACTAATATACATCTCTCGATAAAACCTAGACTTCTCAAGATTTCGGGCGCAAATTTTCCACATGAGCTATTAAACACAATCTAAATCACCAGGTGAGACCAGATTTTGAAACAGTATACAGGGTGATACTTTTCCATGGGCCATGTTCCAATTTTACCCTCGTAACTTTTTTTTGGTACGCCACTGGCACTAACAAAAAATAAAATTGTATAGATCAATCAATTTGAAATTTTTTTTGACTCCTGCATTTTGATCGTAACTATCACTGTTTCTGAGATATTAATTATTGAAAATAATCCAATAGTTTTCCCATATCGAAGCCATGGAGATATTATCTTAATAACTGATGCAATTTTTCAGGAATTGAGCTAAAATTTACATCAGATATCTCCTTATTGTATGTTTATAACAAAATGAGGCAGAAATTCCTGACAGTATACAGGCTGTTATTTTTTCACGTGCATTTTCCTCTTTTTGCCCCCTGAACTTTTTTGTGGTGCGCTACTGGTATATTCTGAAAACAGAATCAAACAGATTATTCAATGGAAAACTTTTCTGTTCCTTGTATTTTTCCGTATCTGCCACCATTTTCGAGATATTAATCAAGAAAAGTAATCGTATAGTCCCTTCCGAAATGAAAGCTTGAAGATATTTTTCATGTTATTTCGGTAATTTTTGAAGACCTTGAGCTCGAATTTCAAACGAAGTTCTCATTTTAAGATCTGCACCACTAGATTGGTAGGATTTATGAGAAAGTATTAAGGGTGATATCATTTCCCTGATCATTGAATTCGAATTCAAAAATGTGTTTTATTGAGTGTATTAATCGGAAGTAAATGAATAAACAACATAAAAATCGCGAATGATTTCTATAACAAAAACTCATAATGATGAAAACAAAAATTGAACAAACAGAACAAATCAAAGAAGATGTTGAAAATGTCCTCCACCTGAAAGAATACATGCTTCTGCTCGTCTCCGCATATTAGTGCGCACCCTCTGAAATATTCCTGGGGTATTTCTGATGACGTCACATGATGCTGTAATTCTATTCCTCAATTCTTCAAGTGTATTCACGCGAGAGCTATAAACCAAAGTTTTCAGATGTCCCCAAAGAAAAAATCCAAACTGTTTAAATCTGGCGACCTTGGAGGCCAAGCTTCTGGTCCACCACGCCCTATCCAGCGGTTATTGAATGTCATATTCAGATATTCTCTAGCTGCCATGCTGAAGTGCGGTGGTGCTCCGTCATGCATAAACCACATTCTATTGTTAGTTTGCAGCGGCACATCTTCTAGCAACACTGGTAAAATCTCTTCTAGAAAGTGGCGATATAAGGCTCCATTCAGCCTGTCTGGCAACAAAAATGGCCCGATCAGGAAATCCCCAATTATTCCATCCCAGACATTAACCGAAAATTGTTCTTGATGGTGACATTCCTCAATCATATGGGGATTTTCTTCAGTCCAATAGTGATTGTTATGAAAGTTCCTGATTGCATTTCTCGAGAAGGACGCCTCATCTGTAAAGATGATTTCGCTATCGAAAAGGGATTATGAGCAATGTTATGAAGGAACCATCGGCAGAAATTGAGTCGCAGAGGAAAATCGCGGGTAGTAGAGCTTCGACGCGTTGAATATGGTATGGTAAAGCAAAAATCATGGAGAATTTTCCAGACTAATACAAATGAGATATTCAACTCTCTTCCAATTTTTCTTGTACTCAGCTGAGGATCCTCATCTATACAATTTAGGACTGCCTCTTCGATTTCCGGGGTCCTTATTGTCCGATTTGCCCCTTTCAAGTCATGATTCGGTTTGAATGTACCCCGTTCTCTCAATCTTCTGTGGATGTCAGAAAACGTACGCCTATCGGGAATGATTCGATTAGGGAAGCGTTCTTGATACAAACGCCTTGCGTGCACTGCGTTTCCTTCAGCTACACCGTACATGAAATGTATATCGGCCATTTCTGCATTAGTGAAAACCATTCCAAAGTTTATTGGTTACTACTTACAGCTGTTTCAAATGTAGGCACAACAAACTGAATGACAAAACAATCATTGAAGTGTCAAGTTTTTTTTCTATGATTTCATCTGCAAAATTGTATCAGAGCCTACTAAGCCTTTTGAAATCACCAACGTGTTCTGATATGAGAAGACACGATAAATTCTGATGATTTTCAATTCAAAACGGTGAAAGACATGAGGATCAAGATGAGCACAATATTATCCGAATTGAATGAAAAATCCGTTTCTGATTACGAAAAACGTCAGTTATGCACCGAAAAATATACGGAGGCAAAGGGTAGCCTGTTCAAGGCGTTGTTGATTAATTTTTCGAAAATGGTGGCAGATACGGAAAATACAAGGAACAGAAAAGTTTTCACTTTGAATAATCTGTTTGATTCTGTTTTCAGAATATACCAGTAGCGCACCACAAAAAAGTTCAGGGGCAAAAAGAGGAAAATGCACGTGAAAAATAACACCCTGTATACTGTCAGGAATTTCTGCCTCATTTTGTTATAAACATACAATAAGGAGATATCTGATGTAAATTTTAGCTCAATTCCTGAAAAATTGCATCAGTTATTAAGATAATATCTCCATGGCTTCGATATGGAAAACTATTGGATTATTTTCAATAATTAATATCTCAGAAACAGTGATAGTTACGATCAAAATGCCATGAAAAGTATCACACTGTATACTGTTCCATAATTTGGCCTCATCTGGTGATTCAGATTGTGTTTAATAGCTTATGGAAAATTTGAGCCCGAAATCTTGAGAAGTCTAGGTTTTATCGAGAGAAAATCGAACACCTGTATCTCAACAACGAAGCATTTTTGACCATTGGTTCTTCGAACTTTCTTGCTCAAATCATTCAGGGATTCGCATCCTTCATTTATGACATCTGAAATACCCTGTATAGGAATTTGTTTCATAGAAAAAATTAGTTTATGAATTATTAGTAACACTTTTTCTTAATAGTTTTCGTGCTTACCATTTTGAATATAAGATTTGAAATATAAGAAAGAACACCAAATTTCCTGTGTTGAATGTAGAATTTATTCTGAACAATTCTATATGTTTATGTTATATGTAGGAGGCGGTTTCGAGTTCCGTCAACGCAATGATGAATAGCTGCCTCTCATAAGCTGTGGACCTTGAATTATAGCTTCAATCTCGGTGAAGCTGACAACCGATTCAGGGTCTGGCAGACCATGAGCATTGGTGAAACCGCATTGTGCAATTCCGTGTACGTATCCTCAAAACTGAACTAATTACAGTTAGGTTGATGACAGTGACGGTGCTTTCTTATTTATGCTTATTTTCAAGATCATGCATGAGTTTTCGCAAATTTTCTCCTCATAGAAGGGACTTCCGAAATGAAACATTTTGATTTTTCGACGTTTTGGCTCTACATTTCGGCCATCTTCAGGAAAGTAACATCTGAAAGGCTTTCTGGAATGATATAAAAACTTACTTTTAGAAAATGCGAAAAATGACACAGGTAAAATAAGTAAGAATAGTTATCTGAAAATAAATTTTTGTCAGTTACATTATTGTCTACATATGAAAAATTCAAAGAAATCCACATTTAAATTTCGTTTAGTTGACCACGTGATGAACACTGGGAGAAGAGGAGGAAAAAGGTCTACGTCAAAATTACATTTTCTCAAGGAAGAAAGCGCATGCGCTCCAAAAAATTGAATGGTTAAAAAATTAAACGGTTACAGAGGCTTAAGGCTATGAATGAAACGAAAGAAGAAAAAGAACACCAAAACGTCTTGTGTCAACAAAGGTGAAACGTCAAAAATCTGATAGACTGTCTAAAAAAATGTTTAACCTACAAAACAAAGTTGAAATATATAACAGATTGCAAATAGAAAAGGTTATTTTGAACAAAATTGATAGAGAAATTACAGGAGATTTTTATACGAATCAAGACCTTCGACCTCGACCTGGGGGTTAACGTTTTTTGGATGAAGGTGAATGTACAGTGACTCCGAGACCAAACGAAATATAGCACCGAAACGTTGAAAAATTGAAATGTTTCATTTCTGAGGTCTGAAGTACGCAGACAGGTAGACATTTATCCGCTGACAATAGTTCTCCAACCTCTATGTAGAAAAAACCGCATAATATTCAATAACATTGGATAATATCGAAAATCTTCATAATTGCGACGAAAAAATAAAAATGTATCTGCTGGAATGTTTGGAAATCTATAAACTTTGTAAACTCCCAAAGTAAGTCACCCTTAATAGCCAACTAGACATTAATACCTCTCCATGACTTAATTTGTGATCAGGCTAGTATCTATATAAGTAAGTTGGTTTCCCGTAGTTGACCAATTGAACATGACTGTCGAAATAGGCCGTATTTAAGAAAATAAAATTTTGGAAACTACAAAGTATATTTTATTTGTTTTCAATGGAATGAAATTAAAGTAATTAGATTTTCACTATATTAACACAACTATGACCGGTTTCACCACAATGTGGCTTCAACAGATAGAAACAAACTAATGTACAGAGTTATTCCTTATATATTAGTCTTATTTCCTACTTAATATTACAAAAGGTACAAATACAAGGGTATGTTGGAAAACACATCGGAATTGCTTACTTTATGAATTGAAAGGATTGAGTAAATGAGAACGATTTAGATCTAATTGATTATTAAGTAACCTACCTGAATTCTTTTCTTTGTTGATCTCTAAAATTTCCAATAGATTGAGTTTTTGTCTATTATTTTCATTATGTAAAATTTTGAAATTATCATTAAAGTTATCGTTTTCTTCGAGTATGTGATTAGAATAATGGGAATCTGATTTATGATAATTTAAACTACGTTTGTGCTCCGATAATCTAACTTTGAAATTTCTGAAAGTTCTACCAATACAAATTTTATTACAATCTACGCAAGACAGTTTATAAATAACAGATTTAGTACCTTTATCAATTTCAGATTTGCAGTTTTTCATATGTCGGCCTAAAGAATTATCAGTTCGGAATGTTATATTGAAAATTTAATGCAAGATGAATGATTTAAATTTTAGACTAGGATTACCAATATAAGTTAAAGTTGTATTTTGCGTTAGAACTTTTTATACTTGGAAATACCTCCTGGATTGCATTTTGAATTTCTTTGCGTGAAATTATCTTCTCAATCATACTTGGACTGTAATCGTTATTGACTGCTATTTGTTTGATTATATTTAGCTCTCTTATAAAATCATTTTGTGACATTGGGATATTAATGAGTCTATGTACCATAGTATTGTAAGCAGCTAATTTATGTGGATATGGATATATAGATGAGCTGTGAATAGTAATATATGTATGCGGTGGCTTACGAAAAATAGAGGAATCATGTTTGACGTTAATTTTACAATAGTTAAATCTAGAAAGGTAATGGAGTTTTCTGTTTCAATCTCTAACGTGAAATTAATATTATCGTGAATTTTGTCAGTGAATGTTCTGAATGACTCTAATTGCCTGTTTGTGCCAGTGAAACAACAAATGATATCGTCGACATATCTGAACCAATACATAAAGTGTTTGAACAACGGATATTCTTGAATAGTTCTTTCAATATTATCCGTGAAAACTTCAGCGAGTAGAGGGCTCAGAGGATTACCCATGATTAAACCTTTTTTACTATTATATAATACTCCATTGAAGTTAAAATAGTTTTGTTCTAAACAAATTTCTAAAAGATGTAAGATTTCTGATTGAATAACCGGTTTTATTCATTAATTTGAAGGGCGTTCTTGATGAGTTTCACTGTATCACTAGGTGGAACACTAGGGAAGAGATTTACTACATCCCATGACATAAGTTCAGCGTTCGGTGGTAGTATCGTGTGCTGAATTTTATTTATTAGTACTGAAGAGTTTTTTATTGAGAATTTAGGATGAAAATTAGCGTATTGTTGAATGATGTATATAAGAAAGCCTGAAAGTTTTGCAGCTGGAGCTTGAAAATATGAAACTACGGGTCTAATGGGATGCCCGGTTTTATGGAGTTTGACGACGGAGTTAGGTTTTGGGGATTGCGGGTTATCAATGGAAAGTTTATATTTCAGGTTGGTAGGTATTATAGACTTGGAATACGCTTAAGCGTTTTTTACTATGGATTGAAATTTATTAATTGGATCTTTATCAATTTGTTCATAACAACCTGATTCAATGAGGTTTTGGATTTTCAATAAATACTTTGCTTTTTTTAAGGCTATGACTTTATGACCTTTGTCTGCTTTGGTGAATATGATTTCTTCAGATGCGGACTTAGATTTAATGGACTTTAAAGTTGTATTTTCGAATTTCTTAGGTTGAAACCTATTGAACTCTTTTTGAAGTAGTAACGCTGAAGAGTGTTTTATGCGTTTGGCTTGTGGTGAATAATTTAGGGTTATTTCGGTTATTTGACTCTAAATTGTGTTTAAAACCATTATCTAGAAGTTAAACTTTATCTTTGAAAAAATTAACATCTGAAAGATAACTGAACCTATCTTAAAATTGGTGATCAAAAAATTTGGACTTGATTTTTGAAGTTTCATATTTATTACTCAATAATTCATTTAAATTTCGCAACTGAATTTTATACTTTTTGTGATTTAATGAATGCAATTCGAACCTTGTTCCGGAATCTAAAATGTCCACTTATACTGAATGCAATCTATGAAGCAACTCCGAATAGATTACCTTTTAAGGATGTTGTAGTTGTATCGTTGGCTGTATTGAAACTTGATGTCTAACTTCAACCATTTTTCTCGCCGTGTAGTACTCCATTTCGGGCTCCGGGGCTGATATTATGCGTCTTCAGTTTTATATATTTCGGAAACACTTTGTTCTTCAAACAACTTGATAGGAACCAGATATTTTGTGAATTGGTCGCACAAATTAGAATTAGCTTGAAATACCAAATGACCAAAAATCTTGTCTCAGCTTCTTTCAGTAATTTGATTGAGGAGGTCGTTACTTAATGAAAATCGATATACCTGTAATACCTACCAACCAAAAATATAAACTTTTCATTGACATCTTGCAATCTCCAAAACATTACTTCCTCGTTAAACTCCATAAAACAGGGCATCCCATTAGACCAGTAGTTTCATATTTTCAAGCTCCAGCTGCAAAACTTTCACGTTTTGTCATAGACATCATTCAACAGTACGATAATTGTGAACCTAAATTCTTAATGAAAAACTCTTTTATGTCCTAATAAATAAAATTAACCACACGATACTACCACCGAACGCTAAACTTATGTCATGGGATGATGTAATCTCTTCCCTAGTGTTCCATCTAGTGATACAGTGAAACTCATCAACAACGCCCTTCAAATTAATAAAGTTAATCCTGTCATTCAACCAGAAATCTTACATCTTTAGAAATTTGTTTAGAACAGAATTATTTCAACTGCAATGGAGTATTATATAATAGTTAGAAATGTTTAATCATGGGTAATCCTCTGAGCTTTCTACTCGCTGAAGTTTTCATGGATAATATTGAAAAAACTATCCAAGAATATCCGTTCTTCAAACACTTTATGCATTGGTTTAGATATGTCGACGATATCATTTATTGTTTCACTGGCACAAACAGACAATTAGGGTCATTCGAAATATTAATTAACAAAATTCACGATAATATTAAATTCACGTCAGAGATTGAAACAGAAAACTCCATTAACTTTCTGGATTTAACTATTAGTAAAATTAACGACATACATGATTTTTCTATTTTTTGTAAGCCATCGCATACAGATATTACTATTCACAGCTCATCTACACATCCTCATCTACACAAATTATTATCCCAATATCACAAAATTTTATAAAAGAGCTAAACATAATTGAACGAATAGCAGTCAATAACGGTTACAGTCCAAGTATGATTGAGAATGTTTTCACGCGAAAAATTTCAAAAAGCAATCCAGGAATTATTTCCAAGTACAAAAAATATATATCAAAATACAACAGCTTAACTTATATTGGTAATCCTAGTCTAAAATTAAAATCATTCCTCTCGCATTATAATTAGAATATAGCATTCCGAACTGATAATTCTTTAGGCCGACATATCAAAAACTGCTAATCTAAAATTGATAAAGGTAATAAATCCGGTATTTATAAACTGTCTGCGGGGATTGTAATAGAATTTATACTGGTAGAACTTTCAGAAATTTCAAAGTTAGATTATCCGAGCACAAACGTAGTTATAATTATCATAAATCAGATTTCCATTATTCCAATCACTTACTCGAAGAAAACCATAACTTTAATAATAATTTCAAAATTTTACACAATGACAATAATAGACAAAACTCAACCTTTTCAAAATTTTAGAGATCAACAAAGAAAAGAATTCAGATAGGTTACTTAATAATCAATTAGATCTTAATCATTCTCATTTACTCAATCTTTTCAATTTATAAAGTGTGCAATTCCGATGTGTTTTCCAACATATCCCTTGTACTTGTACCTATTGTAGTATTAAGTAGGAAATAAGACTAATATATAAAGAATAACTCTGTACATTAGTTTGTATCTTTCTGTTGAAGCCACATTGTGGTGAAACCAGTCATAGTTTTGTTAATATAGTGAAAATCTAAATACTTTAATTTCATTCCATTGAAAATAAATAAAATATACTTTGTACTTTCCAAAATTCTATTTTCTTAAATACGGCCGATTTCGACAGTCTAGTCATATTCAAGTGGTCCACTACAGGAAACAAACTTGCTTATATAGATACTAGCCTGATCACAAATTAAGTCGTGGAGAGGTATTTATGTCTAGTTGGCTTTTAAGGATGACTTCACTTGGGATCTTACAAAGTTTATTGATTTCCAAACATTCCAACAAATACATTTTTGTTTCTTCGTCGCAATTATGAAGATTTTTGATATTATTCAATGTTATTGAATATTATGCGGTTTTTTCTGCACAGATGTTAGAGAACTATTGTCAGCGGATAAATGTCTACCTGTCTGCGTACTTCAGACCTTAGAAATGATACATTTTAATTTTTCAACGTTTCGGCTCTATATTTCGTTTTGTCTCGAAGGTGTACATTCACCTATATATAATATATAAGGAATAACTCTGTTCATTAATTTGTATCTATCTGATGAAGCCACAGTGTTGTGAAAACGGTCATAGTTTTATTAATAGAGTGAAAATCTAAATACTATGGTTTTATTTCATTGAAAATATGTATACCGATGTTCATCAAGTAACGACCTCCTCAATCAAATTATATTCTACTTCATCGTTATCTTTGCGCCTAATCCATTTTTCCTCTCAACGAAGTTGAAAAGAGCGAGTGAATAGGTATTTTCCATACGAAGTAATTGAAAGTTCATATGTAACTAAGGAAAGCATATTTTTCAAGATGAGATTTATGTGGCTCGATACTGTATTGCTCTCTAGCGTTCAAGTAGGCAAAAATAAAATTTCTTGAACGACGAAATAAAAAGAATATAGTAGAAAAAAAGCGAAAGGAAGACGACGAGCCGAAAGGAAACATATTCCGATCCTCGTAAAAATTAAAAGACCACAAAGATTCATATTCATCAAAGTAAACCATTATCAAGAACATTTTTCATTCATTCCAACATTGTTGGTTATAATCGTCCTATGGAAGAAAGAAACTAATGCTATCAAGTTAAAGCACCGAAAATCGTAGCCTTTTCATTTAGAAATACGTGAGCAACTAAAAAATTTACTTTATTTGGATTTTTCTAGTAGTTCTATATAGGATAGGAAGCACTTATATAAACTGAGTATTGTGTTTCTTTCCTCTCCATAAACGAACGGCCGTTCAAAAGCACTTATGAGATGAAAGAATATGGCCCGAACGGAATGTTCGACCAATTCTGTGTAGCTTGTGAAATCCTATCATGCATACAAAAATGTTTTCCTTCACGCTTCACGTTCTATATTTTGCAAGTTCTATCACGTTGGCCTGGTAAATAGGCAATCTGCGAGGGGTACAATGAGTTCTCAATGCTTCGAAAGGGCCTGAGGCTCTGGAGGGGGGCAAACACTCGTCTCAATAGAGATGGCAACAATACGATCTCCTGTGCACTTTAGGAATGCTATCGGCTGGTTGGGTTTCAATTTCGTGTATTTCGTGTGGTAAAATGTCTTTACATTGTGAAAAAACTTCCACGTTGTTTTCGGTCTGAGAGCAAGATTAAATTACGTTCCACTCATCCGGATTATATTTGCTTATTATTTATTCAAAACTTGACATTGTTATGACAACGGGAGATTCGTGATTGAATTTGAGCGTGAGTCGCCTTAAATGAATTGTTGGAGCACGTGAGCAATTTCAACAGTGAAGCCATACTCTCATTCATCTTCTGTTTGGCGAAATATTACTTGCTAAATATTTCTTGGATTTTCTCTGTTGGCAACTATCATTTGGATTCATTGTTTCAATCCTGCTTGGCCATCAATTAATGTTCGAGTTCAATTTCAGATTTTAAAATGTTCGCGACATTGTGAGCCACATCTGAGACACATGACTGCGGTTGTACCAGGTGAGCTAGATAGTTCGAAGGCTAACATACTAAAACACGCATTTTTTTCAGTAAAATTAAAATTTTGAATTCAATATAGTCACCTTCGAATTAGACACAGCGTTAAAATAAGAATTCTCCTTAACTTCAAATTAGGCCTCAAATTCGGCAGTTCTCTCTCTTTTTTACTACTTTTTCTTCTTGAAGTGCTTATTCTCTTTGAATTTGGGAGGCTTTCACTTGGTAGAATTCCATTATCAATAATAAAAACAAGTAATGTGTTTTTAGGAAATTTACTTAAAAATTATGATTCGTGACGCGTTTCACTACACCGTAGCTTCTTCAGACGAATGAATGTACAGAAAATAAGAATGAGAATATAAATACAAATGTTCTTAAGAAATTAAAAGCTTATTGCTCCTTCTAAAGTGGTTATTGATGACAGGTATATCCAATGAAATTAAGGATTAGATTGCTCCCTGAAGAGATTCAATAGAGGTGAAGGTTTTAAATCGACTTGTTCATTGATGAGTCTACCAGAGTGTTTGTATTTGTTGATTTCTAAAGTTTCCCAAAGATCTACCTTCCAATATTTATTATCTGTATGCAAACTGTGGTTCGTAAGAGTACTATTTTCTAGGAGATGATTCGCGTAACAAGAATCTGATTTTTTATTTGAAAACCTGCGTTTATATTCCGATATTCTAATATTAAAATTTCTGTGTTCTACCAATGTAGAAATTATCACAGTCATTGCAATTCAATCTATAAACACCTGATTTATTGTTTTTATCTGATTTGGTTCTATTATTTTTTATATATTTGACTAAACTATTATTAGTTTGGAAAGCTATGTTGAAATTATTGCTACTCAAGAATGATTTCAGTTTCTCACTTGTAATGCCAACGTAGGTTAAGGTGTTGAATTTTTGTTTCAATTTATCGACAGGGTAAACTTCATTCAATGAGATTTTATTTTGGTTTTTCAAGATATTATTAGTTTGGGATTGTAACCATTATTTTGGCTATTTGTTCAATCAAATTTCTTTGTTGAAATTTTCTGGTAATAACGTGATGTTAATCAATCTATGAATAAAACTGTTGAATGCTGACATTTTATGTTGATACGGATGACACAACAAGTTAAGTCGTCTACATAGCGATACCAGTATAAACAATATTTACTAAGTTGATGATTCTGATTCAATTTCTCTAAATTATTCATGAATATTTCTGCTAACAAAGGACTTAACGGATTACCCATAATCAAGCCGCCTTCACTAGTATAACATTTGTTATTGAAATGGAAATGATTTTGATCTGAACAAATTTGTAATAATGAAAGAATATCTGATTTAATGTTCGTATTGACATGATTCTTGTCTAATAATTCTTCAACAGAGTAGTACGTATCTTTCGGAGGAATGATGGAAAATAGATTCTTAACGTCGAAAGAAATGAGTTTGGAATTAGGGGTATCTTAGATATTGACAATTAGTTCGTATGAATTTTTTACCGGAAATTAAGATTTAAAATTGCAATGTCTTATTAGCAAGTGGTTAAGGAATTTGGAAAGTTTGAAAGAAGGTGAAGTTACATAAGAAACAATAGATCTAATAAGGTAATTGGGTTTATGAAGTTGAAGTGATTTTGCTGTCGAAATTACGTTTTCAACCTCTTTCTTAAATTTGGCAGTAGGATCCTTAGTTGATGTTATATGAATTCCAGCTGTTAAGAATTCTTCAGTTTTTGAAATATAATCGGTTTTACTAATCGCGATGACGGTGTTACCTTTATCTGCTTTAGTGAATACTAAATCGTTCTTGGTACTATTTTCATGAATTGTTTTCATTATTTTATAATCGGAATTGCAATGAGGTCATAATTTCGAATAGTCTTCTTTAATGATTTTTGATGTTTGGCTAAAATATTATCTTTGGAGTTTTTGAAAATGATTTCGAGTCTATGCCTAACTTTCCAAATTAGTATTAGTATGTTTTGGATGTAAATTATATTTGAATCCTTTTCTTATAGATGTGGTTGTGTGAAATCGGTATCAGTTAAATTAGTGAATCTGTCTTTCAGACCATAAATATCTTGACAAATTCACTGATTTAACTGATACCGATTTTACACAACCACAAAAGATCTATTAGAAAAAGGATTCAAACAAAATTAACATCCAAAACATATTGAAACTGATTATTTGTCATCCATATCTACATAAAATATCAGCATTCAACAGTTTTATTCATAAATTGATTAACATCCCGTTATCACCAGAAAATTTCAACAAAGAATTAAATTTGAACAAATAGCCAAAATGATGGTTACAATCCCAAACTAATAAATAATATCTTAAATAAAACACAAAGTAGAATCGCATTGAATGTTTTCACCGTGTCGATAAATTGAAACAAAAATTCAACACCTTAACCTACGTTGGCATTACAAGTGAGAAACTGAAATCATTCTTGAGTAGCAATAATTTCAACATAGCTTTCCAAACTAATAGTTTAGGCAAATATATAAAGAATAATGAAACCAATATTAGAATATCGGAACATGAAAGCAGATCTTCAAAAAAAAATCAGATTCAAATTACGCGAACCATCTCCAAGAAAATAGTCATCACTCAAGAGTTCAAGCCTCAATGAGTTGAGAAGACGTGACATCTAAGTACTCTCATTCTCAGTTGTATGCTCAAGGTCAGGTTGCAGAGAACATTCCCCATACGATTGAAGAAACTCCTGGCTTTTTCTACGGGAATCCCTGTTGACTGATTGAATGATCTCACACTTTGTTAAGTTAACGAAGATATTCTACCTCTACCTGGAGCCCTTTTCCCTCGATTTTACCTTGGAGAATGAGATATTTTACATTTTCATGAAATTTCTAAAACAAGCCGTTTCTCTGAACTTTACTGTTGGGATGGCTTCTAACTTTTTACTGATTCTCTCCAACTCATAATCGTTCGTGAGGTGGTCTCTCCATGATATGCGTAACATGCGCCTAATACACCACATCTCGAAAGTTTCCTGCAAGTTGCCAGATTTCAAGCCTCAACGCCATACAAAAAAGTTGAGAAGACGTGACATCTGACGACTATAATTCTCAGTTGTATGGTGAAGATCATGTTGCTGAGAACATACAATTAAAGAAACTCCTGGTTTATTCTGCGGGAATTCCTATTGACTGATAATGATCTCACAGTTTGTTAAATTAACCAAGATATTCTACCTCAGCCTGAAGCCTTTTCCCCCGATTTCACCTTGGAGAATGAGATAATAATAAAAATAATAATAATAATATTCCGATTCCAAGTTTGTAACCTTGTAATAGGAACGCATAATGAAGGAATTCATTTCTGGGGTCCACTTCATGCGTTTCCTAGGGAGTCCGGCTCTCGTGGTCGTAGGCATAATGGCTTGCGCCACCGTTGACTCATCAAGCGTTGGTTGGGAGGTGTTGATGTTATTTCTCACTTGGTTTTGTGTTGCAGTATCCCTACTCGATATCACGCTGCTTCCGTCGCTAACCGAGGGAGACTGTGACTCACTTTCCGAACAAGACCCTCTTCCTAAATCTTGAACGCGACAAGAGGTTATGGTGGTACAATGTTGATTCACCCGTTTATTCCTTAGATTGTACATCATTGGATAAGTTGTATTTTATACCTACTGCCAGGTTCAACTTGGTACCTCGGGTTCGCTAGGCCCGTACTCAGAAACAATGTTTCTGAGCCCCTGAGGGTATTGTCATCATATCCTCCACAGGGTTAATACCCAAAACTTTGCATGATAGCCTTAAAAAATTAAAAATGCTTAAGAATACCTATATAGAAATGCAAAAAGCTGTAATTCTTAATACTTGTAGGAAAGTTAGGAAATTGATGTCGAGTTTGTTGTAATCGAGCCGATTCCCTTTGATTGCTGAATCTGGGAAAGGTGAATTATTTCCAGCTAACAGCTGGTATAGTGCATAAGTCCATAATATTCATTATGCGTTCCTATTATAATATTACAAACTTGGAATCGGAAATGACAGAATACAGATACGCGTTACATCTTGCGTTCGTAGAAAAATATCCTGAATTACAGCACATATCCGAGCAGAGAATTTCGGATCAACGAAGAACAATCGTTAAAAACAGGCTACTTTCTTCAGAAACGCTGCATAGCTTACGAGAAGAGGTCATAATGGAACTCAGAAGCGGAAATGATACTCATAACGGTATACCTGCCGGAGTAAATGAAAGTGTTACAGGTAACATCGAAGCCACGGAAATGAATATTAACATGGAACCCCCTCCTGAGCCGAATCAGAGGAACGAATATATGTATTTAGCAAGATCAGATCTCAACAGAGCAATAACTGAATTAAGAGGTAGTAACCCAACTAAAAGACCTAATCTGCCAAACTCAAGACAAACAAGAACACCAATATCATCCTAGCGAGCGTAAACTCAGTGTATGCAGAATATACCGACCAGAACAACTTGGGGAAGATTCACACTTTAATTTACTGTGGGGCAGTAGTGGTTCTTCGACTTCACAAACAACAAATCTCCACAACTCTGATTCAAGCTGAGCCAAAAAGCGTCAGAAAACCACCATGGCAAAAACGACTGGAGAAGGATATTGATAATATTAGAGCAGAAATCGGTCGCCTCACAGAATTCCTGAGAAACAGGAAACCCTCAAGGGCTTGAAATCACATATACGCAAAATTTATAGGAAAATTGGTACAAACACAAAACATTCTGATCACAAACAACATATCGACGTGTATATGGACACTTTGAAACAGAAACTCCAAGCAAAAGTAAAGAGGCTTTCATGATACGTCAAGTGTACTGAAAAGAAACACCAAAACCAAAGGTACCTCCAAAACGCGGCCAATTTTCATAAATGAAATAACAAAACTGCGACCAACAATAACAAAGAAGTACCTGACGCACAGTGCTTGACCGATTATTCGTCATCACTATGGTCGAACCACAAAGAACGCAATAGAAATGCGGAATGGATCGGAAATGAAAAACAACATCTTGATATCAAACATATGGACTTCGAAGGAATAACAGATGAAGAAAACATAACAATAGTTAAAGCTACCAACAAAATGAAGGCCACAGGTGTTGATAATATCCACAACTACTGGTACAAGAAGTTTGATAAGCTCCATGGAGCCCTAGCGAAACAGCTCACGTATGTTCTTCAACATTCCAAGAAAACACCCACTTTCCTAACACAAGGCTTAACATATATGCTACCTAAGAGTGATAGAACACAGGATCCGTCTCAATATAGGCCAATCACTTGCCTGCCAACACTCTACAAAATACCCACCTCATGCATATCCAATCGAATATACCAACACCTTGACGAACACAATACATTAGCAGAGGAGCAGAAAGGATGCACCAAGAAACACCAGGGGTGCAAGGAACAACCCATCATCGATTCTGTGATTATGAAACAAGCACACTTAGGGCATCGGAAAGTTCATTCAGCTTTTCTCGATTATCTGAAGGCATTCGATAGTACCGCCCATTCTTGACTTGTTGAAGTAGTGCAGATATACAAAATTTTCCCAGCCCTGGTAGAATTCTTGAAGACAACAATGACATACTGGCGCACGTCTCTGCAGGTCAACATGAACAATAAATCAATTAAAACCGACGAGATACCCATACGTCGTGGAATTTTTCAAGGAGACTCTTTGAGTCCATTATGGTTCTGTTTAGCTATGAACCCATTGTCTTCAATGCTCAATACAACAGGATACGGATTTAGGATAAAAACAGATAGGAACTATTATATAGTCTCCCACCTGCTGTATATAGATGACATCAAATTATATGCTTCGAACAAGAAGCTATTGGATGTTTTGCTGAAAACTGTCAGTGAGTTCTCGGCAGAAGTTCATATGAAATTCGGGATTGAAAAATGTAAGACCCTAAACATTCAAAGACGGAAAGTCATAGATGGTGAAACACATCTTCCAAATGGTGATATAATACAGTGCATGAGGGATGGCGAAACATACAAATATCTAGGATTCCAACAAGCCAGATTGCTAGAACAAAAACAATCAAAGGAGAAGATTCGTTCAGAATACAGTCAGCGTCTGAAGACTGTGCTGAAATCAATTTTGAACTCGGGGAATCTAGTCAAGGCAATTAACACCTACGCCATTCCAGTGTTGCTTTACTCATTTGGAATAATCAGATGGACTAAGACAGAACTGGATGATATTCAAAGGCAGACCCAAATGATGCTAACAAAGTTCAACAACCATCATCCAAAATTGTCTGTGATACGAACAACTTTGAAGCGGAAAGAAGGAGGACGCGAATTAATAGATGTTGTCAATTTACACTCCGAACAGATAAAAAATCTCTGAGAATTCTTATCAGCAAAATCTCTAACTTCTGATCTCCAAAGAGTGGTATCGTAGGCTGATAAGGGATATACACCTCTAAATCTTGCTACCAGAGATGACCTGCTGAATCTACCGTTCCTATCAGATACTGAAAAACAAAAGCAATGGTCAAGAAAGGAATTGCATGGACTACATCACCATGAGATCAATCAACCACACATCGACAGAGAAGCCTCCGACAAATGGTTGATGAAAGGAGAATTATTCGCGGTAACAGAGGGATTATTTATGGCCATCCAAGACCAAATGATCGCTACAAACAACCACAAAAAATTAGTTATGAAGGACGAAACATTACAAACAGATAGGTGCAGAAAATGTCATATAAGATCGGAGACTATACAGCATATTACGTACGGATGCGAACAACTGGCCAATACGGACTATCTTCACAGGCATAATCAAGTGTGCAACATTATCCATCAGAAACTTGCACACAAGTACGGACTTCTGAATACCTTCTAGCCATATTACAAGTATCAACCGGCGCCCGTATTGGAAAATGACTCTATCAGATTATACTACGATAGGCCTGTTATCACTGACAGAATGGTGACGAATAATAGGCCGTACATAGTATGATTATGTATGATACGAGAGCCAGAACAGCAATGCTGGTGGATGTCGCCATACCGAATAATAACAACGTGCTGATTAAGTTTCAGGAGAAAAAGTCCAAATACACAGACCTTGCTATTGAGATCAAGCAGATGTGGCACCTCCAAAAAATAGATATTGTTCCTGTCATCGTATCCTCCACTGGGTTAATACCCAAAACTTTACATGATAGCCTTACGAAAGTAGAATTGCATAAGACTATCTATATAGAAATTCAAAAAGCTATAATTCTCAATACATGTAGGATAGTTAGGAAATTTATATCAAGTATATTGTAATCGAGCCTATTCCTTTGATTGCTGAATCTGGGAAAGGTAAATTATATCCAGCTAACAGCTGAGATAGTGCATAAGTCCACGAAAATAAATAATAATAACCTTATAATAATAATAACTTTATTTCATTTCCATTTACCAACTGAAATTTTCTAACTATTAGAGAATTCTTCTCTCAGATAGTTTACATTTTCATGAAATGTCCAAAATAAGCCGTTTATCTGAACTTTACAGTTGGGATGGCTTCTACCTTTTTATTGATTCTCTCCAGGTCATAATCGTTCGTAAGATGATCTATCCTTGATATGCGTAACATGCGCCTATTACACCACATCTCTAAATCAGAAAGTTTCCCGCAAGACGACTCACTACGAGTCCAAGCCTAAACGCCATACAAAAGTGTTGAGTAGACGTTACATCTGAGGACTCTCAATCTCAGTTTTATACTTAAGGTCATGTTGCAGGGAGCAGTCCTCATACGATTAAAGGTACTTCTGGATTTTTCTACAGAAGCTCCTCTTTCCTGAGAATGATTCCACTCTTTGTTGAGTTAACCAAGATATTTTACTTCGGCCTGGAGCTATTTTCCCTCGATTTTATCCTGCAATATTAACTAGAGAATGCGATATTTTACATGTTCATGAGATGCCAAAATAGGCCGTTATTCTGAATTTTACAGTTGAGATCATTTCTAACTCTTTATTCGTTCTCTCCAGGACATCATCGTTCGTAACGTGGTCTATCCACGATATGCGTGATATGCTCCTATAACACCACATCTCAAAAACATAAAGTTTCCTGCAAGACGCCTTACTAACTCCAAGCCTCAACGCCATACAAAAGTGTTGAGAAGACGTATCATCTGAGGACTCTCATTCTCAATTGTATATTCAAGGTCATGTGCGTTTTCGCCTCTTGTTAGAAAGAGAAAGCTTATCTCATTGCTGTCTTGTTCTCAAAGAATTCTGTTTTAGACTCATCTAACGCAATACCACTCATTCTCAAGAACATGTTGCAGAGTACAGTCCTCATACGATTAAAGACATTCTTGGCTTTTGCTACGGAAATCTTGATCTTCTGAGAATAATACCACTCTCTGTTTAGTTAACCAAGACTTGGACCTCTTTTTTCATCGATTTTACCTTGCAACATCAACTAGAGAATGCGATATATTACTTTTTAATGAGATGTCCAAAATAGGCTGTTTTTCTGAATTTTACTAGTAGGATGTTTTATAACTCTTTATTCATTCTCTCTTGAATGCAAAAGCAGAAAGTTTCCTGCAAGACGCCTCACTGAGAGTCTAAGTCTCAACGCTATACAAAAGTGTTGAAAAGACGTAACATCTGAGAACTCACATTCTCAATTGTATACTCAAGGTCATGTGCGTTTCCGCCTCTTGTTAGAGAAGACTCAGAATCTCTGCAAGAGAAAGCCTATCTCATTGCTGTCTTGTTCTCAAAGAATTCTGTTTTAGACTCATCTAACGCAATACCACTGAACACTCCACCTACGAATTCTTCCATGGCAGAAATCGAGTTCAGAGTTCGCACTTTGGGATGGACTCTCGAGCAGTTGAATTGCAAGAAGGCAATTGGTCTAGACGAAATACTGCCAATCGTCCTCAGAAGATGAGCTATTGAACTGACTCTCATTTTTAACCGTCTGTTTTAAATTTCTTATAGAAGCTCGACTTTTCCGAGCAGCTGGAAAATAGCGAGAATTCAACCGACTTCAATGAAAGGAAAGAAGTCCTTACCCCAAAACTGCCGTCTTGTTGCACTTCTCCTCATTATGTCCAAATTGATGGAGAGAGTCATATATGATGAACTCGTCAAATAAACACCTCAAAAAAGTCTAGCCAATATCTTTAAAATATGAATTTGATGATTCGAATTTATAGAAATCTTTCGGTTTTTGTTAGGATGTATTGTATGTAAAGTATTCTCAAGAAAACCAAAAAATATTTGTCTTCTCCAAAGCACCTATTATAAAAAAAAATTGAAATTTGAAAATGACGAAATTTGGTAAAACAAAAAAAAATCCTGAACTAATATTTTCGGAGCGATATGGAAGCACTTATATTTTTCAGTACCCAGAAGGTCCACTTCTGTTATTAATGACACTTTGGCATCGTCGCGGCATGCTCAATATTAAATTGTCTATTACATTTTGGCCTAAGTCATTCAAAGCCCCCTGAACTGCTAATCGAAGCTCCTGTTCATGATGGAAGACGTTTTGACGCAGGAGATTATTTTTTAGGGTGTCCGACACATGCTCGAAGGGATTCAGATCTGGGGAGCAGGATGGCCACGATAGAAGATCGATATCATTCTCTTCAAGAACTTTCAAGACAACTCTTGCACGATGACGAGGGTCATTATCTTGTTGGGAGAGTGGATTTTGACCCATTGTTTGGAGATACGGTACCACTACAGGTAAAACTATCTCATTTGCGTGAGAATTTTCCGTGAGGTTATTCTGTATGAAAACTAGGTCAGTTCTTCCACCAAGGCGTATACCTCCCCTAAGCATCACTGATCCGCCTCCCTGTCTAACAACTTCTCGAGCATGCTGGAGACGGTTTTGCTTTCCAGGTTTCCTCCATATTTGAATTCTTCCTAAATCGAAATAATAACTGAATCAAGATTCATCAATGATGAGAACTGTGGCCTACCTCTCTTGATCAAAGTTTACGTGTTCTTGGCACCAAGCTAAACGAGCAGCGCGATTTCCATGGGTCAGTTGTGGAACTCTTAAAGGACGTCTGGAGTGGAGTTGACTTTCGTGCAGTAAATTTCTCACAGTTTGGTCGGAAATTTGTACATTATGAACTTGTGGTAGCTCTTGAGCTAATTGAGATGCTGTGGTAGTACGATCTTTTCTTGCTTGTAAAACCAAAAATCGGTCTTGGGCGACTGTAGTAGTCCTGAAGCGGCCTGTATGGCGTTCTTCTACGCTACCTGTTTCATTGAAACGCGACCATAAACGGCTTATGGCACTTGGGCTACTTCTCAGAAACCTGGATATATATCGATATTCAGAAGTGTTTCCCTAGACTTTTATGAGGTGTTTATCTTGAGTAGCAGGGAATTCTTAACGACCGTCAGTATGGTTCTCGCAGGCAAATATCGACAGGAGATCTGATCGTCTTAGTCACTCATGTTTGTATATCAACGATGGAAAAGCATTGGAAATCTAGAGCAATAGCCCTCGATATCTCTAAAGCCTTCGATAGTGTTTGGCATGCAGCCTTGTTGAATAAACTTGCTGCATATGGGCTTCCCGAAAAATTGCGGGATTCAATAAGTAGCTTTCTTTCAAATAGATCAATACAAGTTGTGGTCGACGGTATAATATATGATTGTTTTCAGTTGCAAGCAGGAGTACCTCAGTGATCCATTCTTCCGCCAACCTTGTTTCTGTTTGCAGATAAACGAGTTTCATTACACAGAACAAGATCGGAGTGGGGTCAGTTGTCCCTGCTGGAGAACTTCATCTTACGATGCAAGACCAACAAATTGCATCGAAAGATCCATCTACATCTTCTCGGAGTAACGGTTAATTCTGGGTTCTGCTGGTATGTATTAGCAGAAGCTGAGTTTGCATCAACGAAGCTCATATTTCTTTTCATAGATAAGCGATTTTTCACGTCATCTTAGCTGTTGCTTCTATATACTGCACAGATTCGACCCGCTTTGGAGTATTCTTCCCATGTATGGGGATCTGCGCCCGAACATTCGTTGCAGATGTTCGATAGTGTAAAAAAAACGGGCTGTGCGCCTCATAGGCCACCCGGAGATCACCCGCGATTTCCAAGCCCTGACTCTAAGAAGCCAAGATCCTGAAACTTTCTCTGTTTTACAGATACTTCTCTGGAAGATGCTCCAAGGAGCTGAAATGCCTCGTCATGGAAAAATTTATGTTTTTCCGCAACACTAGGCTGGCAAGAAGTTCTCCTCATATGACGGTAGATTTAGCGACTACTTAAACCGCTCTCTATAAGAATTCCTTTGTTTCCAGGGCTGTTGGGCTATGGATCTCTCTTCCTTCCAACATCTTTCCGATATTCTACAATTTGGACCTCCGTCAAGAAGCAAAGAGTAAACAGACACCTCAATTCTTCCCAGGCGCCCATTCATGTGGTATAACAGGTTTGCCTATATGAATAGTGTGCATAAAAAAAAGAGAACAGTTCTCATACCATAAAGTCACTGGCTTTTTCTAAGAGAATCCCGATATCCTGAGAATGATCCCACTCTTCCTTTAACCAACCAAGATTTCTACTTCGGCTGGGTCCTCTTTTTCTCTCGATTTTACCCTGCAATATCAACTGTGGAATGCGATATCTTAGATTTTCATGAGATCTCCAAAATAGGCCGTTATTCTGAATTTTACAGATGGGACGATTTCGAACTCTCTATTCATTCTCTCCAGGACATCATCGTTCGTATTGTGGTCTATCCATAATACAAATAACATGCGCCTAGTACAACACATCTCAAAATCAGGAAGTTTCCTCATAGACGCCTCACTAAGAGTCTAAGCCTCAAAGCCATAAAAAAAGTGTTGGAAAGACGTTACATATGAGGACTCTCATTCTCAGTTCTATACTCTAGGTTATGTTGCAGAGACCAGTCCTCATTCGATTATAAACACTCCTGGCTTTTTCTACGGGAATCCCTATTTCCTGAAAATGATCTGCCTGGATCTCTTTTTCCCTCGATTTTACTCTGCATTATCAACTGGAGGATGCAATATCTCACATTTTCATGAGATGTTCAACTTAAGTTAGGTTCCAAGAAGTCCGTGAAGGAGTATTACCTTGAACGCTGTTTTGTAGTCAATGTATTCATCGAATTTAATATAACGCGCTCTCTGAATGAAAACGTGGATGGCGAGCAGAGCATCTTTAGTACCAGGGCCATTCCTAAACCCAAATTGCGTTTCAGATATGTTTGAATCTAACTTTCCATAGATTCGTGTCTAAATGATATTCAGAAATTCTTTCAGGGTGTAACTCATGAGGTTGATAATTCCTCACATTTTGTTGCGTTCTTCTTCTTGGGGATTGATATAAAAGTAAACGGAAACCATTCTTTCGGAAAATTTTCAGATTCATAAATTTCACTGAATAAACGGGTTCACAGTGTACAGGCTCCAAGAGTTTTAAGCACTCACTGAATACATCATCAGTACAGGAACATGTGTCATTCTTCAATCTCTTTATACCCGCTTGAACTTTTTCCTATGTTATCTCCGGTCCACTTACTCCTTGTGAAAATTCTTGTATCGTTTGTCCGCTACCAGATCAATTTTCAAGGTGTTCTCTCCATCTATCCACTCTCCCCCTTTTGTCGCATACAAAAATGTTCTCCTCATCTTTGAGTATGTTTATATTACGTGACTGCCATTTTTCAGTTGTTTCTTTACTTTCTTATATAGGTTGAAGCTATCGTGTTTCTTTTGTAGCTCCTCTTTTCATGACACTTTTCCTCCAGACACGTTTTTCTAGCTTTTTCATCTTCCGAACAATCTATTTGTGAATCTGCTTGTATTTCGCGGGCTCAACATGTTCGTCTCCCATGAGGTTCAAATTCTCGTTGGGCATCCATTATTTTCTCTTTTTTTTTCTATTCTGAGTTATCTCCTTGTAGGATCAGTTAGTACATGTTTAATTTAGGCCCACGTTTACTCAATGTCATTGATACTGTTGAAAATATGTTTTTCAATTCGTATTTCAGTTTGAATTTGTCCCGTTTGTCCTGATCCTTTAGTTCCTGTACGATGGTCTGTATTCTCTTGTTTTCTCCTGTGATTTTCTTAAGATGGAGCCTCACTCTTGTCAAGAGCAGCAAATGGTCGGGGTGTATATCTGTAGCTGGATACGTTTGGACGGATCTCATAGAATTCCTGAATCTTCTATTTACAATAATTTAGTCGTTGTGATTCCTAATTATCCTCTTTGCGCTGTTGCCTGGGGATTTCCATGTGTACAGTCTTCTAGGTGGCAGATTGAAAAACGTATTCATTACTACAAAATTTTCTTCAAAGCAGAATTTAATTAGTTATTCTCCTCTGATGTTTTCTGTTCCCAGGCCATAAGGTCCTATGATATTGTTCGAAGATTCGTTCCCGACTTTTGCGTGAAAGTCGCCTTGAATAATATTAACCCCTTCCTTACGAGTTTTATCTCTTGCTTCTTTCAGCTGGTGATGAAATAGTTCAACTGCCTCCTCAGTACTCTCGACTATTGGTGAATAGCATGTTATTCTGTTTTTAATTACTGGTGTTATGTTCAGCATTATAATCAACTCTGGAAACAGGAAAAAGCCACTATGGGCATGATCTGGTAAGTAACGTGGATGGGGAAGTGATTCAGAGCCTACTTCCTACAATTTTCCCATTGTTTTGATCGATTTGTGGCATGGTGCATTGTATCGATGAAACGAAACTATATTTTTCTCAAATGGGGCCGTTTCGTCGTGATTTGGTTCTTCAATTGATCCAATAACTTCATGTCTTCTTCTTCTTCAAGTGCCATCTCCGAGTCGAAGGTTGGCAATCATCATCGCTATTTTTACTTTAGAAGCGGCCGATTTGAAAAGTTGGTTCGAAGTGCATCCAAACCACTCTCTCAGGTTCCTCAGCGATGAGATTCTTCTCCTTCCTATACTTCGTTTTCCCTGTATTTTGCCTTGGATAATCAGCTGTAGGAATTTATATTTTCCACGTTTCATAATATGGCCCAGATATTCCAATTTACGTTTCTTGAGTGTGTTAGCAACCTCTATTTCCCTCCCTATGCGTCTCTGAACTTCTGCATTTGTTACTCGATCCATCCATGATATTCTAAGAATCCTCCTATACACCCACATTTCAAATGCTTCAATCTTTTTAAGAATTGCGGCATTCACTGTCCATGCTTCCGCTCCATAAAGGAGAGTAGAGAAAACATAACATTTAGCTAAACGATGTTTTAATGCCATACTTAGATCTTTACTACGAAAAACTTTGTCCATTTTTATGAAGTTGGCTCGGGCTTTTTCTATTCTTATTCTTATTTCTTGGGTGTATTCATTTGTGCTGTTCACCATTGCTCCAAGGTAAGTATATTGCTCCACTCTTTCTACATTTCTGCCGTTTATAGTAAGACTAACATTTACTGGATTGTTCTTTGAGATTACCATGAATTTTGTCTTTTTTATGTTTAGTGATAACCCATATTCCTCACTGTAAGTAGATACTCTGGTCATTAGTCTCTGCAGATCTTCGATACTCTCCGCTAAGATTACTGTGTCGTCCGCATATCTCATGTTGTTTACCCGTGTTCCACCAACTGTTATCCCACGTTCTTCGTTTTCCAGAGCTTTCTTTAGTATTTCTTCAGCATATGCATTGAAGAGTGTCGGCGATAGAACGCATCCCTGTCTTACCCCTCGTTGTATTTCAATTTCTTCTGATGTGTGGTTGTCCATGCATATTATAGCTTTTTGCTTATAATAGAGATTAGTGATGATCTGTACGTCTCTACTATCTAGATGTTTTGATTTAAGGATGTCTATCAGTTGATCATGACGAACCTTGTCAAAGGCTTTATTATAGTCTATGAAACACGCATAGACCACTTTGTTGATATCGAGACACCTTTGAGTCAACACGTTGAATGCGAAAAGGGCTTCGCGGGTTCCCAATCCCCTTCTGAATCCAAATTGAGTATCGCTTATATCCATGTCAAGTTTATGGTATATTCGATTATGGATAACCTTGAGGAGCAGTTTGAGAGTGTGTGACATCAGACTGATTGTACGATGATCACTACATTCTCTAGCATGTGGTTTTTTTGGTAAGCAGATGAAAGTAGATACTAACCATTCTCTTGGAATATTTCCAGTTCTGTATACTTTATTGAATATATTGACAAAGAGACCGATATGATTGTCGTCAATTAATTTGAGTATATCACTTGCCAATTGATCTGGTCCGGGGCTTTTCCCATTTTTCATGTTTTTTAATGCACGTTTCAACTCTTCTTTAGTAATATCTGGACCTATCTCTTCACAGTATTTGTTAATTTCTTCTGGTTCAGTTCTGTTATCCATAAATAATTCTTCTGTGTATTCCTTCCATCTTTGTAGTTTATCTGCTGTATTCATTAAGATCTTACCCTCTTTATTTACAAAAATAGTGATTTGATTCTTTATCTGTGCCTGCAAGCTCTTTCACTTTTTTGTGTAGGTTGAACATGTCATACTTTCTGTCTAAGTCCTCAATTTCTTTGTATCTGTCCTCGTAATACTTTTCTTTTGCTTGACGAATCTTTACTCTAATTTCCTTTTGTAGTTGTTTGTACTTTGAGTGTTCTGACTTTTATGAAGTCTTCTTTCGTTCGTCATTTTTAATATGTCTTCAGTCATCCACTCCTGTTTCTTCTCTTCATCTTCAGTTAGAATCTCTGTACAAGGGTTAATTATATTTCTTTTTAATTCCTCCCATTCTTCGTTAATATTTTCGTGATCTATTCGTATTCTATTTAAGTTTTCATAGATTTTGTTCTGGACTTGTTCTCTAATGCTTGGCACTTGTAGTTTTGTTGTGTTGATCTTTGGTGTAGCTTTTGGTTTTTTAAGAATTTTTAGTTTCAGCTTCAGAGTGGCAACCAACGGATTGTGGTCCGAAAAAACGTCGGCACCAGAATATGCTTTTACCGACTGAATGGCATTCCTGTATCTCTCATTAACGAGAATGAAATCAATTTGATTTCTAACGATCTTATCATTAAGTTCATCTGAAGGAGCGCGCCATGTATAAAGTGTTCTCTTCGGCAGTTTGAAGAATTTGTTGGTAATGATTAGCTTCTTCTCTTGACAAAATTCCACAAGGCGGTCTCCTCTCTCATTTCGTTCTCCTAATCCATAATCTTCATGTAGTAGTCTGTAATTGACGAGAGTTAGATTATTCCTGTTCATGCCCGTATTTTCAACTGTAATTCAGTGTTTGCGCTCAGCTGAAGATGGTGGAGAGGCTGAAATTGCAATCATGATTTTCAATAAATTTCTTGTGATAGTATAATGCATAGTTTACTTTCCAATTATCATCATAATAAACTATCACCTGAATAAGGTGGTTGGCAAAATTTTCAGCTGGGGTGCCGGTTCCAAAATATTAGTTCTGTCGCGAACGTGCTAAATAAACCGAAATAGCAACCGAATAAAACACTATGACCGAGCTTTCAAAATAATTTAAACCATAAGCATAAGATTCAAAATAATCAAAATTCTTCAATTTTCTCAAATTTCCTAGCCGACAATGAACGTTGCTGCACATAACTGTCTTTCAAATCTGTATTACAAATAGTAGAGGTATTACCCAGAATGAGGCGACGAGGACGAACCTCAGCGTCACATGCATAAGCCCAACTTTAAGTAACAAAATTTAACAGCGCAGACCTAATTTGCATCCAAAATGGTCGTAGAAGGCTGTTTCAAGAAGAGAATTGCCAAGAACGCAGAAGGAGAGTAAAGCTTCAGCCGTATAATAGCGGTTTAATCTTCAGGACCGTGTCATAAATTTATTAAAATATATTAAACGAAATTATAGCTGTATTTTACCTTCATAAATTAGGTGATGTTCTTTCCCGTTGATATTAATCCAGCCTCGTCACCCCCCATCTCACGACTTGATTTCGAATCTTCACAGAAATAATTACTTTTTTCTCATCCACTTTGCAGTCTCATCATAACGGCACATTCCAAAAAAGTGATTATTTGAAATGAGGTGCTTATCTTGGGAATATTAGGTTTTCATGAGTTCGCCTGTTGGAAACTTTTCGATGAGAAGTCGACAAATTAATAACAATTGTTGATCGTTTCTATAACATTATTCAGTGTGACTTCATTTTCAGGATATATACGAGGTCCTGTTGATAAGACAGTTAAGAGTTATGGTACGGATGTTGGACAATACAATGCTCTGAAAGTGCATTCATTTGACAGTCAAGCAATCGAGATGAATTGATCCTTCTGAGTTAATTATATAATAATATGTAGATCACTGAGATTTGAATTTGGGAGGCTTTTACTTGGTAAAATTCCATTATCAATAATAAAAAACAAGTACTGTGTTTTAAGGAATTTTACTTAATAATTGCGATTCGTAACGCGTTTCACTACACCGTAGCTTCTTCAGACGAATGAATATGCAGAAAAATATAAATGAGAACATAACTATAAATGTTCCTGAGTAATTAAAAGCTCATTGAGTTGCTCCTTCTTAAGTGGTTATTTATGACAGGTATATCCAATAAAATTAAGGAATAGATTGCTCCCCGAAAAGATTCAATAGAGGTGATGGGTTTAAATCGACTTGTTCATTGATGAGTCTACCTGAGTGTTTAATTTATTGATTTCTAAAGTTTCCCAAAGATCTACCTTCCAATATTTATTATCTGTATGCAAAATTTCAAACTGTGGGTCGAAAGAATGATTATTTTCTAAGAGATGATTCGCGTAATTTGAATCTGATTTTTATTTGAAAAACTGCGTTTATGTTCCGATATTCTAATATTAAAATTTCTATGTGTTCTACCAATGTAGAAATTATCACAGTCATTGCAATTCAATCGATAAACACCTGATTTATTGTTTTTACCTGATTTGGTTTTATTATTTTCTATATATTTGCCTAAATTATTATTAGTTTGGAAAGCTATGTTGAAATTATTGCTACTTAAGAATGATTTCAGTTTCTCACTTGCAATGCCAACGTAGGTTAAGGTGTTGAATTTTTGTTTCAATTTATCGACAGGGTAAACTTCATTCAATGCGATTCTACTTTGTTTTTCATTTAAAATATTATTTATTAGTTTGGGATTGTAACCATTATTTTTGGCTATTTGTTCAATCAAATTTAGTTCTTTGTTGAAATTTTCTGGTGATAACGGGATGTTAATCATAGATCATAGATTGATTGACATCCCGTTATCACCAGAAAATTTCAACAAAGAAAGCTTTCCAAACTAATAATAATTTAGGCAAATATATAAAAATAATAGAACCAAACTAGGTAAAAACAATAAATCAGGTGTTTATCGATTGAATTGCAATGACTGTGATAATTTCTACATTGGTAGAACACATAGAAATTTTAATATTAGAATATCGAAACATAAACGCAGTTTTTCAAATAAAAATCAGATTCAAATTACGCGAATCATCTCTTAGAAAATAATCATTCTTTCGATCCACAGTTTGGAATTATGCATACAGATAATAAATATTGGAAGGTAGATCTTTGGGAAACCTTAGAAATCAATAAATACAAACACTCAGGTAGACTCATCAATGAACAAGTCGATTTAAGCCCTTCACCCCTATTGAATCTTTTCGGGGAGCAATCTATTCTTTAATTTTATTGGATATACCTGTCATAAATAACCACTTAAGAAGAAGCAACTCAATAAGCTTTTAATTACTCAGGAACATTTATAGTTATATTCTCATTTATATTTTTCTGCATATTCATTCGTTTGAAGAAGCTACGGTGTAGTGAAACGCGTTACGAATCGCAATTATTAAGTAAAATTCCTTAAAACACAGTACTTGTTTTTTGTTATAGATCACTAAGCTTAATTGCAGCATAAAAAGCACGGAAGATGCCCTCCGAGAGGATGCCTCACTGAGGAAACACCTCCAAAAATGATTACGAATGTTCATGAAATTATGTAAGATGATGTTGAAAAAAATAGTAAAGACTGTTATCACCTTATGTGAACTAGCGTTCCACACTTTGCATAAACAGTTGTTCATGTGAATCCAATCGGCAAGAAGGGGGTCGCATTTGTTATCAATTGAGCAAACACATGAATGAGTGAAACATTTCCAGGATAATTTTCGGCTCATTGTATTTAATCGAGATGAGTTTGCGCGCCATTTTATTACGGTAGACAAAACATCAATACATTTCTAAACGCCAGAAGCGAGTCACCTAAACAGACGGTGATGACCTATTGCATAGCACTTAAGACAACCAGGGGGGTGCTATTAGCTAAAGAAGTGTGGCCCACCGTCTTCAGCGACACAAAATATTATATTCAATAACATACTATTCTTTCAAAATGAACATAAATGACAAGTACCATCCATTTGTGTTAAACGAATTGAACATAAAAATGAAAACGAAGCGGTCTTTTCTCACCACAAAAAAATTCCTGTTTCACCATGGCAATTTCCTTGTTCATTCTTTCACCATTGCACCAGGAAAGTGGTGAAATTACAACAAGAATTGCCACCTCATCCTTCATAATTTTCAAGGATCCTAGCGTTAATTTTTGGTTTTTGCTTCCAAACATACAAGTATGGCTCGGTGAACAGAGATTTTCAACAAAGGTGTATTTCGAGAACATTACGAAAGACTTCTACCAATAACGTTCTGTGTTACTTGTAACTAGCGACTACTTGAAGCTTTATGCTTCATATATATATAACAATAGGGAACACTTCTGAATATCGATATATCGTATCCAGAACGATCAATATGTATGATATTTTTTAAGAAATGAACACCTGCACCAATTTCTCACAAAATTATGTAGAGTGCCGCAACAGATTTCAGTTTTTTTTTATGAAAAACTGAAAATACAGTAGATGCGACGCTGCTTTATAATCATTTCATGTATTCAGTGTTTGAAAACAGTTAGTTGGCACTTTGTTTCTATTGTAAGCATAAATAAAAGATACAAGTTTTGTGATTCGACAATGGAAAGACGACATTTGACTAGAGAAGAGATGTTACGAGCCGTTGGCATGTTCCAGGGTTCTGGGAAGTAGCCCAAGTGTCATTAACCGTTTATGGTCGCGTTTCAATGAAACAGGTAGCATAGAAGAACGCCATACTGGTTGTTTCAGGATTACTACAGTCGCCCAAGACCGATGTTTGGATATTCAAGCCAGAAGAGATCGTACTACCACAGCATCTCAATTAGCTCAAGAGCTATCACGAGTTCATAATGTACAAATTTACGACCAAACTGTGAGAAATCGACTTCACGAATGTCAACTCTACTCCAGACGTCATTTAAGGGTTCCACAACTGACCAATGGAAATCGCGCTGCTCGTTTAGCTTGGTGCCAAGAACACGTAAACTGGGATCAAGAGAGTTGGCCACAGTTCTTTTCAGTGATGAATCTAGATTCAGTCATTGTCCCGATTCGGGAAGAATTCGAATATGGAGGGAACCTGGAAAGCAAAACCGTCTCCAGCATGCTCGAGAAGTTGTTAGACAGGGAGGCGGATAAGTGATGTTTTGGGGAGTTATACGCCTTGGTGGAAGAACTGACCCAGTTTTCATACAGAACAACCTCACGAGAATTTCTTACGCAAATGAGATAGTTTTACCTGTAGTGATACCGTATCTCCATGCAATGGGTCAAAATCCACTCTTTTAACAAGATAATGCCTCTCCTCATCGTGCAAGAGTTGTCTTGAACGTTCTTGAAGAGAATAGTATCGATCTTCTACTGAGGCCATCCTGCTCCCCAGATCTTAATCTCATCACGCATGTGTGGGAAACCCTAAAAAGAAATCTCCTTCGTCAAAACGTCTTCCATCATGAAAAGGAACTTCGATTAGCAGTTCAGGGGGCTTGGAATGACTTAGGCCAAAATGTAATAGACAATTCAATAATGAGCATGCCGCGACGATGCCAAAGTGGTCCTTCTGGGTACTGAAAAATATAAGTGCTTCCATATCGTTTCGAAAATATTAGTTCAGGATTTTTTTTGTGTGTTTTACCAAATTCCGTCATTCTCATATTTCAGATATTATTTTTTTTTTGAGAATACATTATATACAATACATCCTAACAAAAACGAAAGATTTCTTTAAATTCGAATCATCAAATTCATATTTTAAAGATATTGGTGTTCCTTAGACTTTCTTGAGGTGTTTATTAATATTTGTTGGAAAGATATTTGAAACTTATATCATCATATATCAATATTCCCTAACAAATTTAACGTTATTTCATAATAAACTGCTACATATTCAACTTTTTACATAGATTGTTCTTATCATAGTCTGAAAATTAGACAGACATGCAATAATTCATAAATGCATATAAGCCATTATGTAGATCTCATTTCATGTGGGATAGTAGTTTCACCGTGAAACAATTTCATTCCACTGCAGTATACCGTTCTTAAACCCCATGTATAATTATTACCTCAGAAATAACCCACCTCAGGCTGCCAGGAATTATGGGGATGCAATGCAGCTTCCGGATGCTTGAACACATGAAGCAATACGAGGAAACGAGCAATTAAGTCATGCAATGTATATATGTTCTAATTTTCGAGTACTTATTAATACTAATGGTTTTCGAAATGAACTAGCGTAATGCATTGGTACATATGCATTATCATATCAGATAAATGGTTAAATTGATTCAATCGAATTAAAAATTAATAACTTACAAAATTAGTTATCAGATTTAATTCGAAAAGAGAAGCTTGAGTTTCAGAATTCAATGAAATAAAAATATCAGGAATCGGCAGTAAAAATTGAAAAAGATTCTGTTTCTCCTGGTCAATTTTTGAAAATAGCTAAGAATTAATTGAATTAACTTCAATAATATGATTGAAGAGGTCGTTATTTATTAATCCATCAAATGAAAGAGTAATTAAAAATAACAATTACAGTTAGAAATGCACAAAATCAGTCCGAACCGCAGCTATGTGGATGTTCAAAAATATACACTTACAATGTTAAATAAGATCTGAACTTCACAGAAACAACAATTTACCTAATTGTAAAAGAAAATAATAAATTAACAATAATAAGAGACACAACCAATTCCTATTATCACAAATCAGACTAATAAAAAAATCAGAGGTTAAATTGATTCAATCGAATTAAAAGTTAATAGCTTACGAAATTATTAATCAGATTTAATACGAAAATGAGAAGCTGGAGTTTCATAATTCAATGAAATAAAAGGGTCTGCCTACCTACACCTGCTAATATCAGGAATTGGCAGTAAAAATTGAAAAAGATTCTGTTTCTCCTGGTCAATTTTTGAAAATAGCTAAGAATTAATTGAATTAACTTCAATAATATGATTGAAGAGGTCGTTATTTATTAATCCATCAAATAAAAGAGTAATTAAAAATAACAATTACAATTAGAAATGCACAAAATCAGTCCGAACAATGTTAAAGAAGATATAAATTTCACAGAAACGATATTTTACCTAATTGTAAAAGAAAATATTAAATTAACTATTATAAGAGACACAACCAATTCCTATTATCACAAATCAGACTAATGAAAAAAAATCAGAGGTTAAATTGATTCAATCGAATTAAAAATTAATAACTTACGAAATTAGTAATCAGATTTAATACGAAAATGAGAAGCTGGAGTTTCATAATTCAATGAAATAAAAGGGTCTGCCTACCTACACCTGCTAATATCAGGAATTGTCAGTAAGAATAATTTGATTGAGAGGTCGTTAATTAATGCACAAAATCAGTCCGAACAATGTTATGGAAGATTTAAATTTCACAGAAACGATATTTTACCTAATTGTGTTTCTCAGAGGTTAAATTGATTCAATCGAATTAAAAATTAATAGCTGGTCAATTTTTGAGAATAGCTAAGAATTAATTATTCTGTTTCTTCTGGTCAATTGAGAAACTAAGAATTAATTGAATTTTCAATAATTTGATTGAAGAGGTCGTTATTTATTAATCCATCGAATAGAAGAGTAATTGAAAAATAACAATTACAATTAGAAATGCACAAAATCAGTCCGAACAATGTTAAAGAAGATATAAATTTCACAGAAACGATATTTTACCTAATTGTAAAAGAAAATATTAAATTAACTATTATAAGAGACACAACCAATTCCTATTATCACAAATCAGACTAATGAAAACAAATCAGAGGTTGAATTGATTCAATCGAATTAAAAATTAATAACTTACGAAATTAGTAATCAGATTTAATACGAAAATGAGAAGCTGGAGTTTCATAATTCAATGAAATAAAAGGGGTCTGCCTACCTACACCTGCTAATATCAGGAATTGTCAGTAAAAATTGAGGAAAAATCCTGTTTCTCCTGGTCAATTTTTGAGAATAGCTAAGAATTAATTAAATTAACTTTAATAATTTGATTGAAGAGGTCGTTATTTATTAATCCATCGAATAAAAGAGTAATTTAAAAATAACAATTACAATTAGAAATGCACAAAATCAGTCCGAACAATGTTATGGAAGATTTAAATTTCACAGAAACGATATTTTACCTAATTGTAAAAAAAATAATAAATTAACTATAATAAGAGACACAACCAATTCCTATTATCACAAATCAGACTAATAAAAAAATCAGAGGTTAAATTGATTCAATCGAATTAAAATTGATAACTTACGAAATTAGTAATCAGATTTAATACGAAAATGAGAAGCTGGAGTTTCATAATTCAATGAAATAAAAGGGGTCTGCCTACCTACACCTGCTAATATCAGGAATTGTCAGTAAAAATTGAGAAAAGATTCTGTTTTTCCTGGTCAATTTTTGAGAATAGCTAAGAATTAATTGAATTAACTTCAATAATTTGATTGAAGAGGTCGTTATTTATTAATCCATCAAATAAAAGAGTAATTAAAAAATAACAATTACAGTTAGAAATGCACAAAATCAGTCCGAACCGCAGCTATGTGGATGTTCAAAAATATACACTTACAATGTTAAATAAGATCTGAACTTCACAGAAACAATAATTTACCTAATTGTAAAAGAAAATAATAAATTAACTATTATAAGAGACACAACCAATTGTTATTATCACAAATTAGACTTATAGAAAAAAATCTGAGAAAATCAGTAATCTAAAATTGCTTTTGAATGTTGCTGTTCTCATTTCCCTCGCGTTTCCCGGAATCCAGTTGTAGATCTTAACTCCCTCTGTCATCAAACTCCTCTGCCCCAGCGTAGTTCTCATAAAAGCTGGCCTTAAATTGATGTTACTCCTCAAGTTATGATCATGTACTTCCTTGTTTGTAGTCAGTGTTACATTCGATGTTATTTAATTACGTAGATGTATGTGTGAGCAGACTTGAAAAATATAGATATAGTTTATGTGCATCTTGTTTGGCAGATAAGGACTTCTAGTCGGATAGAGCTGCGAGAAACCGAATGTTTTATTTTGAAGGGTCAGGAGAGGTTGGATCAATGCCTGGTACGTATTTCTCCATATCAGAGTTAGGTATGACACATGACTGTGAACGAGAGAATTATACAACATCCTTCGGTGTCTCACATCAATGTACTGTGAGACTCTACCCAAAATCCATATGGTCGGTGCAATTATTTCACCTATATATGTAATACGATGATAGCTTGATATCAACAGCTCCAAGGATCTTATACAGTCAACTTTAGTCAAAGACATCCAGTCAAGCGACACATTAAATTGATTAATTTCAGTATTGTTCGATATGATCATATAACTTGATTTCTTCATGTTCAATGAAAGTCTGTAATACGACATCCAGTTCCTTAAGTCGGTAAGGTCTTTTTCAATTAACTATTGGATAACGTTTCCATTTTCACCTAAATATAGCAAGCAAGTATCATCAGCATACAGTTGAATGCTGCCACGAAGCCTCAAATTTGATATATCAAATAATAAAATCAAAGACAAAGTGGGTCGAAGAATGGACTCTGCGTTACACCACATGTGACATCACTGAAGCTACTAGCACTAATCTTAAGGTTGACGTACTAGGTACGAGAATCAAAATAATCCGCAAACCATGCAAGAGGGCACCACACACACCACACTTTCCAGAATCTTTAACAGCACTGCATGACACACTGTGTCAAATACAGAATATGTCCTCTTGAACGGGGTCTGGGGGTACATAGCCCCCAGGAGGCGGCGAGTGATCCACCTGATGTCCAATACTGGTAAAAATAGTTCAGTTCTTGGGCTATCTGTTTGGTATCTGGTATCTCCACATTATCTATCGTGAGAGACTTCGTTTGGACTCTTTTGAGATAAATGAGACAAAAACACAAGGTTTAACTTTAATCTACACTTTATTTGAAAACAAATTCGATGACGTTTCGCTGACACAGCAGCTTTATCAAGAATGAAAAACAGAACGAAGAGTATGGTATTATAAACAAATCGTAGAACAAGTTGGATGAATAACAGGAAAATCCACACCGAACCATTGTACAGTTAGTATGAAAGGTAATAAAAACTAATTAAACAAGTTAAGTAGGGTGAGTAATTCAAATCTACCTGTTCATTCAAAAGCTTGTCCGAATGTTTGTATCTATTTATTTCTAATGCTTCTAGGAGATCTAATTTTGAACTTTTTGATTTTATATGTAATATGTCAAAGTTTTTATTGAATGAATGGTTTTCTTTTCATAGGTGGTTTGAATAATTTTAATCAGATTTATTTTATCGAAGCTACGTTTATGTTCAGATGTTCTTATGCCAAAACTCCTATAGGTCCTACCGATATAAATTTTATCACAAGAACCGCAATTGAGTTTATAGATTCCTGATTTACTTGATTTTTCAACACGAGATTTATTATTTTAATATGTTTACCTAAGTTATTAGAAGTTTTGAAAGCTATATTAAGATTTTTGTTTGACGAGAAAGGATTTAATATTTGTACTTGCAGAACCGCAGAATGTTAAACTGTTGAATATTTTATAGTCTTTATGAATAGGATATACTTCATTTATTGCTTTCTGATAGAGTTTTTACGAATGATTAGATCTATCATATCCGGATTATATGAGTTATTAATGGCTATCTGTTTGATGATGTTTAAGTCTTTATTATAATCTTCTACTGATAAAGGTAAATTGAGTAACCGATGTACCATGCTGTTTAAAGCTGCAACTTTGTGTTGAATTGGATGTAATGAGTAGTTATGTATAATTGTATCAGTATGTGTTGGTTTACGAAAGACCAAAAAAAATGATTATTATTTTGTTTAGTGATTTTTAAGTCCAAAAATTTATGGAATCGTTCTGTTCAATTTCTATCGTGAATTTAATGTTCAAATGGATGGAATTAATGAAATTAACAAATAAATCTAATTGACGAATAGTTCCAATGGAACGTACTAAGATGTCGTCAACATATCTATACCAATAAAGAAATTTGGAAATGAGTGGATGTGTATGAATTTTCTGTTCAATAATATTCATAAAATCTCTGCTAAAAGTGGACTCAAAGGATTTCCCATGATCAAACCATTTTCACTACTGTAATAGATGTTGTTGAAAGAAAAATAATTTTGTTCAATGCAAACGTCCAACAGATTCAATATTTCCACCTGGAGAACACTTGGTATAAATTCTCAACATCAAACGAAATAAGTTTTGCGTTAGGTGGTAGGTTAATGTTTTTTATGTTATTTTTCAATTCGAAAGAATTTTTTATAGAAAATTTTGATTTGAACGAACAATAATTTTAATGATATCTATAAGGTAGTGCGACAATTTCACGGCTGGGGCTGTAACGTAAGATACGACTGGTCTAACAGGGTTATTTACTTTATGCAATTTAATGAGTGAATACAGTTGAGGTGGTTGAGGTTTGGTAAAATTAAGTTGTATTTATCGTTTGCTTTAATTAAATATTTTGCGTCATTCATTGCAATTTTAATATTTTCTGGAATTTAATAGTTGGATCGTTGTTTAAAATTGTATAGTTTCGGACGAAATGAAATTTAGAGTTTTAAATAGGTAGTCATTTTTATTTAACGCAATAACAGTATTACCCTTATCTGTTTTGTAAAAATAACTTCATTTAGTTGAGATTTTGTTTGATGGCCTTTAAAATATTTTGTTCTTTACTCGGTTTAAAGTCAGCTAATGAATCATATTTTATAATGTTAGATGCTAAATATTTAAGGTGAGTGTTATTAGGAATATTTTTCAGAGAAATTTCAGTATCTATGCCAAGTTCCTCTAAATCAGATTTTATCTTGTTTGATTTAATGTTGTGTTTGAAACCTTTCTCCAAGAGATTTGTTTCATCAGTTGTGAAATTAGTATCAGAAAGGTTAACGAATCTATCAATCCACTTGAATTCGATTCATTAGATTACAATAATAGATTCAAAATTAGATCAATAATACATAATAAATATACCATCCAATACCGCAAATTAAAGTTTCTCGTGTCACGAAAACCGAAACCTACTCCACGTGAAACTAAATTTTCTGACCATCAATTTTTTGATAGATTCGTTAACCTTTCTGATACTAATTTCACAACTGATGAAACAAATCTCTTGGAGAAAGGTTTCAAACACAATATTAAATCAAACAAGATAAAATCTGATTTAGAGGAACTTGGCATAGATACTGAAATTCCTCTGAAAAATACTCCTAATAACACTCGCCTTGAATATTTAAAATCTAACATTATAAAAAATGAATCATCAGCTGACTTTAAACCCAGTAAAGAACAAAGTATTTTAAAGGCCATCAAACAAATATCTCAACCAAATATAGTTATTCTTACAAAAGCAGATAAGGGTAATACTGTTATTGCCTTAAATAAAATGACTTCCTATTTAAAACTCTAAATTTCATTTCGTCCGAAACTATACAATTTTGAACAACGATCCAACTATTAAATTCCAGAAAAATATTAAAATTGCAATAAATGACGCAAAATCTTTAATTAAAGCAGTAGATAAATACAAATTAATTTTACCAAACCCTCAACCACCTCAACTGTATTCACTCATTAAATTGCATAAAGTAAATAACCCCGTTAGACCAGTCGTATCTTACGTTACAGCCACAGCCGTGAAATTGTCGCACTACCTTATAGATATCATTAAAAATTATTGTTCATTTAAATCAAAATTTTCTATAAAAAATTCTTTCGAATTGATAAATAACATAAAAAACGTTAACTTACCACCTAACGCAAAACTTATTTCGTTTGATGTTGAGAATTTATACCCAAGTGTTCCTCCAGGTGATGTCAAAATATTAATCGAAAACATGTTGAATTCGAATCATGTTAACCACATAATCAAATCAGAAATATTGAATCTGTTGGACGTTTGCATTGAACAAAATTATTTTCTTTCAACAACATCTATTACAGTAGTGAAAATGGTTTGATCATGGAAATCCTTTGAGTCCACTTTTAGCAGAGATTTTTATGAATAATATTGAACAGAAAATTCATACACATCCACTCATTTCCAAATTTCTTTATTGGTATAGATATGTTGACGACATCTTAGCACGTTCCATTGGAACTACTCGTCAATTGGACTTATTTGTTAATTTCATTAATTCCATCCATTTGAACATTGAATTCACGATAGAAATTGAACAGAACGATTCCATAAATTTTTGGACTTAAAAATCACTAAACAAAATAGTAATCATTTTTTTCGGTCTTTCGTAAACCAACACATACTGATACAATTATACATAACTACTCATTACATCCAATTCAACACAAAGTTGCAGCTTTAAACAGCATGGTACATCGGTTACTCAATTTACCTTTATCAGTAGAAGATTATAATAAAGAGTTAAACATCATCAAACAGATAGCCATTAATAATTCATATAATCCGGATATGATAGATCTAATCATTCGTAAAAACTCTATCAGAAAGCAATAAGTGAAGTATATCCTATTCATGAAGACTATAAAATATTCAACAGTTTAACATTCTGCGGTTCTGCAAGTTCAAATATTAAATCCTTTCTCGTCAAACAAAATCTTAATATAGCTTTCAAAACTTCTAATAACTTAGGTAAACATATTAAAAATAATAAATCTCGTGTTGAAAAATCAAGTAAATGAGGAATCTATAAACTCAATTGCGGTTCTTGTGATAAAATTTATATCGGTAGGACCTATAGGAGTTTTGGCATAAGAACATCTGAACATAAACGTAGCTTCGATAAAAATAAATCTGATTCAAATTATTCAAACCACCTTATAAAAGAAAACCATTCATTCAATAAAAACTTCGACATATTACATATAAAATCAAAAAGTTCAAAATTAGATCTCCTAGAAGCATTAGAAATAAATAGATACAAACATTCGGACAAGCTTTTGAATGAACAGGTAGATGTGAATTACTCACCCTACTTCACTTGTTTAATTAGTTTGTATTACCTTTCATACTAACTGTACAATGGCTCGGTGTGGATTTTCCTGTTATTCATCCAACTTGTTCTACGATTTGTTTATAATACCATACTCTTCATTCTATTTTTCATTCTTGATAAAGCTGCTGTGTCAGCGAAACGTCATCGAATTTGTTTTCAAATAAAGTGTAGATTAAAGTTAAACCTTGTGTTTTTATCTCATTTATATCATGGATCTACATCAAGTAACGGCCTCCACAATTCAAATCTTTTTGAGATGGTCTACTGACAAGCTCATTGAGCGATTTCCATAATTTATTACTGTCGTCAGCTGCACGTCTAATTTATCTTGAAAATATTGCTTTTCCTTGCACCGATGGCCTTTTCAATGGAAGTTGAGCGTCTCTGTAGGCTTCACTGAGATGTGGGCTAGCCAAAAACTGTTTGTGTCTCCTATAATGCAAATCTCTCTCCCTCAGTAGCTCATAGATCTCTACATTAAAAAAAGGAGCGCTGTTGTTCCTGAACCTTATTTTTAGAAATTTCTTCAACTGAGAAGTTGTGAAAGCTCTTATAATTTCATTGCACAGATCATCGAGGTTAGTCCACTCAGTAGCTTGCATAGCATGAAATTATCACGAAGTGCCATTCTATCGAGCTCAATAATCTCACACCTACTACGTGTGTGATTAATTGATTCGACCGGAAAGTTAATCAGAAGAACTTGAAGTCTGTGAAGTCCAATATTACTTATTATTATATTACTATGTTATTGCTGAGAGTGTAATCAATCAGAGTACTTAAATTAGGAGTAACTCTTGTAAAAATATTCCAGTTCAATAATTCAAAACCGTTAGCATCAACCATCATCTCTAGAGATCGCTGAGAAACAGAAGATTTGCTAGTTTTCTTCCTATTGAGGAATTTATTTGGCTAAAAGAAAGGCGGGAACCCGAATTTCCAGATTCTGCCTCTATTTGCCTGCTCTAAAAGGAGGTTTGACCAAAACAGCTTCTATTACTGTCATTGTTACTTCTTTTTCATAAAACTTGTTCGTTCCGTTTTCCTTGGTACTTTGAACGATCCACTATTCAAATATTTAGCGTAGATAATTCAGTTTTCGAATGAAATAACTTTTAAACAAGCAACAAGCCGTTCGATTCGACTCAATATTCAAGTCCACAGTAACTACTATTGTCTCACTTTAATCAAACCGTACAAGCAACCATGGCCTTGGACAGAACCAAAAAAATTTGTGGTTTTCAGTCATAGAAATGACGAGGAATGGTATGCACCCAATAAAATTAAAAATAGTATTGAATAATAGACTACATATGTTAAATATTTTTCAAAAGGAAAAAGAAAATACAGCATCCAACAAAAATAAAATCCTTCATGGTTTCTATGGTAGCATTATAACTCGCCACTGAGGCGAATACTTGTTTGTTTGTTTTTCCTTTAACGTGCTCTATTTCTGCCTTTCGGCTAATGACACGTCGAGAATTCTGTCAACTCACTAACCCAGGAATTTTGCCGAACCCCTCTCGTGTCGAGGGAAGGGATCTTTAATGTCCAACACATCTCTGTTAGACAGGACCAACAGCTTTACATCTCCTCCGAAAGATGGACACTCAAGCGATTCCCAGAAACCAAAAAATCGCACCGACTTTGTGGGGATTGAACCCAGGTAACTCTGCGCAGGAGACGAGCATCATATCCCCTACGCCACCGAGCCGGCTAGGCGATTGTTTCTTTCATTTTGAGTTTCCCTCAAGTAGACCTGCACCATACTTTGATGGTCGAAAAGATTACACTTTGTTCAACAGAAAAAACGCGGAAGATATAATACAGAGACCTAGTAGTTGAAGAACATGTTTCATTTATTGAGGAACCAGAAAGCAAATTTTTAGGCTATATTACTCCTGCAGCGGGAACAGCTAAATTTATAGAGAGAGAAATTAATAATTATTTTCGAACTATATAGGTATCACTGGACCACTTGCTGGCTATTGGATGTAATAATACTTATGTCAATGTTGGAAAATTGTAAACATTGAACAGACCTTAGCAATGGATTATTTGCTTGCTGAATATGAATGAATTGCCGTTTCGACATTTATTTTCTTTGTTGATGGTTTATCATCTGGTATAAAAAATTTCAGGTGCAATTGGAAAGGCCTTGGGAAGTTGTGAAGAAAAGGCTATTGTTAGATTTCAAAATACTTCAGCTCAAGTACCACAAGTAGGTACAAAAGATCTCAGTTGTAACCAACTGTATTTATACAGAATAGTATCGGCCATTTTATCTGGTTCACAAATCACCTGGAAAAATGTCTCATGCCAGGTGGCTCACGCGTGCCAATAAAATTCTTCGTTTGTACATTGCAACAACAGCTCCATCTGATAAACTTGTTACTTTAGCAACTTATGTTGTCAAAGTTTACGCCCCAACATGGTGTGATATTGAAAACCATCCAAGTTGCAAGGAAAGAAGAAGGCATTTATGGCAATTATTCTCTAGGTTTAGATACTTATCATCAGAACTTAAGGCTGTTAGTCATCCGGTAACAGGTACTTAGCCCATCCTGGAAATATACTACTAGCAATGTTCTCAAACTCGGAAAAACATATAAGAGAATTGGCTCTTCGTCGTGTTCTAAACGCAAGCAGAGAAAAAACACAAAATGTTAGGTTATTTAAGGTTCCATAAGTAGACATGGATGCAAAGGTTTATTATGCGCTTATTAACTGGCAGGCTCATGCCTTACAGCAAATCTGTAATGATGAACTTCAATATCTCATTGCTCGAGGAGAGGACAACAAAATAGATTTCTTTCGTTTACCTTGTCACGCTCAAGCAGTTGAGAGACCAGTCGAAACTGTAACTGAAGCTGCAGGAAGTGCACAAAATCAGAGCGTGAAGGTTTCGTTAAAGAAAAGAATGAGTCTCGTAAATTTCTGCCAAAACTTGATAGTAAAAAGGATTTTCGTGTAGAGTAAAATACCCAATAACTGAAAAAACATATTTAAATACTTGTTCGAAACCTAATTATTTGATGAAATGTAGCCTAAATTAAAATTGTATTTCATTACATGTATCTTACAACAATCAATAGATAGTTAAAACGAGTTTTGAGAAATACGAATCTCTTTCGATTCTTTGATAATTTCAAGGTCAATCCGGAGACAGAAAGCATTATCCGATTGTTATGAAACATTCTGTATTACTTCCTATAACCTTGTTACACGTTTTTACTGCTATTAAAAGTCAAAAGAACAACATTTTTTTACATACTAGAGTGACCCACCCTACTAGGTATCTACAAATTCATGGATTCCTAATAATACTATAAGGAAATTTCAAATGAGATAAAAAACACAAGGTTTAACTTTAATCTACACTTTATTTGAAAAAATTCGACGACGTTTCGCTGACACAGCAGCTTTATCAAGAATGAAAAACAGAATGAAGAGTATGGTATTATAAACAAATCGTAGAACAAGTTGGATGAATAACAGGAAAATCCACACCGAGCCATTGTACAGTTAGTATGAAAGGTAATAAAAACTAATTAAACAAGTGAAGTAGGGGTGAGTAATTCACATCTATCTGTTCATTCAAAAGCTTGTCCGAATGTTTGTATCTATTTATTTCTAATGCTTCTAGGAGATCTAATTTTGAACTTTTTGATTTTATATGTAATATGTCAAAGTTTTTATTGAATGAATGGTTTTTTTTTATTAGGTGGTTTGAATAATTTAAATCAGATTTATTTTTATCGAAGCTACGTTTATGTTCAGATGTTCTTATGCCAAAACTCCTATAGGTCCTACCGATATAAATTTTATCACAAGAACCGCAATTGAGTTTATAGATTCCTGATTTACTTGATTTTTCAACACGAGATTTATTATTTTTAATATGTCTACCTAAGTTATTAGAAGTTTTGAAAGTTATATTAAGATTTTGTTTGACGAGAAAGGATTTAATATTTGTACTTGCAAAACCGCAGAATGTTAAACTGTTGAATATTTTATAGTCTTTATGAATAGGATATACTTCATTTATTGCTTTCTGATAGAGTTTTTACGAATGATTAGATCTATCATATCCGGATTATATGAATTATTAATGGCTATCTGTTTGATGATGTTTAACTCTTTATTATAATCTTCTACTGATAAAGGTAAATTGAGTAACCGATGTACCATGCTGTTTAAAGCTGCAACTTGTGTTGAATTGGATGTAATGAGTAGTTATGTAAAATTGTATCAGTATGTGTTGGTTTACGAAAGACCGAAAAAACATGAATGAATTTTCTGTTCAATTGAACAGAAAATTCATATCCACTCATTTCCAAACTGGTATAGATATGTTGACATCTTAGTATGTTTCATTGGGACTACTCGTCAATTAGACTTATTTCTTATTTTCATTAATTCCATCCATTTGAGCATTAAATTCACGATAGAAATTGAACAGAACGATTCCATTAAATATTTGGACTTAAAAATCACTAAACAAAATAATAATCATGTTTTTTCGGTCTTTCGTAAACCAACACATACTGATACAATTATACATAACTACTCATTACATCCAATTCAACACAAAGTTGCAGCTTTAAACAGCATGGTACATCGGTTACTCAATTTACCTTCATCAGTTGAAGATTATAATAAAGAGTTAAACATCATCAAACAGATAGCCATTAATAATTCATATAATCCGGATATGATAGATCTAATCATTCTTAAAAAACTGTATCAGAAAGCAATAAATGAAGTATATCCTATTCATAAAGACTATAAAATATTCAACAGTTTAACATTCTGCGGTTTTGCAAGCAAATATTAAAGTAATAACTTAGGTAAACAATATTAAATCCTTTGCAAAATCGTCAAACAAAATCTCAAGAATCATAAGAACATCTGAACATAAACGTAGCTTCGATAAAAATAAATCTGATTCAAATTATTCAAACCACCTAATAAAAGAAAACCATTCATTCAATAAAAACTTTGACATAATACATATAAAATCAAAAAGTTCAAAATTAGATCTCCTAGAAGCATTAGAAATAAATAGATACAAACATTCGGACAAGCTTTTGAATGAACAGGTAGATGTGAATTACTCACCCCTACTTAACTTGTTTAATTAGTTTTTATTACCTTTCATACTAACTGTACAATGGCTCGGTGTGGATTTTCCTGTTATTCATCCAACTTGTTCTACGATTTGTTTATGATACCATACTCTTCATTCTCTTTTTCATTCTTGATAAAGCTGCTGTGTCAGCGAAACGTCGTCGCATTTTTTCAAATAAAGTGTAGATTGAAGTTAAACCTTGTGTTTTTTATCTCATTTATATCATGGATCTACATCAAGCAACGGCCTCCACAATTCAAATACAAAAGAAAAAGTTTCGATTACGTATCAGTACAAAGTGTTCTCAATTTCATTTTTATTTCACGATCGACTGAAAAATTCCAATTTTAAGTGATTTTGCTATTTGAGATATTTTTTAAAATGAGGACTCTTCTAATATTAAAACAAATTGATAAAAATTGTTATCGGCGAGTGTTGTTTTGTTCGTCAAAAGTAAGCTTCGAAGGATACCCGAATCGAAGACACTAAGACGAAGCTTTCCTATTAAAACTGCTATAAACATTTCGGCAAACCGGCAACGTAGTTTATTCGAAAACGTACAGACAAAAGTGGGTGACAGCAGATGAAGAAAATGAAATGACATATGTAGTGACCGTCGGTGACAATCCAATGGCCAGCCAGCGGAATATTGCCAATGAAATGGAAACTATCTGGGGAAGTGTTTCCAGAAGCTTGAAAAAACACGGATTCCTGTATCATGTTCAAGTCCGCCAGGAGGTATCGAAAGGGGATTTTGAAGGTCGCCTTGAGTTCTGTGCATGGATGTCAGAAATGGTCGATAGAAATGAAAATTTTGCAGAATCAATTACGTTTTCGGAAGACTGCATTTTCCATAACATAGTGAACCGGCGCCATTTTCATTATTACGATGATCAGAATCCCCATATCTTTCATCAACCATACATGCAGCATCGATGGGCGATTAATACTTGAGGCGCAATCATATGCCCACATGCATTCGCTCCGTTTTTGTCGATGAACAAATAAACAGTTATATATTTTTTAGATTTCTTCGTGATCATCCACAAGAATTGTTATAAGATGTGGCGATCGACGTAAGGCAACAATTTTGGTTCCACATGGACGGAGCTTCAGTACATTTCACTGACATTGTGCGGAATTTCATGAACCTTCACTCTTCTAATAAATGGATCGACAGAGGTAGATTCCGAAAATGGCCAGCAAAATTGCCTCCTCTAACTTGCTTTGACTTTTTTGTATGAGAGCTTGTAAAGAAAATTGTATTCCTAACACCGCTAATTACGGCTTCTGATAAAGAGGATAGGACGAGTATTCGATCGGTGACACTAGACATGCTATGTAATGTTAGAAGATCATTATAAGACAGGTTAACAATGTGTCTCGTTCAAAACGAAGGTCATTTCGAACGTATTATTCAGAAAATTTTATGGAAAGTCTCTCTATCTTTGTTTTGCAAATGTTTCGTTATTAATATTTGGTTTGAAGTATAAATTGATGTGATATTATGAACTCGTATTTTGTCTATCTTACAATTTTTTTTGAATTGTGGAGGCCGTTACTTGATGTAGATCCATGATATAAATGAGATAAAAAACACAAAGTTTAACTTTAATCTACACTTTATTTGAAAAAATTCGACGACGTTTCGCTGACACAGCAGCTTTATCAAGAATGACAAACAGATTGAGGAGTATGGTATTATAAACAAATCGTAGGACAAGTTGGATGAATAACAGGAAAATCCACACCGAGCCATTGTACAGTTAGTAGGAAAGGTAATAAATACTAATTAAACAAGTTAAGTAAGGAGAATAGTTTACATCTACCTGCTCATTCAAAAAGCTTGTCCGAATGTTTGTATCTATTTATTTCTAATGCTTCTAGGAGATCTCATTTTAAACTTCTTGATTTTATATGTAATATGTCAAAGATTTTATTGAATGATTTTATATTAATTTATTTTCAAACGTTTATATTGATGAATGGTTATTATTTTTAATAGTGTAACTCAGGTTATTATTAAAATAATAAATCTCGTGTTGAAAATTCAAGTAAATCAGGAATCTATAAACTCAATTGCGGTTCTTGTGATAAAATTTATATCGGTAGGACCTATAGGAGTTTTGGCATAAGAACATCTGAACATAAACGTAGCTTCGATAAAATAAATCTGATTCAAATTATTCAAACCACTTAATGAAAGAAAACCATTCATTCAATAAAACTTTGACATATTACATATAAAATCGAAAAGTTTAAAATGAGATCTCCTAGAAGCATTAGAAATGAATAGATACAAACATTCGGACAAGCTTTTGAATGAGCAGGTAGATGTAAATTATTCACCCCTATTTAACTTGTTTAATTAGTATTTATTACCTTCCATACTAACTGTACAATGGCTCGGTGTGGATTTTCCTGTTATTCATCCAACTTGTTCTACGATTTGTTTATAATACCATACTCTTCAATCTGTTTGTCATTCTTGATAAAGCTGCTGTGTCAGCGAAACGTCGTCGAATTTTTTCAAATAAAGTGTAGATTAAAGTTAAATTTTGTGTTTTTTATCTCATTTATATCTTACAATTCATGACAACTGAATACAGGAATGATTTCATCTAGTTCGGTTTTTTCTCTTCAGGTAACAATCGGTTCAGATAGAAGTTGTATTTAGAAATAGAAATATTTCCTGAAATTCTATAAAAGTTGGCAAAAATTTGGAATATCTTCGAAAACTTTGAAAATAGTCTAAAGGAGCTTAGGTACCATTCGAAAGGTATTGAAATAAACTTACTTAATCCTTTAGATATAGGGTATGCCTTTTGAACAAAAGAGAGAAATCAGATTTGAAAGAGTTTCAAATTCAAGAATCGTTCGCGGATACCCTGTGTAACACAGATCAAGAAAATGTGATATTATCGTAGCGAATTCAAACAAATCGTTTCGTAATATCAGTTGAAAGCTTCTACGTTAATCAGTTTCAATTTCGTGGTATTTTTGAAATAATTTATCACTTTCTGAAAATAACATTGGAATATTAAAAGTGAGACAAATTAGTGTCATTTGGTTTGACCTGTGCCAGTTGGTAAAATTAACTGCAGGTATCTGAATGACCCTATTTTTTCTCACAGTAGGAATCTCTCCATCTTTTTCAGAAACCTCTATTTTTGTAATTTCTAATGAATTTTGTGCAAGGTGTATCCCAAGTCTATATAATAAGTAATAAGATAAATTGTAGATAATCTTTCTTTTTCTGAAGATACTGCTGAATCTTAAGGATATACATGGTGTCCCAGAATAAGTTATCAAAATCAGAATCTGATAGATCTCTTCATAATAATGCCAAAACCTTACATTGAAATTTTTCCTAAAATGAATCCCTGCTGAGATATTTACCCTGAGTTTTAAAAATATTAATTGTAGTTTTACGATAAAGTCTTTGTCTTTAACAGAATTTTCTGAAATTAAATACAATGTTTGGAAAAATAGTATTTCATAAGATTTTATTTAAGGTTGTTCTATTTTGCCCCATATGCGCATATGTTTTTATGGGATAAGTGTTTTTCAAATCTAATAAAACTTTTAGATTCTTCAAAATTTAAAAAAATACACTTGTTTGAGTTCTCAAAATGAACCAGTAACAAGAAAAACTGGCACAAAGAGCCAACGATATTTTCAGTAAAAATAGTTTTGTTTATTTAATTTATTTTGATTGTTTAAACCTTACTACACAGACACGATTTACATTATCTGTGTGAATTGATAATCATCTACTCTTATGCAAGATCTAGCTATTGGAACAAAAGATCTTTGTATTTTAGTATAAATTTGAAGATTGTTCTTTATCTCTTTAGAATTATAAGTTATTCTCTAAATCAACATATCTCTATTTATTCTCAAACCGTTAACTAAAGTATGAGGGCGACTATCGTGCATGAACCGCATGAGCTGTCATACTACAGAAGTTAATAATTCCTTAGGGAAATATTATCCTTTTTGTCAATCGGCGATATACATTCACAAAAATATGCCAATTAGACACCACACTAGAAACAGACTGAATCATAGATGGAAGATTTTAATATTGGTTTGACATTTGACAGCTCACGCATTTAATTTTTAGTATCTATCGTATTGATGAGATAATTGAAAAATGGAATGCACTTTCAAAGAACATATTTACATTTAATGTTTGGTCTAGCATCTGCTGAAGCTCCGAAATCTAGAAGACTTTATTTGTGGCGATTTCCAAACAAAATATTACCTATTCGGCGTACTTTTGTGAATATAGATCGCCGATAAAGGGAACGGTAGTTATTTGCAGGATATTTTTAAGATTTTTTTGCATGAAATCTTTCTGAGTTATCTTTCATTAAGTTGTAGGACAGTTGAACTAGAAGAAAGCATTTTAAAAGCGATTGCTTTGGAGCCTTCTAGCAGTATTCCTATGGAGCCATCTAACAGTATCATTATCAAACCAATTCAACTCATAACAAGATACGGTCCCTATGATTTCAAGATCATTTTTGGGCCGATGAAAAGCCTCTTGCAATTGTTTAAAACCGATACCAAAAACAGTTCCACAACAATATGTGTGTTTATGCACGATAGTGCCCTACCATATTTCAGTTCAGCAGTAAGAGATCATTTACATGTAACCTATGCAATCGATGGATAAGACGAGGTGGAGCTATCGCATGGCCACCTAGGTCACCAGACCTAAGTATATTAGATTTTCATTTCTATTTATTTCATTTACTCTAAAAAGCCAAGTTTATGGCGCACCCATTAGAGATAGAGATATGCTGCATGACAGAATAATTTATTATTCTAAAAAGATAAAAAGCAATATTCAAATTTCATATTGAAATAATAAAAGCTCTTGTTTCAGGAGCTAGATCTTGCATAAGAGTTGATGGTTATCAATTTGAACAGATTGTATGAATAGTGTCTATGTAGTAAGGTTTAAATAATCGAAATAAACAATAATGAAATGAATAGAAATATTTTTACAGAGAATATCGTTTCTATTTGAACCCGTTTTTGTGTGTATCCTTTTACGTGAATATCTTAAAAAATCTAAAAATTTCATTAGATTTGTAAAACACTTATCCCCTCAAAACTTAGAGGGTAAAAAGTGTTAGGGGTTGTTCACCCTGAGCGCATATGTGGAGAAATCGAAAAACCGAAAACAATATTCTATAAAATACTAGTTTTTCAAACGATGTCTCGGATTTAAGAAAATTCCGTTGAAAGACACAGATTTCATCTTAAAAAACTTTTTTTTCAAATTAAGGGGTATATGTCTCAGCAGGGATGCATTTCAGGACAAAAAATTTTATATAAGGTTGTTGCATTATTTTGACGAGATTTATCAAATTTCGAGAAATTGGCACCTTATTCTGGGACAGCTTGTATATTAAGTTCAAAAACATTATCTTATCTGAAATAATCACCTTCACCAGTTATATGTTCATTATTTCACAGTTTGATTTGTTCATTTAATTGTGAACCTGTAATATTTTGACTTCTGTTGTACTATTTAGAACTAGATCAGAATTTTGGGTCAGTAATAAACTTTACACAATAACGACACCGGTTCATTAAGTTTTACTCTATCTCTATTTATATCATAATAATGGTTTTTCGATTATTTATTTAGCTCCTCAAATTTCACTATTTGTTAAATATTTCGGAAACAATTTAAGATAGGTTTAGACCATTTCGACCAAACCCACCTTCATTTTTCCTCACAAAGTCAAAAATTGAACGAAATGTAGGTTATTCCATCCGAAGACTTATAACTTTGTTATGTAACTTAATAATGGAACACCTTGTATAGTCTGAAATATTTTGAGTCTATAGTCACTATAGCACTACATATTATTGACCAAAATAATTCAAAAATCGCCGTTAAAATATGCCTAATCTTGCATAGCGTATGTGATGAGCCACTCGGTATAAATTATTGTATGTCAGCTTATATTTTAGTCTGTATTTGTCTGATGAAGGAGCAGTGTCTCCGCAACGTGAGTTACATTGTTAACATTCCAGATATCACACTTTCTAATGACAGATTTATTATTTCCTTAATGATAACCAAAATGTATATAAGCCTCTGTCCCTTCATATTTTCAGCTTTAGTTTACTTAAGATATTGTACCTATATGTGCATCTTGTAAGCCATTGTTCAATAATGTGCTTTTTTAAAAAGTTCGGTTAACGATTCAAAGTTATAATCCGAACAACCCTTTATATTGCTCAACACAGAAGACTATTAGTCAACCTCAGAAAAATGCCCAGAAGTAGAAGATTGGTACTTTTGTCGACAAGAAACGCTCCAGAAACATCAACCCTGCCTAGCTGAACTATTGCGAAATGCCCAGGGACAACAATCCATTTCTCTGAAACCAGTACTACGCAAATTGATGCAAATAAAATCTTAATAATTCCAGCATAACCAACTAAAATACGATCCTTATGCAATACCGAAGGAATCCACGAAATAACAAAACCAAGCATAATATCCCTGGTTGGGTGCAGAGTATCTATAGGTGGCAAAGAATTCCAAACCGAACAAACGACTCATGAGGAATTTCTTTTCGAACTACCAGAAGTCGAATTACCCCCAATATACGAAGAAAATAGAAAGACTCTCCATTTGAAAAAAATTGATCAAGAGCAAATACTACAAATCAACACCTTCGCTAATAACCTACGGATAAACCAATTACAAAAATTGAACGAATCGAAACATCCATGGTATAATACCCTCATTATTATCGTAACCGCAATATCGATATCCAGCGTGTTGATCTACATGAAGCTGAGGAAATCGAGAAAACCAAGAAGCCAAATATCAACGCAAAGTACGAAAATAAGCGAGCCCTTATTTTCTAGTTTAGGAAGAGAGGAGTTACATTGTTAACATTCCAGATATCACACTTTCTAATGACAGATTTACTATTTCCTTAATGATAACCAAAATGTATACAAACCTCTGTCCCTTCGTATTTTCAGCTTTAGTTTACTTAAGATATTGTACCTATATGTGCATCTTGTAAGCCATTGTTCAATAAAGTGCTTTTTTAAAAAGTTCGGTTAACGATTCAAAGTTATAATTCGTGTTACAAATATAGCGCAAATGAAACTTTATTTCATTTCTTGATATGAATGGTATTTACTTCAAGAAATGACCTCTAATGTTTATTTTTTTCGAAAGTTTGTCTGATTTGAGGTTTCGTGCGTAGCTTCCAGAAGTATGAGTTGAGTTTCAAAACTTCTCTGTTTACCGTTTATCGGGAAATTCTCCCACAAGGGAGCGGAGCAATAATCTCCATCAACCAATCAATCAGCAAACTGTAGCTGAATAAAAACGAAGGGAACCGAGCAGAACCATACTGTAAACGGTTAACAACTTCGGTAAACTATTAGAAGGCGGGACGTGTATAATAAATCCTTAAATAAAAGATCTCAATCCTACAGAAACGTGAAGGATGGTTGCTAGTTGATGTTCCAAATTGTAGATTATGTTCCTGCGTTTATAACTATTTTTGAAAATAAACCTTCCCAACAAATTTTCATAATTCTACGCGTCGACACAATAACGCCGGTCTGTATTTCAGCGCTTTTACGCTTATTTTTTTCCGTGAATACCCTCAGAGATAATTTCGAAAGCCGGCTAGCGTGTGTTATTACGCTGAATTAATTTAACTTGAGAGGTGAAAAAAGAAATTTATTACAGCAATCTTCTACGAGAAAAATAGCAGTTAAAACTGAATAGGGTTGATGTTTGTGAAATGGCCTGAGGATACAGACTGACAAAAATATGACTATCAATCACATAGCGACCCGAAAAAGTTAGAATGTTGTATGATATATGACGCATTATTGTATTTCCGAAAAAAAGATAGTTTCAGAAGAGAGTTTCTTCAATCGGATAGATGTCTGGATGAAAGGTTTGAGTTTGCTTTCAATTTCAGTTTTCAGTAGTTAATGATTCTGCTGTTACTACGTGATAGTTAATTATGATGATAATACGGAATGAGACTATATACGTAGGTTGCCTTTCAAATTTTGGGCCTGAAAAAAAAAACAAGTAACTTAGGGAAAAAATAGCTTTATTGTTTTTCTGAATATTCTTCATGGTGATCGATACACTTTTGATGTGCTTAATCCAATTTTCTAAACAATTTTGCCTTTCCGAATGAAATAGCTCCAAACATGATTTTGAAAGGCTTCAACGCGCTTTTTTTTCTTCATGTGCGCAAACAAAAAGAAGTTGTTAGATACCAAATCAGGATTATAAGAGCCCCCGTATGCTGGCAACTTTTGACAAGCAACTTCCTAATCACAAAAATAGAACACATTAGTTATTATAAGAACCCGCACACACGCGATTTTTTAGTTGCAGCAACTTGTGATCGTGCTAAAATCACGTCACAACAATTTGAGTTAAAACACCTGATTCCAGTCAGCCTTCTATATGTGTCACGCCACTGGCTAACATTCAGATGCGCATTTTCAGATAATCGAATGGTATGCTTAACATTCTTTAAATTCGTTTTGCGTTCCTTCCTTTGCAGATCTTCCAGCAAATTAGTTGAACTTGAAAATCCTTCTAAATTGCAGTTAAAATAATTAAATTATATTAAAATTCATATCTTCATCTTGTATACTGTGTAGTGGCCTATATCGAAATATAGGTCCTAGGTGAGAGAGGAGACCCGTAACTAGAAATTCCTAGGTGAGGAGCCTAGATAGAAAGATCTAGGTGGGGACCCCAAGACAGAAATTCGTAGGAAGAGAGTCCTAGACTGAAATTCCTAAATAGAGACCCTTAGCTAGAAAGTCCAAGGTGAGGAACTCCAGATAGAAAGTCCTAGGTGAGGAGCCCTAGACAGACATTCCTAGGTGAGGTGTTCTGAATAGAAATTCCTAGGTGAGGAGTTCTGAATAGAAATTCCTAGGTGAGTAGCTCAAGATAGACATTGCTAGGTGAAGAGCCCTAGATAGAAAGTTCTAGGTGGGGAGCCCTAGACAGAAATTCGTAGCTAGAGAGTTCTAGACTGAAATTCCTAAGTGGAGACCCTTAGCTAGAAAATCCTAGGTGAGGAAGTCCAGATAGAAAGTCCTAGGTGAGGAGCCCTAGTCAAACATTCCTAGGTGAGGAGTTCTGAATAGAAATTCCTAGGTGAGGAATTCTGAATAGAAATTCCTAGGTGAGTAGCCCAAGATAGACATTCCTAGGTGAGGAGCCCTAGATAGAAAGTCCTAGGTGGGGAGACCTAGATAGAAATTCGTAGGTGGAGAGTCCTAGACTGAAATTCCTGGAAGGACCAAGAACCACCAATATAAGTCTTACTGCCTGTATTAACATATAAAGGAGTATTTGTTACACTATGTATCATTATCATAATTTATGTAACTGATTAAATATCTAAGCAAAGCTTTCTTGACTTTTCTTCCAAGATTTCAGTGACGAATATTGAATTAGAGTCTCATAGCTCATCTTTCTCTGGGCCTATTCACAGTATAAAAAAGTTAAATTTTGTAACACTGGCGCAGCCAACGTAAGGCCTCAAATTACCTTACCTTAATACTCGTTTCATAGGTCAAACCGAACTGCACCCTCAAATTCAATATTTATCTCTGAACTTGGAAGAAATAGATACAAAACAAAGTGATGATATTTTTACTGGTCGTTTTTATCTCGAAAGCAAAGTACCCTATACCAATAATAAGTCCCCAGACTTCAAAACCCAATTCCATCTTTCTCCTGTCACACAGATACAAATTTTTCAATCTATTTTTTAATTTCTTCTTATAAGAACCTGTCGTGATTTTTAGAGTCCTTAAATCATCAAGAGGATCATTAAATAGTTTAAGAGCCTTGATACAACTATCCTTGAATCGTATTGACTTGTTTATTTTTGGTAGGATTACATTCCAATTTCTGATTCTTGTGCCAATGAGGTATTCTTTTTTGAATGTTTCATACTGGTATTGAAGTGACTCATACGAAAAGATCTGTCTTATATTCAGTATATTTTCAGGAAAAACAACTGATTTTTTTTTAATTACTTTCAATAATTTATGCTATAGTGACTCTAACAAAGACAGGCAATTGCTGTACGCGCCTCCCCCCTCTCCAAGCAATACTACCATATGTGATAATATTATTGAAAAAAGCATGATGAATCAATTTTAGCATTGCACTAAACATAACTCGAGTAAGCCTGTGAAGAACGAAAACCAAGTATTTCATTTTGCTGACGATGTATTCAATATGTTTATTCCATTTTAAGTTGTAGTCAAAAAAATCCCCAAATATTCACAGTGTTCAACTCTTCTCAAAGACTCTCAATTTTTATATCTACTTCCCTCGGGACACTATCACAATAGTTTCCAAAAGATACAAATACAGACTTCTCATTATTCGATGAAAATTTATTCAGTTTTTACCAAATGGCGACTTTTTCAAGTTTTTTATTCATATTATTTTGTGTTTCTGACCATGTGCTTTCAGCTGATATAATTGCTGTGTATTATTATCATAATTTATGCAATTGATTAAATATCTAAGCAAAACTTTCTTGACTTTTCTTCCAAGATTTCAGTGACGAATATTGAATTAGAGCCTCATTACTCATTTTTCTCTGGGATTAACCAGAGTATAAGAGTTAATTATATACTAAAAAGTTGCAACAACCTCGATTCACAAAGCAACTCAATAGTTTCCGGGAAAAATGTAAGACACTTGTTCATTCCTGTCTCCGCATATTGGCGATTTTAAAATTGCTCAGTTCTCCAGTTGCACTGGTTGTTGTCTCGTCCTTCCCGAACCATGCCATTTGATATTGAATTGTTTATTGAAGAAATCAAAGTGCGCCCGGTGTTATATGACAAAAAAGTAAAAGAGTATGCAGACAAAAATTTGAAGACAAATCTGTGGGTTGAAATATGCAAGCAATTTGTAGAGAAATGGAAATAACTAAGTGACATGGAGAAAACAGAAAAAAGGAACGAATCTATTACACGTACATTAGATTTTGAGTATAACGACAACGAAGGGACCTTCAAAATTTCGTCGTTATATCTGTTAGTCGCTACAAGCAAAGGGTGTCTCGACGTCGGTTATCCATCGAAACTACCGTCGTTACAGGGAAACTGCATTGTACGTGAGGAGGCGAGGACAAGGAAGAAATCGGGCAACCCGCGCTATACATGACCGTTTCATCGTCAATCAAACCATAAGAAATCCTCGTCTTACTGCTGTTCAGGCACGTAACCTTTTATAAGCAGTGGATAACATTAACGTCAGTGTGAGGACAGTCAGAAGACGATTAAATGAAATTGGTCTGAGATCATACGCGCAAGCAAGAGCAGCAAGACTCGATAGAGCCCATCGGGTAGCAAGAATGGCGTTTGCTAGGGAGCATGTAGCATGGACAATCAATCAGTGAAGACGAGTTTTATTTAGTGATGAGAGCCGATATTGTGTGAATTTCGTGGATGGTAGAGATAGAATTTGGAGGCATCGAGGGGAACGGTACAATCAAGCGAACTTCGCAGGAACTGAGCAATACGGTGGAGGGTCAGCTATGATATGGGGTGACATATGCTTGGGAGTACGAACAGAACTGGAGATTATTGGCAATGGATCACTTAATGCTCATCGGTATATAACAGAAATGTTGGAGCCCCATGCTGTGCCTTTTGCTCCTTACATAGGGTAAAATTTCCTTTTTATGCACGATAACGAGCGCCCTCATACTGCGCACATAGTGATAGAATATCTCAATGAAGTTGTGATCACACGAATGGACTGGCCGTCGCGGTCACCGGATTTAAACCCGATCGAACACGTTTGGGACATTCTTGGAAGAAGAGTTCAACAACGGAATCCAGGCAACGTTGAAGAGCTGACATTGGTGGAGGTGGGACAACATACCTCAACAGATGATAGACAACATCATTGGGAGAATGCGAAATCGTATGCGCGCTGTAATAAGATCTCAGGGAGGTCATACTCGCTACTAAAAACAAATGTTTTTTTTTGTAGGTCATCATGAACATTTTTTTCAACATGTTCATTTCATTTCACGAGTGTATCGCCAGGATACACACCTGCTCTCAATTTTGGACAGGAATGACGATTATTATAGAGTGTCACACAAAAAAATTCAAAAATAAATGTGCAAAATCAACGATTTTTTCAGTGTACTTCGAGTTCTCCTGGAGCGTGAAATGGGCCAGTGAATTTCGAAAATTTTCATTTCGTTAGATTTCCGCTTTTCTGATCTTGATTTTATTTTCTGGCTAACCTCCGATGTTATGCACCTACGCAAGATTAAAAATAGATTCTTGAAATTTGTGACCTTTCGCTTCAAATTGGATATCTCTTGTAAAAATGAAGATAAATGCATAAAACAAGAAGGGCGTTACTGAAAGAAGATGTGTCTTGACAGACCATGATAATGTACGTTTCAACTCGGCCCACGAAATTCCACAGGGTGTTACGAATTTTTGACAAAAAAAACATTTTTAGTTTTGCCCCGTATAAAATTTTTTTCGAATTTTTTTTTGTTTTGTCTTATAATTTCTACAAAGCAGAAGAGTTAGTCTATAACCTGCCGAACAAATCATCTAAATCCGTTGAGAGTTAGGAAAAATATCGGACTTCGAATTTGGTTAAATTTTCGAGTGTTCCGCTAATTTTGCCTCCGAGTGTAGTTCTAAATTTGATTTCTCTATACACTTCAAATTCATGAAAATCAAAATAATGCTTTTAAAAATGCTCAAATATATTTAAAGCTGCAATATTTTCATAAAATATTTACAGTTTACCTTCTGATGATGTCTCCTATTTTCTAAATTCACTATAACACAATCTATCATGCCATTCATATTGTGATTCAGTTAAAATATTTCATTTTCTTTTTTAATGATATGATTTTAGGATGAAACACTTTTATTGCACCGTTGAATTGAAATTCGATGTCATTTATCTCAAAACTTGTATTTTATGTAGCCACTTCACCTGTGCCCATATTTGTTTAATCGGATTCAGTTCGCAGTGGAAACGTGATAGAAGGAATACACTAACTTTCCTGTTTTTGGCCATTTCCTCAATCTCAATTTTTGTATTATTTTTTATGCAAATTCACAATTGAAAATAATTATTTTATTACCACAATTTTTCAGAAGAAATGTTTTTAGCTGACTCCCATCTAATGTCCGCTTCACGCCGCACTTTAATTCGTCGCGTTTTTCGTTACTATAATAGATCATATTGGAATCACATCCAACAAATGTTCAAAATATTCTTTAAAAACATCCACATTCATGTCCTTATGATTGTCTACAGTACTTTTACTTTGAAATGATAATAACCCCCCTTCCACCAAACCGTTAACACTACCTATATACAAAACACTTTCACCAAGTACTAACTGATGCATACAAATGACAAAGCTACTTAAGAAAACTTCCTAATAAGTTATTCCTACCTTACTTGTGAGAGAATTTAATTAAATATCCATTTTATCCCTTATCCAAGTGGACATTTATCTCAACATATTTGACGGGTGGAGGTACTTGTGTACCACTGAGTAATTAAAACTGTTTTGTTTATTGCAAATCATTTATGCTTCATCAAATTCACATCTATAATGATCTCATATACAGGTTATTGTCTGAGATGAAAATGGTTTCCATATCAGTTAATGGATATTCAACTAAGTGCTTATGAGTTTTTGAGAAAAATTGAGATGAAGCCCTCCTGATTTGCTAATTATATACCCAAGTATCCCAGATTATAATATGTAGGAAGAATATAATTAATAGCACGCATATGACCATCCTGTTACCTGAAGATTTAATACTCAGTGGCTTTACCAAATCTAATATAGTTGATTCTATACGTAGGTAAATACACTTCCCACAAAAATTGTCGCATCACCCTACTTGTATTACAATACTTTATAAACTTTTAGGTTGGTCATTCAAGAGTAGCTTGATTACTTTCAGAAATGTAAAATAACAGGATATCATTCAAAAGAGATGAGTTTATGATGGAAAATATCAACAATGTTCGAGTTAATGAAAAATTGAAAAAGTCTACCATCTTCAAACATTCGCGGAGAGACCAATCAACTAGCATCGAATGATTACTAATCATTTTCAAAATCGAGTGTTTCTTCCCCGGGCCCTAATTACAGCCAGTATACGTCTCGAAAGCTCCTCAAACAAATTTTGGGAAGCAGATTTTCTAGTTGTTGGAATGTTCTACAAGGCATCCTACGTTGCCAAATTTGCCACCCCATGTTGTCCCAAACATTTTCTATTGGATTCTAGTCGGGACTTCTGGCTGGCCATCTTAATATATCAATTTCCGCATTTTGCAGAAATTCTGTACTTACTCTAGCTACATGAGGCCGAGCATTATCATTCATATAAATGAAGTTTTCCCCAATCAATGGGCCAAAGGGTACAACATGGGGTTCAAGGATATCTGCGATGTATCTGGCCGCTATCATTCTTCCATTATTCACTAGTACTAACTCAGTTCCACCATGGAAAGAAATGCCGCCCCACACGAATACTGAGCCCCCTCCGAAGTTTTCGATTTGCAGGATATAGCATTGCTGACCGTTCCCCAGGTCATCTGAATAAAGGCATGCGTCTATCATTAGAAACTAGATAGAACCTGGACTCGTCGGAAAAGCAAATATTCGTCCATTCTGGAATACCCCAATTTGCATGTTCCTTCGTAAACTGAAGTCTTGCAACTCGATGCTTTCTTGTGAGACGCGAGCCGGTAGACGCCACCCTTGGTCTTATGTCGTCTTCTCTGAGCCTGTTCCTAACAGTTTTAAATAAAATATGCAAATAAACAATATCGTCTGTATAACTGTATGGAGGTGGGCGGAGGTCATTTTGAACAATTGTTGTAATAATCAAGTTAGTTTTTTGTTTTCAATTGAATACAAGTTCAATAAATCTCGTTTTCCTGTTTAGATGAGCATCCAATCAGTTTCTCCATCATCCACTCATCCTGATCCTCACGCCAGAAAACCTCGATTGCCAAACTGAAACCAATGCCTCAGTGATTCAGAAAATAGAAAAATCTTTCTGAACTTTGCCACTCAACCTGTAATCACTTGTATGATTTTTTGAGTTGGGGATGCTGAATGGAAGAGATTGATTGCAAAAATTCCATATTCACGCAAGAGAGTCTTATTCTCGAATCAAACATAAACATGTTCTCGTATTATACCGAAATGAACCAGTTTCAAAAGTTATTTGGGTTTTCAGTGTTCCTGCTCCGGGACACCCTGTATGCTGATTCTGAATTTCGAAAATACCAAATTCGAAGAGAAAATTGAAATACCTTTCCAACGAGGTGCCACTTGACCTATTTTCGATCGAATGATTTTTGAGTTGGGGATGCTGGAAATAGGGGGTTGATTGCACCAACTCCAAATTCACAAGTGTAGGTCGTTTTTCTAGACCGAGCATAAACCTACGCCTGCATTATGCCAAAATAAATCGATTTCATTCAGTATTTGGGATTTCCAGGAATTCAACTTCACCCGTGGTTGGGACACCCTGTATGTTAATTTAAAATTCTAAAAATGACAGATCAAGGTGGAGAATTGACAGACCTTTTCAGTAAGGTGCCACTCGACCCTTATTCCCTATGATGAATTTCAAAGTTAGGGTTGCTGGGGGTAGGGGGTTGATCTGAGAAGTTTCGAATTATTTCGAAAAATGCTCCCCCTCGAAACAAAAATCGACGTGTCTTGGTGTTTTTCGCTAATGTTACTCATTTCGGAGTTAGAGGGGGGGTCAAATTTTCGTTGGAACACACTGTATATATGATTTTTCTCCTCATATGTCCACAAACATATGTTGACAAAGAAACTGCGATCGAGCTGCTTAATCGATTGTGGAATTCAGAATACTAGGTGATGTCACAATATTTGTGGTGTGTGTAGTATGATTTAGTACTTGTGTTTGTTTCTTTCTGATCATTACATTTATTATACTCGAGGCATAACTATTCTTCCTAGCTATTTTTTAATAATTTACACTTTCCTGGACATTTTTTCTTAAGATGATGGCACGGAGAAAGACCTTTGTGTTATTGAATTTGGGACTGATGAGTCACAAGAGATGCAAAAAAATTTGATATATATCAAAACTTCGTGTGTTATTTTCATAAGTGAATCTGAGCATCGACTTTGCATTTTGAATTTAATTTTCGAATGAATGCTATTGATGTAAGTTAAAAATTGATCTAGTTGCCTAGCGATTCCTGTTAAACATGCTAGTCTACATATCTATACTTAAAATGTACTTATTTAGATTTGGAGGAATTGAACATATCTCCAATATACACCAAGAAAATGTCAGCTACTAAGGGGCTCAATGGTGAACCTATCGGTAGTGTTCGTAAAATGTTCGATTAACATTTTTATAAGAAGTCTGATACCATTGGAAGAAATTCGTCTCCTGGGATGTTGTGAAACATGTTTTCTTCATCCAAACTAATTAAATATGATTTGATTGGAGTTTGAACCTTTTTCAATTTTTGTGTTATATTTAAATATGAATCCCGTACCTCGAAAACTCTACAGGCTGATAAAATCACAAAGACAATACTCAAAGACGTTCAGTATTGCCATTCAAGAACAGCACAATATATAAATTGGCAAATTAATCAAAATTTTTATTAAAAAATTCAACAAATTGCATCGCGGAATATTCGATAAAAAACTCAATTCAATTAACACAAATATTAAAACAGGTTCGAATCCCAATTAAATTATATTCAATCAGTTTGGATGTGGAAAACACATCCAACATCCCGTAAATAGGCTACGTTTAATTCATAGATATATAGGGCACTTCTCTGCCTTTATCAGGAAAAAAAATCAGGGAAATGGAAACTATTCAAAAAATAACATTGATTTAGCATAACATTCAAAAATACCAAATTCGATATTCCCTATCAGTATAACATTATCTTTCATTTCGTGACGTCGGTTATTGGCAGAACAATATTTTCGCTATTGTTCAGAGAAACCCAAACTTTATCGAACTGGCCACAAGCGTTTAATCTCATCAACCAGCTAGAAAAGCAAGCATTCATTACTTTGTCAGAGAACGGCCGAGAAGACAATATAATTTGGGGATTCCACGATGAAACAATCGTCAAACAAGGGAGAGAATCAAGCGCACATCAATGAAAAAGTGCTTTTCACTATTCCATTATTCCGTTTGAAGTAATCGCCGCAGTTTCCCGAAAAGGGATTTATTTTATTGAAAGAACCTCTGTGGCTGGCCGTTAAAGGGGTGCGGCATAGGATTTTCCGAACACCGTGATTTATTATAGCTTCCTTTCCAGCAGAACTCATTTACTCACCTTTTATTATAATGGCTCGGTTATCAACTACCCTCTCCGTTCGGAATATAATCTCAAGTTGCTCTAAATGAGAAAATATTACCCACACACATTTCAAGATTCCCCCGAGGGGAATTTAGAGGCGAATTAAATCAGCTTAAGGACACTCTGAAATTTCAGTTCAGGCTTTAATATTCCCAACCTCGCTTCTTGACGACCTGAAACGTGTTTTTCTTCGGGATGCCTACAAACTATCAGTGTACTTCCAGCAGGAGTTCTTTACTGTAATTGAGGTTGCTTCAGATCTACATTTTGAAAGTTATAAACCTATTTAGAACTTTGTACACGAATTCCAAAACAAGGACATAGAATATATAGACGACAAATTATGCAGGGAAATGAAGCTATAAAATAACAAAGAGCTATACCGTTGACTTATTGCTGTAAATTCATCTGCAAATGTTCAAATTAATTTCCTCAAACTCAAACTAAATTGCAAATATCAGCATTCTGATATTGAATCTGCAGTTTGACCAAAACTTTTGATAATTTCCACTGGCCTGAGTCTGCAAACATATTTCATAAGTCGCATGAAGGACTGAAATTCAAGTATTTCTTTATATTGTGTGTTTATTATACAGGGTTGACCATGCTATACTGCACGGAATATTGTGGTCTAAATACAGGACTACAATATTATTTTTCTTTTGGGATATATGAGGAGCTACTATAGATACCTTTTAAAATTAGTTTCATATTGTACAAGGTGTCCCAAAAGCCTTAAAATTATTATTATTATGTTTTTCTAAATGGAATAGCCTGTATATTATTTCATATTTGGATTGAGCGTTGAAAAATATACTAGTCAACAAAAAACAATTTTTGCATGTAACATGAAAAATTTTGTCTAGTTGTTTAGGACAAGGATAAGGATACTAGAAATAAAATTAAAATGCTTCCAATACGAATAGTTTTTTTTGTAATACCATTTTATAACATTTCAGAAATTTTGAATTTTCATAAACAAAGAAGTTATTTCGATTTATTGCTACATTAATATGACTTTACTTTTATGATTTCCGTCTGTATTTTGCTTCTGGAAAAACTCGTTTTAATATCCAATAGTAATCCGCTAACATACGTGGGCTCCACTTACCCTGATATCGTTTTTCTATGGTAAAATTGTCTTGATGGAATCTTTCACCGTGTTCGTCGCTGACGGCCCCCAAATTTTCAGGAAAGAAGTCTAAATGTGAATGGAGAAAATGTATTTTCAATGACATATTACAGCCCAAAGCCTTTTATAAGTAGATGAAAGCTCCACGATAATACATTTATAGTCACTTGATCGGTGATTTCCTAGAAAATTGGAAGGTACTTTTATGAAAGATTCTCAAGCTAATTTTTCTAAATTACTAAGCTTTTCTTTAAATAAATCATCTTTCATCAATTGCCTGATTTGAGGGCCAACAAATATGCCCTCATTAATTTTTGCTTCACGCATCATAGGAAATTTTTCTTTTAAATATAAAAAGCCGTCACCACTCATTTCAACAGCTCTTACGAAGTTCTTCATAAGCCCAAGTTTTATGTGTTAAGGTGGTAAAAATACATTCGTAGGCTGCACCAGGAGAGGGTTTTTGATATTTTTTTGTCTTGGAGTAAGAAATTGTCTTGTGGGCGAGTCTTGCTTAACATAATGATTTTTGCGGTTTATGCTGCTAAGCAGAAAAATCATTGGAACTCTACTATCTATATATATATATATATATATATATATATATATATATATATATATATATATATATATATATATATATATATATATATATACTGACCGTTTGTTTTGATTGTTCATTACCCTGTATGTATGTGGATTAAAATCGGAGTAGTAGGAGAAATTGTGTCTATTCACCAAAAATAATCGGAAAATCTTCAATTCAAGGAAAGCTTTCGGCGGACATTTGCACATTTTCGCTGTACTTTACTCGTTCCAAGAATCTCTGACAGCCAGAAATGAAATAAATTAATGAACGTCAAGCTGTCAGAATAAGAGTTTTCCTTTCATTCGTCCTACTTATACTAGGTTACTGGGAGAAAGAATTCGGGTGTCGAACGATTCCTACACATCTTGATATCAGGTTCGCGAAGATAAATCGTTACATACTACAACTACAACTGAATTTTCGAAGATGGAACATTATTTAACCTAGGTTTTCGAGAAAAAGGACGGAAATACGGGGGCGGAACCAGTCACGTCTCCTACAGCCCCGACATTCGCTATTCAAGATCAGTCGACAGTCAACCTAATGAAGTGCCAAAGTCGATGTCGCCGGCAGAGCAGCTTATTTTCCAGGAGTTTGTATTCCGGAAGTCACCTTTAGCAACGTATAAAGAAATTTAATGCTGTCTCCCTCTTGAATGAAAATAGTGAGATGGGAAAAGTTACTAACTTTCAGTTTCACCAACATTGTTTCAGTACCACAAACATCTTGAATATAGTACTCTCTCTGTTATGAATGACAATATGGGATGGAATGAAATATACATTTCAATTAGTCTTATATTCGATCTGTCAGATTAAATAAGTCCTAATTTTATTTCAATCAAAATTTCATCGAAACTTGAAATACACTTTGGCAGGTAAGTGCATGTAATTGATGTTCATTTTGTTCATTTTATATATTTTTGTTAGAAAAAAGAAATAACCAACTTTCAAAATCAATAAATTTATTATTTCGAGGTTATTCTAATCCAAATAATGTGATTGGAATGGAATCTTATAAAAAAGAAGTTAAGGAGACTTATAATATTTAAAAGGCGAGTAAATGTAATTTTGAGTTTATTTTTGTATTTTAACGAATACTATTTGTCAGTATGCTCAAGAAATACACTTAGAATTTATATATTTCATAATTTTATTCACGGTTATTCTAACCTGTATGCGTTGAGAGAGTTCCTGGAATAACTGGGATTCTATAAAGAATCAATTGAGATTATCTCACAAGTTGATGGAATATCCTTCAAGTTGCTGATAATAGGTATTGAGCTCTTTTGTATAATAATATTTAATCTGAAGGAACTTGATTAAGTTTTTGTTAGGTCACTTAGAGCATTTATGATATGAATATTGAAAGCTATTCATCGAAGGCCATCCCTGTATTAAGATATTTCAAACTGAATGTCAGTAAGACTATGTCCATTTCAAATTAAATTTTGAAATCAAACTAAAATTTCCGAGAATATATTCGGAATTAACTTCATCTAACTAATAGGAGGAGAGTAATTTGTGGTAGAAATATATCCACATGAAAAACACTGAAATATAGTCAAAAACTTAGGTTAATTAGAACATATTCCATTCTATTTCATTCCTTATAAATGAGAGGAAAATTCAAGAATCAAATTATTCAATGAACCATTTTCTAAATTAAAAATATAGGTGAAACATCAACTGGGTTCATTCTTTTATAGAGTTCATTGCGTACCTCGGAATTCAAAACTGATTATACTAAGTGCTTATTCATATTAAATTAAATCAATATCTAGGGTTCTACAATTAGTCTATTGGTCCTTGGTTTTCGTATTATGAAATTCTCATTGAGTTTATCTTAGATCAGTCTTGACGCAGTAGGAAGAAGACAATAGGAGGTATGGATGACATATAGAGATAATTATTTTTTTATGATACAAAAACCGTTGCACAAACGTTGACGAGTAGAGTCTCTTGGACCAACAGATCGTGGACGGCAAGATTTGTCGTATACTTTTTATATCATTATATTATCCCAATAGTGAAAACTTATAAGTTGATTTCGTATCAGAGATCAGAAGTCAAACACTTACTAACTACCGAGAGAATACCCCATCCTAGAAAATTGGAGACGCATCAATGTTTCTGTGTGGAACGCATTCAGACAGAAGTCTGAATAATGGATTGAATGCAAAAATATGAGCTTTGTATCCATTTCCTCTTTGAATATTCTATTTTCTTCATCCAATTGATATGCACATTTTAAGATGTTCAAGGAAAATATATTTCTGTTAACATTCAGATAATTCAACAGTTTCTGCATAGATTACTTCTCGGAAGATGATACTAATGTTTGGCAGGTTCTTCTGGTGTCAATAAATAAAATATAAAAAAAAACGAATCAAAATTTATCTAGGTACATACGTTAACAAATTAACGGTTCAATAAACGGCTGCAGTCGGAAACTAATCATGGTTTGAAATGATTTTTTGAAGTGAGCAATTTAAAATGATTTTGACATCTTGTGAAATTTCATAGATCATACTGAAAATAATAAAATAATTTATGAACCTGTTACTTCATCGCAAAAACTTTTTCGAAAAATTCTCCAAAAGTCATAGCAACGGGGCAAGTAATTCGTTAAATACCAATCTAGAAAAATCACACTGAAATTTTATTAATCCTAACTTTATTAAAGCATTTCAATTTTTGAAAATACAACAAAGTGTCCTGATGTTTCGGCAGTTCATAATGGAACTTTTCATTCGGTGAACAAGCAAGAATGAAGCAAGCTAATTTATTGAAGTACCTAAATCTTGCATATGGGACCTTAGCAATGTTTTGAACTCGACCGTGATGATATATATTTATATATAGTAGTGAAAATTAATATCGCCAAAATCTTGATTAACTGATTGGTTATGGACTATACGACAGGCAGAAATGAATAGTCAATTTATACCAAAGACTCTATATTTTGGCCTCATTTAGGCCTTCATCAGGAGTACTACAAACAAATTTAAAAGTCATGGCAAATTTTTTTCAACTTATGGTACGTTATGACGTTATAAAGTTATGCATAATATGCAGGTCCAGGAGGTTGAGTATTTCTTCGTTGAACAGACGAAACATTTAAAAAACTTTTAAAAACTATCCTTAAGATAAAAGATTTGAACAGAAATGAAATGATTTCAAAACTAAATTAAAATGTTTAAGAATGACTGAAACGAGTAAAGAACAGTCTGACGTTATTTCAAAAGTTGAAACAGACTCCCAAACTAAAAAACCAAGGGCAAGACAAGAGATACCAACATGTGACATATAAAATAATATATCTGTCATAAAAGATTCTGCTATTCTTCATTTTATCTGAATTGTTTACATAAACAGCCAGAAAACCGGTAATCAGGGAGTCCATTCCCATCTCAAAATAACATGTGTAATAAAACCCAACTACGAAACGAAAAATATTACACATAGTTCATTGGAGCATAATATATAAAACAAGCTGTGGCTAATGAAAAATGTGGAAAGGGGTGCATGAACATGAATTAATCAAATGTTCATCAATTTCATATACAGTTGACGAAAAACACCTTGAAGAGGCAAACATATTATAGAGCAATTCGGAATTCTAATGCTCCAAAAATATGTAACCAAGAGAGCAACGATTAGAATTCATTCGAAACAGAACATTCATAAGGGAAAACCAAAACAATAAGATTTGTGAAATTAATATATAGAAAAACTGAATGTAACCCATGCGTAAGATGCAAGTGGCAATAGATCAGGAACAAATTCATTTATTAAAAGATATATATAACTATATAGATGTTGAGGAGATATCAGCCAGACTGAACTACTGTGAGTCATTCATTATAGAGAAACCGAAAGAAAAAACCAGAGAAAACCACACACAATATACACCGTCATACATATCACAACATTCTGTAATCAAATGTTATTTATGATTCAATATATGAGTCCAAATAAAAACAATAAAACTATACCTAAAGTATACATTTTGCATTGCCCTTTATTTACCAATATGTAAAAGAACCTGGTTTTATCGATTCCTCTTGGCTCAGATGAGGTTGTGTTGGAGGTTTCCAATGCTTTTGATGACCACATACAATTCACCATGGAGAAGGAACAAAACAGATCTGTTCCCTTTTTCGACACTAAGGTGTTCATAAATGCAGAAAACACCAGTAATTCAGATTGGCTTCAGAAGCCAACTAGCTCTGGTAAATATATACACTACCGATCTTACCACGATGAAAATATGAAGTTGAATGTCATACTTGGCATGAAAAAGAGAATTTTGGACATAACGCATTTGAGTTTCCGACATACGTCCTTGAATAGATTCTGAGAGATAGATATTACTGAGACCTGTCATGTCTATTTTCATTTTTATAGTATCATTCTCACTAATATGACACGTCTTCAAAAAACCCTTTTTTCAAAGTTCTTCTCTGTATCCAATATTTTTATGTTGTAAAACTACATTTTATGACCTGTGGTATGCACATGACTAGCTCGTGCACACCTACCCGGTCCCAGCCTTGAATCACTTTTGTCACTCTTCGAACAACAGATTGAGAGCTCTGTCCCACATAAGAAAGATCACAATTGCCACATTTTATCTGGTAACCAACCGTTTCTTACCTACAGGAAGCTTATCTTTTTTGTTGACAAAAAAACAAGAGGTGGATACTAGATTGTATTCGGCAATTTTTATGTTGAGTTGTTAATTAAAGAGTTTGGAAAGTTTATGAGAGAGCCCTTCGAAGAAGAGTAAACCTTCATACTTAACCATTTCTACGTTGCCTTGTCGTTCAGGAGGTAGGTCAGGTGGAACCTCTTCCTGTGGGTTGGAGGTACTAAGAAGGAGTTCTTTCAGGTATGCGTTAGGATAACCATCTTGTCTTATCAACATAAAAAATCCATTCAAGGTTGTATGTCGGAAACTCAAATGCGTTATGTCCCAAATTCTCTTTTCATGCCAACTATGACACTCAACTCCATCTTTTCATCGTGGTAAGATCAGTAGTGTATATACCTACCAGTGCTAGTTGGCTTCTGAAACCAATCTAATTTAATGGTGTTTCCTGCATCTCTGAACACTTTAGTGTCCAAAAAAGGAACAGATCTGTTTTATTTCTTCTCCATGGTGAACTGTATGTGGTCATCAAAAGCATTGGAAACCTCCAACACAACCTCATCTGAGCCAACAGGAATCGATGAAACCCTATCATTCAGATATTGGTGTATGAAGGGCAATGCAAAATATATACATTAGGTATAGTTTAATTGTTTTTATTTGGTGTCATATATTGGATCATAAATAACATTTCATTACAGAATGTTGTGAAATGTATGACGGTGTATAATGTGTGGGTTTTCTGGTTTTTGTCGGTTTCACTGTAATGAATGACGCACAGTTCATCTATAGTTATATATATATATATATATATATATATATATATATATATATATATATATATATATATATATATATATATATATATAAAGAAAGAAAGTTGGATGCAGAAGGAATTACACGGAAAGCACCTAAAGAATTGAAAATGATTATATTGATGAAATTGCATCGAATAAATGGTTAGTATCTGGAGAATTGTTTGCTGAAACAGAAGGCTTGGCAATTGCGATCCAGGATCAGGTTGTTTTCACGAAGAATTATAGAAAACACATCATCAAACAAAATATAGATGATTCTTGCCGTAGATGTTTCTGTTCTTCAGAAACAGTTTTTCATATATTATCATCTTGCTCAGTCCTTGCTTCAACAGATTATTTAGAAAGACATAATGCTGTCGCTAATATTATTCACCTTAATCTAGGAATTAAACATGACCTAATTCCCAAAAGAAAAAATTTCACAAATATGAACCTGAGATTATTTGTGAAAATGACAAATATAAACTTTATTTTGATAAAACAATTCTTTGCAACAGAGCTGTAAAACACAATAGACCAGATATCGTTCTTAATGATAAACAGAATCAAATAACATATATAATTGATATTGCTATACCCGACACACATAATATACAAAATGAATACAATGAAAAATTTCTAAATATATGATGCTTGGCGACGAGATTAGAACTCTTCTTCGAAGGGCTCTCTCATAAACTTTCCAAACTCTTTAATTAACAAAATGTGGAAAATGCAGAAAATATTTATTCTACCGATTATTATTTCTACAACAGGCGTTATTCCTAGAAATCTTCACAAAAGTATTGAGATTTTGGGTCTGAAGAAAAATTTGTTTGAACAGTTACAAAAGATAACAGTAATCAAATCTTGTAATATTCTTCGTAGGTTTCTTTCCGAAAATAATAATGAGGTAGAGTCATAGGTTTCTCTTTAGTTTATACTGCTCAGAATCTCATTTCATATTTTATTTATTTGTTTATGTACATGTAGTATAATTAACTGACAATTTTGTCATATTTATATTCAGAGCAGTATTCTATTCGATCGTTCACCACTTCACACAAAGGAAACTATTAATGAGTAACATTCAGTGTTACTTGACTAAGGTCCGTACACTGGATTTTTCCGGGAGAAAGCCTCTGACACTACTCGTTGGTACATTGATATCATTGTCTGATGATACTATAGTATGTATATATTCTGGTAGATTGATATATTCTCATAACATTTAACGTTATCCTAATATATAATTACTCCAGGATATGTTTTGATTATAATCATTGCCTGGCAATGGTATTAATAACCGGGTGGTGGATTTATATTTTTTCATGAAATCAGTTTGATTGCATGAACAGATATATTGGCAACTCGTCAAGTTAAAACCCCCTATATATGAATTTGTTCCTGATCTGTTGCAACTCACGTCCTACGCATGGGTTAGATTCAGATTTTCTATAAATTAATTTCACAAATCTTAGTGTTTTGGGTTTCCCTTATGGATGTTCTGTTTTGAATGAATTCTAATCGTTGCTCTCTTGGTTACATATTATTTGGAGCATTAAAATTCTGGATTGCTTTATAATCTTTTTGCCTCTTCAAGGTGTTTTTCGTCAACTGTATACGAAATTGATGAACTTTTGATAAATTCATATTCATGGACCTTTTTCACAGTTTTTATCCGCCACAGTTTGTTTTATATATCGTGCTGCAATGTACTAGGTGTAATATTTTTAGTTTCGTAGTTGTGTTTCATTACGCATGTCATAGTGAGGTTGGAATAGACTCCTTGATTACCGGTTTTCTGACTGTTGATGTAACCAATTTAGATAAAATGAAGAAAAGCAGAATCTTCTGGGACAGATATGTTATTTTCTTCGTCACATGTCAGAATCTCTTGTCTTGTCATTGGCTTTTTAAAATGATTAAATATTAGGTAGTCTGTTTCGACTTTTTGAATAACGTCTTACTGGCCTTTTACTCGTTTTAATCATTTTTAACGTACCGTAAGTTGAAACAAATGTGTTATTCACATTTAAATTTGTTTGTAGTACTCTGATGAAGGCCTAATTGAGGTCGAAATATAGTCTTTGGTCTAAATTGACTATCCATTTCAACCTGTCGTATAGTCCTATATATATATATATATATATATATATATATATATATATATATATATATATATATATATATATATATATATATATATATATATATATATATATATATATATATATATATATATATATATATATATATATATATATATGCTTCAACGAAAACTAAACAGAGGCTATATCTACCAAGATATACATTTCTGATCGCACAAACAGGTCAATTTTTGTTTCAAGGAGGATATCTTTTCGGGTACAATACTTGCCTCAAATATCAACGCCCTAAGCGGGGGTTGCAACCCTTGAACATTTTGAATAGGAAAGATGTGTCGAGTGAAGACTCAAAAGAAAGGTGGTATCTTTGTCTATATTGCCTTGAGCGAATTTCCATTTTTAATTGAAAACTGTAAAAGATACACGGTGAGCAACTAAAAGATAGGGAAGACTATTTCCCTGAGACTATTCAAGTTTCAGTGAGGTAAATTGAAATAGATCCATGCTCTTCAATGGCAGTCATCATCGAGTACCATCCTCATCTCGAATCTCAACCCGTGTAGCAGGGGTGACAACCCTTAAAAATTTGGAAGAGGGTAGATGGGTCGAGTGATAACACGAAAGAAAGGAATCATTTTTGTCTGCATTCCTGTGAATGAATTTTAGTTTTTGATTGAAAGCTGTAGAAGATACAGAGTGAGCCACTTTTAGGTGGTTGATATTTCAGGCAAAATTTGTTCAACAAAAGATGTCCCCTTTGAAACAAAAATTGACCTGTTGTTGCATTTTGATCTTAAATGAATTTCTTGGTAGATATAGCCCCTGTTTAGTTTTCGTTGAAGCACCCTGTATATATATGGATGTGTGTATACAAACAGAGAAAAAGAACAAGTATTTCAGTTTCACTGCGAATGCTATCGATGATCACACTATTAATATTCCACAAGACCTTTATAATTTAAACCGGTGCACGAAATCATTCTGCCCTAATTTCATCATTAACCCTGAATCACCTATAGAATCCAATTTCTTTCAGTAGTTAACGATTTATGGAAACTTCGAAATGATATCCCTCAGCGCTTAATAAAGTGAACTCCTTTTTTATCAAATTAATGGATATCGTAGAAATATTTGATCAACGGAGCCTATAAATGTCAACTGTCCAATTTCGACTTTTCCCGTATATTCACGACGTGAGGCTTTCACAAAATTGAGTTTATTTTGTTCACAGTTCAAATTAATGCTTGCCTGTTAAGTTTTACTCTGCGAAATAATAAAGTTGAAATAGTTACAAGATGATATATTGCACATATTCCGTTATAAATCAAAGCAACATTCTCAGTGAAAAACTAAGGCCTACAGCCGATCTGCTCAAGTAAGCTTTCATAGCACTCTTTACCCTTTTAAACTATTTAGGCAGAAGTAGCCAGACCTTTTCGGCCTTCGTATAATGGTTTTACTCGCAGTACGGATGCGGGAAACACTGAATTAGGTAATAAAGTAATGCAAATTGATCAAGTGATTTCAGTCGATTTCAGTATCTTCTTGAGATCAAGTCTGAATAAATAGTTAATGAGGACCACAATGAATAAAGTTGAAATGTCAGTCCAAAAATTATATGAATGTCGTTCATCAAATTGTTGGCTAGAAATGGGCTTTAATAAAAACTTTTTGTGTACGAGAAAAATTAGTACTCGATTGATTTTCTGATTTATTAAGCTCCATGTAAAAAAAACTATTTCTGGAAGACCATTAAATGTTTCAGAAATTATGCTTTGCGCTTAAGACCGCCGTTATTATGCACTAACATTGACATCTGGCGAGCAGAACGTTGGTGTGCTTAGAATAATTAAACTTTATAATCACCCAGTTAAAATTCCTCAAAGGCGTTTACCATTAAGAGTAAAGAGCAAAGTTTCTGTTGTAACCTTGAGGGGGCTATTACTCCAGAATTAAAATATGGGAAAACTGGTTAATAGAAATATTAATATAAAGGTTGTTCTATTTTGAATATTGATGGAATTTCTGGAAGAAATTACATTATGTAAGGTTGTTTATGTCTATATATTTAAACAGTTTTTCTAGTTGATATGGCGCACTGCAGAATCGAAACATTAATGACATTTCGTTTTGTAAGTTCCATGCTGTTACATCCAGATTCTAACCTATACAATTTTTATTATGGCTCTTGTCATTTGTGAACTTATTGCCCGATCTGACGACTACAGCACACAACAGGCCCTAATGAGAAATAAGAAACTCAATACCCCGGCATAGGTAACAATATGCCCAACTCTGCATAGAAACTAGCGCTACGCGTGCCATTATGAAGAACTAAACCGAATGGTACCGTATTTGAATAACTGAAATAGGGTATTTGAACTTGTGTTATCTATGCAGATTATTTCTGTCTAAATTAGACTGTTCAAAAATTTAGAAAATAATCGGTATCTTTTCACAATAACACTTTTATTTCACAATGAAAAAATCTCTTAAAAGATATACATGTGGCACAACATCTCCAAGTGAAATAAATTCTTCACACATGTGAATCAAAAATATAAATCACAAAACACAGAAAATAGGAACATTATAACATTCAAAATAGAAAAGGAATTCTGGAATATTGATGTCAGCCACTACGTCTGGGTAAACTGCCTACACTTCCATCTTCATGGCAGCTACTCCATCTCTCTCTCTTGGTGCCTTCTCAGATTCTGAGGTTGGCTAATAACATGGCATATCTCCATCTATCTCTGGCAGTATGTATTATTTCTTCTCTATTAAGTCCAGTCCAATTACGCAAGCTGCTCATCCATGAAGTTCTTGTACGTCCTCTAGCCCGTTTGCCCTCTATTCTTCCCTCTATTACAAATTGCAAGATATTGTATTTGTCATATCTTTCGATGTGTCCAAAGTATGTCAATTTCCGCCTTTTAATTATGTTTTCTATTTCTGGTGTCCTATTCAATTTCCTTAAGACCTCTTCGTTGGTTACTCTGTCGGTCCATGGCATTTTTAGTAGGCGACGATATGACCACATTTCAAATGCTCTAAGTCGTTTCATGGTATTTGTTTTGAGTGACCATGACTCACATCCATAGAGCAGTGTAGACCATACGTAACACTTAACAAGACGAACACGCAATGGCAAATTCAAGGAGTTGTTGCAGATCGCTCCCTTCATTTTTATTAAAGCTTGGCGGGCCTGTTCTATTCGAGACTTAACTTCTATGTCTGTATCCACGTGATCATTTATTATTCTTCCTAGATATTTTGTTTGATTCACTTGTTAAATTCTAGTGTTGTTATAGTTTATGTGTATGTTTCTTTTGTCTCTGCTGATCACCATGACTTCAGTCTTTTGAGCGTTCAAGTCAAGTCCCATTTGACGAGAGCTCTGCCCCACAGCGTTTGAGAGAGCTTGTAATTCTTCTTCACTTCGGGCCAAAATTACAGTATCGTCTGCATATCTTAAGTTGTTAAATATCATACGGTTGATTTTCAGACCTTCGGTTCTATTCGGTAAAGCTTCTTGCATTATTTTTTTTACAGATTGAACAACAGAGGCGATAATATGCAACCTTGGCGTACTCCCCTTCTTATTTCAATATCTTCTGTATAGTCGTTGCCGATTCTAACACATGCTGTTTGTTGCCAATAAAGGGTCTTTGTAATATTTATGTCCTTTTTATCAAGACCTATCTAATACAGTATGTCCATTAAATATGTGTGCTCCACTCGGTCGAAAGCTTTTTGAAAGTCAATAAAACAGACATAAAGATTTTGTCTCATATCTAAACATTTTTCGGCCAGAACTACTCCATACTGCATCTAAAAATAAAAAAACGCAATACTAACTGTCTCAAAAAGTTTTTATTCAAATGAATTTGAGATCACTCAAATTTGTTGGATATGGTAAAAATAGGCAACTTCATTACTAATCTTGGAGATCTTGGAATAATAACAATGTATGTATCACTAAATAAACATGAATTATAGATAACAAAAGGAATGTAAAGGACCCAAATTATTCAATTATTTGGTCACAGATCAATTCTTTTCCCCATGAGTGTAAAAGGTGCACGGAGGAAAATAAATAATATCACAGACAATAAAACATGTAAATTATAAAAGGGTGTAGAAGCCCAGACAAAACAACGTGTGTAGTCCACCGATTATATGAGATCGATGGTAAATAAATAAAACGCATATAGAAGAGTGTAGATAACCCACTCTTTTAAGTCTCAATAAACACCTATAAATGAACCATCAATAATTGAAGCCCTACTTATTTATGAACCTTTTGGGTTTGTTTTTAGTCCCAGAAGTCACAGTTTCCTACGTTTTATCCTTAATGAATTCATGAATTAGGAGACGAGTAGCCATTTCAAACATTTCATCTCTCACCAAATGTAACTGACCAAAACTTTTGAATAACTTTGAATCTCAAAGCAAGATTTTTCTGATGTTCCTGCCTATTCAGGAAAAAAATAAAATTTATTGTGAAGGTCTTCTAAGAATTAAGAAACCTGACGTAACTGAACTGAAGGATAAGTTAACTTAAACTCATTATCACCAAATTCCTTGAATGTAATAAAAAAGTGTTGTTGGGGCACTTCGCAAAAAAGTTTTTAATTACATACTTGACATCTTGGGACTGTAATTTTTCGCAAAAGGTATCCTGCCACATAATAGGTAGCGTAATGGTCAGTTATACGAGTTGATAGATTTCCAAGGATCTCATTATATTCTTCATGAACAGAAGGTTATGTGAGCTAGTCTGCAGAAACAAGACAAATCATTAAAAATTCTCACAATCATATCTTTCACAATTTCCATTAATTATGGGCGATGTTAAGTCATTTATAACAGAAGTTTTTAAAGCAGCAATAAATTGGTGGCAAGTAGGGTTTGTGTTCCCTAGACCATGCTCTGTAATAATACAAAATAAATTTCCTAAGGCATCCTGGTGGAAGAACAGTAATGAAAAATACTTGAACCGTTCGTACCTCGAGAAAAGGCTTCCTTGCCATTCACAGGGGTCCTCTTCTATGGTATAGACCTTTCCAGCAGAACGCCAAAGGGGTGAACTTCAAAATCAAAAAGAAAACCGATAAGAATTGGATATAATCCAATTTAGGTACCGTAGAATCATTCAAAGCTCAAGCTGCACAAAGTATCAGCTAAAACTTAACAAATTCAGTTCATTTACCATAAATCATCAAGAGAATTACTAAGCTTGATTCGAAGACACCAGCAATAAGAACTCCTGACAGAAATTGATTTTGGAGCGCAAACCGCATAAATAAAAGGGTTTAGCCGAAAACTGAAACCACTGACATTGACAGAAATTCGATAATTCATTTATCAGTGATTGAAGTTTAATTGACAGAATTTGACACTTGACGTGGTTGAATTAGTGCCATTTATATATATTATGGTGGACTAGATATAAGCGAGGGGTCGTGAGGGGGTGTTGAATGTTTTAGTAGGTAACTCAGCCTTCTTAATGGATCTTTTCTCTGAACTACAGCCTATTTGGAAATGGTAATGAGCTCATTCAATATGCTCTTGATATTGAGTCAAATCTATACTTCTGTGATTTCGCACAGAGACTCTTATAAAATTCGTACTTCGTGATAATAATTACGTATCGACAAGAACATCTGTGCGAGTGAAATAGAATTCAGTTCTCAATGAACCTTTGTATCTTTAAGACGAGCCAATCAAACAGGACCGAATCTTGCAAATTTCATTTCAATATTTCTAAGTTTTGGTAAGGATGGAGTTCGTTTATTGAGTGGTCAATCCAGGGAAATTATAGCGAATGTCATTTATTTCATGAAAAGAGAGGGGATGCAGAATCAATCTGTAATTTATTTGAAAATGGATCAAGAACCTGTAGTTTTTCAATTTCTGATAAAAAGAGAAGAAAATTCGTAGGTTTTTCGTCAGTGCTTACGTCGTCTATAAAGTGGTACCCACGTCAATGCGAATCCATCAAAAGTTCGTGGATGACAATGAATATGCAGATCACGATAGAGCATTCGAAAATTTTGAAGGGAATGGAGTTCCGTTGAATTAAGACGAAAACGAATAGAAAGCTACTTATAGAAAAACCTGAAATACCTGAAACTACGTTTGAACTATTTAAGAAGCATCAAACGATACCGTTTCGTCCATTTACATGGACGAAACATATATTCATTCCACCCATACACACAAGAAGACTTGGAGTGAAGTGACAAACGACGGTCTTCGTCAACATGTTTCAAAAGGACCAAGACTGATATTTTTGATCGCCAGTTGTAAATGTCGAAACGTACGAAACATATATCTGGCCTGTAAGTCCAAATGTAAAACCGGTGATTATCACGATGATATCAATTTCGCAATCTACGAAAACTGGTTGAGAGAAACTTATTCTTCATTTGAAACCAAAATGTGTGTAAGTGATCGATAACGCCCCATATCATAATGTACATACAGAAAAACACCCGGACATAGCTTCCTGAAAAAAGGAAATGAAGGAATGGCTGCAAATATTGCCTTTGCAGGTGGGATGCTTACATCAGAACATTATAATTTAATTAGAGTTCCCCATATCATTCTGACTTAAACCTGATTGTGAAAGTTTGGGCAGCCATGAAAGTTTACGCAGCGGACAGGAATGTTGATTTCCCAATGAAAAATGCGGAAAAAATGTGTGGAAAGTTTTTCTCTTAATTTTCTCCAGTAACAAATACTGATAACTTTACAATTTACAATAAAAATTTTACTGGTTAAGGCCAGGGAAATATGAGCAATGAGACTCTTATTCAATGTTTATCACTGAGGATCTTGGAAGAAAAAGTCTTGGTAGTTCTACTCAGATATTTAATTACATAATATAATTATAAGTAAAAATGATAGCAAACAATATCAACAAATGCTCCTTGTTATATCTACAATTTATACACTTATCCTGGTGATAATCAAAGATTATTGGTCCTGTAGAAGCAGTGGAGGCAGAAGTCGATGATCTTGAGTTCAAGTTCCAAAAGTCCCGTGTGTTCTTATGGAGTAAAAACCAATATTTCAACTTCGGAACCATCTACATTTCTGGGCTTCAGACATAAATTGTATTTTGGCCTCTGGGCTCTACCTAGGACTCTCCACCTACGAATTTCCACCTGGGACTGCCAGCTTCTCCAGGAAATTTAAAGTGACAAAATAACGTGGGTTCAACATTATTTGAAGACTAGAATCAATTGGAAAAGTTACAAAGATTCTGAAAATTAACTCGTGCTAGCTGCTCAGGTAGGTCATAGAATTAAAAGTTAAGCTACATAAACAGCAAAGGAACATCGGAAGAAACTATTTACGATTGAAAGGGAAGCTACATAAAAAGCGAGGGAGCATCTTCAAAAGCTATATACAAAAAATTACAGATGTTCTGCAACCATTTTGAAAATTCGAGAGAATTCTATGATTTACAAGATAATTTTACAAACATTACTTGAAAATTAAGGAAATATTGAAAGAATATTGGAGTTTGAGTTACTTTTGTCGTTTTTCACTCAGGAAAATTATTTTGTTTATTAATGAGATATATATCAAAGTCATTATGAAAAATTGTGGAACTGATGAAATGCGACTATGAAATCCATCGTGAGAAAAAGACAAATTCTATAGAGCTGAATTTGAATTTTTAATAGCTACTATAAAGCATTCAAGCAGTTTATGAAGGATTCAAGCAGTTCATGAAGCATTCAAGCAGTTTATAAAGCATTCAAGCAGTTTATAAAGCATTCAAGCAGTTAATAGGAAAAACGCTGCAAGGAAAAATTAAAAATTAGATTTTCAAGGTTAAATGTGGTATTTTGCTAGATGAACTTTCAACTTAATCTATATATTTGATAGAGGTCACTAGACAGTATTTGAGATAAAGATATATCTCTAACTTTCACTAGAAAACTTTCATATAAATTAATTATTTCAAATACAATCAACGATGGTTTTTCAAGTTCAACTAATTAGTTCCAAATCTAAGTCGGCAAAGAAAAGAAAGAAAAATGAAGATTCTGAAGCGAAGCGGGTGGGATATTGGCAGGGAGCGGAGTATATAGTGGGGAGAGCTGAATCGATCATAGCGCTCGATGTGGTCAAATTATCATTAAATCATGCTTTTATCATAAATAAACACATTAACATTAAATAAAAAATGATCCATAATAGTTGTTGTGTTGTTGATTGCAAAAATACAGCTAGAAACAGTAAATGTAAATTTTACACATTTCCAGTGGCCTACTGGAAATAAATGGATGGAAGAAATAAATGGATAAAAAAATAAATGGATAAATGATGTTAAAAGAAAAACAAAGTAGTGTGTAACATTATTCAGTAACAATGCAACTAGGGTAATGTATGTTCAAATTACGATTCGCAATTACATTGCCATTAAGTTTTATTTTATTTCTGAAAATCATATTAACAATCAACACTTTTGTAATTTTCATTATTGCAGTTGTCATGTATTAAATTTGTTTACATTTCACAGGTTAACCCCATGGGATTCTAAAACTTCTTTTAGTTATTTATAAACATATTTACAAGCTTTTATTTAACTTGCAATGTATGTATGTTTGTATGTTCGGGTGAAATCTTACAACTCAATTTTAAGGCACTTGATCTCAACCAACTGAGCTGAAATTTTGTATACACGTTGAGTTTGGATGACAATGCATGATTAACTATGTGACGTCATTCTAAATCCAACAAGGCGGTGGACCAATTATTCTTAATGCAAAACGAAATGGCGGATAATTTTCTTTTATTCGTTCCTACAATATGGGTACCAAATGAAAGATTCCCAAGAATAACTAAAAATGAAATTAAGTTTAAAGAAATTCTTTAAAATTCTTTATTTAAATGCGCTAAATAGAAAAAGAATAACTTTCACACTAAATCTTTTACTGTTAACTTATAACGTCATTTCAAATTTAACACATTTGACACAATTTATATGTTATGCCTACCTGTTAATATTTCAAACTGATAAAGTAAATACGAGTACTTATATCTCGCGACAAGCTTTTAGTTTATAACATATAAATTGTGTCAAATGTGTTAAATTTGAAATGACGTTATGAATTAACGGTAAAAGTTTTAGTGCAAAAGTTTATTTTTTTCTTTTAGAGCATTTAAATAAAAGCTTGTTTTCAAAGAATTTTTTCCTCAATTTTTATACACACTTTTTCCATCGTAATGAGTTTTTCAATTTAAAAACACGATCACAGATTTTTATAACACATATTTATTCTTAAATTCATTTTTGAAACAATTCACTGTTATTTATACGGATCTTTCACATGTCATACCATTGCCGAGCATGATTTTACGCTATCATCAGATGTCGCTTTCGTCGTGCTCCCTGCGAATATCATCTGATAACCGGATTATGCGCATCGCATCAGACTGTTAACCAGTGGCGTAACGATTTGCCACAGAAGGGGAATTGACTGGAATCAGCTGTTTAGAATTCAAAATTTTGTGACGTGATTTTAGCACGTTACACCCCAGATCAGTGGGAATCATTATGCGACAATACGCAGAAAATTTAACAATCTTTCATGTAGCAAGAACCTCTGCTAGAAGACGTTATCAAGAATTCCATAATCACTTTGCAAGCAGACGGTATTGACAGGAATTGCGCGCGCGTCTTCTAGTTCTTCTGAAGAACTATCTGAAAAAAAATGTTTAATTTTTCGTTATTTAACTCATTTCATGTTTCATATTTGAATCATTTGTAAAATTATTTAGATGAATAGAGTTTTCACCAATTTCAATGAATTTATATCATTAATTTGACAACCAGGTGAATCCGAATCATTCCTCTTCACGATAGCGCAATAAGATTGTACCTCTTGAAATTTCCGTTTTTTTTGTTATGTCGTTAATTCTATATATACCCATCAAGGTATCACAAAGATACTAGCTACTTAGGAAAAACACAGTTACTAATCCTCTGCTCAAAATCCCAACCTTAAATTACTATATTTCATCCTATTGTACAGATTCCAGATATCTCAAAAAATTTGAATTATAAGAAGAAAACAATAATACCTATTATGAAGGTTCAGTTAGAAAAACCACTGCCTCGAAAAATTTTCTGTAGTCTAGCTTATTACCCAACTTTCTAGGAGAGGCGCCAGATCATAACAAGTTCACTTATGAAGTCCTTAACTAACCTTTGACCTTCAGAGACGTAGTAGTGCGGTCCCTTTATTCAGTGTCGGAGAGGGGCGTTGATTCTTCAATTAACTCGATAATTAATAGGGCGCCACACAAGTTGATCTATTTATACTCCGCTCACTAACAGTAACTCGGCGTGTCAAGTTATGAACCAAATACTGAATGAAATGTGATATTACTTTACAAAAATCCCTGTTCGAGCAATCAAAGTCATACATCCTCCATAATAAGTTCAATTTCTATTAACTGTCATATTGTATTTTATCACTTTCTTCATTCATTAAATCTATTGCTATTCAATAATACTGGTAATCTTTTTTTTTATTTCTGCACGCATTAAGTGGCTGTGACACAACTTCTGAGCAATTTAAGAAGGAAAAAAGTAATTTTTGAAAGTTTTTAAGAATACTGACAAATTTGAATGAGCTATCTGCAGCATTTGCGGAAGAAAATTGGTCGGTCCAGAGAGTATTAGAGAGAGGAACTCCAACCTTATTATAATCTATAATGCTCCAAAATCTGTGAAAAATCTCGTTCATCTTCGTTATATGCATAACGTCAAGTCTACAAAATTTAATAAAACTGTGCAGCTCTCAACTATTCCACCAACTAGTGCAGCTGCTCATCAACATATCAATCATGTATATTATCAAGTTCAAACTTGGTTAGGGCATGATTTCGAATCCCAGGTTGGGCAATGCGAAACGATTTTATGAAGCCTATCATGTTTTACCACCTGCTTCATAAGATTTGCTGAATAAAATTTTCTGCAACTGAAAGAGTTGATGTGGTTCGCGAAAGCGGGCTTGCAATGCTCTTTAGCTTGTGGCCAATGTAATGGGCAAGCTATCAGAGTGACATTAACGAAGATGGAACCTTTGACCTCCAAATCATGGAAAAACTTGTGACAAACGTCGATGAGGACCGGTTTGAAATTTACCAGCATCCGGAAGACGACAATGAAGACGAAGAAGATGATTGGAATTATAAATTGTAGTTTCTCTACCCTTCATTCCATTTTTTACTTGTAATAACAATAAATGCATTGAATAATTATTTTAACGAAAAGATTAATTCGTAATTTATTTGTTTTTTTTCATCGTGTAAGAAGCTACTAATAATAATCAGATTCACATTCAAATATAATTCTTATATTTTCATTAACAATTCTGCAATTACATGAGCAGGTTAATGTTGTTAAATAAATTAATACTGAATAAAAAGTGGATAGGTTAGGAAAAAATTGATAAAATAAAATGGTTAATAGAAATTGACAAATATTTAGAATCATTGATTTATCGATAGTTCATCAAATCTATATCCCGCGTTTTTGACCGGAGGCATTAGTTGACCTGAAGTGATGCTGTGACCGAGCGTTTTCCGCCCTATATCTCGAAACCTGTTCACCGTATAAAAAATATTTTCAATAGAATTGGTAGAAAATTTTATACTCTACAATATTCATGATAAATGCAAATAGCAAAAAAACCCATCGGAAGTGAGATATTTACAAAACAAGCGTTAGAAACCGATTTTTTTGAGCTTTGACCTACCATATGTAGGTTTTGAGACAACTTCTGGAGTGTCAATATATAGGTATTTACAGACTTACAGCTGGGTATCTCGAATTCCAGGATTCTTACCTAATTTAAGCTTAAATGGCTGGACTAATATTTGATATCTTTTAATAATACCTGCTTGTAACTTAACTGGTTCATCACTTCCTGTTTGCACTCATTAATTCCGTATCTACCTGTTTATGTATGTATGGATTTTTAACTTTAGGTCAGTACTTGTTGTCACCTGAAGATGGTCAAGAGAACGAAATTGCAATCCTGATATTCAATAAACTTTCGTGATAGTATAATACATAGTTTAATTTCTGAATATCATATGAATAACAATCAACTTAAACCTTGAGATTATTGAAACGAGTCTGAATAGCAGCTTGAGTAAGTTTGCGAAAATAATCAAATTTTCTTGAATTCTCCCTGAAATCGAGAGGTATTAATGAAAAATAAGAACTTTTTTCCAAATTCCAGCCTCCTAATTTAATTATCTGCAGACCGATGATCAAAGGAAAACAGACTGAAAAGAATTCAGCAAAACCTAGAGTTGAGAAATAAAGATTCAAAATTCCACTGAATTAAAAAAATTGAGAAATAATTCAACTGATTCTATAAACCCTTTTGGGAGAACAAACAGCAACCCTAATTACCACGAACAAGTTGAAACTTTGCTACAATATGAAAATCATTGTAACCAACCCTTTACCCATACATATACCCTTCTCTGGGTTATCGTATGTCGTCCCTCACGGCAGCTAAAATCCCTCTGTGGCGCCGTTGAAGGGTTAGGTTTCGTTAACGAGGTTTAAGCTGCGTTCACAGTGAGGCGCTGAAAATAGATGCGACTGTTTACAGAACAATGGTGATGTTTACTTTCGCCGAGTAAACTACAAGTATTTGTGTTTGTTAAATCTTGCATGATTCGGTTAAGATACTGCCGTTTTAAAATTCGTTCAAACGAATATTAAGACATGTTATGTCTAAACCGCGGCCGGATACTGGGAAATGGAAACGAATTGCGTTTCAGATAGCGCGTAAGTGGTTTGAGATTGTTTGGAGTTCTCAGATTAGGTCGGTGAAAATAGAAGAAATACGGTCGTGAATATAGAAAGTTTGCCGCATCTTTCGCCCGTTTTATCAGCTAATGGTTATAAGATGTTTGCGAGTTTCATCGTACCCGTCTTGCATTAAATTAATATCGGAGGGAAGGGATGAATAATGATCATTTGGAGAATGTGTCTTCTGACGCATATTAATTTTATATACCTTAAAAAAATGCTGTCAATGATGTGACAGCATCTGCTGCTGCCAACTTCAATGTTATAAGAATCTGTGAACTAATATCGGAAAACATTTTTGGCAAAATTAACTCATTAAAACAACATGTTAATTCTTGGTAATGAATGCATAATGAGAACAAAACTGTAATACGTTACCGCTTAGAAATTACTTCGTTTTACTAAAAAAACATCGGATTGGCTTCTAGACGATTTCTTTGTGTACTTTAATAATGTTGGTCAACACGTGTATTAGTGTGGTATGCAAAATCTTCAACTTTATAAGATACTAGCTGACCCGGTGAACTACGTACAGACTGGGGTAAGGTATATAGTTGATTTTTCATAGTCACAGTCCTTTTAATTTGAGCAAAAATTTAAGCCATGTTTCAAAAGTAATTTTTCAGTTTTCTAAAGTCTCAATCATTTATCCAGGTATAATACAGTAAAATATCAATCCTTGCAATTTGTTATACACAGCCAGTAATCTTTTAATAATTTTGTTCACATATAACTGATCATTTCAATGTAATTTTAATGCACAACATAGTCATTCTGGTCCATAGCTCTTTCAAAATTGATTTTTTCATTCACTGCTCCTAAAACAAATAAAATCTAGTGACTTATCAATAGTGAAACCTTTCGCGATAATCCTTGCCTTTCTTTCACTTCATTCTATTCGAAAATTGAAGTAAGGTTATCGTTCGTTCGTTCTTTTTTCTTTCAACGATGTGCTCGGGAACTTAGCTCATTTACACAGCTGGACCTACAGTTTATAGTGGATTCCGAACCACTCTCCTAGACCGTGCAATGATAACTGCCACCACAAGGATTGCAAGTTAATTGCAAGTTATCTGGTCCAGGAAGTTTATGCCCTTTATAGGCGACTCTGTCAAATTCAAAGACGTATACAACACCCAAACATTCCTGGAATCGAACCAGCACCCGCATGTGTAAAAACTGGAAAGCATGTGATCTTCTCACCTGGCCACAGCTATAGTTATTTGAGTTCTTTGTGGTTACAATTCGTTTACCTTGATAGCGGTAGTCCTAGGTTGTCTTTTTCAGTTCACTTCAACTAACTGACATAGGAACTACGAAGTAACGTGCCGAAAGTTCCAGTGGTCACATAAATAATTTTTCAACTCAGTTCAAGAATTATTTCAATTCAATTTCGCTGAATACCAATAGACACTTTTCAAGTATTCACTCAATACAAAATTAACTCTATTTTTGGTACCACTTTCATACTTTTGGCTTCATTGATTTCAGTCTTTGCCCATTAAATTCTTTCAGAACTCCGTTGAGCTGTTTCCTTTTGACGTTTGATTGAGATTGACAGTTCGTCATTCGTGCATCCGGTCGAATTCGAATATGGTTTTTTATGAACTTTGAAATTTATATATTCCTTGGGAAATGAGAAAACGTCCTCTGCCATTTCAACCATCTTGTGAAGCTCACAACTCGTGTTCCGGTAGCTGCAGCCCGAGTGAAAAGTTCGATAGTTGTGAAATATTTCTTTGGTTTAACGAACAATTCAAGCTATAAGGTGAGGATAGTTCAAATCTGCTTGTCACGATAGCCTATGCTACAGAGTACAGAGATTTGTGAATTTTGGAACACGCGGTTGAAGGAACTTATACCAGAGGTAATACTGGAGCCAAAATATTTTGAATTGTATCTTTTCTAAATTAGTATTTTTTTCACATTTAATTTAATAGATCTTGGAATCAATTATTTTCTGAGCACCTCTTGAATCTGTCAACCTTTGAAAGCCCATGTAATCTCTGGAACTGGAGAAACCGACCACATAGAACTTTGAGAACGTTTTTCTTCATCTCACCTTTTACCAACCCTGAGCAGCAATAAGTTAAGCAATAGAACCGATCCACCTGTAACCTACCGACCTCGCCTATAGTATTAGCATACTCTACCGTCAACTTTGTGACATACGTTAGGGACCATCTTTACCTGAAGACAATCATGTCAAGATAAGCCCTTGGTCATTTCAATTGTTTCCATTTTTAGCTGAGTTTCAATTCTATTCAGCTCAGAAGTAATTTCCTAACCATTAGAGAATTAATTGTGCCTTACAATTTAGAAGTAAGCTAAATTTTTTTCTCAAGAGTGTAGTAAAGAATTTTAACGTTGTATGGAAAGGGAGCTGAAGTCTAGAGAGCGTTCTCAACTATTACTGTGATATAGATTTTGAATTGTTTTGCCTGTTCGAAGAGCGTCTCACGTCATTTTTTTTAAATTTATTTATTCATTTGTGTCAAAAGTATAGTAGTCAATTTTGTGTATGTAGGTGCCTACTTGTCAAACATCCCTTTGTATTTAATATTTCGCTCCACGTGAAGTTTAGTCAATTTTAAAATTAACCTCTCTTGATTTTTATTATCTAATTTATTATATATAGTATTAAATTTTGCTAGTTGAATTGTGGCTGTCGAGTAAATATTAGCTTGAATGAATTTGGTAGTTTCATAAGATAAGTTTGAGTTGACAGGCTTTGATCTAAAAGCTAACCGATTTAGAGATAAAAATCCCAACCTGAGTAATTGAACAATTTGAGTACCTCTTTTCTGTAGTCGTATAGAGTGACTGATACCGCTTTCTAAAGGTACTCTGGTGGAAGTGTACACACCGTAACAACATATGTTGACATGTTCACACATACTCACAAATTGAGTATTAAATTTTTATTGAAGAATTAATTTCATTTTACTTTAATGTCTGTAGAATATCTTTGAAATTCACCCAAATCCAACAAAAATGTATTTTCTTCTAATCTGTCTAAGTGATAGTTAACGGTCAAGTTCCTCTAGTTATGAGCCACAAGTATGAGGGTTATTGGCATAGGCTCACGAGAAAGTTGCGTTAGTGACATATTGATCAATATCTTTTAAGGACTAGGTTTATTCAAAAAAAAAAGATTATTCAATAACACATATTGAAGAAAGCATAATTGCGCTATATTAGGAAGTTAATTATTTCATTTTTCACATTTCTTACGCACGAATGTTGTGGGTTTAGCTGTGAGAAGTATTTCCACATTCCATTTCAAAATACTTTTCACGTGATACGACTTTTGACATTTTTGACACCGTATGTCCTTTAATTCCGCATTCATATTTTTCAAACAACTGTAACACAGTATATTAGAAACAAATGGAGTTTTGAATAATGGATTTAATTGCATTGATTCTTCAACTTCTTTATCGTCATTGAATGGTCTTCTCACGTGAGCTTCTTGCGGAACTCTTTCAACACAAGACAATATACTCGACGAGTATTGTTCTTCTAGTTTTCCTTTGTTTTTCAGATTTCTTCAATAACTATTTCTTTACTCGAATATTTTTCTTCTCAACTTCATCTTTCTTCAGTTGAGCATTTTTACTTTGCATTTTCTTCCATGTTAAGCTCATCAAAACGAACAGCAGTTTTTCAAATTGCTTCTTTTTACCTTTTTTTCGAGAGCAGCTAGTCTCTTATAAGCATGTGAAATCAGAGGTTCCGTCACTTGTCCAGGGGAGACAGCAGTATTTCGAAGTGTCCTTTGCTTCGCAGATATTCTCTATCTCCAAAACATTAGAACTAGCAGCTGTTACTCCTTCGGAAGTAGAATGCGTAAGAACTGGGTGTCTTTGAAGGAAAGATCTTTACCTGCTATCTCCTAAAAAGTTATGAGGAAAAGGGTTTTTCCTTGGCTTACAATCGAAAAATTCTTTTACTCTAGCCTGTATGTAGACTTTTCCAACCGGAAACTCTCTATGATAACTTGTAACTATCCATTCTACGTGAGTGCTTTCTTTAATCACAAGTAAGGTTAGGCCTTAAGCTAGTTCTGGAATGGAATTTGTGGCTCCTTCGAAATTGCAAGGCTTGCCTCGATAACGCAGAAAAGGATGGATGTCAGAGACAAACCATTTTTATTGGATTTGGAACTAAAATCTCATTCGCTATTTTTTCGTATATTTTGCACTCAGGAAAGTGCAAAATATACGAAAAAATCGCTTCAGTGTATTTTTTCGTATATTTTGCAATTTCCTGAATCTTCCGCATCTAAGTGGAGAAAAAATATAATTATTGGCCACCCAAATCTGGCAGTAAATGGCATATGGCTAACTACTCTATAGGACATGATTTCATTTCGTCCAATCGAATTGAATCTGAAATTACAATAATATATGGCTTCAACGAATAGAACACTGAAAAATCTGAAAGTATAGTAATTGACCAAACCGGCCAATTTTTGTCAACTAGAATTGAAATAATTCCTGTGAATGGCATGAGCAAATATTCTGTTGCTAACAAAAAATTAATTCCTACCATTGAAATCTTTCAAAACATACTTTTAACTAGTGAGTCCATTAAGATAGCATTTTATATTTAAACAGCTAATATAATTAATGTCTAATATATTGAATGCCTTATATACTATACGCCTAATATACTTAACCCCAATTATACTGAACGCTTTTTATATCCAACGCTATCTATACTAATCGCCTCATTATATTCATTAAGATTTATACTTAATAGTTTTTTTATGTTACATGGAACTCTCTCATATATTACCTCACACATCCTTAGGGTAACGCAGGTTCCAGTATTGTTTTATGGATACCGACTCATCAACCATACACAATTCAACACGATTCACTACTATCCCAATTCAAAGAGATACATCAAATTTAAAAAAAATATTCCAATATTGATTCAACAAAACAAATGGTTCAATCATCCTTTAGACATAGAAACTCAATCATCAACAACTCAAATATTAATTTCACAATATCCCAAATAATCATTTCCAAATGTTCTGAAAATATACTTCAGGAAGATCGACATATGCAGATCTATAGTTTCAAATTTTTAATTTCTAGTTAACAGTTCTGTTTCGAATTAAATCAGATAAGCATCGAGTAAGATTCATAAACTATAGAAAACATCAAATATGATCTTAAAAAGCAAGATGGAAGAATTACTTCTCAAGTATATTAATGAATTAGGTAATAAAATTTCTTCTCAAATTAAAATTTCTTGAGAGTACCTAGAAGATAAACGCGAAAAAAAGTAGTCAAATAAAGGAACATTACTGAATACATAGAAATTTCACCTTATGTAATTGCCCTACACATAACTACTTTGGATAGATTGAAATTGACCAAAATGCACTGAATTTGCTCACCAGAAAGAACAAAGATCTTCTGAATTGAAGTGTTCTTGTGAAAAGCAGAAATGAAATTCAAACATCCACAAATTTGAAAATTACATCATGGACCCTCGAATACAATACCATGATGTTAACTATATATCAGTTTCAGTAATACTGTATCTTGTAACTGTTAATTTCCTAGATCCTTAACTGTCAAGTTGGCTGTTGGTTTCGAGCAGCCAGCTTCTTGTAAACTTGCTATCATAATGGAAATTTCTATTCTTCAATATTACTTCTCTTTAATAAATTTTCTTGTGAAACTTTATAATATACTGTGTAATGAAAATGAAAGGAAGAAATTGTATTAAAACGACTTCATATTTCTGTATTACGTGATGAACATACTCATTTCACACAATTATATAAAATACCTATAGTACAACAACATATAACAAAAATTATCAAATTGCATAGCATTCTCCAACTAGTAGTTGAATTTTTACAAAATATGATTCACATTAGCAGCAGCATGTTTCCTGTGACTTTCATAAATTTTGCATTGCAAGTTGTGGTTGTAAAAAATTAGACTACATATTCAACTTCTGCATATTTGAACATCATACTTTTAACTTCAAATCAATGAGGAATTCCTGTCATTCATTCAACAACCTTGATAAAATTTCCTGAGAAACAGTACCTATGAGTTATAAATAGAAGGAACTCACAATAATTACGTTTTGCGCAAACTGAGATGACACAGAAGAATATCTGGGTATTCAGAAGTCAATCAAGTAAGTAAATTTCAAGCCCTCTAGTCCATCACTTTCCTTCAGAGATGGATTTATAACATTAACATGTAACTTTCCTCTTATTACTCAATATTTTATTTGATTATTTTCATGATGGTACCATAAGTGGTCCCACATAATAGGTTAAATATTATTGTTCATTTTATTTTCCAACCTTTCTATAGTGGATCTATTTTATTATTCCTGTTCACAGATTGATTGTAACCTAAGAATAGGTATTTTTCAAAAAATAATAGCTATTAAATTTGCATTGAAAGTAACAGCTCACCTTCAAACCATTGACGAAATGATCATTCAACTGAAAGAAATGAATCTATTTCTCATGTATTTTTTCATATCTTCCAAATCTATTAGGATAGATTCTCTTCATAGAAACATAAACACAGAGTTATAAAATCTTATTTTGTTTTGTCAAAGTTGAACATTGTCAAATAGATTGAATCTCATTACCTCTTATATTTGGAAAATATGAAAAAATACATGAGAAGTAGATGTTCAAATATGCAGAATTTGCATATGAAGTTTTATTTTGTACAACCACTACTTGCAATGCTGAATTTATGAAAGTCACAGGAAACATGCTGCTGCTAATGTGAATCATATTTTGGAAAAATTCAACTACTACTTGGAGAATGCTATGCAATTTGACAATTTTTTCTATTTGTTGTTGTACTATAGATATTTCATATAAATATGTAAAATGAGTATGTTCATCACGTAATACAGAAAAATGAAGTTGTTTTAATGCAATTTATTCCTTTCACTTTTGATTTCACAGCATAATATACAGTTTTACAAGAAAGTTAATTGAAGAGAAGTAAAATTGAAGAATAGAAATTTCAATTATGATAGCAAGTTTACAAGAAGCTGACTGGTCGAAACCAACAGTGCCAATTTGACAGTTAAGGATCTAGGAAATTAACAGTTACAAGATACAGTATTGTTACATAATTGTATTTTATATTATGGCCCATAATATCATTTTCAAATGTAAGAACACTTCAATTCAGAAGATTTTTGTTCTTTCTGGTAAGCAAATTGAGTACATTTTGGTCAATTTCAATTTATCCAAAATAGTTATGTATGGGCAATCACATAAGGTGAAATTCTTATATATTCAGTAGTGTTCCTTCATTTGACTAAGATTTTCTCGCTTTTGTCTTTCAGATACCCTCAAGAAATTTTAATTTGAGAAGAACTTTTATTTTCTATTTCATTAATATATGTTAGAAGTGATTCTTCCATCTTGCTGTTTTAGGATCATATTTGTTGTTTTTATAGCTCATGAATCTTTAATTCTTATCTGATTGAATTCGAAACAGAACTGCTAACTAGAAATTAAAAATTTGTAACTATAGATCTGCATATATTGACCTTTTGAAGTATATTTTTAATACATTTGGAAATGAAAACTTGGGATATTTGTAATTAATATTTGAGTTGTTGATGATTAAATTTCTATGGCTAAAGGATGATTTAATTTGAGAAGAAATTTCATTACCTAATTCATTAATATACTTGAGAAGTAATTCTTCCATCTTGCTTTTTTAAGATCATATTTGATGTTTTCTATAGTTTATGAATCTTACTCGTTGCTTATCTGATTTAATTCGAAACAGAACTGTTAACTAAAAATTAAAAATTTGAAACTATAGATCTGCATATGTCGATCTTCCTGAAGTATATTTTCAATACATTTGGAAATGATTATTTGGGATTTTTGTGAATTAATATTTGAGTTGTTGATGATTGAGTTTCTATGTCTAATTGGGGATGATTGAACCATTTGTTTTGTTGAATCAATATTGGAATGAAGATATTTTAACGGCCTTTCATCTTATGCTAGCTCATTTGGACAAAGTTGAGATTTTCAAATTTAATGTATCTCCTTGAATTGGGATAGTAGTGAATAGTGTTGAAATTTGTATGGTTGATGAGTCAGTATCCATAAAACAATACTGGAAACTGCCTTACCCTAAGGATGTGCGAGGCAATATATGAGAGAGTTCCATGTAACATAAAGAACTATTAAGTATGAATCTTAGTGAATATAATGAGGCGTTCAGTATAGATAGAGTTGGAAATGAAAAGGGATCAGTATATTTGTGGTTAGGTATATTAGGCGTATAGTAAAAAAGGTGTTCAGTATATTAGGCGTTTAGTATATAAGCTGTTTAGATATAAAAGGCGATCTTAAGGAACTCACTAGTTAAAAGTATGTTTTGAAAGATTTCAATGTTAGGAACTTAATTTCCAGATTAGAAACCGATTATTTGCTTATGCCAATCACTGGAAGATTGGCCGGTTTGGCCAATTACTATGTTTTCAGGTTTTTTAGTGTTCTATTCGTTGAAGCCATATATTATTGTAATTTCAGATTCAATTCGATTTGAGGAAATTAAACCATGTGAATCTTGTCCTATACAGTAGTTGGCCATATGCCAATTACTGCCAGATTTGGGTGGCCAATAATTGTATTTCTTTTCCACTTAGATGCTGAAGATTCTGGAAAGCGCAACAATATACGAAAAAATACACTGAAGCGAATGTAACTTCAGCTCTAATTCCAATAAAATGGTATGTCTCTGACGTCCATCCTTTTTTACGGTACCGAGGCAAGCCTTGCAATTTCGAAGGACCCACAAATTCAATTCCAAAACTAGCATAAGGCCTAACCTTACTTATGATGAAACAAAGCACTCTCGAAGAATGGATAGTTACAAATTATCATAGAAAGTTTCCGCTTTGAAAAGTCCACATACAGGCTAGAGTAAGAGAATTTTTCGATTGTAAGCCAAAGAAAAACCCTTTTCCTGATAACTTTCTAGGAGATGGCAGGTATACGTCTTTCTTTGAACGACACCCAACTTCTACGCATCCTACTTCCGAAGAAGTAACCGCTGCTAGTTCTAATGTTCAGGAGAGAGAGAATATCTGCGAAGCAAAGGATTCTTCGAAATACATATTTTCCAAATCTATTAAGTTAGATTCTCTTCATAGATACATAACCACAGAGTTATGAAATTTTATTTTGTTCTGTCAAAACTTGAACATTGTCAAACAGATTGAATCTCATTACCTCTTATATTTGAAAAATTGGAGAATGGCAACGTATTTCCTCTAGAATAAACTGATCTTTCAACGCATATAGGTTAGAATAACCATGAAAGAAAAATGAGATATGTATATTCTGAGTAAATTTCTTGAGCATGTTGTATAAAATATACATCAAGATACATAAATAAACATCAAAAATATTCCTTACTTTGGAACATTATTGTAAGTCTCCTTAACTTCTTTCAATTATAATATTTAGTTTAAAATCACATTATTTACATAAGAATAACGATATAATATTAAACTTATGAGTTTTGAAAGTTTGTAGTATGTTTCCATTCACAAAATATACATAAAATTGGATAAAATAAACATTAAACTACGTTCACTTACCTCTAAGAGTTTATTTCAAGGTTCGTCAAACTTTTCATTCAAATACAATTCGGAATTACTTATTTTGACAGATCGAATATATGACTGATTGAAATGAGGTTAGATTAAATTAGATATAATGGATATTTTATTCCGTCTTCTCATATTGTCACTCAGAAGAGAGAGAGTTGGTGAGACTGAAATTAATAACTATTTCCATGTCACTATTTTCATTCGAAAGAGAGAGCATTACATTTTACACGTTGGAGAAGCTCACTTCCGACATTGAATAGCAACCGTAGGGGCAGTAGGAGAGGTGACTGGCTCCTACCCCGTATTTCTGGTCTTTTTTCCAAAAATCCAGGTCTCAAAATTCGTCCCAAATTTGAATACTAAGTCCTAGAGTAACGATTCTCCTTCGCGGATCCGATTTCGAGATATGTAAGAATCGTTCGACACCCGAATCCATTCTCCCAGTATAAGTAGGACGGATGAAATGAAACCACTTATTTTGACAACTCAAAGTTCGTTAACTTCAGGCCGTCAGAGGTATTCGGAATGAGGAAAATGGATCAAAATTTTGTAATAGTCCGCCAATAGCCCTTCGTTGAATTGAAGAATTTCCAGTTTTCCCGTAGTTTAACGGAAATGAAACTCAAGGCTTGAAGTAGAACGAAATGAGGCACTTTTGTCACTTTTCCACAATTTATTCAATAATCACGACCGGTTTTGAGCCTACGGTCATTTTCAAGTGAGTAACAATATAATACATGAGTAGGCAAGTAAGTACAGAAAGAAATTTGTCCTAAATATTGAGTAGTGGGGTTCCATTATGCTCTAGTTGGCTGTTTAGGGTAGTAAATTGTGGGTTTTTACATAGTTTGTTAATCTCCATACAATCCAACAAATTCATCGATATCGTTCTTTTGTTTGGCATTGAATAATAATCTGATTAAGTTGGGGCTGCTTGAGAATGAAGTAATGTTCAATTTGGAAAAGTAGTTACTGATTTTGTCAGACAGTTCGCTGGGGTATCTTTTTGCCGAGGTTTCTACGATGCTATATAGTAATAAAGAGGTAATACGTTGTTCTTTACGTTTAATGATTGTATTTAGAAAATGTTGTGGTATGTTGTTATTTGAGGAAATTTTTCTGACGATATTGACTTCAGTTTGAAAATTTTCTTCAGAAAGGGGAATAGAGTAAGCTCTATGAATCATGGAGTTATATGTAGTTAGTTTGTGACTTAAATGGTTGAACGATGCGTTCTGTAAGTTTTATAAGTGAGTTGGTTATTTGAATTTGTAATAGTTAAGTAGAGGAAATTAATTGAGTTATTATTTTCTTATTCAGAAGTGAAGCTGATGCGTCAAAGTTTTTTATTCAGGAAATTTAAAAATTGCTGAATTTGTCTGTTTTAACCACGTAAACCAACTAAGATGTCATCTACATATCTGTACCAGAAAGTAATATGTTTTTTAGCGAAATCTGTGTTTGAGTTTCTCTCTAAATTTTTCATGAAAATGTCAGCTAGTTGAGGGCTAAGAGTTGAACCCATTGAAAGACCTGAATTTTTTGAATATACGGATTGATTAAACTTCATAAGGAAGAAAAATCTGCAAGACCTGCAGTGTCATATATAAACACACCATCAGGTAAACTAGCAAAATTCTTGAATCAAAAATTTCTAGATCTCTCGAATTTTCAAGAACAATACACTATCTCTAATTCTGTAGATCTCATACATAAACTTTTAATCTCACAAACTCCTAAGATATTAAGTTAGTCTCTTTCGATGTCTAAAATATGTACCCGAACATTCCAACGAATGAGTGTCTTCCCCTTGTTACAGATATCTTATCCGAGTCTAACACACCGCCATATATCACTAATGAATTTAGCAAATCTTCTTCGAATATGTCTATCTCAAAGTTTCTTTCAATTTCAATCTAAATTCTTCGAACAAAATTCAGGTCTTCCAATGGGTTCACCTTTTAGCTCTCTACTAGCTGACATCTTCATGAATAATTTAGAGAGAAACTAAATATTGAACACAGATTTCGCTAAAACATATTGCTTTCAGGTACAGATATGTAGATGACATTTTAGTTGGTTTTCGTGGGTCAAACAGACAAATTCAGCAATTTTCGATTTTCCTGACAAATTAAACATTGCCGCATCAGCTTCGCTTCTGAATTAGAAAATAATAACTCAATTAATTTCCTCGACTTAACTATTAAAATTACAAATAACCAATTCACTTATAAAATTTACAGAAAGGAAATATTCACAGACGCATCGATTCCAATGGACTCGTTCAGTCATTTAAGTCACAAACTAGCTGCATATAACTCCATGATTCATAGAGCTTACTCTGTTCCCCTTTCTAAAGAAAATTTTCAAACTGAACTTAATATCATCAGAAAAATTGCCTCACATAACAACATACCACAACATTTTCTATATACAATCATCAAAAGCAAAGTACAGCGTATTACCTCTTTTATAACTATAGAGCATCGTAGAAACAACGAAAAATAAAATTCACTAGTCTCAGATACAACGGCGAACTCTCTAACAAAATCAGTAACTACTTTTACAAATTGAACATAACTACTGCATTCTTAAGCAGCCCCAACTTAAGCAGATTATTATTCAATGCCGAACAAAAGAACGATAAATTCAAGCAATCAGGAATTTATCAAATCAAATGCAATGAATGTCAGGTAGCCTATGTCAGACAAACAGGCAGAAGTTTTGAAGATAGATTCCAGAAACATATTTCCTCAGATAAAAATTCGCCAATATTTGAACACATAAAATCAACTAACCACTGGATATCATTTAACAAACTTAAAATCCTTCATAGATGTAACAAAGGGAGAAAGATGAATTTGTTGGAAAGTTTGGAGATTAACAAACTATGTAAAAACCCACAATTTATTACCCTCTACAGCCAACTAGAGTGTAATGGATCCCCTCTACTCAATATTTAGGATAAATTTCATTCTGTACTTGTACTTGCCTACTCAAGCACATTTCACTGCTACAGTGGAAGAGAGGACAGGAGGACGAAGAAAAACAAAATAAAAGAAGGAGGATAACAGAGTTATCTTCACTCGATCCGAAACCTCAAAGAGAGGCCGGTGACCCAAGACCATAAGTAGGTGGGAGTAAAACTTCTGAAAATGAGACAATAAAAAGAAAACAGTAGAAAAAAGGCAAATAAAGACGAATTGGCGAAAGGAAAGATTTTTCCAGACCTCGTTAAAATTAAAGGACCACAGAGGTACTTGCCTACTCATGTTTTATATTGTTATTCACTTGAAAATGACCGTAGGGTCAAAACCGGTCGTGATTATTGAATAAATTGTGGAAAAGTGACAGAAGAGCCTCATTTCGTTTGACTTCTGATTAGTTTCAAATCTTGAACTTCATTCTCAAAATTGACAGCTGACAAAGAAATAGAAAGCAATCTATGCACAAATGAATGAAAAGCACTCAATATGATACTCTGGAATTGGAAACTATTGTTATATATCAGGGTATCCGAATAGGTTGGTTTTCAGTATATTTTGAAAGCGAGTGAGTCATTAGCGCTACTAATCGATAAGTCCAAGAAGTTCGAAGATTTTTCATTTTCCATTGTGAATGAAATCGATCGATGAAATGAATTTGAAAATTGTAAGAAACTATTGAGTTATCTGTCTGTGCCAATCCGAATACAGAAGATACCATCTACATATCTTTTCCGTAAAACACATTCTTAATCAGGATGTTGGAGGAACTAAAAATTCTTTTCTCTAAATTTGTCATAAATATTTCACTTAATAACGGAGACAATGTAGAGCCCATACGTAAACCATATAATTGTTGATATATTTTGTTATTGAACCTGAAATAACTTTGTTGGAGACATAGGTTTACAGCTGGCATCGTTTATTCTATATGAGTTGAATTTTGTTGAATGTACGGATTGATTCAACTACATAAGGAAGAAAAATCTGCAAGACCTGTAGTGTCATATATAAACACACCATCAGGTAAACTAGCAAAATTCTTGAATCAAAAATTTCTAGATCTCTCGAATTTTCAAGCACAATACACTATCTGTAATTCTGTAGATCTCATACACACATCTCACAATCTCCTAAGTTATTAAGTTAGTCTCTTTCGATGTCTAAAATATGTACCCGAACATTCCAACGAATGATGTCTTCCTTTGTTACAGATATCTTATCCGAGTCTAACACACCGCCATATATCACTAATGAAATTAGCAAATCTTCTTCGAATATGTCTATCTCAAAGTTACTTTCAATTTCAATCTTCATTCTTTAAACAAAATTCAGGTCTTCCAATGGGTTCACCTTTTAGCCCTCTACTAGCTGACATTTTCACGAATAATTAAGAGAAAAACTCAATGTAGAACACAGAGTTCGCTAAGAACATATTGCGTTCTGGTACAGATATGTAGAAAAGAATTTGAAAATTATAGGAAACTGTTGAGTTATCTGTCTGTGCCAATCCGAATACAGAAGATACCATCTACATATCTTTTCCGTAAAACACATTCTTAATCAGGATGTTGGAGGAACTAAAAATTCTTTTTTCTAAATTTGTCATAATATTTCACTTAATAACGGAGACAATGGAGAGCCCATACGTAAACCATATAATTGTTGATATATTTCGTTATTGAACCTGAAATAACTTTGTTGGAGACATAGGTTTACACCTGGCATCGTTATTTCTATATGAGTTGAGCTTAATGTAATATTGGATTGAAGGTGTTGATTAGTTGTGGCTTTGACATCACAGCAGGGTGTAGACGAACATAGATTAATTATATCAAAGGATACTAATTGAGCATTTATCGAATTTTTTGAGAGTGATTTTTAATTATATAGAGTTTTGTAATAATGTGATAGTGAACTTTCTCCAGAATTTCAATTTCACCCTAGAATAAAACATTTTTCAGATATTCTTTTCAATGAAGAAAAGACGGAACTTTCAGAGAAAGGCTTGAAATATTGTCCCAATATAAATAATTTGAACGATTTGAAAAAGTTAGCCGTTAACTCTGAGATAGCTCTCAGATCAATATAAGTTATAGATTATAAAGCTTATGAAAAAGTATTCTTCGCTAAATATACAAGACATTCTAGATTGACCAAAAACAATAGGGAATTAGCAATTGTTAGATCCATACAAACAAAAATTAAAGACCCTAATGTAACCCTTTGTGAAGCTGACATAGGTAATGCTATTACGATTTTAGCAACTGTTACGTATATTGAAAATACAGAGAGACTTTTTATTCCAGAAAAATGTATAGAATTACATGTTGATCCTACTAACAAATTTCCAACCCAAGTCATATCTCTAATTAAAAGTGTACGAATTGATTGCAAAAAGATGGGTTGAAATTGACTGTTATGAATCCGAAAGCTCCAATTTTATATTCATTACCCAAAATTTACACGGTAGATTGTTCCATGAGACCCATTGTTTCATATGTAAGTGCTCCAGTTTCTAAATTATTCAAATGTTTTAACAACATACTTCCAAATTTCATACAACATAATCCAATATACTCAATACAAAACTCTATAGAATTAACCAATCACTTGAGAGCTTAAAAATTCCGATAAATGCTGAATTAGTATCCTTCGATATAATTAATCTATATCCGTCTACACCATGCCGTGATGACAAAGCCACATATAACCAACAACTTCAATCCAATACTACATTAAGCCCCACTTATATGGAAGAAACGATGTCAGCTGTAAACCTATATCTTCAATAAAGTTATTTCAGGTTCAGTAATAAAATATATCCACAATTAGATGGTTTACCTATGGGCTCTCCATTGTCTCTATTATTAACCCTTTAGTGCACGTGGAAAACATTTTGATTTGATTATAATTTTTTCTCGAAGTGGATATAATTTTACTGTTGAAACGTGATTCTGTCGCTATTTTTAAATTTATCCTCTCAGTTTAGAAGAAAAAGTTATCCGTTTGAAAGGACTATATGCCTAAGAGCATATTTGATTAAAAATTCATGTATTTTTTCTAAGAATGAAATATTGACGATAGTAACACCTTTGAATAAACTGAATACGATAACATTAATATCATATTTTTGGCATTATTTCTTATGAAAAATCGAACAGTTTTTAGGGTGTAAGCCAATATTGCACTTATCACATATGAAGTTTGAATTTTTATGGCACATTTTACATTTCTTGTCACTTTCAAAGTATTTGACCAAATGTCCCACATTATCGAATCCAACATCGTTATTGTTGACAAACTGTCGGCAGTTTCGGACTGATTTGGTCCCATATCTTTCCAGAAAGCTCACGGCTATGCGACGTCTCATTGATAGAAGATTTGCACAGTTTGGATCTTTAGGTTTCAGTTTTTTCATCAAAATCCAGCCACTTACCACACTCACATCGAACAAATACTGAAAAATGAGCCAGTACCATTTTTTTTGCCGCATTCTCGATCGGTACACAGCTACCAATTCATCTAGCTTATCAACCCCTCCCATGTATTTACTGTAATTTGATACCACTTTTGGTTGGGAAACAATCTGTTTGGATTTGGCTTCATGACACCAACGTCTAGCGGTCATCATAGATTGATCTTCAAAGTTGGTGGCCATCGTTACCACCTTGTTATTTTTCCATTGAGCCATCAGAATTTTCTCGTTCGATAAAAACTGAAAAGGTCTTTCTTTTTCTCTATTCCATACATTCTTCTCTGGGAAAGGACATCCTTCTAAACGTTTTTGGCGTCCGCAAGATGGGACATTAGATCAATACCAGTAAAGTTATCGAAATAAAATTTAGAACCCTTATTCTCTTCCAGTCCTGCTAATCGAAATAGAGATAAAACAACAAAGCCACCCAAACCATTATCTGATTTACCAGTGTATATTTCGAAAACTAACATATACCACTTTGAAAAAGGGCCCAATTTTTAAAACCAAACCTGATTGGCCTTCCTTTGATATATTGCCTCACATAATGCTTTCCATAGTATGGTACCATGCTCTCGTCAATCGATAGATGCTCATCTATACCGCCGTGCTCTCGAAAATTTTCATTCAATCCTTCAATAAGTTGTCTCAATTTATGAAGTTCGTCTGTCAAAACATTGTTGTTATCATTGAAGTGAAGATGACGTGAGAAAAGCTCAAAACAGTTGAGTTTCATCGAGTCCCAAAGTATTGAAGGGGTATCATTAGTAGCATTCCAATACACGCGTTTATTAGGGTATTTGGCATATTCACTGAGCAATAAAGCTCCAAAGATTAGATACAGTTCATTCCTAGAAAATTTCAGAGAAGTGTTTTTTTGCGACTCATACAAGTTCGTCTGGTGAACGATATTTTCCATGATCGCCTCCGTGAAAAAAAGTTTGAAGAAATCGGCTGGAGATTCGGCCGACTGTGCATCACGAGATGGAGGCACAGGATCACAAGTGGTGTTCATACAATATTTAATATTTGGGTGTATCCCCAGTCCACTTATGAAAATTTTCCTTTTTTTTCTTTGAACAACCTCACCTTTCTTTTTCCTGGAAAGCTTTAGTATAACAGAAAGTGGTATAGTCTACTGGAACAACTCATGAAAGTTGTTCATGAGTTTCCTCATATTCACTATTCTCGAAAAAATTTTGCATCCTTCACCCAGAATACCTCTTGGTAGGTGGTTCATATCGTCAGCTTTTTGCTCTGAAACATCGCTGAATTTTGATTGAGAGGTTCAATATATATTTTCGTATTACTTTCATAGAAATCATGCCCCTCTATGATGTCAAAAGTTGATGCAGAGATAATCTGAAATGGAAACAGAAATGACTTCTGTGCATACAGTCCTTTTAAGCGGATCGCCGAGAAAAACTTGCATTAGTAAAAACTTGGTAAGAAAATGTCAAAATAACATCGAAGTTATAAACAATAGACAATAATGCGTCGGAATTTTCCAATAGAGTTCCAAAAATATTTTGTTAAATAGTAATTGAATATCACTTACCTGCCATTTTTAGTAGAATATAAACTGGGATTCATGGCCGTCAATGAATTCAACACTATCGTATTTCACGTCAGGCCAAAGAAATGAATGCTTCTGAGGGAGGTCTAATGAGAAGATGTACGTGTTGCCTCTCTGAACATTTACGACATGCATTTATTTAGTGATCCCTTCAAAAGTACTGTATGCAATAATGCGTTAAGTGAATTATTTATGAAAATTTACAAAATAGAATTTTTAATTCCTCCAACATCCTAATTAAGAATGTATTTTCATGAAAAGGTATATAGATGATATATTCTGTATTTGGATTGGCATAGACCAACAACTTAATAGTTTTTTACAGTTTTTACATCATTTTCATCGATTGATTCAATTTGCAGTGGAGAATGAAAATAATGACAAATCTTTGAACTTCTTGGACTTGTTGATTAGTAGGGCACATGACTCACTCGCCTTTAAAATATATAGAAAACCAACCTATTGGAATACCATGATTTATAACAGTAGTTTCCAATCGCAGAGTATCAAATTGGGAGCTTTTCATTCATTTGTGCACAGGTTGCTTTCTTCTCCTTTGTCAGCTGTCAATTTTGAGAATGAAGTTCAAGTTTTAAAATTAATCGCTAAGAACAACGGCAATGAACCAAAATTAATTGGTACCTTAATAAGAGAAAAACGACATAAACTTTTATTGCAGAGAATTTATCCGTTGCATACTGAGAAATCTAACAGAAATTTCCAATTAGCTATATTCCTATTATTATCGAAAAGATATGTAACAGATTATATAGAAATAATGTTAGTTAATTATAAAGATGAAAAAAAAATATTCGATAAAAGCGGAATAAGTAAAATACACTGCAGTGAATGCGAGACATTCAATATAGGCCAAACCAGAAGATGCATCGAGAAGACAGTTGAAGAACATAAAAGATCTATTCTCCAAAACAAAAATTCTACCGGTTTTTCGGATCACTGCATCAACAAAAATCATCTCATAGATTTCGAGAATATCGAATTCATGAATTCAGGTAATGAAGGAAAAAGAATGGACATCTTGGAGATTAATGAAATTACATCCGCTCGTAGGAAAAACCAGCCAATTTGCAACGACCAACTAGACTCCAATTCACCTTCTGTCGAGAATGCCGTTATACATAAGTGAAATCTCTCATTTTGAATTTGGTATTGTATTACTCTTGGTAATGGGCTAACAACCCGAAACATAAGCCGAGTACTTTAATAAATAAATATTTGTGAAAACTTTACCAACTGATAAACCATTCACTGATTCATTTTAATATGATAAATCAGCGCGTTAAGTTGTTATGATATAGAGTTCTCGTAGATACGTAGCCAAAAAAAAAGAGATGCAATGTTAAAAACGTATAAATCAAAAGTAAGACTGACCAAAGTGAGGTTATATAAATTTGAAGGTTGGACGAATAAATGAGAAAACAGTACAAAGAAAATTGATCCTGCTACAAACAACGGTGGTTTGGTAATATGGCAAGACGGCGTTGGTTTACTGTAGAGTCAACTCGCTCTAGACGATTTACGGAGACGATGTTACCTCAATAAGGTGGGAGAAAGTAAAGAGAACGAATCACAGCAATGCAATGCTACTAGGCGATATATGGTTAGATAGCATAGTGAACATTCTAAAACACTTGATCGGGAAAGCCTAGTGCAATCTATGTTTAGGAAGCATAGTGTACACTGTTGAAACAATTAGAACGAAGTTATTATCGTCGACATGTAAATCTCTCTGGGGGTTGTCAACAGGAATTACGTAATAGCACGTGGTCATGTGAGAATGGTGGAATGTCTATTTGGAATACACAAAAATATCCATAATATACTTCACAAACAAATACTACCGGTTTGAATCGCATCAGATTCCCTATTACTTTTCGTACCACCCCCATATGTTGAATTTCGGGAAATAGCATCACCAGTTTCAATACATTTTTCTACCGCAACTGGAATGAAACAATTTATATTTACAGGCGGAAACAACGTAACTAAATAATTAATTACTTTTCTGAATATAAGCGTATGTTGTATTTTCGTAACGTGGGTCCCAAAACTACTACAATTTCTATCAAAACTGACACGGAATAACTTTCAACAGTGAATAAAATCAACGGTAATAATAATGTGAATATAGCAGTGTCAGCTAATTGAGCGACTCACCAAGTTTCAGCAAAACTATTTCACTGAACAAAAAATCTATTGAGCTGTTTGTCACTTCTAAAAAGCTTCTGAATTCTAGGACTGAGTTGTGATTGGTTACTCCACTTCAGCGACGGTTTCCAGTGTTATTTACATTTCGCTTATCAAGGGAGAGTACTCACAAAAATGGGATCAATCCCGACCAAAACAATTTTCACTACCGCGAAATAAGATTCGAACGGAAAATGAAATGAAAATGTTAATTAAAAATATTTGAAATTAAAACGACAATCACTTCGTCATATCAATCACAATATACGGACGGTTCCGATAACAAATTTCAATATCGGGAAACAAGATTCTCGGAACAAAATGAAACCGAAAATCACTTCGTTATAATGTTATTAAAAAATCAGAGAATTAGAATGTAGAAGCAAAGATAATCTGTTTTGTAAGTAGATCGTTAAAATCTCTTTGTGCTCGACTTTCAAAATATCTGGGTAATTCAAATATCTGAAAAGCTGACTTTGGATGTTGTTTACAATAGAATGTTGTTGGGCAGAGAAGCTTTTTGTTTTTGGACCAAGAACATTTAATATGCTACATTTCGAGCTGGCGGTAGTGGGTTTTCTTGTGATTTCAAGTAGGAGGTTTATCAATAGATACTATCCCTATCTCGTGCGGTAGTCAATAGTTTAATAGTTTATTTGATTTGAAAAATTTTACTGATTCACGATACCATATATATATATATATATATATATATATATATATATATATATATATATATATATATATATATATATATATATATATATATATATATATATATATATATATATATATATATATATATATATATATATATATATATATATATATATATATATATATATATGATATATGATTTCATCTTATTTGGTATTTTTCGTTTACTGTCTGTGATTTCATGATTTATAGTTTTGTTGGGACTCATTATGTTTTTACTGTGAATTTTTCTTCATATTTTTTCTCAGGATTTTATTTGCCTGTATGATTTGATTTTTGTTTCTTGGTTGTTTCGCAATTGGTTCAATGTCTTGGCACATTGTGTGAGATTCAACTTAGGTATATAGAAACAAATATTCAATTGACGAAGCTTTCACGTGATAGAAATCCATTTTCACAAATACAAGTAAACGATAATTTCTACTAAAATATATTATTATATGCTCGACGCGTTTCGATACACTGTATCTTTATCAAGAGCGAATGAATACTACAAATATATCTTACCGACAAATTTGTATATATACTAAAGAGGCAATCCACTCAGAACTATCCGTACTTGAACTATTGTTTGGGAAATAAATTTAATGAGGGTGAGTTATTTATGTCTACCTGATCATTAAGAATTTCCAGTGAATACGTTAATCTGTTAATTTCATGTACTTCCAGAAGGTTGAGTTTTATATCTCTCTTCTCAGAATTTAGGATTTTAAATTCTGAATTGAAAGAGTGACCATTTTCCCTAAGATGACTTGAATAATTTGAATCGGTTTTCTCAAAATTTTTTCGCAAATTTGTCTTTATATTGAACTTCCACGAGGAAATAATATATGGGCGATGTGAACCCAGATTATTGGGTCCATAATGATTCTAAATCATCTATAGATCATAATCGGCATCCCTTGGAAGACAGAACCTGGCCATCGGGGCTCTCTCGGTCAAACAGAGATGGAATTTGAGGAAATATCGCAGGTTATGTATTTCTTCATTATCTCCTTAGCCCCTTTCTTGACCTAGCTTGCTATGTAAAATCTTTTCTCAGATTTGTTTAGACATATAAGAAGTTTGATTGTTGAAATATTTTTCTGCTGGTTTTCTTTTTACATTGTTACAGATTCCTGTCCCAAACCCCCTTTCTTTCACCCTTGTTTTTGGAAATCATGGAACGCAAAAGAGAATGAAGCGGCTAAGCAGAAAAATCTTTGGTACTCTTTATATACACACGTCACTAACACATCATAAACAGACAAGCAATTGCTAGTACAATAGCGACAGGGAAACGAGTTTTTTCCTCAGGTTTTTTTCACTCGTTTATTGAATCATATACAAGATAGTATGGTTCCCCTGTTACATTTCCTGAGCTCACACTTGTGTTTTTTCTGACACTCACCAAAATTATAGATATAAGCACTTATTGTAAATACAATTATTCAAATTTTTGTAAATCCTCCTTTTCAAAAGAATATATATATATATAGAATATATATATATATATATATATATATATATATATATATATATATATATATATATATATATATATATATATATATATATATATATATATATATATGGATGAAACTGCGTTTATGTTCAGAGATTCTAACATTGAGATTTCTTCCTGTTCTACCTATATAAAAACAATTGCAATCTGCACAATCTAATCTATAAACACATGATTCATTTTCTTTATCAATTGGAAATTAAAAATAAATGAACCTAAATTTGTTGATGTTTTGAATGCTTAATTTAAATTTGAATATGAAGAAGGATTTCACATTATTGCTAATATTACATATATATGTTAAACTATTGAATTTCTTGTGTTGGTGTTCACCGATTGGATATATATGTTGTGAAGCTAATTTTTGTTTTTCTTATATGTTATGCTGCTAACTAAATTTGTATCATAACCATTATTTATTGCGATCTGTTTTATCGAATTCAATTATTTAAAATAATTATTAATAGAATAATTAAATAATTAAATAATTGAATAGTTAGATAATTATATAATTAAATAATCAAGTAATTAAAATTTTAATTTCAATGTTAGAATCTCAGAACATAAACGCAGTTTCATCAATGAAAAACCGATTCAAATTATTCAAATCATCTTAGGAAAATTATCTCTTTCAGTTCAGAATTTAAAATCCTACATTCTGAGAATAGATGTATAAAACTCAACCTTCTGGAAGTACATGAAACTAACAGATTAACGTATTCACTGGAAATTCTTAATGATCAGGTAGACATAAATAACTCACCTTTCTGGAAGTACTTGAATTTAACAGATATAGGTATTCACCGGAAATTCTTAATGATCATGAAAACATAAATAACTCACCCTTATTAAATTTATTTCCTAAATATTAGTTCAAGTACGGGTAGCTCTGAGTGGATTGCCTCTGTACTCTATAGTATATATAAAAATTTGTTAGTAAGATATATTTGTAGTATTCATTCGCTCTTGACAAAGATACTGTGTATCGAAACACGTCGAGCATTTAATAGTATATTTTAGTAGAAATTATCGTTTACTTGTATTCGTAATTAAATATTTCCACCTAGTTTTTTGATATTCTGTACGAAGTAAACTAAACTCACCCTACAGTTCTACCCTGTGTAGTTTATGTTTTCAGCACTGTAATTCTCTGTGAAACGGAATATTTCAGAATGCCCGTTCTCTACAAGTAATACATGTCGTACGCTGCAGACCTCACCACCCAAGAAAAATGTGCTCGTTGTACAATTTCTTAGAATATTCTGGTGTATTGGTCGATAACAGACTCATTAGTACATGGCTACATGGCGTTTAGTATTCAAAATCGCATTAGTGATAAGATATGTCTACAATGTTTTAATGAATGTGCTTTCATTCCTCCTTTTGAAGCGAATAAATGTTCGGTTATCAGTAGATCCATGAATGTATTTGTCTATGCAAGACGTGGAATCCACAATTTTGTTTTGTCGTTAACACTTGTTTATGATTATTATGGATACATTGATGAGTTTTTCATTAAGGCTGAAAAAGATGCCAGAAAACTTGTCTCGATTATTTTAACATCGATAGGAGAACTAAACCACAACACGAAAATACTTGAAGTTTTATACCGTCATTAATTTATTCTCGAGGAAGATGTCTTACTTTACTTTATTTCCTAACTTATCCATCAATTAAACTACCCAAGACCATGTCTTCAATACCTTGAAAGTATTAGTAGGCGGTAGCCGGCTGCAACATCTCCAAATAAGCCAAGTAGTAGGTTCGGTACCTATATATATATATATATATATATATATATATATATATATATATATATATATATATATATATATATATATATATATATATATATATATATATATAATGCGCTCGAGCTTTGTGTCGTGCATCTTGAATGCTTTTTCTAACTCACTTCAATTCTTACACTTCTTCAATCCGATCAAAATATACCGTCATCTTGACTCCATTATCTTTTCCCTTTCCATAATTTGCCTAGTATTCTATAGTTCTGTATCCCATACAATCTTCGGTGATTCTGTCACTTGAATTGATTCATTTTATTCCGATATAACCTCAACGGGGCATATCAAGATTGAATTTCGTCAAAATTGAATTTGAAGAACGTTTAATCTTCGTGTAAATACGAGGGTACCCGGGTATCTTTCTTAAGTTTGAGTTAATAAAAGTAATATTCCTACTTTGAAAATAATCTGTAATTTTAGTTTTAGAACCTCACTAAAATTCAATAAAGTATTCAAGGTTGCAGTTCAATGAAACAAAATCTGGTAAATTAAAAAAAATTTTTATTGGCCTATACGTTATTATATTGAATTGTTTCATCAAAATCAAGTTTATATTTGTCGTTTTCACATTTGTCGTTTCACAATATTCTCAGGTTCACATTTGCAACATTTCTTTCCTTTGGGAATAAGGTCATAATTTATTCTTAAATTAAAATGAATAATATTAGCGACGGCATTATGTCTTTTTAATTAATCTGTTGCGGCAAGTATTGAGCAAGATGAAAATATATGAAAAACTTGTTTCAGAAGAACGAATAATCTATGGCAAGAGTCATCTATCTTTTGCGTGATAATGTGTTTTCTATAATTTCTTGTGAAAACAACCTGATCTTGGATCGCAATTGCCAAGCCTTCTATTTCAGTACAAAATTTTCCAGATACTAACCATCTATTCGTTGCGATTTCATCAATATAATCATTTCTTAATTCTTTAGGGTATTTTCCTTCCCGTAACTTCAATTCCTTAACGAACTTGATTTGAATAGGGACGATACCTCAATTTGAAGATCTTATCGAGTACGATTTGACCCTAAATTTTTGCTTCAAAACTTTCATCGTTAACAAAATGGCAGCTAAAGAAGTATAAGACTACTTACTTTTGTAATTTGTAATAAATTAGTTTATTAAGTGCTGAAAATGGGTACCATTCACTTCCATGAAGTGAAGAACGCTGGTGTATGGCTAGCTTATGTTGAATTTATCTCGAAGTATGCAATTTTTTTATTTATGTTTCAATTTTTTGTTCGAAAGAGTAGACAGTGCATGCCTTTGATTTACCTTAGTCTCTCGTTAGTCTATCGTGAATTTTCAGGAACGTTGAAACTGTGCCACAGCAATTGTAAATTTGTAGTAGCAATAAAATGGTGCATTCCGTATAAGAAAGAGTGGAAATGATAAATTTATTTCTTAGAAATAGTGACTTTGCGCGATTAACAGTGGCTTCATTCAACGAACGACATCCTGAAAAAATTAATCCGCTGCTTACGTTGTGCAACTGGTTGCTAGATTTGACGCAACTGGTTCAGTCGGCAACAACACGAGTATGAAGCAGACGAAGCGAGAGAAGCTCTCCATCTTGAATGCAGGATTGTATTCAGCGCCGAGAAGAAAATGCCTGCCTCGGGCATAACAATACGCCAAGAAGTCACCCAGGACCAAGTAGAAAGCTTAAACGCGCTGTACACAACAGCATTTTCTTCTGGACGCTGGATACAATCCTTTGTTCAAGATGGTGAGCCTCAGTGTTTTTAACCAAACGAACGTGGACCAACCCGTTAACCGATTTGACAAGCCGCAGAATCATTATCGATCGGAGCCTGTACATTTTCTTCAGCTGAACTGCTAGGTCTTGGTATTTTGAGACGTTGTATGCCTTTTCAAGGTTCTCATCTAGGGGATTCGTGACGTCCAAAAGTATAGCGCGTTTTCCTTACCAGTCAAATACGGCTATGGCTGGCCTATTGTGCGCAGTCCTTCTGTCAGTTACCAGAGTAGTGTCCTAGTAGAGTTAAACCTGACGACTTTCCAGGACATCTGCAGGTGAGTATCTATAGTTCTCGACTCTCGATCTATGAGGTTATATTTCAGTGACAGTTCCTGGTGAAAGATTTTCGCCATATTATTGTACCGTTGTGGAGGCAAGTATTGGACAACCCAATGTGATATGCTACACCGTTTCCAGGTGATTTCTACATTTTCGGCATTTGTCAGAGAGTGAGTTCTTGTTTGCTATATGTTTAAGGTACGATCTGCTTTGTATTACCTAGTCTTGAATTGCCGGTATTCTGCCCTCTGTCTCGGGTAACAGGTAACCAACTTTAAGATAATTCAGACACTCCACCTTGTTAACTTTATCGGTTTTTCAGGTGTGCAGGATATCGGCCATGTGAGGCTGTGGATTGCCAGTCCTGAACAAGCTGTTCCTGGGTTGTGGTTTCTGGAGCATTTTCGGGATCCGCAAGGTGGAGCGGGGTAAAGTTTTCGTCAGCACTACGAATTTCCTGGTATATAGGTAAGATCTTGAGATTTAAGTACTTTTTTAGGTTATGGATCAATTTATCATTTGTTGTTTCGAGGCACATTAAACCACGTCCTCCTGCTTGTCTTTATATGTATAGTCGGTTTACCGAGGATTGAGGATGGTGTATTCTGCATTTTGTGAGAAGTGTTCTCATTTTGGCATCCATAGCCTTGAAATGTGGTGTGGACCAATTTAATGTTCCAAACGTGTAGGTCATACACGTTATGGCCGAGCTGTTGATAGCTTCGAACATAGCTTTAGAACTCAGCTTGATCTATAGTATTAGCTTCACTAGTTGGTAGAGTTTTTCTTCAAAGGCTGCTCTGACTTCCACTCTTCTAATATCTGGTGCCTGTCGAATGCCGAGATATTTATAAGAATCCTCAGACCCTAATACTAGCATTTCGACATTGTTGAGTAGTTTAATGGAACCATCATTCACAATGTTTTCTCTCCGAACATTCACGACCGCACATTTGTTTATCCCCATATCCATGTCCATAGCGTTTCTAAATGCAGAAACAACCTCCAGGTACCTTTTCATTTGCGCATAGTTGGCAGTATATAACTCGAGGTCATCCATATAAAGTTGGTGAGTTATACGTTATTTGGTGTCTTTTTTAATAACGTATCAATTTTCAAATTTCATTAAGTAACGTGCTGAGAGGGTTCAGGGACAAGAAAAACCATAAAGGGCTCAGAGTATCTCACTGAAAAATTCCGCGGTTGATTTTTATTTCCTCGGATGACACTTTCCCTTTATCCGTGCGTATTTTAATGGCGGTTCTCAATGACTTCATTTGATGTTCCAGGAGTCTGATCACAGGATCCGAAACTCCATACAGCCAGAACATCTCAACGAGCCACTTGTGTGGTACAGAGTCATATGCATTTTTATAATCCATCCAGGCCAGTGATGTTCTACGTAGTTTCTTACAAGCTTCTTTTATTATGACACATTCCATCACAAGGAGCTCCTTACATCCCATGGTACCATCGTGACAGTCCCCTTGTTCCGGAGCTAAAATGTTATGCTTCTTCATGTATCTGTTCAGGTGGAGCGTTATTATACCAGCGAGGATTTTGTCAATTGATGGTAGACATGTTATAGGTCTGTAGTTCTTAGGATCCTGAGTGTCGTTTCCTTATGGGATCATTGTGGTCACGCCCAGGGTATAGTGGTCCGGAATCAGAGCTGGGTTATCAAGGGTTTCTTGCACGAGGGTGGCCAGTTTGGAGTGTAGGCTACCAAAATACTTCCACTAGTAGTTATGAATTCTATCTGGCCCTGGTGCAGCCCAATTATTCGTGTTCCGTAGTACCCTGGTTACATCTTCGTCTGTTATGGTTATGTTATCCACCTTTACTTAAGATTTCTTTTGCTCGATTTCTTTCAACCAGTACGCCTCAGGATAGTACGACACATCACAGGACCAGTTATTACTCCAGAATTTTTTTATTTTATCAGGATTGGCAGAGAAGCCCTGATTTTCTGATCCTTCCAACCCTCAAAAGAATTGTTTTCGATTTGTATGATAGGGTTTATCATTCTCTAGTCTCTTAGTTCTTTCATTATACCTTCTGATTCTGTTTACTTATACTTTTAGTTTTTATTTCATGTTGTCGAGCACAGTGGTGATTCTTTGTCTGAAGTTCACGTTCTTGAGTCTGTGCGATAACTGGGAGGCAATCTCCCTGAATGACTTGAGGAGTCTCTGTTGAGGTAAGTATGAAGTACACCAACTTTATTCCTAATATTAACGATCTCTCCTTTCAGGCGAGTGCTCCATAAAAGTTCGTTTTTCAGTCTAGCGGGGGACTTCTGGGTCCCAATTTGCACTCCACTTACCTCACAGACCGCAACAGCTCCCGCATAAACCAGATCTGTTGCCCCTGCCAGAAAAACGGTATGCTCGAGCTTGTTCTTTAGAACCGCGTCCATTTCCTTAACTGGCTTCTGTAGTTTTTGCGAATATATTACTTTTTGTGTAGTTTCGGCCTCAGTGAGGCATATTGCAAGAGATTTCCAGTTAGACCTTTTCGATTTCTCTCGATTCTGACCTCTGCTCTTCATTCCCCTCTTTCAATTTCTCCTCCGACCGTTTCACGTTTCCCATTGTGCTTCTCCTACCCAGACTATATCGCTCCTCCCATGAAATTTCCACCAGAGGTCTTGTTGTTCTTTTAGCTATGTCCAGCTCTACATTTGACTACTTTCCTTACTGGATAATTCACCGTACTCTATTGACAAGGGTTGCAGTTTTTGCCTCTCGATCTGTGTGTGCGCTACTTTAATACTCAGTGGGTAATTCAATGATATCAATGTACCAACGAGTAGTGTCAGAGGCTTTCTCCCCGGAAAAATCCAGTATATATATATAGGGGGTTTTACCCCGACGAGTCGCCCATATATCTGTTCATGCAATCAAACTGATTTCATGAAGAATATAAATCAACCACCCGGTAATTAATACCATTGCCAGGCAATGATTATAATCAAAACATATCCTGGAATAATTATATATTAGGATAACGTTAAATGTTATGAGAATATATCAATCTACCAGAATATATACATACTATAGCATCATCAGACAATGATATCAATGTACCAACGAGTAGTGTCAGAGGCTTTCTCCCGGAAAAATCCAGTGTACGGACCTTATTCAAGTAACACTGAATGTTACTCATTAATAGTTTCCTTTGTGTGAAGTGGTGAACGATCGAATAGAATACTGCTCTGAATATAAATATGACAAAATTGTCAGTTAGTTATATTACATTTATATAAACAAATAAATAAAATATGAAATGAGATTCTGAGCAGTATCAACTAAAAGAAAACCTATGACTCTACCTCATTATTATTTTCGGAAAGAAACCTACGAAGAATATTACCAGATTTGATGACTGTTATCTTTTGTAACTGTTCAAACAAATTTTCTTCAGACCCAAAATCTCAATACTTATGTGAAGATTTCTAGAAATAACACCTGTTGTGGAAATAATAATCGGTAGAATAAATATTTTCTTTATTTTCCACATTTTTTAATCTCGTCGCCAAGCATCATATATTTAGAAATTTTTTCATTGTATTTATTTTGTATATTATGTGTGTCGGGTATAGCAATATCAATTATATATGTTATTTGATTCTGTTTATCATCAAGAATGATATCTGTTCTATTGTGTTTTACAGCTCTGTTGCAAAGAATTGTTTTATCAAAATAAAGTTTATATTTGTCATTTTCACATATAATCTCAGGTTCATATTTGTGAAATTTTTTTTCTTTCAGGAATTAGGTCATGTTTATTTCCTAGATTAAAATGAATAATATTAGCGACGGCATTATGTCTTTCTAAATAATCTGTTATATATATATATATATATATATATATATATATATATATATATATATATATATATATATATATATATATATATATATATATATATATATATATATATATATTATATTATCTTTGTCAGCATTCCCGTGAACGAATTTTCATTTTTTATTGAACACAGTAGAAGAGACAGGGTGAGCTATTGAAAGATAGAGGAGACTATCTATCGCTCTGAGCTATTCAAGTATTAGTGCAAAATAGGAACAGATTCATTCCAGATCAAAGGCTGTCATCCTTTATCTAAATGAATCTATTCCAGTTTTCGTACTAATACTCCATTAATCTTGGAGCGATAGTCTTCTCTGTTTTTCAGTGGCTCACTCTGTATCTTTCATGGTTTTCAATCAAAAATGAAAATTCTTTCACGGGAATGCAGGCAAAGATAATACCTTTCTTTGGAGTTATTACTCGACCCATCTACCCTCTTCCAAATTTTTAAGGGATGTCACCCCTGCCCCAGGGGTTGAAATTCGAGATGAGGATGGTACCTGATGATGATTGCCATTGATCAGCATGGATCTGTTCCATTTTACCTCACTGAAACCTGAATAAACTCAGGGAAATAGTCTTCCCAATCTTTCAGTTGCTCACCCTGTATCTTTTACAGTTTTCAAATAAAAATGGAAATTCGTTCAAGGCAATGTAGACAAAGATATCGCCTTTCTTTTTAGCCTTCACTCGATCCATCTCCCTCATTCAAAATGTTCAAGGATATTTCAGGCAATTTTTGTACGCCAAAAGATGTCGTTGAAACAAAAATTGAGCTGCCCTTGTGTTTTGATCAGAGATATCCTGGTAGATATAGTTTTCGTTGAAGCACCCTGTATATGTATATATCTGCATTGCGTTGCTGACGATATCATTTTCTTCGATCGGTATATTTCGTTTCTCGACAGGATGAGTTGAGTTTATTGTATAGGATTCAGCTTCTATGACCTTGTTGTGTTGTAAAATGTCTGCTAGATATTTGGCTTTACTTTGTAAGTTATTCCAGATATAATCTTCAAACTGTAATCAGTTAAAAATACACTTAGTATTTGATATTGAATTAAATTTCTGTTATTCTAGTGATGTAGAAAAAGAGATAAAGTATTAGCAATATAGACAGAAACTGATGGACATCGTAATTGACAGATACTTCTTCTGAAATTATTGAAATTATGCTAGCGATTTAGGATTTAATGATAGGTAACTGAGATTGGTCATCCTTTAATTTTTAACGTCTATTAATTTAGCAAGGTGCGTTGTTTCAAAAGTTTTCCAAATAATTAACGGTGATCCATACGCTGGTGAAATGGGAAAATTCAGGAAGCTTGATTTATGAGAAGTAGAACTAAAATTCTCTCGTCGATTCGAAATGTTGAGGGAAGTATTTAATACATTTAACTAAATTGAAAATTATAGACTTTCTTGTAAAGGCTGCAATTGAGCTTGTTGGGACGAAGTGAAAGGAATCTTATTCTGAGATTCTATAACGTCCCCCAAGTATATTTACCCCCATTTCAAAGCTGAAACTTTAACCAAAATTAGAAAGCATTTCCAACCACGCTCTCATAATAGCAGTAGCTATTGTTTACCAGTTTGGGAACCTTAAAAGATAACAAGGCGCATAGTTCGCTTCCACAAACTTCTCAGACTTGGTATTATCCACGTATAACCGTAAAATAATATAAATTCGAAACATTTTCGAACGAAAATCCCAATTATGCCGCTCTTATACGAGCTATTATAATGAGGAACCTCGAGCACAACGTACTTTAAAAATATTTTCGTTAGAAAGTTTTAAGAGTTTTCAACGTTAGAGTTCTGATAATTCCTGGAATGTGTGAAACTGTAATAGAAATGTCTGAGCGGAGTTGGATATAATTAAACTTTACATATTCCGCCATGCTTGAAATTATATATCTGGACGTTTGTAACATTAAAATAGATATTACCTAATTGGATGCATACTCAGCTTTTGCCGTATTATAACTTTCATTTCCTGGCTTGCTCATCTTGAAAATGGGGAAATTGCTCCTGTCCTAATGCTGTGAGACTGCACCACCCCGATCTTTGTCACTTACAATTACCATTTGAATTTCTGATGTACGGGGTGTTCTTTTTCGTAGGTTTTGCGTGTTTTCTCGGTTGTGAGCTGAATCAAAATTCTTTGGTGTTCCTGACACCACACACTGTATAATGCACAGTGTTTCCATCATAGAACTTAGAAGCGAGAGCAAAGTGGATATTATGGCGTCCTACTTCCTCTTATAATAATAATATGACCTGACGCACAGTGCTTGACCGATTGCTGGTCATCACTATGGTCGGACCCCAAAGAATACAATAGAGAAGCGGAATGGATCACGAATGAAAAAGAACGCCTTGATATCAGACATATTGACTTCGAAGGAATAAAGGAGGAAGAAATCACAACAGTAGTTAGAGCGACCAACAATTGGAAGGCAACAGGTATAGATAATATCCACAACTACTGGTACAAGAAGTTTGATAAGCTCCATGGAGCCCTAGCGAAACAGCTCACGTACGTTCTTCAACATCCCAAGAAAACACCAATTTTCCTAACACAAGGCTGTACATATCTGCTACCTAAGAGTGATGGAACACAGAATCCGTCTCAATATAGGCCTATAACTTGCCTGCCAACACTCACCTCATGCATATCCAATCGAATATACCAACACCTTGACGACAATAAAATATTAGCAGAGGAGCAGAAAGGATGCAGAAAGAAACACCACGGGTGCAAGGAACAACTCATCATCGATTCTGTGATAATGAAACAGGCACACGTAGGGCATCAGAATGTTCATTCGGCTTTTCTCGATTATCTAAAGGCATTCGATAGTACTGCCCATTCTTCCAACCCTGGTAGAGTTCTTGAAGACAACAATGACACACCGGCGCACGTCTCTGCAGGTCAACATGAACAATAAATCAATTAAAACCGACGAGATACACATACGTCGTGGAATTTTTCAAAGAGACACTTTGAGTCCACTATAGTTCTGTTTAGCAATGAACCCATTGTCCTCAATGCTCAATAGAACAGGATACAGATTTAGGATGAAAGCAGAAAGGAATTATCATACAATCTCCCACTTTCTGTATATGGATGACATCAAATTATATGCTTCGAATAAGAAGCAATTGGATGATTTGCTGAAAACTGTCAGTTGGTTCTAGGTAGATGTTCATATGAAATTCGGGATTGAAAAATGTAAGACCCTAAACATTCAAAGAGGGAAAGTCATAGATGGTGAAATACAACTTCCAAACGGTGATATTATACAGTGCATGAGAGATTGCAAAACATACAAATATCTGGGATACCAACAAGCCAGATTGCTAGACCAAAAACAATCAGAGAAGAAGATTCGTTCAGAATACAGTCAGCGTCTGAAGTCTGTGATGAAATCGATGCTGAACTCGGGGAATCAAGTCAAGGCAATTAACACCTACGCCATTCCAGTGTTGCTTTACTCATTTGGAATAATCTGATGGACTAAGACGGAACTGGATGATATTCAAAGGCAGACCCGAACGATGCTGACAAAGTACAACAATCATCATCCAAAATCGTCTGTGATACGAACAACTTTGAAGCGGAAAGAAGGAGGACGCGGATTAATAGATGTTGTCAATTTACACACCGAACAGATAAAAAATCTCAGAGAATTCTTCTCTGCAAAAGCTTTCACTTCTGACCTCCATAGAGTGGTATCGTTAACTGATAGGGGATATACACCACTAAATCTTGCTACCAGAGATGACCTGCTGAATCTACCGTTCCAATCAGATACTGAAAAACAAGAGCAATGGTCAAGAAAGGAATTGCATGGACGACATTACTATGAGATTAATCAACCACACATCGACAAAGAAGCCTCCAACAAATGGTTGATGAAAGGAGAATTATTCGCGGAAACAGAGGGATTTCTTATGGCCATCCAAGACCAGGTGATCGCTACAAACAACTACAAAAAATTTATTATGAAGTAGGGAACATTACAAAAATATACGTGCAGAAAATGCCATATAAGATCGGAGACTATACAGCATATTACGTCCGGATGCGAACAACTAGCTAATACGGACTATCTTCAGAGGCATAATCAAGTGTGCAACATTATCCATCAGAAACTTGCACACAAGTACGGACTTCTGAATACCTTCCAGCCATATTACAAGTATCAACCGGCGCCCGTATTGGAAAATGACTCTATCAGATTATACTACGATAGGCCTGTTATCACTGACAGAATGGTGACGAATAATAGGCCGGACATAGTGGTGTATGATAAGAGAGCCAGAACAGCAATGCTTGTGGATGTCGCCATACCGAATAATAACAACGTGTTGAATAAGTTTCAGGAGAAAAAGTCCAAATACACAGACCTTGCTATTAAGATCATGCAGACGTGGCACCTCGAGAAAATAGATATTGTTTCTGTCATCGTATCCTCGACTGGGTTAATACCCAAAACTTTGCATGATAGCATCAAGAAATTAAAATTACATAAGAATACCTATATAGAAATGCAAAAAGCTGTAATTCTTAATACATAGAGGATAGTTAGGAAATTTATTTCGAGTATATTGTAATCGAGCCTATTCCCTTTAATTGCTGAATCTGGGAAAGGGAAATTATATCCAGCTAACAGCTGAGATAGTGCATAAGTCCACGATAATAATAATATTAGAACAAGTCAAATTCAAAATACTTACATTTTTATGTATGGTGATATAAACAAAAATTTTCAGAAAGCAAAGAATCAAGGCAGTAAAGATTGTTAGAATATTTAACACTAGAAGGCTCGCCACGGTGTTTGGACCGCAATATTGGACCTCTTCCGAATAGATCAGATTAGGTAAAGAGGTAAGAGGCAGGTAGTAAGGCGCACCAGTCATAACGTGTCAGAAAATGTTTGTCTCCAAATACCTGGAAATTTAGCCCGCCGAAGCAATTTCTACTCGTAATATTTCAACTTGTGTTCACATTGCGGTCGAAATGCCGGAGCGCGCCCGCCAAAGGGTTAAATACATCTTCAGGTAAATCAGCAAAGTTTTAAATCAGAAATTTATTGAACTCACAAATTTCCGTTCTAAACACACCATTTTAAAATCTTTGATCTTGTACAAAAACAATCTATGCTCGAGAACACACAATCTTAAATTAGTTTCATTTGATATAAAGAACATGTATCCACATATTCCAACAGATGAGTGCCCTCCCATATCCGGAGAAGTATTAACCAAAATGAAGACGCTGCCCCACGTTGCTGATGAATTTTGTAACCTTCTAGATAGCTGCCCCTCAGATTTAATTTCAATTTCTATCAAAATTTTCATCTACAAACATCAGGACTTTTCATTGCATCATCTCTCAGCCGCCTTTCAACCGATATATTTCTGTGTTCTGGTTCTGGTAAATTTCTGTAATTACTGAACGAAGTTCATACCAATATTAATTTCATAGGGGAAATAAAAATTAATAACTCAATAAATTTTCTGGCCTAGCAATAACAAAATCGACTAACAATTTTATTTGTAACAGCTACAGAAATCAAACTTTCGGAAACTCAAACATTCCCTTGGACTCATTCAATCATTTAAATCATGAATAAGCATCTAGGAATTCAAAGATACATAGGTCCTTTTCCATTCCACTGTCACCGACAAACTTCAAAATTGAAATGAATACTATCAGAAAAATTGCCTTATATAACTAAATTCCTCTGATTTTTATAGACAAAATCATCTACCGTTAAAAAAACATCAAAAAACACATTAACTAAATGCCGTAAAAGATACTTGTTGAAAAAATACGTTCGTTGAACTACGCTGGTTCTCTCTCCAATAACATGTGAAATTATTTTTCAAAATATAAAATTTCCACCTCTTTCTCAAGTGTTCTGAACTTGAGCAAATTATTATTCGATGCTAAACAAAAAAGACACAAATTGAAAAAATCCGAAGTTTACAAAATTGTTTGCAATTTACGGCAGCTTATGTTCGACAGACCAGTACGAAATGCTAAACTACACTCGGAGGCAAAATTAGCGGAACACTCGAAAATTTAACCAATTTCGAATTCCGATATTTTTCCTAATTCTCAACCAATTTAGATGATTTTTTCGGAAAGTTATAGACCAACTCTTCTGCTTTGTAGAAATGTGGAATTTCGTGGTCCGAGTTGAAACGTACAATACCTTGGTCTGTCAAGACACATCTTCTTACAGTAACGTCCTTCTTGTTTTATGCATTTATCTCTATTTTTACAAGAGATATCCAATTTGAAGCGAAAAGTCACAAATTTCAAGAATTTATTTTTAATCTTGCGTAGGTGCATAACATCGGCGGTTAGCCAAAAAATAAAATCAAAATTAGAGAAGCGGAAATCTAACGAAATGAAAATTTTTGAAATTCACTGGCCAATTTCACGCTCCGGGAGAACTCGAAGTACACTGGAAAAATCGTTGATTTTGCACATTTATTTTTGATTTTTTTGTGTGACACACTATAATAATTATCATTCCTGTCCAAAATTGAGAGCAGGTGTGTATCCTGGCGATACACTCGTGAAATGAAATGAACATGTTGAGAAAAATATTCATGATGACCCACAAAAAAAAACATTTGATTTTAATAGCGAGTATGACCCCCCGAGCTCTTATTACAGCGCGCATACGATTTCGCATACTCCCCATGATGTTGTCTATCATCTGTTGAGGTATGTTGTCCCACTCTTCCACCAAAGCCAATGTCAGCTCTTCAACGTTGCCTAGATTCCGTTGTCGAACCCTTCTTCCAAGAATGTCCCAAACGTGTTCGATCGGGTTTAAATCCGGTGACCGCGACGGCCAGTCCATTCGTGTGATCCCAACTTCATTGAGATGTTCTATCACTATGCGCGTAGTATGAGGGCGCGCATTATCGTGCATAAAAGGGAAATTTTCCCCTATGTAAGGAGCAAAAGGCACAACATGGGGCTCAAAGATTTCTGTTATATACCGATGGGCATTAAGTGATCTATTGCCAATAATCTCCAGTTCTGTTCGTACTCCCAAGCATATGCCACCCCATATCATAACTGACCCTCCACCGTATTGCTCAGTTCCTGCGAAGTTCGCTTGCTTGTACCATTCCCCTCGACGCCTCCATATTCTATCTCTACCATCCACGAAATTCCCACAATATCGGCTCTCATCACTAAATAAAACTCGTCTCCACTGATTGATTTTCCATGCTACATGCTCCCTAGCAAACGCCAATCTTGCTACCCGATGGGCACTATCGGGTCTTGGTGCTCTTGCTTGCGTGTATGATCTCAGACCAACTTCATTTAATCGTCTTCTGACTGTCCTCACACTGACGTTAATGTTATCCACTGCTTGTAAAATGTTACATGCCTTAACATCAGTAAGACGAGGATTTCTTATGGTTTGATTGACGATGAAACGGTCATGTATAGCGCGGGTTGCCCGATTTCTTCCTTGTCCTTGCCTCCTCACGTACAATCCAGTTTCTCTGTAACGTAGGTAGATTCGATGGATAACCGACGTCGAGACACCCAACATGGTACCGACTGAGCGGTAGGTGCGCCCTTCCTCAATCAATGTAACTGCCCTTGCTACTGAGGTTGGTGGTAAATCTCTCATTCTGAATGAAAAATACTGTTTCGAATCGTAAACAGTAAAAGAATCACAAAACACCGCAACCGATCGAATTTGTATCAAATCAAAGAATGGAAAACTCTCGTTCTTTAAACAAGTGCAAATATGGTCATATACAAAAAAACCTGAGTTGTATTTCATATTTGATAGAAAAAGGTGTGTACATGTGTAAATGAAAAGTTTCATCAATGGTCCCAGAATTCGGTTGTGTATTTTAATACCTACCGACTGTTATCTCCTATAAATTCCTAATTTTCACCAAATTAACCAAATTGTCATCAATAACTAATGCAATTCGAACAGAAAAATCGCAAACGACAATTTCGACACGCCTGAGTGATAATAAGAAAATTGCAAATTGATAGACGAATTTTAATGACAATTTCTTGATTCAATGGAATTTCTCCAAATTGGTGATTTTCCACTTGAAAGCAAATATATTTTGCAAAAATAGAGATAAACGCATGAAACAAGAAGGGCGTTACTGTAGGAAGATGTGTCTTGACAGACCATGATATTGTACGTTTCAACTCGGACCACGAAATTCCACAGGGTGTTACGAATTTTTGACAAAAAAAACACTTTTAGTTTTGCACCCGTATGAAATTTTTTCGAATTTTTTCTGATTTTTCTTATAATTTCTACAAAGCAGAAGAGTTGATCTATAACTTGTCGGGAATTGGGAAAAATATCGAACTTCGAATTTGGTTAAATTTTCGAGTGTTCGCTAATTTTGATTCCCAGTGTAGATTTAAAGAACACTTATCCTCGGATTATAATTCTCCAACATGTGAAAATATAAAAACAACAAAACATTAAATAACATTAAATAATATGAAAATTCTTCATAATTCCGAACAAAGGAAAGAACATGAATCTGTTGGAGGGTATTAATGAACTTTTTAAAAACTCAACTGAAGTCACCCTTGACAGCCAGCTAAACACTAAAATAATTTCACTACTTAACTCATTAGTGCATACAGTCCTTTTGAAAGGATCACAATATAAATGCATGTCGTAAATGTTCAGAGAGTGGTGGAGCAACAGCATCTTCTCATTAGACCTTTCACGAAGCATCTTCGCATCACGACGTGAAATACGATAGTATTGAATTCATTGACGACTATGGATCGCAGTCTATATTTTACTAGAAATTTAACAAAAATATTTTTGGAACTCTATTGAGTTATTTACAACTTCGATATTATTTTCACATTTTCTTACCAAGTTTATTTTCTAATGCAAGTTTTTCTCGGCGATCCGTTTAAAAGAACAATATGCACAGAAGTATTTTCGGTATATATTTCAGATTATCTCTGCATCAACTTTTGGACATCGTAGAAGGCGATGATTTCTATGAAGGTGATACGAAATTGAACCTCCTAATCAAAATACAGCAGAATCTGAAGAAGACAGCGATGTTTCAAACCAAGAAGCTGGCGATATAAAGTCAAGGATGCAAAATTTCTTTCGAGAATAGGGAAGATGAGGAAACTTATGAACAACTTTCTGCTTTCTGGACTTCTACTTCAAGCCACCACACTTTTCCATTCTTCGGAGAGTGATGATGAAGAAAATATACCACTTCCAGTTATACAACAGCTTTCCAGGAAGAAAAAAGGTAAAACTGATCAAAGAAAAAGAAGAAAAATGATAAATGGACGGGAGATACACCCGTACATACAAATATTGTATGAACACCACTTGTAATCCTGTGCCTCAATCTCGCAATGTACAGACGACCGAATCTCCAGCCTATTTCTTCAAACTTTTTTTCACGGAGGGGATCATGGAAAATATCGTTCACCAGACTAATCTATGAGTCACAAAAAAACATTTCTGTAAATTTTTCTATGGATGAAGCGTATGTTGGAGCTTTAATGCTGGACATGCCAAGTACCATAATAAACGCATGTATTGAAATGCCACTAATCTTACCCCTTCAATACTTCGGGACTCGATGAGACTCAACCATTTTGAGCTTCTCCTACGTCATCTTCACTTCAATGAAAACAACAATATTTCGACAGATAAACTTCACAAATTGAGACCACCTATTGACGGATTTAATCAAATTTTTGAGTGTACTATGGAGAACATTATGCGAAGCAATATATGAAAGGAAATCCAATCATGTTTGGTTTTAAAAATTGTGCCCTTTATCAAAGTGGTACAGTACACTAGTATACACTGGTATATCTGATAATAAAAAACAATTTGATTTCGGTGGCGATGTTGTACATATAATACTAAAGCAGTAAGAGTTATTTCGAGGAAAGTTGAGGGGACGGTTGGAGTTTGAACCGGGCGGGAAGAAAATGTCGGCGCGGAAAAGCGGGGTCCGTAGGCCCCCGTAGGAATAATTTTTTTTCGGTAGAGAAACGTCTGAGGAAGATCCGAGCGAAATTCGGAGTCCCTAGCTCGAACGACGGAGGCGCGACAATTTTTCGAAAAATTTCGCCGAAACGTCGCCCCGGGCGAACGGAACGTCGAAACGTCGGATCTTTCGGAGGGCGATCGGAGAGGTCGATCGGGCGAAAATTCCGGGAAAAAGTGCCGAAAAAGCGAAAATAAAATACGTCTCCGAAATCTCCGGGAAGGAGGGGATAATTTCTATGGATTTTTGCAGCTATACAAAATATTTCTATCGCCTTCGATCGCTACGAAACCAGGACGACGAAGAAGCCTCGAGTTTCGCATTTCGCGCCGCAATAGTTAGATTCTCATAAAACCACGGGAAAACGAAAAAATCTTTCATCGAACGGAGGGCTATCGGCCGACTTTCGCAAATTTTCGCTCTATTTTCCAAATTCCGAAAATCTCCGAGGCACAGAAATTCGCGAAATAAACAAACCTCGAATTGTCAAAATACGGGTTTTCGTTTTAACCATCCTACTTAAACGGGGTCACCGGGAGAAAGGATTCGACCTTCGAACGATTCCTACATATCTCGAGATCGAGTCCGCGAAGGGAAATCGTCATGTCACGACTTAATTGTCGAATTTGGGACGGTTTTTGAGACTTACATTTTCGAAGAATAGAACGGAAACACGGGGGTGGAGCCAGTCACCGCTCCTTCTGCCCCTTATATCGCTATTCAATGTCGGAAGTGAGCGTTACCAACGTGTAAAATATAATGCTCTCTCTCTCTTCTGAATGAATATAGTGAGATGGAAATAGTTAGTAACTTTGATTTTCACCAACATAATTTCGGTACTAACAACATCTAAAATATAGTGCTCTCTCTTCTGAGTAACATTCGAATCTAACCTTATTTCAATTAGTCTTATATTCGGTCTGTCAAAACAAGTGATTCCGAATTTTATTTGTATAAAAAGTTTGACGAAACTTGAAATAAACTTTTAGAGGTAAGTGATCGTAGTTTGATGTTTAATTTATCCATGTTAATGTATAATTTGTTTAAGGAAAGAAACGATAGACTTTCAAAATTCATAAATTTAACATTCTGTGGTTATTCTAACCTAAACAATATGATTCGAACGAAATGTTATAATACAAAGGAATTAAGGAGACTTACAATAATGTTTGAAAGGTAAGTGAATGTAATTTGAGGTTTATTCATGTAATTTTATGTATATTTTTTTAGGCATACTCAAGAAATGAACTCAGAATTCACATATTTCCTTTTTCTTTCATGGTTATTTTAACCTCTATGCATTGAAAAATGTCCTGGAATTACTAGGATTTTTAACGAATCAATTGGAGGATCTTACAAAATGATGGGAGATATCCTTCGAGTTGCTATTAATAGGTATTGAGCTCTTTTATATAATAATATTTTTCTGAAAGGAATTCAATAAAGTTTTCGTTAGGTCATTTAGAGTATGTATCATATGAATATTGAAAGCTATCCACTTAAGACTATATGTGTATTAAAATATTCAAGCTGAATGTCAATATGACCGTGCCATTTCAAATTGAATTTTCGTTTCAGTTTATTCAAGTGGAAGTAAGTTTCTATTCTACAATTATTCCAATGTAAAAGTTAATGAGGTTCAATGTGTTCGACAATGTTCAAGTTTGAACCAAAGAAAATAAGATCTCAAATTTGCACAAAAGGTAATTATTGTGAGTTCCTTTCTTTCATAACTCATAGTTACTATTTCTCAGGAAATTTTATCAAGGTTGTTAAATGAATGACAGGAATTTCTCATTGATTTGAAGTTTAAAGTTTCTCTGTTATAGGTGTCTGATAGTGGGAAACATGATGTTCAAAAATGTAGAAGTAGCATATGAAGTTTCATTTTGTACAACAACAACTTTCAATCCAAGATTTATGAAAGTCACAGGAAACATGCTGCTACTTATGCGACTCATATTTTGGAAAAATTCAACTACTACTTGGAGAATGCTAAGCAATTTGACAATTTTTGTAATGGGTAGTTGTGCTATAGGTATTTCATATAATTGTGTAAAATGAGTATGCTTATCACGTAATATGGAAATATGAAGTTGTTTTAATGCAATTTTTTCTTTTCATTTTCATTTCATAGTATATTATAAAGATTCACAAGAAAATGAATTGAAGAGAAGTATTATTGAAGAATAGAAATTTCAATTATTAGAGAGCAAGTTTATAAGAAACTGACTACTCGAAACCAACTGCCAATTCGACAGTTAAGGATCTAGGAAATTGACAGTTACAAGAAACAGTGAAACTGATATATAGTTAATATCATTGTATTGTATATGAGGGTCCATAATGTTATTTACAAATTTGTGGATCTCGTTTCTGCTTTCCATAAGATCACTTCAATTGAAAAGATGTTTGTTCTTTCTGGTAAGTAAATTGTGTGAATTTTGGTCAATTTGAATTTATACAAAATAGTTACATATAAAGAAATCACATAAGGTGAAATTTCTATGTGTTCAGTAGTGAACACTCAAATTTTAATTTGAGATGAACTTTCATTTTCTATTTCAATAATATACTTGAGAAGTCATTCTTCCATCTTGCTGTTTCAAGCTCATATTTGTTGTTTATTATAATTCATGAATCTTATTGGATTCTTATCGGATCTAATACGAATCAGAACTGTTGAGTAAAAATTAAAAATTTGAAACTATAGATCTGCTTATATTGATCTTTCTGAAGTATATATTTAATACTTTTGGAACTAGAAATTTGGAATATTGTGAATTTATATTAAAGTTGTTGATGATTGAATTTCTATGCCTAAAGGGTGATTGAACAATTCGTTTTTTGAATCAATGTTGAAATGTTTTTAATTTCATCTTATGCTAGCTCAGTTGGCGAGAGTTGAGATTTTCAAATTTAATGTATCCCTTTGAATTGGGATAGTAGTGATAGTGTTGAAATTTGTGTGGTTGATGATATCCATAAAACAATACTGGAAGCTGAGATAATGTATGAGAGATTTCCATGTAACATAAAGAACTATTGAGAAAATATATGAATAATGAAGTGAAAATAATAAGGCGTTCAGTATAGATAGAGTTGGATATGAAAAGGCGTTCAGTATATTACGCGTTTAGTATATAGGCTATTTAGATGTAAAAGACAATCTTAATGGGCTCACTAGTTTTATATCCAATTCGATTAACAAGACTGGAATAGGATAAGGGTTATAAACTTTATTTCGATAAGTACTTTACTGGTATTGATGTAATGTCCCATCCAACGGACCGCAATAGTTCTGCTACTAGTACTATACGCCAAAATCATTTAGAAGGATGTCCTTTCCCAGAGAAGAATGTATGGAATAGAGAAAAAGAGGATCTGTTTAGTTTTTATCGAACGAGAAAATTCTGATGGCTCAATGGAAAGACAACAAGGTGGTAACGATGGCCATCAACTTGGAAGATCAATCTATGATGACCTCTAGACGTTGGTGCAAAAAAGCCAAAGCCAAACAAAGTGTTCCCCAAATAAAAGTGGTATCAAATTACAATAAATACATGGGAGGGGTTAATAAGATGGAAGGATCAGATGCTTACCGATCGAGAATGCGGCGAATAAAATGGTACTAGCGCATTTTTCAGTATTTGTTCGATGTGAGTGTGATAAATGGCTGGATTTTAATGATGAAACTGAGATCTGAAGATTCAAACTGTACAAATCTTCTAACATTCAGATGTCGCATAGCCGTGAGCTTCCTGGAAAAATATGGGAGCAGATCGGTCAGAAACAGCCGACAGTTTGTCAACAATAACGATGTTAGATTCGATAATGTGGGACATTTTGTTAAATACTCTGAAAGTGACAAGAAATGTAAAATGTGCCATAAAAATTCGAAGTTCATATGTGATAAGTGCAATAATGGCGTAAACCCTAAAAACTGTTTCGATTTTCTTAAGAAATAATGCCGAAAAATATGATGTTAATATTATAGTATTTAGTTTATTCAAATGATTTACTATCTAAATCTAAATAAATGAATTTCTGAACCAAATATGCTCTTATGCATATAGTTTTTTAAACGGATCACCTTTTTTCTAAACTGAGAGAGAAAATTTGAAAATAACGACAAAACCCCGTTTCAGCAGATAAATTATATTAATTTCAAGAAAAAATTATAATCAAATCAAAAATTTTTCCACATGCACTAATGGGTTAATATGAAATTAGGTTAGTATTTATATAAGTTCCTTTTATGTTCTTGACCACCTTAAAATGACTTGATGGTCAAAACCAGTCGTGTTTGTGAAAATAAGATTGTGGAAAATATAAAATATGTTTTACTTCATCTTCGTTGCTAATTTACGGCATCTAGATAAGCAGGACACGAACGCATATCTGAGAACCCCACAGACGCAGGCGCCCTGTGAACAATTGATCGCTTAGAGATAAAATAATTTTATGTTACGACATAGCGATCGAACTAAGTACAAACAAATAAATTGCGTACTCCATTATTTAATCCATGGAAAAATATCATGTTATGTAAACGTTTTTTATGTGACTGTTATTTGTATTCTGAATAAACCATGATCCATATCGATCTAAACTTATTGCAATATAAATGTCTACATTTCACATTATTCCATCAACAATATAATAGTACACGAAAAATAGTACCACATCGAAATAAATTGATATATCGAGCGGTTCACGGCCACAGAAAATTTATTTAGGGGGATTGGGCATGAATTTTGTCGCATCCGAACAACAATCACTTGTTTTTGTATGAGTTGCTGCCTCATCACAAATCGTTTAAAAAAGCAATAAATATGGAAAACATTCCAAGCATGTGATATGCGCCTTCATATCAGAATGTTAAATCGAAAATGAAATAGGGTTTTACGTTATAGAAACAGCAAATTCAGCAGAGTTGCATACGGAATGGGATCGTTACGATAGATTCGAGTACTTTCAAGAATGCAAAAAATTGGAGACGTTAAAAAAAATGTTAATGGGCGTAATAGCTTTGTCGACGTGAAAGCATCACATAGTTTCTTCTTTTTTGATATCATTGACCTATTGACGCCCAATTTCTTTTTTGCCTGATATTTGTTATATTTGACAGTTTTCAAAGAAAAAAACGAACGAAAGATTTAGTTAAAATGTATTAGAATATTTACCAAATAAATTATTTCTGAAAGTGTACTGAAAAAAGACAGTGTGCATATCAACACCTTAATTTGAAATTCTACACGAATGAAATATTTAGTGCTGTAATGGGTTGGGGTTAATTTAACAACACTTTTGATTTAAGTATAGTTTGTACATAAATTATAATATTTTATAAACGTGAAATTCCGTGTATAGCTACCACGTGATAGAATAATATAGAGACCTATTAAATAGTTAGATATGAAAACGAATCAAGAACTGAAGTTGATTGTAGAATGAATGTTGAAAAAATGAGGACTGAATCATTGAGTCTGAGCGAATATATATCTTCTTCGTCATTGACACCTATACAGGGTGCTTCAGCGAAAACTAAACAGAGGCTACCAAGATATTCATTTCTGATCAAAATGCAAAAACAAGTCTATTTTTGCTTGAAGGAGGACATCTTTTGGGGTACAAAACTTGCCTGAAATGTCAACCCCCTAAGCAGGGGTTGCAATCCTTGAACATTATGAATAGGGAAGATGGGTCAAGTGATGACTCAAAGGAAATGTGGTATTTTTGTCTACATCGCCCTGAACGAATTTCTATTTTTCATTGAAAACTGTGAAAGATACAGGGTGAGCAATTGAAAGGTAGGGAAGAATATTTCCCTGAGACTATTCAAGTTTCAGTGGAGTAAAATGGAACAGATCCATGCTGATCAATGTCAGTCATCATCAAGTACCATCCTCAACTCGAATTTCAACCCCTAGAGCAGGGGTGACAACCTTTGAAAATTTGAAGGGTAGATGGGTCGGGTGATTACTCGAAACAAAGGTATTATCTTTGTCTGCTTTTCCGTTAAAGAATTTTCATTTTTGAATGAAAACTGTAGAAGATACAGAGGGTGCCACTGAAAAATAGAGAAGACTATTGCCCCAAGACTATTGAAGTATTAGTGCGAAAAACTGGAATAGATGCATTTAGATCAAAGATGATAGCTTTTGATCTGGAATGAATCTGTTCAATTTTTTTGCACTAATACTTGAATAGCTCAGAGCGATAGGTAGTCTCCTCTATTTTTAAGTAACTCACTCTGTATCTGCTACAGTTTTCAATCGAAAGAGAAAAATCGTTCACGTGGATGCAGACAAAATGATACCTTTCTTTCGAGTTATCACTCGACCCATCTACCCTCTTCCAAATTTTCAAGTGTGGTTACCCCTGCTCTAAGGGTTAGAAGTCGAGATGAGGATGGTACTAGATGATGGCTGCCATTGATCAGCATGGATCTATGCCATTTCACTTCACTGAAACTTGAATCCCACGGAAATAGTCTTCCTTATCTTTCAGTTGCTCACCCTGTATCTTTTACAGTTTCCTATTAAAAATGGAAAGTCGTTCAAGGCAAAGTAGACAAAGATACCAACTTTCTTTTGAGTCATCACTCGATCCATCTTCTTTATTCAAAATGTTCAAGAATTGCAACCCCTGCTTAGGGGGTTGATATTTCAGGCAAGTTTTGTACCCCAAAAGATGTCTTCCTTGAAACAAAAATAGGGTTGTTTTTGCGTTTTGATCAGAAATGAATATCTTGGTAGATATAGCCTCTGTTTAGTTTTCGTTGAAGCACCCTGTATAAATGATAATACAGTTAAAAATAATAATCTATTCTCTTCTTCTGGAAAAGCAGATATTCGAGGGATCACTCGACCCATCTACCCTCTTCCAAATTTTCAATATTCCAAATGTTCAAGGATTGCAACCCCCGCTTAGGGGGTTGATATTTCGGGCAATTCTTCTACCCCAAAAGATGTCCCTCTTGAAACAAAAATTGACCTGTTTTTGCGTTTTGATCACAAATGAATATCTTGGTAGATGTAGCCTCTGTTCAATTTTCGTTGAAGCACTCTGTATATATCACTGACTGAATTGACCTGGACAAAGGATCGTTTGAAATACATATGGTTCTAGCAAAGTGTGGGGTCAACAGGTGCCACATAATTTATGATTGAAATGACAATAATGCTAAAAAATTCTCTAGGTTTTGAAAGTTCTGGATTCTGTTTCCCTTATTTTGAGAAGTGACCATTGAAATATTGTGAGTGGCTCGATTTCACATGTTATGCCACGTTAAATGGTAATGAAAGAAGTGTTTTTTTCATTACATAGTAGATAGGTGGTCCGAAGTGGTAATGTATATTTGTTCGTTGTTTAATTCCTATGGCAAATCATAGGCCTACCATAGAATTTTAAAAATGATAGGTGGTGTATAACAGAGTACAGATACATTAGAGTGCTAATTTATAATTTTTCATGATATAAAGCCAAAAATTCCATACGAAGTGCCACGGTTCACTTGGCACATTTTTGATGATTTTTATGATATACACGGCATGTCGTTTGTTCTTTCTGAAAGATCAAGTAATATTTTTGGCTGTCGTATCGGCTAGCAACATTTTCAAAATGTGATGGTTTATCTCTTTTTAGTGTTGACGAATTTATTTCTGGAAACCACCGAATCATACAAATCTACTTTAGAAATAAGGGGTTATTTCAAGAATCTCTCCGGATGATTCTGCTACCTCTGATATTTTTTATAAGAAGTGCTTCTAATAGGAGTACGGTAGAAAAAAGTTAGTTACCAAAATCCGGGTGATATGGTAATGCAAGCATTTTTAACAGTAAATCAGAATATCCTAAGACAATCGAATGACCGAATAGAAGCAGTACAGCTTACTTCTGATATGGTTTCCAACCACATTTTAAACCCATAGCGAATCGTTTTTGCTTTTATGAATCCATGCCTCCCAAAATAGGGTACCATCGATGCACCCGCGCTATATGTTTCGTTTATGGGGGTAGTACACTTTAAAAATAGAAATCGATTCTGATTTTTTTTTTCATTTTCCAATTCATTATATCTTCAAAATTCGCCTCTCAAAATTTCGTAAAAAAATTAGAACCAGAAAAAAGTTGTTTTTCGCTTTTTCGCCTCTGTCCGCTGGTAATATCCGTAATCGATAGTTAACCGACCGCTGCTCTCCGCTTCCTTTCAAATTATTCCTATTGTATAACAAAATACGAAACGGTTAGCTTTTTTAACACGTGACCAGTATTGGTCAGTGTGTATCTTATCTCAGAACAATATTTCTTGTGTATTATTATTATATAATCGTGGACTTGCGCAGTATTTCAGCTTTTAGCTGGATATATCCACCTTTTCCAGATTCTGCAATCAAAGGAAATACCTTCGATTAGAATATACTTGACATAAATTTTCTTACTATCCTACATGTATTGAGAATTACCGCTCTTTGCATTTCTATATGATATTCTTATGCAACTCAAATTTCTTGAGGCTATCATGCAAACTATTGGGTATTAACCCAGTCAAAGAAATGATGACAGGAACGATATCTATTTTATCGAGGTGCCACATCTGCGTGATCTCAATAGCAAGGTCTGTGTATTTGGACTTTTTCTCCTGGAACATGTTCAGGACGTTGTTATTATTCGGTATGGCGACATCCACCAGCATTGCTGTTCTGGCTCTCTTATCATACACCACTATGTCCGGTCTATTATTCGTCACCATTCTGTCAGTGATAACAGGCCTATTGTAGTATAATCTGATAGAGTAGTTTTCCAATACGGGCGCCGTTTGATACTTATAATATGGCTGGAAGGCATTCAAAAGTCCGTACTTGTGTGCAAGTTTCTAATGGATCCTGTTGCACACTTGATTATGCCTGTGAAGTCTCTATTGGGCAGTTGTTCGCATCCGGACGTAATATGCTGTATAGTCTCCGATCTTATTTAGCATTTCCTGCACCTATCTGTTTGTAATGTTCCGGCCTCAATTATAAATTTTTTGTAGTTGTTTGTAGCGATGACTTGGCCTTGGATGGCCATTAAAAATCCTTCTCTTTCAGAGAATAGTTCTCATTTCATCAACCATTCATTGGAAGCTTCTTCGTCGATGAATGGTTGATTAATCTCATGGTAATTTCGTCCATACAATTTCTCTCATGACAATCGCTCTTGATTTTCAGTATTTGATAGGAACGGTTGATTCAGCAGGTCTTCCCTGGTAGCAAAATTTAGAGGTGTATATCCCTCATCAGCCAACGATACCACTCTATGGAAGTCAGAAGTGCGAGCATTTGCAGAGAAGAATTCTCTGAGATTTTTAATCTGTGCGGTGTGTAAATTGACAACATCCATTAATCCGCGTTCTCTTCTTTCCGCTTTAAAGTTGTTCCTATCACAGACGATTTTGCATAATGATTGTTGTACTTTGTGAGCATCGTTCGAGTCTGCCTTTGAATATCATTCAGTTCTTTCTTAGTCCATCTGATTATTCCAAATGAGTAAATCAACACTAGAATAGCCTAGGTGTTAATTGTCTTGACTAGATTCCCCGAGTTCAACATTGATTTCAGCACAGTCTTCGGACGGTGACTGTATTCTGAACGAATCTTCTCCTTTGACAGTTTATGTCCTGCAATCTGGCTTGTTGGTATCCCAGATATTTGTAAGTTCGCCATCCTTCAAATACTGTATATCACCAGTTGGAAGTTGTGATTCACCGTCTAGGACTTTCCCTCTTTGAATGTTCAGGGTCTTACATTTTTCAATTTGAATTTCATATGAACACCTGCCGAGAACTTACTGACAGTTTTCAGCAGATCATCCAATTGCTTCTTGTTCGAAGCATACAATTTGATGTCATCCATATACAGTAGGTGGGAGATTGTATGATAATTCCTTTCTGCTTTTATCCTAAATCCGTATCCTGTTCTATTTAGCATTGAAGACAATGGCTTCATATTCAAACAGAACCATAATGAACTCAAAGAGTCTTCTTGAAAAATTCCTCGATGTATGGGTATCTCGTCAGTTTTAATTGACTTATTGTTCATGTTGACCTGCAGGGACGTGCGCCAGTGTGTCATTGTTGTCTTTAAGAATTCCACCAGAGCTGGATGAATTTTCTATATCTGCAATACTTCGACAAGCCAAGAATGAGCGGTACTATCGAATGACTTCAGATAATCGAGAAATTCTAAATGAACATTCCGATGCCCTACGTGTGCCTGTTTCATTATCACAGAATCGATGATGAGTTGTTCCTTGCACCCATGGTGTTTCTCTCCTCAGCTTAAATATTGTTGTCTTCAAGGTGTTGGTATATTCAATTGAATATGCAAGAGGTGAGTATTTTGTAGAGCATTGGTAGACAAGTGATTGGCCTATACTTAGATGGATCCTGTGTTCTATCGCTCTTAGGTAGCATATATGTTAAGCCTTGTGTTAGGAAAGTGAGTGTTTTCCTGGGATGTTCATGAACATACGTGAGCTGTCTCGCTAGGGCTCCATGGAGCTTATCAAACTTCTTGTACCAGAAGTTGTGGATATTATCTATACCTGTGGCCTTCCAATTGTTGGTCGCTCTTACTACTGTTGCGATTTCTACCCCCGTTATTAATTCGAAGGCCATATGTTCGATATCAAGGCGTTGTTTTTCATTCGTGATCCATTCCGCATCTTTGAAGCTTCCTCTGGTGTTCGACCATAGCGATGACCAATAATCGGTCAACCACTGTACGTTAGGTACTTCTCTGTTATTGTTTTGTCATTTTCCTTATGAAAATTGGCCGCGCTTTGGAGGAACCTTTGGTTTTGGTGTTTCCTTTTCGTATCTAGAGAGCCTCTTTGCTTTTGCTCGGAGTTTCCGCTCCAAAGTATCCATGTACACGTCGATGTGTTGGTTGTGATTAGGCTGTTTTGTGTTCGTACCAATTTTTGTATAAATTTTGCGAATATGTGATTTCAAGCACTTTGAGGGTTCTTTGTTCTTCAGAAATTGTGTGAGGCGATAGATTTCAGTTCTTATATTATCAATATTTTTTCTAGTCGTATTTGCCATGGTGGTTTTCTGACGTGTTTTGAATCAGAGTTGCGGAGACTTGATGTTTGTGTAGTCGAAGAACTGCTACCACTTCACAGTGAACCAAAGTGTGAATCTTCTCCAAGGTCTTCTGGTCAGTATATTCTTCAAACACTTAGTTTATGCTTGCTAAGAAGATATTGGTCTTGTTCGTCTTAAGTTTCTGCCGTTAAGTTTAGTTGTGTTACTACCAATGAATTCAGTTATTGCTCTGTTGAGTTCTGATCTCGCTAAATACATAAATTCGATCTGCAGATTCGGCTCAGGAGGACGTTTTATGTTAATATTCGTTTTTGTGGCTTCGATGATATCGGTAACACTTTTATTTACTTTTGCAGGAATACCGTTATGAGTATCATCTTCACTTTTTCTGTATTATTGTTATTATTATTATACAAAAATAAGCGCAGAGGACAAGGTCCTATAGAAGCCCAAAACAAATTAATATATACGTAAATTGAATAGGATACAAAATACTGTGTTCAGCTCTGCCGACACACACTTGAAATAGGATGAGTACGTAGTGGTAGCATGCGAAGAATTATGCAAAAAGAATTAGGTCAAGTCCATTCGTAAATAAGTTCTACGATGAGGCGTCCACAACCTCTGCGCCTAAGCTGTTCCAAGAGTCAAATATCCTGTTCGAGAAAAAATGTTGGCGAAGCTTTGTCCTGAACACCTCCTTTCGTAACTTCAGCCCATTACCTCGCAATCGTGCATCAGTGTTAGGCGTGAATATGCTTGACATAGTCGAACTTTAAGATTCGATAGGCGAATATGAGGTCTCCACGAAGCCTACGCTGACAACAATGGAAAATGTTGGAGTCATTATAACTTGGTCTAACTGAACCGAAGGACATTCGTGTAGCACTGCGTTGTACTTTTTCTAAAAGGTTCTTGTCACGCACCAGAACCGGACACCTGTACCAGCGTACTCAAGCAACTGACGCACATAAGTTTTATAGACATTTAAGGAGGAACCTATCCTTATAGAATATCTTCTCAAGGAAAAATTATAAAAATCGAGAAGTGAAAGAAGATCTCACGAATTCCATGACTATCAGCAAAATTATGAAGCCGATCATTCTTATAGAAGTGCATCTGCAAGAAAACTAAATGGAAAAAGTGATTTTGACGTGAAGATCAATGATAGCAATACGAATTGTTTGTCAATTTCCCGTAGTTTTTTCAGCGTTAGCGTTTATATCCAAGTGCAAAACTTGTAATAGTGATATTTCTTCTACTGAATCCTGAATCCGTTTAGTTTAATATATAAATATCGAATGTGCTTGTAGTGACAGAAGAGTAAATTTTTCAGAATTAATAAATACATTACATTACATCACATTCGTGGGGGGCGATTGGCTTTGCAAGCATTTCCGAACTGCGACCAAATTGGTCTTTCGTTCGTAACTCTTCTTATTCATTTCCCTATAGGTCTAGATCCCTTACAAAATTAAGAATCTCCCTGGGAGCTTTCGCTTCTACTTCGTGCGGCTCTAGTTTATCGCTACCGAGGTGTATATGTCTTTGACGGACAGTTGCGATGCAACTGCAAAGAATATGTTTGGCAGTTTCATCGCCTTTAACATTCTGTATGTTGCCGTTTCCGATTTGCCCATTTTATTGAGATGGTATCTCAGTGGGCAGTGTCCAGTAAGAAGGCCTGTTATGATCCTCAAATCGTCCCTAGAGATCGAGAAGCTGTTTTGTCTTCTTTGGTGAATAGTCAATGAACTTTTTCGCTTGCCTTTGGCCTGGAGTTTTCTTCCCGTATTCTTTTTTGCTAGATTCTTCCCATCGTTCCAGTTCCTGTCGTCTGTGCGGCTTACTTAGACCGCAGAACGGTTCAGGTCTGGTGGGTGGGATTCCAGCAGCTGGTTTGGCCAGTTCGTCAGCGGCTTCATTTCCTTGTATGCCATCGTGGCCAGGCACCCACCACAGGAAAAGTTTGTTCCCCTCAGCAAGTTGCTTCAAGGATTGACGGCATTCTCAGACAGAGATGCTCCGATAACCATAAGAGTTTAGAGCTTTTATCACTGCCTGACTGTCCGTTATAATGTAAATATTTGCCCCTTTGAGTTTCCTTCGTAGTCCCTTCTGGCAGCAAAGGTTTACAGCAAGTGTTTCTGCTTGCATGATAGTGTAAGTAGAGCCCAGAGGCACTGATGAAGAGTACTTGGGTCCATATATGCGAGCTTCTGTTCCATCAATCGTTTTTGATCCGTCCGTGTACCAAATGCAGGATTTTTGGTCTAATTGATTCATTTTTCCCTTTACGATGGTGCGGTCTTCTATAACCACTTCGAAGGGTGTGTTAAAATCAAACTTAAGCGGCATTTTATCCGATGGTTGTGATAAGATTTTTGGCGCTATGTAGCCCAGAATCCCCAGGTGTCCCTTCAGATCACCAGGTAATAGTTTTTTTGTGTCTTGGAGTCGTAATGCCGCTATCAGCGCCTCCCTTTTCAATTTTATATGAAGAGGAGGGAGATTTAGGAAAACCTCCAGGGTAATAGTCGGGGTGCTTCTCATAGCACCTATTATGCCCAAGCACGCAAGCCGCTGCAGTCTTTGCAGCTTGTATTGCGTAGTTATTTCTGATGTTTTCGTCCACCATACTAACGATGCATATATCAATAAATAACTCGTTTGAAATCAATCGGCGCATAAATTTTTTTTCTGATTGCTCGGCCTAGGCTTTAGCGGCCTTTTTTGCTCTCTTATGGATATGCTAATTTTTGATAAGACATCTTATTATAAGATTAAAGAGACGATAATAATTGCTATAATTTGTAGAAATTGAATTAAGAGAAGGGTTTCCCCGAATATGAACTTTCTGTATCGGGAGACGGCACTTGGTCGAAGCGTGGATTTAGTTCATTGCTATGTAAGTATTCTGGCTAAGTCTTAGATTATTTCGTTTCTTCGAAAACATGCAAGACCTGTAAAGTAATGCATTCAATGTTGAACAAAGTGGATTTTGAAATATGGTATGAGATTGAGCACAGTAGCGAATGCTGTTCTAATTACGAAGTTTCAAAAATTCCATTAACCTCTATAATCCAAAATATATATATTACATAGGTGACGGTTATTCTAAGACGTTCACAAATTTTGATGTACATAAACTGGAGTCTGTATTGCATGTCGTCAAACGCATATTTCGTCAACTAAAAGACGCAAAAAGTATTATAGTTCAATTGAAAAGGATTAGAAAAGAAGAAGAAAAAAGAAGAATTATTACAGAAAAAGAAGAATGAGAATGTACAAGTATCATCAGCCAAAAAAAGAATAAAGTCTGAGCCGAAACCGCCTCCGCCAGTAAATACTCAAGATTTGACTGGTAAAGTTATGAAAGAAATGTACACAAATTATGCCTAAGCAATTCAACGGATCTCAGATTCGGTTGAAAAATTGATGAAGGAAATATTGGCAGGTTATTACCATAAGATTTTTACAGATGATGTGCCGCGCCACGAATACCCAGAGTGGTGCAAATACTTGAAGGCTCAATCAGATAATGCCCCATTCCATCACAAACCAGCGCTCAATGAAGAAGTTCAAAACTATGTGAAGCCTGTATTTGACAAACGAACTGATGAGGAATTATTGAAAAAATAGTCGAAATAATAATGAGTCATAAAACAGTACCCTTTGGACAATAATTTCCAAACATAACTTCGTTTTAAGGGAATTGAGTGTGCATATTTTGCTATCACTGTTCAATGAAGGGTGAATGACCCTTCTGAAAATGATAAAAGTTAAGGGATTTAAGATCGGGATGACTGCTTCCAATTATGCCGAAAATAAACACTCTGAACGGATTGCTCAAGTTGAAAAAGTAAATACGTCCACTTAAAAAGAAGCGCGTGAAGCAGAAAAAAAAGCCGCCCTAGAGGAACAATTGGCATATGAGGATTAAGGAAAATTTTTGTATGGTCCAAAGATAGCCGACTGAGCAATGGTGAGTATTATAATTCATTATTTTCAATAAAATTCACTAAATAAACAGAAAAAAAAATTTTAACTCGTTTTTGTCAAAAGGACGTTTTACTATACAGGGATATCCACCGGGACCGTCCCGTAAAAACTTTTTAAGTTCCAATTACAATATCAAGCTGAAATTTTATACGCTGCTAAAACTAGCGATATCCAATTGGAGTGAAATATTTTCGGAGTGATACCATTTCCGGTTATACCGGAAGTGGGTCATCACTTTGTTATTTCAAACGGATATCATCCTTTTTTATTATACATCTAGAACCGACATTTGAGCAAGGCATAAAACACCCAAGTTCTTGGCACTTATCTGTCACAAACAATTGACAGATTTAATTATTTTTGTTATAAACTCGATTTTTGAGGTAAGTTTAAAGAGATTGTAGCTCGTAGATCTTTTGCACTAGAGACACAATTTCAGATGGAATTGTATAAGCATGTACTATACCCATCTCTTATAGTTCCGAAATAATTTAGGAATATATTGAATTCTGATGATTCTGCAAGAACTAACACAGAATACTTTGAAATATTTGAATCAAGTAGCTGAACTGGCTACGCTCACCTGACAGGTATCTAAATTTAATGTACTTGTCACTTCGTTCATTCGAATTTGATATTTCGACAGGAATTTTCGTTACTTCAGATTGAAAATATCCAAAATATACAACACATTTGGAATGAAACCACTGGTTATTCAAACGAAGATATATTTAATCATTTTTTAATTCCTTTTAGAATGTCAGAAAGTAGTGTTTAGAAATTGCAGGCAACTTAATAACCAATTTCCAAATTTACCGTCTATGAAAAAAATTAAAATTTCGAAGCATTAGAATCAATTTTCTACTATTCGGATGAATGAAAATTGTAGGAACTTAGTAATAATCAATCATCGAAAATAATTACATTAATGCGAATAAATGACAGCAAACATCATAGGAGAAAACTAATTTACGATCTGAATAAATGTTCAATATAGGCCCCATTTTGCACGATACACTTGACAGCTCGAATACGAGCATGATGAGTTACCCTCCTAGTTTCCTCAGGATCAATATTACGAAAAGAATAACGAATGCGCTCTAGTAACTCTTCTTTACTTCTTACAGGAATAAGTTCACTTCACTCTTGATTTTTCCCCATAAATAATAATCAAGGGGCGTCGAGTCCAGAGAACGCGGAGGCCATAAATTTGGTCCTTGATTACCCCACCATCTATCCTCGAACGTTTCTGTTAGCTGCCGATCTACAGCTCGTGTTTTGTGTGCTGGTGCACCACCCATTTGGTAATAGCAATCCCTCAGAATGTTAAGAGGTAATCCATCTGAAAAGTTTGCTTATGTTCTCCTCAAAATTTCCAGGTATCTTTGTCCATTAAGAATTTCCTCATGAATTTGCTAGGCCAGCAAATCATTCATTAAAATTGCAAAAACGTTCACGCTGAATTCATTTTAGAAATCAATAACTTCAATGAAATGTGGATTTTCTGTGTGCCAAAAATGTCGATTTCTCCTGTTGGTTATTCCAATTTCATTGAACTTGGCTTCATCAGACCATATTATCTTATGCAGAATTGTCTCATCATCTTGAAGCCGAATTAATAAATTTTCACAGAAATTTTGCCGCTTGGGAAGGTCAGTTGGTTTCAATTTTTGTAATCTGATGAAAGAATACGGGTGCATGTTATGTTTCCTAAGGATCCTTTGAATGGAAGTATAACTCAATCCAATATCCATTGATGCTGACTTAATGGACGCATGAGGATTGGCACGAAAATACGCTATCGTATTAATTTGATTGTCGTCGTCCTCGAGGATTGGTTTTCTTGTAGTTTCAATGTATTTTATTCCTCCAAATTGCAGAAAATTGCTTTTAATCCTTCGAAATTTTGTTTTACCCACAGGCGCCTAATTTGGAAATTGGTTATTGAATTGCCTGCAAGATCTATCTACCGCTTCTAGACATTCGCCTTGAATTAAAAAGAGATTAATCATATCCCCGTTTGAATAATCAACCATTTTATCATCAATCTGGTGTTTTTCAAAAATTTTCACTTCAAATTACTAACAATTCTTGTTGAAATATCAAATTCGAATGAACGAAGTGCAGAGTACATTACTTTTAGGCACCTGTCAGGTGAGCGTAGCCAGTTCAGCTACTTGATTCAAATATTTCAAAGTATTCTCTGTTAGTTCTTGCAAAATCATCAAAATTCAATATATTCCCAAATTCTTTCGGAAATATAAGAGATGGGTACAAGACATGCTTATACATTTCCATCTGAAATTTCACGCTTCATCTGATAGCGATATAAGAATTGGCACGAGCCATTTGAAAAAATTGAGATATTGCTGTTTGAAAAAGGCCAAATTAAAAAAATCATACAAAACAACGCAATAAACATTTGACATGTGTGGACTGCTTAAAAAATTCCTTTATTCTTCTTCTATCCACCCAAGCAAAAATTGTGTCTGTAGTGCAAAAGATCTACGAGCTGCAATTATCTTGAAAGTTCCTCAAAAATCGAGTTTATAACAAAAATAATTAAATCTGTCAAAAGTTTTGACAGATAAGTGCCAACAACTTTGGTATTTTATGCCTTGCTCAAATGTCGGTTTTATATGGATAATAAAAAAGGTAGATTGCCATTTTAAATAACAAAGTGATGACCCTCTTCCGGTATAACCGGAAGTGGTATCAAAATATTTCACTCCAATTGGAAATCGCTAGTTATGGCCGCGTATAAAATTTCAGCTTGATATTGTAATTGGAACTTAAAAGTTTTCAACGGACGGTCCCGGTGGATATCCTATACAGTGTGTTCCAACGAAAATTTGACCCCCTATAACTCCGAAATGAGTAACATTAGCGAAAAACACCAAGACACGTCGATTTTTTGTTTCGAGGGGGCATTTTTCGAAATAATTCGAAACTTCTCAGATCAACCCCTACCCCAGCAACCCTAACTTTGAAATTCATCATAGGGAATAAGGGTCGAGTGGCACCTTACTGAAAAGGTCTGTCAATTCTCCACCTTGATCTGTCATTTTAGAATTTTAAATTAACATACAGGGTGTCCCAACCAAGGGTGAAGTTGAATTTCTGGAAATCCCAAATACTAAATGAAATAGATTTATTTTGGCATAATGCAAGCGCAGGTTTATGCTCGGTCTAGAAAAACGACCTACACTTGTGAATTTGGAGTTGGTGCAATCAACCCCTATTTCCAGCATCCCCACTCAAAATCATTCGATCGATAATAGGTCAAGTGGCACCTCGTTGGAAAGGTACTGCAATTTTCTCTTCGAATTTGGTATTTTCGAAATTCAGAATCATCATACAGGGTGTCCCGAAGCAGGAACATTGAAAATCCAAATAACTTTTGAAACTGGTTCATTTCGGTATACGAGAACATGTTTGATCCGAGAATAGGACTTTCTTGTGTGGTTATAGAATTTTGCAATCAACCCCTTCCATTCAGCATCCCCAACTTGAAAATCATACAAATAATTCAAGTGGCATATCTTCAGAAAGGTTTTTGTATTCCAGAATGATTAAAGCATTTCATTCAGTTCGGCTCTCCATACAGGATGTCGCTTTCGAAAATTCAATATCGTCATTTGAAATTATCAACTAAAATTAATTCGAAACTGTTAAAAGTATTGGGGTACGATGTGTTGAGCATCAATTACGAAGAAATAAAGCTGATTTCTGCATTGAAAATGTTCACATTTTTCATTTCCATCTGGCGTGCAGTCATCTGTTATTTCTCATTTTGCAATGAAATATTATTATTATTCAGATCAGTTCCTCATTATTGTTGTTGTTCGCCAGTTGAAATTAATCTGAAAATGGTTTATTCCACTGAGGAAAGGGTCGAAATTGTATCGACGTATTTTCGAAATAACAGTTGTGCCAAAGAAACGGCAAGGATATTCGATAGGAACCATCCTGAAAGAGAAAGGGAGTCAGTCACCAGTACGTTAAATATTTGGTTGACAAATTCCTAGCTACGGGTTCAGTGGCAAACAAAAACATGAAGTGGCATGTCCTGTCAGAAATGAGGCAACGGAAGTGGCAGTAGTGGGTCATCTACAAATGGAGAATACTACTTCGATCAGAAAACTATCTCGTCTGACTGGTGTATCAGCTGCAACTGTCCATAGAATCGTGAAACATCACAAATTTCACCCCTACAAGGTAAAATTAGTGCATGAAATAAACGAAGATGATCCAGATCGTCGTTTACAGTTTTGTGAAAATCTAATTGAAAACCTAAACGCTAATCCAAATTTTCTGAATAACATCTGTTTTTCTGATGAAAGCACCTTTATGCTCAGTGGTGAAGTGAATAGACATAATTGTCGATATTGGGACACACAGAATCCTCATTGGTTTAGAGAGGCCCACACGCAAAGGCCTCAGAAGTTGAACGTTTGGGCAGGAATTTTTGGCAATCATCTAGTTGGGCCTTTCTTTATTGAGGGTAATCTGAATGGAAATGGCTACCTACAGTTGTTAGAGGAACACATACATCCTAGATTGACAGAAATTTTACAGAACGATCCAACTCTTTCTGAGGACGAAATGCGTTTTCAACAAGACGGTGCTCATCCGCATTATGATGCTCGGGTGCGCCAATATTTAGACGAAAATTTCCCAGGAAGGTGGATTGGTAGAAGAGGACCTGTTAAGTGGCCAGCCAGGTCACCAGATTTAAATCCCTAGATTTCTTTTGTGGGGCCATCTAAAATCTAAAGTTTATGCCACAAGACCAGAAAACCTGGAGCTGCGGATGAGGATTATCACAGAATGCCAACTTTTGACTCCTGAAGTTTTCGCTAATGTGGGAACAGAGTTCGAAAATCGTCTGTATAACTGTATGGAGGTGGGCGGAGGTCATTTTGAACAATTGTTGTAATAATCAAGTTAGTTTTTCAATTGAATACAAGTTCAATAAATCTCGTTTTCCTGTTTAGATGAGCATCCAATCAGTTTCTCCATCATCCCTCATCCTGATCCTCACGCCAGAAAACCTCGATTGCCAAACTGAAACCAATGCCTCAGTGATTCAGAAAATAGAAAAATCTTTCTGGAACTTTGCCACTCAACCTGTAATCACTTGTATGATTTTTTGAGTTGGGGATGCTGAATGGAAGAGATTGATTGCAAAATTCCATATTCACGCAAGAGAGTCTTATTCTCGAATCAAACATAAACATGTTCTCGTATTATACCGAAATGAACCAGTTTCAAAAGTTATTTGGGTTTTCAGTGTTCCTGCTCCGGGACACCCTGTATGCTGATTCTGAATTTCGAAAATACCAAATTCGAAGAAAATTGAAATACCTTTCCAACGAGGTGCCACTTGACCTATTTTCGATCAAATGATTTTTGAGTTGGGAATGCTGGAAATAGGGGTTGATTGCACCAACTCCAAATTCACAAGTGTAGGTCGTTTTTCTAGACCGAGCATAAACCTGCGCTTGCATTATGCCAAAATAAATCGATTTCATTTAGTATTTGGGATTTGCAGGAATTCAACTTTACCCTCGGTTGGGACACCCTGTATGTTAATTTAAAATTCTAAAATGACAAATCAGAATGGAGAATTGACAGACCTTTACAGTAAGGTGCCACTCGACCCTTGTTCCCTATGATGAATTTCGAAATTAGGGTTGCTGGGGTAGGGGCTGTATAGGTGACACTCAATCTCCGGATTGCCTCGACAATTCAGCTCAAATTTGGTGTGGTAGTTTATTTAGGAAGTTTTCATGACAATTCACCACAAATATAACAAAATCGAATACAAAAAGATTGAACAAGCATGATAAAGTTCAAAAAATTGCGTATTTTTGAAAAAGTTTTCAAATTAGCCGCCATTCTAATTTCTTTTTTGGACAATATTCTGGTGTACTGTCACGTAAGAAGTTCTGCATTTTAATATGCAATTCGATTGTTATGTTTTGGATTCATCATTTCCAAGTTATCTGTCACCCACGTTTGTTGACGTCTCCATCTCAGCGTCACCTATAATTGGACATGTGATTGAAAAAAAAAATTTTTTTAATATCTTTGAAACTAGTTTCAATGTACATAAAAAGTTTCAAATTAATATGTAATAAAATGGACGAGGCAAAAAAAATTGAACATTGTAAAGATCTTTTTTAAGTGAACTACCCCCATAAGGGGCATATTCTCAAAATTTCGAATTCAATTTATTAAAAAGTAGTCGTACTTTGGTAAATGGATCATCTTGATTCAACATCGTTTTATCCTACAATGAAATATATGGGCATCCTTTCCTTATTCTTTTCAACATATTTTTAAACAAAAACTTGGCATCGTACAAAGAAATGTGAAGAGTGCTTTTTTCTTGAAAGGTAATTGAAAAATTTGAGCTTTGTTTTTTAGTTTTGAGAAATTAGTAGTTTCCTGGTTTTCCTTCGAAATTAATCTGTGTTGTGCCCATAGGCACGCCTCTGGTGAGTCCAAAATATTGCTTCGTATTGAAAATTATGCGAGTTCGAAAGTTTTGTACATTCCCCTAAATTTAACCTCAGATTCTCAAGCGGCTTACGAAAATTTAAATTAACTGGAGATTTTGAGAATAGAAATTATATGAGAATTGAAAACATTTCAACTTAGGAAAGTGAAATAGACGAAGCTTGCTGTTTTTGAGTCAAAAAATCAACACTTTCTTTCTCCCTGACGTGGTCGGTGAGAGTTTGGAATATTTCCTGCTGTATAAAATGAATTACAAAATTAATGAAAGAAATTTAAACTACGTTAGCTGCAAATCATGAAGCAAACAAGAGAGAATATAGGAAGATATTTTCCAGGCTCGAGTGGATGATGTATTCTTTCATCAAGGCGAGGCTTCATCCCGCAATGCTAGATTAATTCCAAACTGGCTCAACGAACATTTTCCAGGCAATAAATTTAGACAAACAGACCTGTTCGATGATCACTATTATATGCAGATCTCTTAGTATTATATATTCAATTTTAGTAGGATTATTTGAAAGATATTTTCGAATAATTTCGGCACAGTTATCAAAGAATGAGATTGAAGGAAATGGACAACTTTGACATATACCGGTTGTAACTGACATCCATGTAACTTTTTTCCCTTTAGAATGTTTTGATGAAATTGGGAATCGAATAGATTTTGAACTTGATAACATTAATATATTTGACATTTCGTTTTCGTTATGCCTGAAACGATACCAACTTTCGATTATTAAATAGGACACCCTGTATTCTTCTGCTTATTTTGATTGTTCATCTCATCTTACGACGTTTAGACATATTGCTGAAAGAAAAAAACACAATCTTTTTTTTTGCAATTTTCATCTTTCGTTCTAAACGGCCATGAAGAGTGACAATTGGCTCAGCTCAAAATCTCGTTTCACGAAAATACAAGATTATATCTGAAAATATAATTGCCCATTCTTTACGGGAGTCAATTTTATTAATAAAAGAGTGCACAGCGAAAACGAAATAACCATAATAAATATTCAAAAAATCCACCATTCTCACAAACAATTGATGGCTTACCTCACAACATTATTTAACTGTTCGGCTGTAATGCCTATAATAGCCTGTTCAAACGGTTCCACAATTCTTGTTGGGTTCTAACAGGTGCTTGGTAAACCGCGTTTTTCAAATGATCTTGTTTATTTTTTATTCCAAGGAACAAACGTTGTCACAGTAACATTAAAAAATGTGTGAAATAAATATAAACAATTTTGATGAAAAATTTTATTAGTATATCATCCAGTTACTACCGATTCGTATGTTGCGAGAACATGTCAGGCGGCAGTTTGTTCATTTTTCCTGTTCAGACATGAATATCGCCTGGAGCGCTATAAAAGCGATGCATCGCCATAGGCGTTTTTGAATCAGTTAGTTCACTGGACCGTGCAACTAGTGAATAAAAGCAAGTAATCCTATTAATTTTTACATATGAAGTTATTTTTATTTTGTTAAGTGTGGTGTTGTGTTGTGTAATATTTTGTTTACTACTTTTTTTTCTTAAATTGAGTGCCGAATACCTGCTGATTGCAATTTCAACGGCTGGATTTATTATAAAATGGTAAGTGTTCCCTACTTTATACTATCAACATTAACCCTTTATAGGATACTGGTTATAATTAATTTTTTTAGCCAAATATCTTTTCATTAATTGAAATGTCATGTACAAGTTTGAAAAACTAACTGGTTTTATCCATAACTCGTTTAGATTTTATGCTATTGGTCTTTCTAAGAAACCATTTTGTAGGGTTTTTTAAGGGCTATACGATCAAATTAGTTTAATATCTTTTTTGCCTTTTTTTTTGAAAGAATTTAAGCTGCCCTATAAAGGGTTACAAACTATTGGCTACTTAGTTAACTTTTAAGAATATTTCCTACCCTACCCACATGATGCTTATTATTGTGGTTACTTTTGAGGTATATTCCTAATTCCCATGAGTACTAATTATTAATTCGTTTTTTCACGATGAAAGAAAGAGATCTTCAGACGCGAAGTTTTGCGAGCAGAAGAACTGAGTCTACAAGAAATGGGAAAATGGTTGGATCTTTAAAGCATTTCTTGCAATACAATCGAGATTCCACGGAGACTATCGATGTTGGTGCGATCGAATCGTCCCAACCTCAAGATTCTAAATCCATAATATCAATAACTGTGAGTGGACCATCTGAAATTTCAACAGTAACATTAGGTCCTGCAATAAGTGGCAGCGGTTGTAGCAGCAAAAGAACTTCTACTTATGCAGAGCCCGTTGAAGCGATGACACCATTCTTGTCTACAGCACTTGAACATTTCTTTTTAGGTAATTCAGCTTGTATAAAAAGTTCGGTAATGTCAGCTACCGAAATACCTGCTGCAAGTGACAATTTCGATGAAGGCTGTAATGGGGCTAGTAACGATATAATTCCCCGGTTTGTGGCCCGAAAGAAACACCAATGAGATAACTAGAATATTGGTTAAACGTGGTCCGCCCTTGATAGTCATCAGTTTTAGCTTTCCTAGTAATAAAGATTAGAGAAAGTTTTCGTGAAAATACTTCAAAAGAAATCTAGCAAATAGAGAAAAAGTGCAAAGGGTTTGGAATATTGACTCTATTTCTAAAGATTCAGTATTTTGTTTTTGTTGTAAGTTGTTTTGTAAATGTAAAACTCCTTATGCTTTTTGTGATACAAATGGAGTATCTGATTGGCAACACTTGTCTATACTAATTAAGAGACACGTAACGTCAATTTTTCACAATAGTTATATAAACACTTAGGTAGATTTAAAAAAAATGTTGAAGACATCTATGACTGTTAATGCTCATCATCTGCGGATCTTAGAAACGAAAAAAAATATTGGCGAGACGTTTTGAAAAAAATTATTGCGATTGTTAAGTATTTATCTACACAAAGCGTAGCATTTCAAGGTTCTTCTCAGTTGCTTTTTGAACATGATAATGGAAATTTTCTAAAAGCTGTTGAGATGATTGCCTCTTTTGATTCAGTGATGAGACAACACGTTAGCCGAGTAACTCCCAAAAAAAATCTGTTAAAATGACTCATTATTTAGGCGTGCAAATTCAGAATGAAATAATTAAATTATTGTCGTCCAAAATAAGAAATAATATTTTAGAAGTGGTTCGCAGTTCAAAATATTTTTCAATAATATTAGATTGTACACCAGACACTAGTCATACTGAGCAAATTAGTCTTGTTCTGAGGTGTTGCCTTAACACCACTTCAAAAAAAGTTGCAGTTAAGGAAAGTTTCATTGTGTTCAATCCAATACTGGACTCTACAGGAGAATGGATATTAACATTTGTGATAGAAAATTTGAGGAAATTAAATTTAGAATTAGAACACATTAGGGAACGAGGTTATGATAATGGAACAAATATGAAGGGAAAACATGTTGGGCTTCAAAAACGCATTCTTGATGCGAATCCGAAAGCCCTTTTCGTACCTTGTGCCGCTCAGACTTTGAACTTAACAGTAAATGACGCTTCTAACGTGTCAGGTGCTACAATAATTTTTTTTAATCTTGTGGAAGAGTTATATAACTTTTTTTGTCATCCACAAAAAGGTGGTATGTTTTGAGAAAAAATGTCCCCGGGTTAAGTTTGAAGCCTCTAAGAGAGACAAGAAGGTCTAGCAGAATTGATGCAATAAAGCCCCCTAAAGTTTATTTAATTAAGGTTTGCGAAAGTCTTCTAGAAGTGACTGAAGATAATTCCTTTCACATTGATGCAAGACATAAAGCGAGTTCCCTCTTAACGTCTGTACAAAATTTTCAATCTATTTGTGAAATTATTATTTGGCATGACGTTTTATTTCATATGAATATGGTCAACAAACAAATGCAAAGTGCTACAATTAATATTAAAGAATGCCAAACCTACCGAAAAAATTCAGTTGATCACTTCCAGTAATATAGGTCTGACCAATCATTTCAAGAAATTCTTGTGCAAGCGAAAGAACTAGCATCCTCTCTCGAAATTGAAGAAGACTTTCCACCATCACCAATGGTTAGGAGGAAGTTCAAACCAAAACTGTTTGACTATGAACACCGAGATGAGACCCGTCATAATCCAAAAACCGAGTTTAAAATTAGTTTTTTTTCTGAAAAATTATAGATCAAACTATAAACTCTCTAAAAGACCGATTTGACTCATTAAATGAGTATGGTATTTTCGGATTTTTAGCGACATATTCCAATTAAGTGACAGCGATCTTTTGAAACATTGTTCTATTTTTGAAGAGCAACTGACAGATCAGGATAAAAAGGACATATACTCCAATGATCTGTTTAACGAAATTAAAGCGTTCAAGTTGTTTTCATTACCTGATGATACTGACCCCTCAAGTATTTTACAATATATATTTGAAAACAATTTAAACTCCACCTTTCCAAACGTAAGCATTTCACTAAGAATTCTTTTGACATTGCCTGTATCTGTAGCTTCTGGCGAGCGATCTTTTTCAAAGTTAAAATCATTAAAAATTATTTAAGATCGACAATAAATCAAGAAAGATTGTCTGTACTAACAATATTAGCAATTGAACAAGAAATTTTTGACGGTATAAATTTTAGCGATGTAATTGATGAATTTGCAACAGCAAAATCTCGGAAAATATCGCTACTACAATAGCTACCTTTTATTTTCCTATTGCACCTAGAGCTAGCTATCATTTTGATTTTAAAACGAAGTTTCCTAGGTATTTTTATTAGAAATATCTGCATATTTTTTAAAATATGTAAGTATAAGTAGAAAGTAGTACTTATAAATGTATATGTAGACATTAAGCAATATTTCTGTTATTTGTTCCTGAAAAATGTGATTTTCAGCTTTAGGTTATTTTCTAGTATTTCTAAACAACGAGTCAACGTGTCTGTATCCCATTATTTAAGTTAATATTTCAAAATGGATGTGATCAAGAATTCATTTTGTTATGATTTTGTTCTGTTTGTTTCATTTTGATATTTTAGTCTATGAATAAATATGACTTCTGAAGTTCACTTCTTTGCTTTACTTCAAGCACCTATCTACCTACCTCCTACCTTCAAAAAAAAATAGAAAACATGATCGAAAATGCCTTAAGGGGCGCTAAAATCCTTTTTTGCACACAAGCGCCAGTAGCCCTCACGGGGGCCCTGATCTGAAAATATAATATTCCATTCTTCACGGGGAGTCAAATTTAATAAGAAAAGAGTGAACAGCGAAAACGAAATAATCATTATAAATATTCAAAAATACCACCATTCTTACAAACAAAACTTCGCACACGATTCATGCTTTACCTCACATTATTCAACTGTTGGGCCGTAAAGCCTGTAATAGCCTGTCTCAAACGGTTCTACAATTCTTGTTGGGTTCTAACAGGTGCTTGGTAAACCGCGTTCTTCAAATGGTCCCATTTTTTTCTATTACAAGGAACAAATGGTGTCACAGTAACATTGAAAAATGTGTGAAATAAATATAAACAATTTTGATGAAAATTTTCCAGAGATTAAAACGAGTTTAGAGACTTCAAAATTCATTGAATTAGATTTAGAATTCAGTTCCTTGAATCCACCGAATAATTATGCTCCAAGTCTTCTTGATAACCCTAGGAAACGATATGAGAAGCTAAGAAAGCATATTGAATTTACAATACCAATCGAAAAAGGTTTAACAGCATTTCAATTTGATGAAGATAATCGTTATGATGGAAATACCTACACATTCTATGTGATGCCAGGACTATTTTCCCAGATTAACAGATATTTTTTCTTTGAGAGCAGCTCACTTGAGCTTTTTGCATTTTATAATTTTGATTTTAATAAGTTTGTGTTCTCTGGAATCCCCTTTTTAAATCACGTTCAAAAGAATAACTTAAAGTCAGTGCCGGCAAAGATTTAAATTTCTGAAACAAATATGAATCTTGCATATGAAGTTAAATTAATTTTAGAATCACAATTTGAGATAGTCAGTGAGTGGTATAAAAATGCTAAAAGTTGTGATGTCCTGACTTTTCCAAAAATATCCAAGCAATTTAAAAATAATATTGAATTTAAATATTTTCTTCATAGGCATCTTAGGGAAGCATTTAAAGATTTATGGACATATTAAAGTAATAATTTAAATACTTGCAAGAAAGTAAGTTTTTTTGAAATAAGTGAAGAGTCAAGATTTGGATATATTAATTTTGATAAATAGGTTTGAAGGTCATTAACCTGCATCATATAATGATTTTACAAGTTTGATCACTGAATTACTTCCTTTTATACATGACACAAAACATATTTACTACAATCTTCGAAGAAAAGTTCATGAAGGAAAACAATGGGATTATACTGATTTGAAATTTTTATCTGATTACTTTAAAAATGAGACCAAGGACATTCAGGAATGCATTCACCACCTATAGAAATCTACTCTGAAAATGATAATTACTTTGATAAATACTATGAAGCTGATTAATTTTGTGCAGGATACATATTTATTCGCAAGGCATTTTTGAAAATACATGAAAGTTATCCCAATACGAAAGTATGTATGTCTGTTGAACCTCTGAATGGTGTTGAAGAATATGCATTTTATTATTATATCTGTAAATCTTTGGAAAAAACTAGATTTCACACGAAGTAGTCTAGTGAAGAATATAAAAATTTTCAAATGTTTTAGTGCACCATTTGTTGAAAATATACTTCATTCACAATAAGTAATGGCAACTCGTCCAATTCATCTTGTATTTTGGTCCTCAAAATTCCAAATATCTCTCTTTTGTCAATGAACCTTCAAAAATTATAGGCCCTATTAAATATATTCCCATCGAGAAATTGAACCCAAAAACGTTCTTGGAAGTTTTTATCTTGAAATCTGTGCTCATTTTGTTGCGACCAGTACCTGGTATTTTGCCTATGAAACATCCCATTGTTCATGAAACGTTATTGGTCACTGAATAAAATATTTGTAGGATATTGTGGATCACCGTCTCCATTTTCCTAAGGTACTCTTCACAGTACTGGAGTTGCCTAACACTATCGTTAATATACAGGGGTTGGTGTTGTTGATATTTGAATGAGCGGTACTCATGTTTTTTTTCAAAATTCTCCATGTGCTTTGGTGGCTAATTTCAAGCTCATTGGCCATTTCCCATGTTGATGTGGTTGGATTGATTTCAACAAATGTCAATACGTCTATTTCAACAGGTTACACCTCACAAAATTTTCGTTCAACTTAAGAGAAATAGGTTCTATTCGGATGAAGTCTTTCCGGATAGCGCTCTTTGTATAATTGTTCAGCCTGAACGCTAGTTTGCCTGCACTCTCCATAAATAGGGAGCATATAGACGTTTCACTTTAGATGTATTGATTCATACTCAAAACTGAATTCACTAATTAACAACGATAGAATTTCGATATGTCACACTGATATTTTCATGATCACAGAATATTAAAAGTATGAACAAAAATTTCGCATTGGTAACGTGGTTATTGTTATGAAAAAAATACTGCTTCTGTACTACCTGGTGGCCCGATATGGTTGTCTTAAAAGAAAACCTACTCTTTAAGGAAGAACTAAAGTTTGAAACGTCGACACCCCGTTAAAAATGAACAATGAAATTTTGAGATTCAATCTTGTATTCTCGTGATAGGAGATGTTGAGCTAAGCCAATTGTCTTTGTTCATGGTCGTCTAGTAGGAAAAATGAAAATTGCAAAAAAATATTGAATTTCGATTTTCTCTCACAAATATGTCAAAAGGTTGTAGGATGATATGAACAGTTAAAATGAGTAAAAACATAGAGGGTGTCCTGTTTGAAAATCGAAAGTTGGTATCGTTTCCAGCATATCCCGAAACTATCTATTATATCTATTCCCAAACTTCATCAAAATATTCCAGATAAAAAAAGTTACAGGGGTTGCCCTTGTTTCAGGTACACCCGGTATGTAGAAGACAATGATGAGAAATTTCGCTTAAAAATCAATTTGTTCGTATTCCTAATTCACGAAATTTATTGATTAGGAAAAAATATTCTGTACTTTTCACCTATTCTAGGGTTTTGGTATCTGAAAATATAAAAGAAAGTTACAGGATGTTTCATGTAAAAAAAAGAAAGATGACAATGTTCCGTGCCTCTTACAAAACACAAAGTAGGATATTGAATCGAACTTAATAGGATCTCTAAGCACCTGCTTCAACTTCTTGAATTTGTGCCACTATAAGAGAAAAGACTTTGGAGTCTCAAAATACACACTATCAATTTCACCCTGTATTACAAAAACTATGACAGCTAGAAAATATATGTCATTTTGGTTTTATCAAAAAGCTCAGTGTCGCGAAAACCATATTAACCTATATCTACCCATTATTGAGACAGCTTCAATATTCAAGAAAATGTAATGCAAAATATAAACAGTAAATGGTTCTTATTCGCGCTTCCCACATTCGTGTTTTCATTATTCAGTTGAAATAAATGCGACCCAATTCCTATATTCGCGGCTAAAGATTTATTCAGTCGCGAACCTAATCGGTTCATCGGTACATACATATGTGAACACGTCGTCAAATGGACTAATAAAACTGTATAATGGATTTTATTAATACTACATTCAAAGTACGTTTTTGAATTATATCACCGCTGCATTGCTTCGGCTTTTCCTTTGACATAGACCGCCTTCACCGCAATTGGTGTTCCTGAGAATGTAAAGAAAGAAAATGTTTAAGTAAAACAGCCATATTACTCAATGCATAAAGTTAATTATCAAATGTTAGTTATTAGACTTCCGTCCTTAAGTGAAAGCTGCATTTTTCATTGTTACATTCATTGTTTCCATTCGTTACAATAATTGTGATCTCTTCCGTTGTCTACCTAATATTCAAAGTCGCCTGAAACAATTGAAAAACGAGTTTCAATACGAGAAAATATGTGTTACCGCTTAAAGTGAAAATAAAAAAGCTTGATCGTTTACAAATTGGGAAGTCGTGTGTATCCATCACGCTCGTTCAAAGTTAAAGAATGAACAGTACGACTGATAAGAAATACGAGGATAAAATAAGGTCATCTGTAGCTTCAACTTCACTGTCAGCGAAAATTGAGTTGAAAAAAATTGAAGATGCATTTTCAATATGGATTGAAGATCGCAATCAATAAAGAGAACCAAGAGAGAACCTTTAGCCGATAGAAGATACAATCCTGAGTAAGTATCTAATGCAGACGAGACTGAAATGTTTCAAGAGAGATTTCCAAAAGAAAAGTTCATTTTCGAAAAGTCTGCCCCTGTGTTGAAAGAAGCAAAGGATAGAGTTACACTGCCGTTATGATCTAGTACAACTGGAGGTTGTTACTCAACATCTGATTCTGCACATATCGTTAAATCCTTGTAGTTTAAGAAATTTAAGCAAGAATGACCTGATAATATGTTGCGTGCTAATAAGAAAGCGTGGAGTAAAAGCGCTATTTGTTGTGACTGCTTCTGGAATTTTCTTGTTTCAGAAATTGAAACTGAATAAAAGGATTCACACTTCAACGCTGTTTTGCACAACGCATCAGGTCATCCTCGCGAATTTGAAACTATGCATACAAATATAAAAGAGACATTTTCACCGACGAACACGACGTATTTGCTTCAACCTAGGACCAAGGAAAAATCCAGTCCTATCAATCATAATCAAAATGAAAATAAAAAGTTGACACAGCAAAATGTATAAACAAATCGTAGAACGATTTGTTTATAATACTCGATACTCTTCGTTCTGTTTTTCATTCTTGATAAAGCTGCTGTGTCAGCGAAACGATCGTCGAATAAGTAAATTTTCAAATAAAGTGTAGATTAAAGTTAAACCTTGTGTTTTTATTTCATTTATATCATGGACCTACATCAAGTAACGGCCTCCACAATTCAAACAAGAAAAGAGCTATTCAAGAGATATTCTGGCAGAATAGGGATGACACCAACGATAAAATGGTGTGCAAAACTATATCGCTTGATAGTTTCAAGTATATAATGAGCAACATTCACTGCAATGATAATACCAATCTGGATTGGAAGAACAAGTATTCGAAAATGTGACCAATTTTTGACGTTTTGAAGTCAACATTTTTTGAGCATGCCCCTATCGAGGAAAATCATCATATAGGCGAGTCAATGATTTTGGACGTCACAGTGGAAAGCTATTCATACGTAGAAAACCTGTCAGGTGGGGATACAAATTTTGGATTGGTGCTCTCTGACTAGGTTATACAGGGTATTACATACCAGTATGACACAACTCGAGAGTGTATATCTACGTGCAAGTTTAAGAAAATAATTTCATACAAATATAGGCCCCCAAAAGCTTCGTTATGGAGCTACACGGTGTTGTAATTTCCGGAAAAATTGTTTTTTTCTTCAAAACTACTGAATTTTTTGAGATATTCGGCCCAAATTTCGAATGAAAGCTTTTCTTTATAGCCTACATCATGACAGGTCCTAAATTTTAACAAGAATCTACAAGGTGTTTTCTTTTCCAGAGCCATGTCTTCTTTTGCCCTCTGAAACTTTTTTGCAGTACGCCACTGATAAGCGTTAATTTTCGTCATTTTGGTCAATTTAAAGTCTTTTCTGACATTTGTAGTTTTTTCGTATCTTTCCAACCGTTCTCAAGCAATAAATGATTAAACGTCCAAAATCCACTTCCACGAGATTTTCCTTCAAGACTGAATTTCTGCCGATGGTCCTTAGATAAAATCAGAGAAAATGCTAATTTTGATAGTGAAATAATGTTCACAGACAAAGCTTATTTTTGGAGAACTGCTATCACTTATTTTCACAACAATCATTATTGGTCTGAGGAAAACCCTCATTTAAATGAAGAATCTTATCAAGAACAATTTTCACTGAATGTCTGGGTCGGAATAATTTGAATTTATTTGATTGGGCCATTTTTTCTGTTTGATAGACTAAACGATCCCGCTTATTGGCAATTTATTGAGGAGGAGTTAACTTTATTACTCGAAGATGTGCCACTTTTGGTGAGAAACATAATGTGGTTCATGCATCATGAGGTACCAGTACATTTTAGTGGAGAAGCTAGGGATTTCTTGAATGATACATTCAACAACCGATGGATACGTCGGAGTGGGCCAGAACTATGGCCTCCTAGGTCCCCAGACTTAAATAGTTTAGACTCTTTCTTATGGGGATATCTCAAAAGTTTAGTTTATACCACTCCAGTGAACATTGTAGAAGAATTGGAAAATCAAATAATCACTTCTTGTGACACGATAGGAAATACCCAAGGAGTGTTTCAAAGAGTGCGTGATAATATGCGAAGTAGGACAGATGCCTGTATTCTTGCAGGTGGAGGATACTTCCTGCAACTAATTTAGTTTATAATTATTCTTTTTTTAGTCTGATAGTGAATAAGTATTAGTTGAGTCTCAGAAGAAGATCTATGAAAATAAAAGCAAATATTGGGCATATTGAGTATTTCTATTTTTCTTTCAGCGAATAACATACCATTCAAATAATTCAAATTCAATAATTTTTCACTCGAAAACGGTTAGGGATACGAAAAAATTACATGTGTCAAAAAAGTTTCTAAATTGAACGAAGATGGCGAAAATTGATTGTACGTATATCAGTGGCGTAGTGCAAAGAATTTTGAGAGGGCAAAAGGAGACATGGCCTCGAAAAAGAAAACACCTTGTGAATTTCAGTTGAAGTCTAGGACGTGTAATGATAGAGGCTGTGAAAACTAGCTTGCATTCAAAATTTGGGCTGAATATCCCAAAAACTGCAGGAGTTTCGAAGAAAAAAACAATTTTTTTCGGAAATTTCAATACCCTGTAGCTCCGTAACGAAGCTTTTGAGGACCCATGTTTATATGAAGTTTTTTTCTTAAAATTGCACGTAGACTTACCCCCTTAAGTTGTGACATACTATTATGTAACACCCTGTATAGTTCATTTTGACCCATACCAAGTTTCTTCAAGTACGTTGCCTGATGAGTACAAAGATATGGGCCTTGGCGCATCAGTAGTTTTACAATATGCAGATATATTGAAAAATATGCCCTTTAAAAATTACATTTATACTTTGACAATTACTTCACCTCACTTTCGTTGCTGAAAGAAATGAAATTGAGGGACCTAAAAGCTACTGGAACGCTGAGGGAAAACCGAACCCCTTCATCACACCAATCTAGTTCAAGTATACTAAAAACAAAGATCTAGGCTATTTTGAGCATAATTTGGCGGAGGACGAAATCATCATCACTAAATGGAATGACATCAATGTTGTGAATGTAGCATCAAATGCTTCAGTAGTATTTCCGGTAAATGGAGTGAAGAGTTTTTCCCAACCTGAGAAGACATATATTTATATAGATCAACGAAGCTTGAAAATATGGGACGGGTTGACGGTAGCGATCAAAATCTAGGTGACACTAGCATCAGGGAGAAAAATGGTATTTTCCTTTATTTGCTCATTGCATTGACATGGCTGTGCAATACTCTTGGCGCCTACATAAGGACAATGTCGGAAAGCTCAACCAACTAGAATTTAAAAGATCTATAGCAACTGAACTATTAGAATCTAACAAGAAAATGAGAAAGAGATTACCTTCCAAAGCTCCTAGAAATTAACAGGAGTTTTCAAGTTATAACAGACTGAATCATCCCATTGATTATAATAACAATCAACGACGATGTTCAGTAGGCCATGAAAAAGCAAATTTTCTCTGCCAAAAATGTGATCTTGGCTTACTACCAGATGATTGTTTTGCTTCTTATCATACTATTTAATGGGTAGATGCTCTTTTAATGAAAATATTGAAATTGTTCGAACTCAATCGATAATATCATATGGGTATGCTACTGTCCTTTAAAAAGGACGCATAGTTTCGACAAATAGCACTACTCGAAAATTCAAAAAAATGGTGGGTTTTGCTTTATAATCCCCCTTTCAACCTCAATCCACATAAAAAGTTTCATTTATAAAAAAAACGATAGTTTCAGGAATATATGTGTTGAGAGAAACAGTGGAATAATTGGACCCATGGACATTGAAATTATGCAGGAAAAAATTGTGGCCTGTATGACTGCTGAAAATGACGAACAATCTGTACCAATTCAAACTTCAGTTGCAAACATTGCCTGAATTGCGAATGGAATAGGACGAAATGGGTTCGAACAGATAGAAGTTACATTCAGGAGTTGCTTGTATGGCAAGATGACGATTTGACTGAAATCGACTTTGAGCAAATATTATATTCCAGCCTAATGAAGACAAACAAGTTCGATCGAACACCTTTTCGAAAACTCACAATTAGGCGCTTTTCAAGAAGCGAGTGAACATATAAATTAAATCATGTTTGGCGGCCACAGCTGTGGTATTATAGGCATTATTTCACCCCAAGAGTTGAGAAAAGAAAAAAATATCAATACACAGTCGCATCATAAAATTCAATTGAAATTTTCATATCTTAAAGTACATATTAAGAATTGTTAATTAATGTAATTCAAATTTACGAGGATATGCCTAATAATTTATTGAACAGTCCTCGTATTTTAGGATTCAATTTCATATATCTAAAAACTCGTGTAGTAATAAAATTAACTGTTGTTCATAAATTATGAATTTAAGTTTTACTACGCTATTAAATCTAGCCATTGTGCAAATTTCCATGAGTTTAATAACTGAACACTTAGAAACTTTCACCTCAGCGCAATTTTCCAAGAAAAACTCCGCCATTGAACAATAATGAAAATTTAATTGTATGAAACGTTTTGTGGCCATTGTCAATAAAGGCGGGAAGTCGGGGTTATGGTTAGCGGCAGCATTAAAGGAAAACTGTAGCCGAAACGGTTACGGCAGCCATAAAGAGCTCAATATAACAATGGAAAGATTATATTGGCTTTCCTATGTATATTTATTGGCCTCCAAATATGGAATTCCTGCATAGGATAACACTTCGAATGGCCTCCTTCTGATTTATGACAATATATATGTACAGGTTATCTAGAAAAGGTGGATATTTTCATTTATCTTTTATTTCCTTATAATGTGGCAGGTTGATTCGGCAATTTCCATGAGGAAATAGTATTATAGCCGTTATATCTTGGATATGTTTATAAGGTCATGGCTAAGTGTGAAATTTCTGACAATTTTCCAAGCTCAATGATAACAGTGAACGTTCGAAAGGAGTCGATGATACTACATCTGATTAGATTTGAATAGAAGGAATTATATTTAACACATTCTTTCCTTGGTTTCGGGGATTTAGTTGTATTTCTCATAACCGAGTTTCGAGAAATTCACAAACTCATTGTTCCTTCTTGAATTCTTCGAGAATACATCGCATTGAGGGAGGAAAAACAGCTCATGAAAATTTCGATATGGATATATAGAACAAAAAATGGTTCCAATTTTGGAACACCAGGAATGCATAGATAAAGTAAACATTTTCGCAGGATACAATTTTCTTCGAACACAATTCAAAATAACATGCATTTTATATTTGAGGGCGAACATGGTAAGATTTTGAAGAGTTGACATATAGGTTTATTCGACACTTTCCGCACATTTTATTTCATCTTTTAGGCAAAACACACATCTGTTCCGTTTCGAAGAGGGAATGATCCTATAAGACCAACAATCGTACCTGAGTTGCTCATGGATTCGCTTTATTTTTTTTTGCGCGCTTCGCAGGAATAGGCGAACCTGTTACACCACATGAGACGCCTGGGAAGAATTGAGGTGCCTGTTTACTCGCTTCTTGAAAAGGGCCGAATTGTATGATGTTGGGAAGATGTTGGACGGAAGCGAGTTCCACAGCTCACCGGCCTTGTAAACGAAGGAATTCTTATAGAGAGAGGTTCGACGTGTAGCTAAATGTACCGCCATATGATGAAAACTCCTTGCCAGCCTAGTGATGCTCCATGGAGCATCTTCCGTGGAAGTATCTGTAAAACAGAGAAAGATCAGTAACTTGTCTTCTTAGAGCCGGCAATTGGAGATCACGGCTGATTTCCGGTGGTCGATGAAGCGCACAGTCTGTTTTTTCACACTATACAACATCTGCAACAAATGTTTGGGCGCAGATCCTCATATATGAAAACAATATTCCAAAGTAGGTCGAATCTGCGCCTTATAAAGAAGCAACAGCTGAGATTACGTGAAGTATCTCTTGGCTCTGAAGAGAACACTAAATTTAACTGATGCAGGCTTAGCTATTGCTGGTACATATTCATACCAGGAAAACCCGGAGTTGACCGTTATTCCGGGAAGGTGCATCGAATCTTTTGAAGCAATTTGTTGGCCTCACCAGGTACAACTGACCCCACTGCGATATCTTTTGAATGTCAGAGTTTAAGTTATTAATTTGTTGACATCTCTGCCACTGAGATTCCGCAGCTGTAATCGGCCGCAGTCTACTGAAAAACAAAACCAGGGTGCAATCGTCTGCAAAACCGAAGATCTTGTTCTCTGTAGATGACAGAATATCGTTTATCTGCAACAGAAACAAAGTTGACGAAAGAATGGATCCTTGAGGTACTCTTGCTTACAACTGGAAAGAATCAGATGTTATAACGTCGACCACAACTTGTATTGATTAATTTGAAAGAAAGCTATTTAGGCAACCCTGTAATTATTCGGGAAGACCATACGCAACAAGTTTATTCAACAAGGCTGCATGCCAAACCCTATCTTTAGAGACATCAAGAGCTATTGCTCTAGATTCCCTATGCTTTTTCATCGTTGATGTACAAACATGAGTAAGGTAGGCGATCAGATCTCCTACCGACCTTTGCCTGCGAAAATCATACTTACGACCGTTAATAACTCTTTACAACTCAAAATATTTAATGTGTTCATCGTTCATGATTCTCTCCATCCCTTGGGACATCATGCGAAGAAGTGCATAAGGGTGGTAGTTTTGGGGAAACGACTTCTTTCCTTTCTTTGGGATCGGTTAAATTCTCGCTATGTTCCCGCTGCTCGGAATGGCTGTAATGTCTCCGAGTGCTGTTAGTAATTTTTCATATGATAAGCTGATTCAGGAATTATGATTATCGACTTTGGAAGCGTTTGAATATAGCAGAGAACGGAATGAATGATTAAAGAAAAAAAAGGATTTACCAATTGATGGAAGTTGAGGTTGGGGAATGAAGTTTGTGAGTATAGGGATTCTTCGTCTTTTTATCGAGTCGCACACAAAAAAATTTTCGCACAAGAATGTAAAATATATGAAAAGAGAAGAAAAGAGAGGATTTACAAAAATTCGAATAATTGTATTCACAATGAATGCTTATAGCTATAATTTTGGTGTCAGAAGAACACAATCGTAAAAACAAGTGAAGAAATAGAACACCAGCAGAAAAAACAGGCCCATGTCCATTCCTTAATCAGGCATCTAAACTCGCATCATGCCTCCTCCGATTGTCCCTAAAGTGTGAGCACAGGAAAAGTAACAGAGGAACCATACAATCTTGCGTATGATTCAGTAAACGAGTGAAAAAACCTGTAAAAAAATCTCGTTTCCCTGTCGCTATTGCACTAGCAATAGCTTGTCTGTTTATGGTGTGTTAGTGTCGTGTGTACAAAAAGAGTACCAAAAAAATTTTCTGCTTAGCTGCTTCATTCTCTCATTTTCATCTTGCACTCCATGATTTCCAGGACTTCTTCACGAAGACAAGGGTGAAAAGGAAGGAACAGGAAAAATATGTAACAATGGAAAAATAATAACAGCAGAAAAATATTTCATTAAAACGTACCATACTCTTATATGTCTAAACTCACTTGAATCTAAGAATTCAACTAATGCTGTTTTTCAACAGGAAACATCTAATACACCTTTTGGGAATAAAGCCCTACATGGGTGTAGCCCTTGCTTCATCAACATACACCATGGAAACAAAACACTACGGGGGAGCAAAAACTAATCTCTAAATAGACTTAAAGTTCTCTACCCAGTTAATGAAATTATCTGAAACGGAATGAATTCCTCGAAAACCACCCGTAAAATATTGAATAGGACAATTGAGGACTAAATGTCATATTGTTTCTTCAGCTGCGCCACATTCACATGCCGGACTTTCCACAGTATTCCATCTGAACAACATACTATTATTCGACCATGTCCTGTCCTGAAACGATTTAATGTTCACCAATTTTTGCTACTTATATCGAAACCTGCAACCCTTTTGGAAGGATCCTCTATGAGAACTTTATTAAAAACATCACCTTTCTGCCATTCAGTTTTCCAAAGATCAACAGCCTTCACCCGTTTACGCAAAATGTCAATCGACCAAATAGGTTTCCTAGATTTTAATCTCATGTTAGGTGGATTTTTAAGATCGTGTATTATCGCAAAAACTTCTAGATATGAGTGATACTTATCCCAAAACGATTAAAGTGCTAATTTCCTGCGAATATGGGAAGGAACTATATTACAAATAACCGGAAGCCATGGGGTAGCAGTTGAACTGATACATCCACTTATAACTCTCATAGAACAAATCAACTGAGAATCAATCTTATTGACATGAGCACACAACCACACCTGACAGCAATATTCTGCTGCTGAAAATAATAAGTCTAAAGCAGTAGTTCGCAAAGTAGAGACTCCGGAGCCCCAATTAGATCCAGCTAGTTTATGTAATATGTATTTCATGGATGAACTGGCATACGTGATTGTGTCGAAAAGATCATTCGGTTGTGTTTCTTGTGAATCTCGAATGGATCTGTCTTCTTGATTGCATATGGTTCTCTGCTTTTCTCTCATTGTGTATGATGAAGAATATAGGATATTATGTGGGAACGGATCATACAGGATGGAAGGAAAGAAGATTGGCCCAGTACGGTGATTTTGTATGAACTATTTGAATTGTATGTAAATTGAAATTAAGGAGAATCGCGACAAGTATGGTCTCTTTCCTTAATTTGCCGGATATAGAAAAAAAATGAAATGATAATCAAATAAAAATTGAAATTAAATTGAGGGGGAAAACGAAACACAGGCTTTCGTTAGAAATCTGAAAAAGATGATTAAGAAAGGGGTGCACACTTTCTGAGGACGATTGGCGGTATTTCGTCTATACCAACTGTCTTCTTGCAGTTCAGCTGCTTGAGAGTCCGTTTCACAGTGTAAAGAATTTGTAGGTGGAATTTTCGGGTGTATTGCATTAGGTGTATCGCAAAGCACAGAATGCTTTGAGAACAAGAGAGCAAAGAGATCGGCTCTCTCGGAGATGATGCTTTATTTCCGTCATTTCTAACAAGAGGCTAAAACGATTTGCAGAAATTGACACTGACAGTCTTAGCCATAGACCAGAATTGTCTAGTCCGACTTGCCTGTTCAAGGAGTTTAATAGTTACCCCTTCGTTGAAATTGGCCTCTGTTCTTGCAGTTGTAAGGTTGGATACCCTCCGTATTCGTATGACGGTTGTTCTTGTTTAGTCAGCTTGCTTGTGAGATCCTAACTCAAGGTATGGAAATCGCTGGATTGGTCGAGGTGGATCTCAATTTTTGTCCAGCACAGTCCCCAGACTCAAACTCCACCTCGATTTTTTCCTATGGAGTCATAGGGAGTCTTTGGTTCACAGTAATTCCGTGGTGAGTGTTGAGGATGTAAGAAATACAATAATCGATAGGTTCAACTCGATTAGAACAGGTTCTGGTGTTTTTGAAACAGTTCGCCAATTAATGAGGAAAATACTGAAATCTTTCATCCGAGCTGAAGGAGGTCACTTCAAACAGCTTTCGTAATTATTTTTAGAGTTATTGGTGATACTTAAATATCTGTGTTTGATCCTCAAACATAGCTTATTTATTGATAAAAAGCAATACACTACGATGATTCTTTTAATGACAGACAACTAAACGTACATCGTGAAATAAAATGCATGGACTTTCTTTTCTCATTCTTTCAACATATTTGTACTCAAAAATGTGGCATCGTACAAAAATGTACAAAATATTTTTTATTTTTGAATACATGAGTAGCAACCTAGTTTCTTCTCTGGGAATAACCTGCGTTGTGCCCATACGCGCCCCACTGGTGAGTATAAAATATTGTTTCGTGTTGAAAATTATGCGTCTTTACAAGTTTTCGACATCACCAAAAGTTTACTAACCTCAATATATCAAGCGGTTTACGAAAAATTCGAATTTAACTGCACCTTTCGATTAAACTGTAAATAGGTATCGAAGTATTAGCGGACGTATGTTTATGTGAAATTTTTTCTTGAAATGACTTCAGCAATCACCACCTTAAATAATACCGTGTATTTTTAAACACACTGTATATTGTTACCTTCCAAATTCCAATCTTAATATTATTTAAAAAGAATGAAAGAAAACTGTTATATCCAATCAAATTTTAATTTAATTGACCCTTCAGGAGTGGTTGTTCGAAAAAATAATAATAACTCAATCACAGATTCCTAACACTATTCTATATTATGTGAATCTAAAAGAAAACAAAAGAAAGAAAGGGAACTTAACTATCAATTAATTAAATTATATACATACCACTAAGTTGGACTGGAGGAGATAAACGTTTATTTCCCTGACAATTAATGGATACAGAAATAGATATACGCCTCAAAATAACTAAATGCTTTCTTTCAAATGTAAAATGAATAGAGGAGATTATAAGTTGATGCTAGTTATGTATCCGTGGGGTTGCCACTTATCTGTAGGATTTCGCCCACTTCAAAACAATACTGTTCGGATTGCCTCGGTATAGGTGGTTACTATAGCAAATCGGATCTAGGCTATCAGATGTATGTGCTTTGGATGGTGAGTGTGGTAATTGTTACGTTCATGGGTTAAACAGTAGGCTCCAAATTAAAAGATGTTCCTCATTATTGTTGTTGTTCGTCAGTTGAAATTAATCCAAAATGGAGAGAAACTCAGCTGGGAACCTATGTCCATCCTTCAGTACGTTAAATATATCTACAAATGGAGAATACTACTTCGATCAGAAAACTATCTCGTCTGACTGGTGTATCAGCTACAACTGTCCTTCGTATAATAGTGGGTAGATTCCAAGAGGTTAACACATATTATTTGCCTTTATGCTAAGTGGTGAAGTGAATAGACATAATTGTCGATATTGGGACACACAGAATCCTCATTGGTTTAGAGAGGCCCACACGCAAAGGCCTCAGAAGTTGAACGTTTGGGCAGGAATTTTTGGCAATCATTTAGTTGGGCCTTTCTTTATTGAGGGTAATCTGAATGGAAATGGCTACCTACAGTTGTTAGAGGAACACATACATCCTAGATTGACAGAAATTTTACAGAACGATCCAACTCTTTCTGAGGACGAAATGCGTTTTCAACAAGACGGTGCTCCTCCGCATTATGATGCTCGGTGCGCCAATATTTAGACGAAAATTTCCCAGGAAGGTGGATTGGTAGAAGAGGACCTGTTAAAGCCAGCCAGGTCACCAGATTTAAATCCTAGATTTTTTTTTGTGGGGCCATCTAAAATCTAAAGTTTATGCCTCAAGACCAGAAAACCTGGAGGAGCTGCGGATGAGGAATATCACAGAATGCCGACTTTTGACTCCTGAAGTTTTCGCTAATGTGAGAAGAGAGTTCGAAAATCGTCTGTATAACTGTATGGAGGTGGACGGAGGTCATTTTGAACAATTGTTGTAATAATCAAGTTAGTTTTTGTTTTCAATTGAATACAAGTTCAATAAATCTCGTTTTCCTGTTTAGATGAGCATCCAATCAGTTTCTCCATCATTCCTCATCCTGATCCTCACGCCAAAAACCTCTATTGCCAAACTGAAGCCAATGCCTCAGTGATTCAGAAAATAGAAAAATCTTTCTGGAACTTTGCCACTCAACCTGTAATCACTTGTATGATTTTTTGAGTTGGGGATGCTGAATGGAAGAGATTGATTGCAAAAATTCCATATTCACGCAAGAGAGTCTTATTCTCGAATCAAACATAAACATGTTCTCGTATTATACCGAAATGAACCAGTTTCAAAAAGTTATTTGGGTTTTCAGTGTTCCTGCTCCGGGACACCCTGTATGCTGATTCTGAATTTCGAAAATACCAAATCCGAAGAGAAAATTGAAATACCTTTCCAACGAGGTGCCACTTGACCTATTTTCGATCGAATGATTTTTGAGTTGGGGATGCTGGAAATAGGGGGTTGATTGCACCAACTCCAAATTCACAAGTGTAGGTCGTTTTTCTAGACCGAGCATAAACCTGCGCTTGCATTATGCCAAAATAAATCGATTTCATTTAGTATTTGGGATTTGCAGGAATTCAACTTTACTCTCGGTTGGGACACCCTGTATGTTAATTTAAAATTCTAAAATGACAAATCAGAATGGATAATTGACAGACCTTTACTGTATATATATATATATATATATATATATATATATATATATATATATATATATATATATATATATATATATATATATATATATATATATATATATATATATATATATATATATATATATATATATATATATATATATATATATATATATATATATATATATATATATATATATTAAAAAATGTGGAAAATGAAGAAAATATTTATTCTACCGATTATTATTTCCACAACAGGTATTATTCCTAGAAAACTTCAGAGTCATAGGTTTTCTCTTTAGTTTATACTGCTCAGAATCTCATTTCATATTTTATTTATTTGTTTATATAAATGTAATATAATTAACTGACAATTTTGTCATATTTATATTCAGAGCAGTATTCTATTCGATCGTTCACCACTTCACACAAAGGAAAATATTTATGAGTAACATTCAGTGTTACTTGACTAAGGTCCGTACACTGGATTTTTCCGGGAGAAAGCCTCTGACGCTACTCGTTGGTACATTGATATCATTGTCTGATGATGCTATAGTATGTATATATTCTGGTAGATTGATATATTCTCATAACATTTAACGTTATCCTAATAGATAATTATTCCAGGATATGTTTTGATTATAATCATTGCCAGGCAATGGTATTAATTACCAGGTGGTGGATTTATATTTTTCATGAAATCAGTTTGATTCCATGAACAGATATATGGGCAACTCGTCGGGGTAAAACCCTATATATATATATATATATAGCCCTTGTTTATCAACAAATCCTCAAAGACGAATAAAGAAGAAAAATCCAAGAACCAAAATATACCGGTAACAAAATACAAATTTACGAAAAGGATTTCTACTCGTAACAATATGAAATAAATAACTACGAGAGTTATTAATGGTACTAATCACTTTGTAGATTTGTTTTCACTCACATCGAGTGTCAAACCAACAATTTAAAATTATAAAAATATACACACTAATAGAATTCGAAAATTGTATTTGTGAGTGCAAATGAGCACCAATTTTCTTCTTGATTTGCTTCAAATGCAATTCGAAAAAAGAACATTTATCCATCATGCATTCTAAAACAAGGGAATATAATAAGATATTTTCGTACGGCAAATTTGTCCATGCTTCACAACAAATTCATTTGAAACTCAACAAAAGTAAATTCTCTTTCGAATGAGAATTAGCAATCTAAGATGCACTCATAGCCTCCTATGCCATCAAATCTGAAACGATTTAGACCCGAAATGCGATCGACCCGATAATTTCACTCTTAAATATTCAGCGGGACGCCTCGAAACCTTTTTAAGATCACTCCAGCCATTCTTGGAGGTCTATAGCCCGGAAATCGCCGCTTTTCTCTGAATAAATGGGTAGGAAAACGTTAGTTTATTCAATTGAACGGTTAGGTTGTACCTTTCGAATCTATCGGAAATATTGTAATGTCAAATCGATATAATGCAAATAGAACGTAGCCAAGAAACCTGGCGGTTCTCACAATCTCAAGAACGACGTCTACATTTCTTCCGTCTTAGTGGAGAAATTCTTTGTCGTTTATTTTGGAAGTAATAAATATTTCATGCATAGCATGAATGACAATTGAATTACACAGATCTGAGTTCAGCCAAACGTGGGCGAGTTTCGTTGGCCAATATGTATCGATTGCTCGGTTAGTCCTCAGTTAGATCCGCAGAATGTAGAGAATCTGTCGAAACATGTTCACAATAAAGAATAAGTTATTTGGTGACAGGGTTGTGCCGTATAATTATTTCAAATAATCGTCTAATCACCTACTGTTTTCTGTTGTATTGAATGGGTATTTCTTGAGTAAAATATAACGGATCAAATTGTCGTAATTCGTAGAACTCTCTCTAATCTGTGTGGGGATGGGTGGTAACCTATACAGGGTATTTAAAAGAGAAACGTCAATATATAGGAAGGTGGTTGCTGAAGTTATTTCATGTTTATGTAAACTTAAGTCCGTAATTAAATCGTTGTTAAGGGTGTTAAAGTTTATTCGAAAGATGCAGTTAAATTTGAATATTTCGTAAACTGCTTGAGCTATTGTGGTAAAGTTTTGGAACTATCGAAAGCTTTCAGGGACGCATAATAGTCAATACTAGTGAGCCCATTAAGATCGCCTTTTATATTTAAATAGCCAATATACAAAACGCCTAATATACTGAACGCCTTTTCATTTCCAACTCTATCTATACTGAACGCCTTATTATATTCACTTCATTATTCATATTTTTACTTGATAGTTCTTTATGTTACATGAAAATCTCTCGCATATTACCTCAGTCATACTTGGGATAAAGCAGCTTCCAGTATTGTTCAATGGATACTGACTCATCAACCACACAAATTTCAACACTATTCACTTCTATCCCAATCCAAACGAAAACATTTAATTTGAAAATCCCAACTTTCTCCAATTGAGCTAGCATAAATGAAATTGAAAACTTTTCCACATTGATTCAAAAAACCAATTGTTCAATCACCCTTTAGGCATAGAAATTCAATCATCAACCACTATAATTTGAATTCACAATGTTCAAAATTTTTTGTTCCAAGAGTATTAAATATATACTTCAGAAAGATCAATATATGCCGAGCTTTAGTTTCAAATGTTTTATTTTTACTCAACAGTTCTGATTCGTATTAGATCAGATAAGAATCTAATAAGATTCATGAATTATAATAAACAACAAATATGAGCGCGAAACAGCAAGATAGAAGCATTACTTTTTACGTATATTAATGAAATAGAAAATAAAAGTTCTTATCAAATTGACATTTCTTGGGATTATCCAAAAGACAAAGCGAGAAATTAGTAATCAAATAAAGGAACACTACTGAATACATAGAAATTTCACCTTACGTGATTGCCCTATAAGTAACTATTTTGTATAAATTCAAATTGACCAGAATTCACACAATTTGCTTACCAGAAAGAACAAACATCCTCTGAATTGAAGTGCTCTTGTGGAAAGCAGAAATGAGATACACAAATTTGTCAATTACATTATGGACCCTCATATACAATACAATGATGTTAACTATATATCAGTTTCAGTGAAACTGTTTTTTGTAACTGTTAATTTCCAAGATCCTTAACTGTCGAGCAGTCAGCTTCTTATAAACTTGCTCTGTAGTAATTGAAATTTCTATTCTCCAATTTTACTTCTCTTCAATTCATTCTCTTGTGAAACTTTATAATATACTATGAAATGAAAATGAAAGGAAGAAATTGCATCAAAACAACTTCATATTTCCATATTACGTGATGAACATACTTATTTTATACAATTATATAAAAACCTATAGTACAACTACCTATTACAAAAATTGTCAAATTGCATAGCATTCTCCAAGTACTAGTTGAATTTTTTCCGAATTAAGATTCGCATAAGTAGCAGCATGTTTCCTGTGACTTTCGTTGATCTAGGATTGAAAGTTGTAGTTGTATAAAATGAAACTTCATATGCTACTTCTACATATTTGAACATTATATTTTCCACAATCAGACACCTATACCAGAGAAACTTTCAACTTCAAATCAATGAGGAATTCCTGTCATTCATTCAACAACCTTGATAAAATTTAATGAGGAACAGTAACTATGAGTTATGAATAATTACCTTTTGTGCAAATTTTAGATCTTATTTTCTTTGGTTCAAACTTGAACATTGGCAAACACATTGAATCTCATTAACTTTTACATTTGGATAATTGTAGAATAGAAATGTACTTCCTCTTGAATAAACTGAAACGAAAATTCAATTTGAAATGACACGGTCATATTGACATCCAGCTTCAAATATTTCAATACAGATATAGCTTTTAGTAGATAGCTTTCAATATTCATATGATACATACTCTAAATGACCTAACGAAAACTTTATCAAGTTCCTTCCAGAAAAATATTATTATACAAAAGAGCTCAATACCTATTAATAGCAACTCAAAGGATAACCCTTCATTTTGTAAGATTCTCCAATTGATTCGTTAAGAAATCCTAGTATTTCCAGAACATTTTTCTACGCATAGAGGTTAAAATAACCATGAAAGAAAAATCAAATATGTAAATTCTGAGTACATTTCTTGAGATGTCTAAAAAATGTACATTAAAATACATGAATAAACCTTAAATTACATTCACTTACCTTTCAAACATTATTGTAAGTCTCCTTAATTCCTTTGTATTATAACATTCCGTTTGAATCATATTGTTTCGGTTAGAATAACCACAAAATGTTGAATTTAAGGATGTTGAAAGTATGTCGATTCTTTCCTTGAACAAAATATACATTAACATGGATAAAATAAACATCAAACTACGATCACTTACCTCTACAAGTTTATTTCAAGTTTCGTCAAACTTTTCATTCAAATAAAATTCGGAATCACTTATTTTGACAGATCGAATATAAGACTAATTGAAATAAGGTTAGATTCGATTGTCACTCAGAAGAGAGAGAGCACTATATTCTAGATGTTGTTAGTACCGAAATTATGTTGGTGAAAATTAAAGTTACTTACTATTTCCATCTCACTATTTTCGTTCAGAGAGAGAGATCATTAAATTTTACACGTTGGTAACGCTCACTTCTGACATTGAATAGCGATATAAGGGCAGAAGGAGCGGTGACTGGCTCCACCCCGTGTTTCCGGTCTTTTCTCGAAAATATAGGTCTCAAAAATCGTCCCAAATTCGGAAATTAAGTCATACAGTAACAATTTCTCTTCGCGGACCCGATCTCGAGACATGTAGAGATCGTTCGAAGGTCGAATCCTTTCTCCCGATGACCCCGTTTAAGTAGGATGGTTAAAACAAAAACCCGTATTTTGACAGCTCGAGGTTTGTTAATTTCGCGAATTTCTGGCCGTCGGAGATTTTCGGAATGAGGAAAGTAGAGCGAAAATTTGCGAAAGTTGGCTGATAGCCTTTCGTTCGATGGAAGATTTTTCCGTTTTCCCGTGGTTTTATGAGAATCTAACTACTGCGGCGCAAAATGCGAAACTCGAGGCTTTTTCGTTTTCTAAGTTTCGTAGCGATCGAAGGCGATAGAAATATTTTGTATAGCTACAAAAGTCCATAGAAATTATCCCCTCTAACCGCGAGATTTCGGAGACTTATTTCATTTTTGCTTTTTCGGAACTTTTTCCCAGAATCTTCGCTCGATCGACCTTTCCGATCGCCCTCCGAAAGATCCGAGTTATCGATTCCGAAGAAATCTCGCCGTTTCGACGTTCCGTTCGCCCGGGGCGACATTTCGGCGAAATTTTTCGAAAAATTGTCAAGCCTCCGTCGTTCAAGATAGGGACTCCGAATTTAGCGCGTATCTTCCTCAGACGTTTCTCAACCGGAAAAAAATTATTCGAGGGGGCCTACAGCCACCGCTTTTCCGCGTCGTCCCGTTCCACCCGACCGGTTCAAACTCTAACCCTCCCCTCCACTTTCCTCGAAATAAGCCTTACTGCTTCAGTATTATATGGACGAAACAATATTTCGGATACACCAGTGGTGCGCGTATGTGCACAATGCAGGATATTCTCAAGAAAAAATCAAAGACGCTTCAGATTATTTCAAAAATAAATAAATATTTTGAATGTTCAAAATTTTCTTCAGGGATAACAATGTTGAAAAATTTTTTAAGAACCCTTGCGATTCCATTGACGATATCTGTTCTATCCTCAGTCATAGGTGTATCCAAAAATTATTAACAGCAGTGTCATTTGAGTTACTGCTTTTCAATCATTTTTAAACTATTGAATTCAAATTTTAGATCGGCTATTTAGAATCGTTATACGAATGCCGAGATGACCGACATGCATTTCATATATGGACGTGATGACGGATATGTGTTAGAAGCTGTGCTGTATACTGAAAGATTTCCAAACCTTCTTGCTACCGATAAAAAAGTTTTCGAAAGCATTGATGGACGCCCATATGAAGAAGACACATTGAGAGAAGTCCTAGGGAAGTAGGAACGTAGAGCTGGAAAATGAGGGTCTTGGAATAATTGAGACGATCCTGGTACCTGCTCTCGAATAATTTGCGTACAAACATTTTTTCTTACCGACTTTCCTACCCGCCTGCGTATACTCAATGGATTTTGGAAAAAAAAACCATAAGGAATTGTCATTATAAGCATATGTGATATGGAGAAAATCCATCTCAAACATATGAAGATCAATTTCAGTTCTCGTAGAACGTTCGGATCGATATTGTAGCCTAATTGGACCAGTATTTCTACCAGGAAAACTTAAAGGAAATGTATCGCCACTCTTTGGAACTCACAGAATTTTTGGAGGATGCAATAAGACAAACGATGTGATTTATGCACGGTTGTCCATTTAGTCAGCTTGCTCGTGAGTTCCTAACTCAAAAGTATGGAAATCGCTGTATTGGTCGATGTGGAACTCATTTTGGCCTGCACAGTCTCCAGACTTCAAATCAACCTCGATTTCTCCATGTTGAGTCATTTGAAGTCTTTGGTTTACACTACTCCCGTGGTAAATGTTGAGGACTTAAGAAATAGAATAATCGCTGGGTTCAACTCGATAAGAAAAGATTTTGGTGTCTTTGAAAGAGTTCGCCAATTAAGTAGGAGAATACTGGAATCTTGCATCCGAGCTGGAGGAAAATTTTATGACGCATATATTTCAACAACGAAACTGTTTCGCTAATTCTTGATGAAAATTTGTTGTATTCATTCCATCTAGAACGCGTACAAGCAAATGTTTCTACCGATTTAACTGCCCGTATTGCGTATTGCGTCAATGGCTTTTGCGTAAGTTGATTCGAATTCCTAATTTTCGAATGCTGAGCCTGCTCACTGATGAAGCAAGTTTTTCAAGAAATTCCCTAAGAATTTTTATAATTCTCATATGTAGTGTGAACAAATTCGACATCTAACATATAAAGATCGATTTCAACATCAATTCTAGTTGAACGTTTTGATCGGAATTGTGGCCTAATTGGAACAGTGTTTCTACCAGGAAGACTTCCGGGGAGGTGTAATGACACCTTTTGCAACACACGCTCCCAGAATTTTTGGAGGTTGTACCTTTGACAACAAGACGTGGTTTATTCATAAGGGAGCACCTGCCCATTTGTTACTTTCTAACTCAAGAGCTGGATTGGTCGAGGTAGACCTAAATTTTGGCCTGCACGGTCTCCAGTAAGAAACTCCTCTATTTCTTCTCGTGGGGCCATCTGAAGTCTTTGGTTCACATTGCCCCCGTGGAAAATGTTCAGGACTTGGGAAATAGAACCACAGCTGGATGCAACGTGATAAGCACAGATGCTGGTGTTTTTGAAATGGCTCGACAATCACTGAGGAGACGACTGGATTTTTGTATTCGAGCCGTATGCAAGCTTTTGGTGATAATCAAAAATATTTGTTTTGCCCTTGAATAAAACCCTTAAATCAATGATGAACAATGTATCTGGAAAACGCGGAATAAGATGGACAATGACCTAGTGCAACACGGACCTTGGTTACGCTGATGATATTTGCTTGATCACTCAATCACATGAAGATATGCGACCTATTCTCAAGGCAGTTGAAGAGGAAGCCTCCAAATGTGGTCTAAGTATAAATATCTATAAAACAGAATCAATGCGCATAAACATGACGAAGCAAGACACTTTCCAGACCAACACAAGTCAAATTGAAGACGTAAACGAATTCATAGATCTGGGCAGCATAATAACAAAAGATGGAGAGGCGGAAAAGGACTTTAAACAAAGACTAAGAATAGCACAATAAGCATTTGCCCAACTGAGATCTATTTGGAACGCAAGACAATACTAAAATAAAACTTTTCAACTGTATCATAAGGACAGTACTTCTACATGGCTGTGAGACATGGAAGATGAGTGAACAATCAGCTGGCAAAATCCAGGTTTTCGTTAATAAATGCCTGCGGCAGATTCTTAATATATTTTTGCCACAATCAACCCGCAAAAGCGACCTTCTGCACCTAACTGTGCAGGCAGAAGTCCAAAAGGAGATCCGCAGATGAAAGTGGGGATGGATCGGGCATACACTAAGACGACCCGATAGAAACATTGCTACGACAGCCTTAGAATGGAACTCCCAAGGAAAACGGAGGGTAGGACGTCCCGCGAACACCTACACGTGAACTATTTTCGACGAACTAAACAGCAGTGGACCTAGAGAACTACCCAAAACAGGACCAGATGGCGAACCTTCGTAGAGGTCCCAAGCTCCACTCAGGAGTGAAGAGGGATATATACAGGGTGCCTACTATAAAAGATGCCAAACTTCAGTAGGTGATAGTACAAGTCATTTACAATAAAAAATAATCCATAATATTCTTTCGAAAAGTTGATACTTATCGAGTTATTTAACACTTCTTGATTTTACGAAATTTTTTGCTTCTCTGTATAAAAACAAAAATATCACTGTTACTCTTACAGCTACATCGAATCTTACCATACCATATCATACCATCGGAAATATCCTTGAATTTTTTATGAGATAGGTAAGTACTAATCATAAAGAAATTCATACCGGGTGTTGTAAGAGGCTAAATGGAAAAATTGTGAAATGAACAAAATAAGTGGTATTCTCTTGTTAGCTGTACCACTGAAAAATGATCGATAAGTAACTGTTTTCTTTTTAGTAAAAACTACCACATTTAACTGGCTTTCAAATGGTGTATCAACTTTTGAGCTAACATTTTTTTAGCAAAATCATGGGTAAGAGTAATGGGAACATAAAATTCGAAAACGCGAATATCTTATATTACTTAATGAAACATGAACAGGAACTAAATCAAATATTATATGTTAGATAGGGAAGACTATTTCCCTGAGACTATTCAAGTTTCAGTGAGGTAAAATGGAACAGATCCATGCTGATCAATGACAGTCATCATCAAGTACCATCCTCATCTCGAATTTCAACTCCTGGAGCAGGGGTGACAACCCTTAAAATTTGGAAGAGGGTAGATGGGGGGGGGATAACTCGAAAGAAAGGTGTTATCTTTGTCTGCATTCTCGTGAAAGAGTTTTCATTTTTGGTTGAGAACTGTAGAAGATACAGAGTGAGCCACTGAAAAATAGAGAAGACTATCGCCCCAAGACCATTGGAGTATTAATGCGAAAAACTGAAATAGATTCATTTTAGATCAAAAGCTGTCATCTTCCGAAATCCGCCTCATCTCAAATTTCAATCCCCAGAGCAGGGGTAATATTTCAATCCAGTGATACGATAGATAGTCTACTCTTTTTTCTAGAATCTCACTCTGTATCTTCTACAGTTTTCAATCAAAAATGAAAATTAATTCATTCACAGGAATGCAGACAAAGATAATACCTTTCTTTCTAGGTATCACTCGACCCATCCATCCCTTCCAAATTTTCAAGGGTTGTCACCACCGCTTAGGGGGTTGATATTTCAGGCAAGTTTTGTACCCCAAAAGATGTCACCCTTGAATTGAAAATTGACCTGTTTCTGCGTTTTGATCAGAAACGAATATCTTGGTAGATATAGCCTCTCTTTAGTTTTCGTTGAAGCATCCTGTATATCGTTATAGTATGTAAGATAATAAGGAAGCCCACCTCACATTAGTTGATCCTCGAATAGTTCATTTTTATGCCGTTACTACGTGGTAGTTAGTCATGATGATGATTAGAAATTAAAACTGTGTAGTATACTATAACAAGAGATTTTATTGGAAATTTCAATTCAATGATACATAGGGCTTTCCTACTGCCAATATACGAAGAAAATATGTCTAGGAGAGTGTCAACTATTGAAGAAAATGCTTAAAACATTGATTATCCCCTCAAATATGATAAACAGAATGATTCGAAATAAACAAACACAAATAGCATATCATAATCTCTACCAACGTACAGAATCAACTTATACAGATAAATATATTTCATTAACATATTTTGTCCCTATTACATTGCATATGTCATTTCGAAGCAGATTAAAAAGTATCTGTCAAGACCCACATGGAAATAGTAGAGATAAAACTGATAAATTTGACAATACTGGAGTATATAAGTTATCCCGTATGGATTGTGAAGGCGTCCATATAGGTCAAACTGGTCGTTCATTCTAAACGAGATATAAGGAGCAACAGTAAGGTTACAAAATTCATACAACAGACATATCTACTTTTGATTCACATTGTAGCGAAAATGGCCATCATTTTCCACCCAAAGATCAACTGAAAATTATTCACAGAATACCTAAAGGACGAAAGTTAGATTTCTTGATATCAATCAAAATTTTCAAACTGCTACAAACCCCATAGAAATATTCTTTTGAACGACCAGTATCGCCCGACTTATTTGTCTCTATTTGAAATCTTCAAATAATACCTGATTTTATCATAATTATTTTATTGCCTCTTGTTTGCAACCTTATTGTTTGTGTACCTACCGATTTATACTTATACTGTAGCTCGTACACTCTTGAACATTTCAGTTTTGTTCGAACGGTATTTAGAAAGTTAGAATCTACTTCAGCAACTTATTTTGAAGTGAACAGGGTGTCCCGATTTTCTATAATTAAATCTTGGGAGGTTTTTTCAGATTGAAAGACCACTTTTTTGTTGAAGATTCAAGAGCGTCCTAATCTCTGCTATAATGTTTTTAAGTGATAACATTTTTTGGTGATTAGTTTTGTTACAATATTTTTTTCCTTAAAAATTCATGAAAATAGGCTCTCACATCATCTCATGCTCCTTCGGCCAGAGAGGATGAATACTTTTTTCCTTTCGTTTTCTTATTGCCCAAGATTAGCGTTAGTGATGAATTAAAATAGATTTTCCCCATTTTATACAGGAGTCGCTTAAAAAAATTATTGAATATTGAAATTTCAAAAATATCATATCTTGATTTTTTCAAATGGAACATCGTGTATTTGATTTTTCATGTCAACGCATAAAATATTGTGCCATACCTCTGCAGAAGTAACCTTATTTTTATCTTCGACCAATTTCGAAATAAGAAAAATGAACTAAAATTAAAAACCAGAGGTTGCGAAACAAGAGTTTATTAGTACATATTATTATCAGAGAAATGGAGATATTTTGAGGTAGTCGTGTATGAAATACATAATAGATTGTTTTTTGGCGAGATAACCTACAAGGTGTTGAACTATTTCAATAAGTGTTCGAAATGTTGCCCGTTTGTTTGTAGACACAACTCAATCCTTCTGAGGAAAGACCGTTCAACTCTCCACAACATTTGCGGATTAACTGACTGAAAGGCGTCGACTATTCTCTGTCTCATATCCAACGGTGTTGTAAGAGGAATGTGGTAAACGATGCCCTTAATATAACCCCACAAAAAAAAAATGGACTTGTTAGGTCCGGAGATCTAGCTGGCCATCTAACAGGACCACCACGTCCTATATTTTTGTTTGGAAATACAGGATTCAAATTCTCCCTAACCTGATGTGAGTAATGTGCCGGTGCTCCATCCTGTTGAAACCTAAAATCTCGTCTTATATGTTGTGGTTTATCGGCAAGTTACATCGGTAGATGATTTTGCAGAAAATCTAAATACATTCCACTATTGAGGTGCCCGTCGAAAAAAAGCGACTCAATTAGATATCCATCTACTATAGCGGCTCATACATTCAAGGACCAGCGATGCTGGCGATGTTTTTATCTCATGAGATGTGGATTTTCCGTGGCATAATAATGATAGTTGTGCCTGTTAACGACCCCATTCTTGTGGAAAGTTGCTTTGTCCGAGAAAAGAAGTCTGCTAAACATATTTGAATTTTCCGCTACTTTGTCACTTGACCAATTGCAAAAATTGATTCGTTTTTTATAGTCTTGATTGTTCAGTTCCTGGTGCAGCTGTACATGATATGCATGAAATTTATTCACTTTCAAGATTCTCTGGATGGTAGTTTGACTTATATCTGTCAACTGAGAAATCATTCTTTGGCTTTTATATGGGTCCTCTGTCGCTGTCAACAATACGGATAACTGGTTGTCTTCAGCTGTATCAGTTTATGGTTTTGTATGTTTTTTGTGAGCGATATGACCAGTTGAGCTAAATTTAATTAGAAGTTTTTCAAAGCTTCTTGCATCATGATGCCTTTCTTTCACACTCACCAAGAATAAAAATCATATCAACCATTTCTTCTTTGGAGAAATTCATGGCATTCAATTGAGAAAATTCGTTTCAAACCTCACTTTAACAATGTTTAATAACAAAACACTGATAAGTTCCCCATGTAAAATGCAGCATATGATATGTTTGGACACCTGACACAATAAAAAAATATCAACACATACCTCCATTTACGTTTTAATCCTCTTGGTTTCATCATTCGTTGAAAAAATTATCTTGTTTAGGTTTCATTCGTTACTACTTGAATCATTACTGAAAAAAGAACTTCTGTGCGAATAATGATGCATGTTGATGAGTTTGATACAGTTTGTAGAATTTTCATCAAAATTTTTACAAATAATCGAATATTTCGATAATGATCGAAGATAAAGATAAGGTTACTGCTGCAAAAATATAGCACAATATGTCATGCGTTGACATGAATGATAATATAGAGGGTGTTCCATCTGAAAAAATCGAGATATGATATTTTTAACATTATAATATTCAATAATTTTTTTGAGTCACTCTTGTTTGAAATGAGCATAATCTATTTAAATTCATCAATAAAGCTATTCTTGTTCAATAAGAAAACGAAAGAAAAAAGAATTCATCATCTTTGGCCGAAGCAGCATTCGATGATGTGAGAGCCTGTTTTCGTAAGTTTTTACGGAAAAAAAATATTGTGACGAAACTACTCACCAAAAAACTTATTACTTAAAGACATTATAGCAAAGTTTAGGTCCTCCCTGAATCTTGGACAAAAAAGTGGTCTTCCAATCTGAAAAAAACCACCCAATATTTTTTTATAGAAAATAGCGACACCCTGTTTACTGCAAAATAAAAATCTGAAGTAGATTCACACTTCCTAAATACAATACTGTTCGAAGAACGGCACATTACTCACATCAGGTTAGCGAGCATTTGAATCCTGTATTTCGAAACAAATTGATATGACGTGTTGGTCCTGTTAGATGGCCAGCTAAGTCTCCGGACCTAACAAGTCTAGATTTTTTCTTGTGGGGTTATATTGAGGGCATCGTTTACCAGAATCCTTCTACAACACAGATGTATATGAGACAGAGAATAGTCGACGGCTTTCAGTCAGTTAATCCACAAATGTTGTCGAGAGTCTTTCCAGAAGGATTGAGTTGTTGTGTCTACAAAGAAACTGGCAACATTTCGAACACTTATTGAAATAGTTCAACACCTTGGAGATTATCTCGCCAAAAACCAATCTATTATGTATTTCATACACGTCTACCTTAAAATATCTTCACTTCTCTGATAATGATATGTACTAAAAACTCTTCTTTCGCAACCTCTGATTTTATTATTTCAGTTCTTTTTTTTTTATTTTGAAAATGGTCGAAGTTGAAGATAAGTTTACTTGTGCAAAAATATGGAACAACATTTTATGCGTTGACATGAAAAATAAAATACAGGGTGTTCCATTTGAAAAAATCAAGATATGTATTTTTAAAATTACAGTATTCAATAATTTTTTTGAGTCAACCCTGTACAATATAAGGATAATCTTTTTCAATTCATCAATAACGCTATCCTTGTGCAATAAGAAAACGAAAAGAAAAGAAGTATTCATCGTCTCTGGCCGAAGGAGCATGCGATGATGTGAGAGCCTATTTTCATGAATTTTTAAGGAAAAAAATATTGTGAAAAAACACTACTCACCAAAAAAACTCAATACTCAAAGACATTATAGCAAAGTTTATGCCGCCACCGAATCTTGAACAACAAAAAGTGGTCTTCCATTCTGAAAAAAACCCCCCAAGATTTTTTTATAGAAAATAGCGACACCCTGTTTACTGCAATATAAAAATCTGAAGTAGATTCGCACTTCCTAAATACAATACTGTTCGAACAAAAATGAAGTCTTCAAGAGTGCACGAGGTACAGAGCACTGCGCCACTGGTGAATCACCCAGTATATGTATATATTTTCAACTTTAGTGCATTACTTGTTGTCAGTTGAATATGGTCGAGAGACCGAAATTGCAATCCTGATATTCAATAAAATCTCTTGTGATAGTATAATACATAGTTTTGATTTTGATCATCATTAGTTGATCCTCATTTTTTCTCTTCTCAACAGCTACTTGGACAAAAAACTTTCTCGAATCAATATTTAATGATGTACGAATAATTCATTATCTTTCTTCACAAAAGGTTTCCTTTTAGATATCAATTCCATTCGAAGAATAGAAATAACCCTGCATTTGATATTCTGAAATATATTCAGATCATTGTATACAAATATTTCTGAGACAATGAACGAGATCAAGAAAGTAAATCAAAAACACAAAAATTCATAGACGAACTTTAGTATATAACAGAAATGTGGGAGACAAAACAAATACGCTGCTAGTTGTCTCCATCTGAATTACTCCTTCTACCAGTCTGTTTTTAAACCTTAATGAAGCATTGTTCAAGCACCGTATATTCGAATTTACTTGCCGTATTCTTGCTTTATTTCGTATATTAAATTCGAAAATTCAATTAAAACTACTGCTTCGCCCAAATAACTTTTCGTGACAAATTTCATGGCTTTGTTAATTTCGATTATGTCAACTCAATTTATGAATTTTATGATGTGCCGTTGCCAGAGACTTCTGGAGAAGAGTTTCAATTTAGCCTTCGGGAGTCAGTTGCATAATAGACTAGATATAATTTAATTGAGTATAGTCTTTGTTGAATTCAATAAAAGAATGAAATTTCTGAAAATTCGCTATTCAGCGTACATAAAAATGTGCATTCACCAAGGTGGTAGCACATTTTGCATTTTTTTTAAACGGTTTTATTTAGCTCACCCCGTTTGTTTTATTTATTCTTGGGTCAAATTTAGTAATTCAAATTTCACCCTCTTCCTGTCAACCGATTAATCTGAAATTTTGTATACACTTTGGATTTTGGTGACAATACAATTATATTTATTCATTATTATTATAAATACAAGATGGCCGCCGCTACAAAATGGCGGATAATTTATGTTTTATTAATCCCATCAATATGGGTATCAGATGAAAGGGCTCAACAAGCAGAATACAATATACTATAAAAAATTGAAATCCAAGATGGCGGCCGGTACAAAATGGCGGATAACATAGCTTTTATCAATCCCATCAATATGGGTATCAAATGAAAGGGCTCAACAATCAGAATACAATATACTATAAAAAATTGAAATCCAAGATGGCGGCCGCTACAAAATGGCGGATAACGTAGGTTTTATCAATCCTATCAATATGGGTATCAAATGAAAGTGCTCAACCAGTAGAATACAATGTATTCAGCCTGAATTCACCACCCAAGTCAAGATTTTGTATCGTGTTGAGGATTGTGTGGCGTTAGGGTGGCTAAAAATGATACGTCGTTAGCGGTACACCACCCAAGTTAAGGTGAAAGGTTAGAACGCGCCGAGAACTGTATGGCATTAGGGTGGATAAAAATGATATGTCGTTAGCGTTAGCCATACAGTTTCCAGCTAAGTACAATTATGGGACAGCTGAAAGAAGAATGTTGCCTTTAATACTATCATGGGCTTCTACAATACATAAAATGCAGGGCAGCACTGTGGATCACGCAGTCGTATACTTAGGTGCGAAACTGTTTGAAGAAGGTCAAGCCTACGTGGCTCTTAGTAGAGTAAGATCTTTGCAGGGACTACATATAGAGGAGTTGGATTGCAATAAACTAACGGGCAAGAAACCTTGCAATAATGAAGCACTAAATGAATTAAAAGAATGCGAAATAAAAACTAAAACTAGAAAATAAAAATAGGTAAAAAAACTTTTTAAGTTAAACGGTTTTATGTTAAACATACATTGCACTGTTTAAGATAAATGTACTAAAAACCAAAAAATAATAAAATAGATACAGTCGTGGAAATTATAAACATATGCATAGACTAGACTAAAATAAAACCGTGGGGCACGTCAATTGTCTACAAATTATTGACTTAATGTGCGATAGAAGAATCGTTTAATTCGTCGTTAGGCAGTTGGCCCGCAGACGGTGAGGAAATTATTTACTATTTTCTTGCTCATGGAAATTCTAATAGTTATACACTCCATGTAAATAAAAGAGATGTTTTAACTAGTTTATCGTTGGACATTCACACTGCTGGCTGGCGAGGAATCGTTTCACTGCTTGTTGTTTGTCTTTAATCGACAAAACATATGACAAAAGTACTACTCGCTTACCACTATGAAACCCTAAAACTCGCTTATAATCGAGCTTGCTAGCTTGTTTCCACATTCTAGCCCTACTTATCACACGCCCATCGTTGTCGGTTGCACAACTGCCTAATAATTATAGTGTAACATTACAAAACAAACATTTTAATCAACGATTGTAGACAATTGACGTGCCCCACGGTTTTATTTTAGTCTAGTCTATGCATATGTTTATAATTCCCACGACTGTATCTATTTTATTATTTTTTGGTTTTAGTACATTTATCTTAAACAGTGCAATGTATGTTTAACATAAAACCGTTTAACTTAAAAAGTTTTTTTACCTATTTTTATTGGATATTCAAATCAGAATCTTAATTTTTGATATGTTTCGTGAAAAAAATTATGATTCTAAAATTAGGGAGCACGGTAGTGCCCCCGCCAAGTTGAGAGCGAAGCAAACACTTCCGTACCATTTTGCTGCATTTTCAGGCCCTTATTTGAGAAACTCTGGATGAGACCAGAACGTCATCCAGCAAGCTATAATTAAGTATTGAAAATCCGAATTTTCAAGTCTGTAGGTCTTTTGGTTCTAAGGTTAAGCGAAAACAAAGTTTCGCATTTATGACACTCACTCACTCATTTATGATCATCAGAATAGAACTATTACTTTCCATAAACTCAGACAGCCAGAATTTTGTACACAGTTAGGGTTTAATGGCTACATAAAGAAAAAACTATGAAAACCATGATTTGAAAACACAAGAGCCCAACAAAACTATTAAAGATCGACATAACGCACATAACTGCACAAAAAATATTCAACTTGGTGGACCGCTTCATTTGATGTCGAAAATCGAAATTCTGAAAAATCTGATGAAGAACCCTCAGCTGATCTCAGTTGAAAAAAATCGACTGTCATTGAAAAAGTCCAGCGTAGTGGGAAACATCTCCTAATTTAATCTAGCATATTTCGTCCCACAGTCACTGCTGAGTGAATGCCTCCCCTTCTGTTTTTAATACGCATATAAATGAAATTGAAGGAAAAGTCTGGATAAAACTACACTGGCTTTCATACTTATACTTACAAGTTTACAAAAAGAAATAGCGAATGGGCAATACGAAAAACTGTTGCTAATGTACAAGAATCAGAACTGGAAAAAGAAAAAAGATTTGTAATAATAAAAAACTACTCCTAAAATGAAAAAGAGATTGTCAAATAAGAAAATCTAATAAAATAAATCAATATGCTCACGTTTCTACTGGTCCCCTGTGAGGGCTACTGGCGCTTGTATGCAAAAAAGGATTTCGGCGCTCCTTAAGGCAATTTGGATCATGTTTTTTCATTTTTTTGAGGTAGGAGGTAAGTAGGTAGGTGCTTAAAGCAAAAAACTGAACTTTAGAAATCATATTTATTTGAAGACTAATATATCAAAATGAAACAAACAGAGCCAACTCATAACAAAATGAATTCTTATTCACACCCATTATAAAACATTTACTTGAGTAATGGGATACAGACACGTTGACTCGTTGTTTATAAATACTAGAAAAATACCTAAAACTAAAAACCACATTTTTTAGGAACAAATAATGGAAATATTGCCTAATGTCTATATATATATATATATATATATATATATATATATATATATATATATATATATATATATATATATATATATATATATATATATATATATATATATATATATATATATATATATATCAGTAGGATCAGTAGGGTCTCAATTCGGTGATCATAGTCAAACAGTTTTGGTTTATATTTCTTTCTAACCATTGGTAATGGGAAAAGACTTCTTCAATTTCGAGTGAGGATGATGCTTCTTTCGCTTGAACAAGATTTTCTTGAAATGATTGGTCAGATCTATATTGCTGGATGTGATCGACTAAATTCTTCTGGTAAGTTTGGCATACTTTAATATTAATTGTAGCATTCTGCATTTGTTTGCTGACAATATTTATATGAACAAAAACGTCATGCCAGATAATAATTCCACAAATAAATTGAAAATTTTGTACAGACGTTAAGAGGGGACTCGGTTTATGTCTTGCATCGATGTGAAAGAAATTATCTTCAGCCACTTCTAGAACACCTTTGCAAACCTTAATTAAATAAACTTTAAGCGGCTTTATTGCGTGAATTCTGTTGGACCATCTTGTCTCACTTAGAGGCTTTAAACTTAACCCGGTAACATTTTTTCTCAAAACATACCACCTTTTTGGGGATGACGAAAAAAAATTATATAACTTTTGCACAAGATTAAAAAGGTTTATTATAGCACCTGACACCTTAGAAGCGTCATTTACTGTTAAGTTCAAAGTATGAGCCCCACAAGGTACAAAAAGGGCTTTCGGATTTGCATCGAGAATGCGTTTTTGAAGCCCAACATGTTTTCCTTTCATATTTTTCCCATTATCATATCCTTGTCCCCTAAAGTGTTCTAATTCTAAATTTAATTTTTTCACATTTTCTATCACAAATGTAAATATTCCTTTTCCTGTAGAGTCCAGTATTCGATTAAACGCAATAAAACTTTCCTTAACTTCAACCCATTTTGTAGTGGTGTTAAGGGCAACATACCTCAGAACAAGACTCATTTCCTCAGTATAATTAGTGTCTGGTGTACAATCTAATATTATTAAAAAATATTTTGAACTGCGAACCATTTCCAAAATATTATTTCTTACTTTGGACGACAATAATTTAATTATTTTATTCTGTATTTGCACGCTTAAATAATGAGTCATTTTTACAGAGTTTTTTGGGAAATATACACTCGGCTAACGTGTTGTCTCATCACTGAATCAAAAGAGGCATTCATCTAAACAGTTTTTAGAAAATTTCTTTTATCATGTTCGAAAAGCAATTGAGATGAATCTTGAAATGCCAAGCATTGTGTAATACAATCGCAATAATTCTTTCCAACTAGTCTCGCCCATATTTTTTTCCCTTTCTAAAATCCGCAGATAATGAGCATTAACAGTCATAGATGTCCCCAACATCTTTTTTTAATTTACCCAAGTGTTTATATAACTATTGTGTATAATTGACGCTTCGTGTTTCTCAATAAGCAAAGTCAAGTGTTGCCAATCAGATACTCCATTTATATCACAAAAATCGTTAGGAGCTTTACATTTACAAAACAACTTACAACAAAACTAAATACAGAATCTTAAGATATAGAGTAAATAAGCCAAGCCCTTTCGACTTTTTCTTCTTTTGCTAGATTTCTGTCAAAGTATTTTCAGGAAAACTTTCTCTTATCTTTATTATTGAAAGCTAAAACTGATGTCTATCAAGGGCGGACCAAGTTTAACCAATATTTTAGCCATCTCATTGGTGATTCTTTTGGCCAAAAACCGGGGTCGGACGGAATTATATCGATACTAGCCTTATTACAGCATTCATCGAAAGTGTAACTTGCATCAGGTATTTCGGGAGCTGACACTACCGATCTTTTTACACGAGCTGAATTACCTGAAGTGGATTGTTCTAGTGTTGCAGACGAGGATGGTGTCATCGCTTCATCGGGCTCTGCATCAGTAGAAGCTGTTTTGCTGCTACAACCGCTGCCACTTGTTGAAGGACCTGATGGTACTGTTGAAATTTCAGATAGTTCACTCACAGTTATTGTTATTACGGATTTAGAATCTTGAGATTCGGACGATTCCATTGCACCAACATTGATAGTCTCCGTAGAATCTCGATTGTTTTGCAAGAAATGCTTTGAAGATCTAACCATTTTTCCACTTTCTTGTAGTCTCAGTTTTTTTTGCCCGCGGAACTTCTCACATGAAGGTCTCTTCCTTCTATCCTGAAAATACGAATAAATAATTAGTACTCATGGGAATTAGTAATTAACTTCTAAAGTAACCACAATAATAAGCACCATGTGGGTAGTGTAGGAAATATTCTTAAAAGGTTAATTGAATAGCTAATAGTTTTTAACCCTTTATAGGGCAGATTATTATTAAGAAAGATATGGCCGATTAAAGTTTGCATATTTGAGTAATAAGCGTTTTGTTTTGTTTTTGAACTAATTTGATCTTATAGACCTTGAAACCTTGTAAAAAATTGGTTTTTCAAAAGATCAATAGCATAAAATCTGAACGAGTTATGGATGAAACCAGTTACTTTTTCAAACTCTTACATGACATTTCAATAATGAAAAGATATTTGGCTAAAAAAATTAATTATAACCAGTATCCTATAAAGGGTTTATGTTGATAGTGTAAAGTAGGGACCACTAACCATTTTATGAAAAATCAAGCCGATGAAATTGCAGTCAGCAGGTATTTGGCACTTTATTAAGAAAAGAGTAGTAAACAAAATATCACACAACACTTACTCGACAAAATAAAAATAACTTTACATGTAAAAATTAATAGGATTACTTGTTTTGATTCAATTGTTGCACGGTCCAGTGAACTAACTGATTTAAAACCGCCTGTGGCGATGCATCGCTTTGATAGCGCTCCAGGCGTTATTCATGTCTGAACAGGAAAAATCAAGAAACTACCGCCTGACATGTTCTCGCAACATAGGAATCGGCAGTAATTGGATGATATACTAATAAAATTTTGTGTGTATTTATACCTTATCCTATTTAATTTCTCAACTTTTATTTTAATATTTTTTTGGACCCTGGGTTTTGGCGCCCCGAAAGGATGGCGCCCGTGTGCATTGCACACTTTGCACATATGGTTGCGGGGGCCTAACGTTTCACAAAAAAGGTATAAATCCCACTACTCACTACTCACTACACACTACTAACAGGCCATGTCTCGATGGAGCTGCTTGTTTATATCTAGGAATTAATGAAATCTAGACAAAGTCGTGCTAAGTTCAAGGTTCTTTACGGCGATTTCTTTATTATTATAGTTAATGTTGTGCGACGTGGTCATTGAAAGGTAGATAAGGGTACAAAACTGGGTACTCCATGACACCATTGCACCAGTCTGTCCCCAGAACCGCGACGATCGAAAACTGCCACTTGGACATAGTTGATTGAAAAACCAGTAAATTGTAGGCTTGATAAAACTGTGTATTTCAATAATACTTATGTATAGGCGAACCAGAAAAAAACATTATAAAAAAATGTTTCTTCTAATCATTGATAGAAGTCCGTCTGTACGTCTATTTTATGTTATATCGGTAGCTGATTTGACGCTTCAAAAAGAAGAGAGCATAAGCCAGCATTTTCAATGCCGAATGCATGTGTTTCACAATCAACAACAGCCTAAAATAAGACACTTTCGTCTAATTATCAAAACCAGTATGGGATATTATGGGATATTATCTCGCTTAACCAACATAGGTAGTTACAACAGATGTAACATAACGTGTAAACAAAATTGACTTGTACCTTGTAACAAATTTGAATTTTTACAGGTTAAGCTCAGAGAAAAATGAGCAGTGAGACTCCAATTCAATAATTGTCAGTGAAATCTTAGAAGAAAAGACAATGAAGTTCTACATAGATATTTAATTACATAAATTACGGTACACAATGTCACAAAAGCTTCTTCATATATATAATATATATATATATATATATATATATATATATATATATATATATATATATATATATATATATATATATATATATATATATATATATATATATATATATATATACAGTCAATAAGCACTTATCTTGGTGGAATAGATGAGTTGAGGTCGTCTATGTTATAGTCCCCAATCACAGAGGGGTACAAAAATGAAAAATGAGCAGTGAGATCCTAATTCAATAATTGTCATTGAAATCTTGGAAGCAAAGACAAGTTCCACATAGATATGTAATCTCGCATAAATTACGGTACACAATGTCACAAAATATATATATATATATATATATATATATATATATATATATATATATATATATATATATATATATATATATATATATATATATATATATATATATATATATATATATATATATATATATATATATATATATATATATATATATATATATATATATATATATATATATATATATATATATATATATATATATATATATATATATATATATATATATATATATATATATATATATATATATATATATATATATATATATATATATATATATATATATATATATATATATATATATATATATATATATATATATATCATATATCTTGGTGAAATAGATGAGTTGAGGACGTCTAGTCTATGTTATAGTCCTCAATCACAGAGGGGTTCAAAAAATCCAAAACGTTTTTGTTTTTACTGCTGCATATAGAGGAAAACCTATATTTCAGCTTCGGATTCATGTGGATTTCTGAACTCTAGATAGAAGTTATTGTATCTCAACCTCTGAGCTCCACCTACGACTCTCTACCTAGGAATCTCTAACTACGAGTCTCCACCTATGACTGAATATCAAAAATTAGACCACCAAGATATTCTATGTTCGAACGTAACAGCCAGCTCCACCAGAAAATTTAAAGTAACAAAATAATGTGAGTCAAACATTATTTGAAGATAAGAATAAACAGAAATAGCTACAGAGATTCTAAAAAGTAAACTTGTGCTAGCTGTTCAGGTAGGTCATAGAATTCAAAGATAAATTACATTAAAAGCGAGGAAGCATCTACAAAAAACTATTTCCAATTGAAAGAGAAGCTACATAAAAAGCGAGCAAGCATCTACAAAAACTATTTAAAAAAATTACAGATGTTTGGCAACCATTTTGAAAATTTGAGAACATTTCATGATTTACATGATAATTTCACAGAAATTAATTGAAAATTATGGAAATAATGATTGAATATTGGAGTTTGAGTTACTTCTGTCGTTTTTATTAATGAGAAATCTATAAAGGTCATTACAAAAAATTGTAGAAACTGAAGGATAACGAATATGAAATCCAACGTCGTGAGAAGAAGACAAATTTTGTAAGCTACCATAAGGCATTCAAGCAGTTAATAGGAAAAATGCTGTAAGAAAAAACTAAATATCTGATTTTCAAGTTTAAGTGAGGCAATTTGCTAGTTGAACTTTCAAGTTACCCTATATTTTCGATATAAGTCACAACACAGTATTCAAGATAAAGATATATCTCTAATTTTCACTAGAGACTTTTAATATAATTTAATTATTTCAAATACAATTGGGGAGGATATTCAAGAATTAATTAGCTTGAAGTTCTGCGGCAGAAGAGAAAGCAAAATGAAGATCCTGAATCTGAAGCGAAGCTGGTAGCACATATCATCTGATAGCTTCATTATGCGCATCAGACTGTTAACCAGTGGCGTGACACAGAGAGAGAGTTGACTGGAATCAGGTGTTTCAATTCAAAGTGTTGTGACGTGAGTTTAGCACGTCTAGTGCTAAGACACCTGCAATTTCCTCGAAAATTGAATCACGAAATACAGGCTAGAACGAGTCTATTCTGACCCCACATTCATAATACTCATTTTAATTGGTAACGAAACATAGGTTTCTGAGATTGACATGCAAACCAGTCAACAAGCTTTCGAATGACGCTTTCCAACTGATTTGAAACCATAAAAATCATTTCAAATTCGATCAAAAGGTAATGTTGATTGTTTTCTTTGATTATCGTAATCATATGCATTCGGTATTCTCATCAGAAAGTCAAACGGTAAACGAAGAATATTACTGAAGTGTTTAGCGGCATCTGGGTCACAAAATCGTCGAAAAAAGCCAGATTTGTCAAAAAAACTAAACGTTTTTGCACCCCGATCTGTTACTATGTCATAAGGCTATCATGATTAATGAATTTCTGACCAAAATCTCCACAAATACCATCGAACAACCAACGTATCCATCTTATATGTCTCCGGTCTATTTTTTCTTGCTTCAAAATTCAAGCTACCACTTCGAGGTACCTGCTTTGAATCGATAGAAGAAATCAAGAGAATTCGCGACGCAACCTGAAGCCAATTCCGGAAAAAGTGTTTGAAAAATGTTCTGATGATTGGATTATTCGTCAGCGCAAATGCATCATTTCGGAAGGGATTTATTTCAAAGATACAATAAATTTTGATGAAAACCGTGATTTATCTAAGTACCTTAATTGAGCAGTTGACAACTGAATGTTCGAAAAACGGCAAAATTCAAAAAATATTCATTATCGTGGACTTATGCACTATCTCAGCTAGTAGCTGGATTTAATTTACCTTTCCCAGATTTAGCAATCAAAGGGAATTGGCTCGATTACATTTCTATATATGTAGTCTTATGCAATTCTAATTTATTAAGGCTATCATGCAAAGTTTTGGGTATTAAACCAGTCGAGGATACGATGACAGGAACAATCTCTATTTTATCGAGGTGCCACATCTGCTTGATCTCAATAGCAAGGTCTGTGTATTTGGACTTTTTCTCCTGGAACTTGTTCAGCACGTTGTTATTATTCGGTATGGCGACATCCACCAGCATTGCTCTTCTGGCTCTCTTATCATACACCTCTATGTCTGGCCTACAGAAAGGCCGTCGGCAAACTTCTTCAAGAAAAAAGGACTGATACCATCAAGTCCTGGAGACGAATGATTTTTTAACTTGAGTAGGTTTTTTTAACTGTGCAAGAATCAAACTCTACGTGTGTTAGACTATTCTCAAGACGTCTAGTTGCAGAATGGGGCATCTGATCGTTAATGGGCTCAGTTATGAAACAACTGGCAAATGCATCTGCCAAAATTTCCGCCAATTCGGCATCAGAGCCACACATGCTCCCATCGTCTTTTCGTAGCAAAGGGGCACTGGCCTTCGAATGCAAATTGGCACGAATGAATTTGTAAGGTTTTCTGTTATTGTCGGAGGCAGCAATTGATTCCTCATATTCACAGCGTGCAGAGCGCAGAGCATAAGTCACGTGACTAGAAAAATCTTCAGAATTTTCAGTTCCTTTATATTTCTTCCAGAGACGTTTTTTGTGTTGTATAAGTGAAAAAAGTTCCGAATTTATCCATGGTTTAAGAGGGTTCACACGTGAGTGTGGAGTGTCTATCTATAAGAAACAGTAACGTGGAATGGAATTTTTTCCACATAATATCAGCGTCGTCTGCTGGATTTAAGAGTCTTGGCCAGTTTACACGCTGAAGCTCCTCTAAGAGCGAATCAAAGTTGGTCACGCTGTATTCAACGCGACTGGATTTTTTAGGTAATATTAAGCTGAAGGTTTGAAGTGATAGCTGCATGATCGGAAATGCCAATCGGTGGATGGTACTCAAGATGTGTAATGAGTTGTTCTTCGTTGATTAAAATGAGGTCAAGTGTTCAGGGCTCATTGTTTCTTCTGAATCTAGTTGGCTCATTCACCAACTGGATAAGATTCGAGTCAGCAACAAATCTCACAAAGTCAGCAGCTGGGTTGGACGCCTCAGGAACGTTCGCTATTCATTCGCTATTCGCTATTCATACTCATCGTTCAAAATGATTTCTGTGAAGGTAATGGTTGAAAAAGATTGTGACATCTTGAAAAATTTCATAGATCTCTTCAAAAAGAAGATTTTTGAAGCGGTTACTTCATAACAGAATCTATTCTTAGAAGTTCTCCAAAAGTCATAGAAATGGAGTAAGTAGTTTGTAAAATGTGAATCCTTAAAAATTACACTGAAATTTAAGTAACCCAGCCATATAGAGACGGTTCAGTTTCTGAAAACACAACAAAGTGTCTTGAAATTTTCGGTAATTCCTGTTGAAACTTTACATTCGGTAACCAACCAAAGATAAAAGTAGCAAATATCTTGAACAAAATACTTTTTTCCATTTAAATTTTTTTGATAACTCCGTTAAAAAAATTGATGAACACAAACATCTACATAGAGAAAAGCAAAAGAAGCTCATAATGAAGGAACACACTGTATGAAGCGCAGTCATTCTTTTGTATCTGTGATGTAGAAATACCTTGCCGATACAGTCAGAGTCCTGTGCAATTCTTTGAAATACTTCAATATTTTTAATTTTTTCATGAAGGACAGAAGGTGAAAATGATATGATTGCCACATTTTCACTTCTGCTTTAAAATAATATAAATAAAATAAAATTTCAAATAGTTCCCAAGTTTCAATTTATTAACAAATAATGGGAAATTCTACTTTCAGTATTGTTATAATTCTTCGACTTTGACACTATCGAACAATTTCTCATATTCCTCTTAGGAAGTTTTGTCAGTAGCCTCTAAGGTTGTACAGAATATTTCTGTATCCTCAAATTACATTGATGTATTACTTGAAAAATCCTCTTCGCTATAAAAGATTCTTCGAATTCTAACTCTTTCCTCCCGGTTCATTCATAGTCTTCGCAATTCTCAAGAGTGATATAAAGCTTTACTTCTTGTACCAAAAAGGGTACAAGAACTTCAGGAAGAAATCGAATCAGTTTCATTCGGTAAAAAACTTCCTAAGCCTTTCCGAAAATTGAACCCTTTTTTAGATAAAAATGGTTTTCTCAGGGTGGGTGGTAGACTTGCTTGAGCGAAACTCAGTTACGATAAACGATATCCTTTTTTAATTCCTAGAAAGAGTTATTTCATGAATATGCTCATATTCAATATTCATACAAATCATTCACATGTTGGAATAAATACTACGCATTTTCTTCTATCACAGATATTTTGGGTTCTTTCAGCAAAGAAAATAATTCGCAGTGTTGAAGCAAAAGGCATAACTTGTTGGAAAATTAACTCCACTCCTTTTCAGCCACCTATGAGAAATCTTCCAAGTTTTCGTGTAGCATCTATCAAGCCCTTCTCCAAATTTGGGGTGGATCTTGGAGGCCCGTCTTCCATTCTCATGAGTAGAGTTAGGAGTAACAGAACGCTCAAATCTTACATGGCATATTTGTTTGTTGTACCACAAAAGCGATTCATATTGAACTGATTTCGGATCTTTCTTCAGAGGCCTTTGGCATTACCTCGATTTATTGCTACAAGAAGTAGGTACTCTGACGTTAATTCCGCCTATGGTACCAATTTTGTGACTAGTGAAAAATACTTAAAATAAATTATGACTCACGCGGCGGAAAAGGGGATGATAAAATGACATTTCCATCCTCCATCTGCCTCACACTTGGGTGGTTTGTGGGAGAGTGGAGTCAAGTCTGTAAAAAATTTACTGGTTCGTTTAATAGGTTCACAAATTCTTACTTACGAGGAATTCAATACGGTTCTAACTCAGGTTGAATCTGTCATAAATTCAAGACCATTATCCAACCAACGGATCCAACCGACTTGAGTCCTCTCACCTCAACGCTTGAGCCTTTAGTCGCCTTACCAAATCCAGATACGTCTCACATCGAAATAAATCGACTTACGCGCTGGCAACTCTTGCAGAGGTTACACCGTGATTTTTGGAATAAATGGCAACATAAATACTTACATACACTTCATCAGAGAGTGAAATGGAATAATTCTTCAACTTCACCTTCTGTTGAAACCATGGTTCTCATTTAAAATAAATATACGATACCACTCGAATGGTGTTCAGCCAGAATAATAGAAATGTACCCAGGTAAGGATGGAGTAGCTCGAGTAGCAACTGTGAGAACGTAAAGAAGATTTTTTAAGGGACCTTTCGTGAAATTATGCCCATTACCAACACAGTAATTCTGAAAATACACGGGGTATTTTCAGCGGGGTGGGAATTTTTAATTTAATTTTTCTTCAATTTATAGTTTTCATTTTTCTTATTTACAATTCGAAATTTCATTACTCAGTGTATTTCATTTTATTTTTCAACTACTTGCACATGTCGCGGCCGGTTCTCAAATCAAACCTTTGGCTCAATTTCATATATTTGTTTAAAAATACCTTTCTTCAAAATTTAGAGTTAGCTTCTTTCTTTCTACCTTCCTTCCTTATACCTTTGCAACACTGCTCAACATCAAGCGAGCAGAGAAACTGCATACGACACAATCGACAAGAAACAATACGCAAGCAAGAAGACGAACAATATCTTCTTAAACTTTATTTTTTCATTACAGAATAAAATTAAAATTTCACAATTTAAAACGTAAAACCGGATCCGGTGTGTGTGTGTGAAATTGCCGAATCTGAAAAATTTCCTATCGACGAAAATTCTTCTACAAGACAACGAAAACTGTCATTGCTTTCCTTTTTTCTCTCTCTCATCTTCCTGTACACCCGAAAGTAAGTCTTTTCTCTTCTTTTCTCATCTTATCTCATCATATATTTTCGATCATATAATTGCGAGTATCTTTGTGAAAGAAAATAGCAGGGTTTCCGCATGAAATAGGATCATTGTAACAGTTTCTCTTAGTGAAAACAGTCCTCTGAATCGTCAATTAATCAGTCATAATCAATATTTTTTCTAATATTTGTACTTGGTTTCCTGAAAAGTGGTTCGCTTAATAATAGGTAATATTATAACTTTTTTTTACATCAGGGTTTGAGTGGAAGAGCACAGTGTGCCCAGGGCAACTCTCTGAACTCTGGCCTAAGAAAATAAAAATATTTGTAATTTATTTTCTTCCCTGTACTCATGAATTGCTCAATAAAGTCAATTATTATTATTATTGAATACTTCCGAATGCGGCTTACTCTCCAGACTTGACTCCTTCCGATTATCGCTTATTTGCATCGATGGAACACGAACTTGCTGAGCAACCCTTTGTTTCTTACGAAACAGTTTTTTGGCGTTGTATGCACAAACTGACAGAAAGTTGAGAAAAATGTTTAGCTTGCTATGGACAATACTATGAATAAACTATTTGTATCATTTTCATACAATAAGCGTGTAGTTTCCATTAACAAAATTCCGGTTTTATATGTACATACCTCGTGCATTGACTTATATAACCTGCCATAATATCACCGAGCATATTGTGCATCCTATTTTATGGAATAGTGTAGTCGCCCTTCAATTTTATAGAAATCTCACCCCAGCAGATATATCTGTCGATATGTAACAATGTTATCTCTATTTCACACTTTTTCGATTTTATATGTCAAATATGGTGTTGAAATACGTAGGAAATACCAACAGCACGCTGCGTATCGGTGCCGTTGTCAGTTTCGAATTCTCGGAACTCTAGAGCTTGGCATATAGCGAAGCACCCCTCCTTTTGTCCCGTTAATGAAATTTCTTTGAATATTTTCCTCATGCCCTGCCATAAGTATTTGAAATGATGAGGTGATTTATTCTGAATAATAATCCGATAATATTTAGAATATAGCTAAAATTTGATGAGAGGTTGTTATAAGTTTATTTTATTGAATTTCTATATTCATAATTTGTTTTACAGATTCACTGTTCTGATAGGGTTGGATTTGAACATTACACCCTTCATTCCAAAAGTAACAGAACTTTTTGAAAAAAGAAACAACTGTATGCCTGTGTTCTGAGCCTAAGGGTTCTGTACCTAGTATTACGAACAGGTTACAGAGTGGTTTTATAATAATAATATCTTTTATTAGCTGTTATAAAATCATAATAGGGCGTACAGCGTGTCAAGATTTAAATTAATAATGAATAAAACATCAATTGAAATACAAAAAATAGAAATAAAACACAAAGAACAAAGAACAATATGTCAACATTACATGTGGAAAATGCACAATTCTCACAAAATCCAACAAAAACTCATCAGAAATCACTTAGGTCGTCCCCAAAATATTCCTCAAGAGCGTAATATGAATTTTCCAACAAATAGTTACGCATCCTAGTTATCAGTCTGTTCTGAGGCCATTTCCTCGCTTCCCTGGGGATGTGGTTTAGATCCATACAGTCATGTACGGTGCACTTGTTTGAACATAAGACAACTCGGTATGCGGTGGCCTTATATCTCCTCTACCTCGCGTTTCATATTCATGGGAACCATCCCTGAACCTGAACCTGTTACGTACAACGTAGTTGAGGTTCAAAATCGATCTTGACCATGTGAACTGACAGAAAACGCAAGGCAAAATGTACCTTGACAAATCCTTCGCTAAATAGTCAATATGATAACTCCAAGTGAGTCTGTGATCCAACACAACACCAAGAAACCGAAAATTTTCTGAGGTGACAACTCCGCCTTTCTGGTAAGTATATGTTATTTTTTCAACCTCTTTGGCATAATTGAGTTGTATTATTTTCGTTTTCTCTATGTTAACCTCAAGGCTGGTGTTAGAGGATCATCCATGAAGATCAGGACCTTGCGTTTGTTACTAGCTGGGCTATAGACGAAGGATCTGAAAGCATCACTGACGTGTCATCAGCAAACTGCACTACTGCCTCTGAGACTGCTTCAGATAAATCGTTTACGTAAGCAATATGAAGAAGATATTCCAGGATAGACCCCTGAGGCACACCTTTGTTAGTACATAGAGTCCTCGAAGCAATAGGCTCACCGGATGTTGGGTGATTTTCAACTACACGGAGTACGTCCTGTGAGGAAGACCTAATCAGTTTCAATGATGTGCCCCTAATGCCGAGTCTGTATAGTTTCTCCAGCAGTAAATCTTGGTTAACAGTGTGAAACGCCTTGGTTATATCTAAACACATAGGAGCTGGTACTTTTCTTTTATTTAAGCTATCTCCAACAAATGATATTGCTTGGTATATGGCTCTTATGGTGGCTTTCTCCTTCCTGAAACCGTATTGAGACTCATTGAGAATCTTATATATTTCTAAAAAATAAATGTTTCTGTTATAAATAAGTTCTTCGAAAAATTTTGTCGATATTGTTGAAATCCGCCTCCCCTCGAAATGCTGTCTACAGCTTTCCGAGTAGTTGAGGCGCAGAATTGATCTCAAGTATCTTTTCTGCAGAATCAGGAATCTAGTGACATCAGGCAAGTTTCCCCATATAACAATGCCATATCTCAATCTCTCAACATATACCCTTTATGCTTTGATGGCTGTTTTTTCATTCATCTGAGCTAACAGAAAACGCAAGGCAAAAATGTACCTACACAAATCCTTCGCTAAATAGTCAATATGATAACTCCAAGTGAGTCTGTGATTCAACACAACACCAAGAAACCGAAAATTTTCTGAGCTGAAAACTGCGCCTTTCTGGTAAGTATATGAAGGTTATGTTACTTTTTCAACCTCTTTGGCATGATTGAACTGTATTATTTTCATTTTCTCTGTGTTAACCTCAAAGCTGTGGTTAGAGAATCATCCATGAAGTTCAGACATTGCGTTTGTTATTTGCTGAGTTATAGACGAAGGATCTGAAAGCATCACTGCAGTACTGCCTCTGAGAGTGCTTCAGGTAAATCATTTCCGTAAACAATTTATAGTAAAGGTCCCAGAATAGATCCCTGAGACACACCTTTATTAGTAGATAGAGTCGTCGGACCAATAGGTTCACCGAATGTTGGGTGATTTTCGACGACACATTGAGTACGTCCTGTGAGAAGAGACCTAATCAAATTCAAATCAAACCTAACCTTATTTCGAGTCTGTAAAGTTTATACAGCAGTAAATCGTGGTTAACAGTGTCAAACGCCTCGGTAATATTTGAACACATAAGAGGCGTTACTTTACCTTCATTTGAGCAATGTACAAAAAATGATATTGCTTGGTATATGGCTCATATGGTGGATTTTCACATTTTGTGTCTCAATGAGAATCTTATATGTTTCGAAAAACTCAATTATTGAATTATAAATAAGTTTTTCAGATATTTTATCAATAATACTCAAAATAGCAGTAGGCCTATAATTCTTCATTTTTTTTCTCCCCTTTCTTGATTTTAGCTGTCTTTAGTGCCTCACGATAGAACCCACCACCAAACACAATATTCAAAATGTGTGCCAGTACGCTAGAAATCTCTTCAGCAACAAATTTCAGGACAACTATAGGTTAAGCATTCATGCCAACAGATTTTGTGTTCTTCAAGGAGCCAATCACACAAACCACTTCATCTAACTCTACATCTCTTAGCACCAAATTATTGCACAAATTGAAGACACTACAGTCTCTATCAGACGACTGTCTTTGTTGGTCTTTTCCTAACGGTGGAGGGGGTCCAACAAACATTCCATTCATCTGATCCAGTATCTTCTCACAGTCAGCGATCTCCTTCCTGCGTAACTTACTCAATATAGATATATTTTGCTTGTTAGGGTAGGTTCTGATAGAATTCCAAGTTGCTGAGCAGTCATTCCTTGAGTTAGTTGAATAATTCTCACTGTGTTACTTTTTCGCTCTACGAACCAGCTGTTTAAGAATTCTATCATCTCTAAAGTACTCCTTGTACAAGTTTCTTCATTCGATATAGCTCGAACTTCCGTTTTGTGGAAATGCCTATAACCAACGTTATCCACTGTTTTTTTTTCTTTGAGTGGACCGTTCTCAATGTAAAAATCCGATCACTATCTGATTGAAGAATGCCAGAAAAACCATTAAAAGCCTTATTTGGTTCTGTCAAACTCATTACTTTTGACCAATCTTTTCGACCCAATTCTTCCTTCAGGCTGGCCAGTTTTGTTGGGGAATGAACTTTCCTTTTTGACTTTTCAGCGAGATTTGAGTTAACCGACAACTCCACGGGTATTTTCATAGTTTCGGCATCATGTGGATATAAACCACAGGGAACCACAAGTCCACAGTGCACTTCAGAAAAATTTATAAAAATATTGTCAATGAGTAAACCAGATTCATCAACTCTATATGTGTGTTCAAATATTGTCTGCGTCAGGTTATATGAATTTGAGACGTCCAAAAAAGCATTTCTGAGAGCACAGTTCCTATCAAAATGAATATTAAAATGCCCGCACAATGCAACTTGGTATCCCTTGAATATTTCGGTTTTTTCAAGGAGTTTATCCACAGCATCCAGGAATATAATCGTGTTACCCGAAGGTGGTCTATATATGCTTATGACAATCATTTTGAGCTTTCTACTAGCTCCTGCTGAAATTTCCACATGATTGCTAAAACCCAAATATTTCATTTCAGATTCCTCCTTCATTTTACCCTGTTCTGTTACCCTTGGAAATCTGTAAATTCATATCTAATAATAATCTATTATCATTGCTTATGTCCTCTTGTTGTAGGTTTTCTTTGGGTACCAAGACGAGGCTCTGCACTGAAGATTTTGGTTCGAAGAATAACCCACATTGTCTGCCCTTACGGCATTTTCATTGAATTTCGTATTTTTAATGACCCTCGATTTATACATTCTTACACATTTTGCACCTTCACCTTGAACATCATAATCCTCTTCATCCCAAATCCTAGTTTTTCTGCTTCTTTCCAGGTTTGTGTTGTAACCTGTAGGTCTTCAAGCTGAAGCAGACAAAAGGTCACACAACTGGGGTGCATCTGATGGAACTTCATGAATTTGCCTGGTAATACTGGATAACGATTCATGATTTCCAATTTCCAGAGTTTTTGCCCTTCTCTCACCTGTGATGAGCTACTTATGTGTGTAGTTGCAGTACAATTTTCTTCTTTTGCGGTGCTTTTTCTAGTTGAACCACAATTATTCGTTTTAACTGAAAATTTCTGTTAACGCTTTGCACCATTTTCATAGACTAATTGAGTCTTTCTTTTGTGTGCTACTGCTAGTGTGTTATTCACACAATTTTCAACGGTTTATTGGGTCTTATTAGGTTTGTCCTTTTTAGTCACCCTGTGTATAAAATTTTACACTTGCCCCTAAGAAAAATTAGTTAGAAGGAATTTTAGTTTATCATACAGTCGCTCTTCCATTGCTGTTTCCATATCCCAGGTGTGCGTAGAGTTATTCATTTTTATCAGGTGTTTTTCTGTAGATGATTCTTGGGTTTGGGTTGAAATATTATTTACCAAGTTTTCATTTTTGGTTTGACTGCCTTCACCTCTAATGCATAGAGAGGTTGAGTTCTTAAGCTTCATCACCCTCTCTTTTTACTCTAATTTATGTCTAAGAGCTCCAATCCCAACCCGTACGATCACAGTTTCCATATTATCATCCATGACATCTTTTGTTTTTTGAGAAATACGTTCCTGCAACTTCATTATATTGTTTTCTACACAAGTCCAGCCGTTCATTCTCTCTTGACATGGCTTCGTTCTAATTTCTCAACATATCAACCTCTTCCCATATTTTCTGCAATTGTGTCCTCTAATTCCCCTCCACTTCTGTACCCCCCAACTCTGAATGTATGCTATTTCTTTTCAGGCGTTTAATGTAGTCGTATATTCAAGCATTTTTTGCTGTAACCTAAGAATCTACTCATTCAAAAGTCCAACCCGCATATCTCATTCATGCTCTTCAGACAGTGACAATTCATCATTGCGTTTATTCAGTTCCTCCAATTTCTTCTCCAAGATTGCTTCTTTTCCACTTAGTTGGCAAGTATACGGCATATCCAGGTTAACATCCCTTTGTGTATCTTGTCCATTCATTGGGCTAATCGGCCACATATCAGTGTCGATTTCATCTGTATTACATGAGTCTCTACTGTGTGCATCCCTTCCTTCCGTATTATGTGCTTCTCCCCTGTCACCATCCTTTTCATCAGCTTGTTCAGTATATCCAAGATCGCCAGAAATATTTTTACCCAACGATGAACTTTTATTACATTTCCGTGAACAAATAATCTTATACCCATCCACTCGTGTCCAGTTTTTCGTCTTCATCAGACATGCCGCTTGACAGATGTCCCAACACTGAACACAAATCAAGTTGTTAAATTTAACCAAGCTGTGTAATTTAAAATTCACTATATTCATTGTCTCGTTAATAATATGGATGCTAACTCCAGCCTGTTCTTATTTTTATTCTTATAATGTTTTTGCTTATCAGTTTACATAAAAAGCATAATTATAATGATGAACCGATGAGATTACTGGACGGCGCGGCGGTCCGCGATGGGGCCACACAGGTGTGTAAAGTTTTTACACCTTTTTATGATGCTCATTCGTAAATAAACACCTAGAGTAAGCTTCAATTCAACTGATGCGAAGATTTTCTGCAATAAATTTACGAACTATTGCCCATTAACTGATGCCTCAGTCTGCCTCACGGATTCTGGGCGAGGCAAAAATTCGAAAGAAACAAGTGCGAAAGACCAGAGATATTTTGAGAATTTATACATTGCTACTTTCAATGTCAGAACACTCAGATCAGAAAGTTATCTCGAAGTACTGGAGGAGGGACTGCTGAACATAAAATGGGATATCTTGGGCATTAGCGAGACGAGATTGAAGGGCGAACTCGCTACAACCTTAAAATTAGGAATAATAAAAAACAAGTACTGTGTTTTAAGGAATTTTACTTAATAATTGCGATTCGTAACGCGTTTCACTACACCGAAGCTTCTTCAGACGAATGATTATGCAGAAAAATATAAATGAGAATATAACTATAAATGTTCTTGAGTAATTAAAAGCTTATTGGTTGCTTCTTCTTAAGTGGTTATTTATGACAGGTATATCCAATAAAATTAAGGAATAGATTGCTCCCCGAAAAGATTCAATAGAGGTGAAGGGCTTAAATCGACATGTTCATTGATGAGTCTACCTGAGTGTTTGTATTTATTTATTTCTAAAGTTTCCCAAAGATCAACCTTCCAATATTTATTATCTGTATGCAAAATTTCAAACTGTGGGTCAAAAGAATGATTATTTTCTAAGAGATGATTCGCGTAATTTGAATCTGATTTTTATTTGAAAAACTGCGTTTATGTTGTCCCAACATTCCTCCAAAAGATACGTATTACTTAGTTGAAGAATTATTAGAAAGGAATCATGTCAATACTATCATTAAATCAGATATTCTTTCATTATTAAAAATTTGTTTAGATCAAAATTATTTCCATTTCAATTACAAATATTATACTATTGAAGACGGCTTGATTATGGGCAATCCGTTAAGTCCTTTGTTAGCAGAAATTTTCATGAATAATTTTGAAATTAATTCATAATCATCCACCCAGTAAATATTGTTTATACTGGTATCGCTATGTAGACGATATCATTATTTGCTTCACAGGAACAGATAGACAGTTGAAAAATTTTCGAAAATCATATAAATTCATTACATCCAAAATTGCATTCACAACCGAAATAGAAAGGAATAATTCGATAAATTTCTTAGACGTAACAATTTCGAATGAAAATGGAAAACATGTTTTCGCAATTTACCATAAGCCGTCACATACAGATATTATAATACATAACTGGTCGTGTCATCCATATAAACATAAAATGTCAGCATTCAATACTTTTATTCATAGATTGATTAACATCCCGCTATCACCAGAAAATTTCAACAAAGAACTAAATTTGATTAAACAAATAGCCAAAAATAATGGTTACAATCCCAAACTAATAAATAATATTTTAAATAAAAAACAAAGTAGAATCGCATTGAATGAAGTTTACCCTGTCGATAAATTGAAACAAAAATTCAACACCTTAACCTACGTTGGCATTACAAGTGAGAAACTGAAATCATTCTTAAGTAGCAATAATTTCAACATAGCTTTCCAAACTAATAATAATTTAGGCAAATATATAAAAAATAATAAAACCAAACCAGGTAAAAATAATAAATCAGGTATTTATAGATTGAATTGCAATGACTGTGATAATTTTTACATTGGTAGAACATAGAAATTTTAATATTAGAATATCGGAACATAAACGCAGTTTTCAAATAAAAATCAGATTCAAATTACGCGAATCATCTCTTAGAAAATAATCATTCTTTCGACCCACAGTTTGAAATTTTGCATACAGATAATAAATATTGGAAGGTAGATTTTTGGGAAACTTTAGAAATAAATAAATACAAACACTCAGGTAAACTCATCAATGAACAAGTCGATTTAAGCCCTTCACCTCTATTGAATCTTTTCGGGGAGCAATCTATTCCTTAATTTTATTGGATATACCTGTCATAAATAACCACTTAAGAAGAAGCAACCAATAAGCTTTTCATTACTCAAGAACATTCATAGTTATATTCTCATTTATACTTTTCTGCATAATCATTCGTCTGAAGAAGCTACGGTGTAGTGAAACGCGTTACGAATCGCAATTATTAAGTAAAATTCCTTAAAACACAGTACTTGTTTTTTATTATTGATAATGGAATTTTACCAAGTAAAAGCCTCCCAAATTCAAATGTCAAAATTAGGACATTCGCTGTATCAAAATAACACAGAAACGAATGATAACCTAGGGGTAATTTGAGTTGTTAATACATAAACTATTAAAACCAAGACTTGCCACCATGAGGTCCATTTCTGAGAGAGTTATATAAATTGTCATCAAGGTCAATAAGAGATACAGTTTGTAAGTTATACAAGTTTATGCACCAACAACTTCATCTGATGACAAAACAGTCGAACAGCTTTATGAGGATGTAACTCGTGCAAAAACTGGCGAAAACGCTAAGTATGTCGTGGTGATGGGAGATTTTATACCTAAATTGCACATTGGCATATTCGGTTCTGGTGAGAAAAACTCTCGGGAAGAAATGCTCATCAATTCATGCAAGACTGCGGATCTCTATTGTATGAACATTTCCTTTCAAGAACCGGAAACGCGAAGATGGACTTGGAACAGTCCTGATGGAAAAGTAAAAAAATGAAATCGATTTCATCATAATAAACAAGGGAGAAATATGTTACAACGTTTCGGTCCTGAAGTAATTCGATACAAATGGCGACCATCGGCTCGTCAGAGCTACAATTCATCTCGATACCAAATTTGAACGAACCAAAATGATACTGAAGGAACAGAAGTATCCCATTTTAGAGGTTCTCACTAGAAATAGAGAAAAGATCGAAAAAGCTGTCACGACGAAGCTACAACACTCAGACTTTTTGAGAGTTGGAGAAATTGATGATCCTACTCAGAAGATAACAAGTTGTTTACAAGTGTCAATAGAGAAGACGTACAGCACTCTGAAAAACACAGGGAAAATCAGTCAAAACACCAGACGTCTAATAGGAAAAAGGAGAAGAACTCTGAAGGTATTGCTTCCGGGATGGGGTCACACACACGATGGAAACACTGATGGTTAACACAAACACTTTTTATGAACGTAAATTTAAAATGAAATAAAACACGTGGTTCGTTGGTAAACAACGGCGGTTTGGCAATATGGCGTGGGTACGGAAAGCCGGCTCGTGGCAACGCGTGCTGCAGCCGATGTTCTGAGACAATGTGAAGTCGAAGAGGTCGTTGAAGAAGAAGTGAGAGAGTCTCCGAAATGCACGGATATTTAAACCCTCGGTTCAGGTAGGCCCAGAGTACGTTTTGTGCCTCGCCTAGTCGATGGGCCAACTTGGCGATCTGTGATCAAAAAAGCGTGGTTAACACGGTAACACGCTTATTCGGAGGGGCCTAGAGCGATCTATGGTGAGATACCGTAGTGGGAAACGGTAACACGGCCCCCCTCTGAAGATCGCGGTTAGGCGCCTCCATATTGCCATACCGGGTAATAACACCATGTTGTATCTTTATTAAAGACATGTGCATACGTGCACATCATACCATTGAAAATCAAAAAAGTCAAAAAAAAAAACAAAACAATTTTTTCTTATCAAGTTATCCTACTTAAATCTAATACGACCCTGTGTGCAGTGCGTCTGTGGCCGTCTTACTATCTTACGCGCCATTTGGCATCAACGCGATGATGACAAGGGAAACCACAGAAAACCTTGTCTCACGTAAGCGAGTCGTATGGTCTAGCTACTTACATTACATAATATCAATACATAAGAGCAAGGTGCAAAGCTCTTTTCAAAATATTTAAATTTAAGATATATGTGCAATAACATATCTGAGGGGGAGGGTCGCATCTACTTCGTATCTTTATTTGTCAATCACACATAAAACTTAGATATTTAAAGTACCTGAAAAAGAGAAAAATAGTACTGAAAAAAAAACAATTTACTAACCTAAGACACATAGAAACATGATGAGTTTATCATACGTTGAACAACTGCGTCTGTGAGTAGGTCCTAGATTCACTAGCACACTGGTCGTTTAACAACACTACAACACTACACTCACACACTCGTCTTTGGGCGCCACTTGGTGTTGTCTTCGGTCCAAGAACAGGATGCTTCATTCACAGCTGCTGCGGTGGTGGATTAATTTTGCGGTAGATGAATTAGACGAATACTATCCACGTGCGTCGTTGCTATTGTCTATTGTTCGCGTTGGTCCTACCACGTGCGTCGGATTCCCTCGTGTGCGGGAGTAGCGGAATTCTTCACTTGGATTCTCGTATTAATATTTATCGGCTAACTCAGTCGGTGATGGGTCCTCTTTCTCAACGGAGAAAACAATGCCCTAATGCACACGTTGGGCTCCACTTGCTACCGGGATGGGGTCACACACACGATGGAAACACTGATGGTTAACACAAACACTTTTTATGAACGTAAATTTAAAATGAAATAAAACACGTGGTTCGTTGGTAAACAACGGCGGTTTGGCAATATGGCGTGGGTACGGAAAGCCGGCTCGTGGCAACGCGTGCTGCAGCCGGTGTTCTGAGACAATGTGAAGTCGAAGAGGTCGTTGAAGAGGAAGTGAGAGAGTCTCCGAAATGCACGGATATTTAAACCCTCGGTTCAGGTAGGCCCAGAGTACGTTCTGTGCCTCGCCTGGTCGATGGGCCAACTTGGCGATCTGTGATTAAGAAAGCGTGGTTAACACGGTAACACGCTTATTCGGAGGGGCCTAGAGCGATCTATGGTGAGATACCGTAGTGGGAAACGGTAACAGTATTTTGGTCAGCAAGAGGAAAGAAATCGTAGTTATCATTGAAGAATTTTACAAAGAATTTTATAAGTCTGAAAATCAAGAAGAGAAATATATTAAAAGACATATTCTTAATACCGGTTCTGAAGACATCCCTGAAATTGATACAAATGAACTGGAAATTGCGCTCAATCAGATGAAGAACCAAAAATGCCCCGGTGAATATAAGATCACCATCGAGATGTTGAAGATGGGAGGAGAATATTTGTTGGATAACGTACGGATCCTTCTCAACAAATGCCTAAATGAAGGAAGAATACCAATGCTTTGGAATAATGCTCAAGTCATTCTTCTGCATAAGAAGGAGACAGAAATAACATAGAAAATTACCGCCCAATAAGCCTTTTATCGCACTTGTACAAATTACTGACGAAAATAATGACAAATAGATTAACCAACAAAATGGACGCTTATCAAGCCAACTCTCGGAAAGGCTTCAGTACACTAGACCATTTGCAAGTGATACGGACTCTCATCGAAAAAACCTCAGAGTACATTGTGGTACATTGCACATGGCATTTATAGATTTCAGGAAAGCATCTGACTTGATTAAAACTTGGGCAATACTAAGAGCACTAGATAATGCAAGAGTAGACAGTAGATATTCAAATCTCATCAAAAACATACACGAAAACGCCACAATCCAAATAACGATAGACGAAGAAACAACATCAAAAGAAATCCCCGTGAAAAGGGGCATACGACAGGGAGACACGATCTCTCCAAAATTATTTACATTGGCTCTGGAGGACGTGTTCAAGGGTTTGAAGTGGGAAACAAGAGGCATAAATATACATGGTGTACGTCTGAACCATCTTCGATTCGCGGACGACAAAGTTCTTATAAGTGATAATGCCGAAGATCTTTGCACGATGCTCGAAGAACTATATCAGGTTGCCTTGACCTATGGACTCGAGATGAACCTGGATAAAACGAAAGTTATGAGTCCTGAAAATTTAAGAATCAGTATCGGTAACCACGAGATCGAAAATGTTACAAAATACATTTATCTAGGATATAAAATCGTACAAGGAATTGAATTAGTTGGGCCTTTGAAATATCATGAGAAGAAATCTCAAGAAGTTGGGCTAAATCTCAAAAGAAAACGTCATGAGTTGAAGTATCATGTCAGTCCCAATACGGTCTTGCGACAATGAAAACAACAAACAACAACCAACAAACTCCAGGTGATCCAACGAGCAATGGAGAGATCGATGCTTGGCGTTAGTTTGCGAGATAATATCAAAAATGAGGAAATAAGACGAAGAACACGTTAAACGGACATTTTGAGAAGAATAGCGAAACTTAAATGGTGCTGGGCTGGCCATGTAGCCCGACAAGAACCAAACAGATGGACTCATAGAATATTGGTAAGGCGCCCAAGACAAACCAAGAGGAGTGTTTGTAGAGCTCCGAAACGATGGCGGGATGATATCCCGAAGACAGCAGTTAAAAATTGTCTTTAATAGACAGTGATGGAAAAATTTGGAAGTAGCCAAAAGTGGATATCCATGGGCTTTAGAGAGAGAGAGAGAGGGAGAGAGAGAGAGAGATTGTCCATTAAACATCTCTTGGCGATATTATTTTCACTTTTCAGGTTTTTCACCTTTTTGAGTTCATCACTGTCTAAGATTCATAATTAGATAGTTACTGTTTCCACAAAATTTCGTCATATTCCTAGACCGATTACAATGTTTCGATAATCGATTATTCATTATGATTAATATGATTTTCGTTTTATATCTTACTAAAACAGAAACGTTAAGACCCACAGAACTAAAACCTTATAATTTGAATTGATTCAAAAATACTATCTGTATCTCGACAAAGAAGCATTAGAGGAAATAATTATGACAAAGATCCTCATGGGACAACGTCTTTTAAAGACCATTTTATTTTCGTAACAATTAAACCAAAGAAACTATTCGCAACCGAAATGTATTGACCCCGTTCAAAACATAATGATTCTCTTGAAAGAAGCGATTTTCCCCTTCTTTGATCTCAAATATCTCCTAAACTATGTATCGTTAGAAGAAAAACATAAGGATACTTTTTCTTTCAACATAAACGACATATCCTAAAATCTGAACAAATTTGTGAAAAAAGCTGTGGCGTACAGGTTCAATCCGCTTTTTACTACCTAGGGTATCGTAGCTATAATCATGTTTCGTTTTCAAAATGACACCCTGTGTATCGAAAACGAATCATTTGTGTGTGACGAACTCTTGGTTCTCGAAACAAACTTTTTTACAGTTATTTTTCAGTTCAGGATAAAACAGTACTTCCATGATTTGAAATCCATTTTGTCAAGAAATTGTGATATTCGTTTAATATAATGACAATAGAAGCAGAGCACACGTCAAGGTCGTCTACGTCTTTGCTATCATTCCTCGATTCAAGACGAAATTCGCAAAAATTTGTTGAAATCCGTGAACGCAGGCGACGTGATTATATTCACCCTAATCATCGTCGTTCCTCTGATTCAGCAACTCGGAATAGCGCATCAATGGTCTTTAAGGGCGAATTCAGATGTAGGGACGCATAATTTTCCAGAAGATGAACTCGAAAGTCTCACTCATCTCGTCAGATAAGTGAAAATTATTCTAATTTTATGATCCACTCAGTTCCCGTTGCGGACGTTCTACAAAAAATGTATAATTAAAATCGGTCTAGAACTTTCCGCGAACTACAATGAAATATGTACGGACTGTAGGGGGTAACAGTGAATTTGTTTGGTGATGTTTCTTTCAGGATTTCCTGAAATTTAATTACGTTTTGTAAAGTTTGCTACTTTACAATGGATGAACAAATTGAATCTAACTCTGCGCAGAGTTTATTTTATTTTATTTAAATCAGTTCAGGTGTTCTGTTCTTTTTATTCGACTGTGTTATACAGTTTATAGAAACTTCATTATTTATCATCGAATATCATACATGAATTTGCTTCTGTACAACAAATGAGATAGGAATGAATGATAAAACTTTCAATAGTTTTAGAATAGCAACTTCTAATTTCACTAAATTCGGTTCACATCTTGTGTAACGTTATTATACCACTTTTCAATATTATTCTCTAGTAGTTAACCAGAGATAAGTTTTTATTTTGCACAGTTAGACAAGATAAGTATTGATTTAATAAGTAGCCAATCAACCCAGCAAAATAGAAACTATGGTCTCCTTCTAAAACAATCCTAGACAGTTAGTTTGAGGTCTATCTATCTTATCTATCTCTACAGGGTGTTTAGAATAGACACGGCAATATTTTAGTTATGCTGAAGTCATTTCAGGGTGTTTAGAATAGACACGGCAATATAGCCGTCTTCCAGGAATCGACTAGTCTATGTTCATTTGAATTCATTATAAGATTAGATTTGATGAAGTCTTAAAATAAAATAGTTTTTGAAAACAGTTTTCGAATTTGTTTATAACATGAATCCAACCTGCTAGCATCCAGGTGATTGCTCACCAAGGTACCCATAACATTCACTACGAGCTCTGCAGGAATGTGCGGACCAACCACGCCGTGCCCAGTAAAGTCTCCTTCCACCAGATATACCTCAACTAGTCCGTTCACGGAAATTATAATTGGTAGAATCGTCACGGACTTGAGTTTATAGATCTCTTTAATCTCAAATGCCAGATTTCGGTAATAAGTGATCTTTTCTGTATATGATCTGTGAATATTTTCATCTGCGGGTATACTGATATCCAATAGTGTATTTTCATATCTTCATGATAAAAACTGTGATATCAGGTATATTGTTTGAAACCGGGCGATCGGTCACTGAAGTTGTATCCCAGTAAATCCTGTGTGTTGCGCTCTGTAGTATGGGCTTAGGTTGGTATTTGTAACATAGTGCTATGTCTTTGCATAGGATTAGCATGTGAGCGAAGTTCTGGTGGTAAACCTACTGCATTTCGCCAGTTGAGATACTCCTTAGGAGTCAGAATAGAACAGCTGGATGTGTTTGCTGAATAGATTCTTGTACCTTTCCACACTTCCTACATCGATCTGATAGGATGTTCGTGAAGCGATGTACTTTAGATACATCCTCGAGAGACAACCTGGTCCTGTATAGCACACGGTTTTACCTCCGTCACCAGGAACAAATAGCCAGTTCGCAGGTAAGTTCTTCTCTTTATCAATACCTTCATTTTTCAGGAGCTTGGTAAGATTTCTAACCTACCATGTAACACTTCAGAATGCAAATTCTCTGAAAACTGGCCGCTTGAACGGGCTCCTACCTGGTACGCTGAATTTGGAAAGCTGAAAGAGAAGTTCTCGTCAGAATCACGGATTGCTCTATAAAAAAGTGAGATTTTCGTAGCGAAGTGCTTTCTTCAGTTTTCGATGTTGCTTTTGTGTATCTTTAGAGTGATGCTAAGCCACGCCCTACCTAATTTCTTGGTAAATATAATCGGATAACTGACGTGTAAAGGTGGCGAATGCCGTGCTCCATGAGGATAGTCCTGACTTTTGTGTCCTTGTGTCTGAGATCTGTTATGGACCATTTCAGCACACCAAAAGAATAGGCTATACTCGGTATTGTCTATGCATTAATAGCTTTAAATAGTGATTCCAACATGACTTTGGCCTTAATAATACGCTTGATCCTAGAGTAAAGCTTCTATTTCATCTATATTGTTTTTATTTCCAGCGCTTGATGGATAACTAAAAATTCCAGCTTTGGCACCTTCTCTGGTGCCAAAGCTGGTAACACTGTATAATTCATCAGTGTGGTGCCTTTATCACCCTCTACTATTTTACCTATTCTTATGTTCACAATCGCCCATTTTTTCACACCAAGCACCAGTAGAGACAGATACAGTTTCGAGTTGTATTTTTAGTTGCTCAGCATTACCAGCACGGATTTTGAAGTCATCAACATATAATTGATGACTTATACTTTACGTGTTATACAGCATAAAGCTGAGTGGGTTAAGGGAAAGACAAAACTACAAAGGGCTTAGCGTGTCTCCTTTGAATTTTCCAAGGATTGATTTTCAGCTCTGGAGTAATTATATCGTCCTTGATTGTTTGGATTCTTAGGGAGGTTTTCCAGGTCTTCATGAGATACTTCAGAAGATGATTATTGACAAATCATGAATCGTTATACGTATGCTGTGATGGGCGACATGCCCATTATGTATGGACATGCTGACGAAAATGCATAAGAAGCTCGGTGGTTGTACATTGAAATATTTCTAAACCTTATTGCCTCCGATAGAAGAACTTTTGAAAGCAATCGTCTTTGCCTATATGAAAAAGGCACATAACAACGATATGAAGCAGCAGGAAGGCCAAGGGCAGTGAGAACGGTAGAGCTGGAAAATGAGGTTCTTGCAAGAAATCAAAACGATCCTGGTACCTCCACTCGAAAAATTGGAAAAAATGGAAGAGTTTTGCAAATTCGTCCTGAAAATTTGATATATTCATTCCACCGACAACGGCTACAAGTAATACTTCTTATTGATTCTGTTGCCTGTATTGCGTATTGTCATTACCTTTTGCGTGAGTAGATTCAAATTCTTCAATTTTTGTGCTCATCCTGTTCAGTGTTGAAGCAACTTTTTAAAAAAATTCTACAAGGAATTTTATAATAATTATATGCGGTGTGAAGAGAATACACATCAGATATATCAAGAATGATTTCACCATCAGTTCCTCATTGAACGGTTGGATCGGCATTGTGGGTGAATGCCTAATTTGATCAGTATTTCTACCAGGGAGACTCACAAGGTAAGTGTACCGCCACTTTTTGGAACACATGCTTTCAGAATTGTTGAAAAATGTGCCTTTAATGATATTTTAACAATAAGACAAACGAAGTGGTTTATGCACGATTGCGCATCTACCTTCTTTAGTTAGCTTTCTGTGACTTCCAAACTCCGAATTATATAAATCGCTGGATTGGACGGGGTGGACCTCAATTATATCCTGCACGGTCCCAAGACATTAACTTCTTCAATTTTCTTCTGGGGAATCGTTTGAAATTGTTGGTTCGCACTACCCCGTGGCAAATGTTGAGGACTAGATAAAAATATTCATCGCTGGATGTAACTCGAGAAGAACAGATCCTGTTATTTTGAAAGAGTTCGCCAATCAACGAGGAGAAGACTGGAATCCTGAAACCGAGCTGAAGGAGGTCATTTTGAACAGCTTTTGTAATTTCTTTTGAGTTATTAGTGATACTCAGAAGTCTTTGTTTTACCAATGAATTATACTTTTAATTTTCGGACATAGGTTTTTAATGATGAAGAGAAATACATTAGGATGGTTCTTCTAATCGACGACTACGTATGGTACAATGAAATGTATGGACTTTCTTCTTTCATCCTTTCAACATTTTTTTGTTCAAAACTTGGCTTCATACAAAAGAATTTCAAGAAGGATCTTTTCTTGAGAAACAATTGAAAAATCCAAATATTTTCTTCATTTTTGAAAAAATCTGTAGCATCCTAGATTTTTATTTGAGAATAATTTGCGTTTACAAAAACATCAAATTCAACTGCATCTTCCGCTTAGACTTGTAACACCCTGTATATTGGTAACGAAGTATTTGCGGACCTATGTTTATGTAAACTTTCTCGAAATGATTTCAGCAAGCACCGCCTTGAATATTGCCGTGTCTTTTTTAAGCACTCTGTATATACTGTGTGACTTACCACATTCGTGACAGAATGTAAGGCATATATTGATTTTTTTCGCACAGTAATATGTCTGCTATAATGATTATAAGCCAAAAATAATTTAGACTATTCAGGATGTTCCATAATGAAGTAACAAACCGAAGTTGTGATTTTTCAAATAGAACACCCTATAATTTGCTTCATTTCTTTTGAGAGGTGAGATGAAGGTGTGTTTGTTCTTCATTCCTTATCTTTTTTAGTTTCCGAAATATTTCAGATTTTCGGAAATTTTGGAACTTTTAAGAAGAAAGCTTCTGCTCTCAAAATTGGTTCTATAGCTTCAAATGTACCACTATGGTAATAGTATTTGTTGTTTGAACATATAACACATTTTGTTGATCTACGTTACACAGGGTGTTCGTAAACGATTTTTGAATTTGGGGCACATTCAAATCTCGTTTCCCTTTTTTTTCCATACGTCTTACCCTATATATAGAGGGTCGAATAAGTGGTATATATTAATACCTTTCGAATGGTATTTAGGTTACCTCTACATATTTTCAACTGTTTCAAATATATTCGAAAGTTTTAGCGGTTTTATGGAATTTGAAGAAATTTTCTAATATTTCACGAATTTGAAGAAATTTTCTAATGTTTCACTCCAATTCATAGCGTTTCAATTACACTGACTTGTTTCCAGAATAAAGTATAATATATATACATTTCATCACATTCAGTGAATCAAATTCCATGATGGACTTAAATTCAACGTAGATGTGATGATCAATACCGGCAAATCACATCAGGATAATTGAACGATCGTGATTTATTTAACATGTATCCAGAATCGAGCTATCGGAACAGGATTTCGAACGTCAGCTTGGGTTCCGTTTATGGATGTCGCAAATGACCAGGATGAATAAATGCACTGTCCACAACACCTACCTAAGGAACCTGTATGATTTCTTTGCTTACGATAATCAGAATTCATATAATTTTCGTCAGCCTACACGCAGCATTGATAGGAGGTTAATACATGGGGTGCAATCATCTGCGCCACACTTTGAGAATAATGATTGAACAATCGTCTGAATTCAATACACATTTTCATCGACTTCAAGCAAGAACTCGATGGCATCTTTCAAAAATGAATTTTCGAGGATAGGAAGCGTTCAAAGAAAAGGGCACACAAAAAAAAACCATTAATATGGTGAACACAACCATATGAAGGTGCAACATACAAATTGCTCCATGTGAGTGACTGCTTGATTATGCATGATGTCCCTTTTTCTCTTTAACATCACTTTAGATTAGATTTTATTAAGAGCAAAACACAATAAAAGAGGAGTGCAATGGACGATGTCATACCTCCTTACCGATCTTGATTATGCTGACGATATATGCCTAATGTCACACTCACATGAAGATATGCGGTCTTTAGTGAGAACCCTCGAGAACGAAGCTCAGCGCTGAGGTATCTCCATTAGTAACAGCAAAACACAGTCCGTGCGTATTAATATGATCAACCCAACATCATTCCTACTCTCAAGTGGGAAACAAGTGGAAGAGGTTAAAGAGTTCAGTTCCCTATTTGGGGAGCATAATTAGGCCCAGCAAATATTTGGCCAACTTGGACTCATCAGAAGAGAAAGACACCTGTCAGTTCACACTAAACTAAAAATTTACAACTCTTACGTAGAATCAGTTCTGATCTACGGATGTGAAACGTGGAAGATCAATAAGAGTTTTTCAGATGCGATCCAAGTTATTGCAAATCAATGTTTGCGGAGGAACGTGGGAATATTCTGGCCGCCAATAATCAGAAACGAAAATCTTCAGCACCTGACAGAGCAGACAACGACTCTGGAAGAGATCAAAAAACGCAAGTGGGGCTGGATAGGCCATATCCTGAGAAGAACACCTGATAACATTGCGAGAATTGCTCTCGAGTGGAACCAACAGGGTAAAAGAAAGGAAGGCAAGACTTGCAATGATGCAAAATTTTTTGCAAGAAACAGAGTTTGTTACAGAAGTTTTAATGAGGCCCTATGATCCAAATAGGAATTTCAGAGGATTATACAGGGATATCCACCAGGAACGTCCGTTAAAAACTTTTTAAGTTGCAATCACAATATCAAGCTGAAATTTTATACGCGGCCATTACTAGCGATTTCCAATTGGAGTGAAATATTTTCGAAGTGATACCATTTCCGGTTATACCGGAAGTGGGTTATCACTTTGTTATTTCAAATAGCAATCTACCTTTTTTATTATACATCTAGAACCGAAATTTGAGCAAGGCATGAAATACCGAAGCTATTGGCACTTATCTGTCAAAACTTTTGACAGATTCAATTATTTTTGTTAAAACTCGATTTTTGAGGAACATTTAAAAGAATTGTAGCTCGTAGATCTTGTGCACTACAGACACAATTTTGGTTCCGGTTGATAGAAGAAGGATCAAGAAATTTTTTAAGCAGTCTACACATGGCAAATGTTCATTGCGTTGTTTTGTATGATTCTTTCAATTTGGCCTTTTTCAAACAGCAATAACTCAATTTTTTCAAAGGGCACGTGCCAATTTTTATATCGCCATCAGATGAAGCGTCAATTTTCAGATGGAATTGTATAAGCATGTATTTTACTCATCTCTTATAGTTCCGAAATAATTTGGGAATATATTGAATTTTGATGATTTTGCAAGAACTAACAGAGAATCCTTTGAAATATTTGAATCAAGTAGCTGAACTGGCTACGTAATGTACTCTGCACTTCGTTCATTCGAATTTGATATTTCAACAAGAATTGTTGGTAATTTGAAGTGAAAATTTTTGAAAAACACCAGATTGATACTAAAATGGCTGATTATTCAAACGAAGATATGTTTAATCTCTTTTTAATTCATGGCGAATGTCAAAAAGTGGTGGATAGAACTTGCAGGCAATCAATTTACCAATTTCCAAATTTGGCGCCTATGAGTAAAACAAAATTTCGAAGGATTAGAAGCAATTCGCTGCAATTTGGAGGAACAAAATACATAGAAACTAGAAGAAAACAAATTCTAGAGGACGACGACACTCAAATTAATACGCTTACGTATTTTCGTACTAATCCACATCCGTCCATTAAGTCAGCATCAATGGATATTGTATTGAGTTAAACTTCTATTCAAATGATCCTTAAGAAACATAACATGCACCCGTATTCTTTTATCAGACTACAAAAATTGAAACCAACTGAGCTTCCCAAGCGGCTAAATTTCAGTGAAAATTTATTAATTCGTCTTCAAGAAGATGAGACAATTCTGCAAAAAATTATATGGTCTGATGAAGCCAAGTTCAATGAAAGTGGAATAAACAACAGAAGAAATCGACATTTTTGGGCCAAAGAAAATCCGCATTTCATTGAGGTTATTGATTTCCAAAATAAATTCAGCGTGAACGTTTTTTCAATTTCAATGAATGATTTGTTGGCTTATCACATTTATGAGGAAAACCTTAATTGACAAAGATACCTGGAAATTTTGAGAGGAACATCAGAAAATTTTTTAGATGGATTACCCCTTAACATTCTGAGGGATTGCTATCACCAAATGGATGGTGCACCAGCACATAAGACACGAGCTGTAGATCGACAGCTAACAGAAATGTTCGAGGACAGATGGTGGGGTAATCAAGGACCAAATTTATGGTCTCCACGTTCTCCGGAACTGACGCCCATTGATTTTTATTTATGGGGCAAAATTAAGAGTGAAGTGTATCTTATTCCTGTAAAAAGTAAAGAAGAGTTACTAGAGCGCATAATGCTTTTCGTAATATTGATCCTGACGAAAATAGGAGAGCAACTCATCATGTTCGTATACGAGCTGTCAAGTGTATCGAGCAAAATGGGGCTCATATTGAACATTAATTCAGATCATAAATTAGTTTTCTCCTATGATGTTTACTATCATTTATTCGTATTATGTAATTATCTTCGATGATTAGTTTTCGCTTGGTTCCTACAATTTTTATTCAGCCGAATTGTAGAAAATTGCTTCTAATGCTTCGAAATTTTATTTTACTCTTAGACGGTAAATTTGGAAATTGGTTATTGAATTGCCTGCAATTTCTACCCACTACTCTTTGAAATTCTAAAATGAATTGAAAAAAGATTAAATATATTTTCGTTTGAATAACCAGTGGGTTTATTCCAAATGTGTTGTATCTTTTGGATATTTTAAATCTGAAATTACGACAATTCTTGTTGAAATATCGAATTCGAATGAACGAAGTGACAAGTACACTAATTTTAGGCACCTGTTAGGAGAGCGTAGCCAGTTCAGCTACTTGATTCAAATATTTCAAATCATTCTCTGTTAGTTCTTACAAAATCATCAAAATTCAATATATTCCCAAATTATTTCGGAACTATAAGAGATGAGTATAGTACATGCTTATACAATTCCATCTGAAAATTGACGCTTCATCTGATGGCGATATAAAAATTGGCACGTGCAATTTGAAAAAATTGAGTTATTGCTGTTTGAAAAAGGCCAAATTGAAAGAATCATACAAAACAACGCAATGAACATTTGCCATGTTGTAGACTGCTTAAAAAATTTCTTAGTAGTGCACAAGATCTACGAGCTACAATTCTTTTAAATGTTCCTCAAAAATCGAGTTTTAACAAAAATAATTGAATCTGTCAAAAGTTTTGACAGATAAGTGCCAATAACTTCGGTATTTCATGCCTTGCTCAAATTTCGGTTCTAGATGTATAATAAAAAAGGTAGATTGCCATTTGAAATAACAAAGTGATGACCCACTTCCGGTAAAACCGGAAATGGTATCACTTCGAAAATATTTCACTCCAATTGGAAATCGCTAGTTACGGCCGCGTATAAAATTTCAGCTTGATATTGTGATTGCAACTCAAAAAATTTTTAACGGACTCTCCCGGTGGATATCCCTGTATAAAATCATGTGCCTGCATGTCATCGAACCATTTTTTTCGATGAGTACTTAAACGGATATATATTTTCGTGGTTTCTATGTTATCATCAACAAACATTTTTAGAAGATATGATAGAAGCCATTTTGAACATTACATTTTATTCGAAAATATATGGAAAATCTTTCTATCTTTATTTTCAAACTGTTTCGTTTACTGGGTCAGGTTTGAATCAATGTGATATTAGGATTGTTTATTGTTTGTCAATATATTTACTCAACTGTTCGATTGTTATTGGATAAATATATATACATATTATGATTCATGACTATATAAGATATATATATATATATATATATATATATATATATATATACATATATATATATATATATATATATATATATATATATATATATATATATATATATATATATATAATATATATATATATATTATATATATATATATATATATATATTATATATATATATATATATATATATATATATATATATATATATATATATATATATATATATATATATATATATATATATATATATATATATATATATATATATATATATATATATATATATATATATCTCTGAAACATCGATGTTAACTTCAGTTATGATGTTGATGGACGACCTGAGCTAGGCAAATCTCAGATCAATTCTCGGCCGCTGTGAACACACTCTACTGATCGCTTGCTCGTGTTCTCGAAAAGGCCTTCTGTAACCTTTTGACCAAATTCGGCACACAAAATTTCATTTGCCATACAAAATTTGAGATAAATTCTTTGTTCGATATTTTTATCCATTGTAAAAATCGCAAAATACAATTGTGAGAACTGACAAAATCGAGCACTGTGAAAAAACGTAGTGACCCATCGCGTTCAAACTTCGCGTCAGTATATAGATCAGCTGTGCCGACTCAGCAACAACAAAAATTTTGTCGATCGTTTTAAGCAGATTTTTTAAATAGTCAACTTCCGGTATTTCTTTAACTGAATGTATTGTTAAAAACGCAATAGGTTGAAATAGTTATATAAATTGAGTTTTGCGAACTATGGATGGAACTATGGCTTTCAAAATTTTAGGCAACAGTATCTCTGAACAAAAATTCGATAACAATAAACTAAATTAGGTATGTATGAATGGGTTGAAACGAATGGATTCCAACGTTCATAGTTTTTTTTTCACAAATTGTTTTTAAGAGGACTAATCTGAACTATTTTTCTTTTTAAACTTCAGAATTGAGAGTGAAATATTCGTCACGAGATATCTCGTTATGAATTTCAAATATCTAAATTCTTGGGAATGAGTAAAATCACTCTGACACTAGTTGATTGAACAAATCGACCCACAGGACCTAATTTAAATATTCACGAATCTTGCTGAAACACAGAATACATAACACAAAAGCATTTATACGTCAGTCAATCCATTTATTCATTAAAAACCACTTTTCTAAATACATTATTTATATGGCAGAAAGCTATTTATATTATTCACCACAAGATCGATACTTGCAATGAACGTGGTGAATACAAAGTTCGCGAATAGCCGCAAATGGATGTTAATCGAAAATGTTTCCATGAAATTTTAAAGCCGATTCATCCCCTATCAGAACCTATAAATTTTCGATGTACATTTGTGACACCATTTCGATGATGATTCACGCGAATCAATGTTTTGAATCGGATTCGATACGATGATACTCTCTACAGATTGTACCGATTAGGTCGGACACTGGAAGAAATCGGAAATGATAGAGATGTTACTGGAATTTTTCATTTCCACGTAAAGCGTGACATCACCCAGAAAAGATATATGCCAAAAAAACAAATGGAGAAAAGAATATTCAACGTTGTTGTAGTGCTCTCAATAAAACCAGCTTTATGACCTAATGATATAACATACACACAACGAAATTCATATGGAATCACCCGATATTTTGATAATTACCTCAGTGATTTTGGAAATTTCGAAGAATTGTAGGGATTGATCCTTTCTGAGATATTTCAATTGAAAAAAGAAATGAATTAAGATTTATTTTAAGAAAATGAGAGACTCTTTCCGCTAGTAGTAAAAAAATTGAAAACTGTTTTCTCAAAGAGTATGTGTTTTTTCTCGACCTCAGTAGCTTGTATTACGTTCTCTTGCCCTGATAAAAACCTGAATCCGGCTAAGCATGCTTTGGCTTAGCTTTTCGATCTCCTCTGGAGTGATATTCTGCCAATCTTCTGTGGCGGCTTGGATGAGCTGTAGTGGGATTCTGGGATTATGCTGGTGCAAAAAAAAAAAATTCGTATCTAAACCTCCGGAAATGCAGTGTAATCACATTTTCTAGAAAAACAGACAATATTGTATTCGACTATCGTATGGGCACTGAATTACTTGGTAGGGTAGAGAAGGTTAGAGACCTTGGTGTTCTCTTGGACAAAGAACTAGCTTTTGAGGAGCATATTGTAGATATATCCCGAAAAGCCTACCAAAGCCTTTGATTTTTGATCAGAAACTGTGCATCTTTTTCAGAGTCTACCCTGAAGAGGATTTGCTGTGCGTTAGTTCGTTCTGCAACGGAATATGCCCCCCGGTATGGTCACCCTTTTACAATGTCGACTCCAATATATTTGAGAAGATACAACGCAAGTTTCCAAAATACTTGTCATATAGGCGAAGTTCACCTTCGCCAATTACTATGCAGTTAATAAGTGCGATAGGTGCAGAGCTTTGTATTGGATCATTGCTGTCGCGTGGGAGTACTGCGGTTTTATGTTTCCTTTTTAAACTAACTAACGGCCTTGTTGACTGCCCGGATGTTCTGCACTGCATTACCTTTAATCTGCCTGGTAGACTAACAAGAGAAACTCCCTTACAGTCACTTCTAGTAAAACAAATTATGCTTGTGGATCAGTCTTGCATCGCACTTTGTCAGTCGCAAATTCAGTCTGTGATAGCGTTAATTTTTTTTTCCAAGTAATTCTGTTGCTCTATAGCTTGGAGAATGTTGGGAAGTTGTAATTCTCAATTTTCTGTTTTAAAATATTATGTTCTCATTTGTTGTCTCTTCTCTGTTTTACGTTTGGAATCTATTGGAAACTATAATTATTTAAGTGTATAATAATATTGCAAGGTGTTACTTCTTGAATGGGGGTATCTCGTATAAATTTTTTACTCTACAAATACTCTTTACAAATAAATTTATGAAGTAATAAATAAAAAAAATCTCTTTTTGACGTTATCCCATAAATGATCAAGAGATTTTAGACCGGGCTGGCTAGTCCAAAATAGCAATACCCTCTGTTTCAAGATAATGTTGCGCGAGGTTGCTGGTATGCGAAGAAGCATTATCTTGCACAAAAATGAAATTCTCACCGTAGACACCTCGCCACAGTCTCAATATGGGCTCCAGCACTAGGACCACGTGATTTCTAACCATTACACTCGCAGAAAACGAAATCGGATATGTTTTGCCCCCCAGCATAATGCCACCCCAAAACATCACACTGCCCCATTGTTATTTCGGAATTTGTCTTGCTGCTCGAAGTCTAGCTTGTCTTTTACGACCTCTTTAAACCAAAATCCGGCAGTCATCTGATCGAACATAAATTCTGGTCTCATCCGGAAAAAGAACATTTCGCTAATTCTCAATATTTCAATTTTGGTGCTCGATACACCAATAGAGTCTGTTAATTTTTTGTTGTCTGGCAAGCACTGGAACTCTTGAGGGCCTTCTGCTGTATCAACCCCTTGAACGAAGTCTTTGACATTTCGACTGATACACTGATGCATGTTGCTTCTATAAATTGCCTTTGGAGTATGGGATGCCACACACTTGGGTCTCTTCGTGCAATTTGGCACAGAAAGCCGTCTTGTTCTTCAGGAGTGATCTTACGACTTCTTCTAGGCTTATTTTTCAGAGATTGTAGCTCCACGAATCGGGCGTAGGTTTTTGAAATCACTCCCGTGATACTCCCACTGTGTCACCCCTCCTTCAACAAGAGCAATTATTTGACCCCTCTGCACATCGGACAATTCAAGGTTAGCCATTTTCAATTATGATTATAGGCTTTTTCAAATTTTAAAATTCACAGTTTCATATCTCAGTGACGACTGAGTACAATATCCCCAACATGAGATGACTCCAACATTTCTTATCATACTATCCAGTTTTTTTCTACAACAAAAATTTCATTCTTCACAAGTAGTCGAAGATCCATGGTCAAGAACAATCAATAATGTGAAATACCGAGTGATTCCATATAAATTAGGTTGAGTATATTTAGCGAAAGGTATTTCAAGTAGAAATAAACTTTGGATTATGTTCCAAATATTCAAGTATTGATTTTCTTGTGACAAATCTTGGCATACAATACTATGGTTCATTAATTAACTGAAGTCTAGAGGCACTTTAGTTCCTCTCTGCCGCCATCAATCAGAATTCGGAAAGCAGAGCCGTAACATTGTTTTCTCGGATAAACTATTTTAAACCATCTGTAACAAAATTTATGACCTTTTTCTGAAACAATAATTCCCAAGGAGTTGGATAATGTGTTGGTGTAATTTATAACTCGCTAAACAAATTTGATATGCGAATCATTATTAAGAGGGTCTTTATGAGATGGAACTGGAGATTCCGTTCATGTGAAGTTATATAGTGAATATACTATTCTATCTAAAGAGTGATATTTTTCACAAGGTAATATTCGAAAATGAGACGACCCAGAACCAAGGTCTGTTTGTTCTGTTTATTTGCTGAAACTATCCATATATTTCATGATTTCAATATATTTAGATTCAATTATCAATTGTCAATTCTGTTTTGTTTGGATCTACCTGAAAACCATTTCATATAGTTCATCTGAATGCAAAATAACAAAGGAATAAAATAAATCTGGTATTGCAATTTACATAAAAGATATGATTTTGCTTCGCCTTTCATAGATTGGAGTATGGGTTGTTTCAATAAACTTTTCCATCTTAAACAGTGATATTTTTACTAAGTAATATTCGCAATCCTCATAATTTCAATAATATTACTTTATATTGAACATTACCCTTTTAGATGATATAATATTTATAAAATTTAAATTTTGAGGCTTTGTGTATCGAAACACTTTCACCATACCTCCAGAACATGGTTTGAAAGGCTTCAACAAGAAATCTTTAAGTGCCAAATCGGGTCTACAAGATGACTTGCCCAATAATTCAATGTTGTGGGTGTCCAAATACTCCATCATATGCAGTGATGGGTGTGAGCTTGCATTGTCATGAGGCAGAATAATTATAGTTCTTCGATTTCATTTCCTGAATTCATGGAACACTTGTGGCAAACAAATAGTTGTATAGTATTCAGAATGTTCTACGTTGCTCCAATGCTGTCCAGTTTTCCTGAAAAAATAGGCGACCATTTGCTTCGAAGTGCTTCGTTCACGAACAAATTTTGTTGGCACGTATTGAAAGACCCATACGGTCGATTGTTGTTCAGTTTCGGGTTTGTACGCATGCATTCAAGATATTCGTCGACTGTAACGATTTTGTACAGGTCTTTCGAAGCACTGCGGTCGAATTTTTCGTTGCATCAAACGACACCAGCTTTCTTTCGATCAATTGTTGAGTTGTGTGGGCTCCAACGCTAAGAAATCTTTTTGATAGCCAATTGATCATGCAATATTGAATATACGCTGGTGGACCTATTGTTTAGGGTTGTCTAAATCTCATGGTAGGTCACATGGCGATCATAGTGCAACATTTTGCCAACTGCATTGATGGTTTGTGGTAAAACAACTGATTTTGGACTAGGACCGTCACTGAGTGAAGCGAGGTCCCGATAGAATTCGTTATACCAGCGTTACAGAAGATTTCGGAGTGAGGTCAGTTAAACCTGGTGAGCTTCAACGCGAGAACGACACAAGCAACTATGTTTTCTAGAAAGTTCCCTGCAAGATCTCGAAACCTACTCTAACGATGCAAGGCCAACAAATTGCATCCAAAGATTCGATGCACCTTTGCGGAATAACGGTCAACTCCGGGTTTTGCTGGCATGAACATATATGGGCAATAGCTGATTCTGCATCATCTTCACTTAGTTCTCTTCTCAGAGTCAAGCGATACTTCACGTCGTCTTAACTGTTGCTTCTATATGAGGCGCAATTTTGATCTGCTTTGGAATATTGTTCCCATGTATGGGGATCTGCGCACAAACAATCATTGCAGGTGTTGGATAGTGTGCAAAAATATGCTGTGCACCTCATCGACTACCCAGAGATCATTAGCGATCATCAAACGCTGGCTCTCAGAGGACAGGCTGCTGATCTTTCTCTGTTTTACATATACTTCCACGGATGATTCTCCAAGTAGCAGAAAGACCTTGTTTCGGGAAAACTTATGTTTTGCCGCAACACTAGGTTGACAAGGAGTTCTCATCATATAGTGGTACATTCAGTGACCCCTCGAACCTCTCTCTATAAGAATTCTTTTGTTCACAGGGCCAGTAAACTGTTTAATTTGCTTTCGTTCAACATCTTCTCTACATCCTACAATTTGAGCCTTTTAAAGAATAGAGTAAACAGACACTTCAGTTCTTCTCAGGTACCCACTCATGTGGTGTAACAGGTTCGCCTTTTTCTGGAAAGCTCGATAAAATAGACAGTGTGGCCAAGTTTGAAGCTTCATTACCAGAAGTCAAAGCAATTTGATCGCACTTTTACGTTAAGGTTAAAAAATGTCAAAATACACGACCCAAAAGTTGGATGGGAGCTGTCAACAGTAAAAGTGCCAGAAGCGCAAAATTAGGAGTCTAACCTAGGTATACAGGGTGTTACATAATAGAATGTCACAACTTGAGGAGGTGAATCTACGTGCAATTTTAAGAAATTAAGTTTATATAAACATAGGTCCGCAAAAGCTTCGTTACGGAGCTACAGGTATTGAAAGTTCAGGGAAAAATTGTTTCTTTCTTCAACACTCCTGCAGTTTTAGACATTTTCAGCCCAAATTCGGAATACAAGCTATTTTTCACAGCCTCCATCATTACACGTCCTAGATTTTAACTGCAATTCACAAAGTGTTTTCTTTTCCGAGGCCATGTCTCCTTTTGCCTTTTTGCAGTACGCTACTGATCAGCGTACAATTTTTGTCATCTTCGTTCAATTCAGAAACTATTTTGACACTTGTAATTTTCCGCATCTTCAGCCCAAATTTGGAAAGCAAGCTATTTGTACAGCCTTCATCATTACACGTTTTAAATTTTAACTAGAATCTACGAAATGTTTCCTTTTCCGGAGCCAAGTCTTAATTACCCTCTCAAACTTTCTTGCAGTACGCCACTTATCAGCGTACATTCAATTTTTTTCATCTTCGTTCAATTTAGAACACTTGTAATGTTTTCGTATCTTAAACAGTTCTCGATCAAAAAATTATTAAACGATTGTATGCATTCGCTGAAGTGAAAGCACTTTTGATTAAAAATATGACTAGTAGGCTTTGATTCTTTTCATTTATTTAATCACTTTGACAGTTGCTAAAGTTGAACCAGTGTCTGCTCGAATTGTTTATTGAATTAACGATTAGTTTTAAGACTTTTGAAGTTATTGCTGTACGAAAGAAGGCTAATTTTACTAACGCCGAAATGGCTGATATCCATTACATGTACGGTCTGCCTGACGGAAACACAACAGAAGCTAAGCGATTATATCAGGTGCGCTTTCCAAATCGAGTAACACCAGACAGGCGAACATTTTCAAATATCCACAGAAATTTGAGAAAAACTGGTACTTTACTGAAAATAATAATTTGAAAGGTGCAACTCAAACTATGAGAACTCCAGATATTGAGGAAGCAGTTTTGAATTGTATTGATTTGAATATTCATGTGAGTACAAGAAAAATTGGAAATAAGTTGAATATTTCACATGTTCTAGTTTGGAGGAATCTCCACGAATCATTATTGTACCCGTTTCATATTCAACGCGTCCAAACCCTACTTCCTCGAGATTTTCCTTCAAGACTGATTTTCTGCCGATGGTTCTTAGATGAGACTAATGAAAATGGTCATTTTGATAGTAAAATAATGTTCACAGACGAAGCTTTTCTCGAACTTTTCGGGAACTGCTATCACAAATTTTCACAATAATCATTATTGGGCTGAAGAAAATTGAAGAATCTCATCATCAAGAACAATTCTCGCTACATGTCTGGGTCGGAATAATTGGAAATTATTTGATTGGGCCAACAGAATGAACGGTACCGCTTATCGGCAATTTCTTGAGAAGGAGTTACCTTTATTGCTCGAGGATGTGCCACTTTAGGTGGGAATCATAATGTGGTTCCTGCATGACGGGGAACCCGCACATTTTAGTAGAGAAGCTAGGAAATTCTTGAATACTTCATTCAACAACCGATGTATAGGTGGGGTGGGCAAAAACTATGGCCTCCCAGATCCCAGACTTAAATAGTTCAGACTATCTTAAAGGGACTTAAGAGGATATCTCAAAAGTTTAGTTTATTCCACTCCAATGAACACTGTAGAAGAATTGAGAAATCAAATAATAATCTTTTGTGACACGATAAGAAATACCCAGGAATATTTCAAAGATTGCGTGATAATATGCGAAGGACAGGGGCCTGTATTCTTGCAGGTGGAGGACACTTCCAGCAATTAATTTAGTTTTTTATTGTTCTTTGTTTTAGTTTGATATTGAATAAATATAAGTTGAGTCTCAGAAGACGAGCTATCAATAAAGAGCAGATTTTGGGCATACCATCGAGTATTTCTATTATTTTTATTATCTAGCGAATAACATACAATTCAAATCATTCAAATTCGAAAATTTTTCACTCGAAAACGGTTAGAGATGCAAAAAAATTACAAGTGTCAAAAAAGTTTCTAAATTGAACGAATATGACGAAAATTGATTGCACGTTGATCAGTGGCATACTGCAAAAAAGTTTGAAAGGGCAAAAGGAGAAAACACCCTAAGAGTTTCAGTTGAAATCTAGGACGTGTAAAGATGAAGGCTGTAAAAATTAGCTTTCTTTCCTAATTTGGGCTGAATATCTCGAAAACTCCAAGAGTTTTGAAGAAAAAACCAATTTTTTTCGGTAATTTCAACACCCTGTGGTTCCGTAATGAAGCTTTTGCGGACTTATGTTTATATGAACTTTTTCTCAAAATGGCTTGTAGATTTACCCCCTCAAGTTGTGACGAGATTATGTGTCGCTGTATAGCGACGGAGTCGCAATATTTTATGCTTAACGTTTCGGCTCTTTGTGGGTTGCGACTTAAAGATGGTTAGGATATGATGTGATAGGAGTATCAGAAGAATCATGAGAAAGTAAGAAAAAATTTCAAGTCATCAGAAATAAGGTATTTCGAAACGATTCATCCCGAATTACTTTAAATAAAACGATCATAACAACAATAGCATGTTTTGAAACGTTTTCGATAATAATCTATTTGTCTTTCATTCTGAAAATATAGATAACAAAACAACATTTCAATGATTTCAGAAGAGATTTATATTTTAGCTGTCATCCACCGTCTTCAAGAATGACGAGAGAAAATCGTAACGCATCCACCGGAATGAATTTCCTGTAAATAGGACGTTGTGTGTACACATCGACGGAACAACAAATACATTTCATTGTCCCGTGGGCGAATTTGAAAATATCGCCATCTGATTCCTGACTCTTATACAAACAAATTGAGTTTTCATATTGAACATCGAGGAATCTATAGAAACGTTCCGCTAGGCTTAGACGCCAAGAAGTATGCATGCTATACGTTTTCAAATATATTAAATTTGCCACATGTTGCTTCGAGTTTGATTTCAATCGCTTTTTTGATGCGTATCTGCCTTGAATATAATTTAACGAAGAAAACAAATCGATATTTGTTTGTATACACGTTTGAGCATGGGCGCCGAAGGGGAAAATGAACGCTTTGATGTTTTGGAAATTTTTACTGTTATTGGTCGATATCGAAATCGAAATGTCTGCTTTTCCTGAAAAAGAGAATAGAGTATTATTCTTAACTGTATTATCATTTAAACAGGGTGCTCTAACGAAAACTAAACAGAGGCTATATCTACCAAGATATTCATTTCTGATCAAAACGCAAAATAGGTCTATTTTTGTTTCAAGGAGGACATCTTTTGGGGTACAAAACTTGCCTGAAATATTAACCCCCTGAGCTGGGGTTGCAATCCTTGAACATTTTGAATAGGGAAGATGGGTCGAGTGATAACTCAAGAGAAAGGTGGTATCTTTGTCTACTTCGCCTTGAACGAATTTCTATTTTTAATAGAAAACTGTAACAGATACAAGGTGAGCAACTGAAAGATAGGGAAGACTATTTCCGTAAGACTATTCAAGTTTCAGTGAAGTAAAAAAGAATAGATCCATGCTGATCAATGGCAGCCAGCATCAAGTACCATCCTCATCTAGAATTCTAACCCCTAGAGCAGGGGTGACCACACTTGAAAATTTGAAAGAAAGTAGATGGGACGGGTGATACCCCGAAAGAAAGGTATAATCTCTCTCTGCATCACCGTGAACGAATTTTCATTTTTGATTGAAAACTGTAGATAGAGAGGACTATCTATCGTACTAAGCTATTCAAGTATTAGTGCAAAAAATGGAACAGATTCATTCCAGATCAAAAGCTGTTATCTTTGATTCAAATGAATCTATTCCAGTTTTTCGCACTAATACTCCTATAGTCTTGGGGCGATAGCCTTCTCTATTTTTCAGTGGCTCACTCTGTATCTTCTACAGTTTTCAATCAAAAATGAAAATTTGTTCACGGGGATGCAGACAAAGATAATACCTTTCTCTCGAGTTATCACTCAACCCATCTACCCTCTTCCAAAGTTCCGAGGGGTTGTCAAGCCTACTCCAGAAGTTGAAATTCGAGATGAGGATGGTACTTGATGATGACTGCCATTGATCAGCATGGATCTGTTCCATTTTACCTCACTGAAACTTGAACTGTCTCAGGAAAATAGTCTTCCCTATTTTTCAGTTGCTCACCCAGTATCTTTAGCAGTTTTCAATTACAAATAAAAATTCGTTCGAAGTAATGTAAACAAAAATACCACCTTCCTTTTGAGTCATCACTCGACCCATCTTCCCTATTCAGAATGTTCAAGGATTGCAACCCCCGTTCAGGGCGTTGATATTTCAGGCAAGTATTGTACGCCAAAAGATGTACTCCTTGAAACAAAAATTGACCTGTTTTTGTGTTTTGATCAGAAATGAATATCTTGGTAGACATAGCCTCTGTTTAGTTTTCGTTGAAGCACCGTGTATATATTAGTTCATCTGTGTGCCATCTGTTCTAATATTATAGACGTCGATGACATGGTACTTCATCAACAACTCTTAAAAATTTCATGACATTTGTATGTAAACAACATAGTCATAGCGTCATCTTTGTTAGTGTGTTTAGAACATCGGTCGGAAAATGAGTTTCAACCAAAGAGCTGCAATTGAGTCTTAACTCAGTGAATATTTTACCGAATTGCAACAAATGCTCCAAGCTGCATACGGCAATGATTGTCTATGCCGTACGCAAGAGGTTCGAGCCATTCGAATCGAGTATGTAGACCCTACATGATAACGAAAGATCAGGCCTTCCAAAACTAGATTATTGGAAGAAAACATCGAAAAAGTGCTTGGATTACTCAACAATAATAAAAGAACAATTGACAATTATATTGAATTGGAATAAGGTATTCCTCAAAAAAGTGTATACCGCATTTTGACCGAAGTGTTGGGCCGTATGATGGTTAATTCGAGGTTTGTGCCACACAAACTCACTGACGACCAAAAATTTATTCGAATTGAGAATAGCAAACACATCATTAAAAGTGCTCGGAAGAACCCTAATTTCTGGTGACGAGACGTAATGTTTTCAGTATGAACCCGAAAAAAATGGCAAATTGCTAAATGGAAAGCGTTGGATGAAGGAAACCTAAAAAATATACATTCCAGTGCAAGTTGTATTTTGAATGAAAGATATCGATTTTCTAGAATAGAATGCATGAATTTGAAAAATTTTCAAACGAAGATTCAACATCAGTTAGTAAACACACTAAAAATTGGAAATCTCCAGGTGTTGATGGTATTCGTAATATTTGGTTCAAAAAATTCTCTTGAGTTCATGAAAAGTTGGCTGAATATTTTTCATTCACAATAAAGAACCCCACAGCTACTCCTTTGTTTTTCACACAAGGAATTACTTATTTAAAACCGAAAAGTGCTAATACTATTGATCCATCTCCATATAGACCAATTACTTGTCTTCCAACAATATATAAAATTCCAACTGCATGTATTACTCTAAAAATTTATGCACATTTGGAGAATTATAATATTATTTCCGAACAACAAAAAGAACGTAGAAAGAAACACCTTGATACTAAAAAGCAACTTGTAAATGATTATGTTGCTTTGAATCAAGCTCAAACTAAGAAGAGAAATATTCATACAGCCTTCATTGAATACTAAATGGCTTTTGATAATTCTCCTCTTTCATGGCTTCAAGAAATTTTGGAAATTTATAAAACTGATAAGACACTTCGTAATTTTCTTGAATTTGTAATGAAAAATGGGAGAACCAATCTTTATTTAAATATTTCAAAACAATCAAACGAGGCATTTTTCAAGTGATTCTTTAAGTGCTCTTTGGTTTTGTCTTTGCCTTAATCCATTATCTCATGAATTAAATGCTACTAGTTCCGGCTTCAAGATAAATAGTCTATCTACTGAATTCAAATGAAGTCACTTAATTTATTTAGATGGTATTAAATTATATGCCAGAACTAAATCTCATTTGAAACGTCTACTTGAGATTACTTTCAACTATTCCGATGATATTCATACGAAATTTGGGCTTCTAAAATGTAAAAATCTTTCTTCTGAAAAAGGAAAGATCACCTGATTATGTGAAGATTTCCAATATCGAAATCTAGCCAATGCATCAAGGAGATACATATAAATATCATGGATTTCTTCAAGAGAAGACAATTAATCATAACTAAAGAAAGATTACAGAAAGAAGATACTAAAGAATTAAAGAGAATATTAAAAGTTCATAATACAACAGAGTAAGAATTATCATCAAGAGTCATTTAACCAGTAAAAACCTTTTCAGAGCTATCAGCTCCTATGCAGTTCCTATTCATACATCTTCTTTTGGATTCATTAAATGGTCTAAAACTGATCTAAATGAATTAAAATGTCAACCGAGGAAAATGCTTTGTAAATATCATAAGCACCACCCAAAAACAGCAGTTCAGAGTGTTACACGACCTAGACCTAAAAAAGAAAGTTGGATGTTGAAGGAATAACACGGAAAGCTCCCTAAAGAATTGAAGAATAATTATATTGATGAAATCGCATCAAATAGATGGTCAGTTTCTGGAGATTTGTTTGCTGAAGCAGAAGGCTTGGCAATTGCGATCCCGGATCAGGTTGTTTTCACGAGGAATTATAGAAAACACATCATAAAGCAAAACATAGATGATTCTTGCCGTAGATGTTTGTGTTCTTCATAAACAGTTTTTCATATATTACCATCTTGCTCAGTCCTTGCTTCAACAGATTATTTAGTCGCTAATATTATTCATTTTAATCTAGGAATTAAACATGGCCCCATTCCCAAAAGAAAAAAAAATGTTATAAATATGAACCTGAGATTATTTGCGGAAATGAGGAATATAAACTTTATATTGATATAACAATTCTTTGCAACAGAGCTGTAAAACACAATAGGCCAAATATCATTCTTACTAATAAACAGAATCGAATAACATATATAATTGATATTGCTATACCCAACACACATAATAAACAAAATAAAGACAATGAAAAAATTTCTAAATATATGATGCTTGGCGACGAGATTAAAAAAAGTGGAAAAAAGAAAAAATATTTATTCTACCGATTATTTTTTCTACAACAGGTGTTATTCCTAGGAATCTTCACAAAAATATTGAGATTTTGTATCTGAAGCAAAATTTGTTTGAACAGTTACAGAAGGTAACAGTCATCACATCTTGTAATATTCTTCGTAGGTTTCTTTCCGAAAAAATAATGAGATAGGGTCATAGCTTTTGCCTTTAGTTTATACTGCTCAGAATCTCATTTCATATTTTATTTATTTGTATTTATAAATGTAATATAATTCGCTGACAATTTCATCATATTTATATTCAGAGCAGTATTTTATTTTTTAGATTTAAGTACGTATATTATTTATATATATATATATATATATATATATATATATATATATATATATATATATATATATATATATATATATATATATATATATATATATATATATATATATATATATATATATATATATATATATATATATATATATATATATATATATATATATATATATATATATATATATATATATATATATATATATATATATATATATATATATATATATATATATATATATATATATATATATATATATATATATATATTCGACAACACCTACAATCGTATCCTATCCTAGTATCACAAAACTCCAAAGTTTCTCGAAACTTTTCTAGAATCACGCCCCATTGAAAATAACTTAAAAATAATTTTTTAACATACACCTATCAACTGCTCAGTGCAACTACCAAAAGCATAATGGCAATAAACAAATAATTTTCAGCTATAATTATTCTTTATAATCTGAAAATTGTAAATATATATACTTTGATATTCATGAAGCTAGGTAAAATAAGTATATACATCAAAGTTGTGAGTCAGCCTTGACAATAAAACCGGAAAACCGTCGCTTGCAGCTGCTGCTAGCTACCTGCTCTCGAACGTTTCGGAGTGCTCGAGAACCCTTGATAAATTAACGAATAACTGGAAAAGTATTTGTCGTATTCACTTTAAATTTTCAGAGAATATTTGTAAGACTTCAAAAAAATGAGAGAATATAAGTTTTTTGAAAATTCTGACTACTCGTAACGCCTTATGTAAAAAAATTATTCCTTACTTTGTGAAAAGTTACTCACTCATTCGACTTACAGAAAAATTGTGGATTGACGAAGAAGTGAAATCCCAGTAATAAAAGGAAGACATACTTCACTATCTTAAGGTATTGCGTTCTGAACTAACTTACAAATTTATGAAGTAGTATTCAATGAATTATACTCGATAGCTGCAAATTCATAATCAGGGGCCAGTCACGTCTATTCAAGCTCAGTCGGTAGTTAACCTAATAAACGTGCCAAAGTCGAAGTCAGCCCTACCAACGGGTAAAATTTAATTCTCTCTCTCTTCTGAATGAAAATAGTGAGATGGTTATGGTTAGTAACTTTTACTTTCACGAACATAATTCCAGTAGTACCAACATCTAGAATATTGTGCTCTATCTCTTCTGAATGACAATATGGGACGGGATGAAATATCCATGTGTACAGACATCATTTCATTCAGTCTTATATTCGATCTGTTAGAATGAATAATTCCTAATTTCATTTCAATTAAAGGTTTGACAGTTATATAGTTTACTTCTTTGTATTGTTTATGAAGCTTCATAACGCAATTTACAAATTTGTGGACGGTTGAACCTCATTTCTAATTTTCACAAAAACACTTCAATTCAGAAGATATTTGCTTTTAGGTGGACAAATTGTGTGAATTTTGGTCAATTCGAATTTATATAAAATAGCTATAATATGGGCAGTTACATCAGGTGAAATTTCCATATGTATTCAGTAATTTTCTTCCATTTGATTACAAATTTCTCGCCTTTGTCTTTTGGATACTGTCAGGAAATTTTAATTTTAGGAAAACTTTCATTTTCTATTTCATTAATAAGTAATCCTCCATCTTGCTGTTTTGATCTCATATTTTTGTTTATTATTATATAATCTATGAATCTTATTCGATTTTTATCCGATTTTATTTGAATCAGAAGGTTTAGTTAAATTTAAAAATTGGAAAATATTGATCTGTATACATCGATCTTCTGTTTGTAAATTGATATTTGTGTTGTTGATGATTGAATTTCTATGCCTTAAGGGTGATTGAACAATTGGTAGTTTTGAATCAATGTTGGAACTGTTTTAATTATATCTTATTCTAGCTCAATTAGAGAAAGTTGAGATTTTCAAATTGAATGTATCTCTTTGAATTGGGATAGTAGTGAACAGTGTTAAAATTTATATGGTTAATGAGTCAGTATCCATAAAACAATACTTGAAGCTTCGTTACCCTAAGAATGTGAGGAATACATGAGAGAGTTCAAAGTAACATAAAGAAATATCAAGTATAAATATCAGTGAATATAATGGCGGGTTCAGTATAGATGAAGTTGGATGTTAAAAATGCGTTCAGAATATTTGGTGTTTAGTATATTAGTCGTACAATATATAACGCATTTAGTTTATTAAGTGTTTCTGTATATTAGGCGTTCAGTATGTTAGCTGTTTAGATATGAAAGGCAATCTTAATGGGCTCACAAGTTTTCCTGTAGTTGTGATAATATAATACACAGTTTAAACTTCTTATTATCACCATGATTAACTTTCACGTACAAATGGAAGAATCAATCAACTATTTAATCACAATATCCATAATATTATTTATGACACAATATATAAATATTTATCTGTGGTCAATTTATTCTGAACTGTTTTTCCATATCTCCGACATAAAGTGGGATGTGTGTATTATTATGTGATATGCATTCTATCAGAAAAATACCTATGATTGGTCGAGGAAACACAAAATTTTTATGATTCATGCTGAAATAATAGCTTTCATTGTATTTGAACTCTCTTCATGATATGAAATGTTTATAAATATTTTATTTGAATAGAGAACTCAAACACCTTCCCAAAGACATACCACTTGACTCACTTCCTTATAATGATCTTCGACTAATATGCAGCTGAGGGTAGGGGGTCGATTATACATGTTCCTAATCAGTTCAGAAATTGTTCTTCATTGACAATTCCAATTTTTTCTACCAAAATCTGTCCATATTGTGATAGAGGAATTGGAAAATTTTCGTTAGATCTCACTGTATACAACATTATTATATATTTTCATTTAGGACTATTTATATTCAACATTGCCACTGGACGAAACCGCCAACCAATTGTTAGATACACAACAGTCAGGACGAATCCAGTAATCTGTTTATGAAGGGAATGTGCAGCATCTGTTCGGTATCGTTCCGATCCATGTAGTGTCCCTATCTAGGAAATTCTCAAGTTCTAATACGATTGGAAACCAGTTTGCTACGAGATCCCAAGTTAGGGAATTCTTAGATTCAATATCATTCATCTACCTGCATTCTTGAAACCGATACGTATTTCACAGGAGAGTAAATTTCTCTCATAACGAAATTTAATTGAAGTCAAAAATTATTTGGAATTAAACAAAATGTTCATTCTGCCATAAAATTACCGGGAATCGGTCAGTAGCATGGGTCACTCTAGTATGTAGAAAAATAAATGTTTTTCTTACATTTATTTGAAGTACAAGTTACAATTGTAACATGGTTATAGAAAGTAATACAGAAAGTTTCACAACAATCAGATATTGTCTTCTGCCTCCGGATTGACCTTAAAATTATAAAAATATTGAAGAAATTCGTAATCCTCAAAACTAATGTTAATGTTGTAGGATACATGTAATATAAAGCAGCTTCAATTCACTATTTTCATTGAATAACTAGGTTTCAAACAAGTACTTAAATATTATTTTTCAGTTAGGTATTTTACTTTCCACAAAAATCCTTTTTACTATCAAATTTTGGAATAAATTTACGAGACTCAATTTTTGCTCTAATGACACCTTCACGTTCTGATTTTTTGCATAGATTTTCTGCAGCTTCGTTACAGTTTTGACTGATCTCTCAACTGCTTGAGCGTGGCAAGGTAAACGTAAATCATAAATTTTTGTCCTCTTCTCTAGCAATGAAATATTGAAGTTCATCATTACAGATTTGTTGTAAGATCCGTGGTTCTAAGACATGAGCCTGCAAGTTAATAGGGTCATAATTAACCTTTGTATCCATGTTTGCTTCTAGAGCCTGAAATAACCTTAAAGTTTGTGTTTTTCACTGCGCGCTTCTAGAACACGACGCAAAGCTGATTCTCCTATATGTTTTTTTGAGACGCAGAGCTGATTCTCTTATAGGTTTTTTTGAGTCTGATAACATTGATAGCAGTAGATTTTCAGGATTGGTGAAGTAACTGTTACGTTGTATTACCTTATCAATAACAGCCTTATATTCTGATGATAAGTAACGAGACCTGAAGATTAATTGCAATGAATGCCTTCCACATATTTGCAACTTAGGTGGCTTTTAACCCGTCGTTGGTGTGGTGGGGTTAAAATCACCTAAAGTGTTATTCAATTTCGCATCACAAAAACACGGAGATACTGGAAAACAAAGAGGTACCCCAAAAATATATAAGACTCATAAAAGATCTGAACACTAATACAACAACGCAAATACGAACAAACCGCACCCTACCGCAGCATTTAGGAACAACGTCGGGCATCCGCCATGGTGATAGTCTTAGCCCTCTACTATTTAATACTGTTATGGACCAACTTGTAGAGACCGTTAAAAACTTGGGACTAGGATACCGCATGGGAACCTACAAAATTAACATCTTATGCTATGCCGATGACGCCGTACTCATTGCAGAATCAGAAGACGACCTACAAAGAATGTTATACGCCTTTAGCAAACGCGCAAGAAAATTCAATATGGAAATCTCAACAAGTAAGACAAAATGCATGACCATAGCTAAGGAACCTCTGCGCTGCAAGTTAAAAATAGACAACGCCACTATAGACCAATTCATGTCATTCGAATACTTAGGGTGCAAAATAACAAGCAGAGGATACCTTGAAGATGAAGTGAGGAGACAATTGAACAAAGCAGCTGCAGTATCGGGACATCTTAAGCAACCAATTTGGAGAAATAAACACCTCAGTATACCATGCAAATCCAGAATCTACAAAACATGTGTGCGACCAATTATGACATACGGGGCGGAAACAAGAGTGGAAACGTCGGTAACAAGGAGGATACTAAGAACAACAGAAATGAAAACGCTAAAAACTATAACCGGTTGCACATTGAATGACAGACAAAGAAATACCGACATAAGGGAAAAATGTGAAACAGACGATATTGTAAGATGGGTAAGAAAAAGAAGAAGAGAATGGAATCAGCATGTTAACAGAAAGACCACAGATAGAATAGCCAAAATCGTATATAACAACATACCACACGGAAGAAGACCCGTTGGACGACCACCAAAACGATGGCGGGACAGTTGGCAATCAACTTCACAAGAACTGCTGCAGGGAAACCGGAACTGAACAGGCGCTACGCCTTCTACACGGTGAAGAAGAAGAAGAAAAAAACGGAGACTGTCAGCGCCCCCACCTCCTCCGTACCTTCAAATGTTGAACTGATTATTGCTGTCTCAGTTGCCTCTTAACTCTAAGTGAGTTAACATATTTGTTATTTTAGTGCGAATTTCGACTTGGTGATTTTCACCCCACAACACTACTGATATCTTCAATCATAGACTATTTTGGTGATAATCACCCCACCACACTATTTTTTTTCTTCAAGTCATACAGGTATCCTTTGTAATGTGAGGCTAGTTTTTAGGTAATATTAATATTTTTGTTGGTAATTTAGAGAAATGAGTTACGAATAAAAACAATGAATGCTTCTCGCCTTATGGCATTATCTGGAAAATGATCTAGACTTTGTCGATTCGAGCAATTCTGAAAATAAAGATATAGTTCAAGAAAGTGCACATGATTCTGAATCAGAACAGGAAGATAATTCGGAACACGTTGACGATGACGGAGGCGTTCACTCAGAAGATAAACAAAATGATAATCGAACAATATCATCTAATACAACGTCATCAGCAAATTGTTTCATCGAAAGAGATAAGAAAACCATGTGGTCAAAAATTTGTCCCAACCGAGCAGCACGAACCAGATCGGAATACATAATTCGGGGTGAGTTCTCAAAAGTATGGCCTTCTGCAAGGAACCACAAAACAGCTGAAGAATGCTTCGATATTTTTTTTGATGAGGTATTTATTACTAGTATAACAAGTTATACCAATCAGCGTCTGGCTACTATTCGGGATTTTTATGACAATCAGCACAAATATGTGGTCAAAGAAGTGGATGCTGCCGAACTTCGTGCTATTTTGGGTCTCGTTTTCTTATCTGGGGTGTACAAAACGAATCGTTTGAATCTAGAGGACCTATGAAAACCAATGGTTTGGGTATTGATATATTCAGAAGAGTTGTGTCTCTGCAAAGATTTCAATAACTACTTAGATGCTTGCGTTTTGATAACTCTGAAAACAGACAAATTCAGCTACAAATTGATAAATTCACCCAGATTAGAGCATTATTCACTGAGTTTGTTGAAATCTGTCAAGGCTCTCGTTCTCCTAGCCAGTACGTCACCATAGATGAACAGCTGCCTGCATTTCGTGGTCGATGTCCTTTTCGAGTATATATGCCAAATAAACTTTCAAAGGCTGAATATGGAACCATATGCGGGTCAACAACAAGATGGCCCATTCAAAGTATCCTATTCACCGTTCTGTGTTGTTGACAGATTAGTGGCACTCATCAGTCAAACTAACCAAAATGTGACTTTCGACCACTGGTTTACCAGCTTTCCGCTGATGACCAATCTGTTGAAAAATCTCAAACTTACTTCCGTTGGCACCTTAAGAAAAAATAAATCTGAGCCTCCACCTGCGTTTGTAGATACTAGAAATGGAGAAGTCTTTTCTACCAAATTATTATATGTGCCGAAGAAGAAAAAAGTAGTACTGGTTGCCTTCACGCTTCACTACGACGATAAAATAGCGAAAGAACTGGAGAAGCGATAAAACCTGAGATAATGGATTTTTATAATTTCACCAAATGTGTCCGTCGAAAAAGTGCGGCCCAATTAGATATCCGTCCACTATAGCGGCCCATACATTCAAGGACCAACGATCATGGTGATCTATTTGTCTCATGAGGTGTGGATTTTCCGAGGCGTCATAATGAAAGTTCTGCCTGTTAACAAGCCCATTCTAGTGGAAAGTAGCCTCGTCAAGAAAAGAACGTTAACATTGTGTCTCATTCTATAAAAAACCTTGGAAGGTTTTTCAGATTGAAGACGACTTTTTGTTGCAGATTCAAGAGCGTCCTAAATTCTGCTATAATGTCTTTAAGTAATAAGTTTTTGAGGTGAATAGTTTCGTCACAATATTTTTTTTCGTAAAAATTCATAAAATAGGCTCACATCATCGCATGCTCCTTTGACCAGAGAGGATGAATACTTTTTCCTGGCGTTTGCTTATTGCCCAAGGATAGGTTTATTGATGAATTGAAATAGATTATCCTCATTTCGTACAGGAGTGACTCAAAGAGTTTATTGAATATTGTAATTTTAAAACTATTTTAACTTGAGTTTTTCGAATGGAACATCCTGTATTTTATTATTCATATCAACGCATAAAATATTGTGCCATATTTTTGCAGAAGTAACCTTATCTTCTGCATCTTCGATCATTTTCTAAATAAAAAAGTACATTAAAATAATAAAATCAGATGTTGCGAAAGAAACTGCTAAACATATTTTGATCATCCGCTACTTTATCACTTGCTGAATTGACAAAATTGATTCAATTTTCATAGTCTTGATTGTTCAGTTCCTTGTGCAGCTGAATACGATAATGCATGAAATTTATTCACTTTCAAGATTCTCCGAATGGAAGTTTGTATCTTGCATCAGGATGCCTCCTATCAGTAAACCTTTGTGCATAAGCTCTACTTGCCTACAAAGAATTTCTATCACACACCAGAATAAAAATCATATCAACTATTTTTTCTTTGGTGAACTTCATGGCTGTCAATTGAGGAAATAGGGTTCAAACTTTACATTAACAATGTTCAATAATGAAACACTAATAAGTTCACCATGTAAAATGCAGAAAATGATATGTGCGGGCACAAATCTGAAAAAATATCAACACATACCTCGATTTACGTTTTAATCATCTTGATTTTATCATTCATTAAAAGAATTATTTTGTTTAGGTTTCAGTTTTTACTACTTGAATCATTACAGAAAAAAAATTCTGTGCGAATAATGATGCATGTTGATGAGTTTGATACGGTTTGTAGAATATTTATAAAAGATTTCTACAAATAATCGAATATTATATAATATTATAAATAGATAAAGATTAGGTTACTTCTGCAAAAATATAGCACAATATTTTATGCGTTGGCTTGAATAATAAAGACACAGGGTAATCCATTTGAAAAAATCAAGATATAATATTGCTACAATTACAATATTCAATAATTCATTTGAGTTACTCCTATATAAAATGAGGATAATCTATTTCAATTCATCAATAAAGTTATCCTTGGGCAATAAGAAAACGAAAGGAAAAAATTATTCATCCTCTCTGGCCGAAGAAGCATGCGATGATGTGAGAATGAATTTTTACGGAAAAAAATATCTTGTGACGAAACTACTCACCAAAAAACTTATAACTTAAAGGCGCATTAAAGCAGAGTATATGAACAAAAAAGTGTCTTCCAATATGAAAAAAACCACCCAATATTTTCTTATAGATAATTGGGAGACCCTGTATACTTCAAAATAAATTGCTGAAGTAGATTCTTCCTTTCTAAATACAATACTGTTCAACAAAAATTTAATCTTCAAGAGTGTACGAGCTACAGAGCACTCAGTATACAAAATTTGAGACAAATTCTTCGTTCGATATCTACTTCCATTGTAAATATTAGAAAACACACTTGTGAGAACTGACAAAATCGAGCAAACTCAATGACATATCACGTTCAAACTCCGCGTCAATGTGAAAAACAGTTATGCTCAGCAACATCAAGAATTTCGACAATCGATTTAAACAGATTGTTTAAATAATCAATTCTAGGTACTTTTTTGATAGAGTGGATGTGGGATGTGAAATTCTGGCAGAGGCATCTGATTTATCTGCCTCTGTGAGGATGAGATCATTTCTCTGTGATCGATTTCATGTTTGTTTTCATGGTATTGTTTGGATTAGTTGTGGTGAAGTGGAATTTGAGCGATTTTTGCATCAGTGAAATAATTGTAATCTGGGTTTCGTAAGGGCGATAGCTAATCGCCAATATTTCATTCACATTATTAATATTACAAAAGGATGAACTTTGTGACCTTTTTCTAAAAAAGTAATTTCAGAGTAGTTGGAAAAGGTGTTGGAACAATTAATAACTCGCTCACCAGATTTGATATGTGGATCGTTCTTAAGGGGGAATGTATGAAATGAAACTTGAGATTGTGTTAATGTGGGGATATATAGTTTTTGCAGATAGTTTGTGAATGAATATGATGATAGAGTTTCAAACATTATTTTCCAAAATATCAAATTTTATCGGGTGAAAAATAACAGTTCATTCTGAGTCTTGTACCTCAATATAATGTTGAAGAATGTGACGCATCCTGAATAGACATTTAACGTCTTCTTGAATCTATGTTCTTTTTGCTGATCTGACTGATTTTCTTGCTGATGCTGATATGGACTTTGATCTGATATTTACATATTTGGAAGTCAATTTTCTTTCAGACACTGTAGGTTGAACCAAATGATTTGGCTGCACGCATTGTATCCCTAAAGCCGACCCTGTCACTGCCCGCCGGTATCAAGAAGTGCAATGCACTTTCGAGAGAATTCGGGAAAAAATCTAAAACTACCAGCGCGGCGAAATACTGAGAAACTAGGTTACCGTTTATAGAAGACTCTTGAACGAAGATCTGGAAAATAGCGGAAATTACGCGAAAGTTCTCGAATATTCGTGCTAATAAATAAACAGAGGCATCGCGAAACGCAGAGAATTCAGTTTGAATAAAGAGCATGAATCAGTTAACAAAGTGTTGGAAATGAATTAAGCAGTGTCGATTGTTATGTAAATTAGTTACAGAAATTAACCGTTTAGTTTAGTGTTTTAATTGTTCAGTTCATATGTAAATAAATCATTTATTCATTCTTTAATTTATTTTTTATTTATTTATTCATTAGATTATTTATTATTTATTCATTAATTTATTTATTATTTATTCATTTATTTATTTATTATTTATTCATTTATTCATTCATATAATTGTCATATGCACAATAAATGAATACAAACGCGAAACCCCTTTTAAACTGAGCTGAAACATGAATCTATGTGCTAATTAATTTATAACAAGTAATAATCTGATATGGGTCTTGAAACAAGGAAATAAAATACTGAACGATTCAATACTGACATCAAGATGATTGACTAAAGACACCGTGTGATTCAGATATATATTCGAGCCACAATTGTACCTTCGAAGTTTTGGACGGAACAAAGGAGTGTGTCGAATGACTCTTAAGGGTAGGTTGAAATCAATCAGGTACAACAGATGCGGGAAACACACCAAACCGTTCACTATCTAGAAAAAGGAACATAAATCGAAAATTATTCTCCTCATTCGAAGAGGATTTAGGCCATATGTCAACAGTCCGACGATGGCACCTGAAGGATAAATATCTCAAAAATTTAAACCTTTCTGTGAACAATCTTTATCACAAGAATAAAAAGGAGAGCATATGCAGGTTCCACATTCTAAGTTGGATCTTACTAGCGAACAATACAACAGTTTAAAGGTATCAGCAGAAAATCCAACTGAATGTCGAACAATGAACCCCAGAATCCAATAAGGCGTAGATGTCATTATTCTCATATGCTCCTTAAAATTCAACTGACTATTAATTGTTAGGCCCAAATCTCGAATGCACTTTACACTCGACAGCTCTACACCATCCCGAAAGTAACTATAATTAACCGCCGTATTGGAGCGATAGAAAGCAGTAGCTTGACACTTGTCAAAATTCAGATACAGTGAATTAACCATTAGTGAATACAATCCGATTTATCGGATTCATCAATTTGGCAACCAAGCATGCACAACAATATAACCTCAAAATAACAGCCTCGGTAGCTGCACGGTTAGTGCGCAAGCATATTGGAACTGCTAAGTCGAGGCTCCTGGTTCGAATCCGGGGTCAGGTTATGGATGTTGTCCTTGAACAAAAATCTGCTGATTTTGAAAGAGTCGCCTAAAGAGGGCATAAACTTCCGACGACCAGATAACTTGTAATCCTTGTGGTGGCAGTTATCATTGCACGGTCTAGGAGAGTGGTTCGGAATCCACTATAAACTGTAGGTCCAGCTGTGTAAATGGGCTAAGTTCCCGAGCACATTGTTAGAAGATGCAAGCAAGCAAGAAGAAGATAACCTCAAAATTATCACCACGTGCAATATCAAACTGAACGTGTCGTGTGATAGTTTTGAGACTTTTTGAAGTGACTGAAGGGAAAAAGAGAAAATGAAGTTTGAAAATAGATGAATCCAGCGCTTCACCCAAAAAGTGCGGGAGGGTAAGTATATTCTGATTTCTTTACTTTTCCTATATTTTCCAAATCCCTTGGATCGTCAATTCAGACGTGTAAGAGTTGAAAGTATATATTTCTTGCAAATTCTAGCCTTAGATATATATTCTTACGAAAATATATGGGTTTAAACTTGAGATCCGATATATCGGATGCTATGCACAAGTCAGCGTTTGAGGTTCAAAATTTTCGGTACCAAGAAATGTTTTCATTTTCAGACTCTCTCTTGCTGAATTGTTGGATATCGTAGAAAACGATGATTTTTATGATGTAATGGATATACATGCTGTTCCACCTGAAGATGGGGAAGATCAGCCTGATGGAAATTTGAACCACCTAGGATCAAATATGTTGAGTGCTCAATGCGAAGATTCTGTGAAAAATAAAGAATATGATTCGAATGAAAAAGACTTTCCATCATAATCGCTCGAATCAGTTGCTTGTACCTCTACTAATTATGAATATGACTCGAGTGACGACGAACCGTTAGCAAAACACCTACGTATCGAAAATCAGAAAGTAAGATATAGCACTAAAAGATCTAAATCGGAAACGAAATGGAGGAAAAAACACCCCCAGTTCGATGCGAATGCAGCTTGTGTGGAAAAGCAACCATAAGAAAATGCGAAACAGGTATCTTCTGCTTTAGATTTTCTCAGACTTTTCTTCAATGGTTAGCTACTATCACAAATTTTGAGATTAACAAATGCTTACGCAAGCCAAAAAAACAATCCTTTGAATGTATCGATGGAGGAGTTGCTTGTGTTCATAGGTGGTCTTTTATTTTCAGGATATGCAAAATATCCAAACAAAAGATTGTATAGGTCCACACAGGACGACTTGCCTCAAATTTAACTGAAAATTATGATACTAAATCGCTTCGAACTGATCCTTAGGCATTTTTACTTGAATGATAATTCAGCCAATGACAAGACGATCAATTGAATAAACTCAGACCTCTCATAACATCTTTGAATGAGAGTTTTCGAGAACATGATGGACTACTGGAAAATATATCGATAGACGAATCTTTGATTCCATATTATGGCCGTCAATTTGCCAAACAATATATAAAAGGAAAACTAATTAGATTTGGTTCTAAGAATTGGGCACTTTGTAACAGCGATAGTTACTTGGTTTCTTTCGAGTTATACACAGGAAAAGTGACAAAGTTAAAGAATTTGGAATCGGCGGCTATAATATTCTTTCTCTAATGAATTCTGCGAGTGTGCTGCTGAATCAAGGATATAAGTTCTTTTTTGAAGAATACTTTTCTTCAATACAGTTATTTCAGCAATTTAGATCGACTGGATACTGCGCAACTGGATTTATCCGTGACAATAGAGTTGGTAAATGCCCCCAAACAGAAAAATCTGTTATTCAAAAACAGTAGAAGGGGTACGTATGATTTTACAACGGATAGTGAAAACACAGTGTGCCTTGTCAGATGGAAGGATAACAAGGTAGTTATTGTGCCTCAGATTTGGATACCATTGCAGAAACAAAGTGTTCGAGATGGTCTAAAGGAAGTAAAGGAAGAATATCTGTTACTCAACCAACGTTTGCGTGAATTATAACCTTGGCATGGGTGGCGTCGATGAAGTGGATCAATTAGTTGCTAATTGTAGAACAAGAATACTTCAAAAAAAAAATGGTGGAGGCCACAATTCTGCTCCTTATTGGATGTATAGGTGACTAATTCCTGGTTACGGATGAAAAGAGTCTGTTCAGGAGGAAAGCGTTGTGCTTACCTTCTGATTTAGGAATATAGCTATGTCTCTTCTATAAACTTACGGTAAACCTTTTGCAAATGGTAAGCTGATGAAAAATCCAATGAACGAATCTCGTAACGATGGTATCAATCACTGGCCACGATACATTACTACCGAAAGATTATGCAAATTTTGCGGCGGAAATAGCAAATTCATTTGCACAAAATGTGGTGGAGTTGGATTACATCCCAATTTATGTTTCAAACATCTTCATACATTTTAAGTGACTTGTGCGCACAATCCGATTTATCAGATGAAGCTTAATATTTTTCATATGAGAGTTAAATATATTTTGTTTTTTGATTATATTACTTGATGTAGATCCATGATATAAATGAGACAAAAACAAAGAACTTTAAACATTCTATATATTTTTCATACTACACCAAAATGTACTCATTTAGTTTCAGAGAAATTGAATATAATTTCAACATGCAAAATCAATATGTCTGCTAGTGAAGTCAATGGTGCATCATCGATAGACCGTCTGGTTGTTCATAAAATTAAATGAGATAAAAATACAAGGTTTAACTATAATCTACACTTTATTTGAAAAAATTCGACACGTTTCCTAATATTATATGAATAATGACAAACAGAACAACAGTAGGAGCAAATTGTGGAAGCCGTGAGGTACACCAGAAGTAACAGTAATAGCTTTAGAGCGAAAATATTCCAGATATACCAAGGGCGCCCATCTTAACTATTAGCAAGTTGTGATTAACCCTGTCGTAAGGCTTTTGGAAAATCAGTGTTTATGGCATCAAATTGAAAACCTGCTTCAAAACAATCAACAATGTCATTAATTTATAGCGCCAAATCAGACGTTGTAGCACGACCCTTAAAAAACCCATGTGGTTCATCAATGATTACAGATCACCATTTCCAGGATAAATAGCTACATACTAAATTATACAATATTTTGGGAATGACAGATTTAATTAAAATTTCCATGTAATTATGGATAAGTGACTTCTGACCAGATTTAAGAATGGAAACAATAAGCTTTGTTTCCAATAAGTTGGAAATCTCCCCAATTTTAGGGATGAATTAAATATTGAACTAATAGGGCCAGACACGGCACTCACTTTTTGAGGACATAATTGGGTATGCCATCCGGACCAGCACACAGCTTGGACTTCATGCTCGAAATTAATTCAAAAACTTTAGTCGGAGAAAACTGACATGAGTCAACGTATACAACCTGATCATAATTTATCTCTGGTGGTTCAATAATTTCCTAACTGTATACAGTTGAGAAATCAGCAAAGAGATTCACTATTTCAGCTCCATCTGAACTACTCATATCGTTAAATTCCATACGATTCGGAAGGTCAAAATTATTTAATTTTGTGTTGATATGCCTCCAAAAACTTTGCAGGTCAGAATGTATTTTTCTTCCAATTCTACGCATGTAACTATTGTACAGAGTGTTTGACAGTAGCTGACAATCCTAACGAAGTTTACTAAATACATCATAAACTGAAGGATCTCTGGTTTCTTGAACTAGCAATGTGCTTTTTAATTGAACCAACGAGGGGGTTTCATAGGATTGACAGCCTTGGTCGGTACAAACAGTTGAAGACCTGTATATACCGGGTGACACAGCATCATGGTACACCCTTCTATATTTCTGCAGGTAATTTATTGAAATTTTGTGATTCGAGCAAACTTATAACAGGCCACCTTTTGACTTTTGAAACAATTTTTCCACTTCCGGTGTCGCCGGAAATGATCTTTAATGTAGGTTTTCAAATGGAACACCCTGTATATTTTTGCAAAGTTACTTGCAAATAATTTCCCAAATTCAACCATATCTCCCAATTGATATTTTGGGAGTCTGAATTATTTTTGGTTCGGTTTATACTTTACAATCTAGGGTGCCATGATTATTACCAATTTACCCTAATCGATCAAAGAAACACTTTAAATAAGAAAATGACGTCAAAATTTCAGATTTACTCTGTCCAGTCCAGATTAATGTTCTCCGATATCATTTTTGAATTGAAAATTCATCTTTTCAAATGGCACCATATTGGTACCGAGGTACCATTAGAAGCTTGATACTATGGGTGAACAAATTCTGTAAACACTTTTTTTGTAATGCTAACAAATTATGATGGTGTAAAAATTTTCATTAATTTTATTTCAATTCGTGTGAGTAAAACCGGTAGGCTAATGGATATCTTCAAACACTGTATTTTAGCATAAGCGGATTGCACATTATTTTACAAATTCAACCAGAACTCACCATGTATAATTCAAGAATCCGAAGTATTTCTGAGAGGATTTTTATTTTTCGAACAATTTTTCCGTTTTAATGTTTTGTAAGGTGTGATTGGCACCATAATAATGGGTACCGTGATTTTTGATGGGCCGTTGACTGGCGCAAGATACTTAAAATTTACTCAGAATGAGATTGGGGCATATTTGGAAAATCTACCGTTGGCGATTGAGGGGGTAATGTTTTATCAACAGGATGGTGTACCCCCCACAACGCAAGAACTGTCTCAGAGTACCTGCATGAGAGATTCGGAGAAAATTGGATTGCAACGAATGGTCGAATAAGTTGACCCGCAAGATCACCTGAATTAACTCCATTAGACTTTTTCGTTTGGGGTTATTGAAGGAATTGTGTTCACACAACAGCGAATACTACGCGAACAGATCTAGAGAATGGAGACAGACGAGCCATTGGCATTATAACACCTGAACAATTGACCATTGTAACTAAAAATTTGCAAGAGAGGATACAAATGTGCGTAGACAATAATGGTCAACATATCGAACAGTTTTCATGATTTTTTATGTTTCTCAATTTGTATTTCCGTCTGCTCATGATTTATTCTTATGGATCAGATTATATTTCTTGCTTTGGTATTCATTATTGTTGTTTTGAATTCTTAGAGAAAGAAATTGAGTTTTTTTATGGTATGAAGCTGAATGTATCCTAGATTTGACTTAAAACAAGTATATAAGTTTATTCCCCAATGATCCTTCGAATGCCAGGATTGCTTGCTTTAATTGTTTCTTTCCATAATCTTCTAGATTCACTAACACGAATTGAAATGAAATAAATGAGAATTTTTAGATTATCATAATTTGTTAGCATTAAAAAAGTGTTTACAGAATAGCAAATCTGATAATAAATAGATAGATATCTGGATAGAGCAAATGTGAAATTTTGACCTCAGTTGCTTTTTATCAGTGTTGCTTTGATCAATTATAGTAAATTGGCAATATTCATGGCATCCTAGATTGAGAAATAAAACCGACCCAAAATCAATTTTGAAGCCCAAAATATCAACTGTTGGATATGATTGAATTAGGAAAATTATTTGGAAACCAAATATGAAGAAATATACAGGTTGTTTATTTTGAAAATCATTAAAAATCATTTCCAGCAACACCGGAAGTGGAAAAAATTGTTGTCAAAAGGTGGCCTGTCCTAAGCTTCATCGAATCACAAAATTTCAATAAATTATCCTGCAGAAATATAGAAATGAGAGGGGTGTACCATGATCCTGTGTCATTCGGTATATAACCGTAAAATTTAGACAAACAATAATCTATATCATCATCATGTAATGACCAATCACAGGTGAAAAATAATTCGTTAAGAGCTGCATAATTGCCACGCTATAAATCAAAACGTTGGTTAGTGCTTTTGTAATGTTGACGTGTTGAATGTGAACTCACCAATAATTTAAAGAACCAAGAAACGTTACAGTCCTTAGTTACCAGTGTGAATGGCCTTCTTTTTGCTGTACATGCATTTAACAATTATGAAATTGATTCGGCCGTTGTGATATGTAAATGATATTGTGGGGAGTGCAAATGGTGGCGGCCAATATTGTGCTCCGTATTGGATGTATAGGTGACTAATTCCTGGTTACGGATGAAAAGAATCTGTCCAGGAGAAAAGCGTTGTGCTTACCTTCTGATTTTTAGTAGGAATATAGCTATGCCTCTTCTATAAACTTACGGTAAAGCTTCTGCAAATGGTAAGCTGATGAAAAATCCAATGAACGAATCTCGTAACGATGGTATCAATCACTGGCCAGGATACATTACTACCGAAAGATTATGCAAATTTTGCGGTAGAAAGAGCAACTTCATTTGCACAAAATGTGGAGTTAGATTACATCCCAACTTATGTTTCAAACATCTTCATACATTTAAAGTGACTTGTGCGCACAATCCGATTTATCAGATGAAGCTTAATATTTTTCATATGAGAGTTAAATATATTTTGTTTGTTGATTATATTATTATGACTACCAAATACTAAGAAAATAAAGAAAGAACAGAACTTTCATCATTTTTCAACCTCATGCACTAATTGGTTAACATAAGTCCAACACAGAATCAATTTGGCGTTGCGAGTCATGTGCATCTGTAACATCTCTGATTACACGATATAATTTCATATCGTCCGCGAATAACAGAAATCCGGAACAAAAGCATCCCTAATATTATTAATAACCAAACCTAACAACAAGGAGCCAACGTGGAAGCCGTGAGGTACACCAGAAGTAACAGTAATAGCTTTAGAGCGAAAATATTCCAGATATACCAAGGGCGCCAATCTTGACAATTAGCAAGTTGTGATTAACCCTGTCGAAAGGCTTTTGAAAAATCAATGTTTATGGCATCAAATTGAAAACCTGCTTCAAAACAAACAACAATGTCATTAATTTATAACGCAAAATCAGACGTTGTAGCACGACCCTTAAAAAACCCATGTGGTTCATCAATGATTACAGAGCAGCATTTCCAGGATAAATAGCTACATACTAAAGTATACAATATTTTGGGAATGACAGATTTAATTAAAATTTCCATGTAATTATGGATAAGTGACTTCTGACCAGATTTAAGAATGGAAACAATAAGCTTTGTTTCCAATAAGTTGGAAATCTCCCCAATTTTAGGGATGAATTAAATATTGAACTAATAGGGCCAGACATGGCACTCACTTTTTAAGGACATAATTGGGTATGCCATCCGGACCAGCACACAACTTGGATTTCATGCTCGAAATTAATTCAAAAACTTTAGTCGGAGAAAACTGACATGAGTCAACGTATACAACCTGATCATAATTTATCTCTGGTGGTTCAACAATTTCCTAACTGTATACAGTTGAGAAATCAGCAAAGAGATTCACTATTTCAGCTCCATCTGAACTACTCACATCGTTAAATTCCATAGGATTCGGAAGGTCAAAATTATTTAATTTTGTGTTGATATGCCTCGAAAAACTTTGCAGGTCACAATGTATATTTCTTTCAATTTTACGCATGTAACTATTGTACAGAGTGTTTGACAGTAGCTGACAATCCTAACGAAGTTTACTAAATACATCATAAACTGAAGGATCTCTGGTTCTCTTTAACCAGCAATGTGCTTTTTCTTTATTACTCACAAGCTTAAGTAACTCACCATTGAACCAAGGAGGGGATTTCATAGGATTGACAGCCTTGGTCGGTACAAACAGTTGAAGACCTGTATATACTGGGTGACACAGGATCATGGTACACCCTTCTATATTTCTGCAGGTAATTTATTGAAATTTTGTGATTCGAGCAAACTTATAATAGGCCACCTTTTGACCTCTGAAACAATTTTTCCCACTTCCGGTATCGCCGGAAATGACCTTTAATGTAGATTTTCAAATGGAACACCCTGTATATTTTTGCAAAGTTACTTGCGAATAATTTCCCAAATTCAACCATATCGCCGAATTGATATTTTGGGAGTCTGAATTATTTTTGGTTCGGTTTATATTTTACAATCTAGGGTGCCATGATTATTACCAATTTACCTTAATCGATCGAAGAAACATTTTAAAAAAGCAACTGACGTCAAAATTTCAGATTTGCTCTGTCCAGGCCAGATTAATGTTCTCCGAAATTATTTTTGAATTAAAAATTCATCTTTTCAAATGGCACCATATTGGTACCGAGGTACCATTAGAAGCTTGATACTATGGGTAAACAAATTCTGTAAACACCTTGTTTTTAATGCTAACAAATTATGATGGTGTAAAAATTTTCATTAATTTTATTTCAATTCGTGTAAGTAAAACCGGTAGGCTAATGGATATCTTCAAACACTGTGTATTTTAGCATAAGCGGATTGCAAATTATTTTACAAATTCAACCAGAACGCACAATGGATAATTCAAGAATTAGATGTATTTTTGAGGGGATTTTTATTTTTCCAACAATTTGTTCGTTTTAATGTTTTGTTAGGTATGATTGGTACCAGAATAATGGGTACCGTGATTTTTAATGGGCCGTTGACTGGCGCAAGATACTTAAAATTAACTCAGAATGAGATTGGGGAATATTTGGAAAATCTACCTTTGGCGATTGAGGAGGTAATGTTTTATCAACAGGATGGTGTACCTTCCACAACGCAAGAACTGTCTCAGAGTACCTGCACGAGAGATTCGGAGAAAATTGGATTGCAACGAATGGTCGAATAAGATGACCCGCAAGATCACCTGAATTAACTCCATTAGACTTTTTCGTTTGGGGTTATTTCAAGAATTGTGTTCACGCAACAGCGCCTACTACGCATACAGATCTAGAGGATGGAGTCAGACGAGCCATCGGCATTATAACACCTGAACAATTGACCAGTGTAACTAAAAATTTGCAAGAGAGGATACAAATGTGCGTAGACAATAATGGTCAACATATCGTACAGTTTTTATGATTTTTTTATGTTTCTCAGTTTGTTTTTTCGTTTGCTCTTGATTTATTCTTATGGATCAGATTATATTTCTTGTTTTGGTATTCATTATTGTTGTTTTGGATTCTGAGAGAAAGAAATTGAGTTTTTTTTATGGTATGAAGCTGAATGTATCCTAGATTTGACTTAACACAAGTATATAAGTTTATTTCTCCATGAACCTTCGATTGCCAGGATTGCTTGCTTTAATTGTTTCTTTCCATAGTCTTCTAGATTTACACTTACACGAATTGAAATGAAATAAATGAGAATTTTTACATTATCATAATTTGTTAACATTAAAAAAGTGTTTACAGAATAGCAAATCTGATAATAAATAGATAGATATCTGGATAGAGCAAATGTGAAATTTTGACGTCAGTTGCTTTTTTTGAGTGTTGCTTTGATTAATTATGGTAAATTGGCAATATTGATGGCATCCTAGATTGAGAAATAAAAACCGACCCAAAATCAATTTTGAAGCCCAAAATATCAACTGTGGGGAATTAGGGAAATTATTTGGAAACCTAATATGAAAAAATATACAGGTTGTTTCATTTAAAACCATTAAAGGTCATTTTCGGCAACACCGGAAAAGGAAAAAATTGTTGTCAAAAGGTTGCCTGTCATAGGCTTGATCGAATCATAAGGTTTCAATACATTAACCTGCAGAAATATGGAAATGAGAGGGGCGTACCATGAGCCTGTGTCATTCGGTATATAGCCGTAAAATTTAGACAAACAATAATCACTGGTCTACAATGGTTTTGTTGCCCTAGATATGAAAATAATTTTGGGTCTATTTATGCACACAATTCGTGAAACTATCAATGATTTTGTAGGATTTGCTCTGATTTCTTTTCAAATCTTTATTTTCATTTTACATAACAAAAATCGTAAAGCAAGAAACAAAATAACAGATATATTTATAAAGTCAGTTATGTTTTGAGAAATTCGGATACATCGAAGTAAATAAAGAGGAAAATGTCGAAAATATATTTCATATTTCTATAAAACGCCTTTTATGAGCTTTTCTTCTATAATTTTTCAGGGGACAATCTCTCTTCAAAGACCAGCAGTAATCTGCCATCATGTGACAATCCCATCGACCTTGATACCTTTCTTCCATCACTTTTAGATCTTGATGATACCGCTCTCTCTGTTCCTCACTATAATTTCCTGAATTATCCGGAAATTTATCTAGATGATTGCGGAGATAGTGTAACTTAATACTCATATTTGCTCCTAAAGTCTGAAAGTTTGTCAGCATATTTTGCACAATTTCTTCATAATTTGCTGCTTTATGGTTACCTAGGAAATTTTCGACAACCAACACAAAACTTTTCCAAGCTTTACTTTCCGGAACAGTCATAACTTTGATAAAATCTGAGTCTTTCATCAATTGCCGTATTTGAGGACCATCAAATATTCCACCTTTCAATTTTTCCATACTAAGCTTCGGAAATTTTCTGCAAATGTAATTAAAACAATTTCCGTCTTTGTTCAACGCTTTTACAAATTGCTTAATTATACCTAACTTAATATGTAATGGTGGAAGTATGATTTTGTCTCTGCTCACCAGCGGCTCTCTTATTACGTTGGCTTTACTGACAGTTAAAGAATTTCTTACAGGCCAAATATCTTGTTCCCAATGAAGTTGCTTTGCTCTACTATCCCACATACAAATAAAGCAAGGGTATTTTGTATATCCACTTTGTTGGCCAAGTAAAAAATTAACCATTTTTAAATCCACACAGATCGGCCATTGATGCTCAGAGTATTTAATTTTCTCTAAAACTAATTTCACATTTTCATATTCTTCTTTGAGTTTCGTTGAACGGGCAATTGGAATTGATGCAAATTTATTTCCATTGTGCAATAAGACGCATTTTAAACTTCTTTTGCAACTATCAATAAAAAGGCGCCATTCAGTAGATTTGTACTCTTTTAAACCCATGTCTATAAGCAGCTTCGCGATATCATTACAATACACTTATCCTTCATTTTCACTAAAAAATTGTAATAACTTTTTTTCTCGCATTCTGTAAGTTGTAGTTGTTACTGTTGGTGCCAATAAATTTTTTTCTTTCAATCTTGAGGCTAACAGTTCTGATCCTTGTTTTGATAAATTGAGATCACGTATTAAAGCACAGAGTTCATTTTGAGAAAATAACTTTGGCGTAGATGTTTCACCTTCCCATTCACTTCCACTAGTAGATGGTCCCAATTTCTATGAATTTGGTAACATCATTGTTCCTGAGGGCATGCGAATTACTTTTGAAATGTATATGGGCCGAGGGAGATTTACACTGTGTAGAACCGGACATTTCGTAGACTGTAAGTCTGGGTATCTCCACGTTTGATTTCGATTAAAACCTTTAACATCTACTACGCAAAAGTAACAATCATCTAAATGATTCGTAGGCTCCATCCAGATCATAAGAATACCAAAGTCTAATCCAGAACGCTCACCTTTTTTCCACAACCGTAAAGACTCAACACAGGACTTACAAACTTTATTAGGAACCCATGGTTTACCTAATTTGTCCATTTTGAAACCAAAATATTCAACATAAGTCTCCTTGACAAAGTCTGTGATATTTCTTTTTGTTTTTTGGTATATAAACACCGCAAATATAACAAAATAAATCACTACAATATTTACACTTTCTTCGTGACGAACTCATATTTTAGACTAGAAGACAAATATATAAGAATGGACATTCAGTAATTGAAACAAAATATTAATCCATGACACTTCATCCAGATTTACGTGTATATGTACTTCAATATTGTCAAATAACTGAGATCTCAGCTGATCTGTGGAGCAAGGGGTCTGAGAGTGGGGATCAGGTGATGTTTGTTTGCGCGAAAAAATTGCGCAGAAGCCTAATCATGACTGGAAAATTAAATTTTATTTCTAACAAGCTTATAATTGTTCAAAATATAAGAAATGCAAAAATCATGAAAATACGAGCACATTGAGAACTTTCATGAATATATTCGTAATCTGGGCACTTGAAAACATAAAAATTTGCGATGATATCCAGGGCAACAATAAAAAAAATATTTTTGTAGAGCTGTGTAATCTATATCATCATCATGTAATGACCAATCACAGGTAGAAAATAATTCGTTAAGAGCTACATAATTGCCACGCTATAAATCAAAACGTTAGTGCTTTCGTAATGTTGACGTGTTTAATGTGAACCCACCAATAATTTAAAGAACCAAGAAACGCAACAGTCCTTAGTTATCAATTTCCGGTGTGAAATGGCCTTTTTTTGCTGCTCATGTATTTAATAATCCTGAAATAAATTCGGCCGTTGTGATATGTAATTGATATTATGTAAAAACTATCTTCTCAAACAATGATATTTTTTACCACTGTCAGGAAAAGTCTATCATTTTAGGAAACAATTCAGAGAGAGAATGGCCAATATTTGACGGATATCATTTTTCACACAAAATTGTGCAAACCGTAGTGAAGGTTGAACAATTCCTAAAATTTATCTGTTGATCCTACCTGTTACTAGGAAAATGTTCGAATTCCCTGATGCTCAAATACCTAATAGGTTTCAGCGAATTGGAGACAAACAAAATTCTGTTTCCTATTTAGAGAAATTAGAGGAAACGCAAAGCTCATGCGGGATTTTCTATCAGCACAAACCGCGAGAAATGAACTCAAGGTTACGTTATTATGTTGTTTGTTGATCCATTTAATCTCACTTAAATAGGTAGTGAAAATATTTGTTCTTAGACAGGAAAATTCCCTCTCTGTTTATTCCGATTTCCACCCGCTCTAGTCGCTACAACAAATATAAACTTTTCTTCGTTGAGTATAATGCAGTTCGTGGATAAATCTTATGTAATTCAACTTGTTCGACCACAGTCGCTTTCCGAAATACAACTGATTAAATTCACAGCCAAGTTTACACAGATCCCTGAAAGGAAATCATTTTTCAACATTGGGAAATTGAATTTTACTGTTCGGATTCGCGAAAAATAAGTTCAGGGCATAACGTTCTCTGAGGAGAACTATTTTTAAGATCTCGCGAACTTCAGGCGTCTTTTCTCCCGGAAATATATCGTATTCTGAATATTCACCCATTCGGAATATTATACGATGATTTCTATGAACAGTTTCTTATTATGGCAAACCCAAGAAGCATTGTAATATGAATCTCAATTTTTTGCACAAGTTCGCTGTTCTTTATATACATTATTTGAAACAAGAATAAGTTACTATTAAGTGGTTCGTTCGCAATGTTAAAAATTAATATTTTCAATGAAATAAAACTATGGTAGTCAGATTTTCACTATACGCGGATATCCACCAGGACCGTCCGTTAAAAACTTTTTGAGTTTCAATTACAATATCAAGCTGAAATTTTATACGCGGCCATAACCTGTGATTTCCAATTGAAGTGATATATTTTCGAAATTACACCATTTCCGGTTATACCGAAACTGGGTCATCACTTTGTTATTTCAAATGGAAATCTACCTTCTGTATTGTACATCTAGAACCGACATTTGAGCAAGGCATAAGATACCCAAGTTTTTGGCACCTATCTGTCAAAACTTTTGACAGTTCTTATTATTTTTGTTAAAAACTCGATTTTTGAGGAACATTAAAAAAAATTGTAGCTCGTTGATCTTTTGCACTACAGACACAATTTTAGCTTGGGTGGATAGAAGAAGGATCAAGAATTTTTTTAAACAGTCTACACATGTGAAATATTCATAGCGATATTTCGTATGATTTTTTCAATTTGGCCTTTTTCAAACAGCAATAACTCAATTTTTTCAAATGGCACGTGCCAATTTTCATATCGCGATCAGATGAATCGTCAAATTTCAGATGGAATTGTATCAGCATGTAATATACCCATCTCTTATAGTTCCGAAATAATTTGGGAATATATTGAATTTTGATGTTTTTGCAAGAAATGACAGAGAATGCTTTGAAATATTTGAATCATGTAGCTGAACTGGCTCCGCTCACCTGACAGGTGCCTAATATTAATGTACTTGTTACTTCGTTCATTCGAATTTGATATTTCAACAAGAATTGTCGTTATTTCAGATTGCTAGTGCAGTTAGAAATAACGTAGCGTATACTTCAAGGAATTCGTGAAAATTAAATAGTAAACAGAAATATTGAAGGAAATTCAGAAAGTAATCACCTGTGGGACACAGCGGGAACGGTGCTTCTTCATCCCCTGTCGGGCTTCTCGGAGAAGAACAATCTGCATCTTCCATTCTTCTGGATTTATGATAACCACGAATAATTAACTTCAAAATTAATTCTGATTCACACGAGTGAGTAAATTCACTGAGCTTCGAAAACTGAATGATTGAGTAATATCAGTAACTGCACATATGTAGAAAAATAACTCAATAATTATAATGATCATAATGCCCCTAACGTCGCGATCGTGTTCCTTATATATGCGCGACCCAGCAGGTCTTACACCCGCACTTCCTTCAGATCATGGTACTCAAGTACCTGTCACGAAGCCATTTAGAAACGCGTTCCTTCGTCGCGACGTGAGAACTGCTGTTTTAGAAAATATCAGATGTTGTTTAGAATCGTGGATACGAAAGGGTGCTTTAATAGCCTTCGTTTTTAAAGGCGAATATCGTTTTTGCTGGATTTCTTATCTGAGTTGTGATAAATTCCTTCGTCTCGATATTTACGCTTCTGGGAGATTTTAAGCTGCTTTAAAAATACGTAATATTTCACTAAGTTGGAAATTTAAAATAAAATTATTGAATCATTATTTCAAATGACCGTCTTTTCACTGTAATTTCGAATTCATATAAGTTATATAAAATATTATGAAGGTAGATCTACAAAATACAGTTGTTTCAATGGATAATAAGATTCAATTAGATAAAAATCAAGAAATATATGGATAGTTTTAGCAAATTAACAAAAAGAAAATAGACCCCGGTTCTGGGTGGTCTCATTAGTTAAGATGAAAATGATATAGTTGCAAATACTGAAGTTTACAAGAATGGATTGAGAAGGCGTATTCATGAATCAGACTGGCCGATGATTCAAAACTAGATAAAAAGACCATCAATCAGATTACAATAACCAGAGAATCAACGAAATCTACTTCCGCTTCACATTGTATCGAAAATGCCATCATTTTTCACCCATAAAATATCTTATTATATTCACAGAATACCTAAAGGACGAAAGTTGGATTTCTTGAAATCTATCGAAATTTTCAAACTCCAACCAACTCCCCTAGAGATATTCCGGCTTATTCATCTATATTCCATATGTTTAAATAATACCTGCTTTTATCATTATTAGTTTTTACCTCTTCTTTGCATCCATTTTACGTTTATATCTACCTTTTATATATGTAATTATTTTCAACTTCAATTCATGACTTGGCTCTCCTTATAAAGCGGTTGAATACACACAGAGTTGTAATTGAAAAAAATTATTATCATTTACTCAACTATATATTATATCTCTTCTATCGAATGTTATATTTTCTACAGTATCCGATAAACTAAAACTCAATCCATTATTATATTTTTATCAATATATTGAAATGTTTCAAATTCCTAGAAAATTCTGATCTCTGATACCCACTCATAATCAATCTCAAACCTTATATTTGCGGTCATCCATCTTCCTCAATGCAAATTTTGATGGATTTTCCGGTGCGCGTATGCGCTAATGAGAAATGAAATTCAATTTTCAGCTCATGTTGAAATGTCACTCGTTCATCGAAAATTCGTTTCTGATTGTTTCCCTAATCTTATGATAATTGCTTCTGGTTCCGCCGCGATTCGATTACGGAGCTCATCTCCTCAGAAGTTCTAGGAAATACGGAAAATGAGTGAAACGAAAAGGGAATATTGTCGGATTTGATGTCAATTTCATTCCGCTTCTACTCATATTTCGGAAAACGTGTTCGTGAGATGATTTCAGATCTTTTCGTGAAATCGAGGAATAAGTAGTTTTTAATTTATTGAGATAAACTTTGTATCGATAATCAAATCTCTGTCTACATGGAAATATTTCCCGAGTATGTCAACTAAGATGATTTTTAAATGATTTACAAATATTAACTTCATTTGTAAAGTGTTTTTCGAAGACACAGCTCCTTCATCAGATTCCGAATTAAAACAAAACTAAAGTACAACATATTATTCGTCATGCACAACTTTGTAATGAATGGTTGCAAAACCTTTTATGGCAATTTCAGAACTGTTATCTAAAAAACTTAGCCAAAAACAAATTAAGTAGAGTTGACTTATTGCCAAATAAACCTGTTCATTAAGGTGGTTCACTCTAGTATTGAGATAAAATAATGTTCTTATTTTTACGTAAAATAGCGGTAAAAACGTGTACCATGGTTATAGATAGTATTAGGGAAGATTTCATAACAATCGGATATTGCCTTCTGCCTCCTAATTAACCTTGAAATTATGAAGAAATTGAAAAAAAATTCTTTCTTCTTTTTTCTGTGATGATTCTAGTAGTAAAAAATGAAACCTAAACATGATAATTCTTTTAACGAATGATAAAATCAAGATGTCTAAAAGTAAATCTAGGTATGTGTTGACGTTTTTTGTTATGGTGAACTTATCAGTGTTTCGTTATTAAACATTGTTAAAGTGAGGTTTGAACACAATTTTCTCAATTAACTCCTATGAAGTTTTCCAAAGAAGAAACGGTTGATATGATTTTTAATTTGGGGGAGTGTGATAGAAATTCTTTGTTGGCAAGTAGAGTTTATGCACAAAGGTTTCCTGATAAGAGGCATCCTGATGCAAGATGATTTGAAAAACTTCTAATTAGATTTATCGAAACAGGTAAAATCGCTCACAAAAAACATGAAAAACTAAAAAGTGGTACAGTTGAAGACAACCAGTTATCAGTTTTGTTGACAGTGACAGAGGATCCATATAAGGGCCAAAGAGAGATTTCTCAATTAACAGATATAAGTCAAACTTCCGTCCAGAGAATCTTGAAAGTGCATAAATCTCATGCATATCATGTACAGCTGTACCAGGAACTGAACAATCAAGACTATGAAAATCGAATCAATTTTTGCAATTGGGCAAGTGACAAAGTAGCGAAAAATCCGAATATGATTAGCAGAGTTCTTTTCTCGGACGAGGCAACTTTCCACAAGAATAAGCTTGCTGACAGGCACCACTTTCATTATTACGCCACGAAAAATCCACACCTCATGAGACAAATAGATCACCAGCATCGTAGGTCCTTGAATGTATGGCCCGCTATAGTAGATGGATATCTAATTGGGCCTCATTTTTTCGACGGGCACCTCAATAATGAATTGTAATCAGATTTTCTGCAAAATCATCTACCAATGTTACATTTGCCGATGTACCAGAGCATATAAGACAAGGTTTCTGATTTCAACAGGATGGAGCACCGGCACATTATTCACATCAGGTTAGGGAGCATATGAATCATGTATTTCCAAACAAATGGAGAGGACGTGGTGGTCCTGTTAGATGACCAGCTAGGTCTCCGGACCTTACAAGTCTAGATTTTTCTAGTGGGGTTATATCAAGCATCGTTTACCAGATTCCTTCTACAACATAGTTCGATATGAGACAGAATAGTCGGCGCCTTTCAGTCAGTAAATCCGCAAATGTTGTCGGGCAACATTTCGAACACTTATTGAAATAGTTCAACACCTTGTAGTTCGTCTCATCAAAAACCAATCTATTACGTATTTCATACACACCTATCTTGAAATATCTCCATTTCTCTGATCAAGCATGATGATATGTACTAATAAACTCTTCTTTCGCAATCTCTGATTTTATTATTTTTTTATTTCGAATATGGTCGAAGATAAAGATGAAATTACTTCTGCAAAAATATGGCACAATACTTTATGCGTTGACATGAATGATAAAACACAGGATGTACCATTTGAAAAACCAAGGTATGATATTTTCAAATTACAATATTCAATAATTTTTGAGTCACTCATGTATGAGATGAGAATAATCTATTTCAATTCATCAATGAAGCTATCCTTGGGCAATGAGGAAACGAAAGGAAAAAAATATTCATTCTCTCTTGCCGAAGGAGCATGCGATGATGTGAGAGCCTATTTTCATGATTTGTTAAGGAAAAAAAGATATTGTGATGAAACTACTCACCAAAATTTTATTACTCAAAGACATTATAGCAGATTTTAGGACGTTCTTGAGTCTTCAACAAAAAAATTTAATCTGAAAGAAACTCCCAAGATTTTTTATAGAAAATTGGGACACTCTGTTTACTTCAAAATAGATTGCTGAAGTAGATTTTTTCAAGAGTGTACAAGCTACAGAGGACCGCGCCACTAATGAATCACACAGTATATTACTACAACTACCACAGATGAGTTTTTATACACCAGATTTCATATCAGTGATCATTTTACATTTATTATTGACAATGTGTTTGGATAAGTTAATGTTGGTTCGAAATAAGATGAGTAACCTGAACTTTTCTTGTAAATATTCTTATTATGGCTAACTTTTCTAACCTTTGTGAAGCTGCTATATCTAGCAATTCTATTGCTTTGATGGAAACTACAGTTAAAATATTTGGATTGCTCCGTTCGTCAAATTGAAGAGTTGATTGTTTCATTGAAGCCGAAGAAATCTCAAGATGTATACGGCATGTCGAACAAAATCATCGAAAAATTTGAGAATGAACTCGCTACTTCGTTATCCATATCAATTAACAAGTGTTTCAAAGATGAATATTTTTCTGTCGAGTTAAAGATAGCGAAGAATATCCCGGTTAAAAGAAAAGACGATAAAACAAGATGCGACAATCACAGTCCTATTTCCTTGTTACCTGTGACTTATTCAATAACGCACAACATGTTTTCAGGAAAAATAGATGCATAATAACGGTAATACAGGGTGCATTGGAGACAATCATGAAGGCGCTAGGCAAGGGCGAGAAAGTATTAATGCTTCATTTTGATTTGGGAAAAGCTTTCGATAGTTTATCACATGAGATATTGTTGCAAAAATTGAAATTTTTTGGTTTCCGTGGAAAGGTCCACAACTTAATAAAATCATATTTGAACAATAGAGTACAAGCTGTACAGATGAGGGATCAGAGATCAGAGTTTCTTCCGCTGAAATGTGGGGTGCCACAGGAATCAATTTTGAGCCTTATAGATGACATATACTTACCGGGTGCCAATACATATAAATATATATGTTGTGATGATACTTTGGCAGTAATCTAAGCTTCTAGCGAAGAAGATATGAAAGATGGAAACATAAGAAGAAACTAAAACGTGGTTTTCAGATAGTTAACTTAAATTAAACGAAAGTAAAACAGTGGAACTCATTTTTGGGCCGAGAAAGGAAATGTCGTCAATTATGCTTTTGAGCATGTGGATCGACTCCAGAATAACTTGGATAACACACGTTGAAAATATATGTGAGAAATTGATCCAGATGTCTCTTTGCCTTGAGGAGGATAATGACAATCAGTATGTAGGAATCTGCAAAAATGGCTCACTTTGCATATTTTCATGCAACTATGTCTTATGGTAATCAGGTATGGGGATTGTCCTATGAAAACCAGAGGAATTTTACTTTACAATAGAAAACCCTAAGAATAATCTTCAGGCGAGAAGTCAGAGATAGTTGAAGACTAATGTTTAAGAGTGAACGTATACTTACTTTTTCATGTGCCTTTATATTCGAGATTATGAAGCAGATACATGCAAACAAGGGTATGCATCTCAAGAAAAGTGGCTTCCATAATTTCTATACAAGAAGAAAGAATGACTTTGATATTCCGTTTCACAAAAGAAAGGTAACCGAAAAATCTTATGCCTACTAGGATATTAGGTGGTATAATAAACTTTCTCTCGATCTAAAAAACAAAAATGAATCATTTCAATAAAGAATTAAAAGAAATTCTCATAAATAGCACTTTTATAGTCAAATTGTGATTTAATGTCATAAATTTTTTTTTTTATGAATTCGAATGTAAACTTACCTCTCAACTGTGCGTGGGTTAGATAAGGTACGTAGGGGTTGTTCTGGGTCTTAACTAATTTGTATGACGTGTCATGTATTTCTTTTTATGGCAAATATTCTATTCTATTCTATTCTATTTTATTCTGCTCTATTCTAGTAGGAGCCATTTGTTTATTATGCAAAGTTATTGGTCGGAATCATGTCAAGGTATATGAAGATTTAAAATCTGTGAATTATGCCGTGGAAAGCTTTTATTTTATGTTGAACAGAATTTCTTCGCTTCCTCGTTTACTGTTGAGCCAGACGGAGTTCCTGATATGTCAACTCCAAGAGTTGTGGACGATTTGAGTGATGTTGAATTTCCTTTTCCTATAGTTGAAAAGCATCTCTATTGCATTAAAGCATCGACGGTTCCTGGGTCAGACAGAGTTTCGGCTCTTGTACTTATGAACTGTGTGTTATCTCTCTCATCACCTCTATCCGTCATCTTCACCCGATCTTTTGCTGCAGGTTCGATTCCATTTGCATGGTCATGTGCTTTGGTCACACCCATTTTCAAGGAAGGGACAAATTGAATGTGGAAAGCTATCGGCCTATTAGTCCCGTCCTTTCTATAGCGAATATCTGCGGGAGAGTCTAGAATTGGCCCTCCTGAATTAAATAATCCCTGAAAACCAGCGCAGTTATTACAAATTTACTGAAATGCGTTGTTGCTTTGACGAGGATGCTTGACGATTTCACCCGAGTAGACGAGGTATATCGACTTTTCTCAAGCCTTCAACCTTGTTCCTCACAGGAGTCTTCCCCTCAAACTCGAGCTTCTAGGAATCCGTGGCAGACTTCTTTCTTGGCTGGATGGTTTTCTATCGGGCAAAACTTTCGTTCGTGTTGGTGATGCTCTCTCATCTGTGCGATCTGTATCCAGTGTAGTCCCCAAAGGCTAAGTGCTTGCACCTAGATGTTTCTTTCATATACAGCTGATTTCCTCTCGATTGTCGCTTCTGACTGTTCTTCATTCCCTGATGACTCTAAGCTTTATAAAAATCCTCCCACCAACGCTACGATTATTCAAGATGACCTGAACAGAATTTTCGAATGTACTCTTCACAAAGAGAGAAATAACCCGACGAATTCCTATTTTCTCGCGAGTCAACCCATCACCAGTTGCAGTAGCCACTCAGAGCAGGACGTAATTATTTCTCACGATTTATCCTGGTTTGAACATATTTCGAACACACGAGCAGAGGCAAACCGTCTTCTCTTTATGTTACAGCGTTCTATTTCTTGATGTGACTTCCTACTTGTTCGTTCTCTTCTTCATCGGACATATATTCGACCAATTCTCGAATATGAGGGTCCTGTATGGTGCCCTTGACTGGTTCGAGATATCGAATTTCTCGAGAATATTCAGAGAAGAGCAACGAGGTTTCCATATTGTGTCTCACGTCCCCGACCAAACTCAACCAAAGGCTGAAACTCCTTGACCATTATTCATTCACTAATCGTCGACTACGTGGCGATCTCATAATAACTTATAGAGCTCTTCACTCGTTCTTCGATGTTGACCTCAGAAGTCGCAACCACCTCCACACAGGATAATCGCTTACGTAGACATAATTTGAAACTTACGAGAGAAAATTCCAAGCTTCCTTGGCAGCTGCATTTCATATCAAATCGGGTGTTACGTAAGTAACAGTCTTCATGAATCAATAGTAAAAGCTCCTAGTGTAAATAGTTTCAAGAAAGCTTTGGCCTCCCGATTCCAACTGCAGAATGCAGCTTTCGCTTAAACTCTATGTATTTCCCAGTTTTTTCAGCATTATGTATTTTTTTGTAACTGAGTTCATAGGCTCTTACCTAACTCTCATCTACTGTTAATAATAATAATAATAAGGCATTCGATAGTATCGCCCATTCTTGGCTTGTCCAAGTATTGCAGATATACAAAATTCATCCAGCCCTGGTAGAGTTCTTGAAAACAACAATGATACACTGGCGCACGTCTCTGCAGGTCAACATGAACAATAAGTCAATTAAAACCGACAAGATATCCATACGTCGTGGAGTTTTTCAGGAGACTATGGTTCTGTTTACTATAAACTCATTGTACTCAATGATCGATAGAACAGGATACGGATTTAGGATAAAAACAGATAGGGACTATCATACAATCTCCCACCTGCTGTATATGGATGACATCAATTTATATTCTTCGAACAAGAAGCAATTTGATGATCTGCTGAAAACTGTCAGTAGGTTCACCGCAGATGTTCATATGAAATTCGGAATTGAAAAATGCAAGACTTTGAACATTCAAAGAAGTACAGTCATATATAGTGAAACACAACTTCTAAACGGTGAAATTATACAGTGCATGAGGGACGGTGAAACGTACAAATATCTAGGATACAGACAAATCAGATTGCTATACCAAATACAGTCAAAGGAGAAGATTCGTTCAGAATACAGTCAGTGTCTGAAGACTGTGCTGAAATCTATGTTGAACTCGGGAAATCTAGTCAAGGCAATTAACACCTACGCCATTTCAGTGTTGCTTTACTCATTTGGAATAATCAGATGGACTAAAACAGAACTGAATGATATTCAAAGGCAGACCCGAACGATGCTAACAAAGTACAACAATCGTCATCCAAAATCGTATCTGATAAGAACAACTTTGAAGCGGAAAGAAGGAGGATGCGGATTAATAGATTCCATAGAGTCGTATCCTTGGCTGATAAGGGATATACACCTCTAAATCTTGCTACCAGAGATGACCTGCTGAATCTACCGTTCCTATCAGATATTGAAAAACAAGAGCAATGGTCAAGAAGGGTATTGCATGGATGATATCACCATGACTAATCAACCACACATCGACAAAGAAGCCTCCAATAAATGGTTGATGCAAGGAGAATTATTAGCGGAAACAGAAGGATTCCTAATAGCCATTCAAGACCAAGTGATCTCTACAAACAACTACGAAAAAATGTATCATTAAGGACGTAACATTGCAAACAGAGAAGTGCAGAAAATGCCATATAAGATCGGAGACTATACAGCATATTACGTTCGGCTGCGAACAACTGGCCAATACGGACTATTTTCACAGGCATAATCAAGTGTGCAACATTATCCATCAGGAACTTGCACACAAGTACGGACTTCTGAATACCTTCCAGCCATATTACAAGTTTCAACCGGTGCCCGTATTGGAAAATGACTCTATCAAATTATACTATGATAGGCCTGTTATCACTGACAGAATGGTGACGAATAATAGGCTGGACATAGTGGGGTATGATGAGAGAGCCAGAATAGCAACGCTGGTGGATGTCACCATACCGAATAATAACAACGTGCTGAACAAGTTCCAGGAGGAAAAGTCCGAATACACAGACCTTGCTATTGAGATCAAGCAGATGTGACACCTCGATGAAATGGATATTGTTCCTGTACCCAAAACTTTGCATGATAGCCTTAAGAAATTAGAATTGCATAAGAATACCTATATATAAACCCAAAAAACTGTAATTCTTAATACATAGGATAGTTAGGAAATTTATATCAAGTATATTGTTAATCGAGCCAATTCCATTTGATTTCTGAATCTGGGAAAAGTACATTATATCCAGCTAACAGCTGAGATAGTGCATAAATCAACGATAATAATAATAATGAAACGACTAATTAAGAAATACGATGTCCGTATGAGACGGTTCATGAAAGATGGAGAATTCATGTCTATTATTTATTATAATTTGGTAATAGTTGAATCTAAAAACATGATTGAATCGTTTTGCTCAAGTGCAGTAATGAATCTTACTGGATCTAATAGAATTTACGAATTTTTCGAAGATATTTAGTTGACGTTCCGTACCAGTAATACATATAATGATGATATCATACACATACCGAAAACAATATAAAATTGTTTAGATAAAGGAATGTTATGTATAGTCGTTTCTAAATTAACAACGAAAAAATCTGCTAATAGAGGCTGAATAGATTACCTATACCTAATAAGACCATTGTCACAGTAAAATGAAAAACTAATAATTTTGTTTTACACATATCTAATGTTAAAAATATTGCGTGTTGAATCAGAGAGTTCAAGTTATTGAGTTTCATATTTTTTCAATAATACCGATTAGATCTTAGGGAAGAATACTAGGAAATAAATTATTGAAATCAAAAGAAACTTATATGGCGATATGAGTAAGATGTACATTTCGTATTATATCTATTAGTTCATTACGAATTGTTGATACAGTATTTGGGTTCAAATTGACAATATCGTTTTGTCAAATCAGTTAACAAATGAGATATCTGAATACAGGAGCTGAAATATGAGACACAACTGGTGTAACAAGGAATCTCGGATTTTACAATTTAATGAGCGAATACAATAGGGCAGCTAATGGGTTATTTGCTATTAGTTCGATTTTGTTTGCGTTATATATTAAGAGTTTAATGCCTCTCAAAATAATCTTCCGAGTTGGAATTTCGATCACTCTCAAGTTGTGTTACATGAATTGGCAAGTAACTATGATTGTATTGTTTTAACAGAGACTCTTCAGATTACTGATTTAGATTTGTGTAAGCTTGATGGGTACGATATACTTTACAATGGTGGAGATTATAATGGAATGGATGCGTTATAGTCTATGTGAAATCTAATTTTAGATATACTTTTGAAAGTGTAGAAGTTAGAGATATCAAAGTAGTGAAACTGTTGCTCGATACCAAGAACAAAAAAACTTAGATAACCAGGTTGTATAAGTCACCAGATATTCCTGTTCGTGAATTCAACAGGAACTTTCGTAATTATTTAAGATCTGAGTGTAAAATGAGTATTTTCAAATAATTGTAGGAGATATGAATGTGAATATCAAAGAATATGATGAAGATGTGTTAGATTATTTGAATATTCTGTACGAGGAGGGTTTTAGATTTTAGATAGAGTACAAGCAGATACTAAATCTTGCATCGATCATATTTTCACTAAAGGGATCGGAAATTGTATTCTAATTGTATCAAAACTCATATCACATATCATTTTTCTACCATACTCTATCTTCATAATTCTAAGAGATTTTTGATAGAGAAAACTCAAGAACATTTCAAAATATATTTTGTCAAATTGAAATCACTTCTTACTGACTTGGGATGGGAATCATTTTATAAAAACACAGATGTTGAGAGTTTACCAGTTTCATTTACTGAAAAAATTGAGGTCTTGGTAGAAAAATGTGAATACAAAGTCAGAAAAACTAGAAATAGAAAATTCTGGATGACCGATGCACTTTTGAAATCTATTAACGTAATACTTTACAAAAAGTAAGAGAGCCATTAATGATTGGAATAAATTCAAAACTTATCGAAACCCATCAGAGAATCTAATGAGAATTTCAAAAAGAATTTTAATACCGAAAAAATTCAATCAGACGTAAATAGCACCACACAAATGTGAGCAGTCGTAGAGGAAATGTGTTCGGGGGGTCGCTCAGATAAAAAAATCGAGAAATTGAGTATGAATGACGGTGAGGTTCATGGTGATGGGGAGATAGCTCGCAGTTTTAATCAATATTTTGTAAGTATCGGGGAAGAGTTGGCTAAAAAAATTAGAAAGAAAAGAAAAACCACTTCAGTATCCAACAATCTTAACACTCAACTGTCTTTAACACCAACAAATACAGAAGAGGTAAAAAATATTATCAAAAATTTGAACGATAAAAGAGTTGTGGAATTGACAGATTATCTTCAGAGGTGTTCAAGGCGGGTGCTGATTTTTTATGGTCTCCAATAGAGTATATACTAAACACAATTATGGGAAATGGGGTGTTCCCCGACGTCTTGAAGACTGCGGTTGTTGTCCCTCTACATAAGGGAGGCTATAGACCCATCTCTTTGCTTCCTGTCCTATCTAAAATTATAGAAAAAAATTTGAAAAACCGCTTAACCTTATATATGACACAAAACAGTATTCTTTCTAGATTTCAGTTTGGTTTTAAGTAGAACAGGTCTACGCAGGATGCCATTGCTGCACTGACTGAGAAAAGTTATAACGCTTTCTGTACTGGGGAGGTAGCCTTATGTATCCTGGTTTATTTGGCAAAGGTGTTCGACACAGTAGGGCATGGTATTCTGTTGGATTTGTTAAAGGAGTTGGGTATTGGCGAGATCGGAGTGGGATTGATACGGAGTTATCTATCAAATCGAAAACAATTAGTGAAAATTGAGAATACATTTAGTGATGAACTGCCGTTAAAATGTGGAGTACCAAAGAGGACCGTTTTGGGGCCGATAATGTTTAGTTTGTATACAAATGGTCTTTTTTCCTTGAGTATCAGGGGTAGGCTCATCGGGTTTACTGATGATACGGCTATTGTTTCTTCGGGAAGGAGCTGGATGGAAATGAGGCGACAGGCAGAGTCGGACTTTCTTATCATTAAATCGTGGATGAATGAGCATTTTCTCACTGTTACTTCGACAAAACATAATATATTCCCTTCTCAATTGACAAGAGATCGCACCCTGTGGAAAAGCCTCTGAGAATACGAGAAGATGGTTCCACCCTTGAAATACCTAGTACTCATGAATGTAAATATCTCGGCATAGTGTTAGATTCGCACTTGAAGTGGGAAAACCACATAAATGGGTTGATTTTGAAACTGCAAGGACTGGCGTCTAGGTTCAAGCACTTATCAAATATACTGGAAATAGATCATTTAAGAATCGTGTATCATGCACTTGTGGAGTCGCAACTGCTTACGGATTGATAGCCTGGAGGGCATATAGTAACGTACTAAACAAAATCGTTATTCAACAGAAATGGTTACTAAAAATTACGTTTGAGAACTGGCTAATGTATGGAATATATATTAATTATACTGCTTCTCCATCTTAATGCATTTGAGAAAAACTACACCACGCCAATCTCTTCATCATGGTGCGAATACAAGGTATTGTCAGTTGTCTTATCGGGTTCCAAATGTTCAAACAACAGTTGCTCAAAAAAGTTTTTATTATCTTGCCTCCAGAATTTTCAACACTCTTTCTTTGGATTTGAAAAGTAAACAGAATTTGAAAATGTTTAAAAGAAAACTCAGGAGATGGCTCATGAGTTTAGACAGAGAAAGTGTAAGGAAGTTGGTAAATGCTTAGTATTTATGTTTGATATGTTTCATAGAATCATTGGGTTGAAACCCTTCAAATTTTGAAAATTCAAAAAGAAAGGAACACATACATCAAAATTGAAATATTTTTATTTTAAACCATTCCTCAAATTTGGAAATGTATATTTTAGACAAAAAATGTTGACTTTTGATTTTTCATATCGAAATAAAATATTATACTTTGTTCATTCAATACTGTCTTTATTTCGAATGAATATTATCTACTACTCGTTGTTGTTCTGTTCTAGTTACTGCGAACAATAAGTTTTGAAGGAAATTTCTTCAATTCACATTAACTGGTTAATTAAGTTTTTTGGGATGATCTGGAAGCTCGATGGATCTGTTATCACTTATTCTCGGTTTAAAATAACATAGTTTACTGACCACAGGTCTCACCTTTGTGAGTTGTAATTTTTTATTTTGTACCTACTGAAGAATTGATTAGATGAATCGACAGAAATATTAAGCGGATTTTGAGAGTTAAGAAAGTGATTCATTTTAGTGGTATAGTTCTCTTGTTTATCATTTGAAATTGATTTTTATCAAGAAACATCCAGTATTCAATTTAATTCATACGAGTATGAACTGACACTGAAGTTTTGATCGTATAATACGCAAATCAAAGAAAATTTCATTTCGATAAGAATCATATGATCTTCTGGAGACAAAAAACATAGACCAACCAATTATGTCGAAGATTAAATAAATTATGACATAACCATGACAATGTTGACACCGATATGCACCCATGTTGAGAATCGATGCTGTTAATGAGAATGCTTGAAATTGGTATCTGTATATTCGATAAGCTGACAACTCGTCATGATTTTCAACATTAAGACACCACTCGAATACAAAAAACTCACAAAATTTCGATGCAGTCTAAGACATCTAACTTTTGTCCTTTAGGTGTTCTAAAAATAATTTTAAAATTAATCTATGAGTGTAAAATGATGGCCATTTTCGATGCAATGTGAACCGAAAGTAAATTCGTCGGTTTTATGGTTAAAGTAATCTGATTGATGATATTTGTATCTAGTTTTGGATGACTGCCCAAATTGATCCGGTGATTTTAATGTTTATTTCAATGTTTCAGATAGGTGTTCAGGTACAATGTGTGACCTCAACTCGTACGGTTTCCAAGAAAAACCAAACTGTATTGGTAATATCTTTCAAATTTTGAAGAATTGAATAAACTCTGATTTCTCTGACCATAAAGCACAGCGGTTTGCAGTGGAGTTTTTGGGTGAGAAACGTAATCAAAATGTAGATACTAAGGTTTATAAGCCTGAATGGAAAGGAATCTAGTAGCTTTCATTCCATTTTAGAAAACTGTAATTGGGATTTCATGAGGACCGATAGCGTAGGAGCCAATGAGGCCTACAATGTTTTCCATCAGAATTTTGTTGACGCATTTAAAATAGCTTTTCCTGAGGTAAAGTCAAGAGAATGTGCGAATTCGATCGGTGCTCATTGGTATAATGATCAACTGAGAGGTATGAGATCTCATCTCTCAATTCTTAACGATCTCTTCGAGCGTAATCGGACTGATGAGCTCAAGTATATACCTCAAAAAGCTATGTGGTATCTCATTAACTCAACAGACAAAACCGAATCTCTCATCTCAGTACCCAATCAGGTCATTGATAATCTCAGATGATCTCAGAATTTTTCTTCGGAAGAACTATTTAAGAAAGAGTTGCCTCCTGGACTGAACTTCTCATTTAGGGAAGTTAATCTTATAGAGATGAGAGACACGATCAAATCTTTCAAGAATAGAATGTCTACAGACTTCTATGGTCGCTCCGTGGTGTTGCTGAAAAAAATATCAATAGTTTTGTGTATCCGCTTACACATCTTATTAGTGTATTGCTAATGGCATTCTTCAGGGAGTATTAAAGGTTTCAAAAGCGATTCCTATTTTTAATGATATATCCAAGTATAGTCATATCTCTTTTGAGCTGATATTTTAAAGGGTTTTTGAAAAAATTCCTTGTAATCAAAAAGTTTTTCACTTTGAGGGAAATAACCTTTTTTCACAGAATCAATTCGGTTTCAGAAAAGCACGTAGCACCTCGGATGCCATTATTGAGTTCATCAATAACACGCTCAACTGTTTTGAATTAGGTTTTTATTCACACTCTCTTTTTTTGGACCTTAATATGGCCTGTGGGTGCGTGGCTAACTCGGTTCTGATGCTGAAGCTTTCTTGGTATGGATTTGATATAAATAGGTGAAAACTTATTTCTTCATCTCTAACTGATAGGTTTTCAACGGTTTCTGTGAATGGCTGTTTATCGGGTAAGGAGAGAGTTGAAGTTGGAGTACCACATGGTTCGGTGATGGGTCCATTAATATTTCTCATCTTTATTAATGATTTTCCGGAAAACCTGAGCAGCTGTCTTTATATTCTGTTTGCTGATGACACTACTCTATCTGTACCTAGCGGTAGTTCGGTGGAAGATGAAGAAAACGTTGCGCATACGGAGTCGAGGGACTTGGAATGGATTTTGGGTAATTTATTGAGCATGAACAACAACAAGACTGAGAGAGTTGTGTTTGGTGGAGCTCTTGAGGCTAAAAGTGTTGTTTATTGGAGTGTTTATTTCAATTCGCGTCTCACTTGGAGGGTTCATTGTGATGTGCTTGCTAAAAATATTTGCAAGAATGCATTTCTCTTGCGAAGTTCAGCATGCTCTATGTCTAGGAGGAGGGTACTGAGAACTGCGTATTCTGCCCTTATTGAGACACAATTGAGATACAGTATCCTGGTGTGAGGAAATTGCAGAGATTTTGATTACGTTTACCGAATACAACGACGAGCGGTGAGAATTGTTGCTGGACTGAGCTATAGAGATTGTTGCAAAAATTCTTTCAGGGAACTGAATAACCTGACTATCCTTAGCTTGTTTGTACTTGAGTGTCTACTCCTTTCTCATTAAAACCAACAATCAGTAACTTCAAATAGCCAGTTTCATTCTTATAGTACCAAAGGCAAAGATTATGTGAGAATCCGGTTTTATAGGTTGAGGAGGTCGCAAAATGGACCAAACTTTCTGTGTTACAAATTATATAATGTTTTACCTGTTCGTATGCGTAGACTTTCTGTGGCATCATTTTAAAATGAAATCAAGAAATTTTTAATTATAGAATGTTTGTGTAAGACTGATGATTATTTCAAACTCAACTTTTCGGAATTGACAACTTGAACTATATTCGCTCTGTTTGCTTTCGAAGGGGTATCAGGGTCGTTTGTAAATTTTTAGTGATATTCTTCTGTAATATGACGTGTGTAAATACTTTTGTATTTTAGCACCAATCAACAATGAATACTGAATACTTAATTAATCTATATAATCGCCTTCACAGCCCATACTGGACAACTTGTGATCTCTAGTATTGTCAAATCTATCAGTTTCTGTTTTATGAAAAATTCTTGGGGGAGTTTCATATGGGTTTCGAAACTCACATGAAATATGAAGTTTTGAAATACTTTTGGTAGAGTTTCATTTGTGTTTTGAAAGCTATTTTGAATATTTGCAATTTGTTCGCTTATAGGAGCAAAATATGTTCATGAAATATATTTATCTATGATATTCTATTTTCATTTGAGGAATAACCATTGTTCTTAGCTATTTCTCAAATAGTTGACACTTTCTTGGATATATTTTCTTCGAATGATGGCCGGGAGAAAGCCCAATGAATAAGCGTATTTATGGAATTTTGGGTGAGTTAACCCGAAAGGGACAGTAAAGATGGGTTTCCGATATATTGAAATTGAATTGGTTATTTTTGTAAGTAATTGTCCAAAAAGTTAATTTGATTATCGTCTTCTCTCCCTCTTTTGAATTTAATTTTAGGATACAAGTTAAAAATTGATGTAGTTGTCTGAAACATTCTAGTATATTGTTTTCATATCCACACCAAAAATGTACTTATTTTGTTTCAGAGGAATTGAATATGATTTCTTCAATATGCGTAATGAAAATATGTCAGCTAGTGAAGGGTTCAATGGTGATCCCATCGGTAGACCGTGTGGTTGTTCATAAAATTTGTTATTGAATTTGAAATAATTCTGTTGTAGGCACAACTTGAACAGAAACATGAAATCAGTTTGTACAAATGGATGAACGTTTAATTTTTTTTGGATGCTTGAGACCAATGGAAGACATTCGTCTCTAGGGATGTTGAAAATCGTGTATCTATATCCAAACTGATTGAATGTGATTTTATTGGGGTTTGAACCTTTTTAAATTTTTGTTTTCATTGAATTTAGTTTTTTAATTGAATATTTTGGTGTGGAATTTGTTAAATTCTTGAAACGAAGATTCAATTCTCTGCCAATTTATGTATTGAGCTGTTCATGAATGACACTACTTGACGTATTGAAGCACAGTGATTTCTTATTAGGCAGTAAAGCTGGAGGTCCATGACTTATATTTATGGAAGAATTGACTGGTTAGGTTAGATTTGTCGGTGAAATTTCTTTTAGAGCTATTCTAAATATTTTTTGGATATCTATGGTTTGATCTATGGGTTTTTCACTTATGGAGTTAGTTGTAGCCAGAGATATGCAAAATGAATATTTTTAATAATCATTTTTTGCCAGTAAATTATATTATTTTATGAAAGTAAAAACATAGCATGATTAAAGAAACTTTCGACTTGAAGGCTATAAAGGGATAAGTAGGTCAGAATTGCCTAACGATCGTTACGGCAGGTATCACATTCGATAGAAAATGTAAAAAGATGCCTACAAAAAAATTTCAGCCTTCTAGGGGCTCTACAGTCCATATTAAAGGCTATGTTCTCTTTTTTCGTGATTATTCTTTCACGGGCGCAGTTTCAATAAAAAAAATCTGAAAAATTTATGGATGTTTCTTTTCGTCATAAAAAAACCATGAATTTTTCCGAATTTTCTCGATCAAATATGTGCCCAGGAAGAAATAATTGAAAATTTCAACTATTTTTAGGTTATGTTATGTTATGTTAAGTTTTGGCTAACTTTCAATTAATGCATACAATGCATCAAAAACAGATGAGTTACTATTTTAAAATCACAATCTAACACAATGAAGAACTCATTTGAAATTGAAAATAAAGTTTTAAGACCAATATTCATCAACATGGGAATCAAAAAACCGTTTGTCCCTACTTTTTGTCATATAAACTCAAACTCTACTGTTTAAATGATTCCCTATGAGCTCTGGTACACTGCAAAATTCATTTATAGGTAATAATGATGTTTAAAAAATTTAGAGCTTTGAGAATAAAAGAAACATTTTCCCTGACTTATTCGACACATAACCTCAAAACGTACTGTGTATATAAATGCTAATTATCTCTAGTGTATAAAAAGTCATTATAAAGTGAAATGAATGTTTTACAATCATAAATGATATTATTGAAAATGAAGAGATCTTTTTTCTGAATTTTTTGATATCCATTTGTCTTATAATCTCAAAACACACTGGTAAATATTTACAATGAAGATAAGAATTTTCTCTATGATGTGAATGAAGCTTGTCTCATTAAAATCACCATGAGAACAGTGTTCCATTCCTTTTTTTTTCAAAGAGGGAATAGGATAGAGATCATCTAATTGAAAGAAGAAATATTCACAATAAAGAACCATAATATTCAATGTAGTCTTTAATCACTGTCTTCTTCAGTTACCGCTTCAATATCTGTATTGGAAAATATTACTGACATAATTTTTGCTGATTTTATAATTTTTGATTTGTACCTAGCATGACTCAGATAAAATATAACTGCAGCTATGTAAGAGCAAGATCCAACGGTTATCAATCCATTCCCACAGTCGCAATCATGGTGTAGAATACCGCCATAGCCAATAGAATGAGGTTTGTACTCAATATAACATTTATATGTTTTTTATTTATATGTCTGGACTTTATTGAGACGTTGATAATTTTGGGTTTAATTTTTATATACTCTAGATCGATGTTGTCAGAATCGTGCATTAACTCCGCTAAATAACAAACTGCTTGACCAAGTTGATAGGTACCTGAAAAGAATATCTTTAGATCTCGTTAAGTCTGGAAAATCACTTATTTCTTGGGATGTTCATTTTGTCGTGGTAGTACTGCGTCTAGACCACCTTGCAGTCTCCGCTTCCATCGCTAAGGTATTTTCCTGTTAGTTTGATTTCAAAATTCTTTCTACTATGACCTCGTTCTTTCGAGGCAGGCATTAGAACCTTAATGTCAAGACTTTTAAGGTAAGGTACTACATTTCTGAATCATCTGTCTACGATGCACACATCGCCTTTTCTCATAATCTTTTTTATGCTATTAGGTAAATCAATAACATATCCATCTGTAGTACAAATCTGTAGTGTAGGTGAAAATTTTACATAGTGGTTTCTTTTTTTGCTTTTTTTACCCTGAATAAGACTTTTGTTGGTAGCAGTTATTCTTACTCTTCTGAGGAGATGAGTTGGTAATACATCTCCTTCGAACGAATTTATAACTGATTCGCAGAAGTCTGATATTTTTATTTCATTGTCAATTTCGAACACGAATGCAATAAAATTATTTGATGCTTCAGTACGTAATTCAAACAAACAAACAACCAAAGTTTTTATGATATTTCTAGAATTTTTTGATCTCATCGAAACCAGTAGCTGCTTCAAAACTTGTAACTGAGCACTATTAAAATTGGCGAAGTAGAATAATTGTCTATCACTGAGCTCTGACGAAGTTTTATCTAGGAAAGTTAAATTTGTTGAGTCTGATAATTTTGTTAAAAAGAAACATATTTCTTCAGCAGTTAAGACACTCGTAATACTGTATGCTTGTATCATCCTGAACTCATCCTCAAAAAAGCGTTTTTTAATTAAATGCTTTGAGCAAAGTCGATTACCTTCTGGTATAAAAATTTTCAATTCGTTGAAACTTTTCAACCTAGCAGTCATTGGTACACTAGTCAAGATGTTCTTTTTTGCAAAGAGAGCATATTGCATGCGTGGCAATATGCCAAATATGATAATATGTTAAAACCTTTGCAGTTATCAGTACGATAATTTTAAATTTTGAAATATTCAGATTTTAAAATGAATTCTACCGCATTTCAGACTTATATTAACAGTAGATTTTGAGGTTATGTGTCAAATAAGAGCTACTAGGTCAGGGAAAATGTTTCTTTTATTCTCAAAGCCATCAATTTTATTTTAAGACATTTTAATTACCTATAAATGAATTTTACAGTGTATAAGAGCTAATCGGCAATCATTTGAACAGTAGATTTTGAGGTTTTATGTCGGAAAAGTAAGGAAAAACGGTTTTAGATTCTCAGCTTGACAAATAATATTTTTAAAATTTCATTTTAACTTAATTTTCACTTGTAAATGGGTTTTTCATTGTGTTATAGTTAATTTAAAATTTTAGCTGCTCTAATTTTGAGGTTATGTACCAAATAAGTATCAGAAACGAAAAGAAGAAAAGTCGTTTTTGAGTTTTTTGAGTATGACGCACCATAAAAATGTTCATTCTTGTGGCGGTATTCGAAAGACCGAAAAAAGACACAAAATGGCCTTAATTGAAAGTTTGCCAAAAATTTCGAACATAACCTAAAAAACAGTTGAAAATCTCAAGTATTTTTCCTAGGCGCTAATTTGATTGGAAACATTCCAAAAAGTCACGGTTGTTTATGATCAAAAGATGAATCTTCATGAATTTTTTCAGATTTTTTCCATTGAAACTGCGCCCGTGAAAAATTAATTACGAAAAAAGATAACCACCAAACACTTTTGTCAAATGAGGTCGTCACCTGTAGGGTATTGACACTATCTAACCTATAAAATTACGATACGTCAAGCAAAATATAAACAAAACAATCATGAAATTAAGGGGACCAGTCAGCAATAACCCGAATATAATAACCTACAATAGGTTTTTGAAAATGTTCAAACCCTCCAATTCCGTATGTGACCTAATACAATTCTCAGTTGTATGAATATACAATGATTCAAGGGCAAGACGGGTTTCCTTACTTGGGCTCTAATATAGATATTTGCTTATATTATATACTACATCATATAACCGGATATCTTATAGAGACTTAGACTGGAGATCATCGGAATTGTATGAGCTTGTCAGTCTATGAATTACATCATGAATATTAGAAATGTAGAAGATGAACTTTAATATCATTTCGTTAACAATGACAAAATAACCAAGAAATTTGTTTAAATCTGGAAATTTTTACTAATTCGTAATTAATTTATAGGCATGGGTCTAGTAATTGCATCTACTGATTTTTTCTCTATGATCTATCTGGAAAATGTCAAGTTCAAAGAGTTGGAATCAATAAATTCGCCTAAATGTTAAGAACGTTCGAGATACAATACATATTTTACTGAAAATTAAAATGGTTATATTTCGTCAATTCTTGCATTTCTCTTGTCACAATTTTATTTCATAGAAACTATGTTCACCATCAAAATGAAGAAATAGATTTAGCTAGATAAAATCGATGATTTGCAAGTAAGTACTCTACAATTTGGTGAATGCGCCAGGTACAATCCAGTTCATCACGAGTATAAGAAATTCAAAGATTTTCTGAGTAATGAACGTTTGTTTTCAAATATTAGTTCGAACCACTTATCCTCGGAGGTTCATCTTAAATCAGTCAGATAGAAAACGTTAGTTTTGTTGATAGATAATCTAGTGCCTGATCGAAGTTTTTGAAGTTTAACACTCTATTCACGTTAAAAAATACATATTATTTAATTACTTGCACCGAGTCATCTTTTTCTGGGCCTTATAATAGTTCTTCAGCTGTTGTAGCAGCTTCCAAAATATCTATTTGACGTTGTCTACGTAGCGTTCTACCTTCTCGAGTGTTATCGTTAGCGCGCTTTTATGCCACTTTCACGCGTACATTATCGTTTTTTTCGACATACAGATGAGAATTACGCCCACAATCAAGTCCCAGTTTATTCATTATGATCGAAAATGATTTCGTACCATCATTGAATTCATTAATATTATTCAGAGAATACCTAAAGAATGAAAGTTAGATGAAGATATCTATGAGAAGTTTGTCGGAGTTTTAAAATTTCGATGAATTCTAAAAAATCTAACTTTCGTTCTTTAGGTATTCTATGATTAATTCGAAGTTGATCTTTGGCTTCAAGAGGATGATGGTATTTTTTAAGGATATCAGGGTAATAATAACCTGTATATAGTGTAGAAGACGTCGCGCTTGGTTTAAAAAATAAAAGAAAATCCTACATTTCTATTCATCAAACGAGACGTCATTCGACATTGTATTGAGGTAATTCGTTCAGAATTAACTTTTATACTTCATCCAATAGAAACACTAGAAGCACAAAAGTAAAGTTTTCCGAAACGTTCAGTTAATATTCAGAATATCTCATGCGTAAGAACATTCAGTAATAGAGGTTTAATCTATACAGGGATATCCACCGGGACCGTCCGTTAAAACTTTTCTGATGAAGCCAAGTTCAATGAAAGTGGAATAACCAACAGGAGAAATCGACATTTTTGGGCCACAGAAAATCCTCATTTCATTGAGGTTATTGATTTCCGAAATAAATTTAGTGCGAAATTTTATTTTACTCATAGACGGTTAATTTGGAAATTGGTTACTGAATTGCCTGCAATTTCTACCCACTATTTTTTGACATTCTAAAAAGAATAATGAATAAATTAAATATATTTTCGTTTGAATAACCAGTGCTTTTATTCCAAACATGTTGTATTTTTTGGATATTTTCAATCTGAAATAACGACAATTCTTGTTGAATATCAAATTCGAATGAACGAAGTGACAAGTACATTAATTTTAGGCACCTGTCAGGTGAGCGTAGCCAGTTCAGCTGCTTGATTCAAATATTTCGAAGCATTCTCTGTTAGTTCTTGCAGAATCATCAAAATTCAATATATTCCCAAATATTTTCGGGACTATATCAGATGGGTATAGTATATGCTGATACAATTCCATATGAAATTTGACGCTTCATCAGATGGAGATATAAAAAATGGCACGTGCCATTTGAAAGAATTCAGTTATTGCTGTTTGAAAATGGCCAAATCGAAAAAATCATACACAACAACGCAATAAACATTTGACATGTATAAAACGCTTAAAAAATTCCTTGACCCTTCTTCTATCCACCCTAGCAAAAATTGTGTCTGTAGTGTAAATGATCTACGAGCTACAATTTTTTTAAATGTTCCTCAAAAATCGGGTTTATAACAAACATAATTGAATCTGTCAAAAGTTCTGACAGATAAGTGCCAACAACTTGGGTATTTTATGCCTTGCTCAAATGTCGGTTCTAGATTTCATAGACCAAAATCTGTCGAACTCATTCTTGCGAATCTCCCGAGAAACATTCTCAGTACATTTCAAAATGCATTTGCAATCAAAGTCAAGAAATATTTTGGGTTCAATTTTTTGTTCCTTTGTACTTGAAGTTTGCTTCATTACCGTTTCTTTCAAGCTATTTCTCGCTCCTGTTTTGTTCTGCATACTTACTTTTTATGCCCCTTTTTGGTCTCATTTTCTCTATTCATCTTCATCAGGAATTATATCATCATCATTTTCAGCAACAATGTGTTGAAGTACGTTCAGATCATCCTCATCAAAGGTACAGCTTTCAACTTCGCTTACATATTTGTGATCTTTGACAGAGTCGTCATCATCTTCTGACTCTGAAATATCGTTTTCCTGGCTCAAGGTTTTTTCTGCAGAAACTGGTTGACTAGTACTAGGTCAGGAAACTGCAGATCTATCCAAACTGCTTTAATTTATGGGAGGTTCTGCATTATCCACACAAAATTTTTTCATGTTTTCATTATTTGATATATCAGGTTCAATTAAACCGAGAATTAAACATTCTGGCATATTTCCATCGAGTGAATTTTCGTTGGTAGTGATACTCTTGGGATGTTGTACGATATTTGTCACAAAACGATACCAATTCTCATGCAAAATTGTGAAGGAAACCTTGTCCACGGAATAACAACTAATTTCATGCCTCTCGTTATATAACATTCAAAATTGCAGAGATTCTGGAAAAGCATCACCCAAAACCACATAAAAATCCACAGATATCGTAACGACTTTATAACAGAAATTTAAAAGCTACAATTTAGTTCTAACCAAGTTAGATAAATCACACGCAATAGTCATTTTACGGAAATCATGTTATATATGAAAAATCACAGACTTTCTTCAAAATGAGAACATAAGGCGTTAGGTGTACTCAGAATTTTCGAAAAATCGATTTTTATTCTTCTTAAAGTATAATATCTCAGAAATATTTTTTGAAAGTTTGAAGTGAATCCGATACATACTTTCCAAGTTATTCAATAATTAGTCAAGGATTCTCGGGCGATTCGAAACGTTAGAGAGCAGGTAGCTATCAGCAGCTACAAGCTACAGGTTTCCGAGTTCAATTGTCATGACTGACTCACATTTTCGATGTATATATACTTATACATAGCTTTATAAATGTCCAACGTTATATCTACCATTTTCAGGTATAATTATTGTTGACAATTATTTGTTTCTTGCCAGTATGCTTTTGGTAGTAGCATTGAGCAGTTGATAGTATAGATATCCTGGCTGAGAGGTGGGTTATGACCAACGACGCTTCGAATAAAATATCATAGAAGACACGCTCGTCTTTGAGCGAGGGATTAACGGCGGTATAATCGATCATCAAAGTTTAACGAAATATAATCTTTTCACCCCACAACGCATTGGCCAAAGTGGTGGCGTAAATGGCTCGAAACCTTGCAAACTATGGAATTTCACGAAATACAATGAGGTCCTCAGTCCCCGGCGGCCAAATGATCCCTGATCTTATCATTACGGTAACAGCCAGATTAGGTCACAGACAGAGGGTGCTAGGAATACCCCGGTTGGACCACATACATTAGGGTAGATATAAAAAAAAAGAATATTATTTTTTCGCCTGGACTCTGAAAAATAGGTTCCTAGACAGCTCTCAGAAAGTCTATCCACGTAAGAGCTCTTAATTGTAACATGAAGGTCTCCCGCCTTACAATTTTCTTTTTCTTTCTTTCCAATTGTTTTTTCTTTAACGTGCACTATTTCTGTCTTTCGGGTACTGACACGCTATTTTCTTCTTATTATCACGTAAAAGAACGAATATCTCGCTTCGAACTACTTGAAAAAATATAGTGTTTCATAGATATTGTAAGATATTGAATGTTCTACAAAAAAGTCACTTATAATCTTTCGTAAACTGGCAAGGACGGGAAATTCTGTCACCTCACTAACCCGGGAATTTTACTGAACCCTCTTTAATGTCCAACATATCTCTGTTAGACAGGACCGACAGCTTCACAACTCCTCCGAAAGATGGATACTCTACCGCGACGAGTTGCCCATATATCTGTTCATGCAATCATACTGATTTCATGAAAACATATAAATCCACCACCCGGTAATTAATACTATTGCCAGGCAATGATTATAATCAAAACATATCCTAGAATAATTATATATTAGGATAACGTTAAATGTTATGAGAATATATCAATCTACCAGAATATAAACATACTATAGCATCATCAGACAATGATATCAATGTACCAACGAGTAGTGTCAGAGGCTTTCTCCCAGAAAAATCCAGTGTACGGACCTTAGTCAAGTAACACTGAGTGTTACTCATTAATAGTTTCCTTTGTGTGAAGTGGTGAACGATCGAATAGATATTGTTTTATTGTTGTTGCAGTCACCGCGTATCGCAAATGTATTACATTTATTAACATTTATCAAATTTATAATAGGTTAGGTTTGGTTCAAAGTCATTTGATGATAAAATGGAGAGAATCTTCACCAAGTATTCTGTAAATGTTCTTAGGTATATTTTGTGCCGAAAACTGCTCTGAATATAACAAAATTGTCAGTTCATTATATTACATTTATATAAGCAAATAAATAAATATGACAAAATTGTCAGTTCATTATATTACATTTATATAAGCAAATAAATAAAATATGAAATAAGTAGTACAAACTAAAGAGGAAACCTATGACTCTACCTCATTATTCTTTTCGGAAAGAAAGAAACCTACGTAGAATATTATAAGACTTGATAACTGTTATCTTTTGTAACTGTTCAAACAAATTTTTCTTCAGACCCAAAATCTCAATACTTTTGTGAAGATTTCTAGGAATAACACCTATTGTGGAAATGGTAATCGATAAAATAAATATTTTTCATTTTCCACATTTTTTAATCTTGTCGCCAAGCATCATATATTTAGAAATTTTTTCATTGTATTTATTTTGTATATTATGTGTGTCGGATATAGCAATATCAATTATATATGTTATTTGATTCTGTTTATCATTTAGAATGATATCTGTTCTATTGTGTTTAACAGCTCTGTTGCAAAGAATTGTTATAAAGTTTATATTTGTCAATTTCACAAATAATGTCAGGTTCATATTTGTGTTTTTTTCTTTTGGGAATTAGGTCATGTTTAATTCCTAGATTAAAATGAATAATATTAGCGACGACATTATGTCTTTCTAAATAATCTGTTGAAGCAAGGACTGAGCAAGATATTTTGAAGAACAAACACATCTACGGCAAGAATCATCTATATTTGGTTTGATGATGTGTTTTCTATAATTCCTCGTGAAAACATCCTGATCCTGGATCGCAATTTTTTTATATATATATATATATATATATATATATATATATATATATATATATATATATATATATATATATATATATATATATATATATATATATATATATATATATTTATAATATAAATAATAATGGCGTATGTCAGAAAGAAGAACGCAAGTGTGAGCTCAGGAAATGTAACAGGATCAATATATATATATATATATATATATATATATATATATATATATATATATATATATATATATATATATATATATATATATATATATATATATATATATATATATATATATATATATATATATATATATATATATATATATATATATATATATATATATATATATATATATATATATATATATATATATATATATATATATATATATATATATATATATATATATATATATATATATATATATATATATATATAAAGAGAGGCTATACATAAATATCGATATAACTATATATATATATATAAATGCTTTGAGCCATACTATCTTGAGTTTCATTCAATAAACAAAGCGATTCCCAGAATCCGAAAAATCGCACCGACTTTGTGTTCTTCCATCACAGTGTGAGTCTCATGGAAACATAATCACTTCCTTGTTTCTGCTTGCCAATTTTGAAGTATAATACCGAAATCCCTTCAATATTCAAACTCAACAAAACAATTTCCTCTCTGTTTGATCGTGAGAGCCCCGATGGCCAGGTTCGGTCTTCTAAGTGATGCCGATTTTGTTCCATAGATGTTCTAGAATCATTATGAACCCAATAATTCGAGTTGACATCTCCCATATATTATTTCTTATTAATATGACAAATGTATGTATGTATTTTTTACCTTAATGTAAAGTTATATGACGTCTCGTCCAGCAGAAAGCAATTTGATCTGTTCTTCTATTCAGGTTGTTTCTGCCATTTTGACTGCTTTCTTCAAAGATGTCGATTTTGATATTGCTCCTGTTCATGACATCCGAGCAAGTTGTACCGCTGCTGATTGGCCCTCGTTGACGCTGATTATAGGAGTTCTTTAATATAAACTCAAATTTGTGAAAATTTCTCCGAAAGTCATAAATCAAATTAAAATTCTTCAAATAAGTGATCAAATACTGATAGGCCATTGATGCTTGACAATGAATATCTCGTATATGTTTAACTTAATACAAAAAACAAACGAAATCATTTTATGCGGAGCAGTGAATATACTACAAACCCATGGATTCTATGATTCATAGAGATTTCTCTTTCATTGAGTTATGAAATTCATAAGAGAATAAAAAGTTACCTTAAAATAATCAAACTTCAACCGTTAATATCTGTTTACGAAAATATCATAGGAGGTTCTTATTGCAAAACATTCAATTTCCTAGGGAATCTATGAAACAAGATATTTTTTCATGTAGTTGGAAGAGAGATTTCAATTTTTATGTGATAATGAAAAAAAGTAGAAAACTGTAAGGCGGAGGACCTTTCCCTCACAATTAGGAGCTCATACTTGAAGAGAGTTGCTTAGAGGTGTCTAGGAACCTATTTCTATAGTACCAAGGGACAATAAAAAATTATCGTTTTTTTTGACCCACCCTAACGGACATCGACTACTGCAGGACACTCGCACCAGAGGAAAAAACGATAAAGTTCGAAGAAGAACTGAGCCATATAAAATGGGAGATCCTGAAATTCTGCGAAATAAGAAGAAACTCTTTTATGCATTGAAGAGCCAGGTATTCCCACATACTTCAGCATCAGAGTCGATCTCTAGGCAGTTATTAGAGTCGCATAACATCAAAAACATAAGAGGAATAGACCACTAATTTAGCAAATTAAGGATTCCTTAACAATTCTTGAATATTTGAATAGTTTTTCCTTTCGAAGTTCATTGTACCTGCGCCTTCTATTGACTATTATTTTCAATTAGTTAACCCCACTGACGTTGTTTGTCGGGGTTTCTTTAGATTCTCCTGGTTCTTTCTCAACAAAGCAACTTTTGAAGCTGAACGATGAAAGCAACTATAAAAACAAAAGAATACCATAATAATTAAGCATTTTCGTTACTTCATTCCTGAATAAAATGCAAGGATTCATTCTTATGAAGTCTCCTATTAAATTTAGACTTTCACGTCAAGTTTTACAATGAAATACATTCTGTTAGAAAAATTCCAGGAACTAATCATTGGAAAAGTTGGAACGCAATTTACTTTGTTTACACTCATCGATCGTGTCAGTTTCTCACCTGCGTGTATTGCGATTTCTACAATGAATCAAAATGTAAAGAATTTGTCCCAAATTTTATATTGTAAATGAAATTTCAGGTGCCGAATTGCTTAAAATATTACAGATGGCTTATAATCAATCAAATTTATCGAAAACATGTATATATGAAAGGTAGAGTATATTCAACAGTGGCCTAGATATGGTGGAAGATATGCCTCTCTCCGGCCATCAACATCTTCAACTGAAGTTGACATCGATGAAGTGAAGGAAGTGGTAATTGAAAATCATCATTCAACTTTAATAAAGATGGCAAATGAACTTTTTGCGACCAAAGAATTAATTCGTTGCCATTGGTTTGGCATGAAACGCGTTGACTTTCAACTACACACGGAGGAAAAATTAGTGGAACACTCGAAAATTCAACTAAATTCTAATTCTCAACCGATTTAGATGATTTTTTCGGCAAGTTATAGACCAACTCTTCTGCTTTGTAGAAATTTTAAGAAAAAACAAAAAAAATTTGAAAACAAATTTTATACGGGGGCAAAACAAAAAGTGTTTTTTTTTGTCAAAAATTTGTAACACCCTGTGGAATTTCATGGTCCGAGTTGAAACGTACAATATCATGGTCTGTCAAGACACATCTTCCTACAGTAACGCCCTTCTTGTTTCATGCATTATCCCTATTTTTACAAGAGATATTAAATTTGAAGCGAAAAGTCACAAATTTCAAGAATTTATTTTTAATCTTGAGTAGGTGCATAACATCGGAGGTTAGCCAAAAAAAAAAATCAAAATTAGAGAAGCTGAAATCTAACGAAATGAAAATTTGCGAAATTCACTGGCCAATTTCACGCTCCGGGAGAACTCGAAGTACACTGGAAAAGTCGTCGATTTTGCACATTTATTTTTGAATTTTTTTGTGTGACACTCTATAATAATTATCATTCCTGTCCAAAATTGAGAGCAGGTGTGTATCCTGGCGATACACTCGTGAAATGAAATGAACATGTTGAGAAAAATGTTCATGATGACCCACCAAAAAAACATTTGATTTTAGTAGCGAGTATGACCCTCCCGAGCTCTTATTACAGCGCGCATACGATTTCGCATACTCCTAATGATGTTGTCTATCATCTGTTAAGGTATGTTTTTCCATTCTTCCACCAAAGCCAATGTCAGCTCTTCAACGTTGCCTGGATTCCGTTGTCGAACCCTTCTTCCAAGAATGTCCCAAACGTGTTCGATCGGGTTTAAATCCGGTGACCGCGACGGCCATTCCATTCGTGTGATCCCAACTTCATTGAGATATTCTATCACTATGTGCGTAGTATGAGGGCGCGCGTTATCGTGCATAAAAAGGAAATTTTCCCCTATGTAACGAGCAAAAGGCACAACATGGGGCTCCAAGATTTCTGTTATATACCGATGGGCACTAGGTGATCCATTGCCAGTAAGCTCCAGTTCTGTTCGTACTCCCAAGCATATGCCACCCCATATCATAACTGACCCTCCACCGTATTGCTCAGTTCTTGCGAAGTTCGTTTGATTGTACCATTCCCCTCGATGCCTCCATATTCTATCTCTACCATCCATGAAATTCACACAATATCGGCTCTCATCACTAAATAAAACTCGTCTCCACTGATTGATTGTCCATGCTACATGCTCCCTAGCAAACGCCAATCTTGCTACCTAATGGGCTCTATCGAGTCTTGGTGTTCTTGCTTGCGCGTATGATCTCAGACCAACTTCATTCAATCGTCTTCTGACTGTCCTCACACTGACGTTAATGTTATCCACTGCTTGTAAAAGGTTACGGGCCTGAACAGCAGTAAGACGAGGATTTCTTATAGTTTGATTGACGATGAAATGGTCATGTATAGCGCGGGTTGCCCGATTTCTTCCTTGTCCTCGCCTCCTCACGTACAATCCAGTTTTCCTGTAACGTCGGTAGATTCGATGGATAACCGACGTCGAGACACCCAACATGGTACCGACTGAGCGGTATGTGCGCCTGTCCTCGATCAATGTAACTGCCCTTGCTACTGAGGTTGGTGATAAATCTCTCATTCTGAATGAAAAATACCGTTTCCAATCGTGAACAGTAAAAGAATCACAAAACACCGCAACCGATCGAATTTGTATCAAATCAAAGAATGGAAAACTCCCATTCTTTAAACAAGTGCAAATGTGGTCATATACAAAAAAACGTGTGTTGTATTTCATATTTGATGAAAAAAGGTGTGCAAATGTGTAAATGAAAAGTTTTATCAATGGTCCCTGAATTCGGTTGTGTATTTTAATACCTACCGACTGTTATCTCCTATGAATTCCTAATTTTCACAAAATTAACCAAATAGTCATCAATAACTAATGCAATTCGAACATAAAAATCGCAAACGACAATTTCGACACGCCTGAGTGATAATAAGAAAATTCCAAATCGATAGACGAATTTTAATGTCAATTTCTCGATTCAATGGAATTTCTCCAAAATGGTGATTTTCCACTTAAAACTAAATATATTTTGCAAAGAAAAAAAACGCATGAAACAAGTAGGGCGTTACTGTAGGAAGATGTGTCTTGACAGACCATGATATTGTACGTTTCAACTCGGACCACGAACTTCCACAGGGTGTTACGAATTTTTGACAAAAAAACACTTTTAGTTTTGCCCTCGTATACAATTTTTTTCAAATTTTTTTTGTTTTCTCTTATAATTTCTATAAAGCAAAGGAGTTGATCTATAACTTGCCGAACAAAACATCTAAATCGGTTGAGAATTGGGAAAAATATCGAACTTCGAATTTGGTTAAATTTTCGAGTGTTCCGCTAATTTTGCCTCCGAGTGTAGTTTCAAATGACGTGAATTTTTCCAAAACTTGAATCGCGTAAAAGTCGTTGAAGATATGCTAGAACGAGTCAATTCAGACCTCACACTCGTTAAACGAATTGTAACTGGTAATGAGACATGAGTTTATGAGTGGGACATGGAAACTTTTCAGCAAGCTTCGCAGTGACGCCTTTCAACTGAACCGTAACCGAGAACATCATGTCGAAGTCGATCATAAGTTAAGGTAATGTTGAGTATTTTGTTTGATTATCGTGATGTTGAGCACTCAGTATTTTTTCCGGACTGTCAGACGCTAATTAAAGAATATAAGCTGAGTGCAATGCGGCGTTTGATCGAGCAATTTCGTCAAAAAAGGCCAGAGTTGTGGAAAGAAAACTCATGGGGATAATGCAATATGTCACAAGGCTTCGGTGCGAATGCATTTCTTATCAAAAACTCAACAAATACCAACGGAGAACTACCGTACTCTGGCTTACTTTTTTCTTATTCCAAACCTCAAGTTCCCACTTCGAGGTTACCGTTTTGAATGGAGAAGGGACATAAAACTAAATTGTAACTGGAGATGAGACAAGGATCTATGGGTTCGACATGGAATCCAGAAAACGAGCTTTGGAATGGCGCCCTTCAACAGAACCCAAACCAAAAAAAACCTGACAAAGTCGATCATAAGTCAAGGTAATGTTGAGTGTTTCCTTTGGTTACAGCGGTATTGGCCATTTGGAATTCTTCCCAGGTCAGACGGCAAATAAAGAATATTACCTCAGAAGACATGAAGACACATAATATCAGCCCCGCAGCCCGAAATGGCGTACTTCAAGGCAGAAAGAAACGGTTGAAGTTAGACAACCAGTTTCAATACAGCCAACAAGACAACTACAACATATTTTTAAAGGTAATCCATTCGGAGTTGCTTCATAAATTGCATTTAGTAGAATTTGATATTTTGGATTCCGGAACAAGATTCAAAGTTCATTCATTAATTCACAAAAAGTATAAAATTCAGTTGAGACAATTAAATAGAGTATTGAGTAATACATCTGAAAATTCAAAAAAAAAAGAATCAAGTCTAAATTTTCCAATCAGCAATTTTATGATAGGTTTAGTAATCTTTCAGATGCTAATTTTTCCCAAGATGAAGTTTCACTTCTAGAAAAGGGTTTTAAGCACAATTTAGAGTCAAATAACACTTGTCTCCATTTCGATCTGCTAGGAATTGAAACCGAAATAGCCCTAAATTATTCACCTCAAGCCAAATACCTAAAACACTCTTCAGGGTTACCACTTCAAGAAGAGTTCAATAGTTTTCAACCTAAGAAATTCGAAGAGACACTTTTAAAGTCAATTAAACCTAAGTCCGCATCTGGAGATATCATATTCACCAAATCAAAGGTTATACAGTCATAGCTTTAAATAAAGTAGATTATTTATTGAAAACCCAAAATTTCATTGGATCAGGTTGTTATGAAAAAATTGATAAAGGTCCAACTAATATATTTCAATCCATAGTAGAAAACGCCTTAGAGTATGCCAAGTCTATAATACCTACCAACCAAAAATGTAAACTTTTCATTGACAACCCGCAATTACCAAAACTCTACTCCCTCGTCCATCTGCATAAAACAGGGCATCCCATCAGACCAGTACTTTTATATTATCAAGCTCCAGCTGCAAAACAACATTACGCTAATTTTGAACCTAAATTCTCAATAAAAAACTCTTCAGTCCTAATAAATAAAATTCAGAACACGATTCTACCACCGAACGTTAAACATATGTCATGCGATAAAGTAAATCTTTTCCCTAGTGTTCCACCTAGTGATACAATGAAACTCATCAACAACGCCCTTCAAATTAATAAAGTCAATCCGATAATTCAATCAGAAATCTTACACCTTTTAGAAATTTGTTTAAAACAAAATTATTTTAACTTCAATGGATTATTATATAATAGTAAAAGAGGTTTAATCATGGGTAATCCTGTGAGCCCTCTGCTCGCCTGAATTTTCATTGATAATATTGAAAAAACTATCCAAGAACATCCGTTATTCAATCACTTTATTTATTGGTTTTGATATGTCAGCGATATCATTTGTTGTTTCACTGGCACAAACAGTCATTCAAAACATTCATTACCAAAATTCACGATAATATTAAATTCACATTAGAGATAGAAACAGAAAACTGCATTAACTTTCTGGATTTAACTTTAACTAAAATTAACGGCAAACATGATTTTTCTATTTTTCATAACCCATCGCATACAGATATTACTATTCACAGCTCATCTACACATTCTTATCCACAGAAATTAGCAACTCACAATAGTATGGTACATGGACTAATTAATATCCCAATGTCACAAAATAGTTTCATGAAACAGCTAAATATAATTGAACAAATAGCAGTCAATAACGATCAAAGTCCAACTATGATCCAATCCAGCAATCCAGGAAGATTTGTGGAAAGAAAACTCATTGATTTTGCAGCACGATAATGCACCCTCTCACAAAGCGAACACTGTGAATGAACTTCTGACCAAAAACTCAACAAATTACAACGTAGAACTAGCGTATTCTGGATGCCTTTTTTTTATTCCAAATCTCATGTTCCCACTTTGAAGTACCCGTTTTGAATGGAGAGGACACATGAAACAGAATTGTAACTGATGATGAGACAAAGGTTCATGGGTTTGACATAGAAACCAGAAAACAAGCTTCGGAATGGCATCTTTTAACTGAACTGAAACCGAAAAGAACACGACAGAATCGATCATTAGTCAAGGTTATGTTGAGTGTTTTCTTCGATAATCACGGTGTTATTATGTGGGCGTTATGCGGCGATATAGAGAGCAAATTCATCGAAAAGGGCTTAATTTGTGGGAAGAACACTCATTCTTCATGAATGAGTGTTCAGTCCAAAATCTCAACAAATACCTACGGAGAACTACCGTTATCTGGCGGACTTTTTTCTTTTTCCAAACCGCAAGTTCCCACTTCGAGGTACTTGTTTTGAATGGAGAGGAGAATTAAAACATAATTGTAACTGGTGATTAGACAAGGGTATATGCGTTTGATATAAAAACCAGTCAACGAGCTTAAGAATGGCGCCTTTCAACTGAACCGTTAACAAAAAGAACCATGTCAAACTAGATCATGAGTCAAGGTAATATTGAGTGTTTTTTTTTATTATAGCGCTCAGTGTTTTTTCCGAACAGTCAGACGGTAACTGTAGAATATTACCTGAGTGCTATGCGGCGTTTGAGAGACAAAATTCGTCTTAAAAGGCCATATTTGTGAAAAGAAAACTCATAGATTTTGCTAAACGGCAATGCATTATCTCACAATAAATTTCTGGCCAAAATCCAACCAAATACCAACGGAGTTTTGTCAATGTGTAAATTCCAGTTGAGTCTCTGATCTAGGGTTAACCCTAGATACTTAGCCTGTTCCGAAAATTTCAGAGAATCCGTGCGGCTCTAGTTTGTCGCTACCGAAGTGTATACGTCTTTGACGGACAGTTGCGATGCAACTGCAAAGAATATGTTCGGCAGTTTCATCGCCCTTTCTACACATTCTGCATGTTGCCGTTTCCGATTTGCCCATTTTATTGAGATGGTATCTCAGTGGGCAGAGTCCAGTAAGGAGGCCTGTTATGATCCTCAACTCGTCCCTAGAGAGATCGAGAAGCTGTTTTGTCTTCTTTGGCGAATAGTCAATGAACTTTTTCGCTTGCCTTTGGCCTGGAGTTTTCTTCCCGTATTTTTTTTTGCTAGATTCTTCCCATTGTTCCAGTTCCTGTCGTCTGTGCGGCTTACTTAGACCGCAGAATGGTTCAGGTCCGGTGGGTGGGATTCCAGCAGCTGATTTGGCCAGTTCATCAGCGGCTTCATTTCCTTGTTAGCCTTCGTGGCCAAGTTCCCACCACAGGAAAAGTTTGTTCCCTCAGCAAGTTGCTTCAAGGATTGACTGTCCATTGAGAAAGTCTCTGATCTAGGGGGGCTTTGAGTTCAACTTTCTACGTCTTGTGAATGGAATTAGAATGGTTTTGTCTGGATGGATGCTGAGTTCCTCTTCAGCACACCATTCATTTACGATGTTAAGGGCTTTTTGCATCAGATTCGATAAGATTCCATCATGCTTTCTCCTAATGATGATAACTAGATCATTAGCATAGCCTTGTGCGTTGAAACCAGCGTTGTTCAGTCTTTCTAAGAGGCCATCAACAACTACTGACCATAGTAGCGGAGATAGGACAACTCTTTGAGGGCATCCTTTCACTGCTGACACCGATATTTCGGTGTCTCCAAAAGTGGCCTTTATGATCCGACCTTTGAGCATTTCTTTAATCCATTTGAAGGTGGGTGTTTTGACACCCTCATTGTTTGCACCGTTGCTAATGGATGTATAAGAGGTATTATCAAAGACTCCTTCAATGTCTCCAAATAGAACTAAGGCTATTTCTTTAGCCTCTAGTGCTCTTTCCACTTCTTTGACAAGGTCGTGTAGGGCATCAATTTAGGACTTGCCCGGTTGGTAGGCAAATTGTTTCTTATGAAGTTTTATGAAACTTCTCATATGGTTGTAGAGAATTTTCTCCATTGATTCTAGGAGAAAGGAGGCTAAGCTTATCAGGCGATATGATTTAGGCTCATCTGGAGGCCTCTTGTCCATTTTCGGTATGAATAATACTTTGATTTTCCTCCATGACCGGGGTATGTAGCCCAGTGAGTAGCTGGCTTTGTATATAGCTCTGAGACACGAGGCTGTATATGTGTTGCCTCTTTGCAACATGACCGGATAGATTTCGTTCGCCCCTGGTGATTTCTAGGGTTTGAAGCTTTTGGTGGCCCACTTCACCCTATCTAGGATGAAGATTCGGCCCGCTATATTTCTGCATTCCCTACTGGAGCTATACAGTTCTAGCTCCCTTCGTAGGGTGTTGTTGATGGGGAGTATTTTCGAGTCCGGGAACTGGGTATTTGAAAGTACCCTCAAGCTTCCGCCGAAGTCTTTAGAATACTCTCCTCCAGGCTTCTTAATGAGACCAAGTACATTCGAATGTTCTTTGGCTTGAACCTTTTGAATTCGTGCAGCTGGGGCAATATCATTGATCCCCTCGCAAAAGGATTTCCATGATTGCCGTTTGGATTTCCTGAGTTCTTTGTTGTACTTAGTTAGAGCTTCTCGGTAGGCGTCCCATTCACCTGTTCTTTTCGCTCTATTGAATGCTTTTCTGGCTCTAACTTTAAGTTGAACAAGCTTCTTGTTCCCCCAAGGCGTCTCCCTTGAGAGGTGTTTTTTCTCCATCTTCAATGTATGTAAAGTTACAGTTTTTGCAGTCGTAAAAAAAATCATTATGTTTGAGGGGCTTGACAAAATTGCACTGTGAACTCAAATGCTGGATGCCTTGCAGAAATATCAATGGGCAGTAATACAATATCAGTCAATTTCACAATAATTTCAGGATTCGAACTAATAACAAATCCAATACTGTGTGTCTAGATCTTGTATGGTTATTCGTTATTCAATCAAAAAAGATTCAAGTAACCTAACGAGTCACTTATCAGCCGACCTGGTCCACTGAGTGTTGAAACTAACACACTGAGATCGTCATTAGGCCAGTTGAGACAGTTATAGTCTCCAAAAAAGGAAAAGTTAAGAACCCGGATAATGTAATATAATTGACTCGACACTATTACAGTGCTTCTGGTAATCAACAAGAGAAGCCAGGGATAGACACACTGTACCAAAAACCAAGTTTATAGGACATGAAGAAATACTCACAAAAACATGCTCGATGTCGATGCATCATCATCAACGATTATTTCCGGAGAAGACAATTTGACACAAACAGCGACTAGAACTCCACCACAGTGCGATTTTTCGCTCGTAAACGAATCACGATCCTTATGATTGTAGCAGAATTAACTTTTATACTAGTTAAGCTCAGAAAAAATTAGCAATGAGACTCTAATTCAAAAGTTTTCACTGAAATCTTGGAAAAAAAAGTCAATTAAGTTCTACTTAGATATTATATTAATTGCATGTTATATAATTATGATACATAATGTCACAAATGCTTCTTTATATCTTAGATAAAATCAATAACACTTATCTTGGTGAAATTGTTCCAAAACGTTCTTGTTCTTACTGTTGCATATGGGGGAAAACCTCTATTTTAGCTTCGGATGTGGATTTCTGGACTCCATATAGAAGTTATTACATCTCAACCTTTGAGCTCCACGTATGAGTTTCTACCGAGGAATCTCTTTCTAGGAATTTCTGTCTAGGGCTCCTCAACTACAAATTTTCTGTCTAGTTCTCTCCACCTAGGAATCTCTGTCTAGGATTCTTAACCTAGGAATCTCTGTTTAGAGGTCTCCACCTAGGACTGAATTTCACATATTAGACATGTATCACCAAGATATTCTATGCCCTAACGTAACAGCCAGGTACACCAGAGAGTTTAAAGGAAGAAAATAGGGTGGATCTAATATTGTTTAAAGACAAAAAGTAATAGGAAAAGTTACTGAAATTCTACCTAGCTGTTCAGGTAGGTCATTGAATTAAAAGATAAGTTCTATAAAAAGCGAGGAAGCATCTACAAAAACTATTCACAATTAAAAGATAAGCTACATGAAAAGCTAGGAAGCATCTATGAAAACTATATACAAAAACTTACAGATGTTTGGCAACGATTTTGAAAATTCAAAAGAAGTTCATGATTTTCATGATAATTTCACGAAAATTACTTGAAAATGAAGGAAATAATGAGTGAATATAGGAGTTTGATTGAGCTACATTTGTTGATTATTCTTATCGAGTTTATTAATGAGAAATCTATCAAGGTCATCATAAAGAAATTGTAGAAATTAAAGGAATACGATAATAAAATCCATCGTGAGAAAAACACAAATTCTGTTGAGCAGAATAGGAATTTTTATTTGCTACTATAAGGCATTCAAGAAGTCAATAAAAAATGCTGTAAGGAAAAATTATAAAACAAATTTTCAAGGTTAAGTGCGGCGTTTAGCTAAATGAACTTTCAACTTACCCTATATTTTGATATAGGTCACTACACACTATACAAGATGAAGATATGAATTTTAATAGAATTTAATTATTTCAACTACAATTTAAGGAGATTATCAAGTGCATCTAATCAGTTTGAAGGTCTGCAAAGAAAAGAAAGTAGAACGAAGATTCTGAAGCCCGTAAGCATACCATCCCATAACCTGAATATGCGCATCAGACTGTTAGCCGTTAACGTGACACAGTTGGAGGGTTTTAATTCAAATTAATGTGACATGATTCAAGCACGTTACACGATAAATCACATATTCATGAAGATCCAGCTCACTCGTGGCAATATCGTAGTTGAACCAGGTTCCAGTCAGCAAAACTAAGTCATATTCACTATTCGATAGAGACTTCCTCAATATATCTAATGCAGTTCTCATACCAAGGACGATGTAATAGTATACAGAGAGTATTTTGGATGTAAGCTTGGTTGGATCATTGTTCGGTTCGAAAAAACCACTTGAACGTTATACTCTCTGGCCAAATGTCAGGATCCAACATTTTTTTCACCAAATCCGCAGGAACTGGATGTCTGAAGGATGCGTATATCTTAGGATACTTATATTTCAGCCGAGTGCAGGATACATCAGATATCACATCTCTGAGAAATCCAAAATATCTTCAACTTTAGTAGATGGAGCCAGACGAGAAACTGCAGTTCTTGGAACAGCGGTCAGTAAAGTGGACCTGGACTCTAAGGAATAGGTTTTGAGTTAGTGGAGGTATTCTTCAAAGCAGAAAGTTGCTTCCTTCCAGTTGATTTTATTGTTCCAGCACCGATAACTCCCATCATAGCCTGATTTATACCATGAGACACTTGAGAGAGTGTTATTTCATCAGACTAACCTGAATAAGGTTTTAGTGAAGTTGATGATGTAGCAAAGCTTTAACTATCGTTTATCCCACTCGCAACCCAAGAGTAGGTTGGTAGCATGTTGATCTTCGATGGTATATTTGAAGGAGAGTTTCAGTTGTTCACACCCTTCTTCCTTTCAGCAGACCCTTTCGATACACTTGCCAACTCTCCAAAAGTAAGCAATCGAACCAAATCCACGTTTGACTCTTTTAGTACCTTCATTTCTTGCTTTACTGAATCCAACTGGTTGGAAATCTCTGAAATCAGCTTTTTATTGTGGCTTTCGATGATACTGATCTTACTGTTGACAGCTGCATCAACAGCGGTAGTGAGAAATTTTTCATTAACTGGATTAGTTTCTTTCTTTCCGGATGGTGAGCGTGAATTCGTAGCGAGTTTTTGCTTTATAACAGTTAGGCAGACAGCGCAAATCCAGAACAGATTGGCATACTCTTGAATGGGTTTCGAAATTGCTTCTTTCACTTTTATACATTGAGGGTGATATTCAGCCGTATAGCTATCTAGATTAACCATTTTGATATGAATGTGTAACAGAGAGTTTGTAACCACCAGTATATGGAAATTACAGAACTAGTACCAGCTGAGTTTATTGAACAACTAAAGAACGTTCAACGGGACACTCTAATCTGCGGGAAGCGCATTTTCAGAATTGAATTAGTCGTTTATCAAAATATAGCACAAGTAGAACGCCACAGCTCCAGAAAATAGATGGCGCACTTCAAGTCTCAATTTGATACCAAATATAAAATTTAGTGACAACTAGAACCCTAGTTAGGGCGTGATTTGTCACCAGAGATTAGGAAACATAACACTTTCACGATATGTGATGCCGACTGTATATTTAAAAAGCATCTGCAATTACAATTATATCATCAAGTACTTTTACAAAATTTGAATTTGAAGATACATGAGGTTTCAAAATACTGAACCTACTTAAACGTTTAATCATCCCTTCAACATGAATCGTTGAACTAACTATTTGTTTTGTTTCCTTTACTTAACTTTCAGGTAACTCTGCTCAAGCGACAATACTTGGGGGTCGTACAAGTTGCACCCTTCCCTTATTGAAGTTTGATGATGTTTGAAATACCTCAAGCCGTTTAGAATGTGAATCTAGGATAACAAAATAGTATTGCCCTAATACTGGACATAAGTAATCAACATGAATTCCCATACCTCTTTCGGCCAAGACCAATTTGTCAGAGGTACTTTCGCAGGAATTTCTGGGAATCTGTTACAACTGTTACAGTTTTTTGCAGAATTTTCGATATCCTCGTCTAATTTTGGCCACCAAAAATGAATTCTAACAATACTCTTCATTTTGATAATTCCCAAATGGCTCAAATGCAATTGTTGGAGCAAATAGTTACGTAGTTTTAAAGGAATTATAACCCTATGGTTCCAAAATATGCAACAATCTGCGAGTGCGAATTCAAAATGTCTAGAAAAGTATGCTTTGATTTCTTTAACTTTAGTGTGTTCTGGCCAACCATTTTCAATATATTCTTTAATATGACATATAATTTTGTCCTTGCGAGTTTCTACTGTAACATTTTCTAAATTCTTCGCTCTATGACAAAAAATTACAATAGGGATAATCGACATCCTCAACAACATCTTTCAATTAGACTTTAATACTCAGTATACCGGTATTAGATCAATGTATTTCGTCGGTCTAGATACAAAAACGAATAAACAACAATATTAGGTTTCGTTCGGAGTGAACGTTTGTCACACTTGTTCATTTAAAATTTGGACGCCACTCAGTTTAAAAAGAATTTCACTTACGTAATGAATGTTGCAAAAAAACTGAGAAATTATTGTGTACGATAATACCTCCTTTACGTATATTCAGTGAGGTGAATAATATGCTCGATGTTCTCTTGAAAGTTGAAAAGAAACACATATATAATATCACTATTATAATGAAAAGAAGGTTAGTACTTATATCTATTCAAAACAATGGTAAGCCGGCTCGGTGGCATATGGGATATGATGCTCGTCTCCTACGCAGAGTTACCTGGGTTCAATCCCCACAAAGTCGGTGCGATTTTTCGGATTCTGGGAATCGCTTGAGTGTCCATCTTTCGGAGGAGATGTAAAGCTGTCGGTCCTGTCTAACAGAGATGTGTTGGACATTAAAGATCCCTTCGGCAAAATTCCCGGGTTAGTGAGGTGACAGAATTCCCCGGCGTGTCATTAGCCGAGAGGCAGAAATAGAGCACGTTAAAGGAAAAACAAACAAACAAACAAAACAATGGTAGGACTTATCAAAATCTAACTCAAATTTATAATATTTCAGAGGGTTGGTGTGGTACTTTGGTAGGTTGATACGTAGATAAATATAACGTTGGATAACGTAGCAGGTGTTAGAAATCAAAATAGAGTATACTGGCCTTGTTCATATTGGATGGCAACCTCAGATAAGTGTAACTTCTCCGTATTAGAAACTTCCACAACTCGATTTTAATTTGTACTTCCTCGATTGCAGGAATATGGAATGAATATACCTCGACTGTAGGTAGTCAGTGGTAATTTGAGACCATCAACTATGGACGGGCCCCAGAAAAAAAAACCCTATAAAGTTAGATATGTGAATGTGATCTCGATTTGAGTCAATGAAGATGAACGATTCATAAATATATGTTGGAAAACTCACCTCAAGAGGGTTTGGCGATATACGATAGGATATTTACTCTATAAGAAACTATGGAGGTAAAATCTATAAATGATTCGATATAATTCGAACGATATTTCGTACTCAGATATATATGATAACGTGAAATGTCTCTCAAAGCGACAAATTTTCACTGACCCCTTCCGGTGCCTCTCCACAAGATTCATGCATCCTCCCAAGGGAATAAAAAACTTACTTTACGAATCGAAAGCGGCAGGTCATCTGGTGTCACATATTTAAATTACTTCTTTCTTTCAGGTGGAAATTAATTAAATTTGAATTGTATATCGCCATCATTCTCATAGATGGACACAAAATTATATCGAGAGTAGAAAGCACATCCATATCCAACAATTACAGATTTAAACTTCATTCGAGAACTCTTTATTTTCAGTTTTCATTCAGAGACGTTCAGGGCATTTTCGTACCGCGCAATAATGCGAAAATACATGCGACGTAGTTGATTTAATTTATTTAAGTGTTCATTTCAGATGTATTATAATATAATAATAAATAGTTTCGTTATTAGATTTTTTAATGCTACACGTTTTACAATCAATTAGAAACTGATGATTAAATAAATAAACAAAACTGTTTCAAAAAAGCTCCATCCTTAAATAGTTTAGGTTTTGAGTTAGTCTTTCGACCGACTCTGTTCAAATCATTTTGAAATATAAAAATTGCGTTCCCGTTTGTATCAAGCTTATATCGTGTTTTATTTAACACCCATTTCCTTTAATTCCGAAACGAAGTATTTGCCGACTTATGTTTATATGACCTTTTTTGATGAAATGATTTTAGCAATCGCCTCCTCAAATATTGACCTTCCTTCTTTTAGTACACTGTGTATGAATAATAATTGATGCTAATTTGGCTTTGAAAATACTACAAGGCTATTTAATCAAAAACTAATCTTAATAAGTCAATTCTTCAAACGTGTATATAAACTGAATAATATTTCAAATGAAAAGATAAATATCCAACAGTTTTAAAAGCCACGAAGGTCTAAAAAGTGAAAATGAAGAAGATAATAATTTTGCGATTCCCGTAACCTCTATCATTCCCGCGAATACGTTGAAAAAACAGAATCGAAAAACCTCTTAGTGGAGTGTGAATCCGCACGTCAGTGTTTAAATACTTAAACTGAAAGAACATCAAAAAGATAGAACTTTTATATTCCAAGCGAACCGCTGATTCGTCACAAACCGAATGAATTTTTATATTGAACGTAGAGTATCCCTCTCTTCGGCTGATAAAACCGGATTACCTTTTCTCTTCTCTTTCGGCGCGAATTATATCAAGCCGTAATGGCTGACTTCGTGTTTTATGATCTTGAGAATGCAAACTCGAACTTTATTGGACATTCAATTCCGGCTTAACCGCCAAGTGTCAGAGCGTTTGAACCAACAAGTTATGATCTAAGTTTGTGAATCCAGGAAGGTCCCGAATACAAAAGATTCTTCACGTCTATAGAATCGTTACGGTGACGTTTCAGAAAGTAATTATGGCAAATCGATAGTTTCGGAACAATGTCCCTTTGTTTAATAGAATTGTTATTACAATGTGTAGATACATATAGGATTTAGGGCAGCAACTTGGACTTGTTCAAAGTTGTGATAGTTTTTGATTAATATATGCATCCATGGGATAATAAATTGGAACATTGTCCTATTATGTTGGAACAAACATGCCATAATCTATGAATAAGTTGGAGGAACAAGTTCTAACTTCATGACGTTGACAATGTTGATAACTACCATATGTCTTCCTTACGTTGTCATCCGCTGATAAGCTTCAAGAACAATAGAAGTCAATAACAAACACAATGGAAAAACATGTGCGATCAATGGACCAACTTTCTTAGTTTCTCACACAATTCACTAGACTCCAACAATAATTAGGAATAAAATATTCAATTTTGTTCTTTCCCAATTCAAAGAAAGTAAGTTACGGAAATAAATAAGACACATTTTATATCTGAGAAAACATTTATTCATTTTTACACGTAACTAAAACACAGTTTCGTTTTACTTTTTGGCGCCTGACGGGTGTTGAATACAGGGTGCTTCAACGAAAACTAAACAGAGGCTGTATCTACCAAGATTCATTTCTGACCAAAACGCAAAAACAGATCAATTTTTGTTTCAAGGGGGACATCTTTTGGGGTACAAAACTTTCCTGAAATATCAATCTCCTTAGCGGGGGTTGCAATCCTTGAACATTTTGAATAGGGAAGATGGATCGAGTGATGACTCAAAAGAAAGGTGGTATCTTTGTCTACATTAACTTGAACGAGTTTTCATTGGTAATTGAAAACTGTAAAAGATACAGGGTGAGCAACTGAAAGAGAGGGAAGACTTTTTCCCTGAGACTATTCAAGTTTCTGTGAAGTAAAATGGAACACATCCATGCAAATCAATGGCAGGGATCATCTAGTGCCATCCTCATCTCGAATTTCAACCCCTAGAGCAGGTGTAAACACCCTTGACAATTTGAAAGAGGGGTAGATGGGTCTAGTGATACCTCAAAAGAAAGGTATTATCTTTGTCTGCATCCCCGTGAACGGTTTTTTTTTTGATTGGAAACTGTAGAAGATACAGAGTGAGCTACCGAAAAAAAGAGGAGACTGTCTATCGCCCTGAGCTATTCAAGTATTAGTGCAAAAAAATGGAACAGATTCATTCCAGATCAAAGGCTGTCATCTTTGATCTAAATTAATCTATTTCAGTTTTTCGCACTAATACTCCAATAGGGCTGGGGCGATAATCTTCTCTATTTTTCAGTTGCTCACTCTGTATCTTCTACAGTTTTCAATCAAAAATGAAAATTCTTTCACGGGAATGCAGACAAAAATAATACCTTTCTTTAGAGATATCACTCGACCCATATACCCTCTTCCAAATTTTCAAGGGTTGTCACCCCTGCTCCAGGGTTGAAACTCGAGATGAGAATGGTACTTGATGATGACTGCCATTGATCAGCATGGATCTGTTCCATTTTATCTCAATGAAATTTGAATAGTCTCAGGGAAATAGTCTTCCCTATATTTCAGTTGCTCACCCTGTATCTTGTACAGTTTTCAATTAAAAATGGAAATTTGTTTAAGGCAATGTAGACAAAGATACCATCTTTCTTTTGAGTCATCACTCGATCCATCGTCCCTATTCAAAATGTACAAAGATTGCAACCGCCGCTTAGGGGGTTGATATTTGAGGCAAGTTTTGTAGCCCCAAAGATGCCCCTTGAAACAAAAATTGAAATGTTTTTGCGTTTTGATCAGAAATTAATATCTTGGTAGATATAGCCTCTGTTTAGTTTTCGTTGAAGCACCCTGTATTTAGTTAGCTCAGTTTAGAGAACATTGAATTGAAAACTCAGAATTTTAAAGATTAATCATCCTTATATATTTTAAATAGTTTTGAAATAATTATAATTATTTGGAATCAGAAACGATTATTAGAATTCTTGTGAAGGTTGAACATCTTAGAAATAATCAACTGTTCAATATTATTGGAAAAAATATGGACGTGTTGCCTAAAATTAAATCAGCCAATCATTAAGATTAAACTGATCGTTGGTGCAGAATTCGTACACATAGAAATCAACTAATTCTTCTATGCCAGTACAATATTCATGTTCCCACAGCCAACATGATTCACATTGGATCCATTTCTCTCCATGAATGTCTTCAGAAAAAAGTCCATTAAAATATACGAAAAAAAAATTTCGTATGGACATAGGTCCGCAAATACTTTGTTACCGATTTACAGGGTGTTGAAATTTGATCGAAGATGCAGGTTAAATTGAAAGTTTCGGAAACCACATGAGACATTGAAGTAAAGATTTGGTAGTGTTGTAGTATTCTAACCTAGTCTTTTCTCTGAGAATATCTTGCGTTATGCCCATACGCACGTCAAATGTGGGTCTAAATGAAAATTCAATGCATCTTTTGATTAAATTTTAACACTTCTACAACTGAAGTCGAGTGTTGATCCTGATGGGTTTAGAAGTGTTTACTAGTCTTTAGTTCGCAACTATTTAGATTATAATATTTTGCTTTGGGGCAATTCTGTTCATGGGACCAAAGTCTTCATGTTACAGAAGAAAATGCTTTAATGTTTTTAAACAGCAGCAAATTTTGACCTTTCCATCTGTATTCGTTCTCAACGTTGTATCTTATGCAAAAAAGACGCTCAATGAACTGCAGGAATTAGATCATTTCCATAATTATGGGATACAGAACTGTGATGTCCTCTCGGTCCCTATGCATAAAATCACAATGTACAAAAGACTCGCCTCTCTTCTCTGCAATCAACTCTTACAATAGATTGCCAGGTGAACTGAAGTCACTGAGAAACTACGAAAGGTTCAGAGCTGTCATAAAAAATTATTTTATTGGAAGAGCACTCTACTCCTTCGATGAATTCTAAAGTATAGATAAGTAATTGTAATTTTTATCACTTGCGCAATGATTTTGTGATGTTTTTCCATGTATTTCGATGTTTTCACTCTGTAAGCAAACTGTACCAAGTATGTATTTTCCGTGACATGTAAATCCTTATGGATCATAAGTACGAAATAAATTAATCTCATTCTTATTCTTATTCTATGAGTTATTAGCTCAATAAAGTTGGTAAAAAGTAAGGTTGCCTTTTTAAGAACTTCATGAATCTAACTGCATTGTATACATTATACGATTCAATATATTCAACTGAAAAAATTAATATCAGTCTCAGCTTCATGGCTTATTTCTGATAGTGTCTCGACGAAATTGCATCTCCTTCACAAAGTTTTTGCAAATTTGAGAAAATCGCCATAAAAGAGTCAACTCGCAAGACAAATTAACCTGGCGGAAATATGCAATAAATTAATGGATAAACCATTGGTTGCTATAGGTTTTCTTATGCTTGTATCATTCAAATTGAATATACAATGTGTTTTTATTAAGACTCAGCAATATTTAAGGAGGTGATTGCTGAAGTCTTTTCATGAGAAAAGTTTAAATAAACATAAAACGCAAATTTAGTATTCATTTTCTTATATCATTTTCTTTCATTTTAAAATAATACATTTCTTAAATTTCATGTCCGCAATTATATATTCAGGTAAGTGATCATCTTTAGATAAGTAAATTACTCACTTTCATTACCAACGAGTATAGCTATCTATGTACCTACCCCAAGAAGATTCGACATGCGCATACTATCCGGAAACCACACACATCTCCGGCAGATGAGTTTAGGATCTCAACGAAAACGTGGTTTTCTATAATAGTGCCGCATATCGTGAACCGCAAATCCAACCACAGAATATCCAGTGTCAGCATCCTCAAGAATCAAGGGATCCAGGGGTAAGTCACATAGTGGTTTTGGTTGGATCTTTTTGTTTTCTACTCCTCGGATTTTTCCTTCAAGTTCTAGTTGATCATATACCTCTCATTTATTTTTGCCGCATACGGGATCTATAGTAAACATAGCTCTCCGGCCGTGGTTATCGAATTTTTAGTAGAAATTCCTAATTCCAGGGGGGGTTACGTCCCCAAGTGAGGTGAGTTTTCTTTCAAGATGTGTTTGGCTTCCAGATTGTATGCGCATGTCGGTTCTTCTTGGGGTAGGTACATAGATAGCGACACTCGTTGGCTGAAATGAGTAATTTACTTATCTTAAAATGATCACACACCTGAATATATAATTGCGGACATGAAATTTAAGAAATGTTTTATTTTGAAATGAAAGAAACTTATATAAGAAAATAAGTACTAAATGTGCGTTTTAATACGCAACACTATGTTTATTCAAACATTTTTCATGAAATGACTTCAGCAATCAAAATAAATATTGCTGAGTCTTTATCAAACAGCTTCTATATTCAATTTGAATGATACAACCGTAAGCAAAACTTATAGCAACCAAAGGTTTATCCAGTAATTTCTTGCATATTTCCGCCAGGTAAATTTCTCGTGCGAGTTGACTCCTTTACAGAGATTGTCTCAAAATTGCAAAAACTTTGTGAACGAAATGCAATTTCGTCGAGACACTATCAGAAATATGCCATGAAACTGAGACTGATATTAATATTTTTAATTGAATTTATTGAATCGTATAATGCATACAATGCGGTTGGATTGATGAAGTTCTTAAAAAGGCAACCTTACTTTTTACCAATTTTATTGATCTAATAACTCATTGAATGAGAATAAGAATGAGAATAATTTATTTCGTACTTTTGACCCATAAGGATGTACATGTCATTGGAAATAGATACTTGGTACAGTTTGCTTACAAAATGAAAACATCGAAATACATGGAAAAGGCATCACAAAATCATTGCACAAGTGATAAAATTTACAATAACTTATGCGTACTTTAGAATTCATCGAAGGAGTAGAGTTCTCTTCCAATCAAATAATTTTGATTGGAAGTGCTCTGGCAATCTATTGTAAAATTTGATTGAAGAGAAGTGAGGCGATATTTTTGTACATTGTGATTTTATGCATAGGGACTGTCAGGAGATCACAGTTCTGTATCCCATAATTATGGAAATGATCTAATTTCTGCAGTTCATTGAGCCTCTTTTTTGCGTAAAATACAGCCTTGAGAACGAATACAGATGTAAAGGTAAAAATTTGCTGCTCTTTGAGAACATTAAGGCATGATTCTAATCGAGCCACGCCAAATATTAAACGATTAATTCTCTTCTGTTATATGAAGACATTTGCCCAATGAACAGAATTGCCCCAAAGCAAAACATTATAATCCAAATAGCTATGAACTATAGAGTAGTAAACACTTTTGAGCCCATCACGATTAACACTCGACTTCAGTTGTAGAAGTGCAAAAAATCCTTTGTTCAATTGCTTACATACAAAGTGGATATGTTCATCCTAAGACAGATGAGAGTCGACGTTAACACCATGATATTTGGTCACAGTAGCAAATTGAAATTCAATGGAAGGTAGAGGATATCTATTGCAAAAAATGAGGATAACAATTTTATTATTATTAATTATTAACCTATTTCTATTACACCAATCAGCCATCTCCTCTATAACTCTATGCAACGCAACCTGAACCTCCTCCGGAGTCCGTTCCGAAACCACAACAGCTGTAACATCAGCACACATTACTACTTGGCCCTTGGTGATGAAGTTGGGCAAATCATTGATGAACAACATGAATAAAAGTGGTACCAGGACAGACCCCTGAGGAACTCTAAAACTCACGTCCCTGGTTGCCGAAAATGAATTTGATATCTTTATAACCATTTTTCGATTTTCAAGATAAGATTCAATCCATCGTAAGCACGCTCCTCTAATGCCCATATGATAATACTTGTTTAGAGAAACTTTCTTCAACAAGTCAAATGCACGACAGATATCGAAAAATACACAGCCAACATATTTATCAGCATCTCGTTCGTTATATATGATATTAAAAAGGTCGTAAGATGCCATTTCAGTAAATTTACCTTTTCCTAACCCATGTTGGGCATCCAATATTATTTCAAATTCATTCAGAAACTCCATAATTTAGTCGTACATAAATGATTCAAAAACCTTGGAATTTACACTCGAAATAGAAGTCTGTCTGAAGTTATAAATGCTAGTCTGATCACCTTTTTTTGGTACTGGCACAATAATTTCCTTTTTGAGTACCTGGGGAAAGACACCCTCCTTAAACGGTCTATTATTCAATCTAGCAAGTGGGGAGCCCACTATAGATCATAAACGTTTGATTAATATGGAACTCAGATCATCAGAACTACAATTTTTTGTCGTTTTTAATTTAGCAATGACGTCGAAAACTATTGCCTCAGCAACCGGATGTACGAATATGGTTTCACAGTTAAGTTCCTGACACGTGGGGGAAGGATAAATTCATGCCAAAGTGATTGAACAGCAAAGCATCTCCCGTTTCAGAGAAATGTTCCACAAATGCATCAGCAACTTTTTCCGGTCAGTCACCATATAACCGTTCAACACAAGATTCAGATCACGAGACCCTATATCCTTATTTAGAAGCTACTTTACAATTTTCCAAATTTCATTACACTTATTGGATGAACTATTAATCCTGCCGAAGAAGTATTGTTGTTTTCAAGAAGTATAGATCTTTTGAGTTGATTTTTTCTTAATGAATATTCTGACTTTAATTGTGTTATAATTGTGACAATTTGGATCCATTAATAAAATTGAAAATATCTCACCATAGTATTTGTTCCCTATAAACTTGTTGCATTCGTTCAAAAGTAAATTTTTGGATACAAGTTAATTTTGGGCGCCACGAATATTAAAATGTTCGCAAAGAAACGTTTTCAACTTGATATAGCAAGCCAGGCACGTCCCCTAATACTCCCATAACGTACTTTATAAATATAAAAATCCCATCATTCCCCCATTACACCCGTTTTGCATATATAAGCAGACTTCGGCATATGATCATTTCTCTAGACAGCTATTATGGCAGAGAAGATATATGTCATATATGATACTCTGTGTCGTCTTGAAAGAAATCTGTATTCTTGCATCATTTTTCATTGGGTTATTTTCCTTATTCTGTTCGGTTATAGATCTATTGAAATCGCTTTTAATATATAAGAGGACCCGTGACCTACTGACCGGCTGACAGACAACGCATAGTCTAATGGCTTTTGAGATAACCGATGCTCTATCTGGAGGCGATACTTGAAACCGTTTTGTGTAGCAAGTGAATTGGTTCTAGGCGTTTTTGAAGCTATTCTTTAAGAGACAAATGTTGGTTGATTGGAAAGTTTTCATAGTGCAGATAATAAATTTTATATGTACTTATATCACCTCTAGAAAAAACAGGCATGATTCTGAGGAAAAACTACAGGAAAATTTCTGCATTAACTTCATCCAAAATAAATTTAATTTTTGCGGAAAATAAAGGTTTTGAAGGAAAAATTTAATTTGCTATGATTACATTTTGAATTCCGCTCAAAATCGCTAGAATACTAATGGGGTGCGTCTATGACGTCATGCTTTCTTGAACACTTGACGGCTTCAATCTAGTTGTTCAATTGTGATACATAATTTGAATTATCCTGTGCAATAGTCATGATGATCATGATTATAGTGTGTATCGATGGTGTGCTGATCCTTAATGTAATAATACATCAATAAGAACTCCAAACAAGTTAACGATCCAATGAAGAAAAAAGTTAGAAATTTGTGGCTGAATCTATCAAGCAGCCATATCCCTAAATTCGATCATTTATTTCTGTGAACTCCATTTCGACGTAAGTATTTACTTTATTTACCATAAAGTAATGAAGTTATCTATATTATTGAAACCGTAAGGCCTTTTTCGGCAATAATCCGAGGGGATTACGGTAGTTTGAACCGGGCGGAGAGCTCTCTCTCTTTTGAATGAAGGCGAAAGGAAAGATTTTTCCGGACCTCGTCAAAATTAAAGGACCACAGATTCTTTTGAATGATAATACCATATTGAGATGGAAATAGTAACTTTTATTTTCACCAACATATTTTCGGTACTACCAACATCCAGAATATTGTGCTCTCTCTCTTCTGAGTGACAATCCAATCTAACCTTATTTCTATTAGTCTTTAATTCGATCTGTGAAAATAAGTAATTTCCAAGTTTATTTGAACGAAAAGTATGACGAAACTTGAAATAAACTTTTAGAGGTAAGTGAACGTAATCTGATGTTTATTTTATCCATTTTTATGTATATTTTGTCTAAGGAAAGAAACGACAAACTTTCAAAATTCATAAATTCAACATTTTGTGGTTATTCTAACCTAAACAATGTGATTCATACGAAATGTTATAATAAAAAGGAGTTAAGGAGACTTACAATAATGGTTGAAAGGTAACTGAATGTAATTTGAAGTTTATTTATGTATTTTAATGAATATTTTTCAGCATGCTCAAGAAACGTACTCAGAATTCACATATTTCATTATTTTTTCATGGTTATTCAACCTCTATGCGTTGAAAATTGTCCTGGAACTACTAGGATTTTTTAACGAATCAATTAGGGGAACTTACAGGTTGATGGAATATCCTTTGAGTTTCTATTAAAAGGTATTCAGATCTTTTGTATAATTAATTTTTTCTGGAAGGAACTCGATAAAGCTTTCGTTAGGTCATTTAGAGTATGTGTTATACGAATATTGAAAGCTATCCACTAAAGGCTATATCTGTATTAAAATATTTCAAACTGGATCTCAATGAGACCGTGTCACTTGAAACAGAATTTTCGTTTCAGTTTATTCAAGAGTAGGTACATTTCTATTCTACAATTATCCAAATATTAAAGTAAATGAAATTCTATATGTTTAACAGTGTTCAACTTGGAACCAAAGGAAATAAGATCTAAAATTTGCACGAAAGATAATTGTTGTGAGTTCCTTCTATTCGTGACTCATAGTTACTCAGGAAACTTTATCAAGGTTGTTGAATGAATGACAGGAATTCCTCATTGATTTGATGTTCAAAGTTTCTATGTTTCAGCAAACTGATAGTGGAAAATATGATGCTCAAATATGTAGAAGTTGCATGCGAAGTTTCATTTTTACAACCACAACTTTAAATCAAGATTTATGGAAGACACATGAAACATACTGCTGCTTATGTGAATCATCTTTTGGAAAAAATTCAACTACTACTTGGAGAATGCTATGCAATTGCAATATATGTTATGGGTAGTTGTACTATAAAGATTTTATATAAATGTGTAACATGAGTACATTTATCACGTAATTTGGAAATATGAAATTATTTTAAAGCAATTTCTTCCTTTCATTTTCATTTCATAGTATATTATAAAGTTTCACAAGAAATTGAATTGAAGAAAGTAAAATTGAAGAATACAAATTTCAATTACTAGAGAGCAAGTTTATAAGAAATTAAATTACTATTTACAAGAAACAGTTTCACGGAAACTGATATATAGTTAACATCATTGTATTGTGTATATGATGTAATTCACAAATTTGTGGGTCTGATTTCTGCTTTCCATAAGAACACAAGAACACTTCAGTTCAGAAGTTGTTTGTTCTATCTGCTAAGCAAATTGTGTGAATTTTGTTCAATTTGAATTTATACAAAATAGTTACGTAAAGGGCAATCACATATTGTAAAATTTCTATGTATGTAGTAGTGTTCTTTTATTTGATTTCTAATTTCTCGTTTTTGTCTTTCGGATACCCCCTGAAATTTTAATTTGAGACGAACTTTTATTTTCTATTTCATTAATATACTTGAGAAGTAATTCTTCCATCATGCTGTTTTAAGCTCATATTTGTTGTTTATTATAATTCATGAATCTTTTTCGATTCTTATCTGGTCTAATAACAATCAGAGCTGTTGAGTGAAATTTAAAATTTGAAACTATAGATCTGCATCTATCGATCTTTCTGAAGAAAATACTTAAAACTTTTGGAAATAAAATTTCTATTTTTCAGTGGCTCACTCTGTATCTTCTACAGTTTCAAATCAAAAATGAAAATTCTTTCACGGGAATGCAGACAAAGATAATACCTTTCCTTCGACCCATCTACCTTCTTCCAAATTTTCAAGGGTTGTCACCCCTGCTTCAGGGATTGAAATTCGAGACTAGGATGATACTTGATGATGACTGCCATTGATGAGCATGGATCTGTTCCATTTTACTTACCAAGGAACCATCGATCTCTCTTGGTTGGCATGCGACTGTCTTTCAAGCAGAAATGTTCGCCATTGAACACTGTGCTAACTTCTTGATTGCGGGGGATTAACAGATGGGTCAACCTAAATCCTCACCGATATCGGAGCTACCCTGAAAACATAGGCATCCGATACCTGTACGTCACTTATGGTGTAGGAGTCACTCCACCTTTGCCAAACTAGGAGAGCGGAGAAGGCTCCGTTTAATATGGTTACCTGGTCATTGGGGAATTGAGGGGAAATCAGAAGGTGGACTCATTGACCGCTCGAGGAACTAACCTGGAGTTTATAGGACCGGAGCCAAAGCTCGGAATTCCCCTAGAAACATCAAGGATGGAAAACGACCGATGGCAGGACGTGAGGGTACGTGAGCATTGGATGAGCCTCCCAGGTCTCAGACACGCTCGACATGCTATCAGTAGACCTTCCACTGCAAACACCAAGGCCTGGCTTGAACGCTCTAGGTTGGAACTGAGAGTTATAACTAACTGGGCACTGTTGCCTCAGGAAACAGCTGGATAAATTAGGATTTATTGAGGATTTTTCATGTAAGCTATTCGAAGTAGATATAGAGTCAATGGAACATGATATATGCGAGTGCCCAGCTGGGGACAGGGTCAGGATGGAACAAATTGGATCTTGCAGACTGAAGCTGACTGAGCCAATTAAGCTATCACTCACGAAACTCGTATCCTTTACGAGAAGGATGGAGGTCGTGGATAAAATTTAGAACAGAGTGTGCCACAATAGACCACTGGATCGCAGTGGCCGTCTGCTAGGCAGCATCTATCTATCTATCTAGCGGGAAAGAATTAACAGAAAAAAGTACATTCTCAAAACATTCGGAACCCACAGGCGTTTCATCAGAAAGTTTAGGTATGTACTTAGTTAACTTACAAATTTTATTTTCCTGGTTAATTTACAAAACTAGTTTAATTGTTGGTAGTTACATTGTTTTTTTGTATTTGGCTGTTACTTCTCTCAATAATATATAAATAATTAAGCTGCTTGATCGGTTATAACATTATACGTCTTAATTATGATTGAAAACATACTGGCTTGTGACTATTAGAGTATAGTCTTTTGAAAAAAATGGGTACAACTTTATACATATAAAGTCTTCCATCTGCAGGTTTTATTTTGAATTTGAAGTGAAAAGAAGGAAAATTTCAATCAAGGAAAGATTTACTCTCGTAAAACGCATTGAAATATCGAAAATTCACTACAAAACCGGTGTAAATTTCGTACTGCTTTTTGTCATCATCAAGCATCTACTCGCCCTGCAGTTGAATGTGAAACTGAAAGTTTTGATACAAAAAAAAAGCTTCAAAAAGAATATTCACTTTAGACAATCAATCTGACAGAGGAAGTTCATACTCACCATCTGTAACTGAACGAAAAACATCACCATCAACACAGTACCTTCAAATGAAATCCACTTCTGATTACAGCGAATTCAATGCAGAGACACAGAAAGAAAAAACATCAAACATTTTGAAATACACATTACTTGAAATAATGAGAAGATCACGTTGTTACGTAGCTTTTCCTAAAGGCTGTTGGTATTCATTAAATTTAATTGAAGAAGAGACAAGTATCCCTACTCACCATATACTGATATGTTTTGAACACATTAGATTGAATAATCCAATTACACAGCTTGCTTATGATTTTTCTATTTTCACTACATATACGAGTGAAATATTTTCTTAAAATATGCCAGGATAGCTTGTGTAATGTGGCTTTTTCTTGTAACATTACATAAAACTGACAATACATACTTGACCCATAGCCTCTAGTCATAAATTTCAACATACAAGTTGCATAATAGATTGTTCCGAAATTAAGGTGCAAAAGCCTTCGAACAGTGTCAATCAAGTTCTGTCATGATCAGGGAACGAAAAATGCAACAATGTTGAATATTTAGTATCTTGTAGGTGTATACATTGGGTGAAATTACGTTTCACCAGGCTATGGTGGCAGAATAACAGGTACATGTTTGGTAGAATCATGTGATATCAGATAGATGGTTCAAAGATGTTCAATAATACTTCAATAAGGGTATGACCCCCAAGTATTGTCGCTTGAGCAGAGTTACCTGAAAGTTATGTAAAGGAAACAAAACAAATAATTAGTTCAACGATTCATGTTGAAGGGATGATTAAACGTTTAAGTAGGTTCAGTATTTTGAAACCTCATGTATCTTCATGTTCAAATTTTGTGAAAGTACTTGATGATATAATTGTAATTGCAGATGCTTTTATAAATATACAGTCGGCATCACATATCGTGAAAGTGTTATGTTCCCCAATCTCTGGTGACAAATCACGCCCTAACTAGAGTTCTAGTTGTCACTAAATTTTATATTTGGTATCAAATTGAGACTTGAAGTGCGCCATCTATTTTCTGGAGCTGTGGCGTTCTACTTGAGCTATATTTTGATAAACGACTAATTCAATTCTGAAAATGCGCTTCCGCAGATTAGAGTGTCCTGTTGAACGTTCTTTAGTTGTTCAATAAACTCAGCTGGTACCAGTTCTGTAATTTCCATATACTGGTGGTTACAAACGAAAGCCACAATAAAAAGCTGATTTCAGAGATTTCCAACCAGTTGGATTCAGTAAAGCAAGAGATAAAGGTACTAAAAGAGTCAAACGTGGATTTGGTTCGATTGCTTACTTTTGGAGAGTTGGCAAGTGTATCGAAAGGGTCTGCTGAAAAGAAAAAGGGTGTGAACAACTGAAACTCTCCTTCAAATATACCATCGAAGATCAACATGTTACCAACCTACTCTTAGGTTGCGAGTGGGATAAACGATAGTTAAAGCCGAAAGAGGTATGGGAGAGAATTCATGTTGATTACTTATGTCCAGTATTAGGGAAATACTATTTTGTTATCCTAGATTCACATTCTAAACGGCTTGAGGTATTTCAAACATCCTCAATCAACACAAACGTGACCATTCAACTTCTCAGACATAATTTTGAAAGGTTCGGAATTCCAAAAACTCTTATCAGAGATAATGCTACCTATTTTAGTTCAGCTGATTATGAAACATTTTTATCGAAAAATAACGTAGAGCATAACTTGATACCTCCATAGTACCCAGCATCCAATGGGGAAGCTGAAAACTCAGTCAGAACTGTCAAGAATAACCTGAAAAAAGCTTTATCAGAGAACGCCCTTTCAGACTGTAATACTATTCACTATAGATTCTTGATAGATTACCGCACTACAGCACATTCCACCATTGGCGTGAGCCCAGCTGAGTTAATGTTTGGTTGAAATTCAAGAACTAGATTCGATGTTATTCTTTATTCACTACCAAAAAAGGTGGGAGATAGAGTCTTGAAAGCTCAACAGAAACAAAGAGAAAACTATCGTGGGAATAATAGAGTAGAACCGGTGACACAGTTTTAGCATAGGACTATAGAATTTTTGGAAAAATTAGCTGGGTAAAGGGTAATGAATGTAGAGAAATGGGTAGAGTCACATTTCTTGTGAATATCAATGGTATTATCGGCTCGGTGGCGTAGGGGATATGATGCTCGTCTCCTGCGCAGAGTTACCTGGGTTCAATCCCCACAAAGTCGGTGCGATATTTCGGATTCTGGGAATCGCTTGAGAATTCATCTCTCGGAGGAGATGTAAAGCCGTCGGTCCTGTCTAACAGAGATATGTTCGACATTAAAGATCCCTTCCCTCTACACGAGAGGGGTTCAGCAAAATTCCCGGGTTAGTGAATTGACAGAATTCCAGGGCGTGTCATTGGCCGAAAGGCGGAAATAGAGCAAGTTAAAGGAATAACAAACAAATAATCAATGGTATTTAAAGGCGTTGGAAACGTCATGGTAATCAATTAAAAAAAACTTTGCCAGATATTGTATATCCAATAGATAATACATCTATAAATAATCAACAGAGTTCCACATCTTAAGTTGGTTCTCCTCAACAGAAAAATGAAAATTAAATTTAGCAATCTAGACTTAAGCGAATAGTTAAACCACCTGATCGTTTTCAACCTTAGTGTATATTTGAATTGTAAATAGTAGTTCATAGAATAGTAATAGGAATAAGGATTACATAGAATGGTACTTGTGATAAAAATTTCGAGATTTGAATTCTGTTATATTTTCATTCACAAGTAGGGAAGGATGTAATGTATCATAAGTTTATATTAATTAGTAATTGACCTGCATGTCGTGTCATCCCCTCTTGACTACTCGTAGCTCGTGATCATGCTGTCATCGAAATAAGCAGGTTGTATCAAATGTGCAATAAATTAGTTACCATCAATTATGGACTTTATCATTTGATACATCACAATTTTTCAACCGCTTGAGATATCAAAGTAGAATTTTGAGGGTGTCGAAATATTTGAGAACGCATAACATTCAGTACAAAACAATATTTTGGACTGACCAATGGCGCGCGAATGGGTACAACGTAGGTTATTCTCAAAGAGAAAACTAGGACGCTAATGATTTTCTTGAAAATAAAAAATATTTTCAATTATTTCAATTATTTTTTAAGAAAAAAGCTCTCGTGCTGTTATTTTGTACGACGCATAGTTTTTGAGTAATTTAAAGTTCAATCTGAAGTAGCAGTTAATTTTGAATTTTTCGTTAACCCCTTGAGATATACAGATAAATTTTTAAGGGTGTCGAAAACTTTCAGGGACTCATAATTTTCATTGCAAAACAATATGCAATCTTCACTATTTTCCGATCGAAATTTAACGCCCTATGAATCAGTATGAAATATTTGCGGGCCTTTGTTTTTATGACCTCTTTTCATGAAATTATTTCAGCAAACACCTTTTTAGATATTGACCTGTCATTTAAATCAGCCTGTATATTCATATCAATTCGAATGATCATTTGGTGAGACTTAGAATTGTGCTAAATTAGGATTTAGGTCCGGGGAGCAAGTTGGCCAGTCTAAAGTGAAATTTTATCAGTTTAATTTGCGGAGGAGCATTGTCTCGCATAAAAATTAAATTCCCACCATGGGCACCTCGGCAGAATCGGCATAATGCCACCCCAAAACATCACACTGCCCCCCTGGCAGTTAGGAATTTGTCTTACTGCTCGAAGTCTAGCTTATCTTCCTCGATACACCAATTAAGTCTGTCAATTTTTTGTTGACCGGTTAGCTCTGGAACCCTTAAGGGCTTTCTGCTGTATAAACCCCTTGATCGAAGGCTATAACGTATCGTTCCGACTGATAAACTGATGCCTGTTGTTTCAAGAAATTGCCTTTAGAGTATGGGGTACGATGCTCCAGGTTCTCTTCTTGTAATTTGGCATAAAAAGCGGTCCTTCGCTTCAGAAGTGATCTTCCTACGACTTCTCCTAGGTCTATTCTGCAGAGCTTGTAGCTCCACGTATCGGGCGTAGGTTTTTGAAATCACCCCCTGTGTTACCCCCATTGTGAGCGCTATATCCCTCTGTGTCACCTCTTCTTCAGCCAGAGAAATTATTCGACCCCTCTGCATATCGAACAATCCAAATAAGGCATGTTAAATTATGTTTATAGGCTTTTTCAAATTTTGAACTTCACAACTTTAAATCTCAGTGGCAACTGAGTACAATATGTGGTGATAATTCAATATTTCTTATCATACTATCAATTTTTTATACAACGAAAACTTCATTCTTCACAAGTAGTCATAGATAAATTGGTTTAAAGCAATCAATAATGTGAAATACGGAGTGATTCTATACAAATTTGGTTGTGTGTATGTACCGATTGAACTTAGTGCTCACAAATACGATTCAATATTGAGAGAATGTCATCTTTGGATGTCGATGATTTGAAACTACAAGTCAACCCATTTCGGCGTGGAAGACACTTTGCTAAGAGAACATGTCTTTTTACGAAATATGATATTAGAGGGTGGGCAAATTTCGATGTATTTGTACGGCAGCTAAGTGAAATATTGCGGATAGAGAAAAATGAACCCCTCTCTCGATCTTATTTTCAAGGACTAGTTTAGTGGTACCAACTTTTGCTGATATATCTTTCCGTTCTGGACTTATTCAAATTTTGGGGGAATCGTCCTTCGCGGACATCTCGATCATCATCAAAGTTACATGAAAATAAGTTTGACATTCTTGAGGCACTTTCAGTAGAATATATTAGTGTGAGAAAACATTTTTTAGTTTAGCGGTTTTCGAGTTTTAATGCAAACATACTTATTTCAATACAAGTCATACGAAAATTTAGTCCTATTGGATTCAATAATTTTTTGTCTCTTCCAAAATATATAACACTTGTAGTCAGTTATGGCATTCAATACTTTTTTACTGAGAAAACCTGAAATTGCCACAATTCTATTCATTAGAAGCATGCCCTTGAACGATTCATATTGTTCTATGACTGCAAACCACAGATTCTAAAGATCCTATTTAGGATCATGGTCATTTCAATGGTTTGATTCGATTAAGACTATAGTTATTAACGAGATAAAAAACACAAGGTTTAACTTTAATCTACACTATATTTGAAAAAATTCGACAACGTTTCGCTGACACAGAAGCTTTATCAAGAATGAAAAACAGAATGAAGAGTATGGTATTATAAACAAATCGTAGAACAAGTTGGATGAATAACAGGAAAATCCACACCGAGCCATTGTACAGTTAGTATGAAAGGTAATAAAAACTAATTAAACAAGTTAAGTAGGGGTGAATAATTCACATCTACCTGTTCATTCAAAAGCTTGTCCGAATGTTTGTATCTATTTATTTCTAATGCTTCTAGGAGATCTAATTTTGAACTTTTGATTTTATATGTAATATGTCAAAGTTTTTATTGAATGAATGGTTTTCTTTTATTAGGTGGTTTGAATAATTTGAATCGGATTTATTTTTATCGAAGCTACGTTTATGTTCAGATGTTCTTATGCCAAAACTCCTATAGGTCCTACCGATATAAATTTTAACACAAGAACCGCAATTGAGTTTATAGATTCGTGATTTACTTGATTTTTCAACACGAGATTTATTATTTTTAATAGGTTTACCTAAGTTATTAGAAGTTTTGAAAGTTATATTAGGATTTTGTTTGACGCGAAAGGATTTAATATTTGTACTTGCAGAGCCGCAGAATGTTAAACTGTTGAATATTTTATAGTCTTTATGAATAGGATATACTTCATTTAGTGCTTTCTGATACAGTTTTTACGAATGATTAGATCTATCATATCCGGATTATATGAATGATTAATGGCTATCTGTTTCATGATGTTTAACTCTTTATTATAATCTTCTACTGATAAAGGTAAATTGAGTAACCGATGTACCATGCTGTTTAAAGCAGCAACTTTGTGTTGAATTGGATGTAATGAGTAGTTATGTATAATTGTATCAGTATGTGTTGGTTTACGAAAGACCGAAAAACATGATTATTATTTTGTTTAGTGATTTTTAAGTCCAAAAATTAATGGAATCGTCCTGTTAAATTTCTATAGTGAATTTAATGTTCAAATGGATGAAATTAATGAAATTAAGAAATAAGTCTAATTGACGAGTAGTTCCAATGAAACATACTAAGATGTCGTCAACATATCTCTACCAATAAAGAAATTTGGAAATGAGTGGACGTGTATGAATTTTCTGTTCAATATTATTCATAAAAATCTCTGCTAAAAGTGGACTCAAAGGATTTCCCATAATCAAACCATTTTCACTACTGTAAAAGATGTTGTTGAAAGAAAAATAATTTTGTTCAATGCAAACGTCCAACAGATTCAATATTTCTGATTTAATTATGTGGTTAACATGATTCGAATTCAACATGTTTTCGATTAATATTTTGACATCACCTGGAGGAACACTTGGGTATAAATTCTCAACATCAAACGAAATAAGTTTTGCGTTGGGTGGTAGGTTAACGTTTTTTATGTTATTTATCAGTTTGAAAGAATTTTTTATAGAAAATTTTGATGAATGAACAATAATTTTTAATGATATCTATAAGGTAGTACGACAATTTCACAGCTGGGGCTGTAACGTAAGATACGACTGGTCTAACGGGGTTATTTACTTTATGCAATTTAATGAGTGAATACAGTTGAGGTGGTTGAGGGTTTGGTAAGATTAATTTGTATTTATCTATATTCAAATAAAGTGTAGATTGAAGTTAAACCTTGTGTTTTTTATCTCATTTATATCATGGATCTACATCAAGTAACGGCCTCCACAATTAAAAAAAAAATAGTTATTGACTGTAGTTTTAGAGTTTGACACCTACGATTCCAAGTTCAGTGAATGTAGTAATGTTCATTGAATATCGAAATAGCTGCATCGTAGTTGAATGTTCCTAGTATTACATTCAACAATTTGTTCTTCTGACTTTAGTTGTTTCAAGATGCAGAATATAAATCATAACTATGAAAATTACCAAAAGTTCGATGTGATGGAATGTTATATTCTTAGTGGGTATGATTCAGCAGCAACGGCCGAAACATATTACAATTGGACTAACAAAAACTATACATGACACCCGCCAATTCACACAAAATCAACAACTTGAACCTTTTTCTAAACAATGAGCACCCAAACGATAATTAGGAACAGAAAAAAAAACAGGAAGAAACAGAGTTATAAAATAAATAAGCTGATACAAAAACATTCTTACAAAGTCCAGACAAATATTGACAAATCAAATATCCTAAATACAACAAACACAAACATACCTGAGTATGCTCTAAATACGTTAGATAAAATCCCAAAATATACCATCAACTTAGATAATATAGCAAATACAAACAAACAAGATTATTGCGGACAGAGAAAATAATATCAGAAAATTACCTGGTGGGAACCTACACAAAATGAGACTCAAAGTACACAATCATTAATGTCATATAACAATAAATTGAGAGCATCATCACAATCCAACAATACCGAAAACACAAATCTAAGGAAGACTAAAAAAATTTGTTAGTGAGAAACGACAGTTAACAATAGAAAAGGCAGACAAAAGCAAAAAAACCTTCATCCTGGAAACAGAAGTATACAAACGTAAAATTATGAACCTACTAAATGACAAAAAAAACTTACAAATCAATCAAAAAAGACTCAACGAACACAGTGCAAAAATATAACAACCATCTCTTAAGAACGTGGAAAAAAAGACAATGAAAACTACATATTTCGGAAAATGTTGCCAAACAATTAACTACACACAATAGTCTCCCTCCAGAAAGTATGGTCTTCCAAAAACTCATAGGGAAAACTTACCATTGCATCCAATTGTGTCATACATACAGTCCCCTTAGTACAATTCATCAAAATATATGTCAAATATAATGGAGAACAGCTTAGACAAAAAAAATACTACACAAAAGACTCTACAGATCTGAAACAACATCCCAACTTTATAGATGTACCATCTAACCACAAAGTTAACTCCTAGATACTATTTCACTATATACTAACATCTCAATAATCATATAATACCAACAATAATCAATATAAAATGAACTGAAACTAAAATACACAACTCCATCCCAAAAGTAGAATTCCTTAAGTGTTACAATATATTTTGGGTACAAATTATATTCAATCGATAACCTTCTCTTTTAACAAATAGAAGGATTTGCAATGGAAAGTTTCATACCTAGTGTAATAGCAGAAATTGTCATGGAATATTTGGAAGAATCCATTTTAACCAATACACACTTAGGCATCGCCTTAATCGAAGGATAAGTAGACCAAAACCTTCAATGAATTCCACAAAAAGTTACAATTTACTTTAGAAACTGGAAATAAAAACAGCATGAACTTCCTTGATATAACAATAACACGAAAAGATAATAAATTACTAACAAGATGGTACCAGAAGGAAATAAACGAAAATATCCTATTAAACTACAATTCAAATCATCACCTTTCTCAAAATAACTACATTATAAAAGGTTATATTGGCAGGCCTTTGAAATTCACTTCACCACTTCAAGTAAAGACGTAGTAAAGGACACAAAAGATCTACTAAGAATGGACGACTACCCAGAAAACGTAGAAATCAAAATCATGAAAGTACGAACACATATATACTCTACAATACACACAACGAAAAGAGCAAAGCGACATTGCTAACACTACACAATACATAACAATCTTATAATTTCAACAAAGTCAAGTCAGCCTTAAATCAAATAAGACAGATAGATACAAAGCTGAAGTGCTGAATACCACACATGGAAAAAACTCTCATAGTATACGCCATACCTTGAAAGGATTCCGGCAAAACCTACATTGAACATACAGAAAAACACCTCAAAGGTCGAATTAAACCCCACTAATACCCAAAAAATGCTAGTACTGCACTGAACAAACACAAAAAACAAAATGAACACATTCTTTTCAGTTTTGAATCCCATAGGTAACACACTTTCCTTGCATTTCTAGGCAGCGTATCGGAATCATTTGGAATTTTTAGGACCCTAGTACCTAATACTCTATGAACGTTAAGTTCTTTTGGGAGGTGAACGTGATTTGCCTTTCTTTCAGGAGAGATTCGTAGAATTGCTTCGCCAAAAGTTTCAGAATTTGCTATCTTGTGTACTTCGTTTTTGAACATATATACATAAGCAGTCAGGCCACTCATGTAGATAATACGGAAAAAATAAGGTCATCGGCCAACGTCTTGTTCTCCAGCTACAAGAATATTTCGAGCAGTTTTCGTCAACTGAGTCCACACCGCCTTTGTTCTATGATAATATGAATTGATTTCCGGCAACCCATTCTCAACATCATCTTCTTTGCTATGGTACATTGATGAAATCAAAACAACAGCCTTATTTTTTATGGCACCCGATATATGAGGGTTGTAAATCCATACACTGTCGATCCAACAGCTCTAGATTTAGAAGGCAGAAAATCCCGAGGAATTTCTCTTCCATTTTCCTTCAAAGTTCTTACATAATTCAATTTATTCTTCATCGAAATATTCAATAGATGAATACCGGTTATCGCCAGTAATATTTCTGTTGCTTTCAAATATTGGCTTAAGCGAAGAACTGCTTGGCTGGGTCTTTCAAACTTTGTTTCCTCAGTTGTTACATCTTCCAGAGTATCCGTTCCCTTTTCATAGTAAATATACGTATTGTAAACGTAGTGCGTTCTAGCATCTGACAGACATTGAACTTTTATGCCGTATTTTTCTGGTTTAGAAGGAATATACATCTTGAATTTACAACGCTCCCTGAAACCCACAAGCATTTCATGGACTGTGCAATTTGTTCCAAGTGAAAACGAGTTTTGTGAATTCTGAATGAGTTTTTCAGAATATGCGACACTGCTGCAGCTGGATTATCTTGAACTGATTCCTGTCTTTCTTCCCGAGTATCAAATGGTAGACACATCAAAAGTACGGAAAAACGGCACGCGGAAGAAACTAATCTGAATACTTCCCTTCCAGTACCATCTGTGGCGAAAACAGCTTAGATATCATCATTATTTGATTTGAACACAGTTGTCAACATATTTTCACGACACAGATTTAAAAACTATAACAGATGTTCATAATGTCTTCCTCTTTCTTGAATGCACTAAACACATGTTTTTCTTAAACTATCAACTACTCTTTGAAGTTCAATGTGTTCTTGACTCACTTTGTTATAACAGATTCGAATCCTTTCAATTAATTCTTCTCGAATATTAAAAGGAACTCTATAAACATTAGTCTTTAATGTGCCCCACACATAAAAATCAAGCGGCGAAAGGTCTTTCTGCAAGGTTGCTGTCTGTTTGGAAAGCGCAATGCATACTCCCGCACTGCTGCACGGGAAATTCCATTGGCGAAGCCATAAACAAATAACATATCTCGATATTCAATATTTGAGAAACTAGGCATGTTTTCTTTTTTTCGAAAATGGAAATGGAACCGTAAAAGGGGAAAATATAAACTTCAATTCATTGAATGACAGTTCCTGTCAAATTCTATATATTTTTGTTTGTTTTAAAACTAAGTAATAAACCCTTCTGTGATTTATTTTTACGATTCTTTTTCTGATTCTCTTCTTCTAATCCGAGAAATATTAATTATTCCTAGTTTCTTGAACATTGAATATCAATGAAAAGTCATTTAAGGAATTGTTTAGACGCTCCGGTGAAACTCATTTGTGATCGAAGGATGAAAGAATTTAATGTTCTTACCCTTACTCTTACCCATGATATTACTGATAAAAAAATGGTAAGCTCAAAAGTAGATATAACGTTTAAAAGCTAGATGAATGCAGTAGTTTTTTCCGGAAAAAAAACGGCTACTTATCGATCAGTTTTCAGTGGTACAGCTAACAAGAAAGTACCACTTATTTTGTTCATTTCACAATTTTTTCATTCAGCCTTTTACAACACACGATATACAAAATTTTTTACCATTAGTACTTACCTATCTTATAACAAATTCAATGTTCTTTCCGATGGTATGGTCATATTTGATGTAGCTGTAAGAGTAACAGAGATATTCTTGTTTTTATAGAGAGAAGCAAAAATTTTGGTAAAATCAAGAAGTGATAAATAACTGGATAATTATTATTTTTTCGAAAAAATGTTTTTGGACATTTTTTGTTGCAAGTGACTTGTACTATCACCTACTGAAGTTAGGCACCTTTTATAGTAGTAGAACATATACCGCTCGCCCTCGGGTTTTTTTATTTTTACTCTTAATAAACTAGATGAATTTGTTAATATTATTGATTTGTCACGTAAGATTATTCTTTGTGGTAATTTCAACGTACATTTCAATACTGAGTAGAGAAATACAGGATCATTGTGTAAATTGTTGAATGAATATGGTTTCGAACAGACAATTTTCCAACCGACGACTTCAATTCATTGAACTACAGTTCCTTTCAAATTCAAAATATTTTTGTTTGTTTTAAAACCAAGTAATACAAGCCTACTGTGGTTTATTCTTTTAGGATTCTTTTTCTAATTTTTTCTTCTAACCCGAGAAAGATTAATTATTCCTAGTTTCTTAAACATTGAATATCCATGAAAAGTAATTTGTGGAATTGTTTAGACGCTCCGGTGAAACTAGTTCATTTGTGATCGAAGGGTAAAAGAATATAATGTTCTTACCCTTACTCTTACCCATGATATTGCTGGTAAAAAATAGTAAGCTCAAAAGTAAAAATACAGCTAACAAAATAATACCATTTATTTTGTTCATTTAACAATTCTTTCATTCAGCCTTTTACAACACAGGATATACAAAATGTTTTACCATTAGTACTTACCTATCTTATACCAAATTCAATGTTCTTTCCGATGGTATGGTCATATTTGATGCAGCTGTAAGAGTAACAGAGATATTCTTGTTTTTAAGGAGAGAAGCAAAAAAATTTGGTAAAATCAAGAGTTGATAAATCACTCGATAATTATTATTTTTTCGAAAAAATGTTATTGGACATTTTTTGTTGCAAGTGACTTGTACTATTACCTACTGAAGTTTGGCACCTTTTATAGTAGTAAAACATATACCGCTCGCCCTCGGGTTTTTTTATTTTTTCTCTTAATGAACTAGATGAAGTTCTTGATATTATTGATTTGTCACGTAAGATAAGTTTTTGTGGTAATTTCAAAGTACATTTCAATACTGAGGAGAGAAATACAGGATCATTGTGTGATTCCTTGAATGAATATGGTTTTGAACAGACAATTTTCCAACCGACGAGAAATGAAAATTACTTGGATAATATTTTTGTGAAATTTTCAATGATGAATGGCCGTGCTGTAGTGCATAATTGCATATTTTCTGATCACAGACCGCAGCAGCTGACCGTGCAAATTCCAGGTAAGTTTCATATTGCATCGTGTAAAACTTATAAATGTAGACCATTAACAAAAATAGGTTTCGATTCATTTCACTGGATTCTTAATGAGTTAAAGTGGGACTTTGCGAAGGATGAAAATCTCAGTTCCAATGATGCATTCGAAATATTCCATCAGAATTTTCTCGGTTCGTATCTGACTGCTTTTCCTGAACGACTTATTAGGAATGGCGGGGATAATACTAATTCTCATTGATATACTGGGGTTTTGAAAGATATGAGGAATCGGTTTGAATTGATTACGGAGTTGTATGACATTCGTAAGACTGAGGAGCTGAGACATTTGAAGAATGAGCTACGTTTGAAATATAGAAATGAAATTAACATAGACAAAATTTTGGTCAATGATCAAACTATTCTGAACTCATCAAATAAGCAGAGTACTATGTGGGGATTAATAAATGCCAAGGGAGAACTGCAAAAAATGATATAGATTCAAATATTAATGTTGATAAGTATAGTGAATATTCTGCTTCTGTTGTTGAAAGGGTCATTGCGTCTATTCCCGACGCCAAATAACCTATTTCCCAAGAAACTCCAGAAAATTTGAATGTTTCATTTTACAGTGTTAGTCAAGTCAAGGTGAGGGAAACGATTTGAACATTGAACAGTAGCAAATCTAAAGATTACTATGGTCTCTCGATCGAATTATTGAAGACAAATTTGAATAGTATTATAAGCCCTCTTACCTGCTTGATAAACAGATGGAATGTTTCCAGAGTGTCTCACCCAAACTCTCGAAAGTGATACCTTTATTCAAAAAAGGCGAAATTCATGATCTTTCAAACTATCGTCCGATTTCTCAGGTCCCAGTATTTTCTGAGGTATTGGAAAACATTATGAATGACGAAACTGTATCTCAGTTCTAAGAAAATCTGTTGTTTTCGCAAAGGCAATTCGGTTTAAGACGGTCAAAAGTACAACAGATGCAATTCTTGCAATTCTTAGGTTTGTTTCAGACATTATTGAGTGTTTTGAGCTAGGTCAGTATTCGTTATTCGTACTTTCAGATCTCACCAAGGCGTTCGACTGCGTCCCTCATTCAGCACTTTTCGATAACCTTTAACGTTATGGTTTCTGTAGGAAAAGTATGAATCTTATTCAATCGTTTTCGACAAACAGATGTCAATATGTATATGCGAAAGCCAACTACCTTTCGGGGAGTTAGCATCGGAGTGAACCAAGGCCTAGTTTTGGGCCCCTTTTTATTTCTAAACTTTATAATTGACTTTTTTGACTACATAACCGATTGCCTGAGAATTATTATTGACGATGACTCAACTATTTCTGTCTCGTGTCCTAACCTTGCTGATACTGGTGAGCTTTTTGAGAGGACGCAGACGAGGGCCATGGAGTGGTTTTCGGGGAATGCGTTGGCTATGAATCAGGAGGAGACTGAGAAAGTGATTTTTGGTTGAGACATATAGGGACCTCTAGTGCAAAGTTTTGGGTTTATATATATATATATATATATATATATATATATATATATATATATATATATATATATATATATATATATATATATATATATATATATATATATATATATAAAATCATTGCCAGGCAATGATTATAATCAAAATAATCAAAACATATACTGGAATAATTATATATTAGAATAACGTTAAATGTTATGAGAATATATCAATCTACCAGAATATATACATACTATAGCATCATCAGACAATGATATCAATGTACCAACGAGTAGTGTCATAGAGGCTTTCTCCCCGGAAAAATCCAGTGTACGGACCTTAGTCAAGTAACACTGAATGTTACTCATTAATAGTTTCCTTTGTGTGAAGTGGTGAACGATTGAATAGAATACTGCTCTGAATATAAATATTACAAAATTGTCAGTTAATTATATTACATTTAAATAAACAAATAAATAAAATATGAAATGAGATTCTGAGCAGTATAAACTAAAGAGAAAACCTATGACTCTACCTCATTATTATTCTCGGAAAGAAACCTACGAAGAATATTACAAGATTTGATGACTGTTATCTTTTGTAACTGTTCAAACAAATTTTTCTTCAGACCCAAAATCTCAATACTTTTGTGAAGATTTCTAGGAATAACGCCTGTTGTAGAAATAATAATCGGTAGAATAAATATTTTCTTCATTTTCCACATTTTTTTAATCTCGTCGCCAAGCATCATATATTTAGAAATTTTTTCATTGTATTTATTTTGTATATCATGTGTGTCGGGTATAGCAATATCAATTATATATGTTATTTGATTCTGTTTATCATTAATAACGATATCTGGTCTATTGTGTTTTACAGCTCTGTTGCACAGAATTGTTTTATCAAAATAAAGTTTATATTTGTCATTTTCACAAATAATCTCAGGTTCATATTTTTGAAATTTTTTCTTTTGGGAATTAGGTCATGTTGAATTCCTAGATTGAAGTGAATAATATTAGCGACGGCATTATGTCTTTCTAAATAATCTGTTGAAGCAAGGACTGAGCAAGATGATAATATATATATATATATATATATATATATATATATATATATATATATATATATATATATATATATATATATATATATATATATATATATATATATATATATATATATATATATATATATATATATATATATATATATATATATATATATATATATATATATATATATATATATATATATATATATATATATATATATATATATATGTGTATATCTACTGGGATACTATCAGGAAAACCTACCTGTTGTTTCAAATTTATTCTTCTGGCATATCCTAGCTTTATAGTCTTCATATTCTCGTCGAAAGATTCCCGTTAAATGATATTCATTTTGGCTTTCTTTTCATCAACTAAAAGTCTCACTTTGGTATAGGGAATAGCGTTATAAGTTTATCTAGCAGGAAGTGACTGAATGTCTAAGTAGTCTTAGGCCTCCTTTGTATTATTTCAAAACTTAGCTTCCATGATTTCAGAATTTTCAATAAGTCTGATCAAGGTAAGAGGAGACCAGATATCCATATGGCGTATAAAAAACATTCAATGCAGCTATGAGCATTGTCTATTTCTTGAACATTTCCATTCCCAGGTTCTCCAAACTTTTCTTCGATCACTTCAATATTTCTAGCTTCTTCAGATTGCAAAAGCAAAAGCATTGAAGAACAAACGACATAATAGAATTTTTGTTCTGTGGTACGCAGCTATGGGACCATAATATCAATTTTTTTATTTGTGGATTATCAAGGGCAATTTTCTTCCAAATCTTTATTAATGCTGATGCTAAATGGATTCCTCCTCGCCCACATAAAAATTCATGCCATATGACGTTGTAAATTTTATCATTCGTTAAGATGAACAGAAAAATTACAACAACATAATTTCATTTTTAGAAGTTTTTCGAAATATTTGGTTTTGGAAGCGAAAAAAAGATTTGTAAATCAAAAGTTACAACTCCTACAGTTTTGTCATCTTTAAATCTGATCTTATCTTTTTTTCTTTCTCCATGTCCTAATTTTTTTCGAATGCTATGCTGATTATATAGTAGGGTTTCTTCGTTATTTGAGTTTTTATTTTGTTCGTATTCTGCACATTTATCACAACCGTCTGTTTTTGGCTTGAAGAAAGATATATTAAATTCAGTCTTGAAGATTTGCTCATAAATGTTGAACTTGACAGGATTTTCTGTGCTTTCAAAGTACCAATTATACATTCTCCCCATAGTCAAATTTCTTCCCAAATATGTTTTTTTTGCACTGGCTCTACAATAGGTGAATTAACTGTTGGGGATGACATAATGTGTTCACGAACCTTATTCTTTTATTTCTTTTGATATTACTTTCTTAGGATGCTTTCCTTGTAATGGAATTCGGAGCACACCAGTAGAGTAATTTACATTATGCTTAAAAAATAGTACACCATTTGCTTGCTTATATTCAATTGTCTGAACTATGCATGAAACAGAATTTTTTCAAATTTGACAACATCATATATGAACAGACGAATGGTTTGGCAAAGGGTTCTCCAACTTCACGTCGTTTTGCTGATAGGTACATGGACTGGTTTGAGGAAAATCTCATTTTCAAAGACAGGAATATTTGTCGTGAGTACATTGTCTATTATCATAGATATGTTGATGATGTTCTTATAATGTGGAAGGATACAAATTTAAGAGATTCATTGAATATTTGAATACATGTGTCAGTAAAATGAAATTCAAACTATAGTGAGATGATGATAACTCAGTCAATCTCTTAGACTTAACAATATAGATAATAAATGGATCACATTCCTTCAAGATATATAGAAAACTTTCGCACACACAAAATATAATAGATGTAACTTCATAACACAACTGGTCTCATAAAATAGCAGTTTTTCAAAGCTGGATCCATAGACTTATAAATATTCCGATGAACAGAAATAACTATGATGCTGAACTCAATATAATCGAACAAGTTGCGAAAGATAATAATAATGATGTAGACCTGATTAGCACAATGTTGTGTAAGAAACTACAACAAACATTAATGAATGAAAATTTTCCAGTTTGTGAGAAACCAAGTGATAAGTATGTTTCATTACCATATATAGATCCGATTTCGGTTAAAATTAGTAAAATATTGGAAAAGAAAGAAAACATCAAAGTAGTATTCAAGTCCAATAGGTCTTTAGGTGGATTGTTACTAAACAATAGAGATACTACACCTTTACTAGGCAGTAAGGGTGTATATAAGTTAACATGTGAAACTTGTGGAGCAGTTTATATAGGTAAAACAGAAAGAAGTTTTCAAAAAAGAGTGAGTGAACATCTGAAACCTCTAAGACTAAACAAAGAATGTCAAGAAGCTCATTTCGGTAATCACCTACTAGAATTCAACCATAATTATAACCATTTAAATTATTTTGATTCATTGCATACATCTCATAATATTGGATTAATAGATTATCTGGAAAATATAAATTTGTGAAACATAATAAAAATTGAGATGTGATATTTATTAATAGTCAAGTGATTTTCAGAGACATACAAATTATGGATCGTTTAATTGATTAATGTTATAACTATAACTGCTATTTTTGAAAGAAAGAAGAATACTTACTATTATAAGATCTGTGATACTTTATTCTATGGTTAGCTGACATAACCACACTTTCTGTTTGAATTTTATTCGTAATTGTCTTGTCATAAAAATCATGTATGGCTTGAATTGTTCTGAGTTTTAATTCTTAATTTTTATAGGTATATTGATCGAATACCATTTTAATTTGTTGTGAAATGTCGTTTCTGTTGATTGTTCTTAATTTAAATATGATTGACCTTACTTGCTTGGAAAAGATTGGGTAGGTTTTTTCAAAAGCAGAATTCTTTACGTTATACTTCAAATATTTGTTTTTCTTGTAGTCACTGGTCTGAAGATACTCTGATGTATAGAGAGCGAAACTAGTAACCATAATAAATCTTTAGGAAGAAACTATAGGTACTTTTATTTAACTTTATTCAAGAAATATTCCTGACATAACCGAACATTAGCGCCAGAAACATTGAAAAAGTACTCGTAGGAATATATTTCCTGACTGACCTCCTTAACTGTTCTTTGCGGAGAGAATAGTTATTATTAGTTTCTTGATCATTTTGATTAATATCTTGTTCATTTTCATCGATATTCGGCCCCTCATCATGAGATATTACCTCAACTTCATCAATGTATTTCTGCCCGCAAATATTCGGTTCCTGATCAGTATGTTTCGCCTTATATCAGTTATTTCGCTTCCCCTACCACCTTAATCATTAATGTCTCCCTCATAATCGTGAGTTTGTCCATCACGTTCATCTATTTGCTTACCCTCATAATTTCTTGGCTCCACATTATATGCATTCAACTCATTTGTGATGATGTCTTCAAGAGTGTTGTTTTCAAACAGAAACTTGTATGCTTCATTACCTCCTCCATTATTAATAGCTAATTTAGAGGTAGGAGATAAGCGTATCGCTGTATTTTCAATTATTTCGTCATTTTCGTCGATATCGATTACATCGAGGATTACTCCACTGTAATTACAAAATTTTACAATTTATAAAATCATGTGAGAAAAAAAACTTGGTACTCACGGTAACTTTTGTGCGGGGGTTGTTCCATTATAATGAAGCTCCTCCAAATCAAAGGCATTATCGGTGATTTTTGAAGAGTACTGAAATAAGAGATTTTCTTTAGATTTCCTTATGATGAAGATAAAGAGAGTAATTCATTTCATAATTTCAGGCAAGACATTGTTAACGCAGTGATTATATTTCAATTTTTGTTATTTTGAGGTTAGAAATGTGATCTCGGTAAATAAAATTAAATACTTACGGTCACTCACTCGTAGAACAATTAGTCGGTTTATCGGAAGGTGGACATGTAACGTCAAATATTGATCGTATTTTTGCACTTCAATATATTTTTAGCACTTAATTTAAGAGACTCAGTTTCAACGTTACGTCTATTCTTGACTAGCTATTTTAAATCCATTACCGGTCAACGCTGCAGGAAGAGAGGGGCATGCTCTGTGCCTGCTTGGCCAGCAAGTCCTGCTGTTCTTGCCAGCGTTGCCAGACTTATATACATTTTCTTATATTATACATAATTAAAAATTACCAAAACTAATTTCTATTATGAATCACTATGTCACAGGACTTTCACTAAATACATCTCAAGACATATTCAATTGTCCATTTCAACAATATAACAACACTGAAAATACAACACCAGCACGTTATTAATTTGTGTGGAAATGTAAACAAATGGATATAGAACATGCTAATTCTGCACCGCCCCCACTATGGACATAGAACATACATACTCACTTGGGACTTGTGGGTGGTTTATAGAACACAATAACAATGGAGTATCTCATGGCACAGGATAATATTTTATTTTTGTTATGAACGATTGGATGTAGAATACTTGATTATTTGGAACTTCTGAAAAAAAAGAAATCCGCAAAATGAGAACGCTAATTGATAAAGTTGAAGTTTTAAATTTCAATGGTTTGAATAAAGCAAATTGAGAAAAAAATGGATGTAGAACAATATAATTCTGAGTCAACGAATTGTCAGTAGATTGTTTATCTTGAAAAATAATTGAAAAATTAAAGAAAAAAATTCATTTTTGAAAAAATCAATATGACGTTGTGCCCTTATGCGCGTCACTGGCGAGTCCAATAATTTCCGTATTGAATATTATGCGCCGTTGAAAGTTTTCGACCCCCTCAAAAATTTACCTGAAGATCACAAGCGGAAGAGTTCAAATTCAACTGCAACCTTCATAAACTTAAACATCCTGTCAATCGGTAGTATTTGCGGACCTATGTATATATGAGCTTTTTTCATGAAATTGCTTGAACAATCACCTCCTAAAATATTGCCTTTTCTTTGTTGAACACTCTGTATAAATTGGATATAAATCGATAAAATAATTAATTGAATTATATCAAATCAAATACTTCATAAGTTTAATGAATGACTCGATGTTATCGTTGGTATTGATCCTCCAACTTTAAGGTACAAAGTCAGACAGAATAACAATGCGTGAAGATCTAAATATTGAACAATTTGAAAGGTGACATCGGTGATACGAGGAGACAAAGCATTTTGCAAAATGAAAGCCTCTCTTTGTATTCTAGTCATATTGAAATTACGTAAGAGTTTTTGGAGAACAAGTATGCTCTCTAACTTTCGAGGGTGAACAACAATAAGAGCAAAGATAATTTTATGAACTAACAGAAACGCCGAACAGACGTGGATCCATATCAGAGCATGGACTCGTTTTCATTCATCTCTAGAAGTTCATCAGATGAAAATTTCAATACAAAAAACATCAAAGAATTTTCGCCGGGTCACTGTTGCAATTTCCTTAATGTGCCTGGTGTATCTCGCCATGAACCATTTTAATCATGACACCAATATCTTATCTTCATAGATCCCTTAGGCATATTCCTTTCATCAAACTTTCAATCAAAATTTTTTTCATTTCTCGAATCTCCTCTGCTCTTGAAAGGAGCGAAATAACTAGAATCTAGAGGTAGATATCAGCACAATCTCAATGGAATGACATTTGAAGTATTAGCACTCATTTATTTCATTCTGAAAGACAACATAATATTACGAACGAAATTCTTCTCCATACTTCTTTTTCCATTTAAATCTGAGTGCATATTCGTACAAATAATGGAAGACCATTGGAATTCAAACTCCATGAATTTCAGGCTGTGGGAATTGCATGCGTCGCATACTTGGTGAAGCCGTTAATTCCCTGAGTAAAACATAGTTGTCCAGGGAGAATTTTCAGCATCGCAGGCGATTATAATTGGATAATCGATGAACGTGAATTGTTTTTCTATGTTCGCCGACCGGGGTGGCGTGAATGGCTTAGGAGATACGGGTTTCCATTGGTCATTCCCCCAATAAGTGTACGCTGAATGAATTTTACTGATTGGATTTTCGACATCAGTCCCATCGAAGTCGCTTATGCAGTAAAAACCGCTGATGAATAATAATCACGTTTTCGGGATCACAGAATTTTTACATGTTTTCCTAAAAAGCATATGAAATATCGGACTTTGTAATATGAAGAAAGAATGAAAGGATATTTTACAAACTGTTCCAGACGTAGAGTATTGGCTTGAGTCATAAAGAACGATGAAATGATTCATAAATCCACTCTAATAGGCCCTATACACCTCCTTTTTTGTCGTCCGTTCAACAGGGCGTTTTGGACCATTTTTTCCATAGACTCAATATGAAGAACTGCGATTTGAACTGATGCAAATCGTTCGTGTAAGATGATAGATAACAAATTAGCGTTAGCAGTAGTGGTGGCGTGTTCCGTTTCTAATATGAATAAACGGAAAAAGCGATTTATATGGGCTGAAGAGTAGTTGTTGAAAAGAAAGTTTTCCATTGCAAATCTATTGAAGGAGCTGAGACTGGAAGCAGGAGAAAGGACCAATTATCTCCGCATGAATAATAAAACTTATTTCGAGTTATTGTAATCGGTACCTTCTTTCACAGAGAGGCATTTTCTTAACCCATTAATGCCTATGATATGATATATCATATCCTAGAGATGACCGCTTTACAGGTGACGACATGTCTGAACTATTCGTTGTGTTCGATATTCGTGTAACAAATTAGCATAAGTACAAGTCTGTCTTCGATTCGGTGCGGGACAGGGAAGTTTAGTATGTAAAAAAAAGATTGTACACCCGAAGGAAATGAGGAGACATTTTATTCCGCTTCAACGATGCCGCTTAGGTGAGATTTGATTCATTTTTCCTTTAAAAATTGATCTCATTCTATTTCCATTCTGGAATTTCAACAATGAAGGTTCATTTCATCAGATCACGAGCTCAGAAAATACATTTTTGGATATATGTATGAGCTAGGAGCTCGCAATTGTAGCACATGATACATCATATCATAGGAAGTAAGGGGTTCGTTCTATTGCAGGAAACGCAAGTATAACCCAGAGGATCCTCGAGATGCCGAGGAGCTGTTGAATTATATTTTCGAATTGAGCGAAGTGGATGAAGATTATTTAAATGTAAAAAAATGTGATCATCTCGACTTTGTGTTATTTCCACCTGAAGATGTACAAGACAGCAATAGAGATGACGGTCCAAGCGATGAAAAAGGAGATTTTGAACTAAAGGATATTGGCAAAGGAGTTCTGAGACAAACAATGGAAATATACGCCGTTGGTGGAGATAATAGTAATGAAATGGTTTAGTTGAATATTCCTCAGATTAGTGATGATAATGGTAGTGAAATGTTTGGGTTGAATATTCCTCAGAATAGTTATGATAGTGATGATGATAACTTACCTTTGACAGAGTTAGCAAAGAAGTTCAAAAAGAGTACGAATACAAACGAGCACCTACTAAAAGAACGACGTCAGGGTGAGTGTACAATGAAGAATAGAAAGAAGAGGAACTGGCATGATTACATTTTGAACGAACGCGAAGAGAGAACTTCTTTCGAAAAATCTCGGGCGCCTAACATAGTCAATACTATAAGGGATCAAAACTTAATACCACTTGATTTATTCAAAATGTTTTTTTCTGAAACATTTGTTCGAAAAATTTTCGAAGAAACACAAAGGTATGCGATCTTCAGAGGCAATCATTCTTTTTCTGTTACCATTCGAGAAATGTATATCTGTTTGGGAATATTCATTTTATCTCATCATTGTCAGTTGCCGTCCAGGAGATTGTTTAAGCAAACAAAGTCTGATACTTTCAATTCCCTAGTGAGTAACAGCATATCACGAGACTGATTTGAAGCTATACATCGTTACTTACACTTCAATGACAACAACACAATAGATCGAAATAACAAACTGTATGAGGTTCAACCCCTGATAGATCAACAGAACCATATTTCTTCAACTTTGACATTACCTTTGGGAGAAAATTTTTCCTTAGATGAAGTAATTGAGCCATATTTCGGTCACCATCATATGAAACAATTCAGAAGAGGGGAAACCAATTAGATACGGTTTCAAATTTTGGTGCCTAACAACAATTGAAGGCTATTTATTGAAATTCGATCCATACTGTTGTGTAGGAAATAAGAACGAGAAGAAAACTTCGGGTTCGTCGGTATCAAAAAATTTATGTCTACACTATTTGCCCCATGGTAGTACTGTTTTCATGGACAATTTCTTCAACTCCTTACAGTTAGTAGATACATTCAAGGAAGAAAACATAAATTTCATAGGTACCATTCGTTCCGATAGAGTTGAAAAAGCGCCCTTGAAAGAATTGAAGAAAGAACCACGAGGAAGCTTCCATGTTCTACAAGATTTTGATAAGTCCATTTCATTGATAAGGTGGAACGACAATAATGTTGTCAACATCGCAACGAACATAAATAACGATCAGCTGTGCCTAAGTAAGGTCAAATGCAAGCGTTGGTCAAAAAAAGAAAAATCATATACGCAGGTTGATCAACCTACCCTCATGAATATATACAACCAAGGAATGTGGTCGATATTTTCGACCAAATGAGCAATGGTGAATATGTGGATCCTTATCGACATGCTTTTCCAAAATTCAGCTTATTGGAATTCACCAGAGGAGTCGTTCTATCAATTCTGACTAGTCCTGTACATATATCTAGACCAAAACCAAAATGGAGTCGAAATGTTTTGACAGAAGTGAGGTTTGATGGGGTAGATCACTTAGTTTCTTGGATTCCAACTCAAACAATGCACTCAGTGTAAAATATGTACGAAGTTAATTTGTTCCAAGTGCAATGTTTGACTTTACCCAGAAGATTGTTTCATGTTATATCACAAACGACCATGAATATTGTCTTCATCATTTCAGAATGCTTTCCTATATTTTCATTATGACTAATCATTAGTTCTGTTATGAATTCTTCCAATAGAATATTTTTGTATTAGACTCGCCAATGCCTATGGTATGATATATCATATGTTAATTAAAAGGTACTTTCAGTGGAATAGTGTATCTCAAAGTATTGTTCTCAAATTTTGTATCAATAAAGGAAGGAGTATTTTCAATTTCATCAATTTTCGCGAAGAAAAATTACTCAGGAATTAATGGGTTAATTAGATAGCATAATTTACACCTTTCATTTCGAATGTATTGTTCTTGTTGTTTAGTCCTTTCGAAACACTGACTTTTGTGTGTCACTTTTACGTTTTGTTCCTGATTTAGAACTTAAAGCTGTAATGCTTGATGAACTAGGTGACGTACTTGCTATAACTGATGCTGATTCTTCATCTATTTCTTCGGAAAACAATGGGGGTGACTTAACACTATAATTAGGAATGAATTTCTCCCATTAGAATCAAGAAAAAAATTAGAATCATTCTCTTCTTCTGAGCAACAAATGTTTCCGACTAACTAAGTTTCTAATTGGATTGTCTAGGCTACTGATGCTCTCACGAGGAGTTTCTTCATTCACAAGAAACAATAAATTTTCTAAACGCCACAAATACATTTCTTCTTCTGCCATTCCTGAACTTTTCTATATTTTGATATTTTTCTCTTCAGCGTCTTTCTAAAATATCTTCTGATCCAGGGGTGCTCAAACGGTGGATCAGAACGGAGTGCTTTTCGAGTAGATCTCGAGAAAAAAGAAATATTTAATAAATAGGTAACTTAACTACAAAAACCTATTACATAATAAATTAACACTCTGCTAGCGGCAAAAAGCGGTTTATTCAAAGGAACGCGCTGTACTTATCAAAAAAAAGCCGCGTTTTTTATTCTTGCCGCTTTTCTAGAAATTTCGGGCGGCGCGTTTGACGGGAACATTCGAGACTTTCGTTCACACCAATTTAAAAGTTACGCCTACAGAAATTGGAGTCATTCGGAATTGTAACTTGAAGGCAATACTACGTCGATATAAAGTTTATTATTAAATAGTCCAAAGTGAGTGCAGCGAAGAAATCTAAACCGTATCATTTTAATAACGATTGTGAGGAAGAATTTTTCTCCTCTATGGTATATGTAGTACGTCAGTTGCAGTAAACTACTTGTGGCAACTTAGAGAGGCTTCATGAAACGGTTCTTGAGATCTATGAAGAGGATTTCCGCCGCAGAGTGAATTAAGAAAACGAAAAGTACGTGATTTGATATATTGTTTGAATAAAGAACAAACCATGTTCACAAGATCAGCCAAATAATCAAAAGCTGCTACAATTGCGTCATTTAAAATATCTCATATATTGGAGAAACACAAAAAACCATTCGAAGGTGAATCGGTTGTGAAGGAAGCATTTTTTGAAGTGGGTGAGACTGGAGGTTTTAAAATAAAACAGATATCACGTCTGTTATGCGAAAACATCAGTTATCTCGTCACAAGACGTTTTGAAGTAATAAGTCAGTACATACCAGATACACTAAAACAATATAATGAAATGTACATACTTTTTTTCACAGTAAGACGAATCCACCGATATGACAGACACTGCCCAGCTATGTATATTTATTCGGATGGTATTCAATGACATGATGGCTAAGGAAGAATTTTTGACGTTTATACCTCCATTCCTCCGAAGGGGACCCGTGCCGACATTTTCTTCAATTTTGTAAAAAACTACTTACTACCAATATATAAATTAGTGTGTATTACAACCGATGGAGCACCAGTAATGTCTGGAGACAAAAACGGTTTTGTGGCATTGTGTCGAGCTAATTAAGATTTCCCTTCATTTTATTCATTCCATTGCATTATACAACAACAAGTTTCGTGTTCAAAAGTTTTAAACACGGAGGAAATTATGGGGATTGCAACAAAAATTGTGAATTCCATCTGTGCACGTAGCTTGCAACGGCGACTCTTTAAGTTGCAGTTGGAAGATAGGGGTCAGCTGAACACACTGCTTTAGTTCTTCACACAGACGTCAGGTGGTTGAGTCACGAAAAATTCCCAGATAGGTTTGACGAATTATTGCCCGAAATAACTGCTTTTCTAGACGAAAAAGGTGATGATGGTTAAAAACGAAAATTGCCTGTCTGATCTGGCATTTTTGTCTGACATCACAATGCACTCAAACACCATTAACTTGGAACTTCAAGGTAAAGAAAAACTATTAGTGAGATGATTAGCGCTGTGAACCCATTCAAAAGTGAAATTGCAACTTATGATAGATCAACTGAAAATAGAGGATCTGAAACATTTTCCGTCTTTGAAAGCTAGAATTCCTCAGTTGAATTATGATACGTATGAGGCTGAATTATCAAATATTCTGGGACAATTCGAAATGCATTTTTATGATTGCAGTAAATCGGCAAATAAAACATCATTTATGAGTTATCCTTTCCCAAGTAAAATCATTGAGGAATTATCTACTGAAAAAGTAATTCAGTTTAATATGTACTCATGCTCTGTTGAAAATGAGTTGCAGATTATATCAGATATACATGTCAAAGCTATATTATCTTGAACAAATTTCTGATATTGTATATCTGAAAATAAATATCCAAATCTAAGGCAAATCACCCTTCCACTGACGTCCATTTTTGGGTCAACTTACTTGTGCGTGTCTGCCGTTTCTGAATGAAGATAATTAAGTCAAAATATCGTAATGGACTTACAGACGATCATATGTCATCATGCTCGTGATTAGAACTCAGTGGTTACGTACCATCTTATGAAAAGTATGCTGAGAACATGCATTGCCACGCTTCAACATCCAAAGTCACTCCTTAGTTAAGTTTAACACCGTATGTATCTCTTTTTTTAACAACCAATAAACAATTTTGCATATCTATGAGTTTTTTCATTGATATTATAGAGAAGAACCTAACTAAACCTAACCCAAACCTTGACTAAAATAATGTATATTGTGCGGACAGCTAATATCTATATATGCTACGGTACACCCAACAACCAATAAACAATTTTGCATATCTATGAGTTTTTTCATTGATATTATAGAGAAGAACCTAACTAAACCTAACCCAAACCTTGACTAAAATAATGTATATTGTGCGGACAGCTAATATCTATATATGCTACGGTACACCCTACCTACGTAGGAGGTAGATCGCCAGCAGTTCAAGTTTGAGCACCCCTGCTCTAATCGAATCAATCTTGTTCTTCACAGATTGAATTTTGACATCCCACTTCTCTCAACTTTGGTAAAAGTTCTTTTTACACTCCGTTGTATTTATTCCTTTTTGTCTCCATTAATTTTTTCTTTATTGAAGGGACTCCAGAAATGAAACCTTTCAATTTTTCGACGTTTCGGCTCTATATTTTTGCCATCTTCAAGAAAGTTACATTTAAAAGGCTGTAAAATTTTTGTCAGTTACATTATTGTCTACATATTGAAAGTTAGAAGAAATCTAGATTATAATTTCATTTAGCTGACTACATGATGAACCCTAAGAGAAGAGCTCCTTTTCCCTCTTCTCTCAGGGTTCATCATGTAGTCAACTAAATGAAATTATAGTCTAGATTTCTTTTAATTCGGTTTATACACTTCCTTATCTGCTTTTACTGATAGTTTCGATTCTGTAAATTGTTCAGCTCTTATTGAAAACCCCCTCTATTCGAATCAATTTTGTTCTCCAAACATTGAATTTTCTCAATATTGTTGAAAGTTGTTCATGAGCTGTGTTGTTATCTCCATCTCGATACTCTATCGACTTAATTCTTCATAAACAAGGAAAGTTTTAATATATATCAATGAATTCAACAAAGAATTGTTCGTTCGTTTTCTGATTCATTGTATATCCGTGAACTCAATTCGTACGAAGTTAAAAACCGAAAAACCGTCGTACTAAAAATCAAGCCGCGACAGATATTCGAACCGTTGGTCCAACTGGGCGGTTTTGCTGCATACACAAGCAGTTTCACATGCCGTCTCGAACCTAAAATCTATAAACTGACGAAATGAACGAAGTGTATGGGGCCTATACTAACGGTGAAGAAACAGTTTGTGGTCCTTGCCAACGATGCTCCTTCTGTACAAACTTGAGAAATAGCTTCTCATCAACTAATCCAAATTTACTGAACTAGATGAATCGGTAAAAATGCTGTTTGTCTTAATAAACAGTCTGCAATATTCACTAGAGCGATGGAGACGCTCGATCAACCCATTATTGACAAATGTCCTTAAAAAGGACGGTGGAAGTAGTTCTCCTTTTTACTTCACATATATTTAATTGCGTCTCTGTCCTTTTGATGGCGGCGATAGAACTAAATAAATATAGTTTTTTACCTACATGTGTTACTGAATTTGAAGTTCTAGATATTGTATTTTGGTGTCTTGCAAACAAGAGTTCAATAGATTGGGAGTATGCTTCAAGATTACATCTCTCAAGGTAGGATTATAGAGAAACTGCAGCATATTTTAAAAACTAGTTTATTTATCGAGAGAAAATGTAAGGATCAACAGGATGGTTCGATAAAAAATACATTAAATTATTGGAAAATTATTAAATCTTAATAAAACAACCACATCCATCATAAACCAGTTTCTTTATCAAAATGCGTATTAAACTAAAAACTCCAAAAACTAGATTTGACTTAGGGTGCAGGTAATTTTGAAAATTGTACTCGAAATATATTCACATTTTGCTTTAACAATTGCTAACACTTTTTCTTAGAAACTAATAGTTTTCTTATCTTCGTATCAGTTTTATAGTCTTCAGTTCACTTTTTCATTCTTTGTAAGCACAATATAATATTATGTTTATTCGTTCAGTACAAAAGCCCATACGGGTGATGAACATGTCAAAAAGAGTATGAGTTTGTACAGCACATAACACAGAAATATGGACAACAAATTTGACATATAGGTGACATACACACGCAATTTACTACAATACAATTTTAAAGGAAATACATGAAGCATCATAATATATCAATGTTATCCATTAGAAACTCCTGTACTTATTTGTATGCTGTCCTCAATAAAAACTGCTTTATTTTCAATATTAAGATTTTCAAAGCAAGTTGTCGAATATCAGCTGGAATTTTGTTGAATACACTTATAGATGAGAAATTTACATTTTCTCGAAGGTGACTAAAATTGTGTTTATGGGTGTTCAGCCTGAATTTATGTCTTGTGTCGTAGATATGGTCATTACTAGCCTTTCATAAGGTTTTGTTTTACAAAAAGGACACACTCGTAACTATAAAGACTCGGTGTAATCACACTTCTGGCAATCAAATGCTCTCTGCAGCTATTTCGATATTTTTGATTCAAAATAGATCTCAAACTTTTCTTTTGAAGGATGAAAACCATTTCTACTTCCTGTGCATTTCCCCAAAAAATTAAGCCGTACCTCAGCCTTGATTCCACAAACGCCGAATACGTCAAGAGAATTGTCTCTAAATCCATCAAGATGGAAAGGATTCTAAAGGCGTAGCAATATCTACTAATAGAGTTTGCTATGTATTAAATATGTTTAGACCAGTCCAGTCTAGCATCCAGCCTGACACCAAGAAAAGCAACTTCATTATTTTCTTTTATTAAGGTATTTTTATACTGGAATTCAAAATGAGTGTCGGGTTTGTGATAATTGAAATATAAACATTGCGTTTTAGAAACATTTAATTTCAAGTTATTTGAAATAAACCAATTTTCTAGTATTCGCATACATTCCTGGGCCTTCAATGTGAGGTCTTCCCTATCATTTGCCGATACAACAGCTGATGTGTCATCTGCATACTGAAAAATACATTCCAAAATCACATCCGGCACATCATTCATATATAAGATATAAGGAAGAGGCCCAAGGACTGAGCCCTGCGGTACGCCTCGTAGAACTTTCTCTTTTTCAGATAATATTTCCTCACCTTCTTCATATTTTTCAACCATATATTGATATCGGTCTTTCAGATAAGATGCCATCAACTTGAGACAGGCTCCACGTAATCCACACCTTTCAAGTTTTTTTATTAATATAGGTTGATCGACACTGTCAAAAGCTTTTGTCAGATCTGCAAACAACGCCATAGCTTCTTTTCCACTTTTCAGAGACTCAATTATTTTATCAAGTACAGAATAAATAGCTCCTACAGTAGATCTGCCCTTTCTGAGACCGTATTGAGAGTTTAACAAGATCCAAAGCTTTTCTAAAAATGAAGTTATTCTTTTGGCAATGATATGTTCTAATATTTAACTGAAGTTTGGCAGCACTGAAATAGGGCGATAGTTCTCAAAGTTATTTGCATCACCTTTCTTGTACAAAGCTTTTATTCGTGCAATTTTTGAATCAACCTGATGCTAATCTTAAGTTTATTATACGACTCAAAGGCTGTGCAATGATATGACCCATACATTTGATTAACTTGATTGGTATCTCATCATAACCTACAGAGTGTTTGTTTTTTAAGGAATGTATGATATTATACAATTCAGTTGAGTCGGTTGGTTTCATGAAAATAGAGTGTCGTACACGTGATTCTTTATCTAGGATAACGTCTTGTAGAACTTGGGTATCTTAGGGTTTACAGATATTTATGAAGTATGTGTTCAAATTATATACTAGTTCCTCTTCAGAAGTATATTCGCATAAATCGAAAATTCCAGTTTTATCTTTACTATTTCAAATCGGTCAAGTGTAGTTTTTTAATAACAGTCCAAGTTGATTTCATGTTATTTGAAGAATTCGCTATATATTCAGATGCTGCCTTACGTTTCGCCAGCCTTATGTCATTTCTTAGAATATTGATATATTTCTTATAGTATTTTTCAGACACCAGACCCAAATTTTCTTTCAATATAAAGTTTATGTTTGTTTTTGCAAGAAGTTCTGATGCAGAGAGTAGTCCATGAATTTTTTATTTTCTTATGCTTGATAATTTTCACCAGAAACATATGATTCATTCAACGTGAAATCTTTGGGAGAACAACTTATAAGCATTGTTTGCATTATTTTTAGAATATACATCATCAAAGTCTTCACTCGTCAATTCATCTACGAAGCAATCAATTTCTTCATTCGAAAATATTCGTATTTTACTTTGCTCTGTGAGCTCTTCTCGGGCATTTTCCAAGTTAGAATCTGACCACGATGATCAGACAACGCAATTATGACAACTTTGGCAGATATATCTTCCAAATTATTCACATAGATATTATCTCCTAATGATTCAGAAGTGTTTGTGACTTTAGTTGGTTTAAAAATCGTCTGTACAAAATTTGAAGTGGGCAATATATCGACAGAATCTCTGGATGATTTAGATTTTCCAAACAAATTTTTGTTGAAATCGACACAAAAAACAGTTCGAAGTTTTCTGTACTCATTTATACATTCATTCAATAATTCATTTAGGGAATCCAAAAATGTGCTTACCCCACCCTTCGGTCTTCGATAGATGCAAATAACTTTTACTATCAAAGTTTTACTGAGAGTGCAGGAATATTCAGATAGCCCTTCAATATTTTTCGTCTTAAAAGACACTTCCCCGAATTCTTATCAAGGAATTATTACTTATTATTTCATTATTCGTTTTTTTCCCTACAGTAGGATGTTACATAATTATAGTTGGACATATAAACAGAGTCTACTTTATGTACAGTACTCCATGTTTCAGTTAGGCATAATATTTGAGGTCTGTGTTCCAATGATTCCGAAAAAAGTTCTATGCCAAACAGCTTGTTTCTTACAGATCTTATATTCTGATGAAGGATTGTTAGAGCTTCATTTTTCAACCTCAGTTTATTTGGATCCCTCTTATGGATTCCTCTTTGGTCATTATCAGTAACGACCTCACTCACTGCACACATGGTATTTTTTCTGACGACCCAGGGACTAGAAGGTTTCTGTATTCTGCACTTCCTCCAGAGGATCCACCCGACTCATTGCATTTGGTGGAGTCCTCTTTTTCATTAAAGAATTGCTCACTAATGTACCCTCAGGCCATATATCATGCTTTGATGCACTTCTTTATAAGTCTTGCTGAATATTCCTCCTCGTCGATGCGTAAATGTCCAGACGCACCAGGCAGATGTCTTTGTAAAGCCCTCTTAAGTTCTTTAGCCTATGTGTCAGGGTGCAATCTAGCATGAAGAGACACTACGCGGAATTGTTTTTATTCCACATGTGTCCTTATTCTGTCCGATCACAGTTCGACGTTTATGTCCCACTTGCTTCTACCTTCCATTCTGAGATTTATTTCGCCCTTATTTGCTTTATGTTCATTCTCCATCTCATTTTTCGAATTCATCTTTAATGGAAAAGAATCCTGTTTATTTTCTATTTCATTCTTCGATTGTATTTCAATCAGAGCTGCATTCAATTGTTCGGGACGAATACATTCCAGTGCAGGAGTTGCATTCGTATTATCATTTACATTCTCACTAACTGAAATGGACTTTTTACGATTTATCTCCACAAATTGTTTTTCATCAGCGTTCGAGTTGGACTTTGTCCGTGTTCCTGTTTCTGATACTATTGGAGAGGGTATTTGCAGCTGCTGGACAGATTCACTTGATGACCATGTGCGCAACACCCGGAATATGTCGTTTTATTGCTCATTGGTGCTTCTATCTTTTCTAGAGGATGATTTTTTCTATGTTCCTTCTCGATGTTTTTTTGGGGTAACGAGTTTCGAGGTTTTTAATCTTCTGCGAAACGTCCTCTGTCATTCTAGTGTAAAGTCTAGTGTACACAATTTCCTCAATATCGGCGAGCATAGTTCCAGACTGAAAAGATCTGTGGGCGAGATGTCGAGCGTGATCTTCAATACTTTGTTTCTGATGCTCTTCCCTATAAGAACAACGGTTGTTTCCTCTCTTTGTGTTAACTCCTGTCTCAATTTTACTTCCATATTTGGATTAATTGTAGCACCTGTTTGGTTTCCTTAATTAATTGTGTCTTTATTCCCTTGTTGCGTTTCCATTTTATCGTTCTTATTTCTCATTGCCTTCAGTTGTTTTTCACTTTCTACCAGTTTCAGCTTCAAACCTCAAAATTACTAATATCTACTCATAAATGTGCATATAATTTGGAATATTCCAAATTATATTCACTTTCGGTATTAAAATTAACTACACAATGTACTAAACTGAGAACCCATGTCACATTTTTTATTCTAGATATATTTTCAAATCTATAGTAACATCAAAAATAAACAAGGTCTCTTGACACTGTAAACAATTGCCTTGAAGATTTCAACTGTTATAGTAAATGTTGAAAAAAAACAAAATAACTAATATCTACTTATAAAATGTGGATATAATTTGGAATATTCCAAATTATAGTGACTTTCGGTATTCCAAATTAACTACACAACATACATTTTTATTCTAGATATATTTTCAAATTTATAGTAATATCATAAATAAACAAGGTCTGTTAACATGAAGATTTCAACTATTATCGATTGCAATCTTATCGAAAAGTTTTCAGCAGGCCTCTAGTTCCTTTAGGGCTGGTAGCCGGAACGTTCGTCCTGCTTTTAATGTTTGATGGCTTCGTGTGTCGTATGACGATATATTTATTGGAATAGATAACAGATGGCGTTCATATTGTTTAAGATTTAGAAGTATTCCAAATTACCTGCAGTTTCCCAAACATACTGCAGTTCCTCTTCGTTTTATTTAAAAGTTTTTTTTGTGTTATTAAATTTTCTTTTAAAGTTTTAATCAGTGTTATAACTTTCACTGGAAAATTCCTTCAAGAGTAAATGAATATTCACATAATGTACACTGTCCCTGAAAAAGGACATTGGATAAATGAGCATTCTTTTTTACCTATACCATTTTCATTTTTATATTGGACGATAAAATTCGATCTTTGTGTGCATCCACAGCGGACAGCGATAACAGAGAAGGAACAAGTCGAAATTGTAATGGGCGTTTTCAACACCGAAGTAGGTGCCGAGAAAACCTCAGCAGTGACAGGGAAGTTTGGACTCGGAGATCGTAATTTAAGAGGCGAAAGACTGATTGAGTTTTGTCAGGAAGAAGAGATTGTTCTAACCTACTTCGTTTTTCAACAACCTGTAAGAATGAATAATGAAATAAAAAAAAGTTACTATGTTTTAACTATCACTAACTTATTGATGTGAAGAATGACAAAATTTTACATTGGTTGGACCTGTTTCGGAAATACGTCCATTATCAACAACAAAGTAATAAAAACTAAATACTCATGTACAATACAGGAATTACCATCAATAAAATGCTAGTAGAGATCACAGTAACATGAATAATGATGATTAGTAGGTAGATAAGTCTACCTGGTCGTCAAGGAGCTTAACCCTTTCTACCCCAGATGCCTTGTAAATTTTCACCGATTCGAAGAAATTGAGTTTATAAGATTTATCACAGAAATGAAGAATTTTATCTGTTCAACTTCTGGATAATGATGACATTCATTCAGACAATGTGCAGCTAAAGCTGAACCATATTTCTAATGTAGGAATGACCGGAAATGTTATTTGTATCTAGCCTTGAAAGAGCGTCCTGTTTGACCTATATACAAGGAATTGCACTCAGAACATGTTAATTGGCATACTCCTGATGTTTCGAATTTATTGGTTTTATCTTTTGTGTTGAAAAGCAGGCCTGACAATTTGCTAACTGGTTTAAATGCAATATGAACTTTTTTACTATCTGACAAAACTCTAACAACCTGTTCTGATATCTTCCCAAAATGTGTTAGCGACATAAATTTTTTTTTTAATGTTATTAATGAAATTCAGGAAGATTTCTAGTTGTCTATTCGTTCCAATGAAACAGGCTAAAATGTCATCAACATATCGGTACCAAAATAGAAAATGCCTTTTCGTCAAAGGTGACGTCATAATTTTAGTGTTTTCCAAATTATACATAAAAATTTCAGATAGAAGGGGATTGAGGGGTGAACCCATAGCTAAACCATTATTTTGTGAATATATCTTATTTTGAACTGAAAATAATTTTGGTTGGGCTGAAGGACTTTGGTCGATGGCCTCTTGATATTATTATCAATAAAGAACAGTTATTATTATTATTATTAATTTTGGGTCAAGCATAAATCAAACAGAGAAATTAACTCATCTTTACAGAACACGTTGAGATTTCTTCCTCTAGAATACTTGATATTGAGGAGACACATTCTGTTGCAGGTATATTCGAAAACATATTATCTACATCTAATGATATTAATTTTGCGGTTGATGGTATGGAGAAATTATTCATTTTATTCGATAATTCCAATGAATTTTTATACTATATTGTGAATGAAAATCTGAATTTGATTTGAATTTATTATTTAGTTGCTAAGCAAGTATTTGTGTTGGACTATTGGTATATGACACCATTGGACGAATTGGGTTATTTTCTTTATGTGTTTTAATGGGACGATATAATCTAGGAATTTTAGGATTCATTTTATTCCTTCTGTTTCTCTCGAAGCTACTAAAAAGTGATTGCATATCAGTAGCAGCTGCTTTAAGTTGTTTCTGTACAAGTAGTGTTAGGTTTTTATGAACGAGTGTAAGTGCTTCTTTATGAATGAAATCTTCCATTTTTCCTCATATTGTACTTTTGGAATAACAATTATAGTATTCGACTTATCTGCTCGCGTGAGTACTAATGAATTTTTAGAAAAAAAAGTTTTGTCATTCTTTACATCAATAAATTAGTGATACTTAAAACATAGTAACTTGTTTTATTTTATTATCCATTATGAATATCAACTATCACGTAGTTCAGGCTTCATCGGTAAATTATTTGAAGACAACAAATACAGATGGATATCACCCTGATATCAACCAGATCACATTGTTTGAAATTAAATTGACTTTGTTGCGATCAACAAGAGATTCAGGAATACGGTGATATCGTCAAAGGCTTAACTAGGTGCAGATATAGGAACCGACCACAGCATTCTTATTGCAGAAATTTGTGTGCGGCTGAAAGCCATGAAAAATGGCGTGAGAAAAGTTGCAATTGACATACGGCGAGAGGGCGAGGAAGACACGAAAAACAGCAGAAGAAACTGCCTGCAGTTTTAATGATGCACTAGAAAATTCTGAAGATGTCGATGTGGAGAAGATGTGGATGAAAGTGAGACCAATAATCAATGAGTTAAGTAAACAACACTTGAATCCAGCAAGAAGGCCAAACAAAGAGTGGATGACAAACGAATTTTCAACACCTATGGAGGAGAGAAGGAAATATCTGAATGTTTACCGAACAAAATACCGAGGTGTGCACAAATGTATTCAAAGAAAAGCCAGGGAAGCTAAGCAACGTAGAGAAAAGGAAAAATGTAGAGAATTAGAACATCATCAAGAACGACATGATTCGTTTAACCTCCACAAAAAGATTCGAGAGCCGCTAAGGAAAAGACGAGAAAGATAAATAAGTGTTTTTCAAGATCAACTTGGTAACACTGTCAACGAGATTGAGGACAAAAAGCGAATATGGAAGAAATACGTTCAGCAGTGCTTCCATGACGTGAGAGAAGAATCACACGGCTTGCAAGAAGCGAGTAGGGGATCAAACATCCTGGAAAATATGTTCGATATGCAATTAAACAACTCAACAATGAAGAGGCCACTGGCCCAGATGACGTCCATAGAGAGGTCCTGAAGATACTTGATAATAGAGCAGTTAAATAACTCACCAGACTCTTCAACAAAGTGTACAGAGAAGGAAAATTTCCAGTGGATTGGTTGGAATCTCATTTCAACACTCTGCCAGGAAATGTGGAGACCACCGCACTATTAGTCTCATGAGCCAGGTTCTTGAAATATATCTCAAGATTTAACTTAAGAAAATATACAGATAATGTAATTAACACATATCTAGCCAACAATTTGGTTTCAGGAACGGATTTGGGAAAAAAATGCGAGCCTTCAACACACTCCACTCATCGGGATAGTGAAGGTTGTTAGTGTGGACGACAGGAATGTTTATACTATTGCAAGTCTGTATTGGAATCAAGTGGCGTCAGTTCTCGTGGACTCTGATCAGACAAGAGACATCCCAATCGTGAGATGAGTGAGGCAGGGATGCTTGTTTTTGCCTACACTTTCAACCTCTATTCGAACAGAATAATGGCTGAAGTTTTGGAGGGTGCGACTGATGAATTTCAGTTAATGGAATACTTGTCAACAACATCAGGTACGCAGATGACATAGTTCTCATCAGCTCGTCGGCAGAAGGCCCACTACAGCGAATAGACCGAGCACATTTTGCCAGCAGAAAGAATGGTATTCAAATAAATATCATAAAGATGAAGTTTATGGTAATTAATAAGAGAGATGATGTACCGGCTACGCTACAGCTAGATAGGCAACAAATTGAGAGGTGCACGTAGTTTAAATATCTTGGTTGCCTAGTAACCAGCATGTGGATGATGAAACCTTAAATACAAAGAAGAAATGAACAAGCAAGAGATGTTTTTGTTAAAATGAAGGTGCTGCTCACGAACAGAAATCTCAGTCTTGACTTATGTCTGCGGATGGTTCGCTGTTACGTCTTTCCCATTGTGCTGTATGGACTAGAAGGCTCGTTCGCCTATCACGGCGAGATTACGTGACCAACTCTGAAGTTCTCCGATGAGTGAACATCGATGCTCAACTACTCACTACTGTCAAGACGAGGAAACTCCAATATTTCAGCCACATTATGAGAAATGAGAAATACAAACTGCTTCATCTCATCGTTCAAGGCAAGGTCCAAGGAAGAGGAGCGCTCGGCAGAAGAACAACATCTTGGCTCATGAACCTACTGTGGTTCAATAGGAGTATGAAGTTCCTGTTCAGAGCTGTGGCCTCCAAAGTGAAGATTGCCCTGATGATTGTCGATCTTCGTTAAAAGAGGGACCTGAAGGGGAAGAAGATGAATTGAAAAACAATGAAATTCAAATAGCCCCACTAACACCCCCAAATGCGTGTGATGATGCCGCAGATAAGGATTCTGTATAAGAACGTGGTGGTTTAAGATAACACAATCACGCGCAGAAGCTGAAATACGTTTTGTAGAAACTGTACCAAATGTAATTGAAGAGTGGGACGACGAGGTCTGTCTTCCATTATCAGGGTTGCAGTTAGTATATAAAAAAAGGGGAAAAATTGATTTACTACCTAAGGTGGTTGAATGGCCTAGAATTATGACATAAAACATGATTTTCGTCATTCGGAACTTTTAATCAACGTAGAAATAATTTAAATGTATACAAACCTACATGCGTCTATGAAAATTGAGAGCGTCGTGTAACTAAAGCTGAAATACGCAATATTTTCGGCATTCTGGTAATAGTCGTTTGCAACTCTCTCACCGCAGAATGTATTGGGAAAAGAGTATGGCCACACACATTGATATAGTAGCAAATGCAATTATGTCACGAAAATAATTTGAGTTTATAATACCCAATGTTCATTGTTGTGATAATACAATATTAAATTATGAAGATCAATATGCTTAAGTACGAACATTTTTCAATTAATTTAATTCGCACTTTCGAGAATATTACCCTATAAGCAAAACACATAGCGTAGATGAATCAATGATGCCTTATTTTAAAAGGCATTGATGTAAACAATTCATGAAAGGAAAGCCGATATCATATGGATTCGAAATCTGGAGAGGAACCACATCAGAAGTACGCTGTATTGGTTATTGTGTTTGGTTTGTGCAGTAACAAGGTGCTAAAACTGAGCGTCAGGAAAATATGAAAGCTACCGATTGGCTCCTTTGATTATCTTAGAATATTCTGATTCAATGCGAGAAAAGCGTGCATTACCATATCACCTATTTTCTGATTACTTTTTTCCGCTGTACCCTTATCAGAAGTACTTCTTATAAAAAATATCAGAAGTAGCGGAACCATCCAAGAAGACTTCTAAAATGTCTCGAATTTCAGAAGTGTGTATGAAGAAAATCTTCGATTCGTGGGTCTTACAATTAAATGTCATCATGAAACAAAGTGATGGTTGTAAATGAAACGACATAAGCATTGTTAATGTGGTCACAAATAAATTAGTCCGATTCATCAAAAATCAAGAATTTCCAAAAAAAAGGGTCCATGTAAAGCCACCTCATACAGTAAATACGGATAATTAGAAGATGTAGACAGGTGTGATGAAAATATCAGTTACTATAGAACTTCTTTATGGGGCGATGAATGGTAATTTAGCTTCATTTGCAAATTGTTTAGATCTTTCGGTGTAAAATTCTTGGCATCTGCACAGATTACAAGGTGGCACCTTGGATCAACTAGCTTCTAGCTAGGTACCATTCGAAAAGTATTTGAATATAGCTCTTATTCGACTCTTTGAATGGGGTATGTTTTTTGAAAAATTCAGTGAAATGAGTTTTGAATAAGCTCTATTTCAAAAATCTTTTTGGAACACACTGTGTAATAAAGACCAACAAAATGCCCCATATGTTCAAGCAGCAACAATTAGTATCATAATGGTTGTTCATCTGAAACTTAGAAAACAATATTGAGGGCACGAAATTCATTTTGAAGTCAAACTTCAGAAAATGTCAAATAATTCGGAAACAATTCAACATAGGTATAGAATATTCGAACAAACAATTACCTCAATGAAATGTGGATTATCTGTGGCACAAAAATGTCGATTTCTCCTGTTGGTTATTCCACTTTCATTGAACTTGGCTTCATCAGACCATATAATTTTTTGCACAATTGTCTCATCTTCTTGAAGCCGAATTAATAAATTTTCACAGAAATTTAGCCGCTTGCGAATGTCAGATGGTTTCAATTTTTGTAGTCTGATAAAAGAATACGGGTGCATGTTATGTTTCTTAAGGATCCTTTGAATGGAAGTATAACTCAATCCAATATCCATTGATGCAGACATAATGGACGCATGTGGATTGGCTCAAAAGTACGCTAGCGTATTAATTTGATTGCCGTCGTCCTCGAGAATTGGTTTTCTTCTAGTTTCTATGTATTTTGTTCCTCCAAATTGCTGAGAAATGCTTTCAATCCTTCGAAATTTTGTTTTACTCATAGCCGCCAAATTTGGAAATTGGTTATTGAATTGCCTGCAAGTTCTATCCACCACTTTTTGACATTCGCCATGAATTAAAAAGAGATTAAACATATCCTCGTTTGGATAATCAGCCATTTTATTATCAATCTGGTGTTTTTCAAAAATTGCCAATTCAAATTACCAACAATTCTTGTGGAAATATCAAATTCGAATGAACGAAGTGACAAGTACAATAATTTTAGTCACCTGTCAAGTGAGTGTAGCCAGTTCAGTTACTTGATTCAAATATTTCAAAGCATTCTCTGTTAGTTCTTGCAAAATCATCTAAATTCAATATATTTCCAAATTATTGGTATAGTACATGATTAAACAATTCCATCTCAAATTTGACGCTTCATCTGATAGCGATATAAAAATTGGCACGTGCAATTTGAAGAAATTGAGTTATTGGTGTTTGAAAAAGGCCAAATTGAGATAATCATACAAAACAACGCAATACATATTTGACATGTGTAGATTGCTTAAAAAATTCCTTGATCCTTCTTCTATACACCGAAGTAAAAACTGTGTCTGTAGTGCAAAAGATCTACGAGCTACAATTTTTTTATAAGTTCTCAAAAATCAAGTTTATAACAGAAATAATTTAATCTGTCTAAAATTCTGACAGATAAGTGCCAACAACTTGGGTATTTTATGCCTTGCTCTGATGTCGGTTCTAGATGTATAATAAAAAAGGTAGATTGCCATTTGAAATAACAAAGTGATTACCCACTTCCGGTGTAACCGGAAATGGTATCAGTTCGAAAATTGTTCACTTCAATTGGAAATTGCTAGTTATCGCCGCTCATAAAATTTCAGCTTGATATTTTAATTGGAATTCAAAAGGTTATTAATGGACGGTCCCGGTGGATATCCCTGTATAAGATGTCGTTTTTTTCAGATAAGTCATAAGTCATAATCTACCTGTAGTTTCTGGGCCATATGATCTGATAAATACTGACCTAATGTTTCTTGCGAACTAGAAACTGTATCAAAGTTAGTAAAAATATTATCTTTGCATATGGCACTTGTTGAAGTTATCCTAGACGGATGCTCAAAGACTTTGTGCAGGCTGAAAGATTCACATAATTTTACTATTTTATTTTTTTCAGTCGAATTTTAGAAGAAAACAACATTCAAATCCCCTGCCATTACAATGTTTTTAACTGACCCTTGGATAATTGTATTAAAGGCAAGCTCCATTTGAGAAAGAAATAAGTCTAATTCGACTTTTGATGATCTGTAAATAGAGAAGGCAGTCAATCTCCGATGTGTAATCTTGGCTACAGCAATTTATATACGCCTTTCTATTGAAAGTTAATTTATATTGTTCGACGATTCAAAGCTCATTTTATTTTCTACTAATATAAGTGCCCCATCATGTATATCGTTCTCACTAGTATAGCAACTTGCAGTTTGAAAAAAATTTGTTATGATATTTTCGCGTAAATCCTTGGAAAACCAGTGTTCCAGATTTTATTTTTCAAACATTGTATATTCAAGTTGAAGAAAGTGACTCGTTCAGCTTTTTGATTTTTGTTCATCGAAACTACCGGTTTTATACTCGAAAAAACTTCTATCGCAAAACCGTTACGCCTGGACGCCAGTTTTCACTTTTATATAGTTCATCCAGTATCGAATAGTCAGCCTCTACCTTGAACGATATACTTTTAGCATTTTCCTTAATAGGAAATTCTCCCACCATAAAATCGTCCCTTGAACTGACTGGGACGTGAAGGTCACGTCACAGGATCTCGATTTGAAATCAGTATTCAACAAACGATTGACTCCACCGGCAACGTCGCAGCAATAAAAGAGTTCGTTGACAGATTTATCAACCTCTAAGATTATAAAATAAACAAAACAATGTAATGCAATGGAATTGCCGATTAATAATTTGAAATCTGTTCGGGGAGGAACTTCATTGAATGGATATCTAGAATAATAACTTCGTTATTTGAATTGTGGAGGCCGTTACTTGATGTAGATTCATGATATAAATGAGATAAAAAACACAAGGTTTAACTATAATCTACACTTTATTTGAAAAAATTCGACGACGTTTCGCTGACACAGCAGCTTTATCAAGAATGACAAACAGAATGAAGAGTATGGTATTATAAACAAATCGTAGAACAAGTTGGATGAATAACAGGAAAATCCACACCGAGCCATTGTACAGTTAGTATGAAAGGTAATAAAAACTAATTAAACAAGTTAAGTAGGGGTGAATAATTCACATCTACCTGCTCATTCAAAAGCTTGTCCGAAAGTTCGTATCTATTCATTTCTAATGCTTCTAGGAGATAATTTTAAACTTTTGATTTTATATGTAATATGTCAAAGTTTTTATTGAATGAATGGTTTTCTTATATAAACTCAATTGCGGTTCTTGTGATAAAATTTATATCGGTAGGACCTATTGGAGTTTTGGCATGAGAACATCTGAACATAAACGTAGCTTCGATAAAAATAAATCTGATTCAAATTATTCAAACCACTTCATAAAAGAAAACCATTCATTCAATAAAAACTTAGACATATTACATATAAAATCAAAAGTTTAAAATTAGATCTCCTTGAAGCATTAGAAATAAATAGATGCAAACATTCGGACAAGCTTTTGAATGAGCAGGTAGATGTAAATTATTCACCCCTACTTAACTTGCTTAATTAGTTTTTATTACCTTTCATACTAACTGTACAATGGCTTGATGTGGATTTTCCTGTTATTCATCCAACTTGTTCTACGATTTGTTTATAATATCATACTCTTCATTCTCTTTGTCATTCTTGATAAAGCTGCTGTGTCAGCGAAACGTCGTCGAATTTTTTCAATTAAAGTGTAGATTTTAGTTAAACCTTGTGTTTTTATCTCATTTAACTTCGTTATTATTATACACCGAGGGGAGCTTTGTAAGTTCAATGCTGATATTATCTCTACCTTTGTCAAAATTACAATCTAAGATGTTGAAAGTAGGCAAATTGTGGAAAATGTCGATTTTAAAATGTTACGGGAATGAAATTCATTATTGTTTGTAAAATATGCCTAATCTTCCGTCGCGTGTGGTGAGCCACCCGGTATATGAATAATGCGAAATTAAAACTGACATTTTATGCTCATTCAGCATTTAACAATTCATGAATATCATTCATCAAAATGTCAAATTAATCTTTAACTTCTTGTTGAATAATATTTTAGAATTTTTAAAGCCAAATCAAATCAGACCAATTAGCTGACAAACAGTTGAGATGAACTTAGAAGAAGTTTAAAATTCATTTATGTTCTTCCATATTTCACAGAATGCAAGCTGATTCATTGTTAACTTCTCATTAAGTGCTTTATGTAATCCTTATATGAATTTAAAATAGACTTTGAGTTTGATTTTGTCCTCACTTATCTCATCTGTTTCGTAGATATAAAGAACATTGTAAAATCTCATTATCTCCTTAGTTTCTTCAAATAGGATAAAACCAGAAACACCTGTGAAAGGTATACCGGGTGGGGCAACTAAAACGAAAATGACTTAATAACTGCTAAACTATTCGTTTCTGGACAAAAATCAGAAACAGGTAAATTTTTATCTGAATCATGACATCTTTTAACACATGGTGATTTTATTTTGCATCAATCCCCAAAGCAGGGATGCACACAACTCAATTTTCTGGAGATGGAAGATAGATCGAGTAATACCAAATTAGAAAGCTAGAATTACAAAAATGTAATGATTTTGGAGTTTTGACATATTCGGAAAAATATACAGACTGGTTCGTCAAAAGACGAGTTATTTTCATTGATTGCAAAATCTATCGATTTCGCATAAATATTCACCGAAAAACTATTGCATTTTGGAGGAAAATATCTTCAAGCAGTGGTGCTTTCAGTACACCCCCTCAAATGAGGGTATCAAGCTCTCACATCTTCGAATTGATCAGTTAGTCCTAGTTATAGTTCATTGGATAGGTATTTAGAATTATCTGATTAAATGAATTAATTCGCAAATCAGATTACATTTTAATTAGGATACAGGGTCGATCATGGAGAAATTCATACACAGTATAAGAGCTTCTTCACAAAGGAGCGATGATCGCTACGTGTCATTATTTGAATCGCAAAAATGTTCCCCATAGGTGGACTGATGGAATACAGACATGTGAATACAACCACTAGGATAATGGCCCGCACGCCTTACGACCGCATACGGAACCGATCGTTATATGTAAAAAATCTCTACAGCATGGTATTCCAGACTGAAATGAAACGAACTCAAGTAAAGTTTTCGTTACAGAAGATTATTCTTTCGAAATCACATAGATGTAATGTAGATTAATCAAGAACAAATGCGGCATTCTTCTTTTTTTCCCAAATTGCTTGTGTCTGAATGAATTTAGAATTAGTTTGTTTGTTTATCTGGCTGCTGTTTACACGCACGGGTTTCATCAATACCAGTATAATGGTTTATTAATAGCTGAAAGAGTAGAGATGATTGAAATTTTTTTCAGCTATATTCTTCTTCTTACGGTGCCTTATCCTTAAGGACGTTGGCGATTACATTTGCCCATCTTATTTTATTGGTTGCAGCTCTGAACAATTCTATAGAGCTCATATTAGTCCATTAACGTAAGTTATTAAGCCAGGAGTTGCGTCTTCTTCCCGGTCCTCTTTTGCCATTGATTTTTCCTTCGGTGATAAGTTGAAGCAGTTCGTACTTTTGGTTTCTCACAATGTGACCGAAATATTGGGTCTTTTTTTCTTTTATTATCTCCACAAGTTCTCGATCCTTTCTCATCCTCTGCATAACTTCTACGTTTGTCGTATGACTCATGTAAGATATTCTGATCATTCTACGGTAGCACCAAAGTTCGAACGATTCTATTCTTTTTTGTGTTGTTTTAGTCATTGTCCATGCTTCAACGCCATATAGCACGGTGGAGAAAACGTAGCATTTCAGTATTCGATTTCTTAATGAGATACTTAGTTGGCAGTTGCATAGTATATTTTGCATTTTATAAAATATAGCTCGTGCTTTTTCCAGGCGTGTTTTTATCTCTAGTGAATGATCCCAAGTTTCATCAAGGCTACTTCCTAGGTATGTTATTTTTGTTACTTGTTCTAATTCTGTTCCGTTGACCCTGATTCCGACCTTTCTGTTTTGGTGTTTGCTGATAGCCATCGTTTTCTTTGTATTTAGTTTCATTCCAAATTCTTTACATGTTATCATCACTCGGTTCATTCGGCGTTGTAGTGCTTCAGCGCTATCTTATGCCATCCGAGGTATCCTGTAGTGCCTTCCTAAATAACTTTTCCGAAAAAACGTTAAACAACAACGGGGAAAGAACACATCCTTGCCTTACTACTTTCTCGATGTTAGTGTCTTCAGATGTTTCTCCATTGATTCTAATTTTAGCCTTTTGGTCTTGGTAAAGTTTTGATATGATTCTCAAGTCTTTGTCGTCTATGTTACAAGACCTGAGAATTTCTATTCGTTTATCGTATTTCACCAGGTCGAAAGCCTTTTGAAAGTCTATGAAACACAGATATACATCAGAGTCTACATCCCTACATCTTTCAACAAGCACACGTATGGAAAAAAGTGCCTCTCTTGTTCCAAAGCCATTCTTGAAGCCAAATTGTGTTCGTCCCGTGTGTTCGTCCAATTTGTTATAAATTCTATTGTGTATTATTCGGAGGAACAATTTCAGTATATGATTCATTAGACTAATGATCCTATATTCTTCATATTTCCTGGAGTTCTTCTTCTTTGGTAGTGGTATAAACACCGATGTCAGCCAGTCTTTTGGTATTATTCCAGTTTCGTATATTTTATTAAATAAGTTCTCCATAACATCGATGTGTTCGTCTGAAATTATCCTTATAATTTCAATTGAGATATTATCTTCTCCAACAGCTTTTTTGTTTTTTAGTTGTTTTGTTGCTTTAATAATTTCCTCCTTTGTGATGTAGGGTCCAGACGCTACTTTCTGTACATCTATGCTTTGTCTCTGCTGGTCTTGAAACATGTCTTCTATGTATTCTTTCCACCTGTTTATTTGATATTTTATATTCAGTAGGGGTTTCCCATGTTTATCTTCGACGAAAGATGAAGAGGATTGCTTCCACATTCCAGCTCCTTCTTTTATATTTTTGTGTAAGTTGAAAGTATCATGTTTTTGTTCTAGTTTCTCAATTTCTTCACATTTTTCGTTTAGCCAGGTAACCTTAGCTTCTTTGATTTTTATTTTGATATTTTTATGTATTTGTTTATATCTTGTTTCGTTTTTATTTCTGAATTTTCTTCTCTCTTCCATCATGTCCAAGATTTTTTCTGTCATCCAAGATTGATTCTTTTTCCTGGTCTCCTGCCTAAGGTGCTTCTCTGTAACATTTTTTAGTGTTGTTTTAATCTTTTGCCAGTCTTCTTCAGAAGTTTGCGTCGGCTGTAATGGTTTTTTGTTTTTATATCTATGTATTTCTTCCTTTATTTTATTGTGCGTAGATTCCTCTTTCAATTTATCAGTGTTAATAATAGTTGCTTTCTTATTTCCTATGGTTCTTTTAAATTCTACCTTTATCCTTGCTAAAAGAAGATTGTGATCGGTGGGAATGTCAGCTCCGGGGTATGTCTTGCATGATTTTACTGCATTTTTGTTCCTTCTGTTAACAATAATGTAATCAATTTGGTTTCTTGTGATGCGTCCGTCTACTCCATCTGCTGGTGACTTCCATGTATATAGTCTTCGTGGTGGTAACTTGAAAAAACTGTTCATTTTACTATATTGGTTACAAAATTGTATTAATCTGTCTCCCCTATCATTTCTTATACCGAGGCCAAACTCACCCATCATGTCATCTTCTCTTCCCTTTCCAATCTTGGCGTTGAAGTCTCCGAGAATTATGTTGGTTTCATGTTTCTTTAATTGGAGTAAAGTTTTACTTAAGTCTTCGTAGAATTGTTCTGCTTCCTCGTCTGTACTTTGACCTGTTGGGGCATATATCTGTATAATACTCATACTGACTGGTCTGCTGTCTACCTTTATTAGCATTATTGTGTCTGACACCGGAATAAACCCACTAACTGACTTTGCAGTTTCATTGGATGTAAGTATAGTAACACCATTCTTGTTTTGTGTCGTTTCATCTCCAGAGTAGTACAGTGTATAGTTACCTATCGTGTAAGTACCTGCATGTGGCCACCTTACCTCGCTGCAACCAAGAACATCTATTTTGAGCCTCTCCATCTCATTGATCAAATTTGAAGCCTTACCTGCTTCGTACATGCTTCTCACATTCCATGTTCCAATTCTTTTAGTTTTTAACCGGGAGATTCTTCACACCCTCTCCTCAATTAAGAGGTGCCCGGGACTGAGGGCCATTGTTTTTTGTTCCATGAGCATATGTAATTTTCTTGGGGATATCTTATGATCTTTAATACAGTGGTTTCCCGTTGCCTTCTCTATTCTTATGCCGTTGATTACTTATTGGTAATTCCTCCGCCTTAGAGGCCGATTTCTCAACCTCTGGAAAAAAGAGTGCCCTTTTCTCCACTTGTTCATCCGCTCGTAGCCGTTGACAAGCTGTAGGTGGATCGCTTATTCTGGCGATCATTCGGTCGTCAGAGCCTCGTTAGTTATCTAGCAGGGTGCACCGGATAACGTTTGTTATCACACGAGAAGGTGAGGTTGACATTTGGGCTGGCATTGCTGAATATATATTCTTTACCTTCGCCCCTTACACCCCTTCAGCTATATTACTTATGCAAATAGGGTAGCTGCAATTTTCAATGAACGCCATAACATCAAACATGTAAGTGGCAACTATATTATGGAATTGGTGGAAACATTTATAGAAATTGGCTATGTTCAGAATAGGAAAGGAGAGCATGTCCAATGGAAACGGAAGCTGCGTTGCTTGGGCAAGTAGTGATTGATCCCACTATGAGTACAAAAAAATTTTAAAGTGAAATTGCTGTGAGTCGAAGAAGTATTAATATTAAGGAATAGGTACTCTGGATTTTTGACAATATAAATGAAACACTATATGATATTTGTCGTGCTAACTAGTTGCTTCGAGTTTTCATACAAACTCATCTTCAGAGCTGAAATAGATAGCAGTTTTTTCAATTTTATGACAACAAAATCGGACAGGATACCCAGTCTAGTAGTACTGGCAGGTTCTCCTTCTTCAATCTTGGAATGCAGCGCAGGCCCGTACTTTCATAGAAGTGTATAACAGCCGTTCATATAAATTTCAAACTATGGGATGTTCTTGATAAGATTGAAGTAGATGTAACTTCAGTGTTTGATGTCTTGCTTGAAATTCACGGAGGTGCTATGTTTTTAAATCAGAATCATTTCCGCGATTCTTCGCTTCCTATGATTTAATTCAGTCATCAGAATTTCATTGTCATCAATATCGAAGTTGAGCAAATGCTGTTATAAAATGAAGATGGTCCAGGAATTGAATGAAGATGATTTCGACCGCAGAGTGCATTTCTGTGAATTAAAATGTGAGGGAATCGCAAACAATCCCCACTTTCTTTACAATATTTGCTCCTCGGATCAATGTGGTTTTTGTTTGATGAACTGCCGGTTCTGGTCGGACTCTAATCCTAGAATATATATATATATATATATATATATATATATATATATATATATATATATATATATATATATATATATATATATATATATATATATATATATATATATATATATATATATATATATATATATATATATATATATATATATATATATATATATATATATCTGAAAAGAAGAGAGGATTTACAAAATTTGAATAATTCTATCTACAATAAATGCTTATATTTATAATTTTGGTGTGTGTCAGAAAAAACACAAGTGTGAGCTCAGGAAATGTAACAGGGGAACCGGGGAACCTTACTATCTTGGTATATGATTCAATAAACGAGTGAAAAAACCTGTGGAAAAACTCGTTTCCCTGTCGCCATTGCACTAGCAATAGCTTGTCTATTTATGTTGTGTAAGTGTCGTGTGTATTATAAAGAGTACCAAAGATGTTTTTGCTAAGCCGCTTCATTCTCTCTTGCATTCCATGATTTCCAAACGAAGACAAGGATTGAAAGAAGGTTGTTTGGGACAGGAATCTGTAACAATGGAAAAAGAAAACCAGCAGAAAAATATTTCAACAATCATACTTCTCATATGTCTAAACAAATCTAAGAAAAGATTTTACATAGCAAGCAAGGTAATGAAAGGACTAAGGAGATAAAAAAAATACATAACCTGCGATATTTACCCGAATTCCATCTCTGTTTGACCGAGAGAGCCCCGATGGCCAGGTTCAGTCTTCCAGGTGATGCCGATTATGATCTATAGATGTTTTAGAATCATTATGGACCCAATTATCTGGGTTGACATCGCCCATATATTATTTCTTCGAGGAACTTGTTTTTTTGTGTTGTGCATACCCAATATCCTGAAAAATTGACTGTTTTAGTTGGCATCTATGGCAATCGTCTGATTCGGCCATTTTTCTTAGCAGGAAATCTGACAGAAAAAATGCATCTCCAACTACTAGAAGAAGTGATCAATCCGGACATAACTGAAATTTTGGATAATGATCCTATCTATTTAGAAGAGGATGTTGTGTTTCAGCAGGATGGTGACTTCCCGCATTTTGCACTTCCGGTTCGACAATATCTAGATCATGAATTTCGTGATCAATGTATCGGAAGAAAAGGCCCTAGAGAATGGCCGCCACGTTCTCCTGACTTGTCACCATTGAATTTTTCATGGAGCCACTTGAAGTGTCAAATTTATGAAACTGATCCTGGATATTTTGTGAATTCATCACAACAGATTGTAGTTGTGTGTAATCGTATAACCCCTGAAATGCTACGTAATGTCCGGGAACGTTTCAAGCAAAATATGTATTTGTGTTTGGATGTTGGCGGCGAAGTCTTCGAACATATGTTCGATTGATGCCGAGTTGATCTATAAAATGTATCAGGTATAATAAATTCGATTGTTTCTTCAATATTTCAATTTTCAGCAAACATTTTGTCTAAAATATTCTAGAAATTCTAAAGCCTTTCTAATGAGTTATTACTGAAGATTTGAGGGGTTGATACCATTATCTGAGGGGGTCTCTGAGGGATTGTAGTGGAAGCAGCACTACTTAAAGATATTTGTTTTCAGTGAATGTTAACTTGAAATCGACAGATTTTGCAATCACTGAAAATACCTCATCTTTTGACGAACCAGCCTGTACCTTCTACCGAATATGTCAAAACTCAAAAATTATTACATACTGTTATTGAGAATTAAAAGAGCTTTCCAATGAGGTATCACTTCACCTATCTTCCTCCTTCAAAAAATTAAGTTTTGTGCTGTAACATAAAATCACCTCGTGACAAAAGATGTCCCCCTTCAGACAAAATAATACTCGTTTTTGCTTTTTGTCCAGCAATGGTTTGTTTAGCAGTTATTGAGTCTTTTTCGTTCATATACATACCCAGCCCGGTATGTTGGATTAATTATTGCATAAACTACCTTATATTACAAAGATGTTTGAATGATCCACTTTGAGGAAGAATATTTGAAATTTACAGTGCTTTATTTTATTGTACCTAAAATTGAACAAGAACTATTTGGGTTCTTTTAACTTATCAATGAATATACTCTCAAACTATTGTACCAAAAACGTAAAGAACATTCGTAAGCAACATCCGCATCCAGAAATGTTATTGAAGTATAAGAAACGATGAAATGGAACGGACCTTCAATCCAATTCAACCAACTCTATTCTACACGAGCAATGGAGATGAACGGAACCGTTCTATAATACTAGACATATTTACTGGATATGTTGTTACGAACGATTCGCCTTTCAGTGAACTTTGCTGAAAAAATAACAAACAATATTTTTCGCGTTTCACATAGAAACATACAGCATTCAGAATACCAAATCCTTTGTGAAAGTGCCATTTTGATATATAAATGCATTACTTTCTGAACACTCAATATCTTTTTCAATGTATGCGATAAGATGATTACAGATGGATCAAAACTTCTTAATTTTCCAAATCGAAGCTCAGAATTTGAAAAATCGATCATATCTATTTTGAAAGTTGTTTTACGTGTTTATGATTTTAGATCAGAGCACTCATTAAACTTGCTTTTTGAAATCCAACGAACTATATACTTAACGCCTAAAATACCAAATGCATTATATACTAAGGGACTAATATACTAAACGCCTAATGTACTGAACCTCCTATCTTACCCAACTCTATACTAAACGCCTCATTATATTGGCGTTATATCATTCACACTCGATTGATCTTTATGTTGTATTGAATTTCCTCATATATCACCTCGCACATGGTTTTGTCGAGGCAGCTTCGAATATTATTTTATGGAATCCAGCTCAGTCATTATACAAATCTTGAGACTGTTCACTATTTTTAATTCAAAGACGTTTATTCAATTTCAAAGCCTCAACATTCTCTTATTGAACTGATACTGCACGAAGAAAATGAAGGTTTCACCATATAATCTAAAATAAAATTATTCAATTACACTCTAAGCATAGAAATTCAATCACCGATAACATAAATAAAAATTCAAAACAATTCATATTAATTTCCGAACATAAGAATAGATTTTTGAAGGTTTGCCACATCATTGAATTAGTAGGACAAAATAACCAAAGAATGAAGTTGAGGTGGTAGAGGATCCGGTAAGATAAGTTCAAATGGCACAAAAATGATTATCCATTATGATCTGTGGTATCATTCACACATGCCCCAGCATTCCAGATTTCCAAATTTTTAATACATATTCTGGAAAAATGTTGTAATTTTAAACCGTCTTTTTCTATTCGTAATTAAAATGATTTGATAAGGAAAATAGAAAATATTGTCATTCCAAGTAATGCAAAGTTACTCTCTCTTGATGTCAATAATTAATTTCCTTGTATTCCACGACGTTTGCATATCTCAAAATTATTTTTTATTTAACGATTGTTTTTATAGGAGAGATGAGGGACTTATAATGGGAAACCCCTTAAGCCCTCTTTTAGCAGAAATCTTCATGGATAACATAGAAAAAACTATTCATAAACACCCGCTTAATAAACATTTCCTATATTGGTATCGATATGTCGATGACATTATTGTGTGTTTCACAGGAACCAACAGACAGTTCACTGTAATCGAAAATTTCATCAACAACCTGCACCCAAAAATGAAATTCACTTCTGAAATGGAACAGAACAATTCGATGAATTTCCTAGACCTAACAATAACAAGGTCAAATAATAAACACCAGTTTTCAATTTATCATAAGCCTTCTCATACAGATATCACAATTCATCATACATCGGCACATCCTTACCAACATGAAGTTGCAGCATTTAACAGCTATATACATATAACACGATGTCTAATGGTAACTGTTTTAAAGGATTGAATTTGATAAAACTGATCGCAATAAATAATGGCTATGATGCAAATCTAGTTAGCAGCATACTACAAAGGAAAAAACAAAAATTAGCTTTACAACATATATATCCAACACCAAGACAAGAAATTCAATAGTTTAACATATATAGGTGATATTAATAGAATATTTTTTAATATAGCGTTCAACACATCAACAAATTTAGCTTCATTCATCAGAAATTATAATCTCCAATTAATAAAAAAATAGATCAGGTGTTTAAAGATTGGATTGTGAAGATCGCAATTGTTTTTATATAGGTAGAACAGGAAGAAATTTAAATGTAAGAAACTCTGAGCTTAAACGCAGTTTCATCAATGGATTCAAATTATTCAAATCATCTTCGCGAAAATGGTCACTCTTTCAATTCAGAATTTAAAATCCTACATTATGAGAAGAGAGGTATAAAACTCAACCTTCTGGAAGCACTTGAAATCAACAGATTTAGGAATTCACCGGAAATTCTTAATGATTAAGTAGACATAAATAACTCACCCTTATTAAATTCATTTCCTAAACATTAGTTCAAGTATGGGTAGCTTTGAGTGGATTGCCTCTTTATATATATATATATATATATATATATATATATATATATATATATATATATATATATATATATATATATATATATATCAATTTGTTAGTAAGATATATTTGTAGTATTCATTCGCTCTTGATGAAGATACTGTGTATCGAAACACGTCGAGCATTTAATAATATATTTTAGTAGAAATCGTCGTTTACTTATATTTGTGAAAATGGATGTCTATTTCGTAAATCACGTAAAACCCTCGTCAATTGAATTTTCAACAAATCATACCAACTTTGCAAAGAAGGGGAAGACGAATAGAGTCTCTTGTTCTATGACTGAGTTCGAAATGTCATATATCATGTTCAATGTCTGTAACCTTACCTTTTATGAAACTGTTTCCAAAAAGATCTCAAATATAGTGTATTAATTGTAATTTTAAATATGTTCTTTTAAATATGAGATTTTAACTGTGTAATTTTAACTAATTTCAACTTATCTTATTGAAACAATAATAATGAATCAATGGATTTAGTGAATGTCAGATTGCGTCTTCATATGGTGATTTGTCTTAAACCAGTATCTGATATCTGTAAGTTTCTTTTATATTTTTACTTAAAAATTGTCACAGTGTCGAAATATTGGACTTGCTAGAAAAGATAAAACATAACATTATTTCATAAGCCTTTCCTTGCCACGCAGTTTGATTGCATGAACAGATATATGGGCAACTCGTCGGGTAAAACCCTATATATATATATATATATATATATATATATATATATATATATATATATATATATATATATATATATATATATATATATATATATATATATATATATATATATATATATATATATATATATATATATTTTATGTTTCATGAATTTTTTCTGCACAAATAATAACTGATTGTATTCCATTAGAATTTTATTTTTGCTTTATACTTCTTCAAGAATGGTATTTAGGTATTGTACTTGCATTTTCAAAATTTTGTTTTTCCCTTTCAACTCTTCGTCACTTTCGTGAGACTCGAATGTCTTCTGAGCTTCGTGTTGACAAGTTGTTGATTTTTACTCGCAGATTGCATAAGACATGAGGAGTGAAAAATTTGTTCACATTTAAGGCACTTGACATGCTCGTTCACTTTTCTTTTACAATAATTACACAACCTTCCAATAATTTCGCCAGTTTTATTCATATTTGCGAAGCGGTTATCTGATACGTGCTCAATCGTCGGCATACACACAAATACCCTAAATATTAGGAGTTAAATGGTATGTGCAAAAATAGGTAGTCAGATCTGGAACAACGAACTTTTATGCCTCTGAATTTACTACTATCTGCCACATACCTTGGAAACACCCTGTATACCAAAAATCGCAGAAATACGATTGAAGAATTCATATCTTCCTATCGGTTGCTTTCAGGTGGCAATGATATGGAAAAAAAATTGTTCAGAATTCAATTTACTACAATAAGAAATAGAAACATTTATTATAACACGTGAAATCACAAAGATGGTGTCAACCTCTGGTATAACCGAAGTGGTACAGCATTGAAAATATTTTCGGAACTTAGTTCAAATAACATTTAAGACAACAAAGTAAAATGACAGCAATCGGTCATTCCTTTCTCCATGTACTTTTATGGTCCCATCCCACTTGTACACTCTGTATACAAGTTGTGACTAATATATTTCACTCGATCAGGATGCAGAAATATGTTGATTCTTATCTATTCAACTCAGAATAAATGCCATATAAGATTTTGCTGCACCAACCAGCACAACTAGAAAAATGTATGTAATATATCAACTACCTGTCGTAATAAAACATCCAAATCTGACCACTCTGTACATTTATCTTATCTGAAAAGTGGCACGTACCTTTCCCTTCAACTTGCCTGCTCGAAACCGATTTTGAAAACGACCCAACTCTGGAATCCCTGAATCTTGGCGTTTCTACCAGCATATTGTATTGATTCCAACATGATTAATGTTTTTGGAGGAAGATTTGTTAGCGGGCGTATGTACACTAATTACCCTGAACTTTCCGGGATATATTATGAGATTATTAAACGAGCCAGACGGGAAGATTCTAACGGAACTCTGATACAAATTCACATGATATTCGGAAAGTTTCTTCTTTGACACGCCTCTTTGTATTCTAATGTAATTGCTGTAGATTGTCGTCCATATAGTTCTGGACTTATGTTGAATGAACAATGATGTGATATGGGGTTTAAGAAAAGGAAGTATAAGTTACGGCTCTGAATACATAAACCTTTGTCGCACTCAGTAATTAGTAAACTATTCGGTAACTTTAATAAGATTATCTAATTAACAATACGACCGACGTCGTCACACGTTTGTCTCATTCGGAAGTAAGATATTCTGTTACTTTTTCTTTGTGTCGTCTCCGTGGCGCAGTGGTGAGAAGTGCCTGCTGTGACTCGTCAGGTCGCCGGTTCGATTCCGGCAAGAGGCCTGGGTGTTGTATTTGTCCCTGATCTAATCAACACAAAAATTATACAAGTGTAGGATAAATGTCCATGGCCTACAAGATCAAGGGAGGACGGACGTCAGCCAATTTGCCTGCTTCCCCCTTCCTTTTTTATGAAAAAAAAGAAACCTTTTTCTTTCTTCAATGCATATCGCCGATACATCGAATTTAGCGATCTTATAGATTTATATTATTGATGTTTTTCTTATTATATAATAATAATAGATTTGACACAGAATATGTTTAATAATAATAATAATATATAACAAAACTGTAACCAACAATAACAGATAAGTACCTGACGCACAGTGCGTGACCGACTATTGGTCATCACAATGGTCGAACCCCAAAGAACACAATAGAGATGCGGAATGGATCACGAATGAAAAAGAACGCCTTGATATCAAACATACGGACTTCGAAGGAATAACGGGGGAAGAAATCACAACAGTAGTTAGAGCGACTAATAATTGGAAGGCCACAGGTATAGATAAAATCAACAACTACTGGTACAAGAAGTTTGATGAGCTCCATGGAGCCCTAGCGAAACAGCTCACGTATGTTCTTCAACATCCCAAGAAAACGCCCACTTTCCTAACACAAGGCTTAACATATATGCTTCCTAAGAGCGATAGAACACAGGATTCGTCTGAATATAGGCCAATCACTTGCTTGCAAACACTCTACAAAATACTCACCTCATGCATATCCAATCGAATATACCAACACCTTGACGACAACAATATATTAGCAGAGGAGCAGAAAGGATGCAGAAAGAAACACCACGGGTGCAAGGAATAACTCATCATCGATTCTGTGATGATGAAACAGGCACACGTAGGGCTTCGGAATGTTCGTTCAGCTTTTCTCGATTATCTGAAGGCATTCGATAGTACCGCCCATTCTTGGCTTGTTGAAGTATTGCAGATATACAAAATTCACCCAGCTCTGGTACAGTTCTTGAAGACAACAATGACACACTGGCGAACGTCTCTGCAGGTCAACCATAAATCAATTAAAACCGACGAGATACCCATACGTAGTGGAATTTGTCAAGGAGACTCTTTGAGTCCACTATGGTTCTGTTTAGCTATGAATCCATAGTCCTCAATGCTCAATAGAACAGGATACGGATTCAGGATAAAAACAGATAGGAATTATTATACAGTCTCTCACCTGCTGTATATGGATGATATCAAATAATATGCGTCGAACAAGAAGCAATTGGATCATTTGCTGAAAACTGTCAGTGAGTTCTCGGCAGATGTTCATATGAAATTCGGGATTGAAAAATGTAAGACCCTGAACATTCAAAGATGGAGAGTCATAGATGGAGAAACACAACTTCCAAACGGTGATATAATACAGTGCATGAGGGATGGCGAAACAAAAAAATATCTAGAATACTAAAAAGCCAGATTGCTAGACCAAAAACAATCGAAGGAGAAGATTCGTTCAAAATACAGTCAGCGTCTGAAGACTGTGCTGAAATCAATATTGAACTCGGGGAATCTAGTCAAGGCAATTAACACCTACGCCATTCCAGTGTTGCTTTACTCATTTGGAATAATCGGATGGACTAAGACAGAACTGGATAATATTCAGAGGCAGACCCGAACGATGCTAACAAAGTACAACAACCATCATCCAAAATCGTCTGTGATACGAACATTTTTGAAGCGGAAAGAAGGAGGACGCGGATTAATAGATATTGTCAATTTACACACCGAACAGAAAAAAAATCTCAGAGAATTCCTCTACGCAAAAGCTTTCACTTCTGACCTCCATAGAGTGGTATCGTTGGCTGATAAGGGATATACACCTCTACATCTTGCTACCAGAGATGACCTGCAGAATCTACCGTTCCTATCAGATACTGAAAAACAAGAGCAATGGTCAAGAAAGGGTTGCATGGACGACATCACCATGAGATTAATCAACCACACATCGACAAAGAAGCCTCCAACAAATGGTTGATGAAAGGAGAATTATTCGCGGAAACAGAGAGATTCCTTGAGGCCATCCAAGACCAAGTTTTCGCTACAAACAACTACAGAAAATTTATAATGAAAGACGGAACATTACAAACAGATAGATGCAGAAAATGCCATATAAGATCGGAGACTATACAGCATATTACGTCCGGATGCGAACAACTGGCCAATACGGACTATCTTCATAGGCATAATCAATTGTGCAACATTATCCATCAGAAACTTACACACAAGTACGGACTTCTGAATACCTTCCAGCCATATTACAAGTATCAACCGGCGCCTGTATTGGAAAATGACTCTATCAGATTATACTACGATAGGCCTGTTATCACTGACAGAATGGTGACGAATAATAGGCCAAACATAGTGGTGTAGGATAAGAGAGCCAGAACAGCAATGCTGGTGGACGTCGCCATACCGAATAATAACAACGTTCTGAATAAGTTCAAGGAGAAAAAGTCCAAATACATAGACCTTGCTGTTGAGATCAAGCAGATGTGGTACCTCGAAAAATTGATATTGTTCCTGTCATCGTATCCTCGACTGGGTTAATACCCAAAACTTTGCATGATAGCCTTAAGAAATTAGAATTGCATGAGAATACCTATATAGAAATGCAAAAGCTTTTATTCTTAATACAAGTAGGATAGTTAGGAAATTTATGTCAAGTATATTGTAATCGAGCTTATTCCCTTTGATTGCTGAATCTGGGAAAGGTAATTATATCTAGCTAACAGCTTAGATAGTGCATAAGTCCACTAGAAAAAATAATAATGTTGATCTTCCTATACAACTTTGTGTATACATGAGGTTGTTGTCGGAAAAAAACATAAGACTGCAAAGTCATATGTTTGTCTTATAATCTAATTCTTTTCTTAAGTAAACCTTACACCAACACCGATCCGCTAAACAAAATAAAGAGTAAAAACAAAACTCAAACAGAAAAAACTCAGATTCATAAAAAAATATATTTATTTCTCAACTCTATGATCTCATGAATTTTATCCCTACCATTACAAAGGATTATCTTTTTCAGCTCAAATTTAAACTTAACTGTCTGTAACATTTCTTATTGAAAATGCCGAAGCATTAAACAGTCTAGGCCCCAAGAAAGAAAAATTTAACTGGCAAATGGATTCATCTGCACGAGGTGTCACATAAAATTTATGTTTCCGTCTGGTATTATAGGTATGATTAAAAAGTATGCATTCCGATATAAATGTAATATACATGAGAATGCAAACATTTGACGAATATGCAAGATCCGAGCTTCATCATACAGACGTGAAGTAGGGTAAGCTTTTTCCTTATTGAAGATGATTTTTAAAAACTTCTTTATTGAACTTCGATACAAGCTATATACTCAGCTCTTGCAGCTCCCCAGTTCAGAATACCATAGCATAATTTAGAGTGTACAAATTCTTAGTAAATCTTCATCAAAGCTTTTTGAGCGAGAACATTTTTGAGGTATTTGAATCTGTACAGCACACCACGAAGAGTGGTAACTATGATACAAATATGATGGTCCCAATGTAGATGGCTATCAAAACCAATTCCCAAACACTCATAAGTGACAGCTTGGTCTAATTTCCTTTCTTCAGAAACATCTAAGGTTCCAAAAGATGGCATATTGTGGTTGTAGCATGAAGAAGGTGAGAATTTAGTCTTATCAACATTGATTGTAAGGAGCTTTGCATTCATCCATCTTCCTATAACTCTCATATCCTGTTCCGCCTTTTTCTTTGTTTTCTTCCTGACTATCACCCTCAACTATTTGAGTGAAATCGTCTGCAAAAGTGAATATAGTCCCATTTAGATTCAGCTAAAGCAAACTATTAATATATATCAAAAAAAGTACTGGGCCTAGCACGCTGCCTTGTGGTACACCAAATTTAATCATTTCTTCATTACTCATTTCTCAGTTCAAACTAACAACCTGCTTTCTCTCATTCAAGTTAGTCTCAAAAAGGCGTAGAACATTCCCCCTTATTCCAATCTCATCCAAGACTTCCAATAATTTTTTGTGGTAGACGGTGTCAAAGGCCTTAGCGAGATCCAAAAAAACACACATAACCTTTGTACTGTTATCCAGACCCTTATACATTTTTGAAGTTATACTTGAAAGTGCATCTTGTGTGGATTTATTTTGTCGAAAGCCATACTGATTTGAAGAGATGATGTCAAATTTTTCCAGAAATTCACCTAATCGTTTTTTTATAACCTGCTCAAAATCTTTTGCCAAATTAATAAAAAAAATAACCGAGATTGGTCTATAGTTAGAAAATTCAGTTCGCACTCCTCCTTTATATAACGGTCATACGACAGCGAGCCTGAACTGAGGCGGGCATTCAGCGGTTTCTATTATTTTATTGATAACATGACATAATCGTTCCGTAATGATTTGAGACACTTCTTTCAAGACCTCTGCCGTCAGACCATCATATCCTGGAGCCTATCTGTTTTTGAGACTATTAATTATTTTTTCTATTTCAGAACTATTCGTCTGTTTCAAAAACATTGAATTTCGAACATTTGGTTTACTTTTACTAGGAATAACCGGCAGCAAATTAAATGGAACCCTTTCAGCCAAGCTCGAACCCACATTTGAAAAATAATTATTGAAGTTATTAGCCATGTCAACGTTTTCCTCAATCATATTTTCATTTTTTTGGTACTCATCGATTTACTCTTCAAGTTAGATAGCTCATTTACAACATCCTATATATTTTTACTACAACCGACTTCTATTAACTTGGATTTGAAATGATTATATTTCGTCGTTTTTATTAAATTATTCAACTTATTTCTGAACTGAATAAACATATTTTTATGGAACCCATTCCATTGGTTATTCATCATACTTTTATATAATGAATCTCTTGTTTTTATTGATTTAACCAGTCAACTAGTAATACACTTTGCACGTCTTACCCCTCTATGTCTCAATCTCCGTTTGCTCGTGCTCAGATCTTGAGCACTTTTTATTGCATCAATTATAAATTGTATCATTTTCCCCACATCACTTTCCATGGCATAAAGATCATTTCAATGAGTATCATTCTGTAAAATACGCTTTAAGTTTGCGAAATCAACATGCTCCACGAGTTTAATATCAATTTCATCATTTATTTCTGACTGCATTGAAATATTTATCTTCATAACACATGAGAAATGATTCGTCAAACTTGTATGTGAACCTATAGGACTCATACCATTTAAATCCTCAGCCTTTTTGAACCTGAACAGATGATCAAGACAAGAGTTCGAATCACCCTGAATTCTAGTATGTTTAGTGATAGTTGAATGGAAATTGAACTCACGCCGAACATTAAGATAATCATGTGTCATCTGGAATGGATTTTCTTCTAATATATCTATATTTTTGTCATCAATAATTATGTTATAGTCTAGATCTACCTTTGCATACGTTGCCAAATATACTCCCATACCATCCACAAAAGAATTTACATCTAACGGAGGGGATGGGTATATTGCAGATAACAAGAATTCTTTATTACTTTTGCTGAACTTGAGATGAAGTAATTCATTATCCTATACATTAATGATCTGTTTTGAATAGTTCAAACCTTTTTTGTATAACATACATCACCTTCATTTTTATTTATTTTACCCTCATTGTATAGCAAATCATATCCTTCAATTCTACTGAAAGACTTAACACCAATCAACTGATCAGTTTCAGTCAAAATCAGACAATCAAATTCAAAATTGTGCTGATGCAAAATAACTGAAATATACCAAATTGATGTGACAAACTACGTATATTCATATGAAACAATTTGAGACTACTTCCCTCAATCATAATGTCTTCTAAATCCCACGGATATGATTCGAGAGTATTTATCTTCCTATAATTATAATCCCTGATAAAACTATTCATAAGAATTAATTAAAATCGAACAAAAATGTCACCACTTACTATAATCCAAAAGTCCTTAAGGCATCTAGTTTTAGAGATCATTAAGATCGTCCAACCTTTCAATTAGAATAGCTTGACCATCTTCAGTTTTCCTTATATAAATTTGACCGTTTTTCACCCACGCAAACTTATATCCCCGTTCCATCTTAATCTTCCTTGCCTGTGTTAATAGTTCTTGTTTGGCCCTTGTTAAGTCTTCGTTGAAATAAACAATGTTTTTTCCGCTATAACCACTGTTTTCCATTTTTAATACACCAGCTTCCTTCATCTGCTTCAAGATAAGGGTTCTAGTATTTCTTTCATTTAATTTGAGTAGAATTGGTGCCGTATGGACCAATATTGACTCAATAAGGATTGATTCCTGACTTCCATCACAAATCCAGCTTTTCTTCTTCTCATACAGTTTACAGATCTCGTCCCGGCTAAGACTTGAGCAATCCTGACCTACCCATTTTGTGCACGATCCGACACAAAGCAGTTAATATTCAGATTTAACGAAGTTCTTGTTACAAATGCAACAGTGCTTCGCCTCACTGACCAGGTTCTTTGTCAAGTCAGTTTTTGTTTTCTCGGCCTTTTTCTATTCATGATAAGATAAGCGACGAAACCGGTGTTATTTATCTCGATGGTAGAATTGCCACCGACGACGCACAATGAACAGAAAGAAAATTCACTAATTTCTATTCACCACTAGTTCTTATATGACTTTAGTTCCAGAAATCAAATAAATCAGTTCTCAATGATAACTTTGACACTAAATTTACGAATTTAAATTAGGTACAACACCGGTTGTAACTGAAACTAGGATAACCCCTGTAACTTTTTATATTTGGAATATTTCGATGAAATTTGGGAATCGAAAAGAAGACATTTTGAATTTGATAACATTAATTTGAAGGATATTTCGTTTCCGGTTATGCCGGAAACGATACCAACTTTCGATTTTCAAATGGAACACTCTGTTTTTGTTTGCTTATTTTAATTGTTCGTCCTATCCTACGACTATTTGACATGTTTTTGAGAGGAAAACAAAATACAATCTTTATTGTTGCAATCTTCATGTTTCGTTCTAGAAGGCGATGAACAGTGGCATTGGCTTAGCTAAATATCTCCCATCACGCATATACAAGATTATATCTGAAAATTTATTCGCTCATTATTTACGGGGTGTCAAAGTTAATAACAAAAGAACGAAAAGCGAAAACGAAATAACTAAAATAAATTTTCAAAAATACCACCATTCTCATGAACACAACATTGCACACAATTGACGGTTCCCCTCACAACACTATTTAACTGTTGGGCTGTAATGCTTGCAATAGCCTGTCTCGAACGGTTCTCCAATTCTTGTTGGATTCTAACAATTGTTTGGTGAACCTCATTCTTCAAATGGCCTTACACGAAGAAATCTAGTGGAATCAAATCTGGCGAATTAGGTTTCCATCTTATGAACTATTTGTACCTATCTATTTTTCGGGAAAAATTTCGTCGAGATACTGTCAGATTTCATTCGTGTTCTCAGGAATTGCTCCATTTTTTTTCACAACAGCTAATGGAAACTCGTTCAGTTCATCTTGTATTGGGGTCCTCCAAAATTCCAAATATCTCTCCCCTGTCAATCTAATCTAATCTAACCGTCGAAAATTATAGACCCTATTAAATATCTTCCCATCATTCCCATCCAGGCATTGAACCCAAAACATGGTTGAAAGTTTGCAACTTGATATCTATGCTCATTATATTGCGACCAGTACCTGCTATTTTCCTATTAAACTTCCCATTGTTCGGGAAACGTGAGTCTTCACTGAATAAAATCTTTGTGGGATATTGTGGATCCCCTTCCACTTTCCTAAGATACTCTTCACAGTACTGGAGCCGCCTAACACTATCGTAAACATACAGGTGTTGGTGTTGTTGATATTTAAATGAGAGGTACTTAGGTTTTTTTCAAAATTCTCCATGTGCTTTGGTGGCTAATTTCAAGCTCGTCGGCAATTTCCTTGTGGATGTGGTTGAATAAATACACAGTGCGTGAAAATTACACTTCAAAATTCTAACACGCGGGAGACATACCTAGTAAACCTATATCGGGTACGCTGAATCCAATGGTAACAACAGTTTTTGAAAGTTAGCTCTTGTTTAGGAGATATTCGCCTTTAAAGTTAGCTGATTTTAGTAGGGTTTGTCGCTTACGATTTCAGTACATTATATGCTTGTAATTCCCAAACCGTTTGGAATATCGCTGAATATACCAACATAGAACAACCTCATTCAAACACCGTTTCTTAACAAAATGTCCGAAAAACTCCATTTCTTTGCCATTTTTCGTTAATTTTCGTCTAAATAATAGAAAATCAAGGAATTTCGCTTTAAAATCTTAAAATAAGAAAAGAAAACTCATTTTCTTTAGTTAAATCAAAAATTCAAACGCACAATCATGATTTTAACTCAAATTTCTCACAGATGTCACTGTTAATATGTATTTATTAGTATTGTCACTGATTTTTTTTTCAATGAAATAAAACTAAAGTATTTAGATTTTCACTATATTAACAAAACTATTACCGGTTTTACCACACTGTGGAGAATCTATCTGATGAAGCCACAGTGTGGTGAAACCAGTCATATTTTAGAAAATATGTATATCGTTTTTCATCAAGTAACGACCTCCTCAATCCAATTATTGTCACTGATGTTACTACGTATTTTGCTTTGTATTTGTGTGCCGTTTTTCATAGTCTTAGTTCTGATATTTTTTATTTAGTTTTGAAGTTTTTTGTTCACACAAGTTATATATTTGGTGAAAATATCAAAAAAAATCGTGCAGTAAATTTAATAAATTTTGCTACATTTGTGGAAACTTTCCTATAATGACAAGCAAGCGTTCAATTTCTGAGGAAATTGCTAAATCGTACACACAATATTTCAACCAAACTCTAATCAAAGATGTGAACTGGGCTCCAAAAATCGTTTGTACTGGTTCTGTCATAAGATTGAGTGGGTGGAAAAGAGGTAAAATGAATTGATTTATTAGTTATACCTATATTATATCAATTGAACCTATTTATATTACAGGTGAATTCCAATCTATGCCTTTTGGCGATCCAGTAATTTGGAAAAATCCTCAAGAACATAATACAGATGACTGTTTTGCTTGTGTTAATGAAATTGTCGGATTAAACAGAGCTGAAAACCGTAAAGTTGAACTCAGAGGAACTCGGTTTGTTCAGTTGCCGTTACCACATTCTGAATCCATTCCAATATCGAAAAGACCCAGTCCGACAAAAGAGTAAATTCCATCTACTTTTGATACTATTGGCGAAACGTCTGCATCGGTTCATGTACCATCAAATGTATCTCCACAATGTAATCATGCCGAATTTTCTCAAAAAGATCTTGATAAAATTATTCGTCGATTGAAATTATCGCAGCGTCAGTCCATTATGTGAAAGTATATGGAGCTATCGGCCGTCGTAGACAGTTCACTGCTTTATTCAAATTCATCGAAGACAATTTATTCGCGTACTGCACTGATATCAAGGAATTGGTATTAAAAATGCATCATGAGTATAAACCAGAAGACTAGCGTCTTCTGTCCCGATTGCCATCAGCACAAAAACGAAAGAAAATTAGGAATCATTGAAAAAAATTCTTGATTTGGTGAAATATGAATACCATCGTTGGAAGTTTCGTGCAGATTTGAAGGAGATAACTCTTTTGAGAGGAATGAAGACGGGATATACGAAAAACATGTGTTTTATATGTTTATGGGATACTCGATATGCCGGTGCCCAATATGCCAATAAAAGCAGGCCTACGAGACAAGGGTTCAGATTGCGTCCAGAAAACGTTGAAATTCCACTTGTGCCAATCGAAAAAGTGTTGCTTCCACCTCTGCATATCAAGCTTGGGATTGTTAAAAATTTCATCAAGACCCTAGATCCTGAAGGCAATGCATTCAATGAGTTGAAGCAAATTTTCCCAAGATTGAGTGGAATGAAAATAAAAGAAGGTTTGTGTGAAACTAAATACGTACCAATCTACCTAACTTATTCAACTTTCAACACATATTATTTCGAATTATTTTATTACAGGCATACTCAATGGACCTGACTTTCGACGCTTGATGAGAGACCAACAATTCAAAAACAGTTTGTCGAATTTGCAGCTCGTTGCTTGGGATCGCGTCAAAGGAGTCATCGAAAATGTACTTAGAATTCATCGTGACGAAAACTGGCGCATACTCGTTGAAAATATGCTCGTTGCTTTTCATAACATCGGTGTAAAAATGTCTCTGAAAATTCATTTTTTACATTACCATGCAGACAAGTTTGCCGAACAATCACCATGTGAATCAGGTGGGCATGGTGAACGGTTTCATCAGGTGAGCACTTGTATAGTGGAAAAAAACTAGATTCTCTAATAGGAGATATTTGCTGAAATAAACAGCAAGATGAAGATGGAGAAGAAGAAGAATGAACATGAATTTATATGTTTATTTGTTGAAAATTGTTGTAATTGGTATGAAAATTTGAGTTAAGATCATGATTGTGCGTTTAAAGTTTTTGATTTTACTATAGGAAATGTGTTTTCTTTTCTTATTTTGAGATTTTACAGCGAAATTCCCTCGATTATTCTATTATTTAGACGAAAATTAACGAAAAAATGGCTAAGAAATGGAGTTTTTTGGTAATTTTGTTAAGAAACGGTGTTTGAATGAGGTTTTTCTATAAAGGTATATTCAGAAAAGTTGTTCGACAGGATAATAGCTAAAACTTTGCCGAAGACAGTGAAGCGATATTCCGAACTGTTTGGGAATTACAAGCATTATAATGTAGTGAAGTCATAAGCGACGAACCCTACTAAAATCAGCTAACTTCAAAGGCGAATATCTCCTAAACAAGAACTAACTTCCAAAAACGGTGGTTACCACTGGATTCAGCGTACCCGATATAGGTTTACTAGGTATGTCTCCCGCGTGTTAGAATTTTGAACTAGCACAGTGATGTCAATACGTCTATTTCAGTATATGCGTCGATAACGAAATCCTCCTCTTCAGCAGGTTGCACCTCAGTATGGATTCATACTCAAAACTGAATTCACTAATTCGCAATGTCCATAATTAACAACAATGGAATTTTGACATGTAACAGTGGTATGTTTATGATCACAGAATATTACAAGTATGAACAAAAATTTTGCATCGCTAACGTTTTTATTGTTATTAGGGAATGGGGATACTCTGCCAGAATTGCCTAGGTGTTTTCCACTAGAACTCCGGAACTGTCGAGAATAGAGGGACTTAAGTGGTATGAAGAAAATACTGCTTTTGTGACACCGGGTGGCCCAATATGGTTGTCTAAGAAGAAAACATACTTTTTGAGGAAAAACTGAAATTTAAAACTTTGACACCAGGTTGAAAAGTGAGCAATTAAATTTTTAGATACAATTTTGTATTTCCGTGATAGGAGATGTTGAACTAAGCGAATTGTCACTGTTCATGGCCTTCTAGAACGAAAGACTAAAAATGCCAAAAAAAGATGGTGTCCCATTTGAAAATCAAAAATTGGTATCGTTTCCGGCATAACCGGAAATTTTATCAAATATTCCAAACATAAAAAAGTTACAGGGGTGTCCCTAGTTTCAGTTATACCCTGTATAAAACTGTCGCCAGGACATTTTTTCCCCTTAATATTTCTAAGAATCAAGAAAGATGAAGTAAAGTATTATATCAATATACATTTGATACTTTCCTCATTTTTAGTTCTAAAATACGACCGGTTTCGACCGTCAGGACATTTTCAAGTGGTCAAGTACAGGGAATAAACTTACTTAAATAGATACTAGCTGTTTAGCTGGCTGTTATTGATTGTTTTGTCGTTTTTTGTATGTTCACATATTGGAGGCGCATCAGAGGATAAATGATCTTTGAATCTAGTTTCAAAACTCCTACCTTATCTCCCAATTTAAACTACAGTACACTCATTGAAAGTGATTCTGTAAACTCCTGAATTTTTGAATTTATCTGTTAAAGGTAGTTATGTTAAATTTGAAAAAATAGCTCAAGTTATTGGATAGGGGACCAGCGTAGTTGGACTTAGTGTATTCTTTTAAGTAAGCATCTTTTATGGAATATAATGATTGTGCTATTTGATGTTATCCGATTTGAGGAACATTCATGCTCTGACAATAATTTTCCAACATGTGAACATATAAAAACCACTAAACAACCATCGATTAACGTTATTTAAAATCAAAATTCTTCGAAAATTAAACAGATGTGGCCGTTACTAAATGATATGTAATTCACATTATGAGCATTGCGAGTATTACTGAGTAAAAAATAGTTATTTAACCCATATAATCCTGAAGTTGCTTTTGGTCTAATATATGCGTCTTTTTGAGAGGACAGTAGTACTGAAACATACTCATATGAAATCATCGTTTGATTTCAAACAAAGTCTCCATTCTCATCAAAAGAACTCTGAACATTTAATAGTATGATGAGAAATAAAAACATCTTTTGGATGCAAGCCAACTTCACATTTTCGGCGGAGAAAATTTGCTCTTTTATGGCATACTAGACATCGTCGCTGATTGTTTAAAAAACTAAGAAGGGATCCAGTCTGTCATAACGTGAAAACTCGTGAAAATTTCTAGGAGCTTTGGAAGATCCTCTCTTTCTTATTCTCTTGTTAGATTCTAATAGTACAGTTGCTACAGATCTTTTGAATTCCAGTTGGTCGAGTTTTCCGCAATTGTCCTCATTTGAACGCCAAAAATTTTGCACGGCCATGTCAATGTAATGAACAATTAAAGGAAAATATGTTTTCTTCCGCTGGTGCTATCTCTTAGTAGTGTCACCGAAATTTTGTTCGCCACCATTCACCTCCCTTATATTTTTATTGCAGAATTTTATAAGGCCTGGTTAATTTATATAAATATATTTAGTTTCAGATTGGGAATACCTCTTCACTCTATTTACTGGAAACACTGTTGAAGTATTTGATGCAATATTCGGAACATTGTTGCCTTCCATTTGGTGATGATGATTTCATCATATGCCAAATTATGCTCAAAATAACCTCGATCTTTTTTTTTCAGTTCACTAACTAAATAGGGGGATGGTGGAATTCAGTGTTCCAGTAGCTTTGGAAGGTCCTCTCTTTTTCATTCTCTTGTTAGATTCTAATAGTTCAGTTACTAAAGATCCTTTGAATACTAGTTGGTCGAGTTTTCCGCCAATGTCCTTATGTAAGCACCAAGAGTTGTCTACAGCCATGTCAATGCAGTGAGCAAAAAAAAGGAAAATAGTGTCACCAAGATATTGATCGTCTCGGTCTACCCCTCCCATATGAGGCATTAGATGCTACCTTCACAACATTGTTGTCATTCCATTTAGTGATGATGATTTCCAAAGGTATGCACAAATTAACCTGGATCTTCATCATTAGTACACTTGAACTAGATATTTTGACATAGAATAAGACTATGCTTCAGACACAAAAAAACTTCAATGAAGATTTGATTGAATTTTTCAATTGAAGAAGATGCTTTTGCACAAGCTGCAAGCCCAAATCTAAAAGACATTCTCTTGTCTTTTGTATATTCTTAGTGTTGCTTTGATATATTACTCTAGCATTGATAGCCCCGACGTTCATCATTGAAAAAAAATAGTTAGTGGCCACCTTTTACTGTTACGTCATACGTCATAATTTCCACATACTTCGTCAACCACATCTACTTCGCATTTGGTGAAATTATAAAAATTTATTGTCTCAGGTTTTTTTTGCTTCTCCAGTGCTTTCAGTTATTTTATCGTCGTGGGGAAGCGTTCTTCGGTATATATTATAATATGATAGTGTCCTTTTGAAAACCAAATTTGGTAGAAAAGTTTTCAGATTTTCAGTATCTACAAACGCAGGTGTAAGCTCAGCTTTTTTTATTATAGTGCCAACGGAAGTAAATTTGTGATTTTTCAACAGTAAGTCATCAGTGGGAAACTGGTAAACCAGTTGTCGAAAGTCACATTTCGGTTAGTTTGACTGATGGGTGACACTAATTTGTCAACAACATCGAACGGTGAATAGGATACTTGGAATGGGCCATCTTGTTGACCCGCATTTTGTTACATATTCACCACGTAATATGATTTTGCATCAACTATAGCGAATATTTTCCATTCGTACTTTGAAGGTTTATTTGGCATATATACTCGAAAAGGACATCGACCACGAAATACAGGTGTTCATCTATGGTGACGTACTCGCTAGGAGAATAATCGCCTTGTCAGTTTTCAACAAACTTAGCAAACAATGCTCTAATGTGAGTAAATTTATCAATTTGTAGCCTAATTTGTCTGTTATTGGAATTTTTGCAGAGATATAACTCTTCTAAATATATTAATACCCAAACCATAAGTTTTACATAGGTCCTCTAGATTCAAACGATTCGTTGTGTTCACCCTGGATAAGAAAAAGAGACCCAAATGAAAAAGTTCTCCGTTTTCTCGCAAGTGGAGGGGATAATTTCGTCGGACTTTTATGTTTATACGAATTTTTCCATCGCGTTCGCAATATTTTCATTTCTGTTGAACGACGGGAAAACTGGAAAATCTTTGATTCAACGAACGGCTATCGGCGGACTTTTGCAAAATTGCGCTCCATTTTTCTCATTCCGAATATGTCTGTCGGCCAGAAATTAACTAACGTCGTGCTGTCAAACTAAGTGGTTACCGGGAGAATAGATTTGGGTGTCGAACGATTCCTACATATCTCGAGATCGAATCCGCGAAAAGAAATCGTTACTCTAAGACTTAATATCCAATTTCTTTTACCACATAATTGCGCTGATCATCATAAAGATCCCGAATAGTAGCTTATTGGTATATCTTATAATAATAGTAATAATTCCTGTTCCTTGGAACAGGCCTTTCCTTGGAACAGGCCGTACTACTGAGAACTCTCACCCCTAATTATGTTTTCCGATCTGGTTCGTGCTGCTCGGATGGGACAAATTTTTGACCACATAGTTTTCTTATCTCTTCCCATGAAACAATTTTTTAATGGCGTTGCATTAGATGATGTTGTTTGATTATAATCTTATTCGTATTCTGAATAGACGCCTCCGCCATCGTCAGCTTCATACAAATTATCTTCCCGTTCTGATTCAGAATGATGTGCACTTTCTTGAACTATATCTTCATTTTCAGAATCGCTCAAATCGACAAAGTCTGCATCATTCTGCAGATCATGCCGTAAGGCTTTATTTGTTGCTCTTCGTAACTCGTTTCTCTAAATAACGAACAAAAAAAATTATAAAACCTAAAAACTAACCCCACATCACAAAACATAACTGTATGACTTGAAGAAAAAAAAATAGTGTGGTAGGATAACTATCACCAAAATTGTCTATAATCGATAACGTCAGTGGCGTTGTGGCTTGAAAATCACCAAGTCGAACTTCGCTCTCAAATACCAAATATGTAAACTCACTTAGAGCTAAGAGACAACTGAGACAGCAAAATTCAGTTCAACATTTGAAGGCTCTGAAGAGGTGGGGGCGCTGACAGTCTCCGTGTTTTTGTGATGCGCAATTGAACACCTGATTTCAGACAACCCTCCATCTGTGTCACGCCACTGGCTAACAGTCTGATGCTCATAACCAGGCTATCAGATTGTGTGCTTACCGGCATCTGAATCTTTCTCAGACTTTCTTTTACTTCACCTTTGGACTAATTAGTCGTTCTTGAAAATCTTCTTCAATTGTAGTTGAAATAATTAAATTATATTATTGAAACCCTCTAGTGAACAATTAGAGATATATCTTCATCTTGTGTACTGTGTAGTGACCTATATCAAAAAAAGAGATTCCCTAGTAGAGACTCGTAGACAGAGATTCTCATTAAGAGACTCGTAGGTGGAGCTCAGAGGTTGAGATGATACAACTTCCATCTGGAGTCCAGAAACCCACATATACGCAGCAGCAAAAACAATTTTAACTCCTAAATAATTGGGGACTATAACATAGACAACCTCAACTCATCTCTTCCACCAAGATAAGTCTTATTGACTGTAAATATATGAAGAAGCATTTGTGACATTGTGTACCATAATTTATGTAATTAAATATCTGAACTAAACTTCATTGACTTTTCTTTCAAGATTTCAGTGACAATTATTGGATCAGAGTCTCAAAACTCATTTTTCTCTGGGATTAACCAGTAAAAATTAATTTTTGTTACAATTTCAACCCCACCACACCAACGCTGGATTAAGCGGCGATTAATTATAAACCTTACTCTAAATGTTTTTCTATGGAGAGTCCTTATATTGACAATTTACAAGCATATTTGCCCAAAAAATGGCACATCAAAAGCTAGTGGAGATTTTCTTAATTCAAAAAAGATTTTTGGTTCTACCAATGACCCTAACGGCGCATTATAACGAGATTCCAGAAAAAATATTCACAAAAAGATTCAGATATATCTGGGTGACCGTCAGAAACGTTTCAATATTTATTCACATTAAAGGAACAATATTTACAAATTCATATGAGACATGAGTTTTGTCGATGGAATTTGAACGAATAAAAACATCCCAAAAATGGCTACTTTATTTCATTTCAAAACATAAAATATTCCATATTCACACAGCTGTGAATTGCTGATATATCCCCTCGAACATTAACATTTTTCAACTCGCCATTTTTTAGTATTATTCTGATACAAAGATAAACATAAACACAAACTACTTATCAAGTGTAGCAAAATTCTGTTTCGATTTCGAGGATATATGGGATTCAATTAAGCCATTAGCCTTTAAACTAAATATCTAATTTCAAAAATTCGGGTTTATGAAGTCGGCGTCGGCTTCGTAGTATCCTTTAGTAGGTACACAAACGTTTTGTCCGAGGGAGTATTTTCTCGGTAAATTAGTTTGGTGAAATATGAGTTGAATCCTCCCTAACTTCGTATCTGCTTTGAAAAACCGGCCCAGTAATCACATATAAGTGCTTAATTTCATTTCCTCGGTTTTCATTGCAGCCATCTGTGAGAATGATGGCCAAGCTTTCCAGTTAAAAACGGACACCCGTCATTATATATTTAAATTGCCCGTTAATTTTTCTAATTATCTCCTTGATTCTTGAATTCATCATTTTCCGCATAATTTTCATTTTAACACTCTGACTTTATATAACGTTTGGGCAGTAAAATAACGGGATTACCAACGAATTGAGCGACATTTTTCAACCCAGCAACGAATATGTGATTAAAAGTTACATTTTTGGTCAAGTGGGGATTGACATAAAGCATCATTTCACAAGGCATTGTGAATGAACTGACCAAAAAGCAACAAATACTAGTCCGGTCAAATTAGACCAAATAATTAGAGTGAAGATACATAAATTACCATGCAGCTGAAAATCCTAGAAATAGTTCAAAACATGATTAAAAACGACATTAAAAAATTCTAAATTGTTCCGGTTCTTGTAAAAAATTTATTGGAGGTCAATGTTCAAAGAATTTACATTTTTGCGATGTTCACCAGAACAATGAGGTTTAACGTAAAATTACAAAAGGCACAAATTGTAAACTATGAAGTTCTCCCTAAAAAACACTTATGAATAGTTGTTTCCTTAAAGATCTCGCTTCTGAGATACAAAGAGATGAAAAGTTGTAATCGTGATAATATGCATAAGTACACATGCAACATCAGAATGCGTGAAACACAGAAGTCTGCTATACACGATTACTTCCAAAAGGTAGATATTGATTAACAACACAAGTACGACATATATCATTGACGAAGGATACTTACTTCACTGTTTTGTGTGTGATAGCGAAGAAACATTGAACGATATCTATACTATTGAAGTCGTTTCAGGAATAATCCGGAGGGACAATGGTAGTTTGAACCGGGCAGAGACGGAGCCCTGAGGATTTTTTCGAAAATTTTCGCCGAAACGTCGCCGAGAGAGAACGGTGAGTCGAAACGGCGAGATTTCTTCGGAATCGAAAACTTCGGTCTTTCTGAAGGCGATTGGAACGATCGATCGAGCGAAAATTCAGAAAGAAAGCGAAAATGAAAAAGGTCTCCGATTTTTCGCGAGTGTAGGGGATAATTTCGTCGTACTTTTATGTCTATAGAAATTTTTCCATCGCGTTCGATCGTTTCAAAATCTGGACAAAGAGCAAGCCTCGAGTTTCGCATGTTGCGACGCAATAGTTTCATTTCTGTTAAACGACGAGAAAACTGGAAAATCTTCGATTCAACGAAGGGCTATCGGAGGACTTTTGCAAAAGTTCGCTCTATATTCCTTATCCCGAATATCTCTGATGACCAAAAATCAACTAACGTCGAGCTGTCATAATAAGTGGTGTTCTTGCACCCAGGTAGCGTGTAAAATTTAATGCTCTCTCTCTTTTGAATTCAAATATTGAGTACCACCAACATCTAGAATATAGTGCTCTCTCTGTTCTGAGTGACAATCGAATCTAACCTTATTTCAATAAGTATTTGATTCGATCTGTCAAAATAAGTAATTACGATTTTTTTTAATGAAAAGTTTAATGAACCTTGAAATAAACTTAAATATGTAAGTGAACTTAGTTTGACATTTATTTTTCCATTTTATGTATATTTTGTTTAAGAAAAGAAACGATAAACTTTCAAAACTCATAAATTTAACATTTTGTGGTTATTCCAACCTAAACAATGTAATTCTAACGAAACGTTATAATTAAAAGGAGTTGAGGAGACTAACAATAATGTTGGAAAGGTAAGTGAATGTAATTTGAGGTGCATTTAAGTATTTTAATGTATAATTTTTCAACATACTCGAGAAATGTACTCAGAATCCACATATTTCATTTTTCCTTCATAGTTATTTTAACCTGTCCTGGAATTACTAAGATTATATATAAAGATAATATTGTTTGTGGAAGGAACTCGATGAAGTTTTCGTTAAGTCATTTATATTATGTATCATATAAATATTAAAAGCTATCCACTGAAGGTTATATCTGTATTTAAAATATTTCAAACTGGATGTCAATAAGACATTCAAATTGAATTTTCGCTTCAGTTTATTCAAGAAGAAGTACGTTTCTATTCTACAAGTATCCAAATGTAAAAGTAAATGAAATTCAATGAGTTTGATAATGTTCAAGAAAGTTTGAACCTAAGAAAATAAGATCTCAAATTTGCACAAAAAGTAATAATTGTGAGTTCCATCTATTCATAACTCATAGTTACTCTTTCTCAGGAAATTTTATCAAGGTTGTTGAATGAAGGACAGGAATTCGTCATTGAGTTAAAGTTGAAAGTTTATCTGTTATAGATGTGTGATAGTGGGAAACATGATGTTGAAATATGTGGAAGTTACATAGGAAGTTTCATTTTGTACAACCACAACTTTCAATCAAGAAATAAGAAAGTCACAGAAATCGTGCTGCTGCTTTTGTGAATAATATTTTGGAGAAAATTCAACTACTACTTGAAGAATGCTATGCAATTTGACAAATTTTGTTATAGGTAGTTGTACTATAGGTATTTTATATAATCATATAAAACGTTCAACACGTTATGTGGAAAAATGAAGTTGTTTTAATTAAATTTCTTCCTTTCATTTTAATTTCATAGTATATTATAAAGTTTCACAAGAAATTGAATTGAAGAGAAGTGAAATTGAAGAATTGAAATTTCAATTATTAGAGAGCAAGTTTATAAGAAGCTGACTTCTCGAAACCAACCGCCAACTTGAGAGTTAAGGATCTAGGAAATTGACAGTTACAAGATACAGTTTCACTGAAACTGATATATAGTTACCATCATTGTATTGTTTATGGTCCATAACGTAATTTACAAATTTATGGATCTCATTTCTGCTTTCAACAAGAACATTTCAATTCACAAAATTTTTGTTCTATCGGGTGAGTAAATTGTGTGAATTTTGGTCAATTTGAATTTATACAAAATAGTATAGGGCAATCACATGAGGTGAAATTTCTATGTATTCAGTAGTGTACCTTTATGTGATAACTAATTTCTCGCTTTTGTCTTTTGGATACTCCCAAGAAATTTTAGTTTGAGAAGAACTTTTATTTTCTATTTCATTAATATACTTGAGAAGTCATTCTTCCATCTTGCAGTTTTAAGCTCATATTTGTTATATAATTCATGAATCTGATTCGATTCATATCTGATCTAATACGAATCAGAACTGTTGAGTAAAAATTGAAAGTTCGAAACTATAGATCTGCTTATATCGATCTTTCTAAAGTATATATTTAATACTTTTGGATTAAAATTTGGAATATTATGATTGAACAATTTGGATATTTGAATCAATGTTGGAATATTTTTTTCATTTTATGCTAGCTCAATTGGAGAAAATTGAGATTTTCAATTTGAATGTATCTATGTAATGTTGTGTGACTAGGGCGTTGAACATTCGTAATACGTTAGTGGGTACGTACAAGTCAATTTTGTTCACACGAGGTGTTATATCGTTTGTAACTACCTATGTTTGTTCGTTCATGTAACCGTAATAAATGACCTATGCGTTACCCTACGTTCGACGTAAGCATATGCTTTGCTGTGTACGTTGAAAACGCAAACGTATCGGCTTATTTAACGACGCGTTGGCATTACTAGCTGAGATTTCTAGATTATGCTTCATCACTTTCTTTCGAAAATGAATTTGTAGTATAATTATGAGTTATTAAAGAGTTCCTTTCGCGAAAAATGATGATTTACAGCTGGCCAGTGAGGTTCTGGTATTACGAACTACAGGCAAGAGTATTTGTGTTAGAACACAGACAGAAAGAATTGAAAATTCAGTAAAAAAGTTTATGGCTAATGATGAAAAAATGCAATACAAGTAAGTGAACCTATCAAGTTTCACTCAGCTCAGACATTTTTCTCTTCATATTCATCATATTTGTAGATCAGCGATTGAGGAGGAAGTTGATGAATTGGATGATTGAGTTTCCACTATTTCTGGTATATTAGGAGCTGCAGCCAGCCTTTGGATATGATTTCTCCTGAATCTGAATAAGGATTCAAACTCCACTTTAAGGAAATCATGTAAATTAAACAGTCCATATAAATCCTGACGATTCCCTAAATTTTCATTGTTGTTTAATACATGTGGCACAAAGGCATCTTATATATCGTCATCATTTTCGTCATCAATTAAAAGACCTAAATTCAATATATCTTCCATAATTAGCCTAATTGAAGTTTTGGAATAATTTGAACAGAATACTGATTTGAGGTTAGGAAGAAGGAAATGTTCCTACGTAACGGCTAATGAATGTAGTTATGCTTAAAGTAAAATTACAGCCATTCTTTATGTCACTACGTTACCAGATTCTTACGTTTGCTTTAGAGCTTTACGTCTACGTTGATGACATTGGCTTTAATTCTCTAATAGGACATAGTGGTATTGGTAATTAGACGCAAGTGTCTCATTTTAGGCTCTTGTTGATTGTGCAACACCTGCATTCAGCATTGACAATGCTGACTTCTGCTTCCTCCTTTTTGGAGCGTCAAATTGGCCGTACACGTACAGACGGACTTCTATCAATAATTTGAAGTACGTCTGTACTGGAAATATTATCTTTGAAGAAAGATATCGAGTGCGTTAGGATTAATTCATTGGATTTATCGGATTTAAGCAGTCAAGGAGCTATTGTGTACTCTTTATTTTATATCTACTAGCTTTCGGAACTATCTTGTTCTTCTTCATTTATCCTATAATATAACATCAATTAATATAACGATCAATGAACAGTTAAAAACCGACAACTAACATAAATGTTGAGGTTAAAAAATTGAGTTCATCTTATTGTGAGGTACCATGTAAAAAGCATATACTTCTGCAATCTACAAATTACATATATCTATGTAATGGTAATCGTCAATACATAATATATTTTAAGGTTTTTGTATAGTCAAATTTACTGAACTTCGCAACCATTTACATTCGTTTAGATTTTAAAATTTATTTTTCTTGTCAATCTATTCTCAACATTTACGTGAGTTTTCGATTTTTAACTGTTCATGTGATTATTATATTAATTATTTGTTATATTAAAGGATACCTGAAGACGGACAAGATATTGTCCGAAAGCTAGTAGATATGAAATGAAGAGTACACAATAGCCCCTTGACTGCTTAAACCCGATAAATACAATTATATTGTATTATATTTTTTTATTTAACAATTTTTTTCTTTCAAGGAGTAGTTTTTTCATCAAAGTGAAATTTTTATTACATCGTCTCAAACTTTTTCTTCTGTGTGTTGCATGTCGTCTGATGTTCGGTCGCGCAGTAAGGGTAAAGTGAAAGGCGCTCGTCAGAGCAGCTAAGGCCATTATGGCGGCGCCTATAGTTCGTAGCAGCTGACCGTGTAGTGTATAGATTATTAGTCATTCGTGCCAATGGTCCACGCTACTTTGTTTTCAAACGGTTTTATTTAGCTCACCCCGTTTGTTTTATTTATTCTTGGGTCAAATTTAGTAATTCAAATTTCACCCTCTTCCTGTCAACCGATTAATCTGAAATTTTGTATACACTTTGAATTTTGGTGACAATACAATTATATTTATTCATTATCATTATAAATACAAGATGGCCGCCGCTACAAAATGGCGGATAATTTATGTTTTATTAATCCCATCAATATGGGTATCGAATGAAAGGGCTCAACAAGCAGAATACAATATACTATAAAAAATTGAAATCCAAGATGGCGGCCGCTACAAAATGGCGGATAACATAGCTTTTATCAATCCCATCAATATGGGTATCAAATGAAAGGGCTCAACAATCAGAATACAATATACTATAAAAATTGAAATCCAAGATGATATCAACAAAACTGGGGGTTTGTCAGCGGAACTGAAAATATTTGTGGGGGCAAAAGTCATGCTACGGTCCAATATTGACGTTTCAAAGGGAATAGTAAATGGCGCTATAGGCTACACCACCGAAATCGTTTGGCGTCAATTTCGTCGAACTCAGATGTATGCAACAGATGTACCTTCCGTCCGAATTGATTTCGCAAGAGACGGAGTACATCTTATACACCCGAAAGCCATACAGTTTCCAGCTAAGTACAATTATGGGACAGCTGAAAGAAGAATGTTGCCTTTAATACTATCATGGGCTCCTACAATACATAGAATGCAGGGAAGCACTGTGGATCACGCAGTCGTATACTTAGGTGCGAAACTGTTTGAAGAAGGTCAAGCCTACGTGGCTCTTAGTAGAGTAAGATCTTTGCAGGGACTACGTATAGAGGAGTTGGATTGCAATAAACTAACGGGCAAGAAACCTTGCAATAATGAAGCACTAAATGAATTAAAAAAATGCGAAATAAAAACTAAAAACTAGAAAATAAAAATAGGTAAAAAACTTTTTAAGTTAAACGGTTTTATGTTAAACATACATTGCACTGTTTAAGATAAATGTACTAAAACCAAAATATAATAAAATAGATACAGTCGTGGGAATTATAAACATATGCATAGACTAGACTAAAATAAAACCGTGCGGCACGTCAATTGTCTACAATCGTTGATTAAAATGTTTGTTTTGTAATGTTACACTATAATTATTAGGCAGTTGTGCAACCGACAACGATGGACGTGTGATAAGTAGGGCTAGAATGTGGAAACAAGCTAGCAAGCTCGATTATAAGCGAGTTTTAGGGTTTCATAGTGGTGAGCGAGTAGTACTTTTGTCATATATTTTGTCGATTAAAGACAAACAACAATCAGTGAAACGATTCCTCGCCAGCCAGCAGTGTGAATGTCCAACGATAAACTAGTTAAAACATCTCTTTATTTACATGGAGTGTATAACTATTAGAATTTCCATGAGCAAGAAAATAGTAAATAATTTCCTCACCGTCTGCGGGCCAACTGCCTAACGACGAATTAAACGATTCTTCTATCGCACATTAAGTCGATAATTTGTAGACAATTGACGTGCCCCACGGTTTTATTTTAGTCTAGTCTATGCATATGTTTATAATTCCCACGACTGTATCTATTTTATTATATTTTGGTTTTAGTACATTCATCTTAAACAGTGCAATGTATGTTTAACATAAAACCGTTTAACTTAAAAGTTTTTTACCTATTTTTATTGTCAGTGTTTAATGTAAATATTGTTCATCAGTGTTCAATGTCCAATGTAAGTCACTGTTCACGTAATTCCATAAAATATTGGTTACATTTATAAACCATGAAAATGATTTAGTTTAAATTGATAATAGAATGATTGGAAATAATTGAAAAACGGATCAAAATGACTCATCGATAATAAAATATTGTTTTCTGTTTTTAAATATGTGTACTCAATCTAAGTAATGGTTGATTATTATGTATGTCATACCCTAAGACACAGAGTTCAATAAAAATATTAGTTGGAGACTTTTATCATTACTCCTCATCATACCAATTTTCCAAGAATAAAATTGAGATTGATAAAGCTATTTTCATACCCTTAATGAAATATTATTCAAAAATTTTCAGTTACATATCTATAATGTGAAAATAGTTTCATGAAACCACACATTCCTTTTATTACAAATCTTTCTTTTCTTTTTTCCGGATCTGATTCTTTTAAATTAACAACAGTTTTTTGTATTGCTCATTCACTATTTCGTTTTGTAAACTTGTGAGTATAGAAGCCAGTCTATTCAGAGTTTTCCTTTAATTTTATTTATATGCGTATTGAACGCAGAAGAGGAGGCATTCGCCCAGCATTGACTGTGGGACGCTATAAACTAGATTTAATTAGAAGATGTATCCCACTGCGTTGGATTTTTGCAATGACTGTCGGTTTTTTTTAACTAGGACCAGCTGAGGGTTAGATGTCTGGAAGCAGAAAATCTGAGCAAGCTGGGAGACAGTTTCCATCTCCATAAAAAAGTCAGAGAAATCGCTGGAATATATAACAATAAGAGTGTAAGTTTCATCAGGAATGAAGACAATAAAATAATATTGGACACCGAAAAACTACTACTAACATGGAGGAAATACACCACTGGTCTTTTCCTAGATGTCAGATCAGGAAACCCCGAAAACGAAATAACAACGCTATCGGGACTAAGTTTACTTAAGAGTGAAATCAAACATGCTATAACTCTGATGAAAAGCAACAAAGCTCCGGGCCCTGATGATATCTACTCGGAAACATTTCATTTAGTTAGCGAACAAAACCTCGATATCATAGTCCGACTCTTTAACAATATTTACGACACTGGACAAATTCCCGAGCACTGGCTCCGTTCTACATTTGTCGCACTTCCGAAAACAAACAACGCAACAGCGTGTAAAGATTACCGCCTCATTACTCTAATGAGTCATTTCCTCAAACTCTTCCTTCGAGTTCTACACACGAGACTATACAGGAGGTGCGAGGAAGTGAGTGGTGTAAGTCAGTTTGGACTTAAGAATGGTTTTGGAACAAGAGAAGCCATCTTTAGTCTCCAAACATTAGTGCAGAATTGCCAAGACCAAAGAAAGAACGTTTTTCTGTGCTTTATCGACTACGAGGAGGCATTTGATAATGTGAAGCACGACCTCCCCATATCATATCTTAGAGACTTGGGGCTGGATGGAAAGGATATCAGACTTATGGTAATCTATACTGGAACCAAAAAGCAGAAATCCGAATTCAAAATGCAGGAACAACTGAGGATTTTGAAATAAGAAAAGGCGTCCGCCAGGGGTGTATCTTATCTCCGATGTTGTTCAACTTATATGTGGAAAGAGCTTTCATCGAGTCAATCTCCGACAGTCCCATGGGTATTAAAGTAAATGGAATTCCCATCAACAATATTCGATACGCGGATGATACCGTGATACTGGCAGATAGTGCAAATGACCTGCAAGCTCTACTAGATAAGGTCAATCAATAAAGCCAGAGATTGGGTTCGAAAATTAACATCCGTAAATCCAAATGTATGGCCATTAGCAGAAACGATGCCCCAAATGCCATAAAATCTATAAATGGAGAAAACATTGAACAAGTCACTCAATTTATATACTTGGGATGCATGATCAACCAAAAACGGGACCCAGATCAAGAAATAAAATGCAGAATCGAGCATGCTCGAACAACGTTTATAAAACTTAAAAAATTCTTGATTGATAAAAACCTAATTCTCAATCTCAGATATAGAATGGTAAAATGTTACGTCTGGCCCGTTCTCTTGTACGGAGTCGAGGCATGGATGTTCAAAACAGCAATTATAAATAAAATTGAGGCCTTCGAGATGTTGACCCTACGAAGGATGTTGAGGGTATCGTGGGTTGAACATGTAACGAATGGGGATATACTGAGAAGAACTGGTTTGATAGACCGTAAACTTTTCGAAAACATCAAAAGAAGAAAAATTGGCTACCTTGGACATGTACTGCGCGGAGAACGCTATCACTTCCAGCGTCTTATCCTCCAGGGTAAAATAGAAGGAGGAAAAAGAGGAGTAGGTAGGAGAAAACTATCCTGGCTACAAAACATACGACGGTGGAGAGGAATACAGGACTTCCAGACACTACAAAATGCTGCAATCAATAAAATCATATGATGAGTGAAAGGATGGACGCCTACGCAGGAATCTGCATTGCACTTGAAGAAGAAGCTGAGGGTTCCCCATCAGATACTTCAGATCTTCGATTTCTGACATCAAATGAAGCGGCCCACCAAGTTGAATATTTTTTGTAATGGCGCTATGTCGATCTATAATAAATTGGTAGGGCTCTTTTGTTTTCTAATTAGGGTTATTAGTTACTCCAGATCTTTGATTATCCTAGGTTTCATAGTTTTCTCTTCAAACCCAAGCTCTGTACCAAATTTCAGTTCTCTGAGTTTATGAGAAGTACTAGTTCTATTCTGATGATTATGAGTCAGTGTGTGGGTGAATGAGTGAGTGAGTGAATGAGTGAGTGAGTAAATATATGAATACTATATAATGTCACCTAACAATAGGATCTGATACTTAAATTTCGAATATGGTACTTTCAAACGACATAACGGCAGAATGATTAAATAGAAAGTTTTGACGATTGAAATTCCTAAAAGAGAAAACATGAAAAAAAGCAATATATGGAAAAGGCGCATATTCTTTCAATCGCACTGGGAAATACGTGAAAATTATTCCTTTGCTGTGTTTTATATTATCGTAGCCAACCAGCAAAATATTATGATTTATTGGGGAATTTCGGCGTGTTAAAAAGCGTAATATCACGTTGTGAACTCAATATCTGTCTACGGGAGAATTTATTACGTCAGTTTTTGTGTTGGTAATGGAATGATTCTTCAATATTCATATATTCCACCATCAAGTTTTCACAGCGTCGACTCGTTCAGTAAAACACAATTTCGTTTGCAAATTTATACTGAAAATTCAATATCAAATTGTATAATTCCAGATTTGTTTCAATTGCTGGTTTATTATTCATAATAAATGTATATTTATAGTATTTTCGAGCGGCCCAAAATTTGATGAAACGTTTTCTGTATTGTGGAATACAAAGTGTTCTAAAAAAAAGATTTCATAACATATTATTGATTTTGAATGACAAGAGGAAGTTATGAAGATTGCGAATATCCCTGTTTAAGATGGAGAAGTTTATTCAACGTTATAGCTTTTTCGAGCTTTCGCTTATCATCAGACAAGTATGAGATTAAAACGGGAATACGTTTACAATTTTATTATATACAGGTATAGATGAATGGGTTAACAGAACATAAGGTAAAATACATATTAGAGATAATTATTGGGTACCTACGTAATATATCATTGAAAACTACTTAAAAATATCAAATACTGGGGAATAACATAAATTAGTTAAGTTATATTTGTTTATTGTCTGTATTGTGTTTAGCTTTGAATATTTATAAGAATTCAAGATGATTGAGTTTTATTCTTTTTTACTTGAAGGATATGTTGATTGTATATTTATGGAAAGATATGATGTTTTTCGATGCAATATTGTGCCAAAGTGGAGTTTGTTTTGTATTTGCAAAAATGTGAATGATGTTCCTTATACCTAGTGCTAAAGAACCTGTCTCTTCGACCAATATAAATTCCGTTAAAATTGGACATTCTAATTTGTACACTCCTGAAATATCTAATATTTGAGGATCATCTTTGGCATTGAAAAATATATTTGATAGTTCGGTAGTGGATTTGTAGGATGATATTACATTGGATATCATCTGCGTTCTTATTTCTAGAAATTGGGTCAAAATAGGATAATGAGGAATATTCATCAGTGTAGTAGTCAGAACTATTTTGAGTATAAATACTGTATAGGCTGTTTGCATATGTGTTTTTGATTACTCTATCATAGAGGGAGAATAGCCGTTCCTCTGGGATTGTTTCAACTAATAAAATTTCTTTATTTGAATTTACAAGGGAGAGGGTTTAAAGCTTTGTGAATCATAGAATTGAAGGCAGCTAATTTATGTTGAATTGGATAAGAAGAATCAGAAAAAATGCATATGTCTGTGTGGGCAGGTTTATGATATAAAGGGTATTCCAGAATGAGGTATCAATCTCTCGGAATTCGCTACAATTCATCAAAATAATGCCACAAATATACATACAATTTTCTCCCTAAATACATCGCTGCAGAGATATTAACACCTAAATTTTAAAAGACAAATTGTTTCTTTACGATAAAATCTGTGACTTTCGACGAAACTTTCTGAAATTCAAGAAATTGTTGGAAATTATAGTATTTTATAGGATGTTGTTTTCGGTTTTACAATTTCGTCACACATAAGCTCAGGGTGAACTAACCTTAACACTTTTTACCCCTTAAGTTTTTGAAGGATGAGTGTTCTATAAATATAATCAAACTTTTAGATTTTTCATGGTTCACTTTGGTCGCCTTGGCACAGGGGAATTTCCGGTGAATTTTGCATGGCCGTCAACCTGTTGAAGACGGTCAGGAGATCATCAAAGATTTGCCTTCATTATAGTAAAAAAATAACGAGTTCAGTAGGCTTTTTAAATATCCTATCTGAATCTACCCCGTGGCGTACGAAAGTACCCGATCTACTGTACGAATGTACCACGTATGTGGGGTACGTTCGTATAAATATCTCATCGTAGAAAAATAGATATAACCATCTTACCTTTTAAGATAGTAGTTTTGGACTTTTTGGTAACGAATTACAATAGATTGCATAGAAAACAACCATATTTGACTCGATCAATAGTTAATCTACAGATCTTATACCAAGTACAAACAGGTGAAAAGTCAATTATCCTGAATCCTAGTAATATTCAAAGCCGAACACAATACTGACAATAATCAAATAATACTTAACGATCTGACTGATTTATGTTATTACCCAATATTTGGGATTTTATGTAGTTTTAATTTTGTACCAATATACCCAATGTTGATTTCTAATATAAATTTTACGCATTTGGTTTACCCATTTTTGTACCTATCTATAACATAATCGTTAACTTTGTATTTTTGTTTTTAAAGTCATACTTCCCTGATGATGAGCGAAAGCTCGAATTTGCTATAACGTTGAATAAACATTTTCATTTCAAATAGTGATTTTTATACGTATTGATGTTCGCAATCCTCGTAACGTCAAATATATATCACATAATTAACGCCGAACCTATTTCATTTTTGGTTCGAAAATAAATTCTTGGAACTACAGATTGTTTTCGAACGAAAGGTAGATGAAAGACATCAAAGGTTGCAGGTTTTCAAAATACAGGGAGATTACTTGCAATTCGACAAATATTGTCATTCATAGCTCGAAAACATGTTGACCAAACACAGTTATTAGCCTCGTCTTTGTTAGTCGATTCTCAAATAGAGACGAAAGGAAGGTCCGTACTCGCTCCAAACGTTTTATTTTCGAAAAATAGAAAATATAGACTCCTTGTGGGAGTAACCTGGAATTTGTTTTGTACTCCAAAGCTATGATCAAAACTTTTCAGCACGTATACAAATTGTGACGCTTTCCTTATTATCGATGCAAACAACAGTGAAAATATCATGCTCAGCAGTCTTCAGGTAATACAAAATAATATCATGTGAGATCCGAAGTTGATTCACTTTTTGGAACGGATTTTCGGTTGCTTTTATGAAAAAACCTATAATATTCGGATCAGTTACATTATTATTGATATCTCTTTGTGAGGATTGTGTTTCATTTCCAGGAATCTGGGTTTCGAACTGATTAACCATTCCCAGAAATTCTCTTCTCTCTTCACATAACGAGCCCTATTTTTACTATTAAGACCAAGTTCAAAGGAATTGCATTAAATCATAATCACACAGAGAAAGAATGCTATTCCATATTGATGTTTTATTTATTTTATGGATATTCATTTTCAACGAAGTTACATAAAATATGTTTTATACTTTCTACAATTTTATTTTCACAAACGCTACCAGTGGTTTACTACAGAAAAGGAACTTATTTATATAGATACTAGCCTAATGTCATATTAAGTAGTGGAGAGGTATTGATGTCTAGCTGGCTATTAAAGGTGATTTCTCTTATGTTTTTACAAATTGTGTAAATTTACAGACATTCTTATTCTTTCTTTGTCGCAATTATGAAGAATTTCGATATTATCTAATATAATTGAACATTTTGTGATACTTATATGCACTTATTACAGAATTATTATTATCACAGAATAAGTTTTCTTTAAATCAGGCTTCGAAACTCCTACCAGTGTGCCCAATATAAGCAACCATACACTCATTGTGAACAATTTTGTAAACTCCTGATTTCTGTTAAGCACTGAATAAAACTTTCCTCAAGTTCAGACCGCTTGAAAGAGGTAATTATTTTAAAATTGAAGAAAAAGTTGCTTAAGTTATTGAAGAAAGTTCCATCTTAGTTGAAACTAGCGTATTTTTTGAAGCATATTTTATGGAATATATTTATTGTGTTATTTAATGTTTTTCAATATGTTGGATAATTTTATCTATGAAAACCGGAAGAATTTCGTTATTTAAGGCAATTTTTCCTATGGTATTTCAATTTTGTTGATTTAATAAATGAAATTGTCGGTCCTTTTTTGTTATTGTCAAGTCTGAAAATTTTATTGAGTTATTAATTTCTTTTTCTGCTGTAAACTTAATTTAAGTATGAACTTTATTTAGAAATTGCAGAAATTCATCAATTTGCCATGGAAACCAACCAGAATATCATCTATATCTCGGTACCAGAACACTATAAGTTTGTTCGCTAGGGGGCTATTTATCTTTACTGATATTACTAAGTTATCGATGTATATATGGGCTCTAAGAATGGTCTAATGGGAAGTTCTGATATGTATTGGTGAAATTGTGATTGAAATCGAAAATAATTTTGAGATAGGCAGGATTCCACTGAATTCATCACGATAATCTTGAAACAGGGATACAGAATGGAAAAAAATTAAACTGATTCCAATGAACGCTCAATATCCTAAGTTACACAGACTAATTGAACTGCACGAAGAAGAAATATCCATCAAACCAGTAGAAACATATATAAATATACCTTCAGGTAAATTAACTGAAATGTTCTATCAGTAATTTATTCCACTAACAAATTTCCGTTAACACACAATTTTGAACTCTGATGAATATTTACAAAACACTCCAGCCTCGAAAACACAGAAAACCTTAAATTAGTTTCATATAATAAAAAACATGTGAACAAATATTCCAAAAAGTGAATGCCCTCAGATAGCCAACGAAATATTTGCCAAATGTTGCCGATGAGTTCAATATCCTTCTAAAATAAAATGTATATATATATATATATATATATATATATATATATATATATATATATATATATATATATATATATATATATATATATATATATATATATATATATATATATATATATATATATATATATATATATATATATATATATATATATATATATATATATATATACAGTGTGTTCCAACGAAAATTTGACATATCCCTATAACTCCGAAACATTAGCGAAAACACCAAGACACGTCGATTTTTGTTTCGAAGGGGAGCATTTTTCGAAATAATTCGAAACTTGTCAGATCAACCCCTACCCCAGCAACCCTAACTTTGAAATTTATCATAGGGAATGAGGGTCGAGTGGCACCTTACTGAAAAGGTCTGTCAATTCTCCACCTTGATTTGTCATTTTTAGAATTTTAAATTAACATACAGGGTGTCCAAACCAAGGGTGAAGTTGAATTCCTGGAAATCCCAAATACTAAATGAAATAGATTTATTTTGGCATAATGCAAGCGCAGGTTTATGCTCGGTCTAGAAAAACGACCTACACTTGTGAATTTGGAGTTGGTGCAATCAACCCCCTATTTCCAGCATCCCCAACTCAAAAATCATTCGATCGATAATAGGTCAAGTGGCACCTCGTTGGAAAGGTACTGCAATTTTCTCTTCGAATTTGGTATTTTCGAAATTCAGAATCATCATACAGGGTGTCCCGAAGCAGGAACATTGAAAATCCAAATAACTTTTTGAAACTGGTTCATTTCGGTATACGAGAACATGTTTGATCCGAGAATAGGACTTTCTTGTGTGGATATAGAATTTTTGCAATCAACCCCCTCCATTCATCATCCCCAACTTGAAAATCATACAAATAATTCAAGTGGCATATCTTCAGAAAGGTTTTTCGAATTCCAGAATGATTAAAGCATTTCATTCAGTTCGGCTCTCCATACAGGTTGTCGCTTTCGAAAAATTCAATATCGTCATTTGAAATTATCAACTAAAATTAATTCGAAACTGTTAAAAGTATTGGGGTACGATGTGTTGAGCATCAATTACGAAGAAATAAAGCTGATTTCTGCATTGAAAATGTTCACATTTTTTCATTTCCATCTGGCGTGCAGTCATCTGTTATTTCTCATTTTTGCAATGGAATATTATTATTATTCAGATCAGTTCCTCATTATTGTTGTTGTTCGTCAGTTGAAATTAATCTGAAAATGGTTTATTCCACTGAGGAAAGGGTCAAAATTGTATCGACGTATTTTCGAAATAACAGTTGTGCCAAAGAAACGGCAAGGATATTCGATAGGAACCATCCTGAAAGAGAAAGGGAGTCAGTCACCAGTACGTTAAATATTTGGTTGACAAATTCCTAGCTACGGGTTCGGTGGCAAACAAAAACATGAACTGTCAGAAATGAGGCAACGGAAGTGGCAGTAGTGGGTCATCTACAAATGGAGAATACTACTTCGATCAGAAAACTATCTCGTCTGACTGGTGTATCAGCTACAACTGTCCATAGAATCGTGAAACATCACAAATTTCACCCTACAAGGTAAAATTAGTGCATGAAATAAACGAAGATGATCCAGATCGTCGTTTACAGTTTTGTGAAAATCTAAGTGAAAACCTAAACGCTAATCCAAATTTTCTGAATAACATCTGTTTTTCTGATGAAAGCAACTTTATGCTCAGTGGTGAAGTGAATAGACATAATTGTCGATATTAGGACACACAGAATCCTCATTGGTTTAGAGAGGCCCACACGCAAAGGCCTCAGAAGTTGAACGTTTGGGCAGGAATTTTGGCAATCATCTAGTTGGGCCTTTCTTTATTGAGGGTAATCTGAATGGAAATGGCTACCTACAGTTGTTAGAGGAACACATACATCCTAGATTGACAGAAATTTTACAGAACGATCCAACTCTTTCTGAGGACGAAATGCGTTTTCAACAAGACGGTGCTCCTCCGCATTATGATGCTCGGGGCGCCAATATTTAGACGAAAATTTCCCAGGAAGGTGGATTGGTAGAAGAGGACCTGTTGAGTGGCCAGCCAGGTCACCAGATTTAAATCCCTAGATTTATTTTTGTGGGGCCATCTAAAATCTAAAGTTTATGCCACAAGACCAGAAAACCTGGAGGAGCTGCGGATGAGGATTATCACAGAATGCCGACTTTTGACTCCTGAAGTTTTCGCTAATGTGAGAAGAGAGTTCGAAAATCGTCTGTATAACTGTATGGAGGTGGGCGGAGGTCATTTTGAACAATTGTTGTAATAATCAAGTTAGTTTTTGTTTTCAATTGAATACAAGTTCAATAAATCTCGTTTTCCTGTTTAGATGAGCATCCAATCAGTTTCTCCATCATCCCTCATCCTGATCCTCACGCCAGAAAACCTCGATTGCCAAACTGAAACCAATGCCTCAGTGATTCAGAAAATAGAAAAATCTTTCTGGAACTTTGCCACTCAACCTGTAATCACTTGTATGATTTTTTGAGTTGGGGATGCTGAATGGAAGAGATTGATTGCAAAAATTCCATATTCATGCAAGAGAGTCTTATTCTCGAATCAAACATAAACATGTTCTCGTATTATACCGAAATGAACCAGTTTCAAAAAGTTATTTGGGTTTTCAGTGTTCCTGCTCCGGGACACCCTGTATGCTGATCCTGAATTTCGAAAATACCAAATTCGAAGAGAAAATTGAAATACCTTTCCAACGAGGTGCCACTTGACCTATTTTCGATCGAATGATTTTTGAGTTGGGGATGCTGGAAATAGGGGTTGATTGCACCAACTCCAAATTCACAAGTGTAGGTCGTTTTTCTAGACCGAGCATAAACCTGCACTTGCATTATGCCAAAATAAATCGATTTCATTTAGTATTTGGGATTTGCAGGAATTCAACTTTACCCTCGGTTGGGACACCCTGTATGTTAATTTAAAATTCTAAAATAACAAATCAGAATGGAGAATTGACAGACCTTTACAGTAAGGTACCACTCGACCCTTATTCCCTATGATGAATTTCGAAATTAGGGTTGCTGGGGTAGGGGTTGATCTGACAAGTTTCGAATTATTCCGAAAAATGCTCCCCCTCGAAGCAAAAATCGACGTGTCTTGGTGTTTTTCGCTAATGTTACTCATTTCGGAGTTATAGGGGGGGTCAAATTTTCGTTGGAAAACACTGTATATATACATATCGGTAACAGAAACATCTGGTACCGATATGTAGATGATATTTTGTAGGGTTCCATGGCACAAATAGGAAAATTGATTAATTTCGGCAATCTCTGAATGAAGTCTATAAAAACATTAAGTTTACAGCAGAAACAGAAATCGATAAGTCAAGTAATTTTTAGACCTGACAGAACAATTTCATTTATATCATCTAAAGAAACAAACAAAACTGAAATAAATATTGAAAATTGCCTTAAATAACAAAATATCCTTCGTTTTTATAGACAAAATTATCCAACGTAAAGAAAAACATCAAATAACACAATAAATATATTCCATAAAAGATAATCGCTTGAAGAAATACGCTATTTTTAACTAAGCTGGTCTTCTCTCCAATAACTTGAGAAACAATTTCTCCAAATTTAAAATAACCACCCCTTCCCGATCAATTATTATTCAATGCTACAATAAAAACAGATAAATTAAAAAAAATTCAGCTGTTTGCAAAATTGTTCGCAATTAGTGTATGGTAGCTTATGCTGGGCAAAATATAACTAATAGACACCATGAACAGGCAAGCGAGACTAGGCGAAGACTGTCAGTGCCAATTTCTGCAAATCTGCGTTTCCGCCTCTTGTTAGAGAAGACGGAAGTATTGCATCATCTCCGAAAAAGAAAGCCGATTTCTTTGCTCTCTTGTTCTCAAACAATTCTGTGCTAGATTCAGATAACGGGATACCACCGAAAATTCCACGTACAAATTCTTGATAGCAGAAATCAAGTTCAGATTCCGCATTGTGAGACGGGCTCTAGAGCAGTTGAACTGCAAGAAGACAGTTGGTCTAGACGAAATACCGCCAATCGTCCTGAGAAAGAAAGCTCCTGAATTGGCACCCATTCTTAACCTTCTGTTTTAGATTTCTTATGGAAGCCAGACTTTTCCGAACATAGGAAAAAACTAGCATTCAACCGGTCCCAAAGAAACGAAAGAAGTCCATACGCACTTCTTTTCTTTATATTCAAAGTGATGGAGAGAGATACAGGGAATTATTAACGACCGTCAATATGAGGAATCTAGATCAATAGCCCTCGACATATCTAAAGCCTTCGATTGGGTTTGGTATGCAGCATTGTTGAATAAACTTTCTGCATTTGGGGTTTCCGAAAAATTGCGGGGTTGGATGAGTAGCTTTCTTTCAAATAGATCAATACAAGTTGTGATAGCAGGAGTACCTCAGGTATCCATTTTTTCGCCAACTTTGTTTCTGTTATAGATACACGATCTTCTGTCATCTAACGATAACAAGATCTTCGATTTTGCAGACGATTGCATCCTGGTTTCGTCTTTCAGTAGTCTGCGGCCGATTACAGCTACAGAATCTCAGCAACAGAGATGTCAACAACTTAATTACTTAAACTCTGACTTACAGAAGAGTGAGGTCAGATAAAACTGGTGAGCTTCAACGCGAGCAAGCCGCAAGCAACTACGTTTTCTAGAAAGGTTCTTGCTGGGGAACTTCCTCTAACGATGCAAGACTAACATATTGCATCCAAAGATTCCATGCACCTTCTCAGAATAACAATGAACTCCGGATTTTGTTGGCATGAACATGTATCAGCAATAGCTATGTTGGCATGAGCTAAACTTAGTTTTCTTTTCAGAGCTAAGCGATACTTCACGTCATCTCAGCTGTTGCTTCTATATAAAGCGCAGATTCGACTTACTTTGAAATATTGTTTCCATGTATGGGGATCAGTGCCCAAACATTCGATGCGGATGTTGGATAGTGTGCAAAATTAGGCTGTGCGTCTTATCGACCACCCGGAGTTCATTCGCGATCTCCAACCGCTAGCTCTCAGTAGAGGAGTTGTTGACCTTTCTCTGTTTTGCAGATACTTGGACGGAAGATGCTCCAAGGAGCTGAAAGACCTTGTTCACGGAAAACTCACGTTTTGCCTAAAAACTAGTAAGGAACTGGTAAGGAAATCTATTCATATGGCGGTACATTTAATCACACCTCGAACCTCTCTCTATAAGAATTTTTTTTTGTCTACAGGGTCGGTGAGCTGTGGAACTCGCTTGCGTTCAAAATCTTTCAAACATCCTACAAGTTGGCCTTCTTCAAGAAGCGAGTGAACAGACACGTCAATTCTTCCCGGGCGCCCACTCATGTGGTGTAATAGGTTCGCCTATTTCTGGGAAGCGCGCCTAGAAAAAAAAACAAGGCTGTTATGAACTTCGAAACCAGATGTAAAGAACATATATCCTCTAATGATAATTCTCCAGTATGTGCATAAGTACAACGAAATTTTCAATTATATTAGATGATATCGAAATTCGACAAAGGAAAGAAGATGAATCTCTTGGAATGTTTGTAGATCCATAAACTTTGTAAAACCCAAGTGAAATCACCCCTATTAGCCAGCTAGAAATCAACACCTTTTCACTTCTTATTATGAAATTAGGTAAGCATTTATAAGAGTAAAGCTGTACTTTTGAAAAACTTGATGGTCGAAACCTGTCGTGTTTGTGGAAGTGAAATTGTGGAAAGTATAAAATATATTTTGCTATTTTATGATTATAAGACTGTTCTTCAGTGATTAATACGTGATCATCAAAAATATTCCTAGTTCAAAATATATTATCAAGTAGTGCAGAGTACTGATAAGCCCGCTCATATTTTGAGCATGTACCCTTTGGTAAAAATGGTCAACGGCAGGGGGATACAGAAGGTAAAGGAAACCCACTGTATTAAAGATCATACGGATATTCTCAGGATATTCATCCGATTAACTCTTATCATGTTGGAAGCATAAATAAAAATGGCCTCTAGTCCCGGGCAGTCGTTAAGTGGTCAGGAGGTGCGAAGAATCCCCCGGTTTCAACTAGATAAGAGAACAAAGATAGCTACTTGGAATGTCAAAACTTTGTATGCAGCTGGAAAGCGCGACAACCTAATCCAAGAGATGAATAGAATGGAAATAAATATTCTCGGAGTAAGTGAAGTCCGCTGGCCTGGAAATGGAATGATCAGATCAAACGGTAAAGTACTATACTACTCAGGTACCAAGAATTCCGTCCGAGACCATCAGCATGGCGTTGGCATCCTAATGGATGACAACATACAAAAGTCAATAAGGAGCTTCATCCCAATTTCAGAGAGAGCACTCCTAATTCAATTGTTTGGTAGACCCATGAACTTCTATATCATACAGGTTTACGCCCCAACGGCACAAAAGTCAGAGGAAGAGATTGAGGATTTTTACAGATAACTTGACAGTGCCCTAAAGCTTACAAAATCGAACGAAGTCAACCTAATTCTAGGAGATTTCAATGCTAAAGTGGGTAAGGGTAGACTGAGATCTATAGTGGGTGATTACGGTTTAGGTGAAAGAAATGAAAGAGGGGAAAGACTAATTCAGTATTGCGAAGAGATTAATCTTGTGATTACAAATACATGGTTCACGCTACGACCAAGACGTTGGAAATATCCGCAAGACAGTAAACACCACATTGTCAGAAACCAAATAGACTTTATTATCATTAATCAAAGGTTTAGAAATCTCATCACTAAAGTAACAACAATGCCAGGTGCCGATATTGAATCTGACCACATTCCGCTGCGTGCCGACATAATATTGCGCCTGTCCAGATCCAAAGAAAAAACCGTTAGAAAGACATTAGAACCAAAAGTACTTAAAGACGAGGAAAGAAGATCACTATACGAAGAACATCTTAATAAAGAATTGGAAAGTATACGCAGTATAAATGATACGAACGAACACTGGCTCAAACTCAAAGAAGTTTTACGGAAACAAATGAAATCTTCCTTACAAACACCGGAAGGCGAACGAGGAACAAATGGATGACCGAAAACATTCTAGATTTAATGGAGAAACGAAGGCAATGTAAAGTCAACAGAAAATACATAGAATATAAAAATCTCCAAAAAAGTTCGAAATGAAATAAGAGCACCAAAGGAAAGATGTCTGGAAGCAGAAAATCTGAGCAAGCTGGGAGACAGTTTCCATCCCCATAAAAAAGTCAAAAAAATCGCTGGAAGATATAACAATAAGAGTGTAAGTTTCATCAGGGATGAAGACAATAAAATAATATTGGACACCGAAAAACCGAGGACTGGCTCCGTTCTACATTTGTCGCACTTCCGAAAACAAACAACGCAACAGCGTGTAAAGATTACCGCCTCATAAGTCTAATGAGTCATTTCCTCAAACTCTTCATTCGAGTTCTACACACGAGACTATACAGGAGGTGCGAAGAAGTGAGTGGTGCCAGTCAGTTTGGATTTAAGAACGGTTTTGGAACAGGAGAAGCCATATTTAGCCTCCAAACATTAGTGCAGAATTGCCAAGACCAAAAAAGAACGTTTTTCTGTGCTTTATCGACTACGAGAAGGCATTTGATAATGTAAAGCATGACCTCCTCATATCATATCTTAGAGACTTGGGGCTGGATGGAAAGGATATCAGACTTATAGGTAATCTATACTGAAACCAAAAAGCAGAAATCCGAATTCAAAATGCAGGAACAAATGAGGATTTTGAAATAAAAAAGAGGCATCCGCCAGGGGTGTATCTTATCTCCGATGTTGTTCAACTTATATGTGGAAAGAGCTTTCATCGAGTCAATCTCCGACAGTCCCATGGGTATTAAAGTAAACGGAATTCCCATCAACAATATTCGATACGCGGATGATACCGTGATACTCGCAGATAGTGCAAATGACCTGCAAGCTCTACTACATAAGGTCAGTCAAGAAAGCCAGAGATTGGGTTTGAAAATTAACATCCGTAAAACCAAATGTATGGCCATCAGCAGAAACGATGCCCCAAATGCCATAATATCCATAAATGGAGAAAACATTGAACAAGTCACTCAATTTAAATACTTGATCAACCAAAAATGGGACCCAGATCAAGAAATAAAATGCAGAACCGAGCATGCTCTAACAACGTTTATAAAACTTAAAAAATTCCTGACAGACAAAAACCTAAATCTCAATCTTAGATATAAAATGGTAAAATGTTACGCCTGGCCCATTCTCTTGTACGGAGTCGAAGCATGGACGTTGAAAACAGCAATTATAAATAAAATTGAGGCCTTCGAGATGTGGACCCTACGACGGATGCTGAGGGTATCGTGGGTTGAACATGTAACGAATGAGGATATACTGAGAAGAACTGGTTTGATAGACCGTGAACTTTTCGAAAACATCAAAAGTAGAAAAATTGGCTACCTTGGACATGTACTGCGCGGAGAACGCTATCACTTCCAGCGTCTTATCCTCCAGGGTAAAATAGGAAGAGGAAAAGGAGGAGAAGGTAGGAGAAAACTATCCTGGCTACGCATCATACGACAGTGGACAGGAATACAGGACTTCCAGACACTACAAAATGCTGCAATCAATAGAATCATATGATGAGTGAAAGGACGGACGCCTACGCAGGAATCTGCATGACACTTGAAGAAAAAGAAGACCCTTTGGTAAACCCACAGCTGACGCAATCAATCCGAGACCCACGAAAGTTTCCTTAACTAACGAATACGTTGCTAGAGGTATCTTGAAAAATACATCTAAGCGCGTAGGATCAACGGTAAGTCCTGTTTCAGTCGTTGATGATAAGACCACGCATGAGATGGAATATCTCAACATGTTGATGGCTGAGTTTCGTTGTTGAAAAGATGCGTGAGGGACAGGATGTACAATAACTTATCGGAAAGGAATTCCCATCATAATCGAAACTAACAATGGAAAAGCTGCTTTAATCGATACGAATTTGAGATCGCTAGTCCCAAAAGTAAATGATGTGTTTTAGTGCAGTCGCATAGCCCTAATAGAATTTGCTGAAAAGAAACATGGTTGAATCCTACAATACCAAATTCTCTCATCAATATTCATGGATATCAGAATTTCGAACTAGACTGTACCCATAAGCGGAGTGGAGGTATTGCCATTTATATCCATGATTCAACTTTACACTTTTTCACGGTTACGGTTCTCTCTGTTGTGTACGAGATCATCATATATTGACTCGGAAGTATCATATCCCTTATCAGTGATAAGGAACAAATGCATAGTAGAGAATATCATACAGGAGCAGATGAGAAATGCAGAACGTATACATACAATTGTCCGAGCAATTATGAATCCATTACGACATTATTCTGCCTAAGGTTCTAGGAAGAATATTCGACGTTCCGTAGAATGTTAAATATCCTTTCTTGAAGAATGCTGCATTTCCGATCCACCCTTCATAATCACCGTCAATCAGGGACACACAGCAGTGCTGTAGCTCGGTCGGATATCATGAATAGGAGAAAAAGACTGCAGTTCTGGTCTCATTTGACCTCGTCACTAGTACATACCCTTTCACAACATCAGGCCAGACTGCGACACCTACACATTTGGCAGTCTGGCCTGATGTTGTTAATGGGTTTGTAATACTGACGAGGTCAAATGACCCCGAAACTGCAGTATATTGCTCCTATCTATGACATCCTACCTAGCTGTACCACTGCTGTGTGACCTTGGTTGATGGTGATCATGAAGGGTGGATCGGAAAAACAGCTTCCTTCAGGAAAGGATCTGGTTGATAACCAGATATGAATTAGGAGAGTTAGTCTTTCGACAAATCGCTTCCTCTCTGATCCAGTGTATAGCGTTGCGGTAGATAGTCGAACTTTCTGTTTATGTATCCTTCATTTTCTTGGTTTCCTGGTGGCCTATGTCTCAGTTCGTTGGAGGGCGCAATACTTTTTACATGTTTCGTTACGCTCCATCTAATTGAGATGGTTAGGTGACAGTCTGTCCTGTTGTTGTGAATCGGTATGCAATACTTACGAGGTCAAATGAGACCGAAACTGCAGTTAATTGCTCCTATTCGTGACATCCGACCGACCTGTACCACTGTTGTGTGTCCTGTTTGACAGTGATTATGAAGAGTGGATCGGAAAACCAGCTTCCTTCGGGTAAGGATAATTAAAATTCTACGGAGGGTTGATTATTGTTCCTTGAATAAAAATTCTAGGCCTGTCGACAACTACAGCACTGATTGACTTCAAGTGCAGCATATTGATAGACATCAGTCAGATTTTTTTGACTTGATCAGTAACGACATAGAGTAGGAAGCATATGATTTAAGAAGTCTTATTTCGGTATTCATAGAATGTTTCGTAAAAACTGCAAGACAATAAATCTTTTGGATAACAAATTGCTGAAAGAGAAAATCTTAGATTATTGTCTGCCTCAAGGGTCAATTTTAGGACCTATGATTTTCATTCTATATATTGATCTAAAAACTGAATCATTGGATATTAGCGTTACCTTTTCGCAGATGATGTTATCGGTGTATTGAACGCTCCACCAAATCTGTTCTTGAATATGTGAAGTAACAAGTTATCCTCGGCTCTGTTTCTTAGGTTTACATAAATCAACTGAAAATCTAACCTAACCTAACCACGATAAAACCCAACACCTACAATTTTTGTCAAAGGAGAATAATAATATGAAGTTCTTAGGCCGAATTATAGACAGTAAAATAAATTGGAAAGCCCACATGATGTCGAAGAAGTCAGAAGCACTTACGTATTATCAACTTCAAAAAGAGTTGAAACATATAAGGCAATTAGAACAGCGTAATTTTGCTCCTGTTACAAAGTTTTGACATTGGCAATCCTTTCTCGGGAAACATCTCCTGCTACACCGACTGTTTTTGTCACATAAAAATGGGCTTTAAGAGAATTTTTTCAGTTTAGGAAAAGAGGAAGTTTTATTGATGCCTTTGGGAAAACAACAATAGTATCCATTCCAGTAGTATACATTTTGTCGAAAAAGATGAAACATGAAATATTCATTTTTCATTCAAATTTATTGTATCGCCTTCAAAAAAGGCTCTTCCGAAATAATTCTTTCGCGCCAACAAATAATCCAATTATCGAAACGATTTTCAAACGCTTTTTGCAGAATCGACTTCAGTTGTCGCCTTGAATTCTTTCTTATGCCTTCTATTTATTCAAAACAGGTACCTCGAAGTGGTTATTCGAGTTTTTGAAAAAAGGTCAGCTGGATCCATATCAGGTGAATATAGTGGTTGTTTTATGATATTTGTGAGTTTTTGGTCCGAAAATCATTGGCAATGATAGAGTGATAATGTATTATCGTGGTGCAAAATCCATGATTTCTTTTTCCACAATTCTGGCCTTTTTCCAAGAATTGGTTTTCTCAGACGCGGCCTAGCCATCGGGAAATATTTTTTATTTACCATCTGACCTGCGAATATCAGAGGAAAAAATTAGAATAACCTTGATTTGTGATCGACGTAAACATGGTTTTTTCGGTTTCGGTTCATTTAGAAGGCAACTTTCCGAAGCTTGTTAAATGGTTTGCATGCGTTTTTGGTGCTTTCTGAGTAGATCTCGAGAAGGAAAAAACTTTTAACAACTTAACTACGAAAATTCATAACGTAATAAAATAACACTCTACAAGCGGCAGAAGGCGGCTTTATCAAAGTAACGCGCAGTACTTGTCAAAGAAAAGCCGCGTTTTTTATTCTTGTCACTTTTCTAGAAATTTCGGGCGGCGCGGATTTTTCACCACAAAGTGAATTAAGAAAACGAAAAGTACGTGATTTGTTATCATCCTTGAAAAAAGGATAAACCATGTTCAGAAGAGCAGCCAAACAGTCAAAATCTGCTACGATCATGTCATTCAAAATATCTCATATATTGGCGAAACACAAGAAACCATTCGAAGTTGAATCGGTTGTAAAGGAAGCATTCATTGAAGCGAGTAAGACCTTATTTGGAGATTTTAAAAATAAAACAGGAATCATGTCTGCTATTGAGAACTGTTATCTCGTCCGACTGTAACAAGGCTTACTGAAGTTATGAGTCAGGACATGGCAGATAAACTAAAACATGATACTTTTCTTTAAAGTTCGACGAATCCACTGATATGACAGACACTGCCCAAATGTGTATTTTAAGTCGGATGGTATTCAATTACATGCTGGCTAAGGGAGGAATTTCTCTGAAAGGAAGACCCGTGGCGAAGATATATATGACGTTTTCTTCAATTTCAATTTTGTACGAAACTACAAGCTACCAATATATAAATTAGTGTGCATTTCAACCGATGAAGAACCAGGAAAGACTGGAAGCAAAAACGGTTTTGTGGCATTGTGTCGAGCTAATGAAGATATTCCTTTATTCGTTTAATTCCATTGCATTATACACCAAGAAGTTTTGTGTTCAGAAGTTTTAAGCACGGAGGAAATTGCAACAAAAATTGTGAATTCTATCCGCGCACGTAGCTTGCAACGGCGGCTCTTCAAGTTGCAGTTGGAAGATAGGGAGTCAGCTGTACACCCTGATTTAGTTCTTTACACGGATGTCAGGTGGTTGAGTCTCGGAAAATTCCTAGTAAAGGTTTCGAGATCTATTGCCCGAAAAAACAGCTTTTCTAGTCGAAAGAGGTGATGGGTGATGACACTCAGATGTTGAAAAACGAAATTGGTTGACTATATAAATATATATATATATATATATATATATATATATATATATATATATATATATATATATATATATATATATATATATATATATATAAACAACATTCAACAAGAAGAACATTTAAATTTTGAAGTTTCAGATGAAAACCTAGTCCCATTCATGAAAAGCATCGAAAATAAATCAGAAAATTCATCTAAAATAATGATAACAAAGATATAGAAAATTTATTTCTCAATCAAATGAATTTATTTGAAAATATTGACCCAACTTTAAGACCTAAACTTCCTAAAATTCATTATTCAAAGAAAATTTTCGATTGTATAAACGAGCTTAATGAGAATATTCTTCCAAAGCAACTTGTTAAAGTAATGAATATCTATACACTTCATCTGATTATATATTGTGCCGCTATTACAGTAGTTAAACATTCTGGATATAAATTAGAAAATTTTGGATCTAATTATAATATCAAGAAAAAACCTTCATGGCAAAAAGGTTAGAAGGTAAAATTTCATCTATCAGATATGATTTAGGAAGATTGACTCAATATTCCAGAGGTAATCGATCAAAAACTTATGGCACATATTGGAAAAATATTCCTCAAATATAAAACCCATAAAAATAATGAGATAAGTAATGAACAATTGATAGAATACATCGATATTTTAAAACAAAACTTTCAGTATACACCATTAGACTACGTGAATATAAAATAAATTCAGATAGAAAATTCCAAAACAAACTATTCAAAAATAATGAAAAACATTTTTACAAATTTATTTCAGGTTCAAATGAAAATATTTCTGGAAATGGAGTTCCTAAAATTGATATTTTAACTGATTATTGGTCTTCAATTTGGGCAGTGCCAAGGCAACATAATTCCAATGCAAGTTGGATTTTAAATGAAAGGTCTCGATTTTCTAAAATAGGATGCATGCAATTTGAAAAATTTTCAAACGAAGATATAACATCAGTTATTAAACACACAAAAATTGGAAATCTCCAGGTGTTGATGGTATTCATAACTTTTGGTTCAAGAAATTCTCTTGCGTTCATGAAAAATTGGCTGAATATTTTTCATTTATAATAAAGAACCCTCAGCTACTCCTTTATTTTTCACACAAGGAATTACTTATTTAAAACCGAAAAGTGATAATACTATTGATCCGTCTCAATATAGACCAATTACTTGCCTTCCAACAATATATAAAATTCTAACTGCATGTATTACCCAAAAATTTATGCACATTTGGAGAATTATAATATTCTTTCCGAACATCAAAAGGATGTAGAAAAAACACCTTGGTACTAAAGAGCAACTTGTAATTGATTCTGTTGCTTTGAATCAAGCTCAAACTAAGAAGAGAAATATTCATACAGCCTTCATTGATTACCAAAAGGCTTTTATAGTTCTCCCCATTCATGGCTTCAAGAAATTTTGTAAATTTATAAAATTGATAAGACACTTCGTCATTTTCTTGAATTCGTAATGAAGAATTGGAGAACCAATCTTCATTTAAATATTTCAAAACAATCGTTAAAATCCGAAGTAATTCCAATCAAAAGAGGCATTTTTCAAGGTGATTCTTTAAGTGCTCTTTGGTTTTGTCTTTGCCTCAATCCATTATCTCATGAATTAAATGCTACTAGTTTCGGCTTCAAAATAAAGAGCTTATTAACTGAATTCAAATTAAGTCACTTAATTTATTTAGATGATATTAAATTATATGCCGGAACCAGATCTCATTTAAAAAGTCTACTTGAGATTACTTTCAACTATTCCAATGATATTCATATGAAATTTGGGCTTCCAAAACGTTAAAATCTTTCTATTGAAAAAGGAAAGATCACCTCTGATTATATAAAGATTTCCAATATCGAAATCGAGCCAATGCATCAAGGAGATACATATAAATATCTTGGATTTTGTCAAGAGAAGACAATTAACCATAGCAGCACTAAATAAATTATTAGGAGTTCATATTACAAAAGACGAAGAATTATCATCAAGAGTTATTTAACTAGTAAAACCTTTTCAGAGCTATCAACTCCTATGCTGTTCCTATTCCTACATCTTCTTTTGGAATTATTAAATGGTCTAAAACTGATCTAAATGAATTACAATGTCAAACGAGGAAAATGCTCTGTAAATATCATAAGCACCACCCAAAGTCAGCTGTTCAGAGAGTTACACTACCTAGACATCTTGGAGGTCGTGGATTAATTGATTTGAATAATCTTCATAGTAAACAGATTTTTCATCTACGTTCCCATTTTCTTGATAAACAGAGAACGTCTAAATTACATGATATTGTTGTTACTTCAGATTATAATCTTACACCTCTGGACTTGACAATGCAAAAGGTAGATTTTGATATATTTGATGATAATTCTAAAAGAGAAAGTTGGATGCAGAAGGAATTACACGGAAAGCACCTAAAGAATTGAAAAATGATTATATTGATGAAATTGCATCGAATAAATGGTTAGTATCTGGAGAATTGTTTGCTGAAACAGAAGGCTTGGCAATTGCGATCCAGGACCAGGTTGTTTTCACAAGGAATTATAGAAAACATATCATCAAACAAAATATAGATGATTCTTGCCGTAGATGTTTCTGTTCTTCAGAAACAGTTTTTCATATATTATCATCTTGCTCAGTCCTTGCTTCAACAGATTATTTAGAAAGACATAATGCCGTCGCTAATATTATTCACTTAAATCTAGGAATTAAACATGACCTAATTCCCAAAAAAAAAATTTCAAAAATATGAACCTGAGATTATTTGTGAAAATGACAAATATAAACTTTATTTTGATAAAACAATTCTGTGCAACAGAGCTGTAAAACACAATAGACGTTCTTAATGATAAACAGAATCAAATAACATATATAATTGATATTGCTATACCCGACACACATAATATACAAAATAAATACAATGAAAAAATTTCTAAATATATGATGCTTGGCGACGAGATTAAAAAATGTGGAAAATGAAGAAAATATTTATTCTACCGATTATTATTTCTACAACAGGCGTTATTCCTAGAAATCTTCACAAAAGTATTGAGATTTTGGGTCTGAAGAAAATTTGTTTGAACAGTTACAAAAGATAACAGTCATCAAATCTTGTAATATTCTTCGTAGGTTTCTTTCCGAAAATAATAATGAGGTAGAGTCATAGGTTTTCTCTTTAGTTTATACTGCTCAGAATCTCATTTCATATTTCATTTATTTGTTTATATAAATGTAATATAATTAACTGACAATTTTGTTATATTTATATTCAGAGCAGTATTCTATTCGATCGTTCACCACTTCACACAAAGGAAACTATTAATGAGTAACATTCAGTGTTACTTGACTAAGGTCCGTACACTGGATTTTCCGGGAGAAAGCCTCTGACACTACTCGTTGGTACATTGATATCATTGTCTGATGATGCTATAGTATGTATATATTCTGGTAGATTGATATATTCTCATAACATTTAACGTTATCCTAATATATAATTACTCCAGGATATGTTTTGATTATAATCATCGCCTGGCAATGGTATTAATTACCGGGTGGTGGATTTATATTTTTCATGAAATCAGTTTGATTGCATGAACAGATATATGGCAACTCGTCGAGGTAAACCTATATATATATATATATATATATATATATATATATATATATATATATATATATATATATATATATATATATATATATATATATATATATATATATATATATATATATATATATATATATATATATATATATATATATATATATATATATATATATATATATATATATATATATATATATATATATATATATATATATATATATATATATATATATATATATATATATATATATATATATATATATATATATATATATATATATATATATATATATATATATATATATATATATATATATATATATATATATATATATATATATACATATATGCCTCAGGAAATGAAACAGGGAACAATAATATCCTGGATATGATTCAATAAACGAGTGAGAAAACCTGAGGAAAAACTCGTTACCCTGTCGCTATTGTACTAGCAATAGCTTGTTTGTTTATGTTGTGTTAGTGTCGTGTGTATATAAAGAGTACCAAAGATTTTTCTGCTTAGCCGCTCCATTCTCTCGTGCACTCCATGGTTTCCAGGGTGAAAGGAAGGGGGTTTGGGTCAGGAATCTAGAAACACTGGAAAAAGAAAACCAGCAGAAAAATATATCAATAAATATACCTCTAATATGTCTTAAAAATCTGAGAAAAGATTTTACATAGCAGGAAAGGCAATAAAAAGGACTAAGGAGATAATCAAAGAGAACATAACCTGCGAAATTTCCTCTTTCGCGGAAATGTTCTTCCGTCGCAGTGTGGTTCTTCTGAAACATATTCAGTTCCTTGTTCTTGCTTGCCAATTTTGAAGTATAATCGCAAAAAAAACCCTTCAATATTCAAACTCAACAAAACAATTTCCTCTCTGTTTCACCGAGAGAGCCTCGATGGCCAGGTTCAGTTTCTAAGTGATGCGGATTATGATCTATAGATGTTTTAAAATCATTATGGACCCAATAATTTGGGTTGACATCGCCCATATATTATTGCTACATGGATCTTGTTCAATTAAGAGAAAAATTTTGACAGTCGTTCTAAAGATATGACAAATGTCATGTTGACTGATTTGGCATATTTGACTGACATCACAATGCAACTAACTTGGAGGTAAAGGAAAAACTATTTTTGAGATGATTAGCACAGTGAACTCATTCAAAAGTAAATTGCAACTTATGATAGATCAACTGAAAAGAAAGGATCTGATACATTTGAATAGCAAGGATTCCTCGGTTGAATTGTGATAAGTATGAGGCTAAATTATCAAATGTTTTGGGACTATTCGAAATGCGTTTTTACGATTGCTACGTTGGCAAACGTAGCATCATTTATGAGTTATCCTTTTTCAAATAAAAACATTGAAGAATTAGCTACTGAAATAGCAAGTCAGTTCAATATGAATTCAAGTTCTGTTGAAGATGAGTTGCTACAGCATCTGATTTCTGGTTTTTTATATCTGAAGATGAAAATCCGAGTCCAAGGCATATCTCCCTTCAACTGACGGCAATGTTTGTGTCAACTTACTTGTGCGAGTCTGCATTTTCTGAAATGAAGATAATTAAGTTAAAATATCGTAATCGACTAACTGACGATCATATGTCATCATGATTGCGGTTAGCACTCAGTGGTTACGTACCATCTTATAGAAAGTATGTTGAGGAAATGCTGTGCCACGCTTCAACATCCAAATCACTGCTTAGTTAAGTTTAACACCATATGCAACTATGTTGTTTTGTAACAACCAACAAACTCGCAATTTTGAATAACTACAAGTTTTCATTTGAAATTATAGAACCTAACTAAACCTAACTCAAACCTTGGCTAAAATAATATATATTGTGCGGAAAGCTAATATCTGTATATGCTACGGTACACCCTACTTAGGTAGGTAGGGTGTATCGTGTATGTACGACAACCCTGCATCACACACCCTTGCAGGCTCTCAGAGTCGATCGTAAGTAGTCTGAAAATATGGAGGTAGATCACCAGCAGTTCAGGTTTGAGCACTACTGGTGCATCATATGTCTCGTTCTGTATATTTGTTCAACTTATTCATTATTCAATTCCAAATTGACTTAGCATGTAAATATTTTTGATGCGCCATTAAACTATACTAGAGAGTGTCGATACACTTCATGCAATTTCTTGACTTTGTTTTTAGTTGATCCATCCTTACTCTTTTAATTGATATTTCAAAACTTGTTTGAGAGTAGCAGGAAGATGTTCACTAAATAACGATTGACTCTGGGGCTCCTTTAAGACACTGACAGCGCCAAAGTTTTATCTTGGATGGTGCACTGCCTTCGCTGTTAACTTCGATTCTTATTTCGCAGTTAAGAATTCATGAATTCTGTAGTCACATCATTAAGATTCTTATTACCAAATTTAAATTCATTTTTGTCATATACTTGTTTCAGAGTTTTAGTAGTATTACGCTTGTCACTCAAACGTTGCTTTAATAATGAAAGTTGAGAAAGTGTCTTTCTGCGAACCCAGATTAAAATTTCATATGTTGGTATTGAATTTTAATTTATCAGACTTGCTTGATGAGGTATGCCGTTAGTGAGTTACTGTATTGACTACTTGAAGACTAATTAGTTTTTGCATCATCACTGAAATTTTCTGCAATTTCATTTTTGTGAAGTAAAAGTTTTAAATCGATGAAAAAAATTGGGACATACACTCCTTGATTGTCAAATTTTTTTTATTTCTGGCCTTGAGAACAATTTTTGATAGTTTGTTTGTGGATTTGTAGGCTAAATCTACATGGGGGGTTTGATTAGATCCTATGTCAATTTAGATATATTTAGAAATTGGGCCAAAATAGTTTAATGAGGATTATTAGGTTGTGTGTCTGTTACTATTTTGAGGTTAAATACTGTTATAGGCATTTAACAAACTCATTTTAGACACAAGTACATTTTTTATTGATGCAGAATAACCGTTAGTTTTGGCGATATTTAAAAGAGAGTCCGCGAGCTGTAAAATGAGCCATGTCAATCATCCTTGAGGTTGAATATCGATTATCAGTATTCAACCACGAGAAATGTAAGAAACAAAATTCCAATATTGCTTTGTACTAATCCTCGAATTTTGGGCGTGTTATCTTCTGTAAGTGAAACAAAACAGCTCAATAATAGGAAATATGTATAAAATAACTATTTAAGAACTTAACTGGTCTATTGTATCCCAAACTGCCTGGTAGAAAGGGAGATACCATAGACGGTGGTAAAATTAGTTGGAAAATAGGTTTTATACATTTGTTTATCCCTCAATTATATGGTCTATCTTGATAGCTAGGTAATTAGCTGAAGATTAATAAATTATTAATTTAAGAATACCTGAGTTCAAATGAGTTCAATCCTATTTATTATTAGCGAAATAAAAGTTTATAGATTATGCTTACATAACCCTGAAAATATCAGATGAACAAAGAATCAAACTGATTCAAGTGTACATACCAACATGACGACGAAGAAATTGAGCTTATGTAGTAGGAAATTTCCATAGCTAGAAAAGAAAATGAATGACAAGATGATATAGTAATGGGAGACAGGACATATGCTCGCCAACTTTTTGGAACAACAGAAACTAAACGCCATTATTCGAAAAAAAAAACTACAGAGAAAGTGGACATGGATCAGCCCTGATGGAAGAACGAAAAACAAAATCGATCTCTCATTATCTTCATCTAAACAACTTAGTACTGATGTAACAGCTCTGAACTCTGCAATGAATATAGAATTATAGAATTAGTGAAAATAAAATTTTATACCAGGAAAAAATTATACGATACATAAATGATTCTGAGAAAACTTCTGATGTGAACAAAATATCACTAAACATCACAACAACACTAATGAACGCATCAGAAGAAGTTGCAAGGAAGAAAGGAAAAAGAAAGAATAACATTTCAGATGAAACGAAGAAGAAAATACAGGAAAGGAAACAACTTTACAGATTAGGTTGGTATGCAACAGACAGAGCAAACGAGAAAAGAAGTACCAACGTTGATTAGAAGAGATCTAGAAGAACATTACAGAAAATTTGCAGAAAATGCAATAGACAAGAACAAAAACCCCAAAAGTCTCAGAAGAAAGAAAGAAAAGCAGCAAATAGTATCAGTAAAAGATGAAAGTGGCAGAGAGATGAGAAATAGGAATGAAATAATAATGGTGACATAACAATATTATTGAAATCTATACAACTCACAAATCGAACGACCTCGAACATCAACAGACACTAAAGTACTGAACGTTGGATCAGAAGACACTCCAGAAATAAATGAAGAAGAGATCCTATTCGCCTTAGAAACACTAAAAAATAATAAATCGCCAGGAGAGAATAATATCTTGGCTGAAATGATTAAGGAAGCTCATGATATAAACGTACTAGAACTGAAGAATCTATTTAACGAATGTCTACAACAACAAACTATATTAGACAAGTGGAATAACGCCATCATGATTATCATATTCAAGAAAGGAGATAAACAACTTCTAAACAATTATAGATCGATCAGTTTACTGTCTTAAATTTACAAACTTTTTACATGGGTCATAGCAAATAGAATAGGGAAAAAATTAGAATACTACCAACCAGTTGAACAGGCGGCATATAGGAAGAGTTTCAGTACGTGCGATCACTTACTGACTGTGAAGATACAGATAGAAAAAACAACAGAATATAATCTCTCATTACACATGGCATTCGTAGACTTTGAAAAGCCTCTGATTTTATCGAATACTGGGCAATAATGGAGAAAGTAGACAAAACACAAAAATTTAATGAAAAACATATACCGTCGGGCTACAACAGCAATCACAGTACATGAAGATTGCGAAAAATTGATGATCAAACGTGGCATAAGACAAGGGGATACAATATCGCCCAAACTTTTCACTCTAGACTTGGAAGGAATCTTCGAAGGGTTAGAGTGGGAGGGTTCGGTCATAAACATAAATGGTGAAAGAATGTCACATTTGAAATTTGCGGACGACATCGTTCTATTCGCTGAAAATGAACAAGACCTACGGAAGATGTTCAAAGAATTAGAACAGGAGTCGAAGAAAATCGGTCGGAAAGTCAGTTTGCAAAAACCGAAAATAATGAGTCCACAACTCGAACAAAATATTACGAGAAACGGTGAACACATAGAGAATGTCACAGAATATATATACCTCGGACAACGGATAGAGATTGGAAAACAAAATAAGGACAACGAAATCAATAACAGAAGGCGATTAGGATTGGTGGAGTTCCAGAAACTCACATATATTGAAAAACAAAAAAATCCCCAAATATCTTAGAACCAGAATATTTGAGCAGTGTGTGCTCCCGGTTCTAACATACGGTATACAAACGTGGACCCTCACGAGAAAGTCAATAAACAAGCTGAAAATAACGCAAAGATCAATGCTGGGCATCTCTTTGAGGAATAAAATCGAAACGAGTGGATAAGATAGAGAACAAAAGTAAAAGATATATTATTTACCGTTTCACATCTCAAAAGGGACTACGCCGGCCATGTTACAAGAATCAGAGATGAAAGATGGAAAAGTAAGATAATTAAATGGAGACCATGGATATGAAAGAGAGGAAGAGAAAGACTAATTATGCGGTGGTATAATGATATAAAAAGGGTGGCACGACTGAGTTGGATAGCGACAGCACAGAATAGGCAAAATTGGAAAAAGAGGAGGAAGGCCTATGCTCAAATTTGAGAACGAGAAGGCTGATGAGAGGAAGAAGAACATCTCAAGATCTCGTTATGTGCATGGAATAAATTATAAAAATCATTAAAATGAATGGCTTCCTGAAAATAATAAAATCATGCAATTTATTCAGTTATGAAACTAAACATATAACAATGATGAATATTTGTCAATTGTGGAGATTGACAATATAAATAAATAGTTTGGTGGCTTGTTGTTCAGTAAATGTACTTTTTTGATTCAACCTTTTGCTGCAATTCAGCATTTTTGTTCGAATACACAATATTTTCTCTGTTACTACATTGTGGTACGAAGCGTTATTCATTACAACTACAGAATTTGGTGGTAAATTTGATATTAATTCATCTTCTATCCACTTTTTGAAATCCTGGTCTCTTGCAAATAATCTAGTCATTTTGTCTTAATATCCAGTGATTTAACTTAAATTTTCTGTTATTCTGACTTTTGTTTCATCTGTAATCGATAAGAAATTATACCTTATCTGTTCATAAAAATCTGATTTGTAATACTGATACTATTTCTGTTTCTTATACGTCCGGATTCTTACATTTCCTCTTACCTTGGGTCTCTAAGGTATTCAAAAATTGAAAAATTACAATATTAACTAATATTAATTATATTGCATATATATATATATATATATATATATATATATATATATATATATATATATATATATATATATATATATATATATATATATATCACGACGTGACAATTATTCCATAAATGAACATCACTGCTAAAATTTTGAATTTTGAAAAGTTTTAGATATTTAAATTAGTTCTTTTTTCAGATAAGTATTTTTAAGTTATTAAAAGTAAGTACACATAAAATTTCCTACCTTTATCAATTCATTTTTAGGAAAACGTTTTATGAAATATATTATTGACAACTGTCAAATTTTTGAATTCAAAAATGAATTCTTCATATGAATATGACTCTGAGGATGAATATAATCCACCAAAATATCCTTGCAATTCATATAATAGATATTTCTTGGAGAAGAACTTCAAAATCTGCACTCAAGATCGTTTAGATGCAGGACCATCTGATTCTCAAACTTTCATATCATCTGATTTAGGTAACGTTGCAAAGAAAATTATTTCTGGGCCCGTTGATCATGAATATGATGATAAGGTAAACAACTTAAATGAATGTAGGAATAAAATTTTAAAAACTATACATTCATATCATACACGAAGTAAATCTAAGGGATCTGACATTTCTAATTGTTCTGTCTATTCTTCAAACAACAAAAGATTTGATGACTGTTTTCATAATCATGTAGAATCACCTTGTTCCTCTAATCTTATCATAACTTCATCACCTAATTCAGATCTTCACAAAACTAATAAAAAATAAAACGCATGAAATGGACTTATGAAATGAATAAATTCATTATGTTTTGTTATTACGAAATAACAAATAATGGAACAAATAAAAAGGGTACATGTCCAAACTATATAATATGTTCAAAGAAAAATTCCCAATTGCTGTATTTCAGAACAAAGCATTGCGAATCAAAGACGGTTTATTGAAAATAGAAACTTTATATCTGAATCAGAATTAAAATCAATTAAAACAACATTCAACAAGAAGAACATTTAAATTCTGAAATTTCAGATGAAAACCTAGTCCCATTCATGAAAAGCATCGAAAATAAAACAGAGAATTCATCTACAAATATTGATAACAAAGATATAGAAAATTTATTTCTCAATCAAATGAATTTATTTGAAAATATTGACCCAACTATAAGACCTAAACTTCCTAAAATTCATTATTCAAAGAGAATTTTCGATTGTATAAACGAGCTTATTGAGAATATTCTTCCAAAGCAACTTGTTATAGTAATGAATATTTATACACTTCATCTGATTATATATTGTGCCGCTATTACAGTAGTTAAACATTCTGGATACAAATTAGAAAATTTTGGATCTAATTATAATATCAAGAAAAAACCTTCATGGCAAAAAAAGTTAGAAGGTAAAATTTCTTCTATCACATGTGATTTAGGAAGATTGACTCAATATTCCAGAGGTAATCGATTAAAAAACTCATGGCGCATATTGGAAAAATATTCCTCAAATATAAAACCCATAAAATAATGAGATAAGTAATGGACAACTGATAGAATACATCGATACTTTAAAACAAAAACTTTCAGTATACTCCATTAGACTACGTGAATATACAATAAATTCAGATAGAAAATTCCAAAACAAACTATTCAAAAATAATGAAAAACATTTTTACAACTTTATTTCAGTTTCAAATGAAAATATTTCTGGAGATAGAGTTCCTAAAATTGATATTCTAACTGATTATTGGTCTTCAATTTGGGCAGTGCCAAAGCAACACAATTCCAATGCAAGTTGGTTTTTAAATGGAAGGTCTCGATTTTCTAAAATAGAATGAATGCAATTTGAAAAATTTTCAAACGAAGATATAACATCAGTTATTAAACACACAAAAATTGGAAATCTCCAGGTGTTGATGGTATTCATAACTTTTGGTTCAAGAAATTCTCTTGCGTTCATGAAAAATTGGCTGAATATTTTTCATTTATAATAAAGAACCCTCAGCTGCTCCTTTATTTTCACACAAGGAATTACTTATTTAAAACCGAAAAGTGATAATACTATTGATCCGTCTCAATATAGACCAATTACTTGCCTTCCAACAATATATAAAATTCTAACTGCATGTATTACCCAAAAATTTATGCACATTTGGAGAATTATAATATTCTTTCCGAACATCAAAAGGATGTAAAAAAACACCTTGGTACTAAAGAGCAACTTGTAATTGATTCTGTTGCTTTGAATCAAGCTCAAACTAAGAAGAGAAATATTCATACAGCCTTCATTGATTACCAAAAGGCTTTTGATAGTTCTCCCATTCATGGCTTCAAGAAATTTCGGAAAATTATAAAATTGATAAGACACCTCCTCTTTTTCTTGAAATTGTAATGAAAAATTGGAGAACCAATCTTCATTTAAATATTTCAAAACAATCGTCAAATTCCGAAGTAATTCCAATCGAAAGAGGCATTTTTCAAGGTGATTCTCTAAGTGCTCTTTGGTTTTGTCTTTGCCTTAATCCATTATCTCATGAATTAAATGCTACTAGTTTCGGCTTCAAAATAAAGAGTCTATCAACTGAATTCAAAAGATTTCCAATATCGAAATCGAGCCAATGCATCAAGGAGATACATATAAATATCTTGGATTTTGTCAAGAGAAGACAATTAACCATAGCAGCACTAAAGAAAATATTAGAAGTTCATATTACAAAAGACTTAGAATTATCGTCAAGAGTCATTTAACTAGTAAAAACCTTTTCAGAGCTATCAACTCCTATGCAGTTCCTATTCTTACATCTTCTTTTGGAATTATTAAATGGTCTAAAACTGATCTAAATGAATTACAATGTCAAACGAGGAAAATGCTCTGTAAATATCATAAGCACCACCCAAAGTCAGCTGTTCAGAGAGTTACACTACCTAGACATCTTGGAGGTCGTGGATTAACTGATTTGAATAATCTTCATAGTAAACAGATTTTTCATCTACGTTCCCATTTTCATGATAAACAGAGAACGTCTAAATTACATGATATTGTTGTTGCTTCAGATTAATATCTTACACCTCTGAACTTGACAATGCAAAAGGTAGATTTTGATATATTTGATAATTCTAAAGAGAAAGTTGGATTCAGAAGGAATTACACGGAAAGCACCTAAAGAATTGAAAAATGATTATATTGATGAAATCGCATCGAATAAATGGTTAGTATCTGGAGAATTGTTTGCTGAAACAGAAGGCTTGGCAATTGCGATCAAGGATCAGGTTGTTTTCACGAGGAATTATAGAAAACACATCATCAAACAAAATATAGATGATTCTTGCCGTAGATGTTTCTGTTCTTCAGAAACAGTTTTTCATATATTATCATCTTGCTCAGTCCTTACTTCAACAGATTATTTGGAAAGACATAATGCCGTCGCTAATATTATTCATTTTAATCTAGGAATTAAACATGACCTAATTCCCAAAAGAAAAAAATTTCACAAATATGAACCTGAGATTATTTGTTAAAATGACAAATATAAACTTTGTTTTGATCAAACCATTCTTTGCAACAGAGCTGTAAATCACAATAGACCAGATATCATTCTTAATGATAAATAAAATCAAATAACATATATAATTGATATTGCTATATCCGACACACATAATATACAAAACAAATACAATGAAAAAATTTCTAAATATATGATGCTTGGCGACGAGATTAAAAAATGTGGAAAATGAAGAAAATATTTATTCTACCGATTATTATTTCCACAACAGGTGCTATTCCTAGAAATCTTCACAAAAGTATTGAGATTTTGGGTCTGAAGAAAATTTGTTTCAACAGTTACAAAAGATAACAGTCGTCAAATCTTGTAATATTCTTCGTAGGTTTCTTTCCGAAAATAATAATGAGGTAGAGTCATAGGTTTTCTCTTTAGTTTATACTGCTCAGAATCTCATTTCATATTTTATTTATTTGTTTATAGAAATGTAATATAATTAACTGACAATTTTGTGATATTTAGATTCAGAGCAGTATTCTATTCGATCGTTCACCACTTCACACAAAGGAAACTATTAATGAGTAACATTCAGTGTTACTGGACTAAGGTCCGTACACTGGATTTTTCCGGGGAGAAGGCCTCTGACACTACTCGTTGGTACATTGATATCATTGTCTGATGATGCTATAGTATGTATATATTCTGGTAGATTGATATATTCTCATAACATTAAACGTTATCCTAATATATAATTATTCCAGGATATGTTCTGATTATAATCATTGCCTGGCAATGGTATTAATTACCGGGTGGTGGATTTATTTTTTCATGAAATCAGTTTGATTGCATGAACAGATATATGGGCAACTCGTCGGGGTAAAACCTCCTATATATATTGTCACAACGTGACACTTATTCCATTAATGAAAGTCACTGCTAAAATTTTAAATTTTGAAAAGTTTTAAATATTTCAATTAATTCTATGTTGCAGATAAATATTTTTCAATACGTTACTGAAGAATAATGGCAGTAAAATCTTTTTTTAAGAGAAAATAATGAGACTCAAATCGTAAATTATTACTTCATTACCCCAAGTAAGGATATTCTTCTTGTATACAGCTCAAATCAGAACTTATATAAATACATAATTTTTTCAGTACTCAAGCTACTACCAGACGTTTGTTCATTATTATCGATCCACAATTATTAGTTAATAAGGATTTCAAACAAGTGCTGTGCTCGTTAAAAGTTTCGAACTATATGCTCACGAGAAACTTATATTTACGAATGACATGAAGCGGAAAAGTAATTGATTAGGAAAATTCTCAAAGCTAAATGGGTTACAAGATGTTCTACAATATTCGAATCACGATCTGAGAAAATTTATCCAAAGTTATTTCAACATTTTTTCAATACGATTTGCACTAATACCTCAGACGCTGTTTTCTCCGAGACGAAAGGAGTTATCGAAAAGTTTCACAGAAAAATTCACCCTTCATTTATCGTAGATAGGGCGACTGTTTGGGCTTTTCCAAAAAGTTTTCTTTCATAGAAACTAATTTGTTCATTATTTCGGTCAGAACAACTCACATTATTTCGTATTTTGAATAAAAAAAAGCCTGAAAACCTAACAGAAGCAACTCATAAAGCAGTCTTCAAAGAACTGAAATGGATATAACCAAAATGAATGCACATATCAACGAATCGTGACAAATTAGGTATGTATACGCTAATAGGCATGATGACAGTCACTAAGAATCAATGAAATTATAATTTGAAATTGTTATTTGCGACAAAATTCATTTTAAAAGAAATGAAAACTGAAAAAATTAACAATCCACCATATTACATCGAAACCAATAAAAAGCGTGTGACGTCACGCTTTGGTAAACATCATCTAGACATGTGATAGATGACTCTAACTTGACTTGCTGTGTTTCGATACTAATTGCCATTAATGATTGGTTTATTACTCAGCAAAGGTTTCTCAAATATTTATTGAAATACTCGACATATGATTCGGATTGTTAGCCCATTATCAAGAGTAAAAAGGTCTAGTTGGTCGTTGGTAATTGGCTGGTTTTTCCTATGAGCGGACGTAATTTAAATAATCATCAAGATGTCCATCCTTTTTTGTTTATTACCTAGGTGCATGAGTTTCATATTCTCGAAATCTATGTAATGATTTTTGTTGATACAGTGGCCCGAAAAACCCGTGGAATTTTCATTTTAGAGAGTAGATCTTTTTATGTTCTTCAACTCTCTTCTGGATGCATCTTCCGGTTTGGCCTATATAGAACATCACCGCTTTCATTCAGAAATACGCTGCAGTGAATGTGAAACATTCTATATAGGCCAAACCGGAAGGGGTATAGAGAAGTGAATTGAAGAACATTATTATTCTCGACGTGCCATCTCCATCAATGAAGGTTGGATATCACAACGGCAAATCTCTCTCTGTCTTCAGCGGTTCTGATGAGCTCTTCGAAGTTAATGCCAGTCCACTGACGTATGTTTTTCAGCCATGACAGTTTTTTCCGTCCTAGACCTCGTTTGCCCTCGATCTTTCCCTTGATGATGAGCTGTGCGTAACGGTATTTGTCGTTTCTCAGGATGTGACCTAGGTATGCAGTTTTGCGGACTTTTACAAGTTTGAATAGTTCTCGTTCTGTTCCAATCCTGCGCAAGACTTCTTCGTTCGTGGTATGCAATGTCCATGGTATTTTGAGAATTCTGCGATATGTCCACATTTCGAAAGCTTCTAGTTTGTTGATTGTTTGTGTTTTTAGGGTCCATGTTTCGACTCCGTACAAGAGAGTAGACCATACATAACATTTTGAGAGTCTTAAACGCAGGTCGAGACTGATTCGTGAGTCGCAGAGGAGCTTTCTGAGTCGTACAAAACAGTTTCTGGCTTGTTCTATCCTCGATCTTATTTCTGTGTCTGGATCTAGTTTGTTGTCTATCCAGCATCCCAAGTATTGAAATCATCCACTTCTTCTAATATCTTTCCGTTTATTTGGATTGGTTGTGGAACATTCTTTGACTTTTTGATTATCATTTCCTTGGTTTTCTTCACGTTTATTTTCATACCGAACTCATTGCAGGTATTGCTAACGCTGTTGAGGAGTCGCTGTAGACCCTCATCCGAGTCAGCGATCAAGACAGTATCGTCAGCGTATCTGATGCTGTTTATGTTTACGCCGTTAATTTTGACTCCCTCTGAGATATCTGCTAAAGATCTGTCAAATATTAGCTCTGAATACAGATTGAACAGCAGAGGGACAAGACGCAGCCCTGCCTGACTCCCCTGCCGATTCCGATTTGCTCGGATATGGATCCCTCTATTCTGATTCTAGCTCTCTGGTTCCAATATAGGTTCTGTATCAGAGTAATGTCCTTCCCGTCTAGGCCCACGCCGCGAAGCGACTCCATCAGCAGATGGAGAGATTGAAGAACATAAAAGATCTATTCTCCAAATTAAAACTTTTACGGGTTTTTCGGATCACTGCATCAACAAAAATCATTTCATAGATTTCGAGAAAATCGAATTCGTGCATACAGGTAATGAAAAAAAGAGATGAACATCTTGAGGATTATTGAAATTACGTTCCAATACTAACACCCAAAGCAACGGCAATTTTTCGAGTGAAGGTACCAGGGTTATCTTGAATTATTGCAAGAATCTAATTTTTCGGCTATACCGTTCCCATTTCCCTTGGTCTTCCTGCTACTTCACATTATTCTAAACTACCTTCATCATAAGGCGACAATAAATGATTTCGAAACAGCACGTCCACAGATGAAGTGCATGTTGGTCGTATCAGCAGTCGTATAATGATTCGTGATAGCTGATTTGAAATTGAAGTTCAATACCGGGTGTAATTGAGACTATGGCCACCCCTGTAACTTTTTTCTAATTGGAAATTTCAATGAAATTTTGGAATCGGATAGAATATAACATTTTCAATTAGATAATTTGATAATTCGTTTCCGGTTATGCCGGAAACGATACCAACTTTCGATTTTCAAATAGGACATCCCGAATTTTTTTGATTATTTTAATTACTTTTCTATTTCTACGAATTTTTACATATATTTGAAAAAAACACAACAAAATCTCTTTTTTCTGCAATTTTCATCTTTCGTTCTAGGAGGTCATGAACAGTAACAATTGGCTCAGCTCAACATCTCCTATCACGAAAATACAAGATTGTACTATGAAATTCTTGATTATCACATGACGAAACATAATGAATAAATGATTGGTTTATCACTTAGAAAAGGTTTCACAGATATTCATTAAAATAATTGACATAAGCATCAACAAAAATCATTTTATAGCTCTCCAGAATATCGAACGCATGCATCCATGTAATAAAGGAAAAAGGGTGGACATCTTGGAGATTATTGAAATTGCGTCCGCTCATTGGAAAAACTAGCCAATTCGCAAGGACCAACTAGACTTCAATTTACCTGCTGTTGTGAATGCCGTTATTCTTCTTCACGTGCTGTCTCCTTTAAGAAGATTGCCTATCATCATGTCAATCTTTATCTTTGAAGTTTCGGATCTGAACAATTCAACAGAGCTACTGTTGTACCACTGTCTTAGGTTGTTCAACCAGGAGATGCGTCTTCTTCCTATACTTCTTTTACCCTGTGGTTTTCCCTGTATAATAGTTTGCAACAGTATATATCTTTCCCTCTCATCGCGTGACCCAGATATTGCAACTTTCTGATTTTTATTGTGTTGGTTATTTCTTCCTCCTTTCCCATTCTTCTCTATACCTCCTTGTTCGTTCTTCTAATCACCCAGTTTATTCTGAGGATTCTTCGATATGCCCACATCTCGAATGCTTCCAGCCGGTCAGTGTCGCACTTCTTAAGCGCCGAGGCTTCCATTCCATATAATAGTACTGGAAATACGAAGCATTTAAGCATTCTGATTTTAAGATGTAGACTAAGATCTGTTCTGGTTAATGCATTCCTCATCTCATTAAACACTGTTCTAGCCTTTCCGATTCTTGATCTTATTTCTTGTGAATAATTCTTATTGTCATTTACAATTGTTCCCCAGTACTTGTATTTGCAGACTTTTTCCACTGGCTCCCCTTTGATCCATAATGTTTCTCGCTGTTGTTGATGTTTTGCGATTGTCATAAGATTAGTCTTTTGGTGTGTGCCTCCTTTCTTCGCTGGTCTGTACTACTAGATCTATTAGCCTTTGTAAATCTTCCAGGGTTTCTGCTATTATTACTGTGTTATCCGCGTATTACATGTTGTTTATAACCTTCCCATTAACATTCACTCCCGTTGTTTTTTGATTTTGCAGTGCTTCTTGTACTATATCTTCTGAATACAAATTGAATAGTAATGGTGAAAGCACGCATCCTTGTCTTACTCCACGTTTTTTTTTATCTCTTCTGAAAGTTCATTTTGCACAGAAACTTTGGCAGTCTGGTTAAAATAGAGATATGTTATTATTCTGATATCATCCTGTCAATATTTTTATCCTCATGAGTTTTATGAGATGATTACGGCGGACTTTGTCGACAGCTTTGTTATAATAGAGGTTGTTGTCTCAAAGAAGGCTACATATATTGGCTGAATGACGTCCATGAGTGTTTGAGACAACACATTAAAAGCAAACAACGTCTACCTAGTACCCATTGCATTTCTGAAACCAAATTGTGTTTCGCTAATATCTTGCTCAATCTTTCTAAAAATTCTTCCATGTATAATTTTGAGGCATATCTTAAGGGTATGGCTCATTAGGCTGACCGTCCGGTGATCCTTGCATTCCTTAGCGTTCGATTTTTTTGGTAGTGTAATAAATGTTGATTTGAACCATTCTCTAGGGATGATTCCGGTGTTATATACCGTGTTGTACAGATCTACCTGTACTCCAATTTGATCTTCTGCAATTAATTTGGTAATTTCTGTTAGTGTTTCATCAGGTCCTGGAACTTTATTATTTTCAGCTGTTTTAACGGCATTCATAACTTCTTCTTTTGTTATATTTGGGCCCTGTTCCTTATCTGTGTCTCCATCTATTGTTTCCTGTTGTCTCTCATCTTCGAACAATTCTTCAATCTACTTTTTCAATCTTTCTACTTTCCCGTTGGTGTCTGGAATTATCTTACCGTTTTTATCTAGTAGAATATTGCTTTTGTTTGTTCTTTTAATGCCCGCTAGTTCTTCAATTTTTTATGGAGATTCAAGTCATCATGTATTGCTTCGAGTTCTTCTATTTCTACGCACTTTCCTCCGTACCATTTTTCTTTGGCGTGTCGTATTTTCTTTCTAATTTCATTTTGTATGGTCTTGTATGCACTTTCGTCTCTATTCTTACGAAAACGACCTGCTGATTTCCATTAACTGTAATATGTCATCAGTCATCCTTGATCTCTTCTTGTTTGTATCCTTGATTGTTGCTAATAGGCCTGTTGTTGGGGCCATAATTGTAGTTTTAAGAGTTTCCCATTTTGTATTTACATTGGAGCTCGAGGTTAAGTCAATTTTGCTTAGTTCGTCATTTATTTTTTCTGTAAGTTGTTGTTTTACCATTGGGTTTTTCAGATGTGAAACTGGGAGCTGCTTTTTGTTATTTATGGCTGCTTGTTTCTTGAGACGGATTTCCGTTTCAATTGTCACTTTATTGTGGTTTAACCTGATGTCCGTACCCAGGTAGGTTTTGGCCGATTTGATGATATTCCGATATCTCTTCTTCATCAAAACATAGTCTTTTTGATTACTCCTAATCTTGTTGACATTATCAGCTGGCGATTTCAATGTATATGATCTTCTTTCATGTAGCTTGTAAAAGGTGTTTAAGATTGCCAGATCGTGGTTTTGGCAGAACTCTATTAATCTATCTCCTCTTTCGTTCCTTATTCCCATTCCAAACTCCCCAATAATATCATCCATTTCACCTTTCCCTATCCTTGCATTAAAGTCTCCCATAATGATTGTAATATCTCTGTCTTTCGTGATATCTAGAGCTTGTTGGAAGTCATCATAAAATTGATCAGTTTCTTCTCCTACTTTACCAGCCGTGGCAACATATACTCGAATTATCTTGAGTGTTCTTCGCGCTGTTTTTATTCTTATCATAATTACGCTATCTGATATGGGTGTAAAGCTGGTTACTAAATGTTTGAGATTTTTGTGTACCACTGTAGCTACTCCATTTCTATGTTGCTGTTCGTTGTTACCTGAACAATATATTTTTGATTTTTCAAATAGTATTTCACCTTGATCTGGCCATCTACCACCATTTGGTCGTTTTAGATCGATCAGATTATCCTTTGGTACCAAAAGCACGAGTGAAGTTAATCAGCGAAAAATAGCTGAACACCACCATTTGGTCGTTTTAGATTGATCAGATTACCATTTGGTACCAAAAGCACGAGTGAAGTCAATCACCGAAAAATAGCTGAAGTTTCTGAATCAATAGATGGGGTAGAAGTATATATTAATGATTGATGGTTAATTTTTACTAAAACGGAAGGTGAAAATGACGAGAAAGTTATGTTAGTTCGCGAATTGGCGCAAAAAGTTAACTTAAAATTCAATAAAGATAGATGTAAATTTCGCTTAACGAAAATCAAGAATATGGGTCACATCCTGAGTGCAGATGGAATATATCCTGATAATGGCAAAGTTGAAGCAATAAAACGATATCGTGTTCCTACTGATATGAAAAGTTTGCAAAGTTGTTTAGGAATAGTAAACTATCTTCATAAGTTCATACCTACTGCAGTTGAGATTACTGCTCCGTTGAGACAGTTGTTGAAAAAAGTACGGTTTTCACATGGGATCGTAAACAAAACTAAGCTTTCTTTGAAATTGAAACAAATATTAAGCTCACCACCACTTCTTCAGTACTTTTATCCGAATTCAGAATTAGTATCAACTGTAGATGCTTCAATATATGGGTGTGCTGCAGTTTTCATTCAAAATTCAAAACCAGTTGCTTGTGCTTCAAAATCTCTAAGTAAAACTCAGCAGTATTATGCTCAGATAGAAAAGGAGCTTTTTGCAATTATTCATGGTTTTTCATCAATTTACACTCCCCACAAAAATTGTCGTATCACCCTACTTTTACGACAATACTATATAAACTTTTAGGTTGGTCATTCAAGAATTGCTTTATTACTTTCAGAAGTGTAAAATAAGAAATATCAGTCAAAAGAGATGAGTTTATGATGGAAAATACCAACAATTTTCGAGTTAGTGAGGAATTAAAAATTCTACTTCTGAATGTAGTGATCTCATAATTCATGATAATATTATATACAAAGGTAGTGCCTAAAGTATTGAGAAAACTTGTCTCACAAAAGCTGCAAAAAGAATTTTCGGATACTTTTTGTGACAGAGTATATCTGAAGCTTTGAAATTGCTTTATTAGTGTAAAATAAGAAATATCAGTCAAAAGAGATGAGTTTATGATGGAAAATACCAACAAATTGAGGGCATCAGAAATTTTTTCGACGTCCTCGAATTTCAGAAAATGTCAAATAGTTCAGAAACTTTTCAACACCGGTATAGGGAATGTTGAACATACTCACCTTCATTTTACCTTACGAATTCAGAAATGAGACAAAATTTGGGGTGTTCCATATACCTCATCATGAATTGAAGTAACTTACAATGGTTTCGATAAATCGTGTTAGCCACGCGAATCTCCTGAAATCCATTTTCAATTAAGTATATTACCACGTCTGTGCGCATTTCGGGACATCTTTCTTTTTCACCTCGCTAATATAATACTAACATTGTCGGTTCCAAAAAATTTAATTTGATGCTATCAGGGGAAATATTCTTCTCGGCTTCTTATTTATGACGACGCATTTTGAGGTAATGAAGTGCCACTAACTTTCTTCAGCAAATGAAATTGGTTTACCTTCAATTCAGAATGATAAATTTCATTTACTGGCACATAAATCATATAAATAAGAAATTTTTTTTTAAAATATAGATTGGGTTAGCTGTTTTATTTCAGATCATTTATGTTTTCTCTGCATATTAGTTCTTCATGAAGATATATATATATATATATATATATATATATATGACTGACTTTCTATACCGGGATATCCACCGGGAACGTCCGTTAAAAATTTTTAAAGTTCCAATTAAAATATCAAGCTGAAATTTGAGACGCGGCAATAACTAGCGATTTCCAATTGGAGTGAAATATTTCCGAAGTGATACTATTTCCGGTTGTACCGGAAGTGGGTCATCACTTTGTTATTTCAAATGGCTATCTATCTTCTTTGTTATACATCTAGAACCGACATTTGAGCAAGGTGTAAAATACCAAAGTTATTGGCACTTATATATCAAAGCTTTCGACAGATTTAATTATTTTTGTTATAATCTCGATTTTTGAGGAACATTTAAAGAAAATGTAGCTCGTAGAACCTCTACATTAGAGAAACAATTTATGCTTGGGTGAATAGAAGAAGGATCAAGGAATTTGTTAAGCAGTCTACGCATGTCAAATGTTTATTGCGTTGTTTTGTATGATTTTTTCAATTTGGCCTTTTCAAACAGCAATAACTCAATTTTTTCAAATTGCACGTGCCAATTTTTATATCGCCATCAGATGAAGCGTCAAATTTCAGATGGAATTGATTGAGCATGTACTATACCCATCTCTTATAGTTCCGAAATCATTTGGGAATATATTGAATTTTGATGAGTTTGCAAGAACTGACAGAGAATGCTTTGAAATATTTGAATCAAGTAGCTGAACTGGCTACGCTTACCTGACAGGTGCCTAAAATTAATGTACTTGTCACTTCATTCATTCGAATTTGATATTTCAACAAGAAATATCGTTATTTCAGATTGAAAATATCCAAAAAATTCAACACATTCGGAATAAAACTACTGGTTATTCAAGATATATTTAATGTTTCTTTAACTCATTTTAAAATGTCAAAAAGTGATGGGTAGAAACTACAGGCAATTTAATAACCAATTTCCAAATTTACCGTCTATGAGTAAAATAACATTTCGATGATTTGAAGTAATTTTCTACAATTCGGATGAATAAACATTGTAGGAACTAAGCGAAGACCAATCATCGAAGATAATTACATTAATACGAATAAATGATAGCAAACATCATAGGAGAAAACTAATTTACGATCTGAATAAATGTTTAATATGGGCCCCATTTGGCTCGATACACTTGACAGCTCGTATACGAACATGATGAGTTGCCCTCCTAGATTCCTCAGGATCAATATTACGAAAAGCATTATGAATGCACTCTAGTAACTCTTCTTTACTTCCTACAGGAATAAGATACACTTCACCCCGCATAAATTAAAATCAAGAGGTGTTAGGTCTGGAGAACGCGGAGGCCATAAATTTGGTCATTGATTACCTCAACATCTATCCTCGGACATTTCTGTTAGCTGCCGATCTATAGCTCGTGTTTTATGTGCTGGGGCACCATCCATTTGGTAATAGAAATCCCTCAGAATGTTAAGGGGTAATCCATCTAAAAAATTTGCTAATGTTCCTCTCAAAATTTCCAGGTATCCATGTCGATTAAGATTTTCCTCATAAATGTGATAAGCCAACAAATCATTCATTAAAATTGCAAAAACGTTCACCCTGAATTTATTTTGGTAATCAATAACCTCAATGAAATGTGGATTTTCTGTGTCCCTAAAATGTCGATTTCTCCTGTTGGTTATTTCGTTTTCATTGAACTTGGCTTCATCAGACCATATAATTTTTTGCAGAATTGTCTCATCTTCTTGAAGCCGATTCAATAAATTTTCACAGAAATTTAGCCGCTTGGAAAGGTCAGTTGGTTTCAATTTTTGTAGTCTGATAAAAGAATATGGGTGCATATTATGTTTTTCAAGGATCCTTTGAATGGAAGTATAACTAATCCAATATCCAATGATGCTGACTTAATGACCACATGTGGATTGGCACGAAAATACGCTAGCGTATTAATTTCGATTATCGTCGTCCTCGAGAATTGGTTTTCATCTAGTTTCTATAGTTTTTGTTCCTCCAAATTTCAGAAAATTGCTACTAATGCTTCGAAATTTCGTTTTACTCATAGGCGCCAAATTTGGAAATTGGTTATTGAAATGCCTGCAAGTTATATCACTTTTTGACACCCGCCATGAATTAAAAAGAGATTTAACATATTCTCGTTTGAATAATCAGCCATTTTATTATCAATCTGGTGTTTTTCAAAAATTTTCACTTCAAATTACCAACAATTCTTGTTGAAATATCACATTCGAATGAAGGAAGTGACAAGTACTTTAAGTTTTGGCCAGTTCAGCTACTTGATTCAAATATTTCAAAGCATTCTCTGTTAGTCCTTGCAAAATCATCAAAATTCAATATATTTCCAAATTATTTCGGAGTTATAACAGATGGGTATAGTACATGCTGATACAATTCCATCTGAAATTTGACGCTTCACCTGATGGCGATATAAAAATTGGCACGTGGCATTTGAAAAAATTGAGTTCTTGCTGTTTGGAAAAGGCCAAATCGAGAAAATCATACGAAGCAACGCAATAAACATTTAATATGTGTAGACTACTTGAAAAATTCCTTGATGCCTGTTCTATGCACCCAAGCAAAGATTGTGTCTGTAGTGCAGAAGATCTACGAGCTACAATTGTTTTAAATATTCTTCAAAAATCGAGTTTATAACAAAACTAATTAAATCTGTCAAAAGTTTTGACAGATAGTTTGTATCATTTCAAATGGCCACTTATCGCAAACTTGATCAATTTTCTTTTGCAATAATTGAGTCGGACGTATATCCTACATACGACATGATTTCCTAGAAGGAGGAAGATTATTTGTCAAACACTTCTGTGGTGCTGCTGGCTATTATATTATTGTATTATAAGCTTCAAAATCTATATCCACTTCGTTGAAGAATACATAGATTGCCAATGATTTCAGTATGGAAAATAACGATAAAAGATAAAATAACTTACTACCAAATATAACCAGACATAAAATAGGAAATTGTACAATTCCTTATTCGATCCCTTAATTCTAGGCTTGTAAGAGCAAATAAAAATTATAGAATTATGTTATTTCGAAACTGAAGTATCTAGGTAAGTGAAACAAGTTGATGAATTGGCTAGGTGAAACACCTATTTCAGTTTCTTAAAATATTGTGACGAATAAAAGTTGAGAAATACAGCTTCTATGCTCACAGAGTTGTATGAGCCTTGTTCGACATGCCGTGTGACGTGAAATATTTCGTTTCATTTTATTTGGTAGGAGAGAGTGAGATGCACTGAGTGGCCGTTTGAAATGATACCAAGTTTGTTATTCATCATAGAATTTAATATAGAACACCCGTATATTAAGCCTATCTTAATAAAACATCCCAGTTTTACTTGAAAGTTATCTATTCTCTGATTTTTGAAAAATCGATTTTTCTCAAGAACAGCGTGCTATAAAATTATTGAAAGGTATTTTGCAAACAGAAAATCACGCGAGATAAAACTCATATCCGACTGAGTCACAGTCACAGTATACAGAGTGATCTTTTTCCACCTCACATTTCGGAATGAAGAGACATCGAAAACTACGTTTTTTCAAATTGTTACCCATATATTCTTTCAATTCAGTGGATTCGCCGTGAAAAACTAAATGAAGTTCCCCCAACTTTTCCTGTACCTGAGATTTGAAGTTTTCAAGTTATGGCGAAAGAACGAATTTTACCTGAAGTAGGCAAAGGTGGCTTAGATTCCTGCACGTGCATAGACAGTTCCCGGTATATTAACAAATAACTGTGCCTTCGTCGAAATTGAAAAATAATGCGAAACTGCAGTTGTCGAATTTCTTAGGTCGAATTAAAAATATCGAAACAAATTGAACTGTATTTGCCTAAATTTCATGATATTTGTTCAAAGTGATGACCATTCACTTCTAAATATACTTGACGCATAACACCCTGTGATATGTCTTGCTCCAGTTCCTCCACATCCAACGGCATGAGAGCATTTTGCTGTTTAATATACAAATTTTATATTGAAGTCACAGGTTCAGAATAAATTTTATCTTTCAGCGTTTCCCAAATATCAAAATCCATAGGTGTTAGGTCAGATGACCTTAGAGGCCACAAAGATGGACCGTTCGTTCGAAACCATCTATCTTCATACATATCAGTTATAATTCGATAGTTCACCATTTAAATGTTTAAGAGACATAAAACACGAAAATCTGTTTTCCTTCAACAGTTCAAACACATTAAAACTAAATTTATTTTGAAGATCTCTTCCTCTTGTATTATGAGGATTTTGGTTGGTTCAAATGTCTGAGTTATTCCGGTTATATACCCCCTCATCAGAAAATTTGGACTCATCCGTTCAGATAATCCATTTGAGAAAATCCAGATTCAATTGTGTTCTGAGAAGAAGAATCTCACACAGTTCTATTCGAAACTGTGGATCGCCAGCTTGTAAAGTTTTGACCTATAAAAATTTATAGGGGCGCAGTTCATGTTTTTTCAGAATTTTGTTAATATTATGAGTATAATTCAGATCATCTCTTTTATTGCCAATAATGCACGTGGATTAACATAAAAATAACCTTGAACGGCAAATTCATTGTCTATATTGTTGACTAGAGGCGATGAAAATGATGTTCATCCTTATTATGGCCATTTCAGTCGAAAGAAAATTTGTAACGTCTCTACTGCATGTTAAGCTGTCATAGACAGCATATTTGGATATAATTCGTTAAATATCCTACAAGTTCTACACACATTCCGTCTCTCATCCCCATGAATAAAAAATAAATTAAATATTTGCTCATGTGTGTAGCTTGCTATTGTGTTCCAATTATTTATACTGATAGTTAAAACAATAATTGTTCTTTTATCTATGCTCGAGAACCTGTCTATGCTCTGGAATATGTCTATGCACGTGCAGAAATCTAAGCCCCCTCTGCCAACTTCAGGTAGGCAAGTAAAATTCGTTTTGCGCCAAAACTTGAAAACTTGAAATCTCAGGTAGAGGGTATATATGAAAAACTTCATATAGCTTTTTACGGCGAATCTAATGAATTGAAAGAAAATATGGGCTACAATTTGAAGAAACGTAGTTTTCGATGTTTCTCCGTTTCGAAATTTGAGGGAAAAAGAACACTCCGTATATTGACTGAGATTCAGTCGGAAATAAGTTATGTCCCGCATGGTTTCTTGTTTGCAAAACACCTTTCTTTATTTAAGCAGCTCACGCCAATCTCGAAATATATCAATATTCTCAAAAAGCAAAAAACCGATAATTTCGAATTTTAATTAGAATAATTCATGAACGAAACAAGCTAGGTGTTTTTGTAATAACTATAACGAGTGTTATCGAATCTGTCATCAATATACAGTCTGTTCTATATTGAATAACAAGGTTGGTATGCCTTTCCGGTACAACCGGAAGTGCCATTGAGGTAAAAATATACTCACAAATGAAGATTCGGACCAGCTGAATGAATTACCAAAATTTCAGAATCATATCGTTAATACTTCTCCATAAACGTCTAATAGGCCACTCAACTTGGGATACCCTGTATATATTAAAAACTTTATCTAAAGATTTTTAGAGAATCTAAAAGCCCATATATTCAAAGAACTAGAAGTTAAATGTTTCACTCCTCTCAGACATATTCCTACTATACTTTATCGTAACTTGAATGAATATATATCATCTGGATAATAGTAACCTTGGTGATGAAGGGTTCAAGAGGCCAAGAGACGCAAATTGGGCTACAGACACGATATGTTGACTGGGACATAATCCACTTTGTGGATATGCGACAGCTGGTATTTGTAATGTGGCCGGCAGAGGAAATGTTTATGATCCCCGGAAATTTACTAGATACGAAAGGGGGCAGACAGGCACCGGAAACACAAGGCGCCAAATATCGGAGGATGATTCGTTCCTATCCGTTCTGTGGATGAAATCAATTACCGTCAAGTTGAAACAGGAGTTGACGTAACGTTAGTAATGTATACACCGGTTGCGCAGGCGAGCCAACAAAATGAAACCTTATCTTTGAACGCATGAATGCTTGCAAACATAAGACGGAACGACTCAAATCTGATTGCACAAGTGGGGATGTCACGCAACGCCCTCTATCTTCCGTAATTACGGAATAAATAGCGATGCTTCCGTCATCCACATGCGGTTCTGGGACGGCAGACAATGACGAAGACTTTATTAATTGTCGTTTGGTGAAGAGCCTTTCATCTTGAGATTAACTCATGAAAAATATATGAGGAATATATCAGCAGCTCTGCTGCGACGGTTATCTCCGCAATCATTAATTCAGGTTCTATACTATTTGGAACTATTCCATTAATAGATCAAGCGAGTTTTCTTTGAATCGTCGGTTCATTTCACAGAGGTTCTAGAATGTTTAATTCAGAAAGAGTTGGATAGAACATAAAAAGAATCCAAACAACATGTCGTCAGTGATAATGTAAAACCCCGTAGAGTTCTCAGGAGGTTTAGAATAGAAAGAGAAAAGTGAATAATGCAAATTTATCAATAGAAATTATGACGAAAATTGTACTATAGCATAACTTTGGGTTTTAAATATGATGATTGCTAATTTCGAAAATTTGTGTCAGATTTATAACGATGAATAGTATTTATAACGATAAACAAATTTCTTACCATATGAATTTTATAATAGAAAATGCCATAGCTGCTCAGTGGAATACCCTGAAATATTACCTTTGACTCCTGTCAGAAAATTCAAACACTTAAATTTTAGTTGGCACTATACACACGAACAAATTCATATGGAATCACTCGATATTTCACATTATTGATTCTTTTAACGTTAAACCTTTGACTACTTGTGAAGAATGACATTTTTGTTGTAAGAGATCTTGATAGTTTGATAAGAAATGTTGAATTATTACCACATGTTCGGGATATTGTACTCAGTCGTCACTGAGTTTCGAAACTGTGAATTTCAAAATTTAAAAAGCCTATAATCATAATTTCAAAAAGCCTCTAACCATAATTTAAAATGCCTTATGATGGATTGTCAGACGTTCATAGGGGTCAAATAATTGCTCTTGTTGAATAAAGGGTGACACAGATAGATATAGCGGTCACAATGGGGTATCACAGTGGGCGATTTCAAAAACCTACGCCCGATACGTGGAGCTACAATATCTACAAATTAGGCCTAGAATAAGTAGTAGGAAGATCATTTCTGAAGAAAAATACCGCTTTTTGTGCCAAATTGCAAGAACAGACCCTATGCGTTGCACCCCATACTCCAAAGGCAATTTCTGGAAGCAACAGGCATCAGTTTATCAGTAAAAACGATACGTCAATGACTTCGTTTTAGGAATTTATACAGCAGAAGCCCCGTAAGTGTTCCAGAGCCAACCAGACAACAAAAAATTAATAGACTTTATTGCTGTATCGACCACCCAAATTGGAATATTGAGAAATGGCGAAATGTTCTTTTTTCGGACGTGATCAGAATTGGTGTTCGATCAGATGACCACCTGATTCGGGTTTTAAGGGGTCGTGGGAGGCAAAACAGATTCGATTTCGATTCCTGCGAGTGAAGCGGCTAGAAATTACGTAAGCCTAAAGCTGGAGCCCTCAGTGAGACTCTGGCGAGTTGCTTACGGTGGAAATTTCACTTTTATGCAAGATAATGCTCCTCCGCATACCAGCTACCTCGCGCGACATTATCTTGAAACAGAGGAATCACTATTTTGCACTGGCCAGCTTGCTTTTCAGACTTATATCTTATCGAACATTGATGGGATAATCCCAGAAGGAGAATTAGATTGCGCCAGGATTATCGAAAAACTCCACAACAGCTCATCCGTGTCACCACAGAAGAGGGCAGAATATCACCCCAGAGGAGGTCGAAAACCTAATTCAAAGCATGCCTAGACAAATTCAAACTTGTATCAGGGCAAGAATAGTAATAATAAAAATAATAAATGAACCTTATTTCCTTTTTAAATACATTGGGTAATAAGGTTAGATGGCACATTAACTTCCTTATACTCTAAAATGAAATCGAATAACCATATAAGGCGAACCTTGTCCATGGTTTAAAGAAACATTTTCAATAAAGAATTACATTACACTGAGCCAAAAAATTAAATCGAAATGCTTCAAGTTATGCAAAACGAATACAAAACATAAAAAATAGAAATATAAGCAGGGGTAAATGTTAAATAAATATGCTAACAAATGTGCCACTGGTTACCAAACTTGACAGAGATTTGAAGATACAAGACACAAAATGAGGATTTTAAGATACTTTCAGTTCCTAAACACTATAAAACAATATCAAAAACCATATAAGTACCTCAAAAAATATTTCAATGAAAATTCGCAATAAAATGGACCCGAACATCAAAGAAGTTCAATTGAATGCAAAATTTATCAAAAACAAGAGGAAAACCAGAGTCAACAATTACAGGTAGCATCCAAATGCAAAACTAAATGTCTAAGAGAATTAACATATACTTTTCTCATGAAGATGGACAAAAAAAAATTCAAAATATAATCACTATGTCAAATTCAACGTGCTTATAATATTTCCTGAATGAAGATACGCATCTATTTATTATTTCATTTTATCTAACCTATCTTCTTGTCTTCTGTTTGAATTAGACCTAGTTGCTGGTTTGTTACTGTCTTCAATTTTACTGATTACTACTTTACTACTATCATTCACAGTGCCTCAGATCCCACTCTTATTCTTCCACCTCTCCTCCAATTGCTCCAATGTATGGAATTTTCCATCTATAACCAAATTCAGACCCTGCAGCCTGCAAGTGTGCCCTAGTCTCATTCCTTCCTCACACGTCCAACTGAAATTTTCTGTTGCATCCTCTCCTCAGGTATGTATAATTTGATAGGAACACCCCTGTTCCTTTTAGCTAAGCTGAATCCTCCAAAACTTCAATTTTCTGACTATAAGATATAAATTCTACAATAATTGGCTTTTCATTACCTTTACCTTGTGAGTAGACACCGCTTATATCACAGGAATCTACTTTTATTTGATTGAAACTGACAATTTGTATGGCAGCATCAGATAGTGATCTATCACTTATATCAAGAGCATTAATTATAATGTTATTTTTCTTTTGTTTTTAGCAACTATATTTAATTTTTACGAAGCTTATCATTTCGAATTTCCAATTCAATTATTTGGTCTTCATATACATTGAGCCTGTCTTAGATTTCTACCTTGTTTTTCTCTAGTTTCATCTTTATATTAGTCTCCAGTTACTCAACTTTTTCGTGCATTATGGCATTGAAGTCTGACTGCAATGATTCCAAATATTTTTCAGTGCTTCGCTGAAGCACATAGCTAACTCATTATATTATTTCTAGAAATTCGTAGTTAATCTTCGAGGTGTATGCTACCTTTAATATTTTATCGGAACGGTAACAGAAGGTACAAAACTCCTTAGCGCCCAGTCAAAACAAAACACAGATGGAATTTATCGTATGCTCTCATGTTGATTTTTAATTTTCGATGGCTAATGGAGTATTTCAATAACAATTTAAGAACGAAATTGATCTATGTTGACGAATCAATAGTTCTACTGTTTCTTATATTATTTTATTTGTTCCTTAAAATAAACATTAGTTCATTTCTTTTTCCAATTGAGATACCTCAACATGGATCAATTGTAACAATCCTTCGAAATTCCCAAAATCCCTCTCTCATTTTGCTGAAGGAAAAAAAATTCCTTCTTGTGTTGACTTCACTCCACCTATGAACCTCCTTCTGCTGATGAACCTCCTTGTAGTTGACAATGTAGACTTCGACGTTGGGCGCCAAATCTAATGGTTTTTCTAGAATATCTAGAATTGGGAAATGTTTCAATTCTACTGGAACTAAGAAATTCAAATAATGAAGTATAATGAGATTCATTTATTGAAATGCTAGTTGAAAGAAAGTTTCAATTGACACTACCTATTAATACCTATGCCTAGCTAGATCAGAGTTCCTTTATCTCAGTGTGTGAGATCTCTGTCTGGAACCTACGGCCTAGATATAGTCTTAGGACTAATACTCATCACTTCATTCAACTAGCTTTATTACAAGAGAAATATCGAAATCACAGTAACTGATTAATAAATTACTAACTCCAATCAAGGTATCTAATACGAAAAACTTAACTAAAAAGTTCAACCAATTTCAATAAGAGGGCAAAACTAAAAGTTTTTTTTGGTCAAAAATTCGTAACACCCTGTGGAATTTCGTGGTCCAAGTTGAAACGTACAATATCATGGTCTGTCAAGGCACATCTTCCTACAGTAACGCCCTTCTTGTTTTATGCATTTATCTCTATTTCTACAAGAGATATCCAATTTGAAACGAAGTCACAAATTTCAAGAATTTATTTTTAATCTTGCGTAGGTGCATAACATCGGAGGTTAGCCAAAAATAAAATCAAAATTAGAGAAGCGGAAATCTAACGAAATGAAAATTTTTGAAATTCACTGGCCAATTTCACGCTCGGGAGAACTCGAAGTACACTGGAAAAATCGTTGATTTTGCACATTTATTTTGAATTTTTTGTTTGACACTCTATAATAATTATCATTCCTGTCCAAAATTGAGAGCAGGTGTGTATCCTGGCGATACACTCGTGAAATGAAATGAACATGTTGAGAAAAATGTTTATGATGACCCACAAAAATACATTTGATTTTAGTAGCGAGTATGACCCCTCCGAGCTCTTATTACAGCGCGCATACGATTTCGCATACTCCCAATTATGTTGTCTATCACCTGTTGAGGTATGTTGTCCCACTCTTCCACCAAAGCCAATGTCAGCTCTTCAACGTTACCTGGATTCCGTTGTCGAACCCTTCTTTCAAGAAAGTCCCAAACATGTTCGATCGGGTTTAAATTCGGTGACCGCGACGGCCAGTCCAATCGTGTGATCCCAACTTCATTGAGATATTCTATCCCTATGCGCGCAGTATGAGGGCGCGCGTTATCGTGCATAAAAAGGAAATTTCTCCGTATGTAAGGAGCAAAAGGCACAATATGGGGCTCCAAGATTTCTGTTATATACTGATGGGCATTAAGGGATCCATTGCCAATAATCTCCAGTTCTGTTCGTACTCCCAAGCATATGCCACCCCATATCATAACTGACCCTCTACCGTATTGCTCAGTTCCTGTGAAGTTCGTTTGATTGTACCGTTCCCCTCGATGCCTCCATATTCTATCTCTACTATCCACGAAATTCATACAATATCGGCTCTCATCACTAAATAAAACTCGTCTCCACTGATTGATTTTCCATGCTACATGCTCCCTAGCAAACGCCAATCTTGCTACCCGATGGGCTCTATCGAGTCTTGGTGCTCTTGCTTGCGCGTATGATCTCAGACCAACTTCATTTAATCGTCTTCTGACTGTCCTCACACTGACGTTAATGTTATTCACTGCTTGTAAAAGGTTACGTGCCTGAACAGCAGTAAGACGAGGATTTCTTATGGTTTGATTGACGATGAAACGGTCATCTATAGCGCGGGTTGCCCGATTTCTTACTTGTCCTCGCCTCCTCACGTACAATCCAGTTTTCCTGTAACGTCGGTAGATTCGATGGATAACCGACGTCGATACACCCAACATGGTAACGACTGAGCGGTAGGTGCGCCCTTCCTCGATCAATGTAACTGGCCTTGCTACTGAGGTTGGTGGTAAATCTCTCATTCTGAATGAAAAATACCGTTTCGAATCGTAAACAGTAAAATAATCACAAAACACCGCAACCGATCGAATTAGTATCAAATCAAAGAATGGAAAACTCTCATTCTTTAAACAAGTGCAAATGTGGTCATATACAAAAAAAACGTGTGTTGTATTTCATATTTGATAAAAAAAAAAGGTGTGCACATGTGTAAATGAAAAGTTTTATCAATTGTCTCAGAACTCGGTTGTGTATTTTATTACCTACCGACTGTTATCTCCTATGAATTCCTAATTTTCACCAAATTAACTAGATTGTCATCAATAGCTAATGCAATTCGAACATAAAAATCGCAAACGACAATTTCGACACGCCTGAGTGATAATAAGAAAATTCCAAATTGATAGACGAATTTTAATGACAATTTCTTGATTCAATGGAATTTCTCCAAAATGGTGATTTTCCACTTGAAATTAAATATGTTTTGCAAAATTAGGGATAAACGCATGAAACAGACCATGATATTGTACGTTTCAACTCGGACCACGAAATTCCACAGGATGTTACGAATTTTAGACAGAAAAAACACTTTTGTTTTGCCCCGTATAAATTTTTTGTTTTCTCTTATAATTTCTACAAAGCAGAAGACCACGAAATTCCACAGGATGTTACGAATTTTAGACAGAAAAAACACTTTTGTTTTGCCCCGTATAAAATTTTTTGTTTTCTCTTATAATTTCTACAAAGCAGAAGAGTTGATCTATAACTTGCCGAACGAATCATCTAAATCGGTAAAGAATTAGGAAAAATATCGAACTTCGAATTTGGTTAAATTTTCGAGTGTTCCGCTAATTTTTCCTCCGAGTGTACATGGTACAAATTTTCAATTCAAAACAATCTGAGCTTTTGACAAATCAACAATTAATGAAGATAGAAGAAAATAATTAGATCATATAGAGATACACTTAGCTTTTTAGGAATGAGATTAATTCCCACGATAATTGGATTTGGTGTTTCACATCAGTTTTCTGGTATTTGTGTATCTTACAGCTTACAGGTTACTTGATTAGCTGAATATGGTTTGCAAGGTGGCAAGACTAGTTCCCTAAGGACGTGGTTACCCCAGTCGTGAAATATCAAGGTTTGACATAAAGATGACTCAAAATATCCTGACGGTGAAAATAAATCTATAACAATACCATATCTCTCGAATATATATTTTTAAATTGAACAGAATAAATTTGACTTACCCCTGGAATAGCAGATATCGATCTAGGTTAATATAACAAAAGAATATTCGAAATCTCTCCACTCTCTAATTGAATTGGTTGTCGAGGAATTCCGGCAAAACTATTGACTACTTATAACGCCTCAGACAATTTGAATTTATCCAGAAAATCAAAGAAGACCTAATTTCAATAACTGAAAATTACTAACGCCAATTGCTACAACACAGCTCCAATAAAATTACAAAAGATTTCGGAGATTGCTTAATGTGAAGTAAATACTAAATTGAAAGCTAGGATTACATAGCAAAATTTGCTATCAAACCCGACATCTAGATCTCCGTCAGGGTCACAGGACACCGCCAGTTTTTAAGCTGATGCAATCAAGAAATTTTTCTCCAATTCTGAAATTCCAGAATGGTGATTACCTTTAAATTTACTCCTTTTATGAAAACTTTTACTTACGAGTACCGTTCTAGATCTAGATATATATATATATATATATATATATATATATATATATATATATATATATATATATATATATATATATATATATATATATATATATATACACCTCAAAAAGTCTAGGAAACACTTACCAAAATCTTTAAAATATGAATTTGATGATTCGAATTTATAGAAATCTTTTGGTTTTGTAAGGATATATTGTATATAATGTATTCTCTAGAAAACAAAATAATATTTGACTTCTCCAGAGCACCAATTATAAAAAAATTTGAAATTTGAAAATGACTGAATTTGGTAAAACACAATAAAATCCTGAACTAATATTTTCGAAACGATATGGAAGCACTTACATTTTCAGTGCCCAGAAGGTCCTCTGCTATTAATGACACTTTGGCATCGTCGCGGCATGCTCAATATCAAATTGTCTATAACATTTTGGCCTCAGTCATTCCAAGCCCCCTGAACTACTAATCGAAGCACCTGTTCGTGATGGAAAACGTTTTGACGCAAGAGATTTCTTTTTAGGGTGTCCCACACATGCTCGATGGGATTCAGATCTAGGCAGCAGGATGGCCACGGAAGAAGATCGATATCATTCTCTCCAACAACGTTCTAGACAACTCTTGCACGATGAGGAGGGTCATTATCTTGTTGGATAATAACTAAATCTAGATTCATCACTGAAGAGAACTGTGACCCACCTCTCTTGATCCCAGTTTACGTGTTCTTGGCACCAAGCTTAACGAGCAGCGTGATTTCCATGGGTCAGTTGTGGAGCTCCTAAAGGACGCCTGGAGTAGAGTTGACCTTTGTGCAGTCGATTTCTCACAGTTTGGTCGGAAATTAGTACATTATGAACTCGTGATAGCTCTTGAGGTAATTGAGATGCTGTGGTAGTACGATCTCTACTGGCTTGTAAAACCTAAAATCGGTCTTGGCCGACTGTAGTAATCATGAGACGACCTGTATGGTGTTCTTTTACGCTACCAGTTTCATTGAAACGCGACCATAAACGGTTTATGTTTATGGGCTTTTTCCCAGAACCCTGGATATTTCCCGTTGTGAGCTCCCAGCTTGGAGTATGCCAACGGCTCGTAACATCTCTTCTCTAGTCAAATGTCGTCTTTCCAGGGTCGAATCACAAAACTTGAATCTTTTATTTGTGCTTACAACAGAAACAAGTGCCAACTAACTGATTTCAAACACTGAATCCATGAAATGATTATAAAGCAGCGTCGCATCTGCTGCATTATTAGTTTTTATAAAAAAAAATGAAAACTGATATTCTACAGGAATAATGGAACACAAATATATAAAAATCTCAAAATTGATTTTCCCAGAAGTATGAAGTGATAATACCCCTTCATATTTTTTTCTGTAAGAATTTTTATTTCTTAGCTCTACAACTTTCAGAAAATATTTTCAATGAAGATTTTAATTTTTTATATTTTGAAATATCGATAGTGTCCCAAATTTATTTTGTTATTAGAATTGAATAAAGTTTCCATAGAGATGAGGATTTCAATTCATATGATAAATCACCAAACAAAGAAGAAAATATTTTTAGAAAAGGAGTTCGTTTAATGTTCTTATTGCCAATCTCTTGAACAGTGCATAAAACTTTTCGTGTTCATATTTTGATTATGCGGCAGCAAGTTATCGATTATAATAATTGCATAATTTGTAGGTACTATATCTAATGCACTTCATTTTCAACTCATAATGTTATCTCAGCAATAACTTTTTAGAAGATTTTCATTTTGATGTTGACATTTACATCTGACACTGAGATGTTTTGAAATTCAAGGCAATCGATGACCTTTGATTCAATCACGGAATACTCTTTCCGTATCTAGTTATAGAATGTGAACACAGGAAAGCACTTACAAGTCGATTATTTTAGACAATTTCACAATTCCAATGTGTCAAAATGCACATTTGGGAAAGGAAAGGTAGGATATTAGTGGATAAATTTGCCCATATATAATCCTTGCATTGCTATAGCAACGCAACATTTACAACAAATAGCACGGTTTTGAAGCTGTCAAGAACAGCCATTTTAATACCTGTAAAGTTTCTACCGATATAAATTAAAATATCCTGCTTCGGAAGCACAAGTAAAGAAGAAATGAAGTGTTCTATATAGAATTCTATCCCCAAAAACACAAGAATAACGCACAGCTCGATTTGGAACCAATTCAGTATATTCTGCAAGAAACGAACGTTAGATTCGGATAAACAGCATTCTATTGAAGATTCTTATAGATTGGGGTTTCAATATGAAACAAATGAATGAACAAGATTACGAAGAATACGTTGTCTAAACAATGTGGAACACAACTGCGAAAATAATGCAGAATATGTATTTCTAAAAATTCAACATCAGTTTCAACACCATTACTGATTCAGCATTTAGAAAGGCTCGTGAAGTTCACAAGTCTAAAAGGAAGATGTTAGAAGGGGATGTGGTAAAGCGCAAAGAAAGTTTCGTTGCATTAACAAGAATTGAAATTGATAGCATGGCTCTGTACTGTGTCGAAAATGCCCCGATAGATTTGTTGGAAAATTTTTTCATATTGTTGCTTATGAATTAGCATGGCGTGGCGGTGAAGCAGCAACTTGCAAGGTACACTTCTTCAAAGAGAAAAAATTTAAAGACCGAGAAGTGACTGGTCGTATTGAATATAACCCTGTATTCTCGAAAACTTGCCAAGCCGGCTCGAAAAATGCTGTGATAGTAAATGGCTAGTAAAAATAAGGAAAATCCAGATTTATGTTCTGTGAGAATGTTTCATAAGATATTGTCGAGAAGACCCAATTATATCACAAGTGATAGATTATTTCTGGCTCCCAATCAATTTTGGAAAAACAGTACTTCTAAGGGTTGGTACAAAATATGCCTTTGGGAATAAATGAAATTTCCAACTGGACAAAAATTTCAGCAGAGAAAGTTGTACTGGATATACAAAATAAAAAGATCGAAAATCATTCTCATAGATCCTATGTTTCGAACCTATCTGAGGTAGGTGTCAGTGAACAAGAATTGGTCAAACTAACTGGACACTCATCGGCAAGCTCTATTAAGCCCTACCTGTAACTTAACAATGAGCATCATTTGAATCTTGTTTCAAATCTTCGAAAAACTTCGAAATGCTGAATCTTCCATAATTCCCAGGCATCCTCCCATATAGAATCGACCTGGAGTGAAAGAGTTTTATATGGTTGTTGCATTTTCAATAACTTCTCATTTCAATAATAACTAAACATAATTGTCTTTTTTGAATTGTGGAGGCCGTTACTTGATGTAGATCCATGATATAAATGAGATAAAAACACAAGGTTTTACTTTAATCTACACTTTATTTGAAAAAATTCGACGACGTTTCGCTGACACAGCAGCTTTATCAAGAATGAAAAACAGAATGAAGAGTATGGTATTATAAACAAATCGTAGAACAAGTTGGATGAATAACAGGAAAATCCACACCGAGCCATTGTACAGTTAGTATGAAAGGTAATAAAACTAATTAAACAAGTTAAGTAGGGTGAGTAATTCACATCTACATTTTCATTCAAAAGCTTGTCCGAATGTTTGTATCTATTTATTTCAAATGCTTCTAGGAGATCTAATTTTGAACTTTTGATTTTATATGTAATATGTCAAAGTTTTTATTGAATGAATGGTTTTCTTTTATTAGGTGGTTTGAATAATTCAAATCAGATTTATTTTATCGAAGCTACGTTTATGTTCAGATGTTCTTATGCCAAAACTCCTATAGGTCCTACCGATATAAATTTTATCACAAGAACCGCAATTGAGTTTATAGATTCTGATTTACTTGATTTTTCCACACGAGATTTATTATTTTTAATATGTTTACCTAAGTTATCAGAAGTTTTGAAAGTTATATTAAGATTTTGTTTGACGAGAAAGGATTTAATATTTGTACTTGCAGAACCGCAGAATGTTAAACTGTTGAATATTTTATAGTCTTTATGAATAGGACATACTTCATTTATTGCTTTCTGATACAGTTTTTACGAATGATTAGATCTATCATATCCGGATTATATGAATTATTAATGGCTATCTGTTTGATGATGTTTAACTCTTTATTATAATCTTCTACTGATAAAGGTAAATTGAGTAACTGATGTACCATGCTGTTTGAAGCTGCAACTTTGTGTTGAATTGGATGTAATGAGTAGTTATGTATAATTGTATCAGTATGTGTTGGTTTACGAAAGACCGAAAAAACATGATTATTATTTTGTTTAGTGATTTTTTAGTCCAAAAATTAATGGAATCATTTTGTTCAATTTCTATCGTGAATTTAATGTTGAAATGGATGGAATTAATGAAATTAAGAAATAAGTCTAATTGACGAGTAGTTTCAATGAAACATACTAAGATGTCGTCAACATATCTATACCAATACAGAAATTTGGAAATGAGTGGATGTGTATGAATTTTCTGTTCAATATTATTCATAAAAATCTCTGCTAAAAGTGGACTCAATGGATTTCCCATGATTAAACCATTTTCACTACTGTAATAGATGTTGTTGAAAGAAAATAATTTTGTTCAATGCAAACGTTCAACAGATTTAATATTTCAATCAGAAATATTGAATCTGTTGGACGTTTGCATTGAACAAAATTATTTTTCCACATTAATTCCATCCATTTGAACATTGAATTTACGATAGAAATTAAACAGAACGATTCCATTAATTTTTGGACTTAAAAATCACTAAACAAAATAATAATCATGTTTTTCGGTCTTTCGTAAACCAACACATACTGATACAATTATACATAACTACTCATCATATCCAATTCAACACAAAGTTGCAGCTTTAAACAGCATGGTACATCGGTTACTCAATTTACCTTTATCAGTAGAAGATTATAATTAAGAGTTAAACATCATCAAACAGATAGCCATTAATAATTCATATAATCCGGTTATGATAGATCCAATCCTTCGTAAAAACTGTATCAGAAAGCAATAAATGAAGTATATCCTATTCATAAAGACTATAAAATATACAACAGTTTAACATTCTGCGGTTCTGCAAGTACAAATATTAAATCCTTTCTCGTCAAACAAAATCTTAATATAACTTTCAAAACTTCTAATAACTTAGGTAAACATATTAAAAATAATAAATCTCGTGTTGAAAAATCAAGTAAATCGGGAATCTATAAACTCAATTGCGGTTCTTGTGATAAAATTTAAATCGGTAAGACCTATAGGAGTTTTGGCATAAGAACATCTGAACATAAACGTAGCTTCGATAAAAATAAATCTGATTCAAATTATTCAAAAAAAACCATTCATTCAATAAAACTTCGACATATTACATATAAAATCAAAAGTTCAAAATTAGATCTCCTAGAAGCATTAGAAATAAATAGATACAAACATTCGGACAAGCTTTTGAATAAACAGGTAGATGTGAATTAATCACCCTACTTAACTCGTTTAATTAGTTTTTATTACCTTTCATACTAACTGTACAATGGCTCGGTGTGGATTTTCCTGTTATTCATCCAACTTGTTCTACGATTTGTTTATAATACCATACTCTTCATTCTGTTTTTCATTCTTGATAAAGCTGCTGTGTCAGCGAAACGTCGTCGAATTTATTCAAATAAAGTGTAAATTAAAGTTGAACCTTGTGTTTTATATCTCATTTGAAACATGTTTGTAATGAATGCTTCATGATTTTCTCGTTAAGTTTGTGTGCATTTCTCAATAAAGTTCATTTCGTACGATTTGACATTTGCGGAATTTTCTCAGCAAATACCACTCGAGCTCAGATTTGGCATGATATCTTTCTATACTCATTTTCTCATACTTACTTTTCGATCTATTCAACGAAATCACTCGAGCTACGCTCTCGTGATTTTGTCGCCCTGTTCTCGTTGCATTACCTGCACGTAAGTAATCGAAAACGAGCATAGAAAATATCTTGTGGTATTACTTACGAATAAATATTGAAACTCAAGTGTGAGAATGTTTAAATTCTATCATTGAACATGATTTCTATCATTTAAAATTATTCTCGTTTTCTATTTGTTCTCGAACTCTATTGAGTTATTTCTGGATTTATACTTCATCTATAGTTTGAGAAGTTTTGACGTCGTTGGGCTACTGAGAAACCTTGATTACTGTAACTTAGGACGTGAATTAGGAAAAAGATAAATAAGGTGCGGTCCTTCAGTATGTAAGCAAATTCAACAAAAACTCCCTGTTCTTATTTCACCGAAGAAAATAACACGAAATAAGTGGTTCACTCCTGCAAAACAAAAACCAATTTATTGCTGAGACAACTCTTTGTTGAAACTTTTTACTTTGTTTTATAATTAAAGTTCGTCTCTTACTTAGAAGGCAAAGATATATTTTAGAGAATGAATTCAATACTTTTTGTGATTAAAATTCGTAATTGCACTAAATATTATATCATGGCGCTTCATTTCAGTTACCAAATGATGTGGAAAATTACAGCGAGTATAATCTGATGAATATGCATCGCAGATTCGCATAGAACCAGAGGTGTATTCCGGCAAAATTCGAATACAAAATGGAACTTTCAATGCTAGACATGCCAAAGTTGGAATGAACTGGAGAATGTTAAAACGATTTAGGTAAAATGAATGTTATTTCAAATTGTTTTAAACTTGCCAGACGTCGTCTGGACATTAAGCTCTCTGTTTCACGATTACTATATCATAAAATATATTTTATAATTTAACAAACATGGCCGGTCTCGATTTTTATGTGATTACCAATAAGAAAAGAACTTACTCATACAGGGTATCCCATGTAGAGTGGCCTATAAGATGTTTAAGGAGAACTAATTATGTTATCACTCTGAAATTTTCGTAATTGATCCAGCTGGTCCAAAACTCAATTTCTGAAATATTTTCACGCCGATGGCACTTCCAGTTATACTAGCAATATACATTGCCAATGAGATATGTATTTCTTTTGGTTTCTAAGGGTTCTAGGGCAAGGAAGGGACTCTCAAATTATGCTATGTTTATCTTTTATATCAAGTCCAATATTTCGACACAATTTGCATCATCTTCAGGGAACTGAAAAGGTAAGAATATCTTCTTTTACTTAGGCTGTGACAATCCTTAAGTCAAAAATATAAAAAAGTTAGAGCTATCAGATACTGATTCAAGACAAATCACCATATGAAGGCAATCTGATATCGACTAAACTGATTGATCATATAAATTGAGTTAAAATACAATTAATATTTTACATTTGAGATCTTCTTTCGAGTTTCACAAAAGGTAAGGTTACAGACGAACAGCATATATTATATATATATATATATATATATATATATATATATATATATATATATATATATATATATATATATATATATATATATATATATATATATATATATATTACGTTATGCTTTACTAAGAAGAGAGTAAAGATAAGCACTCCCGGTAGCTGACCCCATAGCCGTCTTCCAGGAATCGACTATCTTCTCAGGTGTCTATGTTCAACACTTGTAGAACCATTTGAATTCATTATAAGATTAGATTTGATACTGTTCAGTCCTTTATCGTATTGTACGTTGTGACTTAAAATAAAATAGTTTTTAAAAACAGTTTTCGAATCTTTTTGTTTATAACTGGCGCTGCGAACAGGATATCGCGACTGGACCCCCGAAAATCGATTTCGAAGGTTCCATTAGTGAATACGGACTTTAAAATTCTTTCATCTACCGAAAAAAAGACAAAGTGCCGTGTTCGGAGAACTCCAGGTGACTCTCAAGTCTTTGTGCGATATTCCAACCAACCACAGAGGATAACATCGAGGGAACACTCACTTTAGGATGCAAATCTTGGTGCTGTAAGTCCTTTTCTGTTCCTCTCCTAATTTTAAGTAATTGCTTGTTTCATACCTATCAGAATTATTTTTCACTTATGTCCGATTCTGATCTTAAAGATTCAAACGAAATCGAATTAATTGCTGCAGACTTAGAAACTCTTAATCTAGGAACCACACAGGTTCGAACAAATAATTCCCCCGATTTAAAAATAAAATCACATCCCTTGAGGAAAGCTAGATTTTCGCTTATTAATTACGAACGTATACAGGAGAAGACTCTGCCAGAAATGAGTCTTAATCAAAGTCAGACAAACTCAACACCTATTCCTTCAGGAACTACATCAAACCTCGAACCACTTTTTAGAAATGATATTCAACTTCTTTTACAATCCATCCCTGAATATTTTTCTGGCGAGAACCTTTCAATTTTTGTAAATGAAGTCGATAACTTATGTAAGCACTTAGAGGGTAGGTTAAATGCAGATTTAGTTTATGTGGTAAATTTTTCCATAAGATCTAAAATCAAAGGCGAAGCAAGAGACTTTCTTTCTTTCCAAAACGCTACAAATTGGCCTTCGATAAGGCGTGTTCTTTTACAAAATACGGTGATCAGAGAAGTGAAGATCTTTTAGTTTCATCACTTACTCATTGTGTTCAAAAAGAAACGAAACATACATGCAATATTATAGTAGAATTCTCAAAAGTTACAGTGACTTAATACAATATCTTACGCTAAATATAGCAGATCCTGTATTTTTGAATACAAAAAGGAGATATGGAGAGATTGGCTCTTAAAACCTTTCAAATTGGTCTTTTAGAACCACATAGAAGCTTTTGAGTAATTTCAATCTAAATTCTATCGAAGATTGTATAAATAAATGTCAGTTTTATGACAATAGAAAACATGAGTGGGAGTTCAGTGAGTTTATTAGAAGAACTCAAGAACCAGATAGGAAACCTCAACAAAATTTTCTGTTATCCAGATCCATGATCAATACGAATCGCCAACCTCGAAATCAAAATTCTCTTTCATTTACAAATCAACAATCCCTAGATTTGTACAACAATCACAAAATTCTTTTTCTTCCGCAAATCAACAACCTTCTAGCTTCGTACAACGATCACAGAAAATAAATCTAGAAAATTTCACTAATAAACCTTATTCTCACAATAACCAGGGTTTTCCAAATTCCATAAATAAGCCTCTTCCTTCATGGAAGGTACCACTTACTAACAAGAAAGTTTTTGGAACAAATCCAGGTTCCAGTTTACAAAAACGAAATACCAACCAACCCCAATGTCGACATCAACCATAGTACGACAACAACATCCACATCAAAGAACTTTTGAATTTGAAGAACTCTATAATGTCGAAACTCAAAACGATGACCTCAATGAACACCTTGAAGAACTACTTGACGAAAATCTTTATGACGAAAACCCTTATGACGAAAACGACGAGACTGACGAAAATTTTCGGTCAACGGCCTCGGAATCCCAACAGAAATAGATCTGAACTGTCTAAAACGAAGTCGAAACTACCATTCATTTACTTACCTCAGGTAGATCTCAAAATTTTAATTGATTCAGGTGCAACAAATTCGGTCATAAATCCAAAACCAGCTTTTGAAAAATTCTCAAAGTTCATGTACAAAAACCATTCCACGTTTATAGTCTAGGAAATACAATTTATGCTGAAAATAACTTGAAAGTACCTTTGCTTCATGAAATTGGTATTTTGATGATATCCACTTTCACGTCGTCAAATGGCATAAAACTTCGACGCTCTATTAGGAACTCATGACCTACAAAATTGTGTGCAAAATAGATTATCAAAGAAATATTTTAGAAATAAATAATTTAGAAATTCCATTCTTTCTAGAATTCGCTGATTTCAAAATTGAACCCCAACGTGTAAGAATTAATTCAAGTATCAAGGTACCTGTTTCCATCGAACAGGGAAAATTATTTTCCAGAAACAAAATTTCATGAAAATTTTACAGTCCCAGAATCTATCGTTAACGCTCGAAACGGCTATTGCATTCTTCCAGCTCACGAATCTGCTGATATCGAAGTCAATTTTTCTGAAAGAATCCCTGTCACACCATTTTACGAGTCCGAAATTTCAGAACCACACTTAGAAAACAACAGAGTCTGAAAATTGCAGACCATATCAGAACTGCGCATATGAATTCCGAAGAAAGGCAGAAGATATTGAAATTATGTGGTAAATTCCGAAATATTTTCATAATGAAAACTGCGACCTCTCATTCAGCAATACGGTAAAACATAAAATTCGTACTAAAGACGAAGAACCAGTCTTTGTGAAATCTTTTCGCCATCCAAAAACAATGCAGTTAGAAATTCAAAATCAAGTTCAAAAATTACTAGACGATAAAATCATAAGACCATCAATTTCACCTTACAGTGCACCGGTTTGGATCGTACCTAAAAGGCCGACGCATCTGGTAAGAAAAATACCGTATGGTGATTGACTATCGCCGCTTAAATGAGAAAACGATCGAAGATAAATATCCACTTCCTCGAATAGACGAGATTTTGGATAATCTAGGTAAAAGTCGTTACTTTTCGACAATCGACCTAGCCCAGGGATTTCACCAGATTGAAATGGACGAGAATTCAATCGAAAAGACAGCATTCACTGTCAATAATGGGCATTACAGTATTTACGTATGCCTTATGGTCTCAAAATGGTCCTAGCACTTTTCAACGCGTGATGGACAATGTCCTGAAAGAATTTCTACATAAATTCTGTTTCGTCTACATGGACGACGTGGTCATATTTTCGAAAAGTTTACAGGAACACATTTGTCATCTTCAACTAATTTTTCAAAAACTTCAAAATTTCAATCTCAAAATTCAGCTTAACAAATCTGAATTCCTCAGTAAAACATAGAATTTTTAGGTCACGTTATAACATCCGAAGGCATAGCTCCAAATCCGTCTAAAGTAAAAGCAATTCAAATTACCCCATTCCAAAAACCGTCAAAGAAATTAAATCATTTTTAGGCCTAATAGGTTACTATCGAAGATTTATCCAGAATTATGCAAAAATAGTTTACCCATGACAAAATGTTTAAAAAAGGCGCAAAAATAAATTCTGACGACCCAGAGTATATTTCAAGTTTTCAACTTTGTAAAGAACTTTTGATGAATGCTCCAATTTTAGCTTATGTAGACTACGAGAAAGACTTCAAAGTTACTACAGACGCATCAAACGTGGCAATTGGAGGCGTTCTTTCACAATTTGATCGACCCGTTGCCTACTATTCTCGAACCTTAAATTCAGCTGAACGCAATTACTCGACAATTGAAAAAGAACTGTTAGCAGTACTTGACACAACGAAATTTTCAGACCTTATATTTTGGAAGAAAATTTACTTTAGAGACAGACCACCAACCACTGGTATGGCTCTACAAATTAAAAGAACCAAATTCTAGGTTAATTCGTTGGAAATTGAAATTGGACGAATTTGACTACGATATTGTACACAAGAAAGGTAAGAAAATATAGTAGCTGACGCTTTATCTCGTGTAGAAGTGAATAATACCGAAAACAATGACGCCACTGATACAGACGACAGCTCTATTCTACCAAATATCGAAGAAATTCAATCTTGACTGACGAAGACTTAGACAGAATTTTAGAATCACAAAATGACGATATTATCCAGAACCCTGAATATTCCGAAATTCTGAAAGAGCTAGAGAACTCTAAAGATCAAAACAACACTCACCAAGACGACCAAAATTCCTGCGATACAGTTCATTCAACCCAAGAAGATAACGGTAAAGCTATCCCAATTAGTGAATCTTCAATTAATACTTTTCCCAATAGAATCATTTTAAATACTAGCGAACAATATAAGGTGAAGTACACTAAACCATTCAATAAAACGAGGACTGATGAATTTCCTTGGGACAGGTGTAAAATTCATTACCGGTAACCTTGATGATGATGATCTTAAAACAATAAACGAAAATCTAGAGGCTCTCCACAAGAGCAAGAGTTCTGAAATAAATAAAATCAATAAGTTAACTTCATTCGCTAACCACCTATCTAAAAGATACTCCGATGACTTGGAATTATTGAATAAAAATATTTTGAGTACTCGAAGATTTTTTCAAACCTTGAGAACAACAGAAGAAATCAGAATACTTTTGCAAAATGAAGTATTCCATTCAGAAATGTTACTAGATACACTATCAATGTTAGAAAGAACAATAAGTCTTGCCTTCAATGGAATAGCAAATCTTGAAATTATAACCGTTAACGAGACGTTAGAAATTCAAAACTATTTAGAGAAAATTTACAAATATCAGCAATTATCTTCAATCGATCATATTCATTTGTTCAAGGTGTTAGAGTTCGCAAAGATCTCTATAATCGGTACAGATCAAGCAATTACTTTCCTCCTCAAAATTCCCATTTTTCAAAATATTATGGCTAACTATTTCCGAATATACCTATCCCTAACCACCAAGATATTGCCTTGCTTCCACCAAAGAAGTATCTCGTCAAGTTTGAAAATGAAAACCGATGGACCAACGAGGAATGTCGAAACAGTTCTGATTCCATATCCTACTGCTACCAGAAGACATTTGCTGAGAACTGCAATCTCCAAACTTTTCAACACTGCCGTACAGTGAAAATAGAAAACAAATACGAAATCATCCATGTCCTGAAGAACAAAGAACTGTTAGTACTTTTTCAAGAACCACAAGAAATTCTTGAAGACTGTCAAGGAAAGCTGACCAGAAATTCTGTCAAAGGAACGAGTTTGTTGAGCTCACCATGCAGGATAATTATTGGTACATCTTCCTACGATAACACCGTTCCAGTATTCGAGATTGCTACGCAAAATATTAGCGAAATCGACCTCAAATCTGAAAAAAAGATCTATCTCTACCTACGACACTTAAATTATCCAACTGAAATCATCAGAGAAGCCAAAGAACTTAACGAACAACCCCTGTACCTACAGCCTCTAACCCAAGTATTCCATTACTCCTTAAGCGTAACCGTAGCTTGTTGCATGATAATAATTTTCACAATAATCATACGACACAGAAAACGAGTCATTGAACTGCTCTATTATCCGAGGCAAATCATCCACATATCCAAGGACAGCAAACCAACTCTAGAAGAAAATTTGAACGAGGACGTTCAAAACTAAGGGGAGAGGAATTACGTTATGCTTTACTAAGAAGAGAGTAAAGATAAGCACTCCCGGTAGCTGACCCCATAGCCGTCTTCCAGGAATCGACTATCTTCTCAGGTGTCTATGTTCAACACTTGTAGAACCATTTGAATTCATTATAAGATTAGATTTGATACTGTTCAGTCCTTTATCATATTGTACGTTGTGACTTAAAACAAAATAGTTTTTAAAAACAGTTTTCGAATCTTTTGATTATAACTATATATATATATATATTTATATATATATATATATATATATATATATATATATATATATATATCTATCTTTATACGGTAAATTTATAGACAAGCAGAATATATATATATATATATATATATATATATATATATATATATATATATATATATATATATATATATATATATATATATATATATATATATATATATATATATATATATATATATATATATATATATATATATATATATATATATATATATATATATATATATATATATATATATATATATATATATATATATATATATATATTCTTTTGAATAATTCGCTTGTCTCAAATTTACCTATAAAGACTCCTCATGAAGTTTATCGCGGAAAATATTTGACCAAATATTTACCGACGGGAGGTTTATCTCGGAAGAAGAGCACTATTCCAGCGGGATTATTTCGCTCGTTTTCTACCGTTGATGTGATTCACGGAATGGCGAAAGATGTCTCCCAAATGTTTGGAATTTTAACGTTTCCACATCTGTTCGTTATTGTTCGTATCTTTCTCGAAGTCCGGAAGCGGGTTCGCCGTGTAGGTCCATAGAGGGCGACTCTCGTACGTATGTACGAGGTGCGTCCTTTCTGGAATTGATAGGGTACCCCGATGTACTCTGGTAGGATGCTGAGAAGCGATATGCGACACTGATGACCTCCTAATGAGGGAGAAACTGCAGTCTGCCGCTTCGTTTCTCGGCATCCTGCTGCACTATTCTGGCGCTTGGGGTTGCACTATTGTGGCATTCAGTGATATTCGGGGCTGCGTGCATGGCAAGACCAAATATTTACCGGCGGGAGGTTTATCTCGGAAGCAGAGCACTATTCCAGCAGGATTATTTCGCTCGTTTTCTACCGTTGATGTGATTCACGGAACGGCGAAAGATGTCTCCCAAATTTTTGGAATTTTAACGTTTCCATATCTGTTCGTTATTGTTCGCATGGATCTGTCCTGGATCTCTCCCACCCCGACCTATCCATCGGTTGTTGAATATATTATTCAAGAATTCCATGGCTTCTCCACTGAAATATGATGGGCCTCGTCATGCATGAACCACATCTTGTTTCTCGCCAAAAATGGCACATCCTCGAGCTATAAAGGTAATTCCTCCACAAGAAATTTCCGATAAGTGGGACCGTTTAGTCTATTAGGCAAAAAATGGTCCTATAAAATAATTTCCAATCATTTCGACCCAGACATTCAGTGAGAATTATTCTTGATGATGAGATTCTACAATCAAATGGGGTTTTCCTCACCCCAATAATGAGTATTGGGGTTTTTCAGCCCAATAGTAATTATTGTAAAAATTTGTGATAGCAGTTCTCCAAAAGTTAGATTCGTCTTGTTTCACTATCAAAATGGTAATTTCCTCTAATTTTTTCTAAGAACCATCGGCAGAAAGCCAGTCTTGAAGGAAAATCTCGAAGAAGTAAAGTTTGGACGCGTTGAATATGAAACGGGTACAATAAATATCGTGGAGAATCCTCCAAACTAAAACATGTGAAAGATTCAACTCATTTCCAATTTTTCTTGTACTCACATGAGGATTCAGATCAATACAATTTGAAACTGCTTCCTCAATATATGGAGTTCTCATAGTTTGAGTTGCACCGTTTGAATGAGTATTTGCAGTAAAAAAAGCAGTTTCCCTCAACCTTCTGTGGATATTTGAAAATGTTCGCCTGTCTGGTTTTGGGCATACCTATCGGGTATTTCTATTATTTTCTATTTATTAAGCGAATAACATACAATTCAAATACTTGAATTAATTGAATTTTTCACCCGGACGAAGTCACGAAAAAATTGTAAGTGTCAAAAAAGTTTCATAATTGAACGAAGATGACGAAAATTGATTGTACGCTGATCAATGGCGTACTGCAAAAAAAAATCGAAAGGGCAAAAGAAGACGTGGCTCAGGAAAAGAAAAGACCTTGTGGACGTGTAATGATGAAGGCTGTGAAAAATAGATTGCATTCTAAATTTGGGCTGAATATCTCGAAAACTGTAGGAGAAAAAAAACAATTTTTTCCGGAAATTTCAACACCCTCTAGCACCGTAACGAAGCTTTTGCGGACCTAAATACTATTAGAAAAAGTGACTTAAATAACAGAGTTCCTCCGGTTTTTTTTGTGGGAAGTGTAAGTTATATTTTAATTTTCTTCATTGTTTTTGGTTGTCAATGGAACTAAATTTTACCCAATACTGTTGCCATGTCATCATATTCATTAGATAATTGAAAAAGTTCATGATTGATAACTTGCGTTCAAATATTAATATGTAACTCATGAGTTAAAATGAATCACTAAGTTATAAGCTTATAGAGATACTTACTAGAATAACCTTATGTATTATAATATCACATTACTTTTTGCGGTGGAAAACTGCGTGATATCGAGATACTCATTCGCATTTTATGTTTTTGATGAGATCATTTTCATTCAAATTACTTCATGATGAGAAATAAGAAATTAATTCATATTATTTATGACAAACTTCAATGTGCGTTTCGCACCACAATCTTCCTAACTCCAATATCCTCAGTTCCTACGGACTAAAGAGAGAAAATTTCATCACTCCGAAATTATAACATTGTTACACTGCCTACAACGAGCATAAAACATTTCATTTCCTTTTGTTCGGTGAATAGAGTAGCTTTTCCCAAATATCAAATAATGAAAAAACTGCTCGTTGAAAAAACAACACATGAATACCCGCACAGATGATAAAATGTAAATTCCATTTCGAAGGGAAACCCGAAGCCTCACACAATAAACTGGTAACCTTTTGTTTCAAACCTAACGGAAGTCAGCCATTATATCTGTCTTCATTTGGATTATCCAAATTCGGTACAATCCTGATAAAATGCCTTCATGTACTTAAGGGCATTAAAAACGCCTTTAGCATTTTTAATTCGATTTTTACGTATTTAGTTCAGCTTTTCTGGGTTTGTTTTGAGATATTTCTGCTCTACTTTGTTTCGTCGCCTTGAGTTTATTATGAAAATAAATTGTCCCTATTCAAGGACATGTAAAATACCTACTCATTCAAATTTATTGATGAGCATTATTCCGAAATTTCTAAATTACCTAGTAATTTTCAGTGAAGAGCTAGTAGTCGGGTGTGTTCACAAGGAGCTACAATTACGATTTGATAATACAACTGGATATCTTAGCATAGAACAAGAGATTTCTATCACAGCGGTATATCATTTACAATACTCAACATTCTGAATTGAATTATATAGCGTATTTCAAAAACCGAACATAAATCGTGAAAATGTATAGCAATTTACGTATCGCATCAAGTATATAAAAAAAAGAAGGTACATTAACATGCAAAATTTGTATGAGAAATGTAAGTCAACGTGAAATATGTAGATACGATTCTCTGGTATATTTCTTCACTAGCAGATTTTCCAGTTTTCTAATCAATTGTGTGTCATCTCCTTCTGTTTAGAAACAGACTTATCACAAACATAATGGATAAACTATATGTCCTGGAAATATAATACTGGTGGTACTTTATCAGTCCAGTCCAGCCCAATAGGCACTTGAGCCGGGGATGGACCTTGGCGTGTGCTACAATCTGCTTCAAAGCCGACCGTATCCTTACTATCGTGCCTAATCCAGTAGCGTGCTTGTTTTGTTGATTTTCTAGCACCTGATCCATCCATCTCTGTCGTGGTCCCCTCTTAATCTATTAAGTACACTTAGGTCTTCAAAATCGATATTATAATCTCTAAGACTTCATAAATCTTACAATGTCTTCGTGATTGAGGATTTCATCTATGTCCTATTGTTCCGGTTACTCAATTTTTTATCGATGAACTGGTGTTCAGAGATTGTGGGCTTATTTTTATTTCTCGGTGACAGTGTTCAGTTTTCATTTGCATATGTTACTAAAAGTCTTATCAAGGAAAGAACCCACTCTTTGTTATCGCAGCTCGAAGTGAGGTTATATATTTAACTTCAGCAATAACATTCATAGGATACCAGATGAAACAATGGAGTTACTCTGAGGACCCCTCATGTACGGCTCCCGAAAATTCCGGACGGTAGTTACTCGGTCCACCTTCAGAGAGAATATGGTATGTTACTTCCTAGTGAAGATATATAGAGCAACTATGGCTCTGAGACACATTCGGTGTGCTGGAAAACAGCAAGAGTAGTGTTTATACCCAAAATGGGAGAAGTTTCTGGATGTCGAGGGCACTTTTAACTGTACCACACCAAAACAAGTTGGAAGGAAGACTCCTCGTACGGAGTGGCTCACGAAGATTTTAGGGCGGTTAAAGATTCACTTCGATGAGATTGAAAATCATAACAGCGCAAAAATAGTTAAACGAGGCTGTCCACAGAGCGGCGTGGTGTTACCGACTGTCTGGCGCATAGTGGCGTATGGTCTGTTACGGGCGCTTATCAGGGATATTCAATGTTCAAGCCTACGTGGGCGAATTTGTCATTCTTAGCGAAGAAAGGGATCCAAAGGCGTGTATAAATGCACTGGAAATTACTTTGGAAAGAGTGGAACACTGGTGTATGGACTTGGGTCTGGGGATTAACCAAGAAATGACGGAGCTGATTGTTCTCACGAGGAAACACAAGATTCCATTATATTCGACGTTCATTTCATTTTGGACTCAACATCGAAGAATTGGGTAGGCACTAGGGGTAGTATAGACTGAAAGGTTTCCTGCTGCACACTTGACATGTAGGAGGACCTTCAGCAGCTTGAAGCTACATATGTTGATGTGGTTTTTCAAAACCGTTTTACTGCCAAAACCCACCTACGTCTCGTTTTCTGGTGAGCGAGGGTCGAAAAATAGACATCGAAGCTGGATCTAGAGAGGTTTATAGCATTGATGATAAGAAGAATGGTGAGTGCTCCATGGATCTAACCTAACCTTTACGGTGGTGTTAGGTACACTATTAGGAGTCAAACAACTGCATCTCATAATTATTAGCTGGGCAGTTTTGACTGCTTCTAGGCTGAGCACGGGGGGCATACCTGTGGTTGCTGCAAGACATATATTGCTTCCTTAAGTTATTAACAGCGACCACTTTCTCTGGATGAACTCCGATAAAACCGAGTTACCACTTCGGTCATAAAAGTAAGGTGAAAATTCAATTCAGGCAAGAGTTGGAGGGGATGAAGTTTTCCTTGCCAAGTGTACATCTGGTTTACGCATGGCTCGAAGAGCGAAGAAAGATTAGGTAACGGAGTATAGTGCCGGAAAAATAGTAGAGGTTTCTACCTCCCACTAAATCAAACAGTTATCCAGTCGAAGATCATAGCGACAGTTGGCTGGGCTTAAAAGCTGGCTGAACTGGGTAAAACTCATTAGTGCATCACGATCTGGTCCGACAGTCGGGCTGCTCTGGGAGCCCTAGGTGCACACAGGATTACTTCTTAAGTTGTCTGGGAGCGCGTTCTGGCACTGGAAAAACTGGCCGAAAACAACCATATCTGTCTCTCCCAAGGTCGGGATCTCAGCCTGTAATGTTAAGGTAAGGCGATTGACTGGTGGAACAACATAGGAACATCTTTTTGAGTGTGTGAGATTGTCGCCTGTACAAGGCAATGCTGGTACATCAACTAGTAAAACTGGGACCTTATCGCACTTGAAGGCAGTCGAAGTATTACACAACACCTGGGACAGATAGTGATGGGGCATAGCAAATTAAGATAATACCTGTCCAATAAAGGACTGAGCAATATTCGAAGTGCAGGTAAAATTGGAGTCGAAACACCAATCAATTTGATCACGACATGGACGCGGAGATGCTGAAAGTATACTGCTTAAGAAAACCATTTGCTCAATTTGAGACTTCTTTGTAAGATCGAGCAGGGTATGCAGCAGCAATAATCCCTATTATGAGGTAATCATCTGGTTCTTGTAGTAGGAAATTCCAATCGCTACTATCATTCATATCGATATTCACCCTAAGGTTAAGGGGAAAATTCACTGATTCCAGATATCTTCGATATCAAAAGTATTTAGCTGTGATAAGACTTTTTTTAGGTTATCAGGTCATAGTGACGTAGTCCAGTATTGACACGTTTTTGTGTTTCCCATATACTTTCTGACAGTTCTAGCTGTCGCGAACAGTACCACTTTCTGCATGATTTTGTGCAGATGTTCATTCAGTCCTCGTTTCTTGATGTTTGTTTGTAAGTAACATTGACATTATCATAGAAAGTGTTTGAATTGATTCCATTCACCACTGTTTCCTTATGCTTCCTTCCAGGCTTCGAAATTTTCTCGGCATGTTTCAGCTCCAGATTGTAATTGGGAATGGCCATGCCTACCATAGTTGCCGCCTTCGAAAATTTATTTGTAAGTATGATGTCAGGTCTATTAGGTGCGAGTCGTTGATCGGAGAGAAATTTGCGATCCCAGTACAGTTTATAATTCTCATTTTCAAGAATTGGCTCTGGGATTCATTCGTTGTGTGGGACCTTGATTGCTTGCGTGAGCTTGTGCTTTTGTGCCAATTCTTGGTGCATGACTTTAGTCACCGCGACGTGTCTCTTCTTATATTCTGTCGACACGAATATTCGACATGCTCCTGTTATGTGTTGTATCCTCTCCGAGGTCTGGCATTCGTATCTGCAGCTGTCGGTCGTTACAGATGCGTCTTTGGCAATTAAATTTAGATAACTTTTGGTTGAAATAACTTTGTCTTGTATAGCCAAAAAGAACCCTTTCGTTTCAGGAAACATCTCTCCGAAGGTTATCCAGTCGTTTGACGCAAATTTGTAGGCATATGCTCTGTCGGTCTCATTGGGATGTCTCCCGTGTATCGGTTTTTTTCACATCTGAAGTTTTTCATCATCGGTCTTGTGATAAGTCCTATGTTCGTGTTCGTTTAGACGAAAAGGAGTTGAGTCGTCTACATCGCAGATAGTTCTATGGGGAATTAAAGTATTCTGCTTTTGTTTGAAATAGTTTCGTTCGAAATCTGCTGATCCAACTGATTCGTGATATTGGCTAGTCATCTGCTCCTTTCATATCTCGGCAATGTGGTTCTTTAGGTAGCTCTCCTTGGGTGGTGTTTGTTTTCCTTCATCAGCTGCGTTTTCACCTTTTGTTGTGAAATATCGATATCAGTGTTGCTCCTGTCAATTATTCCAATGGAATGATTAAGGATTGAGCATGCATAAGAAGTCATTGCCTTAAACATATTTTTGCTGTTAATATTTGTACGAAACAGTTGTCTAATTCTCTTAATGAATTCGTTAGTCAAGTCTGTTTTTATTCTTCCGTGATCTATTCGTAATGCTTGTTTCATGCCTATATATTTTTAGGTCTCCCTTTCGATCATTGTGGCATTATTTTAATGCACTCCGATCTCAACTGCGGTTTTCTCTACTTTTCCACTAATTTTACCGAGGGTGCGACTTTTGTCCAGTCAGAAACGCATTTCTTTGTCATCGAAGAACTCTTCGACAATTTTCAGCATTTGCTTCAATTGGTTCTTGGTGGCAGCCATCAGTTTTAAATCGTCCATGTAGAGAAGGTGTTTAACTTTCATCATTTCTGCGTTGTTCTTCTTTAAGCTGAATCCGTATCATGTCGAGTTCAAACGGTGTGACAGAAGATTCATAGCAATACAGAACCAGAATGAACTCAAGGTGTCTCCTTGAAACATTCCTCTTTTTATGGGGATAGTTGTTATTCCAAATTAACAGTGACTAATTAAAGCTGGATCTTAGTTCACCATAGTGACATGGAGTATTCTAAAAATGACACTAGAGTAGGCTCCATTTTATACATTCTTGGGATTTTTATCAGCTACTCATGGGGTACGGAATCATCTTGATGGTAGTCTACGTAGGCTGTGAAGAGGTTTCGCTTGTTGTGGTTGTTGATAACTGAATCTATAATAATTTGGTTTTTGCAGCCCATGGCATTCTCTTCAGAACCTCCCTTTTGTGCGATAATGGTATTGTTCTCGCAATGTTCGTATATTCGTTGGGAAATGCATGCACTTTGTATAGTATCAGAAGACAAGCTCCTGGACGGTATTTAGATGGATCCTAGGTATTCTGTACATCTTTTGGCAGGAGTAAGTTTATCCTTGAGTAAAGAAAAGTGGCATTGTTTCTCGACTAAGAAGGCTTCATTAATCAAGGTTATGAATCGTCCGTACGTGCATCGAAGTTTTTCAACCTGTATTTCTGTACGCGGTCTCAGCCTGGAGCTACCAATTGTGAAGTTTCTTAACGATGTTGGTAACTTCTTCAGTTATTACGAGTGCATATTCCATGTTGGTGTTGTTCTGACATATTTTGCCTTCTTCCTCAACCCAGATAACTTTTGTATTGTAGTTGCAAGGGTACCTAACTCTCCTGTCCAGAATCCTTCAATTTGTTGCTTGGTGGGACAGCCATTGTTATTAGCAGTTTCTATGTTACCAAGTCTTCGGTAGAATGATCTTTCTGATGTTTCAAACATTGCGTTGTCCCGTTTCCGGCTGTTGCTAGTCTTATATCTTGTTAGGCACCCTGAAAACACTGATAATTTTCATTTAAGAGGATCCAGGCACTGGTCTGGTGTGGTATTTCTGGGACTTATTGTGGATGTAGTTGGACCCGGCTTATTATCAATTGTTCTGATCTTTCCACTCTTGTTTTTTTGGTCCAATGTGACGTTGGAGAGCCTTCATTTTCTGAGTCAGTCGTCTTTCCCATCGTGGTGTTGCCTTCTCGTACGGCTTATGTCACGTCTTGTATGTATTTTCGCATCCAGTTCTCTAGCTGCTGCCAATGGCCTATAGTAAATCAACGTGTGCAAGGAGTGCAATGCGAGAGACTTCGTTACATAATCGAGCAATACTTCGGTATTTAAGGTATGTTGTTCGACTGCTGATTTCTTAGAAAAATTCTTTCTTTGGAAGCTGAGGCCTGCAGAGTGCCGTCGTACTCTAAGTATACTCTTTCCATTGATCTAATCAATTTGTCTCTTTGTTCTGCATTGTCTCTTTGGTTTTCTCGTTTTGTACATTTTGCATTTGTACTTCGGTAGATGGTCCTGGTTGCGAAGTGACATCTATCTGATTATTGTTGTGTGGGGCGTCTTATAACCGTTGGTTTTGGGAACTAGGACATTGAGTCAGAAATATCGAAAAAGTGGTCTGAATATTCAATAATTCACCTTCGAGTAATTTTCCCAACTATTCATTGAATGTCATATTATTCTGCACTATACTCGATAATAACTTGTGACATCCATTCGGAATCAGTACTTCAAGAATCCAGCAATTCGTTCATAAATAATAACGGGATAGTAACACTCAAATACCCTTGTTGCTAGACAATCCTCTGCATTCTCTCTTAATAAAATTTGTATCCATTAAATATTCATTTCTAACCCAATTCCGTATAGAAATACCATTGTAAATGTAGTGAACAAAATAAAGGTTATCTTTTTACTTCTTCTCGGCTACTCAATTGTGGGAACACAAACACAGGTTCACAAGTATTTTTCGATGTGTAGCGATGGCCTCGATCATACGGTACAGACTTGGCTAGCAGTACATTCATGGTTGCGAATTAGTCCAATATTTATACGAACGTTCTGTGTTAGTTGTCGACTTCGAAAGGAACAGAGTGACTTTGAGAAATGCTATGCTATTTTCAGTGTATGAATAAACAATTTTATAGTGTAGTTTGGAGAACTATTCGAAGTGTGGTCGCCGAAAACGCTTTTGAGAAAACCACAGAGTATTTGACAACTTGTTGACAGACCGAACCTCTCCGAGTGGGGAGTGAAACGAATTCGTTTTCTTTTCGAATTCCTGTTCCATTTTGGAACTCAAGGAGCTTTTGTGAAAAATTTAAGTTTCTGAGTTTGAACTTGCTTTTCTTCGGGATAAATTTTCATTGTGTTCAAATAATTACTACTCGTCGCTTCGTCGTTGTACTTTGGAGTGGAATTAATATTCCGCGAGGGGATAAAAACACAGGGAGTTTTCAAGGAAATACCACGAGGCCATCTTCCATCTTGAGTAAGTCGTTCTTCGCCATCTTATACCCTGAACATAGCATTAATGGAACTCTCTTTCCGCAAAGGGCTTCATTCATTCTTTCATCTTAGTGTTTCTAAAGTACATTGAGGACTGAAAGTATACATCGTAATTGTCGAGGGCGGACATATTCATCTCGTCCTCTGGAGCCTGTAACAGATCAGAATTGGATCTGGAATTCATCTAGTCACCTACGTTTTTTTTTGGAACCAGTACCTGGGTTTGTGCATCCCGCATCATCCTTCTTGGAATACAACATTCAACGTCACTTGTCGCCGCAGAACATCATTTTGACACATAAGAAAACACCCTCTCACTCCATTATTTTTTTTCTGTTAATTCATTGCCTACATGTTTAATATAAGTCGCTAGTTAACATTTGAACACTTGACTTCATATCGTTATTAAGTAATTTATTATTGATTTCCATTCTTATTTTTGGTTTTAGTGTTTTTTCACAGCTCGGTCCATAAAATTACTGCTATAACATATTCATTCAGCTTTCCTGTTGTAAGTCAAAGTCACATTCAACAACTGAAGTTCCGAATAGCAATTCATTTGCTTATATACTTAGTTCTGTTTTAAAACTGGTGTGACTTAATTCGTGATCACGATTTAGGGTATAAGGCCTATTGAAGCATTTTGTTGCTATTATTGAGGTATTTGTGAAATGAATTAAATACTATACGCTAGTACCTATAATTTGACTGTTTATAACTATACATTGCCTGCATTCATCAACCCTTTCATAGTCATTTATTTTTGTTATCATAGCCCCAACCCCTGTATACATTTAGTAGAGAATCAAGGACATTATTTTGGTTGAAATAGCCACTCTCTTACCCTTGAAAGCTCGTTTTAGTTAGTCTTTGTTCACCGGTGCAATTTTCTACTTTAAAAGTTCGGTGTTCGTTCAGCCCACGTCCACTCACCGCTTGAACTAGCTGGGGCATTATACTTACTAGCAAGTGACAACTAACGAGTCTGGTAAGGGTGATACTTTTCAGCAGGAAGTACTCAATACTGAATGAGTATACAAAAAACAAAAATGAAAAGTGAGGGCTCAATTTCCGGTATTTTGAGAAGTGGCAGACCAATAAAAATATTGCAGGCTGTGAGAATGTCACTCTCTATGCCTATTGGTTTTGTTCCATTGAAATCAATGATTAATTTGATGAGCTTAAGCATGGAGAGATTCTACTGAACACCCAACACACTGCATTAAAAATATAGTCAAGTAATGTGGGTTTTCTATCAAATTCTCTTCAGTTTCTTATAGAAATACGTTATTTAGTTCAGCATTATTGTGTTGAAGATATTAACTGCAAAATGATCGCTTTGGAGGCATATACCCTCTTGTCAAGTTCCAATATAGATGCTCCTCTCTTTCATATATCAGCATCGCGATCTCGATCTGCCTATTTCGATCCACTGCTAGATGTAGTCTTCTCCTATTTTCGTCCATTTCTGCCAATTTTTTGCTTATTTCATTCGTAGAAGACCCGCTGTCTTTTCTAGGTCTTCTCTCCATCTGATGTTGGGTCTTCCTTGACTTCTTCATGTCTCTCTTGGGCGCGACTACAGAAGTTCAGTCCGCCTGTTGTCGGTTCTTCGGACCACATGTCCTGTCCATTTTTACTTCAGTTCCGCTGTTTTTTCTATGACATCAGTCAATTTAGTACGCTCTCTTATCCGAGTGTTTCTCTTACGGTCTGATATCAAGCATAATTCTTTCTTGTAGCCTCTGTCCTAGCAAGTTTTTGCGATAGTTTTTTCATTAGGCACCAAGTTTCAGCTCCATACCTAAGTTCCAGGAGAACACACTGGTCATAAAGTTTACTTTTCAAGTAGTTCGGAAAATTTGAAGTGAAAATGTTCTTCAGTTGACCAAAAGCCGCCCAAGTGATAAAAATTCTTCGTGTTATTTCATCGCATAAGCCATCCTTATTTGGTGTCATTTTTTGCCCGAGATATATATAGCTTTGAACTTTTTCTAGTTGTTTACCTTCTAATAATATTTGTGCGGGTAACTCGATGATTGTCATCACTTTGGTCTTAGCTATATTCAAGTCAAGACCGACTTTTTTTGCATGGTTGTTCAGATATTAAAGCATTCCCAGCAACTGGTGAGGATCACCACTTATAAGGACAATGTCATCAGCAAACCGAAGACAATTTATGATTTCTCCTTCTATGTTTATCTATTATACTAGACCAGTCTTTTCTTCTGAAGAAGTTGTCGAGGGCAGAGATGAGCAATTTATGTGAGACAGTGTCTCCTTGTCGGACACCTCGCTTTATAGATATATTTTCCGTCTTCTCCCATAAGACAACGTGCATCTTCGCCTCAGAGTATATATTTTCTACAAGTCTCGTGTATCTACTATCGATTTTCCATGTGTTTGGTGAGTTTAGAACTGCCAACGTCTCATTAGTGTCAAATGCTTTCAGGTAGTCTATGAAAGCTAAGTAGAGATCTATGTTGTATTCGTTGCATTTTTCCACAAGACTCCAGATGGTAAGAAGGTGGTAATTTGTATTATATCCTGATCCAAATCCCGCTTGCTCGCGGGGTTGTTGAAAACCGATCTTGTTAATTAATCAGTTGGATATAACTCTGGTGAACACTTATACATCTGGAACAGCAGACTAATAGATCTATAGTTATCCAGACTCTTTATATCGCCCTTCTTGAGAATGAGGATAACCTTGGCTTCTAACCAGCATTAATGTATCTTGCTCTGTTCTAAACACCTATCAAAGAGCTCTTTCATTCGAGTTATAAGCCGCGGTCCACCTTCCTTGAGAATTTCCGGGAGTATGTTATCCATTCCCGCTGCTTTATTATTTTGGAGCGTTTTTAATGCGAAAATGATTTCCTCGTCTGTAATTTGAGGTACATCTTCAGACACAAAATTTTGTATTGTCTTTTTTCTTTCTGTCATTTGTTGTTCACTGGGTTATATCTTGCTAGAATATAATCTCGAGTAATATTTTCCGCTTTCCGTGAGTTTATCATTTCTGTTTGTAATCTCTTTTCCGTTGCTGTTTCTCACTGATATCAGTTCTTTTTTTTAATTTGCTGATTTGCTTCTTGAATATTTTTGGTCCCCTTTATTTTCTATGGTTTCTCTGATGGCTCTGGTGTTGTATTTATTAATATCCTCTCTTACATTTTTTCGAATCAGTTTCTTCAACTCAGATCATTTTATTAGGTCCTCTTTCTTGTTTGGTTTAATTTATCTTCCCTTATATATGGGGTGCTTCAACGAAAACTGATCAGACGCTATATCTACCAAGATATTCATCTCTGATCAAAACGCAAAAACAGGTCAGTTTCTGTTTCAAGGGGGACATCTTTCGATGTCCTGAAATATCAACCCCCTAAGCGAGGGTTGCAATCCTTAAACATTTTGAATGAGCAAGATGAGTCCAGTGATGACTTAAAAGAAAGGTGGTATCTTTTTTTACATTGACTTGAATGAATTTCCACTTTTAATTGAAAACTGTAAAAGATACAGGGTGACCAACTGAAAGATAGGAAGACTATTTCCCTGAGACTATTCGAGTTTCAGTGTGGTAAAATAGAACCGAACTATGCTGATCAATGGCAGTCATCATCAAGTACCATCCTCATCTCGAATTTCAACCCCTGGAGCAGGGGTGATAACCCTTGAAAATTTGGAAGAGGGTAGATGGGACGAGTGATAACTCGAAAGAAAGGTATTATCTTTGTCTGCATTCCCTTGAAATAATTTTCATTTTAAATTGAAAACTGTGAAAGACACTGTTACCGTTTCCACTGCGGTATCTTACCATAGATCGCTCTAGGCCCCTCCGAATAAGAGTGTTACCGTGTTAACCACGCTTTCTTAATCACAGATCGCCAAGTAGGCCCATCGACCAGGCTAGGCACAGAACGTACTCTGGGCCTACCTGAACCGAGGGTTCAAATATCAGTGCATTTCGGAGACTCACTCACTTTCTCTTCGACGACCTCTACGAATACACTTTGTCTCAGAAAACCGGCTGTAGCACGCGTTGCCACGAGCCGGCTTTCCGTACCCACGCCATATTGCCAAACCGCCGTTGTTTACCAACGAATCACGTGTTTTTATTTAATTTTATTTCTACGTTTATGGAGAGTGTTTGTGCTAACCGTCAGTGTTTCCATCGTGTGTGTGACCCCATCCCGGTAGCAATACAGAGTGAGCCACTGAAAAATAGAGAAGACTATCGCCCCAAGACTATTGGAGTATTAGTGCGAAAAACTGGAATAGATTCATATAGATCGAAGATGACAGCCCTTGATCTGGAATGAATCTGTTCCATTTTTTTGCACTGATACTTGAATAGCTCAGGGCGATAAAAAGTCTCCTCTATTTTTCAGTAGCTCACTCTGTATCTTCTGATTTTCAATCAAAATGAAAATCCGTTCACGGGGATGCAGACAAAGACAATTCCTTTCTTTCGATGTATCACTCGGCCCATCTACCCTCTTCCAAATTTACAAGGGTGTTCACCCCTGCTCTAGGGTTTGAAACTCGAGATCGGATTGGTACTTGATGATGACTGCCATTGATCAGCATGGGTCTGTTCCATTTTACTTCACTGAAACTTGAAAAGTCTCAGGGAAATAGTCTCCCCTATCTTTGAGTTGCTCACCCTGTATCTTTCACAGCTTTCAATTAAAAATTGAAATTCGTCCAAGACAAAGTGGATAAAGATACTACCTTTCTTCTGAGACATCACTCGACTCATCTTCCTCATTCAAAATGTTCAGGATTGCAACCCCCGCTTAGGGGTTGATATTTTAAACAATTATTGTACCCCAAAAGATGTTCCCTTGAAACAAAAATTGACCTGTTTTTGGGTTTTTATCAGGAATAATATTCTGGTAGAAATAGCCTCTGTTTAGTTTTCGTTGAAGCACCCTGTATATGCATGATTATCACTTTATTTGGTTGTGTTACTCTCTCCATTTTGTTGGCATAGATTTGTTTCCCCAGTAATTTAACAAAAAAAATATAAATGCGTCAAAGTACAAGATCTCATTGCTTTTAATATTAAAATTTGTATCTTCTACAGTTTTCAATCAAAAATGAAAATTCGTTCACGGGGATGCAGACAAAGATAATACCTTTCTTTCGAGGTATCACTCGGCCCATCTTCCTTCTTCCAAATTCTCAAGGGTGGTCACCCCTGCTCTAGGGTTTGATACTCGAGATCGGATTGGTACTTGATGATGACTGCCATTGATCAGCATGGGTCTGTTCCATTTTACTTCACTGAAACTTGAAAAGTCTCAGGGAAATTATCTCCCCTATCTTTAAGTTGCTCACCCTGTATCTTTCACAGCTTTCAATTAAAAATGGAAATTCGTCCAAGACATAGTGGACAAAGATACTACCTTTCTTTTGAGTCATCACTCGACTCATCTTCCTTATTCAAAATCTTCAAGGATTGCAACCTCCGCTTAGGGGGTTGATATTTCCGGAAATTATTGTACCCCAAAAGATGTTCTCCTTGAAACAAAAATTGACCTGTTTTTGGGTTTTGATCAGGAATGAATATTTTGGTAGAAATAGCCTCTGTTTAGTTTTCGTTGAAGCACCCTGTATATGCATGATTATCACTTTATTTGGTTGTTTAACTCTCTTCATTTTGTTGGCATAGATTTGTTTCCCCAGTAATTTAACAAAAAAATATGAATGCGTCAAAGTACAAGATCTCATTGCTTTTAATATTAAAAATTGTATCTTCTACAGTTTTCAATCAAAAATGAAAATTCGTTCACGGGGATGCAGACAAAGATAATACCTTTCTTTCGAGGTATCACTCGGCCCATCTTCCTTCTTCCAAATTCTCAAGGGTGGTCACCCCTGCTCTAGGGTTTGATACTCGAGATCGGATTGGTACTTGATGATGACTGCCATTGATCAGCATGGTTCTGTTCCATTTTACTTCACTGAAACTTGAAAAGTCTCAGGGAAATAGTCTCCCCTATCTTTGAGTTGCTCACCCTGTATCTTTCACAGCTTTCAATTAAAAATGGAAATTCGTCCAAGACAAAGTGGACAAAGATACTACCTTTCTTTTGAGTCATCACTCGACTCATCTTCCTTATTCAAAATGTTCAAGGATTGCAACCTCCGCTTAGGGGGTTGAAATTTCCGGAAATTATTGTACCTCAAAAGATGTTCCCCTTGAAACAAAAATTGACCTGTTTTTGGGTTTTGATCAGGAATGAATATTTTGGTGGAAATAGCCTTTGTTTAGTTTTCGTTGAAGCACCCTGTATATGCATGATTATCACTTTATTTGGTTGTGTAACTCTCTCCATTTTGTTGGCATAGATTTGTTTCCCCAATTGTTTAACAAAAAAAAAATATGAATGCGTCAAAGTACAAGATCGCATTGCTTTTAATGAATTAATGAATTGTAACTAACACAAAGGTGTTAGTAATAATATAACATGTCGTGCCAATCTTTTATTCATAGTGTTCAACTTAGGTTATGAATACTATGCTTCTCCTGCAATAATTTCGAAGGAAATCATTCAATAATTTCACCCTATGAAATGCATACCATAACATAACTCTATGGAATTGATAAGATTTCCTATTCTGAATATCTATAATCACAAATGCAACAATTTTGCTCATTAGTAAAACCTTTGACATGGAAATTGGACATCACTAAACACGATTCGTTTGAAATTTGAACATCAATTTCGCTATGTCCGTACATCGAATTAGCAAACGATCGGCAATGATTAATTTGACAAACACTGGATCATCAAATGAATGAATATTTGGGCGTAGTTGACATTCAATTTCTGTATTTCTAGGTAAACAAAACTAGTCAGTAAATACATTCTTAATTAATCAATTACCAGTGAACGTGAAATGATTCTCGAATGTATCCACTAAGACAGGGGTGCTCAAACGGTCGATCGCGAGTGCTTTTTGAGTAGATCTCGATAAGCAAAAGATTTTCAATAAATAGGTAACTAAACTAGAAAATTTTATTACGTAAGAAAATAACACTCTGCTAGCGGCAAAGGCGGCTTTAACAAAGGAACGCGCGGTATCTGTCAAAGAAACGCCACGTTTTATTCTTGCCGCTTTTATAGAAATTTCTGAAGACGCGTTTGACGGGAACGTTCGAGACTTTCGTTCACGCCGATATAAATAATGTGCCTGCAGGAATTGGATTCACTATGAATTTTACCTTGAAGGCAATACTACGTCGATACAAAGTTTATTATTAAATAGTACAGAATTAGTACAGCGAAGAAATCTAACACATATCATTTTTTGAATTGTGGAGGCCGTTACTTGATGTAGATCCATGATATAAATGAGATAATAAACACAAGGTTTAACTTTAATCTACACTTTATTTGAAAAAATTCGACGACGTTTCGCTGACACAGCAGCTTTATCAAGAATGAAAAACAGAATGAAGAGTATGGTATTATAAACAAATCGTAGAACAAGTTGGATGAATAACAGGAAAATCCACACCGAGCCATTGTACAGTTAGTATGAAAGGTAATAAAAACTAATTAAACAAGTTAAGTAGAGGTGAGTAATTCACATCTACCTGTTCATTCAAAAGCTTGTCCGAATGTTTGTATCTATTTATTTCTAATGCTTCTAGGAGATCTAATTTTGAACTTTTTGATTTTATATGTAATATGTCAAAGTTTTCATTGAATGAATGGTTTTCTTTATTAGGTGGTTTGAATAATTTGAATCAGATTTATTTTATCGAAGCTATGTTTATGTTCAGAGGTTCTTATGCCAAAACTCCTATAGGTCTTACCGATATAAATTTTATCACAAGAACCGCAATTGACTTTATAGATTCCTGATTCACTTGATTTTTCAACACGAGAATTATTATTTTTAATATGTTTACCTAAGTTATTAGAAGTTTTGAAAGTTATATTAAGATTTTGTTTGACGAGAAAGGATTTAATATTTGTACTTGCAGAACCGCAGAATGTTAAACTGTTGAATATTTTGTAGTCTTTATGAATAGGATATACTTCATTTATTGCTTTCTGATACAGTTTTTTTACGAATGATTAGATCTATCATATCCGAATTATATGAATTATTAATGGCTATTTGTTTGATGATGTTTAACTCTTTATTATAATCTTCTACTGATAAAGGTAAATTGAGTAACCGATGTACCATGCTGTTTAAAGCTGCAACTTTGTGTTGAATTGGATGTAATGAGTAGTTATGTATAATTGTATCTGTATGTGTTGGTTTACGAAAGACCGAAAAAATTTGATTATTATTTTGTTTAGTGATTTTTAAGTCCAAAAATTAATGGAATCGTTCTGTTCAATTTCTATCGTGAATTTAATGTTCAAATGGATGGAATTAATGAAATTAAGAAATAAGTCTAATTGACGAGTAGTTTCATTGAAACATAACTAAGATGTCGTCAACATATCTATACCAATAAAGAAATTTGGAAATGAGTGGATGTGTATGAATTTTCTGTTCAATATTATTCATAAAAACTCTGCTAGAAGTGGACTCAAAGGATTTCCATGATCAATCCATTTTCACTACTGTAATAGATGTTGCTGAAAGAAAATAATTTATCATCATCAAACAGATAGCCATTAATAATTCATATAATCCGGAAATGATAGATCTAATCATTCGTAAAAACTGTATCAGAAAGCAATAAATGAAGTATATCCTATTCATAAAGACTATAAAATATTCAACAGTTTAACATTCTGCGGTTCTGCAAGTACAAATATTAAATCCTTTCTCGTCAAACAAAATCTTAATATAACTTTCAAAACTTCTAATAACTTAGGTAAACATATTAAAAATAATAAATCTCGTGTAGAAAATCAAGTAAATCAGGAATATATAAACTCAATTGCGGTTCTTGTGATAAAATTTATATCGGTAGGACCTTTAGGAGCTTTGGCATAAGAACATCTGAACATAAACGTAGCTTCGATAAAAATAAATCTGATTCAAATTATTTAAACCACCTAATAAAAAAAACCATTCATTCAATGAAAACTTTGACATATTACATATAAAATCAAAAAGTTCAAAATTAGATCTCCTAGAAGCATCAGAAATAAATAGATACAAACATTCGGACAAGCTTTTGAATGAACAGGTAGATGTGAATTACTCACCCCTACTTAACTTGTTTAATTAGTTTTATTACCTTTCATACTAACTGTACAATGGCTCGGTGTGGATTTTCCTGTTATTCATTCAACTTGTTCTACGATTTGTTTATAATACCATACTCTTCATTCTGTTTTTCATTCTTGATAAAGCTGCTGTGTCAGCGAAAGGTCGTCGAATTTTTTCAAATAAAGTGTAGATTAAAGTTAAACCTTGTGTTTATTATCTCATTTATATATCATTTCAATAACGATTGAGAGGAAAAACTTTTCCTTTGTATGGAGAAGGAAAAGAGCATTTGTTTTATTTGTCGTGCGTCAGTTGTAATACCTGAGCGTGGTAACTTAAAGAGGCTTCATAACACGGTTCATAAAAACTAATGAAAAGAATTTTTCGCCACAGAGTGAATTAAGAAAACGAAAAGTGAGTGATTTGATACCTTGTTTGAAGAAAGAAAAGTCATGTTCTCAAGACCAGCCTAAGAATCAAAAGCTGCTACGACCGCGACATTTAAAATTTCCCACATATTAGCAAAACCCAAGAAATCATTCGAAGATGGATCGGTTCTGAAGGAAACAATTATTGAAGCAGATGAGACATCATTTGGAGATTTTGAAAATAAAACAGAAATCATGTCTGCTATAAGAGAACTTCAGTTATCTCGTCCGACTGTCTAAAGGCGTTTTGAAGTCATGAGTCAGGACATGGCAGATAAACTAAAACACGATATCATGAAATGTACATACTTTGTTCTACTGTTTGACGAATCCACCGATATGACAGACACTGCCCAGCTGTATATGTTTATTTGGATGTTATTCAATGACATGTTGGCTAAGGAAGAATTTTTGACAATCATTCCTCTGAAGGGAAGACCCGTGGCGAAGATGTATATGATTTCTTCAATTTTGTAAAAACAACAAGCTACCAATAGCAATGACTGGAAACAAAAACGGTTTTGTGGCTTTGTTTTGACCTAATGAAGATTTTCCTTTTTTTCACTTCATTGCATTGTTTATCAACAATTGACAAATTTTGTGTTCGAAAGGTTTAAGCCTGGAGGAAATGATGGTTACCGCTATGAAAATTGTGATTTCCATCCGTGCACGTAGCTTGCAAAGGTGGCTCTTCAAGTTGCAGTTGGGAGATAGGGAGTCAGCTGAACACACTGATTTAGTTCTCCACGCGGATATCAGGAGGTTGAGTGGCGAAAATTCTAGACAAGTTTAAAGGATTATTGCCAGAAATAACCCCTTTTCTAGATGAAAGAGGTGACGACACTCAGATGTTGAAGGACGAAAAATGGCTGACTGATATGGCATTATTGGCTGGTATTCGCTGACATCCTAATGCACTTATACTCCATTAGCTTGGAGCTTCAAGTTAAAGAAAAATTATAATTGATATGATTAGTGCAGTACACGCATTCATAATAGATCAACGGAAAGAAAGTATCTGAAACATTTTCCGTCTTTGAAACCAAGGAGTCCTCAGTTGAATTATGATACGTATGAGGCTGAATAATTAGATATTTTGGACAATTCGAAACGCGTTTTCATGACTGTTGTAAATTGGCAAATATAACATCATTTTCGAGTTATTATTCTTTATGTTAATCATTGACAAATTAGCAACTGAAATGAAAAGTCAGTTTAATATGAACCTATGTTCTGTTGAAAATGAGTTGGTAAAAATTATATCAGATATAAATCTCAAGGCTACAGCATCTAATACAAATTGAGTCAAAATATCGCAATCGACTAACTGACGATCATATGCCATCATGCTTGCGATCAGCACTCAGTGGTTACATACCATTTTATGAAAAGTATGCTAAGGACCTGCAGTGCCCCTTCAATACCCAAAGTCATTCCTTGGTCAAGTTTAACACCATATGTTACTCTTTTATTTTGTAGCAACCTATAAACTTGCAATTTTGAATAACTATGAGATTTTTATTGATATTATACAGAGGAACCTAACTAAACCTAACCCAAAACTTGACTTAAAATAATGTATATTATGCGGAAAGCTAATGTCTATATATGCTACGGTACACCCTACCTAGGTGGGTATGTAGGTAGGGTGTATCGTGTATGTACGACAACCCTGCATCACACATACTTGCAGCTTCTCAGAGTCGATCGTACATAGCCTAAAATATTGAGGTAGATCGCATGCAGTCCAAGTTTGAGTACCACTGCACTGAATCGACAAGGCATTAGCACATTTTGATTGGATATCGATGAAAGACTATCTTGTTATGGATTCGCAACTTTTGTTCATTATACTGATAGACTGAATCGAAATCTATATTCACGATACATTCCAGCACAATCATGTATACTAGTGACGCCCTTCAAAAATATATAAAAATAACGATTCATTAGAATGAATGAATTAGATATCTTGATGTACTAATGTAGTGATTCGGTAGGAAAAGCCTTCTCTTGAAAAGTTACAATTTTTCAATATTTGTGATATTGCGTAGAACCCATTTTATACTCTTTATTTTCAATCAGGGTATAAGGTGCCTCGAATTGACATACACAAATCACAGCACTTAGCTAACAGACTAGGGGTAAAACAAAGTTGACATCTTCATCCTATGAAATCCTCCAACAAGATATCGGTTATCCCACTTTGGTTTCTAAACGGATTGATGGGGTCGTCACCACTTTCAGATGTTGTACATAAGCAATTAGATGAGTGAAAAGTATTCTCGACCCGTTCTGGCTAATTAAAATTTATTAAAAATGAATACAATATTTTAATTTACAATTAATCAAACAAAACGAGGAACATTGATTTGAAAGGGAAAAAATAAGAGAACAACAGAAAAATTTAATTACGATGATGTTGAGACTTTCACGAGAAATCGAAAAATGAAACAACGGGGACTTAGAAGATGGCATTACTTTCCCTAATTTTTACAGGTGAACTAGAATCCAATTCTGAAAACTTCAAACTTAGTTATTAAATGGTCATTCTCTTCTTTCACTGTAGGTATTTTTTCAACACGCATTCAAATTTTTAACTGTCATAAAATTACAAAATTTAAGCTTAAACTGATTCCTTGAGGTCATATCACAGTAAAATGAATCACAGGAAAGTGGAAGGATACAGGAATATAAAATACTATGGAGATTATGGAGGAAGAAAAGATGAAGGAGTCGAGGAGGAGCTTACGGTTTAATTTGATCAGAGTGAGGGAGTGAAAAGTAGGAATTGAAGTGAGATATAGAGAACATGTGAAATACACTACTAGTACTCGTGACAATTTAGATTTGTGCGAAAAGAATTTCGGTTACATATATGATTTCATGATCCGTCGAAAACGAGCAAATAATACCTTTTCAGCTCTGGAAGTAACTAAATAAACAAGAGGAAGTGCGCGTTTTATTGAAAGCGATTTTATGACGGACGATATTGAGCAGGTTAAAGATCAAGTTCAAGTAAGTGTCAAAGCACTAGGTAAGGAAATATCAAGAATCTTTTTGAATTGTGCTCAAAAAATGCTTCATCCCAGAAAAGTGGAATAATGTAACGATGTTCCTGATTCATAAAAAAAGTTATGCTACGGACATAGGCAACTACAGGCCAATTAGCTTGCTATCGCATTTATATAAATTGTTCACTAAATTCATTAGCAACAAATTAGAGGGTAAACTCGACTTTTACTATCCAGTCGAGCAGGCAGGATTCCGATCAGGTTTTGGAACAAACGATCATCTTCTAACATTGAAACTATTGATCGAGAAGACACTTGAGTACAACAGACCTTTCGTGCTCATTTTCATTGATTTCAAAAGCTTTTGACACGATGGAGATAGTAGCCACCCTAAAAGCTCTCCAACAATGTCGCATAGAATATAGATACAGTCGTTTACTGTAAAACATCTACAACAACTCAACCGCAAGTATTTGACTTCACAAAGATAGTAATAATGTCTTAATAGAAAGAGGTATTCGACAGGGAGACACCTTGTCTTCTTTTATGCAGTGCTCGAATACGGTTTTAAAATACTCAACTGGGAAAACAAGGAAGTCGACATAAACGGGACGAAATTGAACAACCTACGTTTTGCAGACTACATTGTACTCATTACGGATAATTTACAGGAGGCTGGTGTGATGATAAAAGAACCGATGGTAAAAGCAGGCTCTGCATGAACCAACAAAAAACGAAAATCATGACGAACCTAGTAATTGTAGGAACCAGCACTCTTGACAGCGACGTCATTGAAGAGGTTAGCGAGTACAAGTACTTAGGGCACGAATTGAGAATATGAAGAGACAATCAGACACATGAAATTAATAGAAGAATAGGGTTGGGCTGGGAAGCGTATGGAAAACTTCAAGACCTATTCAGCAGTGACATACCAACTAGCCTAAAAAGGAAACTATTTGGCGGATGAGTTCTACCGGTACTGACATATGGAGAGGTAACTTTCACCAGAAATACTATCCATAAATTGTAGGTAACCCAGCGGAAAATGAAGAGGGCCATGCTGGTAATAAAACTTCAGGATAGGGTGAGAAACACAGAGATAAGACGAAGAACAAAAGTTGACATCGTCATAGAACGAATTAAAACGCTAAAATGGAAATGGGCACGGACATGTTGCAGGGCTCAAATATTGAACTGGCAACCAAGAAGAGAAAAGAAGTAGAGGAAGACCCCAACTCGCTGAGAGAGTCGCCGGCCATTGCATGAGAGAAGCATAAGATAGGACACATTGGATGAGCTTAATGGAGGCCTACGTCCAGTAGTGGACACAACAGGCTAAAGGATGATGATGATGAAGTAAAGAAAAGGGTTTACAGATACAATAATCTGGAGATGTTAGCCAGGAAGAACAAGATGAAATTAGTGGAGCTAACGTGAACCCTAGTGAAGATGAAATCCAAGGTAATCAATTCAATTCAAAATGCTTGAAAAATTTTTGTGATAAAAATCCGAACAAGTGCTGAAAATATTAAAGGGAATTTGCCTGGATTCTAGCGATACTAGACATCTTTCAATTGCTGGTCATTGATTATGCTGACCAGATTGTATCTGAGATACAAAATATACTGCACTAAAAAGTAGAGAAGAAACTTTGAAGTATAAAAACAGAATACGAATGAATGAAAAAAAGTTGGAAAAGTTGAAAAAGAGCCGTGTTTGGTTAAATTTATTCTGCTGGTGTGTTTAAGGCAAACCACAGAAATTCTGAAGAATTTTGTAGCGATGATGAAACAAGAATAGAAGTTTTTTCAGCAACAACCAAAAAGTTTATGTTTTAGTGGACCTGTTTGAAGTTTGATAATATTGAAAATAGGACAGAAAAACTTGCCCCTATAAGAGCTGTTTTGAAAAGTTTGTAAATAATTGTTAATCTGTTCACACTCCAAGTGAGATTGTCTCTTTAGACAAAAAGTTGGAATCTTTTCGAGGATGCTGTTCTTCCGATAGTAAATTCCAAATAGGAGCAGCAAAATACTGTATAAAAAGACAGGCTTTGGTTGACTCTAAGACTTCTATACCATAAACATGAAAGTGTAGCAGAAAAATGGCCAGAGGCCTTATCAATTGAGCAATTCTGCTGTAAACGAAGACAATGTTGCAGAAGTAAGTAGTCAAGAAGAACAGGAAGAAACATGCGGCGCTAATATAAACTCAAATGATGAAACATTCTAAATATACAGGGTGTCTGTGAATTTCGTGTACAACGTTATACCACAAATTCTTCAGCTCGAAATAAGTCAATTTAGTCCAACTTACCAATATGAATAGTTTCTTCGTTAGGCCGCTAGAGGTCGTCAAATCCAAATTATTTTTCAAATAGTTCGAGAAAGTGCGTTCACGTTCTTTCGTGATCCACTCAATGACCTTGACGTTTCACAAATGTCTCTGAATACTCGAACGAGTTTTAAATCAACTATTATTTTTCAACTGTCTGCGTTTGAGCAAAACTGTTTTCAACATAGAGTAGCTAGACTAATTATCAAACTTTTTTGTTCATTGAGAAATTTTGATATGATTAGTGGCCCAATCACAAAAAACAGTTTTTCAATTTCATGATTTCATTTCTTCAACCACCTAGCAAGTTAAAAATACTACATATTGATCATGTTGGCTTCGCATTTGTTTCTGTAGTCTGGCAGATTGTCATTTAATTATGCTCGATAACCTCTTGTTGACAAAATGATGTTTTTAGGTTGCTAAATCGGATAGAGCAAATAGGAAATTCAATGTTCAGTAGTGCAAAAATCGAAAATTCCGAAGCAAAAAATCAATAAGTTTTTCACAATGTCTATTGAAAATATGAAAACAGGTTAGCCAGTTGGAAACTGAATTAGGAAACACAAATCACTTCAGGATAAAGATTAAATTGTTTAATCCCAAAATTTCATTGAACTATAGTAAATGTTCATAAATTCCACCATTTTGCTGAATACAGGAGTTAATCCTCTTAAGGAAATTGAATTGGACCCTTGGCATCATTTCAGTCAGTTTTGAAGGAGTTGGCCGTATTTAAAATTCTCATATGTAACTCTTCTCGGTGTCAATTGGAGAAGAGTAAACTCTAGATTTTAAAGCACCCCAAAGAAAGGAGTCGCATGGTGTTAAATTGGGAGATCATGCAAGCCAACTTGCAGGAGCATCAGCACCCTTCCGATCCAATGATTCGCATACTGTGCACGAAAAACTGGCGAACCGCTAAAGTGAAGCGGAGAGGTGCAGTGGAGATCCTGAGTTCTCTTCTCTTGGATAAATATGCAGAAAGTTAGGCGATTCTCAGGATCGTTTGGAAGTTATTCCTGAATTGTCTGATTGTGATAAGGATGAAATAAATGTTTCTTCAAGACTTCATGAATCATTGGTTCAGGAACGAGCAACTCCTAAACTAAACGCCGCGTGCTTAATTGTGGGTACTCCTCAACCACGTCAAAAATTTGTTCTTCGCTTTCTACCGTCCCTACTGTGCGTTGTCGTCCTCGATCCAAATTTCCGGGTTTGAAGTTACCATTCTCGCGGAAGCGCTCTCCAGATTTCCAAACATTTGGTAGTTCGGCATCATGCGAACTGGAAATATTCCAGCATATATCGCGCTTTCACGTTCATAGCCTTGACAAAATCCGTACACCATAATTATATTAACCATTTCAGAGTTACTGTACATCTCCGTGCATAATAGTAATAATAAAATCACTGAAATATAAGGTTGAGAACTAGGAACTCTTTTGTGTCTACAATTGGTTGTCAAGCCTAATAAAATGGCCATTTGCCAGACTACAGAAATAAATTCGAAGCCAACATGGTCAAATGTAATATTTTCGACTTGCAGGTGGTTGAAGAAATGAAATCATGAAATTAAAAAACTGTTTTTTGTGATTGAACCGCTCATCATATCAACATTTTAAAAGGGACAAAAAAGTTTATCAACTCAAACGCAGACAGTTGAAAAGTTATGGTTGATTGAAAGCACGTTCGAGTTTTTAACGATTCTTGTAAAACGTCAAGTTCATTGAATGGATCACCAAAAGAAGTGAATAATGCACCTGATTACGCATACCACATATGGTTTCTATCGATCGAGTCGTTCTCGAATTATTTGAAAAATAAGAGAAGAAATCTTTGTATTTGGCGACCTATAGCGGCCAAACGAAAAATTGTTCATATATCTGTGGTATAACGCTGTTCACGCAATTCACACCCTGTATATCTATCCATACAATCAATGCGATTTCATGAGAAAAGATAAATCCACCACCCGGTATTTAATACCATTATCAGGCAAGGATTATAATCAAAACATATCCTGGAACGATTATATATTAGGATAACGTTAAATATTATAAAATATATCAATCCACCTGAACATACAAAAACTATAACATTATCAGCCAATAACATCAATGTGCCGACATCTATAGATCATAATCGGCATCACTTGGAAGACTGAACCTGGCCATCGGGGCTCTCTCGGTCAAACAGAGATGGAATTTGAGGAAATATCGCAGGTTATGTATTTTTTTAATATCTCCTTAGTCCTTCTCATGTTCTTGTTCGTTATGTAAAATCTTTTCTTAGATTTGTTCAGACATATAAGAAGTATGATTGCTGAAATATTTTTCTGCTGTTTTTCTTTTTTTCCATTGTTACAGGTTTCTGCCCCAAACACTATTCCTTTCACTCTTGTCTTGGTTTGGAAATCATGGAATGCAAGAGAGAATGGAGCGGCTAAGCAGAAAAATCTTTGGTACTCTTCATGTACACACGACACTTACACAACCTAAACAGAAAAGCTATTGCTAGTGCAATAGCGACAAGGAAACGAGATTTTTTCCTCAGGTTTTTTCACTCGTTTATTGAATTATATACAAGATAGTATGGTTCCCCTGTTACATTCCCTGAGCTGCCACTTGTGTTCTTCCTGACACACACCAAAATTATAGATATAAGCATTTATTGTTCAGATAAATTATTACTCAAATTTTTGTAAATGGAGCTTTCAGCCTCGTATTTTATTTTACAATAACATGGTCAATAATGCTCCTGAGGTAATGAGTGGACTGAGTCCATGTATACTTATGGATGTCTCGTTGTTGAAACCATCCATTCATTATTCTGAGTTCATTCAGATGACATAATTCGGTAAGCTTTTGACCGCTGTCATTCAGTATATCCTCTCCAAATTTTCCTACCGCTGTGTCGTCCTCCAGATGACCAGTTCTTCCATAAAGATCTCCCAAGAAGACAATTCGTTTCCTCTGACTAATGCTGTCTAGAATTTCTGAAAGATCGTCAAAGAATTCGTTCTTCATAATAATCGGTGAGTCATTCGAGAGACCGTATGCTTCTATGATCACCAAGGAATGTTTTTTCATTTCAAGCTCAACCACGAATATTCTTTCATTATATTGTTCCCAGGTTTTTATATTCCGTTTATATTTCTTCTTTATCGCTATTGAGACACCAATTTGTGCTCCAATCCATCTATCTTCAAATATATCAGTTAACATTCGATAATTTTCAATTGTGCGAAGAGCTTGCGCTAAACCGAGTTTGTACCAATAACGCCTTGATTCAGCTACTGATAAATCGTCACATACCACCAAAGTCCTCAGAGTCTCCATATAAAGTTCACTGTTTCAGTTTTCATCATACATAAAATATGAAAACCTGGTGCCCTTTAGAAGTGCAAACACAATAAAACTAAATTTATTTTGAGGATTTCTTTCCCTCGTAATATGAGTATTTTGTTTGGCCCAAAAGTGTTATGCCGGTTAAAAACACCCTCATTAGAAAATTTGGTCTCATCCGTCCAGATAATCATTTTGAGAAAATCGATTCTCTTGTGTTCTGAAAAGGAGGAACTAACGCAGTACTATTCAAAGCTGTAGATCGTCAGCTTATAGAGTTTGGTCCGATGAAAATTGATAAGGGTGCCATTTATGTTTCTGTAGAATTCTGTGAATATTACTACGAGGTGAATTCAGATCATGATCTGCTATTGCCAATGGTGCACGTGGATTAACATCAAAATAAGCTAAAACGGCAATTTCATTATCTTTTAGTTGACTACAGGCGATGAAAATGATGTCTTATTCTGGACGGTTCCAGTCGGAACAAAATTTGTAACAAATATCCTGAATTTTAAGCTGTCATCGACGGCATGTTTTGATATAAACACCTCAAAAAAGTATAGGGAACACTTCTGAATATCGATATATCGTATCCAGAACGATCTAAATGGATGATTTTTTCAAGAAATGAACACCTGCATCAATTTCTCACCAAATTATGTAGAGTTCCGCAACAGATTTCAGTTTTTTCTATAAAAACTAAAATGCAGCAGATGCGACGCTGCTTTATAATAATTTCATGTATTCAGTGTTTGAAATCAGTTAGTTGGCACTTTGTTTCTGTTGTAGCACAAATAAAAGATTTAAGTTTTGTGATTCGACCATGGAAAGACGACATTTGACTAGAGATGAGATGTTACGAGCAGTTGGCATGCTTCAAAATGGGAGCTCACAACGGAAGTATCCAGGGTTCTGGGAAGTAGCCCAAGTGTCATAAACCGTTTATGGTCGCGTTTCAATGAAACAGGTAGCGTAGAAGAACGCCATACAGATCGTTTCAGGATTACTACAGTCGCCCAAGAACGATTTTCGGTTTTACAAGCCAGAAGAGATCGTACTACCACAGCATCTCAATTAGCTCAACTGAACTGGGATCAAGAGAGGTGGGCCACAGTTCTCTTCAGTGATGAATCTAGATTTAGCTATTATTCCGATTCGGAAAGAATTCGAATGTGGAGCAAACCTGGAAAGCAAAACCGTCTTCAGCATGCTCGAGAAGTTGTTAGACAGGGAGGCGGATCAGTGATGTTTTGGGGAGGTATACGCCTTGGTAGAAGAACTGACCTCGTTTTCATACAGAACAACCTCACAGGAAATTCCTACGTAAATGAGATAGTTTTACCTGTACTGATACCGTATCTCCAAACAATTGGTCAAAATCCACTCTTCCAATAATATAATGCCCCTCCTCATTGTGCAAGAGGTGTTTTGTACGTTCTCGAAGAGAATGATATCGATCTTCTACCATGGCCATCCTGATCCCAAGATCTGAATCGAGCATGTGTAGGACACCCTAAAAGAAATCTCCTGCGTCAAAACGTCTTCCATCATGAACAGGAGCTTCGATTAGCAGTTCAGGGTCTTGGAATGACTTGAGCCAAAATGTAATAGACAATTTAATATTGATTATGCCGCGACGATGCCAAAGTGTCATTATTAACAGAGGTGGACCTTCTGGGTCCTGAAAAATATAAGTGCTTCTATATCGTTTTGAAAATATTAGTTCTGGATTTTATTTGTGCTTTACCAAACTTCGTCATTTTCAAATTTCAAATTTTTTTTCATAATAGGTGCTTTGGAGTAGAATATTATTTTGTTTTCTCGAAAATATATTATATACCATACATTCTAATAAAAACCGAAAGATTTCTATAAATTCGAATCATCAAATTCATATTTTAAAGATGATGGTAAGTTTTCCTAGACTTTTTGAGGTGTTTAATTCGTTAAAGCTCCGACAAGTTCTACTCACATTCCGTCCTCATCTCCATGAATGGGAGATAAATTAAATATTTGCTCATTTGGGTAGCTAGCTATCGTGTTCGAATTAATTCGACTGACAATTAAAACAATAATAGTTTGTTATCTATGTTCAAGACCCTGTCTAAGCTTTGGGATGTGTCTATGCATATGCAGAAATCTGAGTCTCCTTTGCCAACTTCAGGTAGGTACGTAAAGTTCGCTATTTCGCCATAACCTAAAAACTTGAAATCTCAGGTACAGGGTTTGTTTTGGAACATGATTCAGTTTTTTACGGCGAATCTGATGAATTGAAAAAAAATGGGTTACGATTTGAAAAAACGTGGTTTTTGATGTTTCTTCGTTTCGAAATGTGAAGCGGAAAAAGAGAGCACTATCTCAACTGACGGAGATTCAGTCAGGAATGAGCTATGTGTCGCATGGTTTTCTGTTTGCAAGACATCTTCCATTATTTCGGTAGCTCACGCAATTCTCGAGATATGCCAATTTCTTCAAAATGTCAAAAACCGATAATTTTCAAGAAAACTAGGATATTTCATGAAAGAAACAAGCTAGAATTATATGTTAAGTGTATTTATAATTGAAATAATAAGTGTTACCGAACCAGTTTCCAATATAGGGGGTGTTCTATATTAAATATAAAAGTTGTTATGCATTTCCGGTTTAACCAGAAATGCCATTGAAAAGAAAATATTTTGGAAATGCAGTTTCAGAACAGCTGAATCAACTACCAAAATTCCAGAACGATAGCATTATTAGTTCTCCATAAACGTCTAATAGTTGAATCAACTTGGGATACATTGTATATTGCATTCAACTCCGAAAGAAACTGCGCCACTGAAACAATTTTCTCATTTCCAAGTGGTGTGAAAATGAATTCCTCCTCGTCATACTGAAATTAATCCAACTTAGCGAGATGGCAGAAATTGAGAATATTTTTCTTTCGAGAAATGTCCGCCCGCAATTTCCCAGAGGTTTAATACGAACATGGTAGGCAGACTTCAAGCTAATTAAACTCCAGTGCATGAAGCGGCCGCGTCAATAAGGCTTGTTAAAAATTCCGTGGCACCTTGTCGACGTGGAACTCTGGGCGCGCCCAGATATTTCAAGCAGACAAAAGTGCCGGGGGATTTTCCGATTCAAATCTTTTCAAAAAAATTTTCCCTCCAGAATATTCAACTCGTTCGAACGGAATTCATTGACATGAAAGCCCTCGACACGTTTTTGAATCGAATTTTATACCGAATTTCAGAAGAGTGAATATGATCTTGCTTTTGATATAACCTAATCAAATGATGATGTTGCTAGCTACATTGTTAGTGCTCATTTATTCAGAATGTTTTTTCAGAGAATACTTTTCCTCTTGGTCATATCAGCTTTGAACGTTTGGTAATAACAATAATGCAACCACAAAATGTATAATGTTGCTTGAAAGGAGATGTAGATTATACATTCAACAGAACGGATCACACATTGAACTGTTCCTTTAGCAACTCAATATCATTCGACATGTTTTCTTCTTTGTTTAAAGATTGTTGATTGTGACTTCTATTGAAAGCGTTCTTACCTTTTTTTCATCATTTGAATAAGTCTGTGGTTCAACACCATGGCCCGCAAATTAATAAATTAATACTTGCAACTCGTGAAAATCATTTCAGCTGACAGTAATGTTATTTCGGAAATTGCGTGATAAAAACCCTCGAAAGGGAAAAAATCATTCTCTTCTTTAGAAGTGATGATTGCTCAATAGGTTGATCAATTCTGAAAAATTCCAGTGGCGTAGAGATTTTGCTTAGGAAGAGGAATCGCTTCGGGATATACTTCGCCAATTGTATCATATCGAGATAATTTCTCATCCTAAAAAAAATTTCTTCGATAATATTTCCAAATTTTCCAGTTTTCAACTGGGCATGACAAAAGAATTACAGCCATCTTTGATCTCGAACATCATGCGTCTTACGATAAAAATAGATTCACGCTACGCAACTAGTTTCATGCTCAGACAATTCTTACACATCAAAATATCAAATTTAGTAATGAGTTCAAACTTACGGAAGTTATAGCAATTTTTCCTATTGAAAATTCGAAATTTGACACCGTGTATTAAGACAAACCAAATATTTATGAATCATAATTTGTTCGGAGAGTAACTTTATATTTCGATTCACGATCACTGAAGTTTGACAGAAGAAAACGGAAACACCCAGGACAGTGTTTCGACACGAAAATGGACCAGAATCTATTGAAAAGTTCGGAACATAAATCGTATTTTAGTTTTTTCCTCAAAAACAGTGACAGATGTAAAAAAATGCATAATACAAAAAAGTTTTCAAATTGGATGAGTAATTTGAAAATATTGAGAAATATGGTCAGTGGCGTGCTTTAAGAAAGTTCTGGGGGATAAGAGACGACCCTGTAAAGCAACTGACAAATTTTTAATACGTTGTCATGTAGCTGATGAACAAATACTCGGATGTCTAATTTTAGCTTGATTTCTGAAAAACTGAGCGAGTTATTCAAAAATAAATATTTTTTCTCTGAAAATTCGACACATCTCGGAAATGACAGTTCAGAGAGGGTTTGTTCTTAAGGAAAGTAACAATATTTTAAGATTTTAAATCATTCCGTACATTTGACAGATTAAAACGGAAACACACAGAATAATCATGAATCGATTTTCAAGATGAAAAATTCACAATCATACTTAATGTACTGTTACTGTGTCCACTAAGGTATTTGACCATAGATCGCTCTAGGCCCCTCCGAATAAGCGTGTTACCGTGTTAACCACGCTTCTCTAATCACAGATTGCCTAGTAGGCCTTCGACCAGGCTAGGCACAGAACGTACTCTGGGCCTACCTCGACCGAGGGTTCAAATACCCATGCATTTTGGAGACTCCCGCTCCTTTCTCTTCAACTACATCTTCGAATTCACACTGTCTCAGAAAAACCGGCTGCAGCACGCGTTGCCACGAGCTGACTTTCCGTACCCACGCCATATTGCCAAACCGCCGTTGTTTACCAGCGAACCTCGTGTTTTCATTTCATTTTAATTCTACGTTTACAAAGAGTGTTTGTGTTAACCATCGGTGTTTCCGTCGTGTGTGTGACCCCATCCCGGTAGCAAATGGAGCCCAACGTGTGCATTAAGACATTGTTTTCTCCGTTGAGAGAAAGAACCCATCCCGACTGAGTTAGCCCATAAATATTGATACGAGAATCCAAGTGAATAATTCCGATACTTCCGCACACGAGGTGAATCCGTCGCACGTTCTAGGACCAACGCGAACAATAGCAACGAAGCACGTGGATAGTATTCATCTAATTCATCTTCCGCAGAATTAATATACCACCACCGCAGCAGCCGTGAATGAAGCATCCGGTTCTTGGACCGAAGACAACACCAAGGGGCGCCCAAAGACGAGTGTGTGAGTGTCGTGTTGTAAAACGACCAGTGCGATAGTGAATCTAAAACCTACTCACTGTCGCAGTTGTTCAACGTATGATAAACTCATCATGTGTCCTATGTGTCTTAGGTTAGTGAATTGGTTTCTTTCAGTACTATTTTTCTCTTTTTCAGGTACTTTTAATATCTAAGTCTTATGTGTGATTGACAAATAAAGATACGAATTAGATGCATTCCAACCCCCCCTTTCAGATTTGTTATTGTACATATCTTAGATTTAAATGATTCAAATAGGGCCTTGCACCATGCTCTCATAATGTAAGTAGCTAGACCATACGACTCGCTTACGTGGGACAAGGTTTTCTGTGGTTTCCCTTGTCGTCATCGCGTTGATGCCAAATGGCGCGTAAGATAGTAGGACGGTCACAGACGCACTGCACACAGGGTCGTATTAGATTTAAGTAGGATAACTTGAGAAAACTATTTTTTTTTCAGATTTTCAATGGTATGATGTACACGTATGCAATATGGAGGCGCCTAACCTCGATCTTCAGGGGGATGCCGTGTTACCGTGTCCACTACGGTATCTTACCATAGATCGCTTTAGGCCCCTCCGAATAAGCGTGTTATCTTGTTACCCACGCTTTTCTAATCACGGATCGCCTAATAGGCCTTCGACCAGGCTAGGCACAGAACGTACTCTGGGCCTACCTACACCGAGGGTTTAAATATCCGTGCATTTCGGAGGCGCCTGCTCCTTTCTCTTCAACGAACCATTCGAATTCACACTGTCATAGAAAACCGGCTGCAGCACGCGATACCACGAGCCGGCTTTCCGTACCCACGCCATATAGCCAAACCGCCGTTGTTTACTTACGAACCACGTGTTTATATTTCATTTTAATTCTATGTTTACGTTACGTTTAAGTGTTTGTGTTACCCATCACTGTTTTCATCGTGTCTGTGACTCCATCCCGGTAGCAATACGGTGTTTCATGGATGCAGGTATTAGTTTTTACAGGACATTCCTCATTAAATTAAAAAACACTAAAATTATGCGGATGAACGTATATCTTAGGGTCTGCCATTCTTGAAATAAAGAATGTTGAATATCAAAGTTCAAACTTCTCGTCACATTTATGTTAGTATCTCCTATTTTTATTACATTAAAGTATCAAACTTCACGAAAAATTCAAGAATCAATTCAAGAAATTGAAAATTCATGAGGAGCAAAAGTCTAGTTCTTCGTATTATTCAGATAACATTCAAAATACCGCATCCGTTAATCACTGAGTAGTAGAGTTATAATTTATCCAGATCTTGATTTATCAACTTCTAAATGTCGTTTGTTTATAAAAAGTAACAAATTTAATCCCAACATCTCATACTAAAACATAATATACTCTTAACCGTGGAATCCGCAATTGCACTAAGACTCCTTGATGAGCCTCATTTAATATCATTCGAAATTGCTGAGATTTTTACGGTAAATTATTGAAAACAAAGCAAATAAATCACAGATACCGTGACAACTTTAAGACAAAATATTCAAGGCAACGATTTAGTTTCAACCAAAGCAGCTAAATTAAACGCCATAGTCATTTCACCGAAATCAGTATATTATTAAAAAGTCAAGGACTTTCTTCGAAAAGAGAATATGAGTGAAATATCCAATAATCAAAGCATAGATACTCAAAATACATCAAGAACTCTACAAAATATTTCACCGATAATGCTTACAAAACCAGTCAATTCTTTCATAAATATGAATACAATTCTCCAATACGTCCAGTGTCATTCATGAACAGGCCGAAATTAAAATCAGCAAAGGAATTGAATCTTTCATTGAGAGATCCTGAACATTCAGTGAAAAACTCAATGCAATTAACACAAGAATTGAAACAGGTTGAAACTTCTATTTTATCATATTTAATTAGTTTGGATGTAGATAACATGTTTTTCAACATCCCAGGAGACGTATGCCTTTCATTGGTCCATTATGCCTACTAAAAGTTCAAACTCAATAACTAGATCAATTTTGCTTGTTTGTTTGTTTTTCATTTAATGTGCTCTAGCCTGTCGGCTAATGACACGCTGGGCAATTCTGTCACCTCACTAACCCTGAAGTTTTGCCAAACCCTCTCGTGTCGAGGGAAGGGATCTTTAATATCCAACACATCTCTGTTTGATAGGACCGACAGCTTCACATCTCCTCCAAAAGATGGACACTCAAGCGAATCCCAGAATCCGAAAAGATGCACCAACTTTGGGGAATTGGACCCAGGTAACTCTGCGCAGGAGACGAGCATCATATCCCATACGCCACCGAGCCGGCTAGATCAATTTTTTTGCATCAATATCATTTATCCCGAAATTAAATTCGTAATCGAAAGGAAAGTTGATAATCAGATTCACAAATATCAGTAAAGGAGGTCATATGACTGCCATCACACTCAAAATCTCATAAATATGCTACGCTCAATTCAATGGTTCATGGGGCTTTCTCTCTAACATTATCCAGAGAAAATATGTTCAGGCAAGTGTCAACTATTTGAGAAAAATATATGAACAATGGTTATCTCTCAAATACAATGAACAGAATAAAGAGAAAGATAACATACTATTCACCCACATATAGAATGAACTAATACACATAAATGCATTTGATTAACATATTTTGGCCCTAGCAGCAAAAAGATTGCAAATGTCATTTCATAACAGTATGAAAATGTAGCACTCAAAAGTCACATGAAATTCTTCCTAGGAGTTTTCGGTTATAAAGATAAAACTAATAAATTCAACGATACTGGAATTTGAAAGTTGTCCTGCAGGATTCTGAAGGCGTCTATGTAAGTCGGAGACGGGTCGTTCTTTCTAAACTAGAAACAAGGAGCATCAATCTGATATTAATAACCAGAAAACCGATGAAAATATACGAGGTGATATTCTTCAAAGCCATGCTATATATTACCCCATCAAAATTATTGCGTAGTGTTTCACTGGTCTTTTGAGAATATTTATCTTTCGAGTCCTTTTTCTGTCTCCTGAGATATTTTTCGGGATCACAGCTGTTTTCGAGAGAAAAATTTTAACATGAGAAAGCACGCAATTATTGAAAGAATTGAAGTGAAGGTCGATAATCTGTAATACGAACGAGGGATCGGAACTCTTCTCATATATTCACAAAAACTAGGAAATAGCCTTCTGAAGTATTTTAACGTCATTTTGAATGACGTAAAATGAATTTATCATCAGAACGTTCATTGCATTAATTGGTTATTTGAATGAACTACGCCTTATCTTGATAATATCTGCAGTAATATACAGGTGACTTATCAGAATTGCAGAGTTTCGTGAATTATAAAAAGTTTTTGAATCAGAATGAATTTCAGCTTCCAGAAATTAGCTGATATTCGTCTATTCTTTGGCCGAGCAGGAGGTAATGCAGCTGGCAACGGAAGATACTCTTTGGAAGTATTGCATTCAGAGAAATATCAGGATACCGATAAATGAAGAACTTATTGTGATGTAGCCCATAAAAATTCAAGAAGCAGCAATAAAAGGATATATTTACAAGTTGGCGTACCACATTCGACTGTTTGAATGGTTTTGCATTTGCAACTATAATACCTCTACGATATCCAGAGGATTCAAGCCCTCAAAGCTGAAGATCTACCCAGAAGGGCTTGAATATTACCAATGGCTACTGCAAAGATGTGCTGGAAATGCCTAAGTTTGCAGGAATATTTTATTCACAGATGAAGAAATTCCTTCTTCGACCACGGGTGGGCAAAAAAATCTCATGAGACAATTTCGCACAGCCATGAAGAAGAGATTTCTGAAATTGTTTGGCCAGTTGGTATGATGGCCGATTATTGGTTCCAGTAATTCTGCCCAACAGATTGAATTCACCAGCATGCCTTGATTTATTCAAAACAGTCTGGTTGATTTCTTTAATTATGTGAGGTGCATATTCCAATAGATAGATTGGAAGAAATAATCTTGTAGCTGGGCATCTACGATCCCCTGAATCCTCTAGACATCTTTGTCTAAGGGCATTTGAAAAGTCTGGTTTACTTATAATCTATTGCTATCGTACAGGAATTGCATGCACCCGTTTTGGATACCAGACATTCTTCGTTTGAATGTTAGCTTCAATAAATCGCCGACCAACACTATGTGTATATGAAATGACTTGTGGAATTTGAACACTCACTTTAGTCCATTAGTTTGAATGGAAAAATATTGTCATCTATCAACTTTTCTTCATTTTGAAATTAATCTCTTATTACGCATTCATGTCTGAAATGAAAATGCTCTGTTCGTTTTAATTTCCTCCGAATACTTTGTATATTCAAACTGAAAAAGATGTGAAAAGTGCATGCTACAAATGTTCTACTTGATTTAAGCCGTGAAGTTGTGAGAATCAAAGACGGATTAATTAATTCCGTGCTTATGAATTGAAATAAGCACCTCAGGAAAATATTCAAATATAAATTCGTATCTTTAGGTGCAGGGAAAACAAGAAAATCGATAATTGATCGCAATTAACCTCTAAATGATGGCGAGCACGTATTCCGAATGTCACAAAAATTGTGTTTTGAAAGAATCAAAACTGCAGTATTCGGATATTCGTAAGATTGCTGCAGATCTACACTGTGTAAAAACTGTTCAATCCTAAGTGCAGCAGAAGTGAGAGCCCTTGCTATGTCTGCGAGAGTTCTAATGTTCTTCTGAGATCAGTGTAAAAGTAGTATTAAAGAATATATAATAAGATAAAAGATGACATCTTCTCAATCACAAATGAATCCACAAGTGTCTAAGAGAGTCAACTAACAAAGTTCCAAGCTATACTGAAGTGGTTAAAGAACTGAAACAAGGAACGACTTCTCTGAAGCAAAACTTTCATGCACTTGAAGAAAAGAGAAAGGAAATTAATCCATCATGTAGTAGAAGTCAAACTTCTACTACATGTATGGTTATACATGTACTCAAGGAAAAGAGAATCACGTAATGTATATATTGGTCTTTGGACATTGTGATGTCATAATGAATGATCTGAAGATGTTCGCTTGGGGAAGTACGATCCTGAAAGAGTAGGACCAATTAAATTGATACTTCCCAATAAGGAGGAAGCGCTCAACATCCTACGAAACAAAATTATGTATCAGAGGATGGAATATATATTGAAAGTGACCAAACATGGGCGCATAGGAAATACCTGAAAGAGTTACTGAAAGAACTAGAAGATAGAAAGATTGTTGGAGAGGATGATATGATAGTGAAGTATATCCATTGCACACCAAGAAAAGTCAATGTAAATAACCCACAGACTTCAAAAACTAGAAAAACTGATCATTTGGTGCAGATCACGTTTTGGTACAGTAATGTGAATTCGATCAAAATAGAATTGAAGAATGGAAGCTAAATGTCAAGCCAAAGGATCCCACTTTCATATTGCTAACCGAGACATGGTTGAACAACCAAGTAACAGACGGTCCTATAGCATTCGTAGGATAAAGCAGCTTTCGTAGAGAAAGATGAAATAGAGATTGAGGTGGTATAATTGTGTATGTAAGGAAAATATAAACAGCATCGCAATTCACTCTTAGCGCTCCTGTTTAGGTAGTGCGGATTGATGTGACTATCAAAAGTTCAGATTGCTGCTGGGCTGCATATACCGTCCTTATTATACTAGCCCACGAACCAATTTCTGGAAAGCAGACAATGTAGCCATTAACAACCAGTTGATAGAAAGAAATCATAACTCCAACCATCGAAAAATATATTCCCCTCAGGTCACTTAAAGGAACTCATCAGAACTATGAATTGACCAAACAATATTCAAAGAGATCAATCACAATCGCAAGATGTGGGATAACTATAAACTAATGAAAGCAGACAAAGACTACTTAGTATACAGAGTGCAGAATAATAAATAAGAGAAACTGATGAATGAAGCAAAAGCAACTATGAACAAGATCCTTCGGATCCAAAATCAAAACATAATTTCTCCAATTACATAAACAGTACTCTGAATTCGAAAGTTTCCAATATTGCCCTGAAGGACGAAGCAGACAACCTTTTGATGGGGGAGAGGATATTGCATAGATATGTGAGGGACAGTTCAGTCAAATGTTCACTCAAGAGGCAGAACCACTCAATCGCATCTGTGGATTTTGCACCAGAGGAGATAGAAAAGGTAATCTTAGAAATAAAATCTGATGCAAATCCAGGGCCCGATAATATACCCCAATTTCTCTCAAAAACTGTGACAAAAGTCTGTCGAAACCCTTAGTGAAGCAATGACGGAATGAATTAGACAGGTATTTTTCCTGAAAATTGGACACGAGCCATAATAATGACTATATTCAATGGTGGAGACAGATTTAAACCATAAAACTCAGTACATTGTGCAAGATCATGGAAAAATAATTGTGAAGGTTTTAACTAAATTTATGACTGAGAACAACATCATACCAAGATAATCAACATGGCTTTTAACCAAGGAAATCCACAACAACCTATCTCCTATTATGTCTTAACGAATGGACCAAAGAGTATGACCAGGGAAATACTGTGGGCACAGTATAGTCAGAATTTGAGGAGGCGTCTAACAAGGTGCCCTCCAAGAGGTTTCTGTACAAATTGGATCATAGTGGAGAAAAGGCCCCTTAAACAAGTGGATATCAAGTTTCGTGCAGAATAGAGTTTCAGAGTGAGAGTAAATGGGGAATATTCATCATGTCATCAGGTTTTAAGTGGAGTTCCACAAGGATCGGTATTGGACTCCTATTGTTTTTGGTATATGTTGGTGATCTGTCACGGAATGCTGCAACGAACGTTGTATATTTTCGGACGATAATAAGTTGTACTGCAATCAATCCGAATTATTAGTATGAGGCAATAAACAGAGAGTTGTGGAAACCTAGTCAGACACATGGCAAATTAAATTAAACGCAAAAACGTGCACAGTTCTGAGTATAGGTGCAAACAACCTGAGAAATTCTTACTACATTAACGGTATGAGCTGACCAATGTTGACAATCAAAAGAACCTGGGAGTTCTGATCACTGAGAACCTCGAACAGGAAATTAAATCATAAAAATAAAGAAAAAGCCAACTCACAGATACAACTCATTGAAATTGCCTTTTATAATATAAGTCCACAAATGGTACTACAGCTATTTCTTATTTGGAATCGTCCTATACTTGAGTATGCGCACTCCGTGTGGGCCCTTATTTCACCAGAAACATTGATCTATTGGGAAGAATGCAGAGAAGAGTTAACAATAACCCCTAGACCTGTCCTATCTACAGAAAAGAAGGCTGATGGGAAATCTCATAGAGGCGTTGAAAATTTTGAACAACTTCTTGATATTGACCTTGTCCTACTAGTACCAAGCCACAATCGCCAATAATGGGACCATGAAACTGACCAAAGAGAAGCGTCAAAAACTGCCAAGAAAATTTTTTGAACTAACCGAGTTGTGTATGCATGGAACCCTGGAGCAGGACAGAGTTAAGGTACAAGGTGTGAACATCTTCGAGAACAAGAAAGACTTTCTTGCTCTCAGCATCGCTCACTACAAAACTAAGATCATTTGAGCATAACAATCAAAACATACAATGGACTCATCGGTGAAAACCGATTCCCATCGGTTAATGATACTAATTATAATGACTAATGAACGTCATAAGGCTAATTTTCCAGGTTCAGTAAAGAATGATGAAAACAGCTTGACTGATTAACAGATCTTCACTAGAGTTGATTTGAAAAAGCATGCCTTCTATTGGAAATCCTTTCTTTCCAAAGACAGTTGCGGCTTCAAGAAATTTCCGGAAGAACAAAAAAACTGGAATTTGTAGGTCTCCTCTTTAAATATTTCTCAAAAGACCTGTGGCACAATTCTCTATTATTTTGATGTGGTGAAAGGTACCATGTATCTGAAAAATATCACTCAGTATATTTTGCAACAACAGGACTCATCAAATGAATTGATGAGTAAAATGATTTCGTTTTCTGCAAATTGAAACTAGATCCCCAGAAAACTACAACAGTTACCTACACAAACGTGGTAAAAATCTGATCTTCAATCTCGAGAACGGAGCACTTTTATATATATATTGATGCACAATACTAATTATCTGTTCATTTTGTGAGAATTCATTTTATTGAAGATGGAGTAGAAAAATAAACCCTACTCCATAATTTTATTTTCGAAAACACGACCGGTTTCAACCGTCAGGTTGTTTTCAAGTGGTCAACTACAAGAAATGAACTTACCTATACAGATACTAGCCTGATTTGATATTGAGTTGTAGCGAGGTATTAATATATATCTGGTTATCAAGAGTGTTCTTCACTCAGGTTTTCACGAAATATATTTATTACCAAACCTCCAACAGCTTCATCTTCTTTCATTTGTCCCCATTTTAAAGAATTTTATATTATCTAATGTTATTGAAATTTGGTGGTTTTCACATAATTATATATTGGATGATTATCGTCAGACGATATATGTTCTACGAATTTGGTTTCGAAATTCCCACCTATCTGCTTGAAATAAGCAACCGTACACTCATTGCAAGCAATTTCGTGCGCCTCTTTCTCAAGTAATTCTGAAATTATAAAAATAGTTGCTCAAGTTATTGGAGAGAGAAACAACGTAGTTGAACAAGTGTATTTTTGAAAAGTAGTATATCTCATGAAATATAATATATGTGTTGCTTGTTTGTAATGCAAGTGATTGAACGAGTTTATGTAAATTGTTGAGTCTGCGATAGTCTCTTTTCTGTAAATGTTACCAATGAAATTCATTTAGTTATAAAGTTTTATTTCTGCTGTAAACTTAGTGTTGCTATGAAATTCATTCAAAACTGCAGAAACATATCAATATCTATGTTTAAGCACTGTGAACCTACCAAGATATCATCTGCATATCGCCAAGGCTCAGTATTGGGTCCCATATTGTTCTTAGTCTGTATCTCCGATCTAAAGGTTTACAATGACGCTAATCCCACTCTCATTCCTTCCGACGTAAATTATGTTACCACTTCGATCTTGAGTGAGTTGTCGATAACCGTTGATGACGTAATGAATAAAATTACTAATTCATCCTCTGGGAAATCTTCGGGACCTGATGGTCTGAGCCCTGTTTTCCTGAAGCTATGTGCGAGGTCATAATAATTTCCAATATGCAGTTTATTTAACTTATCACTATCTAACGGAGATTTCCTGATGAGTAGAAGTCAAGTTTCATAACGCCGATCTTCAAATCTGGAGACAAGCAATGTGTATAGTGTTAGTATAATGAGTGTAATACCTAAGATATTTGGGAGTATAGTTCTAGATAAGGTCAATTTTCCATTCGTCAAATTATTTGTGGACAACAGCACGGATTATGAAGATCTACCATGACTTATCTGATTTTATATTCATGATGAGTTACAAAAGGATTGCCAGGTCGTTGGTTGTAGCACTGACATAGTCAAGTCCTTCGATCAGGTGAACCACATAATAATGGATTATGTTATCGAGTCTGCGGGTTTTATGGGTAGTCTTCTCAAGTGGCTGAAAAGTTATTACATGGGGCGTACCCAAAATGTCAAAATTAAGAACTTCCAATCATTCACTAATACTGTTTCTCCTGTTGTATCCAAGGAAATCATTTAGGAACCATTCTTTTCTGCTTTACATTAACGGAGTTCACACTGTTGTCCGTTATTCGAGATTATTGATATTTGCGGATGATATTCAATTGCTTAAACCAGTTTCAACTCTGGCCCATGCTATTCAGCTTCAAGCTGACCTAGCTTCTGTAGTACAGTGGTTTTCGGATCATATGCTTACAGTTAATATGAAAAGTGCGTATGTATTTCTTTTCATCGTAAGAACGATACTGTGATCTTCGACTATTCTTTCAATGGTGTTGAAACGTCTGCTTGCTTAAAAGATCTTGGAATATTTTTAGACTATCAGTTAACTTTCAAAAATTATTCAGAGTATATCATTGGTAGATTGTCCCGGATGATTGGATTCATTCGTCGGCACTCGGCTGATTTTTCTGAGATCAATACCCTCAAGCTACTTCATTTTTCTTTCTGTCGACCTATTCTTGAATAGGGATCTGAATTATGGTCACCCTTCTACCAGTCTGATTTGTACAACATCGAAAGAGTTCAGAAAAAATTTTTGATGTATGTTTCATATGAAATGTGCATACCACGGATCAATTTGTCTGTTTCTTTTATGAGATCTGAGCTAGAACTGAAAACTTTGGCTGATAGAAGGGTGACAGGGGACTTGATCTTTTGTTTAAATGCTTGAATGGATTTTTGGATTGCAACGAGATATTTGAGAAGGTTTGTTTTCATATTCCTCCAAGAACAATGAGATGTGATGTAATGTTTTTGTTTCCTCTGTGTCGTACTAATTTTGCGATTAACGCCCCAATGGAAAGAATTTTGAATTATGGTAACTCTTTCCTTAATATCGACTTGTGCTATCGTCTTTCTTTGAAGGAATTCTTGGAAAAAATTCAGTGTTTATAACATCTTGAAATAGTATAATTTTTATCTTTCTATCTTTAAATTATTTTTGCATATCCTGCGCTTTTGTTAAAAAGAATTTGATGTCTGGACATTATGGGCATCTATAATTCTTACTATGCGTAAGGGCCATCCGTATAATAAATAAAAAATAAATATCACATAAAATCTTGTTCCTCTTGCTATGCTGTTGATATGAAAATTGAAGGTGATCCATTCTGGAAATACAATCAAATTCAGCAGGATCTTACTAATTTAAAGGCATGGTGCGACGACCGGCTTCTACCGTTGAACTCTGGTGAATGTGTTGTAATGCAAATGGGTGTGAACAATCCACAAATGAACAACAACATCGACTCGTCACCGCTTGTTGAAGTGAAATCGCAAAAAGACATGGGAGTCATCAAAACACAGGACCTGAAATGGACAACGCATAATACTGACGTCTGCAGCCGCGCCAGTTCGCGTATCTATGTTTTGAAGAGAGCTTTCGAAAAGCATCATTTACAACATTTACACAATTATATAAAACATATGTTTGGCCTATCCTAGAATATTGCGGACAGGTGTGGAGTGCGGATCTTGTGTGTGACAGAAACGCCCTTGAGGCAATTCAACGTCGTGCTACGCGCGCTAGTGTCCGTCCAATAGATCCAGGTTACACAGCAAGGCTAAAGTTAGCAGGTATTCCCAGTTTTGAACATCGGAAACGTGGCGGAGATCTCATCGTGACGTTCAGGGCATGGAAGAACTTCATTGGGAAGGCATTCCGACCTTATTCAAAAGAAATACGGATTTACGGTTGCGTGGTCATAGCTTAAAATTAGCGGAAAATTTCAAAACGAGCGCTCGATAAAATTTCTTGGCCAATCGTGTTTTTAACTTCCTTAGGAAGTTATCAGTGCGGGATCGTTGAACGCATTCAAGAACAAATATGACTTGTATATAGCAACCAGTGTATAACTTTATGGTTGTTGCATAATTTCAGTTTTCATTCGATTTATATAGAGCGTGTAATTTTCTTGTTTCAAAGAACCAAATTATTTCCTTTGGTTCTCTTGCTTATAAAAATAATAGAAAAATATAGGTGCCAGAACACTATATGTTTTTGAAAAGTGCTATTAAAAATTACTGTTCCTTCTAAGTTAACCATAAGTATATCCTCCAAAAGAGGAGTAACACGTGATTCTTTAGAAAGCCCTGACGTTTGTAGGTGTAATTTTGATTGCTGCGGTAATTTACCAGGTAAATTAGAAAGTTAATGATGAATTTTGTAACCTTCTGAAAACCTGCTCATCTCAGAATTATTTTCAATTTCAATCAGGATTTCACTTACAAACATCAGATCTTCCCATAGAATCACCTGTCAGCCCCATTTCAGCCGATATATTCATGGAAAACTTAGAAAGAACAGTATTATTGAATAATCACTGCACGCATAATCAAGTCGAACGCTTTTTCAGGGTCCTCAAGGAGAACGTGCGTTTAAGAAGAAAATGACAAAATGGATGATCGCCGGTTAGTTTGAACTCCCACTGTTGGCATGGTGTCCTAATATCGTATATACTGAAGATGCGAAATATCCTATTATTTATAATCTTGCAATGCTGCGTCAAGTAATTTTATGTAATTTACAATTGTAACGTGCTAAAATCACGTCACAACAATTTGAGTTGAAAATACCTGATTCCAGTCAACCCTCTATGTGTCACGCCACTGGTTTACAATATGATGCGCATAAGTACATGTGCTACGATCATTCTTAAGTCTAGGCGTTCCTTTTCTTCGCAGAAATTCAAGCAATTGAGTTGAAGTTGAAAATCTTCCTAAATTGCAGTTGATTAAATTATATTAAAATTCATATATTGTATCTCATAAACTGTGTAGTAACCTATATCAGAATATAGGTTCTAGGTGGAGACCTGTACCTAGTCCGACATTCCCAGGTGGAGACCTATGAATAGAAAGTCCTGAATAGAAAGTCCTAGGTAGAATAGAAATTCCTGAGTGGAGACTTGTACGTGGAGTTCAACATCTGAAATAGAGGTTTTCCCCAAAGGCAGCAGTAAGACCAAGAACCACCGAGATAAGTCCTATTGCCTGTATATAACATAGAAAAGTATTTGTGACACTATGTATCATTATCATAATTTTTGTAATTGATTAAATATCTGAGGAGAACTTCATTGACTTTTCTTCCAAGATTTCAGTGACGAATATTGAATTAGACACTCATTGCTCATTTTTCTCTGGGCTTAACCAGAGTAATTAGAAAAATTCAAGTACAAATTGAAAAGCTTAACCACGCGAGTTATCATGGGAGAAGTAAATTTACTACCGCTTTTTCAATAAGTTAGATATCACAAATTATGTTTCTTTCTAAATTAGAGGATGTCTTTTAGTGTTGCATATAGGGCTAGAGTTAAACAACTGAGATCATTAAGAGTTTATTATTCTTTGAAGTATTCTTCGCCAAAATTCATACACTTCTACATTTGATAGAACCTTTTCTGGAAGCAATCATTCTTATAATGTGTTGCTACATTCAAATGGCGATTTGCAATGCATCAACAACTCCTTCTGAAGTCTGAAACCTTTCACCACGCAATCAGTTCATGATTTTTGGAAAAGAAGAGAAAATTGGAGGGACTTAGACTGTACGAAGAACAATGTTATAATTTGATATTTCCTTGTGTTATGAATTCAATTGATTTTCGTCATGTGTACGAACTTGTATTGTCTTGGTGAAGGATGATTCGCCGTTCAGGGTTGCTTTCTCGAGCTTGATAACGACTTGGGGTGAACAAATCGTGTATACCAATCGACATTATTTGTTCTTCAATCTTGCGAAGGAATTGTTGCTATATGGAATTTCGAAACATACATTACGACCATCTTTTAGAGACACTTCGGTCACGGATCACTTTTGATGGTTTTTCTTACCTTGGGAATACCCAGACAAAAGATTGGTGCTTAATTTCTAGCTCGTTATAATGAATTCGAGATATTTTACCACTCACAATGTTGTAGGCGCTTTTAGATACTTCAAAATAAGAATGTCTAGAGTCTGGGTTTTGAGTGAGTGCTACTTATCAGCGCTCTTGCGCTGACCAAGGTAATGCTGAAATTCAGGAGACAGCCGTTCAATAGGAGACTATTAGGCGCAGTAGCGCACAGTGTAGGGCTGTATCGAGCACCAATCTGGAATGGAAAACTCAGGATCGAGAAACATCGACCCGTATTGTCTCGGCAAAAAATCATTCCTACTGAGATACTATATCGCGTACCGGACACTGTCAGCGGAGGTGGCATAGTTATCTCGGGCAAGTTGCCGATAAAGCTGATGGCTAAGGAGAGGAAAAACCCTTCGAGAGTCCACCCAGGGTTCAAAACGAAGATAAAGGAGAGGATACTTAAAAGGTGGCAACAGAGATGGGAGGCCCATAAGGGAGCAGCGTGGATTAGAAGGCTTATTCCGGATATGCAGATATGGCACAAGTATTCGGACTTTTGTTTTATGCAACTCCTGTTTGAGAACGGGTCATTTGTAACACATAGTGTCAAGTTGCAGTAAATTGGTCACTGGAAGAGGAAACTGAGGGACATCTTTGGTGGTGTCAGGGAGTGATCTAGTAGAGATCCCGCCTTCCTATTAGGCTAAAAACAAGGTTAGGTTGAACTGTTTGAGTTGAACTACGTAGATTGCGTTTGTTGTGTTCCATTATGATAGGAAATATCGCAGGTTATGTACTTTTAATTATCTTCTTAGTCCTTTTATGGCCTTGCTTGCTATGTGAAATCTTATCTCAAATTCAAATGTGTTTAAACATATGAAAGTCAGGTATGATTGCTGAAATATCTTTCTGCTGGTTTTCTTTTTCCATTGTTACAGATTTCTATCCCAAACTCTAACTATCACACTTGTCTTCGTTTGAAAATCGTGGAGTGCAAGATGAGAATTGAAACTGCTAAGCAAAAAAATCTTTGGTACTCTTTATGTACACACGGTACTATCACAACATGAACAGACAACCTACTACTAGTGAAGTAGTGATAGGAAACTGAATTTTTCCTCATGTGTTTCCACCTGTTTTTCTGACACACACCAAAATTATAGATATAAGCATTTATTGTAAATACAATTATTCGAATTTTGTTTATTCTCTCTTTTTCAGAAGAATATTTATTCATTCATATCATATCATATTTATTAGGATAGGTTAGGTTAGGTCTATGAAGTGTTCTGACACCGATATAAAGATATATATTTCAGACCTACCAATAACAAAATCAACAGTTTGTCTTATAACATTCGCCGAGAATAAAGTTTCGCAGACTCAACTCTTCCCATGGGCTCACAAAATCATTCGAATCACAAACTAGCAGCTTAGAATTCAATGATACATAGGATTACCAACAGACATCAAAACTGAAACGAATATTATCAGAAAAATACCTTTGAATACGAAACCAATAAAGAGTTCAGTGGTTCACTTCAACTGTTTAATTAGGAATGATAGGTAGTGGAACCAGTAGTGTTTAGGGGAAAATTGTTAAAATTGCCTACGTTTCGGAAATTTATTTTACCATTTTCAGGGCTCTCTTAGATCAGTTCCTGACACAGTTGTTTCCAATGGTCTGTGCGGTGAGATCGAACGCATTCAAATCTAAGTTTCTGTTATGAGTGTTAATTAAAATTGAGCGATGACCATCGTCGAAAATTTTGTTGACTCGAAAGGAACTGATCTAAGAGAGCTCGGAACATGGAAGAATAATTTTCCCAAACATCGGCAATTTTAACGATTGCTTCTCTCTGAACACCACCGGCTCCACTACCTACCATTCCTAATTTGAATGCTAAAATTCTTCTGGTTTTCAATAGACAAAATGTCCAACGTAACGAAAACATCCAATAACGCAATTATTTTATTCCATAAAAGATAATTGCTTTAAATTAAATATATTTAAAGTCCCGTCTACATCGAGGTTATTAGCGACTCAGCCACAAAGTTACAAGGATATGAACATACAATAATCGAATAATAATTGACAAGTATTCAAGAAATTTATTCTTAGATGTGTGTATCCAATCCTATGGATTCGCGGAACTGTATTGATTTAGGCATAACTAAAGTTGTGTGAAGGAAATCCACATCTTCCGTTGCTCAAGCATTAGTTGTCGACCATCGTTCTTTTTGTTCTGAGTATCACGTAGTTTTTTCCTATTTTAGTGTGTGTAGATTTTATACCTCTATCTTTAATGTGTGGATAGAGGTCAGTGAGCATTATGTCCGATATTCTACACATTGATTAACATTTCGCGTTTTTCAAAAAACACTTAAGTTGAGTTTTCGTTTAGAGGATATTTTTTGTGGAATCGTTTATTTGGTCTTTAATATTCATAATAAAGTTTCGTATTTTTGAACTTCATCTTTTAGAGAAATTTCTTAGGTTTTCTTTCGTTTGGCCTTTGTTTTTAATAATGTTTTTTGTTTTAGGTTGTCCTCAATTGAATTTAGATCACAGGCATAACCTCATATTCAGAAGTATTCTGTATAAATTGTACACGAAGAAGTATTCAGTGAATTATTTTCAATTTCTGAATCCTCCGTTATCATTCTTTGAATTTGTTGGTCGTTATTTACTAGTGCTTCTCTGGGGGAAACGGTGGAGGAAGAGTGGAAATACTTGGCAATATGACCTGCCTCCTTACATTGATAACATATATAAATCCAGAAGTGTAAGCCATCGATTTCCACTTTCAAGTTTTCAGGAAGCTTTTCCACATCTTAATGGGTGTACCCTGATGCCGAAAACTTTTAACGTGACACATGTATATCTCTTCATCACTGAGTCCAGCTCTCATAAATGCGATCGTGAAGGTTTTTCTGATACGAAGTTAAGCAGAACTTCCTTCTATGATTTCGTTAGGTACGATAGGAAATAGGTTTGAAAGTACAAATCTCTCATTTCTGGCTAGCCACGGTCTTATCGAGAGGAACTGGCCTTGAACAGTGTTTTATTTATCGATAATAAGATCTGCACTCTCTTTTCAATCTAGAAGCATAAAATTTTAGGGATGCACCTACTTCAGTTACATCAAGTATTTTACTGATCGCGAACTTGAGCACCATTTATAGAATCGATGATGATTCCTTATGCATCTTTCGTCTAGTTAGACCGCTGATCAGCCTTAGCATAAATTTTTGCGTTCACTTGAGTTTGCAATTTAGAATATTGAGACTGATTATTATTTCCTGGTGGAGCCACATCGTCAAATGACTCGACCCACCAGGGTTTTATGAGCCAGATTTCAGGATGCAACCGATCTCCTGTGTTCCGCACTTACCACTGTATTTTTATTTTAATACTTTATTTAAGGTGATTGAAGTACGTTTGACAGTTTCTGAACTTTTGCTTGTAAAACTTGTGTCAAATTGTTAATTTATTCCTCCGATACTAGCTGAAAGTTTATCATGATGATTGTAACTAATAATTTCTTAGATCCTTCACTGTTGATTTGGCAGGTGGTTTCGTATGGTCATATTCTTATAAACTTGTTCTCTAATAATTGAAATTTGTATTCTTTAATTCTTCTTCTCAATTCATTTTCTTGTGAAACTTTATAATACACTATTAAATGAAAATAAAAGAAAGAAATTGCTTTAAAACAGTTTAATGTTTCCATATTACGTCATGAACGTACTAATTTTACACAATTATTTAAAATACCTATAGTACAACTACCTATAATAAAATTGTCAAATTGTATAGCATTCTCCAAGTAGTAGTTAAATTCTTTCCGAAATTATGATTCACATAAGCAGAAGCATGTTTCCTGTGACTTTCATAAATTTTGATTGAAAGTTGTGGTTGTAAAAATGGAGCTTGTATGCAACTTCTTCAAATTTGAAACTCAAGTTTCTCACTATCAGACACCTATAACAGAGAAACTCTCAACTTCAAATCAATGAGGAATGCCTGTCATTCATTCAACAACCTTGATAAAATTTCCTGAGAAAAAGTATCTATGAGTTGTGAATAGAAGAAAACTCACAAAATTGCCTTCTTTGTAAATTTTTTTGGTTCAAACTTGAAAATTGTCAAACACATTGAATCTCATATACTTTTACATTTGGATAATTGTAGAATAGAAACGTACTTCCTCTTGAATAAATTGAAACGAAAACTCAATTTAAAATTGGCACGGTCTTATTGACATCCCGCTTGAAATATTTCAAAACAGATATAGCCTTTAGTGGATAGATTTCAATATTCATATGATGCATGCTCTGAATGACTTAACGAAAACTTTATCGAGTTCCTTACAGACAAAATATTATTATACAAAAGAGTTCAATACCTATTACCAGCAACTCAAAGGATCTCCCATCATTTTGTAAGATCCACCAATTGATTCGTTGGAAAATCCTAGTGATTTCAGGATATTTCTCAACGCATACAGGTTGAAATAACTATGAAAGAAAACTGAAATATGTGAATTCTCAGTATATTTGTTGAGCATGCTGAAAAAATAAACATTGAACTACAAAAATAAACCCTAAATTACATTCACTCACCTTTCAAACATTATTGTGTCTCCTTTATTCTTTTTATTGTAACATTCTGCTCGAATCACATTTTTGAGGTTAGAATAACCACAAAATGTTAAATTCATGAATTTTGAAAGTTTGTCGTTTCGTGCCTCGAACAAAATATACATAAAACGCATAAAATAAACATCAAACTAGATTCACTTACCTTCACTTATTTTGACAGATCGAATGTAAGACTAATTGAAATAAGGTTGGATTCGATTGTCACTCAGCAGAGAGAGATCACTACATTCTAGACGTTGGTAGTACCGAAATTATGTTGGTGAAAATAAAATTACTAACTATTTTCATATCAATTTTCATTTAGAAGAGAGAGAGAAAGCGAAAAGCGATGTTCCGATCAGTCGAAGGAAGAGAGATTTGCACGGAGAAAAACGATGCTGAGTAGGAGGCATTATTTTAGCATGCTTATGGGCTTCTTTGCGTTGCAGGGATCGCTGATTGATCAAATGCCAGCTACTAATTTCATTTATTTCAATGTTATGATAAAAAATTAGCAATGGAAACTTTGAATGCGTTTTTCTCAAAACATGTTTTTTCAAATCGGTTTCAGCGCTAGTGTCACGACGAAGTGTCATATTTTGATTTGACATAACTAGGCTTATTTTATTGATAAATCATACCTCTTTATATCTTACCGCGGAAATCAATCAATTCGAAGATTCAACCCTCTTTGAGTGGTTGAAACGCTCAAAGAAATGCCTTTTCTTCAATTTTTTTAAAGCTTGTAATTTCCTGAAAATGAAATTTTGTTATTCTCCGTGGTACGTTGTACAGCTGCATACATGTTTTCGAAATTTTCTTTGATTTTCGATTTCAGATTTCGCGTTCGAACTGTATCACTGCAAACGCAAAACCAATAATTTTTGAAGCGTCGTTATCAACGCCACATTCTACGAAGAACTTACATGCGGCGTCAACAAAAAATTTTTTCGAATACCTTTTTTATGTATAACAACATGTAAAAAAATTTTGACACATATTAAAGATTTCTTGAAAAAATTCTAAACAAACCTTCCATTTTGTCATTCTGAAGTGAACCCTCAATACAGAAAAATAGACGTTGAGTGATATAAAATTAAACCGGTTTGAGAGTGCTTAATACTTGCAGTTGGAAAAACGGCTGTGGCACCTAAGACTTAGTTTGCAATTAGGCAGGCAAAATTGTGCTGGGTCCAATCGCTCGAAGATGGAAAACTATGAAGAAACTCAATCTGATGCAGAAGAGCCTGAAGAAGAACCAAGTCTGAATAATACGACTATTTGTAAACCATATTTCTTCAATTAATGAAAAATATTTCTGTATTTATACTCAAGAAATCATTTTCATTTATTATTTGATACCACACTTTCGTGAAAACCTTGAATATCAGGAGACGAGGTGCACCGTAGGCAGCAGGTAGCTCGAGAACCATCGCAGTTACCATATGCCTGTTCAGCGACCTCAAAACCCTGAGTAATGACTTTTCACTGATTTCCAATGAAAATAAAACAAAACTCCAGCCTGGGTACTAGGTAGCTCGAGGACCATTGCCGTTATCATATTCGTGTTCAGCGACTTGAAAACCCCGAGTAACAAATCGAAATTTATTTCGGTCGGTATTTTCGAGTTGCAAATTTTTATATTATATGCACTTTGGAAAATGTATTTTTCTCATGCAGAAAATGCAATTTTAATATTACCACTCCGGATTAAGTTCACAAACTTTTCTGATGTTTTTCCAAAACGAATGCAAAAAGTGTCATAGCTATTGATCTCGCTAGGAAAAATTGGTAGGTTTAATGCTTCGTTTCCTCGACTGATTCTGAAACTAGCATTTCAAAGTCCATTTTACATTGAGCCCTGACACAATGTTGAACTCACCTCCACTTCTCTCATCCTCCTTTTGAGATTATCAAAACTTAATATAGAACCTCTCCAGGCTCTTAACTGATACTTATACTCAGAGTGCATTACTGTTCCAGACCATTTGTTCTTTGGACATATAATATATTAATCTGAAGCGTAAACAATGACAACAACAAACATGTTTAAACTGAATGGGATCCATAATTACGCCTGCTGTTGACACTGCTTAGTGCACGAACATACATATTACCCTCGTCCATGCAAAGCAAAACTGTTTCTATCCTTGTTAACTGCAATATAACTATCGAGTTATTCAAATATTTTCATCGCCCGACCTCATTATTTATCAAAACTCTGAATAAGCATGAATTTCATATGTTGTTTTATGTTCATTTAATAAAATATACATCAGTTTGTTTGATGAGGAGAACGATGAATTTTTCTACGAAAATCGATAAAGGAGGTGTGGTGAAGCGGATTACTTTAAGAGCCTGTTCTCTGAATGTTAACCGGAGTGTAATGTCAAGTTGATGCTGAATAGGTTCCTCAACTTCCAAATGACTTCACTACACATGCCTGATGCTACAAACAAAAGGAAATTGCTCGGGAGGTAACTATTTCTGTTTACCCCAGACCTTCCGCTTGAATATTTGAATATAGTTGACAAATGACCCAATGATCCATCGTATTTCATTGAGTTCTTGTGTTTGAAACCGTAACAGACTGAAGTTTCACAGTAATGGAAACAATTTATTCCTCTATTTGCCAGGTCTCATACATATTCTTGAATTCGCAACGAATGAGGAGCTTCAAGATGTACTGCTGTAAATTATACTTTTATCAATTTCATGAAAATAAATTCAGAAGTACTGCTTCTTTTGGTCCTCTAATATTCGTAAATATCTCAGTATGAGTAAGTTACATTGTTTTGGAATGTGAATTTCTTAAATTAAACACAAGTAGTCGTTACTTGATACAAATCCGTTTCGTAGGATAAATGAAAGTAAATTTGAATTACACTTATTTACTATATTTGTAATGCATTTCTAAGTCATCAGACAGATACAAATTGAAAATCAAACTAAGGTTCAACAATCAATATATTATCAACAATATTGACCTGAAAATGAGTACAAATGCCTAAGACAATTCACAGAATTAGTATAAGATGACTCGGCTGGTAAGAATTAGAAAATATACTTAAAAATTACAACTTACGAAATGATCGCTATATGCATAGACGCCATTGAAGAATGTTGAATATCCTTCCTTGAACGAGCTGGTTTTCCGATCCACCCTTCTTTATCACCGTCTACCGGAGCCCGCACAGCAGCGGTACAGCTCGGTCGGATATAAATATATACTGGGTGATTCACAAGTGACGCGGTGCTCTGTAGCTCTTGAAGATTTCATTTTCGTTCGAACAGTATTATATTTAATAAGTAAGAATCTACTTCAGCAATTTATTTTGCAGTAAACACGGTGTCCTAATTTTCTATAACAAAATCTTGGGGGGTTTAATCAGATTGGAAGTCCACTTTTTTTTTTAAATATTCATGAAAATAGACTCTCACATAATTGCATGCTCCTTCGGCCAGAGAGGATGAATACTTTCTTCCTTTCGTTTTCTTATTGTCCAAGGATAGCTTTATTGATAGAATGAAATAGATTATCCTCATTTTATACAAGAGTGACTGAAAAAAGTTATTGAATATTGTTATTTAAAAATATCCCATATTGAGTTTTTCACATGGAACACTCTGTATTTTATAGTTCATGTCAACGCATAAAATATTGTGCTATATTTTTAGGCAGTAACCTTATCTTTATTTCCGATCATTTTCGAAATATTCGATTATTTGTAAAAATTTTGATGAAAATTCTACAAACCGTATCAGAGTCATCAACATGCATCGTTATTGGCACAGAAATTTTTTTTCTGTAATGATTCAAGTAGTAAATAATGAAATCTAAACAAGATAATTCTTTTAACGAATGATAAAATCAAGATGATACAACGTAAATCGAGGTACGTGTTGACATTCTTTGTTATTTGTGCCTTCCGTCAAGTGTCCGGACATATCATATTCTGCATTTTACATGGTTACCTCATCAGTGTTTCGTTTCGAAACACTTTTGAAGTGAGGTTTAATCCCAATTTTCTCAATTGATTGCCATGAAGAAGAAATGGTTGATATGATTTTCATTCTGGGTAAGTGTGATAAAAATTTTTTGTTGGCAAGTAGAGTTTATGCACAAAGGTTTCCTGATAAGAGGCATCCTGATGCAAGGTGATTTGAAAAATTTCAAATAAGATTTATCCAAACGGGTAATATCGTTTACAAAATACATGAAAAACCGAAAACTGCTACAACTGAAGACAACCAGTTATCAGTTTTGTTGACAGTGACAGACGAACCATATAAAAGCCTAAGAGTAATTTCTCAATTAATAGATATAGGTCAAACTTCCATCCAGAAAATCTTGAAAGTAAATATATTTTATGCATATCATATACAGCAAAAAATATGACATTTGTCATATTTTTTGAACCACTGTCAAAATTTTTTCGCAAAATTTTCGTTAAATTAAACAAGTTCCACGAAGAAATAATATATGGCGATGTCAACCCAAATTATTGGGTTTATAATGATTCTAAAACATCTGTAGATCATAATCGGCATCATTTAGAAGACTGAACCTGGCCATCGGGGCTCTCTCGGTCAAACAGAGAGGGAATTTGAGGAAATATCGCAGGTTATGTATTTTTTTCATTATCTCCTTAGTCCTCTTCATGACCTTGCTCGATATGTAAAATCTTTTCTCAGATTTGTGTAGACATATAAGAAGTATGATTATTGAAATATTTTTCTGCTGGTTTTCTTTTTCCATTGTTACAGATTCCTGTCCCAAACCCCCTTCCTTTCACACTTGTCTTCGTTTGAAAATCATGGAATGCAAGAGAGAATGAAGCGGCTAAACAGAAAAATCTTTGGTGCTCTTTATGTACACACGACACTAACACAACATAAACAGACAAGCTATTGCTAGTGCAATAGCAACAAGGAAACGAGTTTTTTCCTCAGATTTCTCCACTCGCTTATTGAATCATATACAAGATAGTATGGTTCCCCTGTTACATTTCCTGAGCTCATACTTGTGTTTTTTAAAACAATTATTCAAATTTTTGTGAATCCTCTCTTTTCGAAAGAATATATATATATATATATATATATATATATATATATATATATATATATATATATATATATATATATATATATATATATATATATATATATATATATATATATATATATATATATATATATATATATATATATATATATATATATATACAGCTGCAACAGGAACTGAACAAACAAAACTATGAAAATCGAATCAATTTTAGCAATTGATCAAGTGACAAAGTAGCGGAAATAGGTTCAGCAGAGTTTTTTTCTCGGACGAAGCATCTTTCCACAGGAATGGGCTTGTCAACAGGCACAACTTTCATTATTACGCTACAAATAATCCCTACCATATGAGACAAATAGATCACCAGCATCGTTGGTCCTTGAAAGTATGGGCCGCTATAGTAGATGGATATCTATTTGGGCCGCATTTTTTTGACGGGCACTTCAATAGTGAAATATATTTAGATTTTCTGCAAAATCATATACCAATGTTACTTGCCGATGTACCAGAGCATTTAGGACAAGATTTGTGCTTTCAACAGGATGGAGAACCGACACATTACTCACATTTAATTAGAGAGCATTTGAATCATGTATTTCCAAACAAATGGATAGGACGTGGTGGTCCTGTTAGATGGCCAGCTAGGTTTCCGGACCTTACAAGTCAGGATTTTCTCTTGTGGTGTATATTAAGAGCATCGTTTACCAGGTTCCTTCTACAACACATTTGGATATGAGACAGAGAATAGTCGACGCCTTTCACTCAGTTAAACCGCTAATGTTGTCGAGAGGCCTTTCCTCAGAAGGATTGAGTTGTGTCTACTAAGAAACGGGCAACATTTCGAACACTTAATGAAATAGTTCAACACCGAGTAGATCATTTCAACAAAAACCAATCTTTTACGTATTACATACACGAACACCTTAAAATATTTCCATTTCTCTGAACAAGTATGAAGATATGTACCAATAGGCTCTACTTTCGCAACCTCTGATTTTATTATTTCAGTTTATTCTTTTTATTTCGAAAATGGTTGAAGATAAAGATGAGGTTACTTCTGCGAAAATATAACACAATATTTTATGCGTTGACATGAATAATAAAATACAGGGAGTTCCATTTGAACAAATCAAGATTGGATATTTTCAAAATTACAATATTCAATAATTTCTTTGAGTCAATCCTGAATAAAATGAGGATATTACATTCCAATTCTTCAATTAAGCTATCCTTTGGCAATAAGAAAACGAAAGGAAAAAAGTATTCATCCTCTCTGGCCGAAGGAGCACTCGATGATGTGAGTGCCAATTTTCATGAATTTGAAAAGAAAAAATTGTAACGAAACTTCTCACCTAAAAAACATATTACTTAAATACATTATAGCAGAGTTTAGGCCGCTCCTGAATGTTCAACAAAAAAGTAGTCTTCCAATCTGAAAAAATCTCCCAAGATTTTTTTATAGAACATAGGACACCCAGTTCACTTCAAAATAAATTTCTGAAGTAGAGTTTTACTTTTTAATACAATACCGTTCGAACAAAATGAAATCTTCAACAACTTTTTCTAGTATACATTTCGCAATTTTAGAGCTAGATCATTTATTCGTGCTTCATTGGAAAGCCGAAGGACTAGATTTTTAGGTACGGAAATTTCACTTTCGGTGAAATTCAATATGGCTGATTCAATCGAAAATGAGAGCAATATTCCAAGATCGCTGGAACGTTGTCTTTTCACTGAAAAATTCGAATGGGGCATTCAGTCAATAATTCAGTCTTTTCGGAACATGTAGACATTATGACCCAAACAATATTAAAAGAATTGGTGAGAGAGCAGCGTGAAGAATTTTTTAATTCTGATTTTCAGCTGAAATCGACATATTTTCTTCACCTCATGGCGTTGGCACTCCTGAAGTTGTTGTATTTTTCATAGACGATCTAGGAAGAAAATCCATTTCTTACTAAAACCAACCTAAAATTTGATTTCCGTTCAGATTAAAAATGGCCGACTTTTTTCAAATATTGAGAATTTTCCTCGCGCCTTCAAAAGTTTTCGCAGTAGTAATGAATCAACTGCGTAATTCAGTCACTAGATTAAACCTTTCCTATTATTTTGAGGGTGTCGAACTCGAATATAGATTCAGATTTATGCCAATTGTCGTAAATAATGTTTCTCTTTTCCACCATCATATGCACCTCCCGATGTAAAACCTCTGAACAAAGACTAAATGCATTAACTCTATGATGAACAACAAATAATGAATTGTTTGAACTCGAATTTTATCTTGGTGTTGCTTGTTTTTGACGTTTTAAATTGTAGAAAATGGTTTTAACAAATGAGGATAAGCCTTCCATTGAATTCTTATTTTCGTGGCTATACTGCTAGGCAAATATTACGCCAATTTCCAGCCCCTAGTTACAAAAAGAAGAACAATGTAAGATCTTGAGGAAATATTTCGGACAACAGGGTCAGAAAGAAGACCAGATACTGGTGCAGCTAGAACTGTTAGAACACAGGTACTCGCCTTCTTCATAACCCGTTTCGACAATGAACTCTACTCTTTTTGTATTACAAACTCAATTGATAATTTCAGGATAACATTGAGCGAATTTTTGCATTAGCAGTCTGCCCTATCAGAAATCCAGGAACCAGCTTGACTGTTTCCCAAATGTCTCAGAGATGCGAAATCTCAAACACCTCTGTTAAAATAGTAATAAGACACGATTTGGGTCTTAAGTATTTTTGGAGGCTCTATAATGCAGAAATTGACTCAAGAGGTCAGAAAGCGCACACTCGAGCGATGCAGGAATTTATTGAATAGATTTTGAATACGAGACGAATTGAAAATATTTGGTTCACAGACGAAAAAATTTTTAGTGTTGCCCAACCAAAAAACAGCCAGAATGACAGAAATTGTGTTCCGACGAATGAAATCAAGAAAAGTGTGTCTTTAATTCGTTCGCAGAGGAAAAGACAAAATTTTTACAGGCATTTAATGGTCTCAGCCGGTATTTCGAGGAACTTTAAATCAAATCTCATTTTTTATAGAACAAAGCATAAAATTAGATTTGAGAAATTATTGTCACATAATTCTCGATCACATGTTACCAACTATTGAAGTGTCAAATCCTCAGTTCACCTTCATGCAGGTGAATGACAGGTGTTTTTGTATGACATGAATAAGTACAGTTGTCACTAGCTGCAAATGAACGGTTGAGAAATTGAGTAGCTTCTAAATGATTTTTATTGATTTCAATCTTTGGAATTCTACTTTTTTTCCATATTCTTCTGACAACGTTTGTCTAATAGATGAACAATCAGTACTATATCACAAAAAAATGCCACTGACTTTCAACTGATCGTCAGTGTACAGGGTGTCCAAAATCAGATGTTTCTAAAGGAAATCTATATCAATTGATTTTAGGATGGAGCAAGATGTCATAGCTACCATACTATGAATTATCTAAGACGTCGTAGACGATATCATTGAACTAGAACAATGGCCCCCAAATAGTCCCGATCATAATCCGTGCGACTATTTTCTGTGGGGTCATTTAGAAGATATGGTGTATAAAACTGGTATTGTTTTCAATAATTGTGAGGAGCTGAGGCACAAAATTCAAGAACGCTGGGAATATCTTGATCGAGAAGTAATTTCGAGATATATAGAGAGCTGGAGACGACGAGTGCAAATTATTGTGGATGCCAATGGAGGTCATATTATATTCTGAGTACTCGATGCTTTTTGTTAAATGTTTTTACTCATGTAATTTGTTAACGAAAATCATGTCGTGTTATTATTCTCGCAGATGTTTTTATCATTTGGCATCTCTGAGATATTTAAATTGTGGAGGCCGTTACTTGATGTAGATCCATGATATAAATGAGATAAAAAACACAAGGTTTAACTTTAATCAACACTTTATTAGAAAAGATTCGACGACGTTTCGCTGACACAGCAGTTTTATCAAGAATGAAAAACAGAATGAAGAGTATGGTATTATAAACAAATCGTAGAACAAGTTGGATGAATAACAGGAAAATTTACACCGAGCCATTGTACAGTTAGTATGAAAGGTAATAAAAACTAATTAAACAAGTTAAGTAGGGTGAATAATTCACATCTACCTGTTCATTCAAAAGCTTCTCCGAATGTTTGTATCTATTTATTTCTAATGCTTCTAGGAGATCTAATTTTGAACTTTTGATTTTATATGTAATATGTCAAAGTTTTTATTGAATGAATGGTTTTCTTTCATAAGGTGGTTTGAGTAATTTGAATCAGATTTATTTTTATCGAAGCTACGTTTATGTTCAGATGTTCTTATGCCAAAACTCCTATAGGTCCTACCGATATAAATTTCATCACAAGAACCGCAATTGAGTTTACAGATTCCTGATTTACTTGATTTTCAACACGAGATTTATTATCTTTAATATGTTTGCCAAAGTTATTAGAAGTTTTGAAAGTTATATTAAAATATTATAATGAGTTTACAGATTTCTGATTTACTTGATTTTCAACACGAGATTTATTATTTTTATTATGTTTACCTAAGTTATTAGAAGTTTTGAAAGTTATATTAAGATCTTGTTTGACGAGAAAGGATTTAATATTTGTACTTGCAGAACCGCAGAATGTTAAACTGTTGAATATTTTATGGTCTTTATGAATAGGATATACTTCATTTATTGCTTTCTGATACAGTTTTTACGAATGATTAGATCTATCATATCGGAATTATATGAATTATTAATGGCTATCTGTTTGATGATGTTTAACTCTTTATTATAATCTTCTACTGATAAAGGTAAATTGAGTAACCGATGTACCTTGCTGTTTAAAGCTGCAACTTTGTGTTGAATTGGATGTAATGAGTAGTTATGTATAATTGTATCAGTATGTGTTGGTTTACGAAAGACCGAAAAAACATGATTCTTATTTTTTTAGTGATTTTAAGTCCAGAAAATTAATGGAATCGTTCTGTTCAATTTCTATCGTGAATTTAATGTTCAAATGGATGGAATTAATGAAATTAAGAAATAAGTCTAATTGACGAGTAGTACCAATGAAACATACTAAGATGTCGTCAACATATCTATACCAATAAAGAAATTTGGAAATGAGTGGATGTGAATGAATTTTCTGTTCAATATTATTCATAAAAATCTCTGCTAAAAGTGGACTCAAAGGATTTCCCATGATCAAACCATTTTCACTACTGTAATAGATGTTGTTGAAAGAAAAATAATTTTGTTCAATGCAAACGTCCAACAGATTCAATATTTCTGATTTAATTATGTTGTTAACAGGATTCGAATTCAACATGTTTTCGATTAATATTTTGACATCACCTGGAGGAACACTTGGGTATAAATTCTCAACATCAAACGAAATAAGTTTTGCGTTAGGAGGTATGTTAACGTTTTTATGATATTTATTAATTCGAACGAATTTTTATAGAACATTTTGATTTGAATGAATAATAATTTTTAATGATACCTATAAGGTAGTGCGACAATTTCACGGCTAGGGCTGTAACGTAAGATACGACTGGTCTAACGGGGTTATTTACTTTATGCAATTTAATGAGTGAATATAGTTGAGGTGGATGAGGGTTTGGTAAAATTAATTTGTATTTATCTATTACTTTAATTAAAGATTTTGCGTCATTTATTGCAATTTTAATATATTTCTGGAATTTAATAGTTGGATCTTTGTTTAAAATTGTATAGTTTCCTGACGAAATGAAATTTAGAGTTTTAAATAGGTAGTCATTTTTATTTAACGCATCCACAGTATTACCCTTATCTGCTTCTGTAAAAATAACTTCATTTAGTTGAGATTTTTGTTTGATGGCCTTTAGAATATTTTGTTCTTTACTCGGTTTAAAGTCAGCTAATGATTCATTTTTATAATGTTAGATGCTAAATATTTAAGGTGAGTGTTATTAGGAATATTTTTCAGAGAAATTTCAGTATCTATACCAAGTTCCTCTAAATCAGATTTTATATTGTTTGATTTAATATTGTGTTTGAAACCTTTCTCCAAGAGATTTGTTTCATCAGTTGTGAAATTAGTATCAGAAAGGTTAACGAATCTATCAAAAATTGATGGTCAGAAAATTTAGTTTTACGTGGAGTAGGTTTCGGTTTTCGTGACACGAGAATCTTTAATTTGCGGTATTGGATAGTATATTTATTATAGTATTATTGATCTAATTTTGAATCTATTATTGTAATCTAATGAATCGAATTCAAGTGGATGAAGTCTGTACAATAACTCGGTATGATAACTCTTAATTTCATTAATTCCATCCATTTGAACATTAAATTCACGATAGAAATAGAACAGAATGATTCCATTAATTTTTGGACTTAAAATCACTAAACAAAATATTAATCATGTTTTTCGGTCTTTCGTAAACCAACACATACTGATACAATTATACATAACTACTCATTACATCCAATTCAACACAAAGTTGCAGCTTTAAACAGCATGGTACATTGGTTACTCAATTTACCTTTATCAGTAGGAGATAATAATAAAGAGTTAAACATCATCAAACAGATAGCCATTAATAATTCATATAATCCGGATATGATAGATCTAATCATTAGTAAAAACTGTATCAGGAAGCAATGAATGAAGTATATCCTATTCATAAAGACTATAAAATATTCAACAGTTTAACATTCTGCGGTTCTGCAAGTACAAATATTAAATCCTTTCTTGTCAAACAAAATCTTAATATAATTTTCAAAACTTCTAATAACTTAGGTAAACATATTAAAAATAATAAATCTCGTGTTGAAAGATCAAGTAAATCAGGAATCTATAAACTCAATTGCAGTTCTTGTGATAAAATTTATATCGGTAGGACCTATAGGAGTTTGGGCATAAGAACATCTGCACATAACGTAGCTTCGATAAAAATAAATCTGATTCAAATTATTCAAATCACCTAATGAAAGAAAACCATTCATTCAATAAAAACTGTGACATATTACATATAAAATCAAAAGTTCAAAATTAGATCTCCTAGAAGCATTAGAAATAAATAGATACAAACATTTGAATGAACAGGTAGATGTGAATTATTCACCCTACTTAACTTGTTTAATTAGTTTTTATTACCTTTCATACTAACTGTACAATGGCTCGGTGTGGATTTTCCTGTTATTCATCCAACTTGTTCTACGATTTGTTTATAATACCATACTCTTCATTCTGTTTTTCATTCCTGATAAAGCTGCTGTGTCAGCGGAACGTCGTCGAATTTTTTCAAATAAAGTGTAGATTAAAGTTAAACCTTGTGTTTTTTATCTCATTTATCTCTGAGATATTTGGGAAACAGTCATCCTCATCTTCTTTCTATCGACCGTCTCGATCGAAATTTTTCCTCAAGATCATAGATTGTACTTTTCTGTAATTTGGGGTGGAAATTGGCGTAATATTTCAGAGCACAAATAAACATTCAATAAAACGCTTATCCTCATTTGTTAAGACCATGTTAACAATTTCGTACGTCAAAAACAAGAAACACCAAGATAAAATTCGAGTTCAAACCAGATGTCATCTAAAACTCAATGAATTCTCATTTTTTTTGTTTATCATAGAGTTAATGCATGTTCGGTGGTTTTTCAACGGGAATTCCTTATCAAGTTGAAGAAGAGAAACATTATTGACGATAATTTGCACAATTCTGAATCAATTTTCGAGTTCGACCCCTCAGAATGATGAGAACAGTTTAATATAGTGATTGAATTACGCAGTTGATTCAATACGATCGGGAAAACTATTTTAATGCTCGGGAAAATTGTTGATACTCAAGGAAGTCGGCCATTTTGAATTCGAACGGAAATCAAACTTTAGGTTGGTTTTAGTATAGAATGATTCTTTGTCTTGTTAGAACAACCATGAAAAATACATCAACTTGTGGAGTGGCAACGCCATGAGGTGAAAAATATATTTCGATTTCAGCTGAAAATCAGAAGGAAAAAATTCTTCACACACATCTTTTTACCAATTCTGAGAATATTTTCGAGATTAATACGTCAAATTGTTCATGAAAGACTGATTCATCGACTGAATGCCCAATCCACATTTTTAAGTGAAAATAAACATTCCAGAGATCGTGAAATATTGCTCAATTTAGAACGAGTCAGCCATATTAAATTTTAACGGAAGTGAAATTTCGATACGATCTTTGGAAAATCTAATCCTTTGGCTTTCCAATGAAGCAGGAACAAATGATCCAGGTCTAAAAATTGCGAAAGCTATAACAGAAAAGAAAATGGTCCGGTTATCTCTGGCAAGGCGCAATTTACCTGTGATGGAAATATTAATCTGAAGTATTTCCATGTGTGGGCTTGATAGAACCTGCACGTCAAAGCTGTCAAAATTCCCAACAACGGGTTTCGTTTTGATAACACTATGCTCCTATATAAGAAACAATTGATCGGTCCTCATTTCCTCAAAGGAACTCTAACCTCGAAGATTTTTTAATTTCCTTCGAAATGATCTACCTATGCCCATGCAGAATATTGCATATGGAAGAGTTTATCTTCAGCTGGAGGTTACTACATACTACTATGGCTTACCAGTGGGAAATTTTGTAAATAAAAGATTCATAAATTATTTGAATGGCTGAGGACGTACGATATCTTGGCCAGCCAGGTCTCCAGATCTGAACCTCCCCAATTATTTTTTTTTTGCGATACTTACGGAATTTAGTTTATGAGGTAGAAATCAATTCGTTTCAGCAAGTGGAAACAAGAATTCACCAAGTTTGTGATGAGGTGCGAAATCGGCCTGACTATTTCAGGAGTCCATTAACTAACAGAAAATGTGTTGATCTGATGAAAGACATATTGAATATTCGTTGAGAAATTGAAATATTATTATTGTTTCTCATACTGGATTTTATTTTCGACCTTACTATAATTGTTACAAGAAATACAATAAACAATAACAAGCAGATGTGAGCACGTAAAATCCCAACACTTGTAAACCATCTTTGGCCGGTCATTATAAATCAAATCACGGTACAAACGAGCTAAATAGTCCCGTTCGTTTCGGTGCTTCAGAAATCGTTTCCTGGAAAATTCTCCTGTCGGTTAACATTTGATGAAATAAATATCTTCTGTGATACCTTTCGCGAAGAGTCTACACGTGTGAATTTAATGTAAGAACAACCATTCATGAATCCGTGAATTAATGAATAATCCCTCCTAACAAGAGCTAGTTCCCAAATCTACATGCCATGCATGCAACCCCCAAGAGCCACAATACTGCAATTAAGGAGGATGCCGAAACACGAAGCGTCTCAAGTTTATATATAAACTCTTCGCGAAAGATATCGCGTAAGATATTTGTTTTATCGAATTAACTGAAAAGAGGTTTTTCCTGGAAACAAGGTTTAGAGCACCGAAACCAACGGGACTATTTTCTTCTTTGAACCGTAATGTGATTCACTGTCCCGCAAAAGATGGTCTACAATTGTTGGAAGTTTACGTCCTTGCATATGTTTGTTATTGTTCCTTCTTTTCTCGAAGTCTGGTAGCGGGATCACCGTCTCGGTCCATGGAGGTCGACTTTCGTATGTATGTCCGAGTTGCGCCTTAGCTTGAATGGATGTGGATGGTTAGGATGCTCAAAAGAGATATGCGACACTGATTAGTTCCTCATGCATGAAACTGCTGTCTGTCGCTTCGTTTCTTGGCATCCTGCTTAACCCGGCGTTGGTGTAGTGAACTTATGTAACATATTGGGTGTTGTGGGGTGAAATTCACGCCATTCGTTTTTCGTGTGGAAAAATTATTTTCACAATTTGTTTCGGGAATTTAATAAATGACAGCGTTAACAGGCACCATATTTTTTCAGAAAAATAGCATTTGATTCACCCTCCTACAGAATATAATAGAAACTATATTTTACATAATTTCAATGAAAAAAAAACATACAATATATGATTCAATCAAAGAGAAAAATGTGAACTAGAAATATTGAAAGATGAAAATTTTACAGTATGCTCTATTGATAGCAATTTTGACATAGAATAAGACTATGCTCCAGACACAAAAACTTCACATTTGGCACACTTCTTTTGGCACTTCCTATCTTCACCCCTGGGGCACATTCCATATCTTCCAATAGTTTTCTGCCTTTTGGCTCACTCTCATTCGGTTCTTATTCGTTCCTATTCAATGAAGATTTGATAGAATTTTTCAATCGCTTATGCAACCTCTCATTATCTTTATGAGACAGAAATGCTTTTGCACAAGCTGTAAGCCCAAATCTAAAAGGAATTCTCTTCTCTTTGTATATTCTTAGTGTTGCTTTGATATGTTATTCTAGCATTGATAGCCCCGACGTTCATCATCGAAAAAATGGTTGAAGGCCATCTTCTACTATTACGTGATACGTCATAATTCCTGCATAGTTCGTCGATCACATCCACTCCGCATTTGGTGAAATTATAAAATCTATTATTACAAGTGTTTTTGCTTCTCCAGTTCTTTCAGCTATTTTATCGTCGTGGTGAAGCGTGGAGGCAACCAGTACTACTTTTCCTTCTTCGGTATATAAGATAATATGGTAGTGTCTTTTGAAAACCTAATTTGGTAGAAAAGACTTCTCGATTTCTAGTATCTACAAACGCAGGTGAAAGCTCAGCTTTATTTTGTCTTATGGTGCCAACAGAAGTAAGTTTGTCATTTTTCAACAGATGGGTCATCAGCGGAACACTGGTAAACCAGTTTTCCAAATTCATATTTCGGTTAGTTTCACTGATGGGTGCCATTAATCTGTCAACAACATCGAACGTTGAATAAGATACTTTGAATGTGCCATTTTGTTGTTGACCCGCATATGGTTCCATATTCACTACGGAATATGATTTTGCATCAACTAAAGCGAATATTCTCAATCCGTACTTTGAAGGTTTATTTGGCATATATACTCGAAAAGTACATCGACCACAAAATGCAGGCAGCTGTTCATCTATGGTGTAGTACTTGCTAGGAGAATAAACACCTTGACAGTTTTCAACAAACTTAGTGAAAAATGCTCTAATGGGGGTGAATTCATCAATTTGTAGCCTAATGTGTCTGTTTTCAGAGTTATTAAAACGCAAGAATCTGAATAGTGATTGAAATATTTGCAGAGACATAACTCTTCTGAATATATCAATTCCTAAACCATTAATTTTCCATTGGTCCACTAGATTGGAACAATTGGTTTAGTAAACCCCAGATTAGAAAAGAAGACACAAAAAGCACGAAGTTCGGCAGCATCCTCTTCTTTGAATACATATTTGTGCTGATCATCATAAGAATCCTGAATAGAAGCCAGAGGCTGATTGGTATATTTTATAATACTATTAATAGTTACCTCATCAGAAAAAGAATCGAAGCATTCTCAAGCTGTTTAGCGGTTCCTTGCAGCAACTATATCTTCATTTTCAGGATCGCTCGAATCGACAAAGTCATCATTTTCCAGATCATGCCATAAGGCGAGGAGCTTCCTTTGTTGTTCTTCGTAGCTCATTTCCTAAATAAGCAACAGAAAAATCAATATCACCTAAAACTAACCCCGCATCACGAAAGATACCTGTATGACTTGAAAAAATAGAATAGCGTGGTGGGGTGATCATCACCAAAATCGTCTATGATCTATAACGTCAGTGGTGTTGTTGGGTGAAAATTACCAAGTCGAACTTCGCACTCAAACAACAAATATGTAAACTCACCTAGAGCTAAGAGGCAACTGACACAACAATATTCAGTTCAACATTCGAAGGTACTGTACAGGTGGGAGCGCTGAAAATCTCCGTATTTTCGTGATGAGCAATTGAATAACACTATGGGTGATTTCAACCCCACCACCAGTGCACTTGAGGGCTGCGTGCATGGCAGGCAGATTTGAGAACTGCCTCTTGTCGGACTCCAATTCAGAACGAATTAGTATTAGTATACTTGGTGGTATATCCAACATCAAAATACAACCTAACTTATGGTTATAAGGAACGGATCATTCGTAACACATGAACATCGTTGTATAAAACAACAAAGCTTTGACTGATTAGTTATTTCTCACTCACCTCGTATGCAACACTGACACTAATTTTTGGCATAATAATATCATGGTTTGTTCACAGTTCGTGTATAATTTCTCTGATGAATTCAATTTTTCAGATCCATTTATTTCATTCGAATATATATGTGCCGTTCCAGGATATATCTCCACAATAATTTATTTAATGGGAATGATATTTAATATTTATATTTGTCATGCACTCGTTTTGATTACACAAATAATTGGGAGGGTAATCTCTTCGGTATAGAACCTCTCATTTTCATTTTAAAAATATATGAAACGGTGGTTGTATTCATTATAATAAAACACATAAATTTAATTCGTAATTGGGACGATAATTTGTAACTAGTTTGTTATTGATGAATAATAATTATCGTTATACAAGCTAATATAATACATGGCGCTAATAAATTAATGCACATTTTCAATTTTCCAGATTCATTTCTTGGTCGGCAACTAATTATTAACACATGTTTCTTAGGATAATTCCAGATGTATGACAAAAACATTCGATGTATTTTCTTTGCATACGTGCTCATCTCCTGAGAAATAAAATGAAAGAAATAAAAATAATTGATCAATGAAGCCTGAACTACGTTGATATTCATAATGAATATTAAAATAAAACAAGTTACTATGTTTTAACTATTACTAATTCATTGATGTACAAAATGACAACATTCTATATTGGTTGGACCGGTTTCGAACATACGTCCATTATCAACAACAAGCTATTGAAAACTGAATACTTATGTTCAATACAGGAATTACCATCAATAAAATGCTAGTAGAGGTCACAGTAACTTGAATAAAGGTGATTGGTAGGTAACCAAGTCTACCTGGTCGTTAAGGAGCTTAACCCTTTCTACACTAGATGCCTTGAAAATTTCCATCGATTCAAAGTAATTGAGTTGAGTAGAGTGTCGTTTAAAGTATATTTTTTGCAAAGTCGTTTATTTGGTTTTCATAGTCTCAATTATGTTTCGTATTGTTTGAACTTCATCTTCTGGGCAAGTTTCCGGGTTTCCTTCCGTTTGGTCTTTGAATAATTAATGATGTTTTTATTTTGAGTTATCCCCAATTGAATTTAGATCTACAGGCATAACCTCAGATCTATTTGTTGAACTGGAAGGCAAAAGTGGCCGCTTGAAGTCTTCTTTGGAAATCGCTTCAGGCTGAGACAACTCATTTTGGCTCGATGTTTCTGTATGAATTGTACACGAAGAAGTATTCAGTGAATTATTTTCGATTTCTAGATCCTCTGTTATCATCCTTCGAATCTGTTGGTCGTTGTTTACTAGTGCACTGGGGAAACGGTGGAGGCAGAGTGACAATACTTAGCAATATGACCTGCTTCCTAGAATTGGAAACAGGTTCCATTGTCTGATGATATATAAATCCAGAAGGCGAAGCCATCAATTTCCACCTTAAAGTTTTCAGGAAGCTTTTCCACGTCTTCAGGATGGATGTAGACCTGACGCTGAAAACTTTTAACGTGACCCATGTATATCTCTATATCGCTGAGTCAAGCTCTCACAAATGCAATCGCTGAGGTTCTTCTGATACCAAGTTTAACTGAACTTCCTTCTATAGCTTCGTTAGATACGATAGAAAATAGGTTTGAAAGTACAAATCTCTTGTTTCTGGCTAGCCACGGTCATATCGAGAGGAACTGGCCTTGAACAGTGATTCCTTCATCGATTATAAGATCTGCACTTTCTTTTCAATCTAAGAACATACAAATTCTAGAATTTGAAATACTAGAGATCCATCTACTTCAGTTAAATCAAGTATTTTACTGATTGCCACCATGTATTCGCAAACTTGAGCACCATCTATAAGATCGAAGATGATTCCTTGTGCCCTTTCGTCTAGTTGGACCGCTGAGCAGCCTTAGCATAAATTTTTGCATTTATTTGTTTGCACTTTTAGTTTTTGAGTTTTGAGACTGATTCTCATTCCCTGGTTGAGGCATATCGGCAAATGACTCGACCCACCAGGGTTTTATGAGCCAGATTTCAGGATGCAACCGATCACCTGTGTTCCGCACTTGCCACTGTATTTTCATTTTGTTATTCAGTTAAGATAATTGAAGTACGTTTAAGAGTTTATGACATTTTTGCTGGTATAACTTGTGTCAAATAGTTAATTGATTCCTCCGTTACTACGTGAAAGTTAATCATGATGATGATAAGAAACTTGAACTATGTATTATACTATCACATGAGATTTATTGAGAACTAGCGAGCCCACTAAGATCGCCTTTTATATCTGAATAGCCAATATACTAAACGCCTAATATACTGAAAGCCTTATATACTAAACGCCTAATATACTTAACCCCAAATATACTGAACGCCTTCACATATCCAACTCTATCTATACTGAACGCCCTCATTATTCATATTTATACTTAATAGTTCTTTATGTTAAATGGAACTCTTTCATATATTGCCTCAGTCTTCCTTAGGGAAACGCAACCCCAGTATTGTTTTATGCAAACTGACTCATCTACCACACAAATTTCAACACTATTCACTACTATCTCAATTCTAAGGAGATACATTCAATTTGAAAATCTCAGTCTACTTCAGAAAGATCGATATATGCAGATCTATAGTTTCAAATTTTTAATTTTACTCAACAGTTCTAATTTGTATTATATCAGTTAAGAATCGAATAAGATTCATGATTCATAATAAACAGCAAATATGAGCTTAAAACAGAAAGATGAAAAATTACTTCTCAAGTATAGTAAAGAAATGGAAAAAAGAAGTTTTTCTCAAATTAAAATTCCATGGGAGTATCCAAAAGACAAAGCGAGAAATTAGTTATCAAATAAAGGAACACTACTGAATACATAGAAATTTTGCCTTATGTGATTGCCCTATAAGTAACAATTTTGTAAAAATTCAAATTGACTAAAATTCACACAATTTGCTTACCAGAAAAACAAACATCTTCAGAATCGAAGTGTTATTTCGGAAAGCAGCAATGAGATCTACGAACTTGTTTACATGATGGCCTCTCATATACATTACAATGATATTAACTATATATCAGTTTCAGTGAAACTGTTTCTTGTAAATGTTAATTTCTAGATCCTTAACTGTCGAGTTGGCAGTTGGTTTCGAGCAATCCGCTTCTTAAAAACTTGCTCTCTAATAATTGAAATTTGTATTCTTCCATTTTACTTCTCTTCAATCAATTTTCTCGCTAAACTTTATAATATACTAAGAAATGAAAATGAAAGCCAGAAATTGCATTAAAACAACTTCATATTTCAATATTACATGATCAACGTACTCATTTTACACAATTATATAAAATACCTATAGTACAACTACCTATAACAAAAATTGTCAAATTGCATAGCATCCTCAAAGTAGTATTTAAATTTTTCCAAAATATGATTCACAGAAGCAGCAGCATGTTGCCTGTGACTTTCATAAGCCTTGATTGAAAGTTGTGGTTGTACAAAATGGAATTTTGTATGCAACTTATACATATTTGAACATCATGTTTCCCACTATAAGACACATTTAACAGAGAAACTTCCAACTTTAAATCAATGAAGAATTCCTGTCATTCATTCAACAACCTTGACAAAATTTCCTGTGGAACAGTAACTATGAGTTATGAATAGAAGGAACTCACGAAAATTACCTTTTGTGCAAATTTGAGATCTTATTTTCCATGGTTAAAACATGAACATTGACAAATACATTAAATCTCATTTACTTTACATTTGGATAATTGTAGAATAGAAACGTTCTCCTCTTGAATAAACTGAAACGAAAATTCAATTTGAAATTGGCACTGTCTTATTGAAATCCAGTTTGAAATATGTTGATACAGATATAGACTTTAGTATAGATTGAAATTGCTTTCAATATTCATATGATACATACTCTAAATGATCTAGCGAAAACTTTATAGCGTTCCTTCCAGAAAAATATTATTATACAAAAGAGCTCAAGACCGATTAATAGCAACTCAAAGGATATCCCATCATTTTGTAAGATCCCCAATTGATTCCTTAGAAAATCCTAGTATTTTCAGGATATTTCTCAACGCATAGAGGTTGAAATAACTGTGAAAAAAGAATGAAATATGTTAATTCTGAGTACACTTTTGGAGCAAGCTGGAAAAATATACATTAAAATACATAAATAAACCTCAAATTAGTCACTTACCTTTCCAACAGTATTGTAAGTCTCCTTAACTCCATTCTATTACAACATTCCGTTCGAATCACATTGTTTAGGTTAGAATAACCACAAAATGTTAAATTTATGAAATTCAAAAATTTGTAGTTTCTTTCCTCAAACAAAATCTACATAAAATGGATAAAATAAACATCAAACTATGTTCATTTACCTCTTAAAGTTTATTTCAAGTTTCGGTAAACTTTTCATTCAAATAAAATTCGAATTACTCATTTCGACAGATCGAATATAAGACTAACTAATATAAGGTTAGATTCGATTGCCACTCAGAAGAGAGAGAGCACTATATTCTAGATGGTAGTATTACCGAAATTATGTTGTTGAAAATAAATGTTACTAACTATTTCCATCTCAATATTTTCATTCAAAAGAGAGAGCATTCAATTTTATACGTTGTTGAAGCTCACTTCCGACGTTGAATAGCGATCTAAGGGGCGAAGAAGAGTGACTTCGACGTCTCAAAAATTATCCGAAAATTGAAAATCAAAGAGTAACAATTTCTCTTCGCGGATCCGATCTCGAGATATGTAGGAATCGTTCGACACCCGAATCCATTCTCCCGGTAACCCTGTATAGTAGGACGGACGAAAGAAAACCACATATTTTGACAGCTCAAAGTTCGTTAATTTCTTTACGTCAGAGATATTCGAAATGTCGAAAATGGAGCGAAATTTTGCAAAAGTCCGCCGATAGCCCTTCGTTGAATCTAAGATTTTCTAGTTTTCCTTGGGTTAACGGGAATGAAACTATTGCGGCGCAATATGCGAAACTCGAGGTTTGCTCTTTGTTCAGGTTCAGAAACGATCGAACTCAATGGAAAAATTTATATAGACATGAAATTCTGACGAAATTATTCCCTTCACTCGCGAAAATCGGAGATCTTTTTATTTTCCTTTTCAGGGCTTTCTTTGCAAATTTTGCTCAATCGATCGTTCCGATTGCCTTTCGAAAGATCGAAGTTTGCGATTCCGAAAAATCTTGCCGTCTCGTCTTTCTTCAACTTTGGCACGGTTCTTCCTCAGACCATTCGACTTAAAAATTTTCGCGACCGCCTTCGCTCCCCGATTTTCAGCCACGTCGCTTCTTTTCCGCCCAGTTCAAGCTACCGTCATCCCGTCGGATTATTCCTGAAAAAGATTTTACGACTTCAATAATATATAGTATGAATTATATTAATTTTATACGTCAAATAACGCAGTGAAAAGTGTGAAGATAAGTCATAGTGTTATTTTCATCGAAATCAAATTTACAGAAATCAAGGAATGTACAAGAAAAAGGATCCACTTCAGTTGAAATGAACGCTGATATATGTTGATAAAGTAGTATTTGTTTTATTAAATCTAATAGTTCATTGTTCGCGTAATTTTTCATCAATACTTTCCCATGAGAGATCATTGACGAGAGAAAATCGTAGTTTAAAATTGTTCTGATTCTCAAAGACTTAATTAATTAATTATTGCCCCAAGACAATGGCACAATCCAACGCTCTTAGGGCAGGAAGATGGGCTATTTCCTCCTAGCATCTGCAGTGCGGCAAACAGAGCTCACAAAACAACAACATTTATTCACTAAGTCGACAGTCGTTCTATAATTACCCCAGAATTATCACAGCATTCATTCGTTCACTTCTGGTCGTTGGACATAGGAGTGCCTCTCTTATCTTCCTTAAAACCAATTGGGTTTCACTTTCAATTCAAATTGAATACGTTTCAAGGTTTCAGCTCCCGTTAAATTAAACAAACAAAATAAACTTATGGTTCATTGATTTTATTCGAAATACATAATTTATGATGAATCTGCAAAAATCACGAAGCTGGATTTAATCCCAAAACATTTTGAGTTTCTTTCATGAATCGAATATCTATTGATAGAGTTCGCATCACCAATTTATATCCCTGTCTGGATCTGTATAGAACGAGAACTAGCGCAACGCGAAATAAACCAGCAATTGTTACTGATTGAACATTTTCAAACCTTCGTGCAGAATATTTTCCGGGTTTTCAAGTTCATGCATAAAAAATAAGGGAAGAATGAAATTGTGTTCCGGAAACGCTGGGATAGCATGAAATATTTCATTATGTACCTGGGATAATCTCGGTCAACGTTATACGATTTACATGTAAATTTTCAAGGACTAATATTTGTGTAGGAGCTTGTTAGAACTAGCAGTTCGACCTGTTTTTATGATAGCCTTCAGACAAGAGAAATGACATTGTCTCCTTTCATGAACTCGATGGGATGTACGTGCGGTGTTCAAAAAAATCTCTGAAATTATTTTTTTCTGTTGAAAATATACTTTCTGTATCACTTAGAAGTATTACAATGTACATATCCTAGGGAATATGTACAACGAAAAAATTCCTAGTTGAGGGGATGTCCCGCTACAGTGGCTGGGCTGTGGCGGAACATATAGTGACCTGTCTCAACGTGTCGCGCCTGCGCCTTAGCCCACATACTTCAGTACCTTCGTAGGTCCCCTTCGGGACGTTTCAGTTGCGATTCAATTGCGCAATTGTTATGAACTGTATTGTGCATTGTGATTTGATTGACTTCGTTAATTCTTGTCGATGTCGTGATCTTGGATAGTTCTTGAGCTGGGGTCCTACTGGGTGGTTTTCCTTCTTCTTTTATGTTGTGGTGCATCTATGCTGGCCTCTTGTTTCCTCTTACATTGTACTAGGGATATCCTCTTTTTTGTTGTCCTTGGTTGTGAATCCATTATTTGGTTGATCTCCTTATTTTCGTGGTCTTCCATCTGGTAGGTTGTCTTCGTTGTTAGTCGTGTGATGATGTCTTCTAGTGCGTTGATTTCCATTTCTTTCGTGAGATGGTCGTTGCTTATGTATCATGGGGCGTTTGTCGCTGTACTGATGATCTTGTTGAGTGCAGCTTGTTTTTCCTCTTCTTTAATCAGTCCTCTAGATGCGAAAGTCGTCCTGCGTATATTATTTCTGGGATGAGCCACAGTGGCTGTAGTGGGATATATAGCTATCTGTCTCAACGTGTCGCCGCTGCACCTTAGCCCACATACTTCATTACCTTCATAGCTCTCCTTATGGCCGTTTCAGTGGCGTTTCTATCAGGCAATTGTTGTGAACTCTGTTGTGCATTTTTATTCGATTCACTTATCAGGGGCTTCGTTAATTCTTGGCGACGCCAAGATCTCGGAAACTCCTCGAGCTTACTACTTACAGACTGCGGGACTTGGAGAAAGCTGATTAGCACCAGCCATCATCACCAACTCCAGGTACGTCATTGTACAATCATAATGCTGATCCAATTGAGAGCTCATGCAATTGATCCGTAATAGGCGTCCCGATAGGCAGCGATAACACGTTCAACTATGGAAATTATGAACCAGCGTCGGAGGATTCTGATTCCAGCAGCGATAGTTTTACTGACTTTCTTTTCAGCAGTCCAGAAACCACAGATGGTTGTTTGTCAGAAATATATCGCATTGACCCTACATTGAAGATGACTTCAGATTCCTGTTAACTGCAAAATATAGAAGACATAAATACACCATTTGATGCTTCTAAATTATTTATAAATGATGAGACAATAAACCTAGTTGTACACGAAACGAATAGATTAGGCCAACAAAATTCAAAACAAACAAGAAATCAATTAAGGAGTTTCTGAACATTTGAGGGCTACGTGTTGGACTGAAACAACCTACAATGAAATTTTCAAATCTTTGGGTGTTCTCTTGGCAATGGGTTTGATTCCTGCTTCAAATATGAAAAATTATTGGTCTAAAGATCCTCTCCATCACGAATTTATTTCGTCTTTATGAAATTAAAAATTAGATTCTCTGTTGATCTAAAATTATATCGAATTTCTAGAACCGGGAAGATGCCTTGTCGTAGATGAAAGCATGATACCATTTAGTTAGAGGTAGATTGCCCATTAGGTAATATACCCCTCTGTTTAACTTCAATGGAGTATTATGTAATAGTAAAAAGGTTTAATCATGGGTAATCCTCTGAGCCCTCTGCTCGCTGAAATTTTTATGGATAATATTGAAAAACTATCCAAGAACATACGTTATTCAAACACTTTATTTATAAGTTTAGATATGTCGACGATATCATTTGTTGTTTCACTGGCACAAACAGACAATTAGAGGCATTCAAAACATTCAATAACAAAATTTATGATAATATTAATTCACGTTAGAGATAGAAACAGAAAACTCCATTAACTTTCAGGATTTAACTATTACTAAAATTAACGGCAAACATGATTTTCCTATTTTGTATAAGCCATCGCATACAGATATTACTATTCACAGCTTATCTACACATATTTATCTATATAAATTAGCTGCCAACAATAGGATTCTACTTAGACCCATTAATATCCCAATGTCATAAAGTAATTTTATAAAGGAGCAAAATTTAATTACACAAATAGCAGTCAATAAATGTAACAGTCCATGTATGATTGAGAACATGATTTCACGCAAAAAATTTCGAAATGTAATCCAGGTATAAGAGGTTCTAACACAAAATACAACAGCTTAACTTATATTGGTAATCTTAGTCTAAAATTAAAATCACTCCTCTCGAATTATAATTTCAATATAGCATTCCGAACTGTTAATCATTTAGGCCGACATATCAAAACTGCAAATCTAAAATTGATAATGGTAATAAATCTGGTGTCTATAAACTGTCTTGCGGGGATTGTAATAATATTTATATTGGTAGAAGTTTCAGAAATTTCAGAGTAAGATAGGAGCACAAACGTTGTTTTAATTATTATAAATCAGACACTTATTATAATCACTTACTCGAAGAAAACCATAACTTTAATGATAATTTCAAAATTTTACATCATGAAAATAATAGACAAAAACTCAATCTATGGGAAATTTTAGAGATTAACAAAGAGAAGAATTTGGGTAGATTACTTAATAGTCAATTAGATCTAAATCCTTCTCCTTCACTCAATCTTTTCAATTCATAAAGTAAGCAACTCCGATGGGTTTTTCAACATACCCTTGTACTTGTACCTATTGTAATATTAAGTAGTAGATAAGACTAATATATAAGGTATAACTTTGTTCATTAGTTCGTATCTATCTGATGAAGCCACAGTGTGGTGAAACCGGTCATATAAGTGAAAATCTAGATACCATAGTTCTATTCCATTGGAAATATAATATACCCTGATTAAAGTAATAAACATGGGTAAAACCATTTAGGCTCTGCTTTTCAAACGAGTACACTTCAAATGTGAAGGTTCAAAAGGAAAAGGAACGACCTTGGAATGTATAGGCCACTCGGAGGCCATAGTTTTGGATTTGCTCAATCTTATTGGGCCCAAAAAGAAAGAATCATGTATGCAGACAAATTTCAGTCTGGCCAAACACTGGCATCTTACCATATTGCTGTGTGAAAGTCCCTAAAATGGTATAGGAGAGTTGCTTTTGAATTATTACTTGGTACAACTGTGGTGAATCATTCACAATGACGATCATGAGTAGAGAAGGACCTGCATCGACTCCTTAGGGAAAAAATCGCGTCCACACTTTCGAAGAACCTGAGGGAGCTGAGCGTAAGAAGGGGAAGGTTTTTAAAGGCTGCTACGATGATTGTTGAACTGAAAGACTATTCATCAGGTAAGCTGACAAGAAAGTGAATCGTGTCGTAAAATACTGCAAGGACTATTCAAACAAATTTGGGTTTTGCCTCCCTTGTTTCAATAACTTTCATAAATAAAGTATTTTGAATTAGTTTTTTTTGATAAATTTTGATAATTACATTTTTATCGTCTCATCCTTTTTTATACCTCTCTACTTATTCAATTATTTTCATTGAGTGTTCACTGAGTTACTGAGAACTATTATCTCTAATATCGTCCTAGCGCTCCTCGGGATGGTAAACGGTCGTTTTTATTTCCGAAGGTCTGAGTAGAACTTGTCCTGTACTGTCTAATTAATATATTTCAAAAGAAGGGCTTGCAATATCTTAACTCACAAATAATCGAACAGAACGTAGCTCATTGAGGTTAAGAGCGAAAAGAAAAACAAGAACAAGAGAAAAGAGAAAATTAAGTAACGATAATGTTGTGATATTTTAGGAGAAATCGAGTGAAGAGAGAAAAAGTGGATTTAAAAGATGAAGATACGTATCCCGAATTATTAACGGGTAAACTAATGATCAACTTTGCACAATTGAGGTATAAGTTGAAAGAAGGACATTATTTCAATTTATTGGAGATATTTTTCAAAACTTCCTCAATTCTTTAACTTTCACAAAATATGATGACTACTGCCTTGAGCTAATATAGAAGTCGAAATAAATAATGAATTGAATTGATAGAATCATCGGAAAATGGAAGGAATACAGGAACATAAAATACTAGGGAAATTACGTAGAGGAAAAAAACAATGAACGAATATGAGATCAAGGTATGGTTTGATCGGAGCGAAGAAAAATAAAGGTAGGGCTTGAAGATTGATAGAATAAGCATGTAAAGTGGAGTAAACACGTTACAAACCTAACAAAACAAAACTGTTTTGGCGATATTTTCATTCTTAATGCGATGATGAAATTTATAATTCTTCCTCAGTGATTATATCTGCTGGATCCGCTGGGCCAAATATCTAATCTCTTTTGGTTGAAGGTGGTTCACTTTGTTTTATACTTAGTTGTGAATATAATCTCCTCCAAAATTTTTACGTTCTCTTTTACTGATTGTTCTTCGAGGCGAGCTACCCCAAAAAATATCTACATAGTTGTGGTCTTCGCTAATTGGGTGTTAACAGTTTTACTAACATTCCTACCACATACATCTCACGAAATTTCGATTCGTATTCGGTCCTCTCAAAACCTATTCTAACCAAGCGATGAACGTTTAATTGAATCCTGGAAAATCCATAACAGTAAGTGTATTGATTGAAAATCTTTTTGTTAAAATTAAGTCTTTATCTCACGAAAATGGATACTGATACTTTCAATAAAAGTATTTACCATAATTTATTATAACACTTTACCATTTTTCTGGAAGGACGAAAGTTACGACGTTAAAATGACTTATCTTAAGAATAGATCCATTGGATGATCTATTCTCGACATTTTCGAAAGAATTGAAATTCTGCTCCGAAGGCGATGAGCCATTAATCCAAACAAATGGTATTCTGATGGGGCAAAGTCTAATGAGCAAGCCGCATGTGGTAGAACTTCGAATCGCAGCCCTTCTAGTGTTTCTTTGACGGCCATCTTGACACGCAGACGTGCGTTATCATGCAACACGATTATTTTATGCTGGCCTGTCTCATATTCAGGCCGCTTCTGGTGTGGTACTCGACTAAGCGGATCATTGGTTCTCGATAGAAATCGCCTCTGACTATTCGACCATGTTTGAGAAGCTCAGGGTGAATGACTCTGTTCGATCCCACCAGATTCAGAATATAGCCTTGTCCATGAATATTGGGCTTTAGTGTTGATGTTGATGGTTGGCTTGGATAGGTCACAAAAGGTTTTTCGTTGCTTGGAATTGATGAAATATATCCACTTACCATCTCCAATAACAATACGATAGAGAAATTTCTATCTTTTCTGTCTAGCCAGCAAATTTCACGAATTGTTCTTGTCTGTCGATGTCTCTCGATTTTAGCACATATGATACCCATTTACCATCTTTGTATACTTCACACATTACTTTAAAACGTCCAGATATCCGAGATTGAGTTCAGAGAAGTTGCAAGCATTTTTTGAGTTTGGCATAAGTCTTCGTCTATTAAAGCCTGAATTTTAGAGTCTTTGAACTTTCACTACTCTCCTGAGTAATTTCACTGGTCTACAATGGTTTTGTTAACCTAGATATGAAAATGATTTTGGGTCTATTTATGCACACAATTCGTGAAACTATCAATGATTTTGTAGGATTTGCTCTGATTTCTTTTTAAATCTTTATTTTCATTTTACATAACAAAAATCGTAAAACAAGAAATAAAATAACAGATATATTTATAATGTCAGTTATGTTTTGAGAAATTCGGATACATCGAAGTAAATAGAGAGGAAAATGTCGAAAATATATTTCATATTTCCATAAAACGCCTTTTATGAGCTTTTCTTCTATAATTTGTCAGGGGACAATCTCTTTTCGAAGACCAGCAGTAATCTGCCATCATGTGACAATCCCATCGACCTTGATACCTTTCTTCCATCACTTTTAGATCTTGATGAAACCGCTCGCCCTGTTCCTCACTATAATTTCCTTAATTATCCGGAAATTTATCTAGATGATTGCGGAGATAGTGTAACTTAATACTCATATTTGCTCCTGAAGTCTGAAAGTTTGTGAGCATATTTTGCACAATTTCTTCATAATTTGCTGCTTTATGGTTACCTAGGAAATTTTCGACAACCAACACAAAACTTTTCCAAGCTTTACTTTCCGGAACAGTCATAACTTTGATAAAATCTGAGTCTTTCATCGATTGCTGTATTTGAGGACCATCAAATATTCCACCTTTCAATTTTTCCATACTAAGCTTCGGAAATTTTCTGCAAATGTAATTAAAACAATTTCCGTCTTTGTTCAATGCTTTTACAAATTGCTTATACATACCTAACTTAATATGTAATGGTGGAAGTATGATTTTGTCTCTGCTCACCATCGGCTCCTTCTTTGCAACTATCAATAAAAAGGCGCCATTCAGTAGATTTGTACTCTTTTAAACCCATGTCTACAAGCAGCTTCGCGATATCATTACAATACACTAATCCTTCATTTTCACTAAAAATTGTAATAACTCTTTTTCTCGGGTTCTGTATATTGTAATTGTTACTGTTGGTGCCAATAAGTTTTTTCTTTCAATCTTGAGGCTAACAGTTCTGATCCTTGGTTTGATAAATTGAGATCACGTATTAAATCACTGAGTTCATTTTGAGAAAAAACATTGGCGTAGATGTTTCACCTTCCCATTCACTTCCACTAGTAGATGGTCCTGATTTCTGTGAATTTGGTAACATCATTGTTTCTGAAGGCATGCGAATTACCTTTGAAATGTATATGGGCCGAGGGAGATTTTCACTGTGTAGAACCGGACATTTCGTAGACTGTAAGTCTGGGTATCTCCACGTTTGATTTCGATTAAAATCTTTAACGTCTACTACGCAAAAGTAACAATCATCTAAATGATTCGTAGGCTCCATCCAGATCATAGGAATACCAAAGTCTAATCCAGAACGTTCATCTTTTTCCACAACCGTAAAGACTCAACACAGGACTTACAAACTTTATTAGGAACCCAAGGTTTACCTAATTTGTCCATTTTGAAACCAAAATATTCAGCATAAGTCTCCTTGACAAAGTCTGTGATATTTCTTCTTTGTTTTTTGGTATATAAACACCGCAAATATAACAAAATAAATCACTACACTATTCACACTTTCTTCGTGACGAACTCATATTTTAGACTAGAAGACAAATATATAAGAATGGACATTCAGTAATTGAAACAAAATATTAATCCATGACACTTTATCCAGATTTACGTATATGTACTTCAATATTGTCAAATAACTGAGATCTCTGCTGTTCTGTGGAGCAAGGGGTCTGAGAGTGGGGATCAGGTGATGTTTGTATGCGCGAAAAGTTGCGCAGAAGCCTAATCATGACTGGAAAATTCAATTTTATTTCTAACAAGCTTATAATTGTTCAAAATATAAGAAATGCAAAAATCATGAAAATACGAGCACATTGAGAACTTTCATGAATATATTCGTAATCTGGGCACTTGAAAACATAAAATTTGCGATGATATCCAGGGCAACAATAAAAAAATTTTTTGTAGAGCTGTGTTTTCATCGATCACACTGAGATCACTAGATTTATTAACGAAGCTTACAAGTAAAATCCGATGGGGCATGATCACCATAGAGTCAATTGATGCGGCGACAGTTTTCTTTAATCCTTATTCACTAAAACACGCTCGAGAAGCTCACGTTCACATTCACAGGAGCCTAACACCTAATGTCCAGTTTCTCTGGCTTTCCACCAGTAATATTAGAAAATGTCTGAGACGAATTCAATTACAAGGATCATTGATATTTTTTCACGTATGCATTTCTTCGCATGAAAGTGTGTATTTTTCTCCTTCCACCACAGGTATTCTTAATTACGTTTTCGTTTGCTGCTTCAAAATTTTGATTTCGTTCGATGGAGAGAAGAAAGGTGATAGGAGAAGACAGACCAGATACGCTTATAATTTGAGTTATGAGTAGAAGATATTAGCGTTTTGTCTTCAGATGACAACCTGGGGTATGATGATTATGTAGAAGAGCAATCTGACGATTCTCACAATGACCCACATTATGATCGCGATGATCATGATTCACTCCAATCAGACGATGAATGTGATATTACGGAATAGGTGCAGCTTATAGTTCAGCAATTATATTCGTTCCTTTCTGCTTCGAGTGTTCAAGTCTTGTTGTCTACTTTGAGTGCCACTGAACCTTCTTAATCTGAACAAACATAAGGTAGACGAGGAAAAGGGAAGAGGTCGGCTGCTGGTGATGACGTGCCTGAAAAAATCATGATAATCGAGGGAGACTTGAAAGAGATGGTACCTTTTCGAGGAGTACAGATACATTGAAGACAGTGAATGACAAGACTCCTCCGAAAATGTAGTACACATTTGCCCTAGACCTTAGAATAAAGCAACCCACGTTTCTTCATCCTTGGAGTAATTTGATGTATTTTTCTCAACTGAAACGATCGTGCCCTAATGATTAAATTAGGCTGCAGCGGTCGAAATACAGCAAGCCTAACTCTTCCATTCAAAAGATTTGGTAATGACAGAACTGAGAGCTTTCTGAGGTTTCTTGATTATATCTGGCGCAAACAGAGACGATCACAAGGGTGTGAAGTATCAATTTGATCCTAGAATGAGTGAGTCAAAATATATTGCTACATTTGCCATTAATAGATTATGATTTTGATAAACTGTCTCAAATTTGAAGAACGTGAAATGAGAGAAAACGTAATAAAACAAACCAACTGGCTCTCATTTTAGATATCTGGGAGAAGTTGGTTTAAAACTCTCAAGTGAATAACGATCCCAGTTCCTGTAATCTTAGATGACTAGCAGGTGCTGTCTTGTGTGAATAAATCGTTCTGCACGTTCATTCTAAATGAGCCAAGGCATCAAAATAGTTATGTTGTGCGACCGAAAGATTGTTTCCCTGTGAAAGGCATGAGGTGTAATATAACAATGAATAACTGGTTCACAAGTACTCCTTTGATTCAAAGTCTTTTGAAGGAATACCAGCTGACAATATTTGCTACATATAAAAAAAACAAACCTGTCTGATTTTGTGACTCCCAAATTCAATTAGCCCTAACCTCGATCTAACATACTGATCCATACTGAGGACATTACAACAGTTTTGTATGCTCCAAAAGTAAATAAAATAGTCTATATACTGTCAACGATGCTTAAATACGAAGCTCTGGCTGAAAGCGGGAAGCCTCAGATAAACAGCTGCTACAATCTAACCAAAGAAGCAGATGATGATTCTGATCAATGCTGTCACAATCCCAATATTATATGGAGAACGAAGTGCTAGCCTTAATGCTTCTGCTTCTATATGCTGAACATTTCGTGCCACATTGCAGTCGTAATCTTTTGCACAATTTCTATAAGAATTCTTCCGTGAAGAACCTGGATCCGTCCAATCGAAACGTATCAAGATTCGAACTCTTCATATGACTGGGCGACGAGCTCGTGAAGCTCTGTATGGGCAGAAGATTAGATCAGCTTTTTCCAAAAGATGTCAGGATTATGATATGAAATCTTTCGCTAAATACACCATCAGCAATAGCTACACGCGACAATCTCGAGGAAGTTGAAGTAGACCATGAAGCGGCAGCTACAAAGACAGCAGTTTTTGTCAAACAAAAAAAAAGAGAAAGTATGAGATGCGCTGCTCTCTTGACAAAAAACCCATAAGTGGCCAGCATGAAAGAAAACTTTGCGTGGAGTGTCATCTTGTTAACGCTCATGCTAGTACCTAGCAAGTGAAAGTCCGAGAATTTGTGGTGTTTTCATGCCAAACTCTTTTCTCGTAACTCTTCCCTAATTCTTGTTCTCATTTGTTCAAAAATAATTCATTCCTGCTACCGAAGTTTTTCGTACTTTTAGAAACTTTTTTGAGTTCATGTTGAAATAAACTGAAAGTGGTGCCTATTAGTTGATAAGGTACCACCAGAAAGGTCTTTTTCTCATTTCTCAAAATTATATAATAAACTGTCATCTTTTCGATCAGTATCAAACAAAAAATTCAAATCTGCGATGAAAACATTTTAATAGAAAATGCTCTCCTGATTGTACTTTTATTCTTATATTTTATTGCACCTATTTTTATATTCAATGTTTTCTTATATGGCCATTACGAACGTAGTCAATAGACCACGTTCTTACATTTTGACATATGCACATATTTTTGAGGTTTTTGTATAATGCATTAATAAATTATCTATCTATCTATCTATAACCCTAGGTCACTAGCGAAGAACCACACTAGACAATATCGCCACCTTCTTTGAAAAATTAGGATTGTTGAAGATTAGGTTTATTGAAACAATAAAGAGGTACAGCAGGCTTTTCGTGTTTTCGACCACAAATACATATAAACAGTATAAACTCTTTATTCGCGGGGTACACGTAAATATGCCGCTGTGTATAAGACGTTTTCTCCAAGTCGGTTTCACTTGATTTTATCTGTTCGAATCAATGTCGCCCTATCTGATTCGCAATTTCGGCAATGTTTGCAGTTAAAGTTTGATTTGCATTGACTCATCGTCATTTTCGGCAGTCAGAGCAAGCCACAGTTTTTCCTGCGTGTTTTCGATGTATATGGGTTCGGATGCTCCACTGATTACACTTATTTATGTTTTAGATACATTTAGCTATGTCAAACTTCCTCCAGCATTCCATAACATTTATATCTGGAATACATTCTATTTTATACAATATGAATGATTTCGAAGGTTCGTCTAACGTAATATAGCTTAAAGGCATAGATTATTCCGTGGTCCATAGTTTGAAGCAAAGACTTCATGTTGGGAGGTAAAATATCTCTTCTATATTTGGATATATCATTTCAAGTTTACGGGGATGAACTCATGCATTGTCAAAAACTAGAGCAGTTTTAAAATTTAATTTTTCTTTTAAATAAGTTTCAACTTCTGAAACAAAACCATTTCAGAACCAGTCACATAAAATATCGCTTGTAACCTACGGTTCCTTATTAGCACGCTAAAACACTGGCAGGTCGTTTTTGTTTTGATTCTTCAAAGTACAGGATTAAACGATCTGTAAAGCATCACTGGTTAAATGACACAATCTTCAGATGCAGTAGTATATAGCAGCAGCGTAACTCTACCCTTTGCTGGTTTCAATCCAGGGGCAGAATGTTGTGTTTGGCATTGTATTTCAAAACAATGCAGTATCGTCTGCATTAAATACCTCCCCAAGTTTGTATCCTCCCCAAACTACTTCTTTCATGTGCTGTGTCTGGTCTCCCTGACATTAGCAATCACTTCTGCAAGGGCATTCCGATCTTCCGCTCTTCTGAAGAGATGTTCCGCCCGTCGTATTCCCGTTCCATCTCGGATGTCCTTAAGCCAGGATATCTATTTTGTACCGGCTCCTCTACGTCTCTCTATCTTTCTTTTCATTAACAGCTGTAGTAGTTTGTACTTAGATCCACGTAATATGTGTCCAAGATAGCTAATCGTCCTACATTTGATATTTGTTAACAGCTCACGGTCACATCCTGCTCTTCTAAGGACTTCTGTGTTAGGTTAGGTTTTCTAGCTGTCCACGGTATTCTGGGCATTGTTTTATGAACCCACAGGTGAACTTAGGCTTACGGAGTTATTAAATTTAGTTCTGTCACTTGTTATAAATTATTACAAAATATTGCTAATTTTTATAAAGTCAATTTTTGTTGTTGGTAAAATAGGCTTTCACGAAGTCAATTTCTTTTTGAAAAATTAGGTTTTCATAAAGCCACTTTAATAATCATTTACCTTCATTACTTGCCTTTTTACCAATTTTTATAAATATTAGAGAGCCAATTTAATTGAAAATACAGATTTTCACCAAGCTAATTATTCTATGGACATGGCGCTGTGGAAAAAGATAGTGATTTCGTTATTTGTCTGTGAATTTGATTTGCCTGTTGAAGAATAGATCGATGTTTTTTTTTCATTCTTCGTAACTGCCATATTTTTATTGAAGTACCTTCACTGTTGGCGCGAGTGGAAGGAATTGTGTTAGTAAGTTGGCATCAACCAACTTTTTCGAGTGTGGAAGTAGCTAATATTGCATTTCACCCCCTTTCCCTTTCCGCCACACGTCGCTCGCATTTATCAATGTGGATTTATCGTCTCTGGGTCATCGTTAGATTCACTTAAGCAAAATGGAATCATACATATGGAAAATTGCCCACTTTTCAGTACCAAATGCAGCTTACGCTTGAGAGGCGTAACGCTAGCAATGATCATACACAGATATATAATGGCAAATAAAGATAAATTGAGCGAAAGATAACGCTGCGCGAAAACAATTCTTCGTTGGCTCGAAATAAAACATATTGATCGCTGTAAAACACAATAGAACTGATGCAAAACTTAACCCTTATGTATGTTACATTACTGACAGATGGCATGATACATGTCAAGCCTCATTCACATTGGTCATTAAGTCTCAATCTTCAGTTTAAAACTTTTACCAATGAGCAGGTTTTCAACAGATAAACCTAATATAATATAAAGTCGACAAAATTTAAAGAAGAACCTATCCTATGCTTTCACTCCAGCAAAAGTTATCGGAGGACAGGAAGGTACTGAAATTAGTCCACTCAATTCATGAATATTTCATGTTTGAATGTCTGCGTAACAGATCGCTTACACATGGAAACCATAGGTGTTAGTGCATTAGACCGTTCAAATATCAAGAGTATGAATGAACAAGAAAATCAATCAACGGATAAATCGAGAATAATAATCGAAACATAAGAGAAAATTAAATTAGAAAGGAACATTTATTGAAGAAGGAAAAATCTAAGCCTAAAATTAAAGAAGTAACCAGGAAAGTTCTGCAAGAAGAAAGCTCTGATAAAAATACCTCCGTAGCGTTAATTCAGGATTCTAGTGATGATGAAAACTCTTTCTCAAATGTTATCGATGTGCTAGCGGAATGGAGTCACAAAAACGAAGAAGAATTGTGATAGTTAACATAAACTCTCGTTGTAACCGTAAATATAAGATTAAATAAAATACGTGGTTTGCTGGTAGACAAAGGCAACAGGACAATATGGCCGACCGCGTGTGTCTGTAGAGTCGATCGTGGAAACGCGTACTGGAGACGATCTACGGAGACAATGTGATTTCAACGAGGTTGGCGATGGAAAAGACCCCGAGTTTCAGAAATGCACGAATATTCAAACTCTTGGTCTAGGTAGGCACAGCGTACTTTTTGTGCTCAGCTTAGTCGAAGGGACCTACTAGGCAATCTATGCATAGAAAGCGTATTGAACATGGTAATAGATAAATTTAACTCAGAAATGGATTAGTTCAGGAATATTTGGGAATATAACATACTTGAATATCTCTATAACGGACCACCGAAACATTAAAAATGAAGGTGTTATTACATTAGCTCCCTTCTGTATTACCGAACTTGGGTAATCTAATCATCAAAAGATGAACAAAGTTATTCCTTGAGTCTATAAACGATCAGACCTTATTCTAAAGCTGCACTGCGAAAAACTGACGGTATTATGAAACAATAAATATCAATAATACCGGGACATCAAAAATTGAATGAAATTGAAATATAATATGAGAGAAAACAATGAAAGTAATCGAGACCCAAAAGTGAAGAAGAACCTAAGGAATTCTGCAACAAGAAAGAACGACGATACAACTCAATCAGTAGTTCAGGACTCCAGTGATAATGAAAAATATTTCAGTTATCGATGAATTGAGCCTAGAGAAGGAGATGTAGGCAGAATATAAAAATGGAGATTTTATTAGTTGAATTGAAGGGGAAAGGTCAATGCGGCATATTATAGCGCAAATAACACAGGAATTAGAGAAAAACAAATTTGAGGTTAATTTTCTGAGGAAATTGATAGCTTCAAACTACAATGAAATTAAAGTTTAGATATTCCCTATCAGAAAAAACGTTAGTGCCTGTGTCATATACCTGGCACTAAGCTTTCTTTCATTTATGCTATCTCTATTTAACCTATGAAAGAAGTAATTAGGAATAAATACATAATTATTGAAGAAACAATTATAATGAATTAAAAAAGAAATGAAGTTTATGTACTTTAAAGTACATAAACTGACATATTTATAAACATACATTAAAACTTATATATCTATCTACTTTAACCAATGATGATCATCATTTTTAGTTTTATCATCGTCATCATTATCATTATAATCATTCATTGTATTATTATATATAATTATTTTAAAATATTATTTATTATGCACTATCTAAGCTGTTAGCTGGATAAAATTTACCTTTCGCAGATTCAGCAATCTAAAGGAACAGGCTCGATTACAATAAACTTGACATAAATTTCCTAACTATCCTACATGTATTAAGAATTATAGCTTTATGCATTTCTATATAGGTATTTTTATGCAATTCAAATTTCTTAAGGCTATCATGCAAAGTTTTGGGTATTAAGCTAGTCGAGGATACGATGACAGGAACAATATCTATTTTCTCGAGGTGCCACATCTTCTTGATCTCAGTAGCAAGGTCTGTGTATTTGAACTTTTTCTCCCAGAACTTCTTCAGCACGTTGTTATTTTTCGGTATGGCGACATCTACCAGCATTGCTGTTTTGGCTCTCTTATCATACACCACTATGTTCGTCACCATTCTGTCAAGGATAACAGGTAGGTATTGTAGTATACTCTGATAGAGTCATTTTCCAATACGTGCGCCGGTTGAAACTTGTAATATGGCTGGAAGGTATTCAGAAGTCCGTACTTGTGTGCAAGTTTCTGATGGATAATGTTGCACACTTGATTATGCCTGTGAAGATAATCCGTATTGGCCAGTTGTTCGCATCCGGACGTAATATGCTGTATACTCTCCGATATTATATGGCATTTTCTCCACCTATCTGTAAAGTTCCGTTCTTTTGCAGTTGTTTGAAGCAATCACTTGGTCTTGGATCGCCATAAGGAATCTCTGTTTCCGCGAATAATTCTCCTTTCATCAACCATTTGTTGGAGACTTCTTTGTCGATGTGTGGTTGATTAATCTCATGGTGATGTCGTCCATGCAATGCCCTTCTTGACCATTGCTCTTGTTGTTCAGTATCTGATAGGAACGGTAGTGTCAGCAGGTCATCTTTGGTAGTTAGATTTAGAGGTTTATATCAGCCAACGATACCACTCTATGGAAGTTAAAAGTGAGAGCTTTTGCTGAGAAGAATTCTCTGAGATTTTTATCTGTTCGGTGTGTAAATTGACAATCCGCGTCCTCCTTCTTTCCGCTTCAAAGTTGTTCAGACGATTTTGGATGATGGTTGTTGTACTTTGTTAGCATCGTTCGGGTCTGTCTTAGTCCATCTGATTATTCCAAGTGAGTAAAGCAACACTGGAATGACGTAGGTGTTAATTGCCTTGACTAGATTTCTCGAGTTCAACATTGATTTCAGCACAGTCTTCAGATGTTGACTGTATTCTGAACGAATCTTCTCCTTTGATAGTTTTTGGTCTAGCAATCTGGCTTGTTGGTATCCTAGATATTTGTATGTTTCGCCATCCCTCATGCACTGTATAATATCACCGTCTGGAAGTCGTGTCTTACCATCTATGACTTTCCCTCTTTGAATGTTCAGAGTCTTACGTTCTTCAATCCCGAATTTCATATGAACATCTGCCGAGAACTTACTGACAATTTTCAGCAAATCATACAATTGCTTCTTGTTCGAAGCATATAATTTGATGTCATCCATATACAGCAGGTGGGAGATTGTATGAAAATTTCTATCTGTTTTATCCTAAATGCGTATCCTGTGCTATTGAGCATTGGGGACAAAGGGTTCATAGCTAAACAGAGCCATCGTGGACACAAAGATTCTCCTTGAAAAATTCCACCACGGATGGGTATCTCGTCGGTTATAATCAACTTATTGTTCAAGTAGACCTGCAGAGACGTGCGACAGTTAGTCTTTGTTGTCTTCAAGAACTCTACCAGGACTGGGTGAATTTTGTGTATCAGCAATACTTCAACAAGCCAAGAATGGGCGGTACTATCGAATGCCTTCAGGTAATCGAGAAAAACTGAATGAACATTCAGATGTCCTACGTGTGCCTGTTTTATTTATCATATAATCGATGATGAGTTGTTCCTTGCACCCGTGGTGTTTCTTTCTGCATCCTTCCTCCTCTTCTGCTAATATATCGTTGTCGTCAAGGTGTTGGTATATTCGATTGGATATGCATGAGGTGATTATTTTGTAGAGTGTTGGCAGGCAAGTGAATGGCCCATATTGAGACGGATCCTGTGTTCTATCGCTCTTAGGTAGCATATATACTAAGCCTTGTTAGGAAAGAGGGGTTTTCTTTGGATGTTGAAGAACATACGTGAGCTGTTTCGCTAGGGCTCCATGGAGCTTATCAAACTTCTTGTACCAGAAGTTGTGGATATTATCTATACCTGTGGCATTCCAATTGTTGGTCGCTCTAACTAATGTTGTGACTTTTTCCTCCGTTATTCCTTCGAAGTCCATATGATCAATATCAAGGCGTTGTTTTTCATTCTTGATCCATTCCGCATCATTATTGTGTTCTTTGGGGTGCGACTATAGTGATGACCAATAATCGGTCAAGCACTGTGCGTTAGGTACTTCTCTGTTATTGTTGGTCGCAGTATTGTTGTTTCCCTTATAAAAATCGGCCGCGCTTTGGAGGAACCTTTGGTTTTGACGTTTCCTTTCAGTACACTTGACGTATCTGGAAAGCCTCTTTGCTTTCACTTCGAGTTTCTGCTTCAAAGTGTCCTTGTACACGTCGATATGTTTTTGTGATCAGGGTGTTGTGTGTTGGTACCAATTTTTCTATGAATTTTGCGTATATGAGATTTCAAGCGCCTTGAGGGCTTTTTGTTTCTTAGGAATTCTGTGAGGCGACCGATCTCAGCTCTAATATTGTCAATATCCTTCTCCAGTCGTTTTTTTTATGATGGTTTTCTGACGCTTTTTGGCTCAGATCGAATCAGAGTTGTGGAGACTTGTTGTTTGTGTAGTCGAAGAACTTCAACCGCTCCACAGTAAATCAAAGTGTGAATTTTCTCCAAGGAGTTCTGGTCAGTGTTTTCTTCAAACACTGTGTTTATGCCTGCTAGGATGATAAAGGTGTTCTTGTTCGTCTTGAGTTTGGGCAGTTTAGGTCGTTTAGTTGGGTTACTATCACTGAGTTCAGTTATTGCTCTGGTGAGTTCTGATCGTGCTCAATACATGAATTCGTTCTGCTGGTTCGTCTCAAGGGGCACTCTATGTTGATGTTCGTTTCATGGCTTTGATGTTATCTGTAAAACTGTCATTGACAGTGGGTGTACCATTATGAGTATTATCTTCACTTCTGAGTTCCATTTTGACCTCTTCTCGTATGCTTTGCAGCGTTTCTGAAGAAAGTAGCCTGTTTTCAACGATTGTTTTTCGTTGATCCGAAATTCTCTATTCGGATATGTCCTAAAATTGTGGATATTTTTCTAGGAACGCAAGATGTAACGCGTATCTGTGTGCTGTCATTTCCGATTCCAAGTTTGTGTTGCAGTATCCTCTCTCAGTATCACGCTGCTTCCGTCGCTAACCGAGGGAGACTGTGACCCACTTTCCGAACAAGACCCTCTTCCTAAATCTTGAACGCGACAAGAGGTTATGGTGTTACAATGTCGATTCACTCGTTTGTTCCTTAGATTGTACATAATTGTATAAATTGTATTTTATACCTACTGCCAGGTTCGGCTTGGGTACCTCGGGTTCGCTAAGTCCGTACTCATAAACAACGTTCCTGAGCCCCTGAGGTTATATTCATTATTATTATCATCATCCTTATCATTATCAACTTCGTAACATTCTATTTCATCAAGCTCAATGAAAACAATGTTCAACTTCTTTTATTAATTGACCATCCGCATTGTTCTGGTAATAAATTAATGCATTTTTCTTCTGTAGCATTTTGCCACAAAGAAGTTACATAAATTGTTCGTAAAATTTTTTCAATGATTTTCAATATGATGCTATTGAGTTTTTTACGTTTTTCACAGAACATTCCATGACAGACGATGAAAAGAATTGAGATTGAAACAATAATAATTTAGCATCATTACTATTCTTACAATTAACACCGCAAATCCTACAAGCATATTCTTGTATTATTTATATATTATTAAAATTATTAATTTTATTGATATTATTCAAATTGGAGAACTTTCCTTGAACCTGTGGATTTTTTTCAAATTCTTTTGAAAGTTTCATTTTCCTTTTCTATAACAACTTGCGGTATAAGTGCATTCCGTATATGCATGAAAACCGGTCAAAGTACGACACAAGATCACCAAGTGTTACAGCTAATTAGGTGCAATTTATGAAATTTATCATTATTAGGTTTCGATTCTATCTTACTTAAATATATTTCTAATGTCGCTAAATTATGTATATTTCCAATTATTATTATAAGAATATCAGTGTCTGATACTTTATCCATTAATTCATGATTTGTCAATTTGCTCCAATGATATATGATTCGAGTAACGGCCTCCTCATGATTGCATGTAGATCCCCTTTCAAAGTCTCTTATTATTGAGTCATCTACATCTTTATAAATAAAATATTGGTTTTGATTGTATTATGAATTTTTTATTGTGCGAAAAAACAATGCTTCTTTATATTAAATATTATTCAAAGCTTTATAAAACCGTTGGGTCTTTTTCGTCATGGCCCTGATATTGTATAAGTTGTATCAATTTCATGGGAAGAATCTTTCTGCGTCTTCAATAAAAGAAATAAAATACTGATAAAAATAATGCGAATTATTTGATAATATTAATTCTGCCATTTTCTAGAACGTTCGGGACACTGAAGGAACTAAATGATACAAGCAGTCTTCTTCTTTTAAGGTGCCTCTTCTAATGAAGATCGGCGATCATCAGGGCAATCTTCACTTTGGAGACCGCAGCTCTTAAAAGGGACTTCGTACTTTTGTTGAACCACTGTCGTAGGTTCATGAGCCAATATGTGCTTCTTCTACCGGGCGTTCGTCTTCCATGGATCTTGCCCTGAATGATGAGATGCAGCAGTTTGAAGTTTTCATTTCCATCATATGTGAGTAGTTGGGCGTCGCTGTTTACTATTCGGGAACTTCGGCGTTGGTCATATGTTCGTGAGATGCAAAGTATCCGCCGGTACACCTACATCCCAAATGCAGCTATTTTATTCTCAAGATATTGAGTTATAGTCCAGCCTTCTACTCCATACAGCACAATGGGAAAGACGTAACAGCAAACCATCCACAGATCCTAGTCGAGACTGAGATCTCTGTTCGTGAGTGGCCTCTTCACCTTCACAAAGACAGCTCTTGTCTGTTCAATTCTGCTTTGCATTTCGGGTTTCATCACCCACTTGCTGGTTGCTAGGCAGCAAGATATTCGAACAGCCTGCACCGCTCGATTCGTTGCCCATCCAGCTGTAGCGTAGCCGGTACATCATCTCTCTTAATAATTGCCATATACTTTGTCGTTCTGACATTCATTTAAATACCATATCTTCTGCTGGCAACATGTACTCCGTCTAGCTGCTGTTGTAGGCCTTCTGCCGACGAGCTAATGAGAACTGTGTCATCTGCGTACCTGATGTTGTTGACAACTATTCCATTAAATGAAATTCCTTCAGTCGCACCCCCAAAGCTTCAGCCATTATTCTTTATGAATAGAGGTTAAAAGTGTGGACGACAGCACGCATCCCTGCCTCACACCCCTTACGATTGGAATGTCTCTTGTCTCATCAGAGTCAACGAGAATATTTCTGTCGTTCACACCAACATCCTTCAGTATCCTGATGAGAGTAGTGTGTCTGACCTTGTCAAAGGCTTTTTCGTACTCGATAAAACTGACAAATGCGTCGATGTTTATATCAACGTTCTCCGCACGAGCACCTGCAAGCAAAACAGCTCGTCTCTTGTCCCAAATCCGTTCCTGAATCCAAATTGTTCGCTAGAGATGTGTTCATCACATTACCTGTATCTTTTCTTGAGTATACTGTTAATATATACCTTCAGGACGGGGCTCATGAGACTCAAAGGGCGGCGGTCTTCACATTTCCTGGCATTGGGTTTCTTCAGCAGAGTGATGAAATGAAATTTCAAACAATCCACTAGCAATTTGCCTTTTCTGTACACTGTTGAACAGTCTGGTGAGATATTTAACTGCTCCATCATCAAGCAGCTGCAGGACCTCTCAATTTACGTCGTCTGGGCCAGTGGGTTTCCCATTGTTGAGTTGTTTAATTGCATATCGAACTTCATCTTCCAGGATGTTTGACCTCGTACTCGCTTCTTGCAAGCATTGTGATTCTTCTCTCACATCAAGGAGGAGCTGCTAAACGTATTCTTCCTGTATTTGCATTTTGTCCACGATCTCGTTGACACTGTTACGAAGTTGATCTTGAAGAACATTCGTTTCTCTCCTCGTCTTTTCCTTAGCGACTTTCTAATCTTTCTGTGGAGATTAAACGAATCATGTCGTTCGTGCAGCTGTTCTAATTTTCGACATTTTTCCCTTCTCTACGTTGCTCAGCTTCTCTGACTTTTGTTAAGATACATTTGTGCGCAATTCAGTATTTCGTTCATTCAACATTCAGCCATTTTCTTCTCTCCCCATAAGTGTTGAAATTTCGTTTAGCATTCACAAAGGTGCGGCCTTTGGTTTGTTTCAAGTAGTGTTTACTTAACACATTGATTATTCGTTTAACCTTCATCACATCGACATCTTCAGAATTTCTTAGTGCATCATTGATACTGCAGGCAATTTATTGTGAAAGTCTGTTTTTCGTGTGTCAATAACAGCCTTCCTCAGCCTCACACAAACATCTGCAATAACAATGCTGTTCTTGGTTCCAATATCTACAACAGGGTAAGCCATTGGCGATATCACCGCATTACTCAACCTTTTGTTGATCGCAATAATGTCAATCAGATTTCGAACAATGTACTCTACTTGATCTCCCTGTAGAGTCTTCTAACAGGTTGTTGAAATACGGTGTTGGTTAGAACCATCTCTTCTTCTTGACAAAATCAGGCGATAAAATCCATCAATTAAATCAACCACAGCTCGGATTGGTGGTAAAGATTCGGTCAGAGAGCGTTATATTTTGTCAAAGCTGATTTGTTCGTTTTGTGCATTTCCCCAGTATATTGAATCAGAGCAGGTGACGCTGGTGATAACGGATATGACAAAATTTTTCCATATACTAAAGTATACGACAATACTATTTAAAATGCCTTCAGTGTAATACTTACACTGAAGGCATAATAAATGAATAATTATATGAAGCTTAGCGTCAGGTATATGGCACAGGTGTAGACGTGGTACTAATGTTTTTTCTAATAGAGGAATATCTAAACTTTAATTTCATTAAAGTTTGAAGCTAATACTCAATAGGTATAGTATCGTGACAAAAAGAATCAAAATTAGTTATGCCAAGACTTTAGCACAAGACTGAAGGAGGCACTAAAATGTCTTCTACATAGTAAATTTTACATTTCAAAAGTAATTTTAAGCTGTTACTCAGTAGGTACATCAACGAAACGAAAATGTCTTGGAGAGCGGATATACCAAATTTCTACACAGGATACTCTATGGTACATAATGTTTTTTATTATGGTCATAGTAAGCACTGACTTTCTATACAAATTTATCCACCGAGAACGTCCGTTTAAAAATTTTCAAGTTCCAATTACAATATCAAGCTGAAATTTTATACGTGGCCATAACTAGCAATTTCCAATTGGAGTGAAATATTTTCGAAATGATACCATTTCCGGTTATACCGGAAGTGGGTCATCACTTATTTCAAAATGGCAATCTGTTTTTTTTTTATTATACATCTAGAACCGACATTTGAGCAAGGCGTAAAATACCCAAGTTGTTGGCACTTATCTGTCAGAACTTTTGACAGATTCAATTTTTTTATTATAAACTCGATTTTTGAGGAACAATTAAAAATAATTGTAGCTCGTAGATCTTTTGCACTACAGACACAATTTTTGCTTGAGTCGATGGAAGAAGGATCAAGGAATTTTCAAGCCAATCTACACATGTCAAATGTTTAATGCGTTATTTTGTATGATTTTTCAATTTGACATTTTCAAACAGTAATAATTCAATTTTTCGATATCGCCATCAGATGAAGAGTCAAATTTCAGATGGAATTGTATAAGCATGTACTATACCCATCTCTTATAATTCCGAAATAATTTTGGAATATATTGAATTTTGATGATTTTGCAAGAACTAACAGAGAATGCTTTGAAATATTTGAATCAAGTAGCTGAACTGGCTACGCTCACCTGATAGGTGCCTGAAATTAATGTACTTGTCAGTTCGTTCATTCGAATTTGATATTTCAACAAGAATTGTTGGTAATTTGAAGTAAAATTTTGAAAAACACCAGATTGATAATAAAATTGCTGATTATTCAAACGAGGATATGGTAAATCTCTTTTTAATTCATGGCGAATGTCAATATCCATTGATGTTGACATAATGGACGCATGTTGATTGGTACGAAAATACGCTAGCGTGTCAATTTGATTGTCGTCGTCCTCGAGAATTGGTTTTCTCTAGTTCCTATGTATTTTGTTCCTCCAAATTGCAGAAAATTGCTTCTAATCCTTCGAAATTTTGTTTTACTCATAGACGCCAAATTTGTAAATTAGTTATTGAATTGCCTGCAAGTTCTATTCACCACTTTTTGACATTCGCCTTGAATTAAAAAGAGGTTAATCATATCCTCGTTTGAATAATCAGCCATTTTATTATAAAACTGGTGTTTTCAAAATTTTCACTTTTAATTACCAACAATTCTTGTTGAAATATCAAATTCGAATGAAAGAAGTGAACAAACATTAATTTTAGGCACCTGTCAGGTGAGCGTAGCCAGTTCAGATACTTGATTCAAATATTCCAAAGCATTCTTCTCTGTTAGTTCTTGCAAAATCATCAAAATTCAATAAATTCCCAAATTATTTCGGAACTATAAGAGATGGGTATAGTACATGCTGATACAATTCCATCTAAAATTTGACGCTTCATCTGATGGCGATATATAAATTGGCACGTCCAGTTTGAGAAAATTGAGTTATTGCTGTTTGAAAATGCCAAATTGAAAAAGAATCATACAAAACAACGCAATGAACATTTGACATATTCAGACTGCTTAAAACATTTCTTGATCCTCCTTCTATCCACCCAAGCAAAAATTGTGTCTGTAGTGCAAAAGGTCTACGAGCTACAAATTTTTTAATATTCCGCAAAATCGAGTTTATAACAAGAATAATTAAATCTGTCAAAAGTTTTGACATTGAAAGGTTAGAATACTTCATCGCTCGACCTATCTTTCCTATTCAAAATGTTGAAGGATTGCAACCCTCAATTGAGTTGATATTTCAGGCAAGTTTTTATCCCAAAAGATGTCCCTTTGAAACAAAAATTGACCTATTTTTGCGTTTCGATCAGAAATGAATATCTTGGTAGATATAGCCTCTATCTAGTTTTCGTTGAAGCACCCTGTATAAATATTTATATATACAAATTTTCTGACCATCGTTGTGGTCTGTTGTATCACCTCCTTCTGTGCAATAGATATAATATCAGTTTTAAGCCCAAGGCGTTCGGTATTTTGAGGAGATATGATTCCACAAGTCCGTTAGTCGACATAACGAGCGGGATAACGGCGATCGACTCGAGTTTATGGATTCCTTTAATTCCACGGCAAGATCCTGGTACTTAGTCAGCTTTTCGCGTACGCTTTAGATAGGTTATCGTCAGCTCTTATCGTCACATCAATGAGCAGTGCAGATTGTTTATGTTTATCCACTAGAACATTATCAGGTCTGTTATGTGCCATATGCCTGTCCGTAATAAGGTTCTCGGGCGGTATTTGTATGACTCGACAGCATCCTGTATCAGTTTGACGGATGTAGCAATAGCCTGATGGTTAACCTTGCTATGGAATTATGCCTTTCGAGGTAATCGTTAGATGCCATCATTGTACACGATGATGTTACGTGTTTTATCGTTTCTAGGCCACGATGGCATTTGCGGCATTGATCTGATTGGATGTTCTGCTTGGCAATATTCTTCAGATAGGCCCTAGTGGAGACAACCTGATCCTGTATGGCAATCAATCTACCCTCCGTTGCTGAAAAGAGATATCCCGAGCGCAGGTCAGCAACCGATTCTACCTCATTCACAGATCTGTTTTTCAGGTTACTCGGGTATCTTCCGTGCAAAGCTTTGGAGTGCTAATCTTCAGATATCTGGTCCAGAGTTCGTGATGTGTTCGGTACTTCCGTTTTGGAGAGTTGCAGCGCTGAGTGGTGTATGTTTGCTGCATATATCTCATGGTAGAAAGGTGAGTTTTTGGATTTGAAGTACTTTTTGAGAATTTCCTCCTGTTTCTCCTCAGCCATTTCCAGGTTCAGTAGTCCTCTGTCCCCCGTGTGCCTTCCCATATAGAGTCTAGCAACCGAGGCACGTGGATGATGTACACCATACTTCGTCATAAATGTGCGTATATTGGTATCTATGGCTTGTAGGTCCATGACTGACCATCTAATCACCCCAAACGAATATGCAATACTTGGTATAGCCCAAGTGTTAATGGCTGTGAAGAGAACCTTCGCTTTCAAGCCTGATTTGGAAAGACGCCTGACTCTAGTGAACACCTTTTCTCTGAAATAGTTCTTAATTTCTGATATCCTGATGTCAAGAGCCTGCTGCATACCCAGGTATTTGTAGGTCGTCGACTGATCAATTGTGGGGACGACTGTGGCGTTCATGAGAGCTACTCCCTCGGATCTTTCCACAATCTTACCCCTCTTTACATTGATCACGGCACATTTTTCTAGCCCCATCTCCATCCGGATAGCATCGTTGAAGGATGTCACTGTTTCCAATTTTCCCCGCATCTGTTACACAGCAGCTGTATAAAGTTTGAAATCATCCATATACAATTGATGAGTAATGGATGTGTTTATGTCTCTATCAATTATGTAACCGTTCTTACTGTTATGCAACATGCAGCTAAGCGGATTCAGCGCTAGGCAAAACCATAGAGGCTTAACGTGTCCCCTGAAAAATGTTTGATTATAAACTCCTCTGAGGCGACCCTGATATTACTTCCTAATTTCAGCGATATTCTGCAATTCCGCATAAGATGTTCCAAAAGTGCGATAGCCCGGTGGGGTACCCCATACAGTTCGAGAACCCTGAGTTACCATACATGAGGGACAGAATCATACGCTTTTCTATACTCTATCCATGCTACTGATAGATTGCGCAGTTCTTTCCGTGCCTGTTTAGTAACAATATTATCAGTCACTAACAGTTTTTACAGCCTCGTGTCCCTTGCGACACACCATATCCTCACCCGTGAGGATATGGTGTGTTTTAACATGCGTGTTGATGGGTGAGGCGACTATACCAGTGAGGATGTTGTACTCGGTAGACAGACAGGAGATAGGTTGACATTATTTAGGATCTGACTTAATTTCTCCCTTTGGTATCATATGTGTTACCCCCATTGGGAAAAATGGGGTTTTATTGATGAATCAGTGAGAGCCTATTGGAAAAGTGAGGCTTACCTGGGGTGGTAGTTATGCAGTTTGTCTGGGCCTGGAGCAGCCCAGTTATTGGAATTCTTCTGTACCCGTTTGATCACATCTACTGTTATTTTTATTTCTCGCATTTCATACCTAGGTGCCCTAGCCTCAACTTTTCTGATCCAATGAGCATTGTCATCGTTTTCGAAGGATGGAAATTCGGAAACTTGGTAATTCAATTCGAAAATACGTTGTCGCAATCGATGAAATCACAATAATATTTCATTCTCCACCAAAATGGTTTCTTTCGATGCCAATATATTCAACTGTTATTCCTCAAGACGACATCAATATTATTGAAAAGAATAAAAAATTATTTCTATAAAATGATACTTTTGATAGGTTTATTTTAGCGAAAGTCATCTTAAGGGGTTTTCTAGTCTAGCGTCCTACTTTTTGGGTATTTTTCAAACAAGATTAATAAAAATTAAAAACATTTTTGGTATCCATTTTTTTACTTAATATTTATTGATTTTTGAAGTACATAAAAAATTAAATAAAAAACAAGTGTCAAAAATTCAACCAGTGACCGGCTAGTGAAGTGGGGGTTGCCAATCAAATGGTGCTCTCTGGTAGACATCATTCCAACCCTTGTAGTGATCTAAATCGAACAAACAAAAAAATTTCTCCATGGGTAAAAATGACGCTATCTCTTGGACCTTCGCCGAAAAAAATTCACAAAATGGCGTCCACTTGAAAAAAAATGTTTACCCTGTTTTCGACATTTACGAATCTTTTAAAAATACTTCAAATTATAATTTTTCAAAATCCAAGGTCCAAGCGATGAAAAATGTATAAAGAAGATTCTCACAGAATTTCTACGGAATTATTCAGATAAAACTTGAGATCTCGTGTCAACCACCTCAACAAAAGGAGTTTTGAGAAAAACGCGTTTGAAGTTAGGAAAGATTTTCAGTAGAATGACTCAGATAATAATATTTAACACTCAATTTGGATTAATCGGCGATCCAATATCAATAAATTGGACCTTTTTTTTTCTCAAAATCTAGATTTTGTGAGGTTCTTTCCTATGAACGAGCTGTTCTGGCTGCTTTTGAAGTAGCAGAAGCTCGTAGTTCAGAGTGATTAATCCACGGCCGGTTTAGGTGTCAGGAGCTGTATCTCCCAAAATCATTCAAATTTTGAAAAAGCTTTTTGAAAGCATATTTTAGAAAGTCTAAGCTTTGAAAATATTCATAAAAATTCAATTTTCTAGACCAAAATACCCCATTATAAATAAAATGATACACTTCCGTCTGATATCCACAATATTTATTTTTAAACAATATCGATTTCGATTGTTACGTCGTTTTGTAGTGACTAACTAACAGTTGCAAGATATAATGTGCTAACTATACATATTTTAAATGTTGGGTAGTCGGAACTGTTCAAATTCTAGTTGGCTATTGAGAGTGGTGAATTTTGGGTTTTACAACGCTTGTTGATTTCCAAATGTTTGAACAGATTCATTATCATCCTGTCTTTGCGTTTGTGAATTTTCAAATTATCTAATGTAATTATTTGATTTATGGATTTATCATGTTCGATATTGCCGGATTAGGTTTTTTATGAGAGACGTTTTTGAGTCTTGATTAAAAATTTCGACCTATTTATCCTTTGTAAAGTTTTGGGAATTCATTGAATTCAATTCATCATAACGAAGAATTTGTAAATTATCTATTAAAAGTAACACAACATTAGTAATCATTTTCTGATGGTTAAGAAAGTCACCTTCTGTACAACAAGATACCTATTTATTTCATTCAGTCTATGGTAGCACCACATTATCTCTTTCTTATGTGAGATTCCGACGTTGCTGTTCCTACTAATTTGTTCTGAAATTTCTTCAAGAAGCACCTCTCGAAAATTGCCTAAAAACGTGGGGAAACATTGTATATACAATCAATCTAAACCTTTGGTAACGAAATAATCAAAAAAATTGATCAAAATTTACTGAAGTTATCGAAATAAAATAAAGTTTCAACATAGAGCTATGCTCACAAACTCTAAAAATAAAAATAAGGGTTATGCAGAGAAATTCTTTTCAAATTATTTTGACTCTACTAAATGTCCATTAATTATATTTCTAAAATATGAAAATACCTGCAAATTTTTTTCTAGCGAATAATTTAATACTTCATAAAATGGGAAATTTCTATTATTAACTTAGGAAGTAGTATTTTTAATCAGAGCTGTATCATACTGTATGATAAATATTCCAGCTGAACACTTCGTTGTACGTGTCCGATAAGATATATTGGAAAACACACCAGAGCATAGATTTTTCGTATAAAAGAGGAAAATGTGTCTCGTTTAAATTTATGGCCGTTGAAACTCCATTTTGCAGTAAAATATACTGTTAGGTGAAATCAACCATTAATCAAAACAAATTGGTCAGTGGATCAATAAATCAACGTGCAAAATGAAATGTTTGGTTCATTTATATGCTTTCAGAAATTCAACCAACATTACTATGACTGAAAATAATATCATGTATACGCCCTGTAATTTTAGTTTATGTGAATTTCTATTGGTTAGAAAATGATATGTTGGACGAATAATACTGGAAATAAATTTGTTCAATTTATGTAAGAAATTTGTTTTGAGAATAGTTGGTACTAGAATTAGGGTATATGCTGAATGCAATTTTCACTAATTAGATCAATTTTGCAATAAATATTGTTGCAATGAGATGAATTGCTCTATTGCAGATGAAACTATCTTTATTAGCTATGGTTTAAATGAAATAAGAGGATTATTGCAATCTTTCTGCTATAGACATTCACTCAGTAATAATATACAGGAGTTCGCGGATGGAACGGACACACTGTAACTATAACTAGAAAAGACCCAGTGTTTTCGAAACTGCAACTCACACAATATCTTTGTCAGTGATGTTGACTGAAAAATTGACGAAATTTTTCGGATGATACAACTCTGTTCTTTTTTACAAATTTTGTGTTACAGTTTGAACTCATCAACCTGTATACAGTTTTCGTGCAATTTGGTCGAAGTTGTTGAATCCGAATGAAATGTCTTCTCCAGTTATGTAACCAACTAGTTTGTCGCACTCTTCAGTCTTTCAAAGTTCCCATACATTCAATTTTCGGGGTCATTTATTCCAGAGTAGTGTTTGGAATTCAACATTCGCACGCTATATCATGGTTGACAATGCCAATAGACGAAGTGAACCAAAATACTTGTTTTTGGAAAATATAAGGCCATACTGTATTTCAATATCTGTGCCACACCTTGACACCTTTACCCAGTTTACGATTTTTATAAATTTGGAAATAGTTAATTTGTTCTCGATGAGACATATATTGTCCGATCCATGTATTGAAAATTTGGAATACGCTTCGGTTTTATTTGATTTTCACTGGAATGCTTTTATCGCTTGCATTTGCTTTTATGATATTTTGAAAGGCTAAATTTCGTTCCACACGTAATGTTGCTTAAGGTTTATAACAGGGATGCTCAACGGTTGATCGCGATCGACCAGTCGATCGCCAGTGGATTTTGAGTAGATCTCGAGAAAACAATTTTATTAACTAGGTAACTGAACTACAAGAATTTATTACGTAATAAAGTAACACTCTGCTAGCTACAAAGGCGGCTTTATCAAAGGAACTCGCGGTACTTGTTAAAGAAAAGCTACTTTTTCATTCTTGCTGCTTTTCTAGAAATTTCGGGTGGCGCGTTTGACGGGAACATTCGAGACTGTCGTTCACGCCGATATAAATGTTGCAGCTGAGAAATTTAAAACCTATCATTTCAATAACGATTAGGACGAAGAATATTTTTTGTGGTGAAGGATAAGTGCATTTGTTTTATTTGTCGTGCGTCAGTTGCAATACCTAAGTGTGATAACTTAGAGAGGTATCATAAAACGGTTCATAAAAACTATGAGAAGGATTTCCCGCTACAGAGTGAATTAAGAAAACGAAAAGGACGCGATTTGATATTTTCTATGAAAAAAGAACAAACCATGTTCACAAGACCAGGCAAATTATCAAATGCTGCTACAATCGCGTCATTTAAAATATCTCATATATTGGCGGAACACAAGAAACCATTCGAAGATGGATCGGTTGTGAAGGAAGCATTTATTGAAGTGGGTGAGGCTTTATTTGGAGATTTTAAAAATGAAATAGAAATCATGTCTCCTATTAGAGAACTTCAGTTGTCTCGTCCGGCGTCACAAGGCGTATTGAAGTCATGAGTCAGGACATGGCAGATAAACTAAAACATGATATCATGAAATGTACATACTCATTTTTACAGTTCGACGAATCCACCGTTATGACAGACAATATCCAGCTTTGTATTTTTATGTGAATGGTATTCAACGACATGTTGGCTACGGAAGAATTTTTGACAGTCTTTACTCTGAAGAAGAATACCCGTGGCGAAGATATATATGACGTTTTCTTCAATTTTGTAAGAAACTCAAAGCTACCAATATATAAATTACTGTGCATTACAACCGATGGAGGACCAGCAATCGCTGGAAACAAAACTGGTTTAATGGCATTGTGTCGAGCATATAAAGATTTCCCTAAATCAAGTTTTGTGTTCAAAAGTTGTAAACACGGAGGAAATAATTGACATTGCAACAAAATTGTGAATTCCATCCGTGCACGTAGCTTGCAACAGCGGCTCTTCAAGTTGCAGTTGGAAGATAGGAGTCAGCTGAACACTCTGATTTGGTTCTTTCTCTACTGACGTCATATATATATATATATATATATATATATATATATATATATATATATATATATATATATATATATATATATATATATATATATATATATATATATATATATATATATATATATATATATATATATATATATATATATATATATATATATATATATATATATATATATATATATATATATATATATATATATATATATATATATATATATATATATATATATATATATATATATATATATATATATATATATATATATATATATATATATATATATATATATATATATATATATATATATATATATATATATATATATATATATATATATATATATATATATATATATATATATATATATATATATATATATATATATATATATATATATATATATATATATATATATATATATATATATATATATAGGTGTTTCCGAATAAGATGTCATAAATGAAGGATGCGAATCCCTGAATGATTTGAGCAAGAAAGTTCGAAGAACCAATGGTCAAAAATGCTTCGTTGCCGAGACACAGGGTGTTAAAGTTGAGAAAATGTTTCGATTTTCTCTCGATAAAACCTAGACTTCTCAAGATTTCGGGCTCAAATTTTCCACATAAGCTATTAAACACAATCTGAATCACCAGGTGTGGCCAAATTTTGAAACAGTATACAGGGTGATACTTTTTCATGGGCCATGTTCCATTTTTACCCTCGGAACTTTTTTTTGGTACGCCACTGGCACTAACAAAAAATAAAATCGAATAGATCATTCAATTTGAAATTTTTTCTGACTCCTGCATTTTGATCGTAACCATCACCGTTTCTGAGATATTAATTATTGAAAATAATCCAATAGTTTTCCCATATCGAAGCCATGGAGATATTATCTTAATAACTGATGCAATTTTTCAGGAATTGAGCTAAAATTTACATCAGATATCTCCTTATTGTATGTTTATAACAAAATGAGGCAGAAATTCCTGACAGTATACAGGGTGTTATTTTTCACGTATTTTCCTCTTTTTGCCCCTGAACTTTTTTGTGGTGCGCTACTGGTATATTCTGAAAACAGAATCAAACAGATTATTCAAAGTGAAAACTTTTCTGTTCCTTATATTTTTCCGTATCTGCCACCATTTTCGAGATATTAATCAAGAAAAGTAATCGTATAGTCCCTTCCGTATTGAAAGCTCGAAGATATTTTTCATGTTATTTCGGCAATTTGTGAAGACCTTGAGCTCGAATTTCAAACAAGTTCACATTTTAAGTTCTGCACCACTAGATTGGTAGGATTTATGAGAAAGTATAAAGGGTGATATCATTTCCTGATCATTGAATTCGAATTCAAAATTTGTTTTATTGAGTGTATAAATCGGAAGTAAATGAATAAACAACATAAATAATCGCGAATGATTTCAATAACAAAACTCATAATGATGAAAACAAAAATTGAACAAACAGAACAAATCAAAGAAGATGTTGAAAATGTCCTCCACCTGAAAGAATACATGCTTCTGCTCGTCTCCGCATATTAGTGCGCACCTCTGAAATATTCCTGGGGTATTTCTGATGACGTCACATGATGCTGTAATTCTATTCCTCAATTCTTCGAGGTATTCACGGGAGAGCTATAAACCAAAGTTTTCAGATGTCCCCAAAGAAAAAAATTCAAACTGTTTAAATCTGGCGACCTTGGAGGTCAAGCTTCTGGTCCACCACGCCCTATCCAGCGGTTATTGAATGTCATATTCAGATATTCTCTAGCTTCCATGCTGAAGTGCGGTGGTGCTCCGTCATGCATAAACCACATTCTATTTCTAGTTTGCAGCGGCACATCTTCTAGCAACACAGGTAAAATCTCTTCTAGAAAGTGGCGATATAAGGCTCCATTCAGCCTGTCTGGCAAAAAAAATGGCCCGATCAGGAAATCCCCAATTATTCCAACCCAGACATTAACCGAAAATTGTTCTTGATGGTGACATTCCTCAATCATATGGGGATTTTCTTCAGTCCAATAGTGATTGTTATGAAAGTTCCTGATTGCATTTCTCGAGAAGGACGCCTCATCTGTGAAGATGATTTCGCTATCGAAAAGGGGATTATGAGCAATGTTATGAAGGAACCATCGGCAGAAATTGAGTCGCAGAGGAAAATCGCGGGGTAGTAGAGCTTGGACGCGTTGAATATGGTATGGGTAAAGATATTCAACTCTCTTCCAATTTTTCTTGTACTCAGCTGAGGACCCTCATCTATACAATTTAGGACTGCCTCTTCGATTTCCGGGGTCCTTATTGTCCGATTTGCCCCTTTCAAGTCATGATTCGGTTTGAATGTACCCCGTTCTCTCAATCTTCTGTGGATGTCAGAAAACGTACGCCTATCAGGAATGATTCGATTAGGGAAGCGTTCTTGATACAAACGCCTTGCGTGCACTGCGTTTCCTTCAGCCACACCGTACATGAAATGTATATCGGCCATTTCTGCATTAGTGAAAACCATTTCAAAGATTATTGGTTACTACTTACAGCTGTTTCAAATGTAGGCACAACAAACTGAATGACAAAACTTACAATCATTGAAGTGTCAAGTTTTTTTCTATGATTTCATTTGGTAAAATTTTATCAGAGCCTACTAAGCCTTTTGAAATGACCAACGTGTTCTGATATGAGGAAGACACGATAAATTCTGATGATTTTCAATTCAAAACGGTGAAAGACATGAGGATCAAGATGAGCACAAAATTATCCGAATTGAATGAAAATCCGTTTCTGATTACGAAAAACGTCAGTTATGCACCGAAAAAATATACGGAGGAAAAGGGTAGCCTGTTCGGGCGTTGTTGATTAATTTTTCGAAAATGGTGGCAGATACGAAAAATACAAGGAACAGAAAAGTTTTCACTTTGAATAATCTGTTTGATTCTGTTTTCAGAATATACCAGTAGCGCACCACAAAAAGTTCAGGCGGCAAAAAGAGGAAAATGCACGTGAAAAATAACACCCTGTATACTGTTAGAATTTCTGCCCCATTTTATTATAAACATACAATAAGGAGATATCTGATGTAAATTTTAGCTCAATTCCTGAAAAATTGCATCAGTTATTAAGATAATATCTCCATGGCTTCGATATGGGAAAACTATTGATTATTTTCAATAATTAATATCTCTGAAACGATGATAGTTACGATCAAAATGCAGGAGTCAAAAAATTTCAAATTGAATGATCTATTCGATTTTTTCTTGTTAGTACCAGTGGCGTACCAAAAAAGTTCCGAGGGTAAAAATGGAACATGGCCCATGAAAAAGTATCATCCTGTATACTGTTTCAAAATTTGGCCTCACCTGGTGATTCAGATTGTGTTTAATAGCTTATGTGGAAAATTTGAGCCCGAAATCTTGAGAAGTCTAGGTTTTATCGAGAGAAAATCGAAAAATTTTCTCAACTTTAACACCCTGTATCTCGGCAACGAAGCATTTTTTGACCATTGGTTCTTCGAACTTTCTTGCTCAAATCATTCAGGGATTCGCATCCTTCATTTATGACATCTTATTCGGAAACACCCTGTATATATATATATATTATAAATATATATATATATATATATATATATATATATATATATATATAAAGGATATCATTGTCTGATGATGCTATAGTATGTATATATTCTGGTAGATTGATATATTCTCATAACATTTAACGTTATCCTAATATATAATTACTCCAGGATATGTTTTGATTATAACCATTGCCTGGCAATGGTATTAATTACCGGGTGGTGGATTTATATTTTTCATGAAATCAGTTTGATTGCATGAACAGATATATGGGCAACTCGTCGGGGTAAAACCCCTATATATATAAATATATATATATGCTGACATGATTTTGTTTATGGTTTCTGTAATGGCAATGACAGAGGATCGGTACGCGAGTATACCAAGCAATTTCCAAACAGAAGGCATTCAAATCACAAATTTATGCCCCACTGTTTACTTATTCAAGACAACATGGAACATTTCTTTCATACATTGGAACTGAATCAATTCGTCGGCAGTCTGTGAATGGGATTTCGGATATATCCTTGAAATAGTGAATGAAATTCGTGGAACTAGAACTAGGAGAGTTGCACCTGCTGTCGAAGGTCGCTATTCACGAGTGTGTGAAGAACTCTGAAAAACGACAATCATCACTCATTTCACGTTCAGAGTGTACAGCGTCTGGAACCTGGGGACGACATAAGGAGAGTTGCATTCAGTACATGAATTCTGAGAAATCGGCCAAATCACTAAAAAACAATTTTTTCTACGAATCGCAATTCACAAGAGATGGTGTATTCAATTTGAGGAATACTCATATATGGGCTAGAGTGAATCTGCTTTCGACACGTGGAAGGAATTCGCAGAATAAGTTTGTTGTTAATTGTTGACTTGTTAACTTTGTTTTTTCTTTCACTAACTAGCTGACCCGACGTCTTGAAAAGCAGAATAAGTATTTTATAAATATGAATAAATAACTGGTTTGACTGAATATTTAATGAACGAAAATCATTCTACAGAGATCATAAAAACCAAATTCTACATTCAGGTAACAAAGGAAGAGATGAATTCTTTTGAATTCATAGAAACTTTCGACCTTGTTGATTTCGTTAGTCATCACTTCTATCATCTATTTCTTTGGTATGAATGATACCGTAATATTTTAATTTCCTCATAGTTTCTTATAATTCGAAACAAGTGAAACATGTTTTTCATTTATGATATTTTGTGATACTTATGCCTAGTTTTATCATTATTTGTTTAATTATTTAGTCAAAATATCTCACCAAGCAAGATTAAAATTTATTTAATAGTATTATTTCTGAATCGCAAATTGCCATTTATCATATTTGTTGGAATTAAAATATCGAAAATTGGAACGAAGGTATTGTCGAAAGAGTTATGCTTTTATTATGTTCATAAAAGTTCACCTAGACAGGATATAAAAGCTAATATTTCGACCAAGCCTCCACTAAGCTGCAGAAACGAGCCAGGCAACAATGATTGATTTCGATATTTGATGGTCTAATCCGGAGATATATGGCTGGACGAAGGGAAACCGAAAATCATTATATGATGCGGATGAAATGTTTTGATATAAAAGTGACAAATTTGTTAGTCCCCACGTTTGGACGGCAGAAAATGTTTCCATCAAAAGGTTCGTTCGATTTTATTTGAGTCGATAGAAAAATTAGTCATCCGCATTTTTAATGAAGATCCGATTGCACCAAACACGAAGTAAATGGAAATCAAGGATATTTGTGGGGACCAAAGCGACTCGCTTCTACAAGAACATTATTGTTTTTCAAGTGATATTTCGATTGTCCAGATCAGTGGTTCGCAAATTCTTTTGTTTTATAGTCCACTTTCAGAATTCGGCTAAATGCGGTGGATCCCCTGTGGCTAATCACTACTAAATCTCGAAAAGAAAGTGGATATTAGATCTATCTTCTTATGGAAGCATTGTGGTTTAATTTCAATGACGAATTAAAAGTTTTCGGAAAAAAGATTTGAATTGAATGCTTCATAAGGTTAATAATTTGATGATATAGTGGACTAAACAAATTTTCAATTGAATTTTAATTGATTGTGAGGATCTCAGAAAAGCAAAAGTAGGCCAAGCGAAAGAGTGACTCCATCCAACTTCACTTCTTTGAAATCTATAAAGCACAAATACCAATCAATTTTACAAATTTTATTAAGAAAACGTGATTTCGAATGGTAAAAAGAAATATACATAGTATATTTTCGAATTTATTAACTGATACGCTATTAATTATTACATATAATATCAAAGCCATAAGGCATTTTCGGGAATAATCGGAAGAGATAATGTGATGAAAAAACGGAGGACAAAGGCCCTCGAATATTTTTTTTTTCCGGAAGGAAAGGTTCGAGAAAAGTCTGTGCCAAATTTGGAGTATCTTGCTCAAATGACGAAACACTGAGAATTTTTAAAATTTCGCCGAAACGTCGCTGAGAGCGAATATGAAGTTGATACGGTGAGATATCTTCGGAGTCGAAAACTTCGGTCTTTCGGAAGGCGATCGATCGAGCTGAAATTCCGACAAAAAACAAGAAAAACGAAAATAAAAGGTCTCCGATTTTTACGACTAGAGAGGATAAATTCGTCGGAATTTTATGCCAATACAAATTTTTCCATCGCGTTCGATTGTTTCAAACAATGGACAAAAGTCAAGCTTCAAGTTTTGCATATTAACGTCAAGCTGTCAAAATGAGGGATGTTCTTTCATCCATCCTACTTATACGAGGTTACTGTGATGAAGGATTCGGGTGTCAAACGATTCTTACGTATGTTCAGATCGGGTCCAGGAAGAGGAATCGTTACTCCATGACTTAATTCTCGAATTTGGGACGATTTTTGAAACCTAGATTTTCGACTAAAACACTGGAAACAGGTGCGGAGCCAGTCACTTCTCTTACCGCCCCTACGATCGCTATTCAAGCTCGGAAGTCAGTTTTACCAACGTGTTAAATTTTAATGATCTTTGTTTTCTGAATGAAAATAGTGAGATGGGAATACTTAACTTTCAGTTTCCCCAACACAATTTCGGTACTACCAACATGCAGAATAAAGTGCTTTCTCTCTTCTGAATGACAATATGAGATGGAAGGAAATATCCATGTGTACAGACCTTATTTCAATTCTTATATTCGATCTGTCAAAATAAATAATACCGAATTTCATTTCGCAGAAAACTTTGACGAAACTTGAAATAAACTTTCAAAGGTAAGTTAACGTAGTTTGATGTTCATTTTAGCCATTTTTATGTATATTTCGTTCAAGAAAAGAAATGACACACTTTCAAAACTCATAAATTTATTAATCTTATTGATGAGTATTGAGCTCTTTTGTATAATGGAATTGTTTCTGAAAGGAACTCGATTAAATTTTCGTTAGGTCATTTGGAGCATGTATTATATAAATATCGAAAGCTATTCACTAAAGGCTATATCTGCATGAAGATATTTCAAACTGAATGTCGATAAGACTGTGTCCATTTTATACTGAATTTTCTCTCTTATTTTACAACTATCTAACTGTAAAGGTGAATGAAATTGTGTGGTTAACAATATTCAAGTTTGAACTAAAGGAAGTAAGGTTAGGTTGCTGATTGATCTACGAATATATTTGGAAAATATGAAAAAAATATGTAAGAAATGTTAATTATCGATCTATCAGTTGAATGGTCATTTTGTTAGAGGTTTGAAGGTGAGTGTTTATGTTCAATGTATATGAAGTTGTTATAATTTCTTAAATGCTTACTTTTACGTTACAATCCACCTAGCGAAAAGAAGTTAAGACAATAGATCCACTGTAAGAAGGTTGGAAAATTAAATTAAGAATAATGTGAGACTCTTCCGAATATTCACATATTCTTCGGTGTGTTATCTCAATTTGCACGAAAGGTGTTTATTGTGAGTTTCTTCTATTCATATCACATTGTTAGTGTTTCTCAGAAATTTTATAAAAGCTGTTATTCTTTACAGATTTAAAATAAAAAGTTTTTCTTTCATGTCTTTCAGTGGGTCTCAAGCTTGTGAGAAACATGATGTTCTAATCTGAATAAGTTGCATACGAAGTTTCATTTGTGCAACCTCAACTTTCAATTCAAGAACTATGAAAGGCACTTATGTCAATCCTATTTTCGAGAAAATTCAACTATAACCTACTAGAAGAATTTTGTGTAAATTTGAATATTTTGTAAGAGGTAATTTATGATTTGTTGATCTTTTTACATAATTGTCGTAAATGTGTATGTTCAACACGTAATCTAAAAATATTTAAATGTTTTTATGCAATTTCTGCTTTTCATTTCATTTCCGAATATATATTATAAGATTTCACAAAAATATGAATTAAGAAACAGAAAATTGAAATATGTGGGTATTTTTAAACAGATTTTCATATACACAGTCTAGGTATTTTCGATATTTCTCAGATTAAGAATATGAAAACTAGTGAGCTCATTAAGATCGGCTCTTATATCTAAACAGCTAATATACTAAACACCTAATATACAAAATCACCTAATATACTAAAACACCTAATATACAAAAACGCCTTATATACAAAAACGCCTAATAAACAACAACGCCTAATAAACTAAAAGCCTCATATACTTTATGCAAAATATACTGAGAGCCTTTTCATATCTAGCTCTAACTATAATGAACGTCTCATTGAATACACTGATATTTATATTTCATATTTGTAACAGTCCAATTTCTGGAATTAATTATTTATATCTTTTAAACTCAGTTTTCATAATTTTACTAATAGTTCAATCTCATTTCTTCGAGTTAAATATTCAAACAGTTTGAAATTCACATCAAGAATCTACAGGTAATGATGCACAATGAAAATCATAGTTATATCAGCAAAGTGTCGCTGGTATTGATCTAGGTTGCTCACCTGTTAATTGTGAAGTCAGTACTTGAAAGAAGAACGATTTCTCGTTTCTGTGCGAGAACAGAAAGCAGTACTCATTCTATGTGTCGCTTCCACTTTATTGTTATGAAGAGAATAATTTCATTTTTATTAATCTTTTTTTAAATCAATAGTTTTTCATAGAACCGAGTCTATGTTAGTTCGGAATTCATTAGTTTCACTCTCTTTCCATTTAGAAATCTTCGGAATCGTTCTATTGGGGCTGTGTTATAGCGATTGGAGTAAATAATTCTCAGTGATAGAAATTGAGTATTCTTTGATATTCTGAATAAATTCCAATCGTCTGAGGCGTTATAAGTAGTCGGTAATTTTGCCAGATTTCCTCGACAACCAATTCAATTAGAGAGTGGAGAGATTTCGAATTTTCTTTTGTTATATTAACCTAGATCGATATCTGCTATTCCAAGAGTAAGTCAAATTTATTCTGTTAATTTAGATATGGTATTGTTAAAGATTTTTTTACCGTCGAGATATTCTATGAGTTTTCTATCAGTTTTCATTTTTATGCCAAACCTTGACATTTCACGACAGGGTAACCACATCATTAGGGAACTAGTCTTGCCACCTAGGGCAGTCACCTTGCGAACGATATTCTGCCAATCGAATAACCTGTAAGCTGTAAGATACAGGAATACCAGAAAACTGATGTAGAACACCAAATCGAATCATTGTGGGAATTAATCTTATTCCTAAAAGCTATGTTATTTTCTTTGTGATTAAATTCTTCTCTTCTATCTTCGTTAACTGTTGACTGAGCTCTATAATTGAGTTTCGATTCGTTGAAAAGCTCAGATTGTTTTAAATAGAAAATTTGTACTATGTGGTTTTAATTCATCTGGTCTGAGACTCATTTTATTGTAATTGGTTGAACTTTTCAGTTAAGTTTTTTCGTATTAGTTACCTTGATTATAGTTAGTAATTTATCAGTCAGTTACTGTAATTGCGATATTTATCTTGTAATAAAGCCAGTTGAATAAAGTCATGAGTATTATTCCTAAGGCTATATCTAGGACGTAGGTTCTAGACGAAGATCTAACATACTGAGATAAAGGGACTCTGATCTAGCTAGGCATTGGTATTAATAGGTAGTGTATTTTGATTTTTTTTTCAAACTAGCCTTGTTATAATTCAATCTCATTCAACTTCTTTTTTAAATTTCTTAATTCCAGTAGAATTGAAATATTTCTCCAATTTCAGATATTCTAAAAACTAAACCATTACATATTTCTTTATGTTATATGAAACTCTCTCATATGTTGCTTCACACATCCTTATGGTAACTGAGCTTCCAATATCGTTTTACGGACTCATAAACCATACAAATTTCAACACTACTCACTACTATCCCAATTTAAAGAGATACATTCAATTTGAAAATCTCAACTTTCTCCAATTGAGGTAGCATTAAAATTGAAGAAAATATATGAGCTTACGACAACAAGATGGAGGAATTACTGTTCAAGAATATTAATGAAATAGAAATTGAGAATTCTCATCAAATTAAAATTTCTTGAGAGTATCTAAAAGACAAAGGCAAAAATTAGTAATGAAATAAAGGAACACTACTGAATACATAAAAATTTCACCTATACATAACTATTTTGTATAAATTCAAATTGACCGAAATTCACACAATTTGCTTACCAGAAAAATCTCCTGAAATGGAGTGTTCTTGTCGGAAGCAGAAATAAGATTCAAGTATCCACAAATTTGTAAATAACGTTATGAACCTTTATATATAGTTCAATGATGTTAACTATATATCAGTCTCAGTACAACTGCTTTTGTGACTTTCGATTTCCTAGATCCTCAACCTTTATTCTCTCACCAAAACAGAAGAGTTTGGCATTAATGTAAGTCCCTACGAATTTTCTCAAATCCTGCAATCTTCTTTTGTAGTTTCTCAAGCCCTTCTGAACCTCAATTTTCCTTATGTTCTATGTATTGTCTCATTATAGATCTTGTTATTATATATCCTGTTTAAACACCAATTTTATGTTTTTAATCTCCTGCTTCTTATATAGTTATATTGTTATAGTTAGACTGGTCTGGATACTGGCATAATTTTTAAAATTTTTTGTAGAGCTGTATCATCAAATGCCAATTGAAGAACAGACAAATTTAAAATATCAGGAGTTTACAAAAGTTAAGCAATGAGTGTACGATAGCTTATGTTGAACAGACTGGTAGGAATTTCAAAACCAGATTCAAAGAATACCTTTCCTCTGGCAATAATTTTGCAATATGTGAACTCATGAAAACCACGAAACCTTCAATAACATTAGATTAGATCAAAATTTTCATAGATGCGACTAAGAAAAGGAAATGAATCTGTTGGAGTTTTGAAAATCAATGAAATTTGTAAAAGCTAAGTGAAATCCCTTAATAGCCAGGAAGACATTAATACCTCTAATATTTCATATCAAATTAGGCTTGTATTCACTTTTACACACAACCATATTTATATGGAATCACCCGATATTTTGAATATTACCCCAGGGATTTTGGACATTTTGAAGATTGTTAGAATTGCTCCTTTTGGAATATCTCAATCGAAAAAAAATGAATTAAGATTTATTTCAAGAAAGAAACGAATAACGTAGAATAAAAGACTCTTTCCCCATGTAGTAAAAAAGTTTTTCTCACGGAGTAGGTATATTTTTCCCGATCTCAGTAGCTTGTATTACGTCCTCTTGTCCTGATACAAGTCTGAATCCAATGCTTTGGATAAGGTTTTGACCTCCTCTGGGTTATATATATTCTGCCACTCCTCTGTGATGGCTTGATGAGCTGTTGTGGGGTTCTTGGATTATTCTGGCGCGATTAAATTTTCTTTCTGAAATGATCCCATGATTACATAATAGGATGTAGGTCTGAAAAGCAAGCTGTCCAGTCCAAAATAGCGATTCCCTCTGTTTCAAGATAATTTCGCGAGAGGTTGCTGGTATACAGAGAAGCATAATCTTGCATAAAAGTAAAATTTCACCATGGGAACCTCGCCAGAGTCTCACTATGGGCTCCAGCACTAGAACCACATAATTTTCAGCCGCTACACTCACAGAAAACAAATAATATATGTTATGCCCCTCAGCATAATGCCACCCCAAAACATCACACTGCCCCCTTGGTATTTCGGAATTAGTGTTGCTGCTAGGGGACTAGCTCGACTTCCACGAACCCTTAAAACCCGAATTCGGTGGTCATCTGATCGAACACCAGTTCTGCTCTCATCCGAAAAAAGAACATTTCGCCAATTCTCAATATTCCTATTTTCAATTTTGGTGCTCGATACACCAATGAAGTGTAATATGGTTTTGTTTCTAGAATATCTAAAATTGGAGAAATATTTCAATTCTACAGGAACTAAGAAATTTAAATTATGAAGTTTAATGAGATTGAATCATAGCAAGGCTAGTCGAAAGAAAATTACAATTGACAATACCTATTAATACCAATGCCTAGCTAGAACAGAATCCCTTTATCTCAGTGTGTGAGAGATCTTCGTCTAGAACCTACGTAAGAGATATAGCCTTGGGAATAATACTCATCACTTTATTCAACTAGCTTTATTACAAGATAAATATCGAAATCACAGTAACTGATTAGTAAATTACTAACCATAATCATCAATCAAGGTAACTGAAAACTTAACTACAAAGTTTAACCAATGACAATAAAAGGAGTCTCCGACGAGATGAATTCTAACTACATAGTACAAATTTTCAATTTAGAACAATCTGAGCTTTTCAAAAAATGATACTCAATGATAGAGCTCAGTCCACAATTAACGAAGATAGAAGAGAAGAGTTTGATCATAAAGAGAAACACTTAGCTTTTTGGGAATGAGATTATTTCCCACGGTGACTGGATTTGCTGTTTTACATCAGTTTTCTGGTATTTCTGTATCTTACAGCATACAGGTTACTTGATTGGCTGAATATGGTTCGCAAGGTGACTGCCCTAGGTGGCAAGACTAGTTCCTGAAAACGTGGTTACCCCAGTCGTGAAATATCTAGGTTTGGCATAAAGATGAAAACTCATAGAATATCTTGACGGTGAAAATATCTATAACAATACCATATCCTTGGAATAGCAGATATCGATCTAGGTTAATATAACAAAAGAATATTTGAAATCCTCCATTCTCTAATTGAATTGGTTGTCGAGGAAATCCGGCAAAATTAACGAACA